>JAWZYU010000015.1:14896666-16243333 GCA_038380435.1 Ryuthela nishihirai | reverse complement strand
AAAAGGTTGAGAACCACTGGTATAGAGATTTCAAAATTTCTGATTTAGATTATGTAGATGATTTGGCTCTGTCAGATGTTGATGAGATGAATTCTTTCATTAGGGCTGTTGATGAGACTGCTAATAGAGTACGTTTGATGATAAACAGAGAAAAAACTAATGTAATGAAAATTGGTCAGGCGGACAGTACTTCAGTTGCTTTTAATGGCTGCACCCTTGAGCAAATGTCTCAGTTTAATTATCTTGGGAGCTATGTAACAGATACTGGTGTTGTGCGACATGAGATAAATAGAAGAATAAGGATTGCCGTTGGGACTTTTAAGAATCTATAGAGAGTGTGGAAAAATGCCTTGGCATTGCGAGTAAAAAAGAAACGTTCTTAGCCTACTGAGCTAAGCATTGCCAGCTTAATTTTCTATTAAAATGTATTTTTAGCATTATGTTCTAGATCAAATATTTGAAAAGAAAAACAAACAAACTAACTAATCTAAGGTTCTAGAACCTTGGAGGCGGGTCGAGTCCATCCGACCAGTAGTGCTGCAACGTGAATTTTTTTAGGTGATGGCAGCAAGGAATAGATTTTGCCAGAATATTTGAGGGAAACTAAAGAAATTACTAGAAATTTCTCTAGTCGGCAGATATTCAATCTTCAAATCGGCGTGAATCAAACCATCATATATCAAGGGCCAACTGTATATATAATAAATTAACATTATAAAATATAACCAAAAAAAAAAGACTCCTGTTCAAGTGATAACTAGCTGCGATAAATTCAGTTTAAAAAATAAATATAAATTTATAATCGGAGCGGAGAAGAAAATGGTAAACCAATATATTTGACACATTCCACCCCCCACAAAAAAAAATATGTAAATAAAAATATCCCCTCAAGCAGCTGCTTGCCACAGAGGTCTGAGAAATAGTTTTTTTTAAAAAAAAATTACCACTAGCAGGGAGAGGAATATTATATATATATAGATAATTATTACAGGGTAGGGGAAAACTACCCAATTGAAATAGAAAGGACAAGAGTGCTTTTCCGTGTTTTTTTTTTTAATTTTTGCTAACTAATGTGTTTCGAGAACAGCTGAAAAAAAGAATACGTGCATCATGAAATATCGTTTCAGTCAGATTCTGTTCAATTCAATAACAGGCATCTCCCCAAAAAATTTTTACATCCGGGCTCTGCCTGTGTTAGGCAAAGTGCCCCACGAAAAATTTCGTCACGCGCAGCCACTGTTATTATTATTATTCTGGTTCGTTAATTAATTTGTCAAATAAAAAAATCCCCGTCTGCTGTAAGAAGTAAGTTCTAATACAGGGTAAATTTCTTGCATAATGATCATTTTGTAGTGTGCAACTATCAGAACAATTTGCATTTGATCACATTTGAGTATAACGAAAATGTTTTGGTCACCTACTCGATTTCGTTATACTGACATTTCGCTGTTGTAAGCTGAAAAATAAAACTTTTGTCTTATCGTGAGTAGGACTCGAACCCATGTCTCCACACTTATATGCCGAGTGTTCTCAGCACTAAACTATTAACAACTAACGTTTTTACTTAGCGAATTGTGAGTATAAACATTTCCGGTTTGTTTTCCTTTTCTCTCGTGGCGCCATCTATGTCGGGAACGGGCAACCAAGTGCCTCGAATGGTCTTTAATATACAGGGTGTTTCCGTAAGCTCTTGACAAGCTTTGGGAACGTGTTCTAATGCGAAAGAGTGATGAAAAGGTTTCTATGAACATTGACACAGAAACGCTTCCCTTCCCAATAACACATTTTGAGAGTGCAAGTAAGTGTTGGGTTGTTTTATCTCTGAGAGGTACATTTTTTTCACACCATGGGCTAAATGGCCAGGCCACAAGGACCCCAAAGGCTCAGAGAATGGTGAGGAAGGAGACCCACTGGAACAGCTATTAGGAGACAGATGGAAGCTTCCCATATCATACAGCATGTTCTTTAATGTGCGCAGGATATGTCTCTCCTGCAGACGAGGTCACGGCTTAACGTACCTCCAACGAACGGAGGTCTTTCATAGTTGTTCCCTACTGACCGTGGGCAGGGCGGGGAGTTTTGCGGAAATAAATTGCAACGATGACGCAGCTGAGACTCGAACTTGGGAACTGCAGATTACGAGACTGGTGCGCTACCCACTGCGCCACCTCAACCCCAGTGCAAGTAAGAAAGCCTGTAAAGTTATTTAACTTTTATTCAGTTATTATATCACACTGTAAATGATCGATGAGAGCAATTATGTAAGTCTGCATCAAAGCAAGTGTTCGAAATGGCCTCCCTGAACAGCTACACATGCCTCATCGACTGTCGAATACGATTGAGATCATCGAGGAGTGGTGGGTTTTTGCCCAACATTTGCAGACATCTACTATGCGTCACACATGCAAATAATGAAAATTTACCTAGCATTGTACCTTTTGACGAACTTTCTTACTTGCACTCTCAAAATGTACTATAACTCAGAAGGGAAACGTTTCTGGTACAATATCATAGGAACGTTTTCATCACTATTTTGCAGTAGAAAACGTTCCCAAAGTTTGACAAGAACTTTCTGAAACACCCAGTATATATAGTCATCACGCTGCCAGCGTTATATCAATTCAATAGTAGAGTATCACAGGAGATACCATGTGGGTTCGAGTCCAACTTAGGGCAAACTCAATTTTTTTTCAACTAACTATTCATGAGTTACGGGAAATCTCCTGTAATACTCTACTATTGAATTATTTACTCGCATTTTTGCTAAAATGAAGATGGATATTTTATATACATGGAAGCAGAATAAAACATGTAGTTATTCGCTATTTATATTAAAAAGTCGAAATATAGGAAAAAAATTGTAACAAAGAACGAAATATAAAAATATGCAATTTAATACCGAATGTATAGAATCAAAATCTCGCTCTTTCACCCCAACATCGTAGAACGTAAAGAAATTGAGAAACTGCAGCAAAAAAACTACTTTCAGGTTTGGATTCGGTTCTTTGACCTGTGAGAGGCTGAATTTATAGAAGAAATATGCATTTGCATCAAATCACTTTCTGATGCTATTTCCAACATTGAAATGCTAAACAGGTGTTCGGTTGAAGTATTTGACTATTTCAGTTTCTTATGGGATAGAAATTTTTGTTGCTGTTTAAAGTTTATATTTGTCGAGATATCAGTTATTAATACTAGAAGTACAAAAGGGTGGATTTTCTGATTAGCGGAATGATCTTCGTGCAACTATTTATAACAAATGACCATTCGTCTTCTATTTCAGGACGTTGTCCTATATATTTATGAAAAATTCGGAAACATATTTTCGTCCTATATTTTTTGTTCAGTCTTTAAAAAATCATTTGTTTTCGATACCAAATAAAAATCGATGCGTCTTGCCACTGATTCTGTAAATGTTTCTTATTATGGTAGACGGATTGAGGAATTAATAACACATAACTATAATATTCCTAACTCAGAATTATTTATTTGTACTTGCCGTCCCGTGGCCGAGTGGTTAGCACGCTTGGCTACTGATCTAAGAGCCCTAGGTAAGGCACGGATGTGTGTATCGTTTTTCTGCTGAGGTCCTGCCATCCTCTCAGACCTTCTACTATGGCATAAAAATTGACAGGCTCCTGTCAGCCCTCTGTGGCAAGCAGCTGCTTGAGGGGGTATTTATTATTATATTTTTTTACTAAATTACTGAACAATTCTTGTAATAGTGTGAACCGTTGAAAAATTAAAAGTTGTTTTATTGATATGTTTGCACTTTTTTTACATTTCAGAATAATGTTTGATTTTAAAATAAAAGTACATAGTGTGATCATTTAATTCGTGGACAGAAGCAAATGGTTACATTAAATATCATCCTCTGAATCTTCCTGGCATTCGTCTTTCTCAAAATACTCTCCCTTGAACTTCACACATTTTTGCTATCGTTGTACCCATGCATTAAAAGCGTCTTTGAAGCCATTTTTCGAAAGCGTGCGAAGTGTTATCATCGTGGCTCTGCAAACTTCGTTGTCGGATGCGAAATGTTTCCCTTTCAAAGCTTTCTTCAGTCGCGGAAATAGGAAAAAAGCTTAGGGTTCTAATTCCGGGGAATATGGAGGATGTGGTAGAACTTCAGCACCTCTGGTAGTGATCACTGGCTGCACAATATTAGCCGTATGGGGCCTGGCGTTGTCGTGATGGAGAAACCAAATCACATCAAAAAGTTCAGGACGTTTTTCACGAATGGGCATGACGAAGTTTGGTTCCGAGAACCTTCGAGTAGGTTTCCTTATTCATGGTTGTTCCACGAGGCACAAAGTGAGCAACGAGAACACCTTTGATGTCAAAAAACACAAGAGCCATTTGTTTCCCAGCTGAACGAGAAACCCGAATTTTCTTGGGTCTTTGTGAATCGGGATACTTCTATTGACTCGACTGTTATTTTGTTTCTGGATCGTAGTGAAAGATCCAAGTTTCATCGCAAGTCGCAATTCGACTCATGAAGGTTGGACCTTGGCTTTCAAAACGATTAAGCATCTCCTTACACAGCTGTACCCTTTTTTGTTTTTGTTCTGGAGTCAAACTGTGTGGATTCCATTGAACACAGATTCGTGGTATTTTCAGACATTCGTGGGTTTTCACAATCGCGTGAGCGCTTCCGTATGAAACTTGACATTCATTCAGGATTGCCAGGGCTCTTTCGATTTGCTCAGGTGTTATTGAGGAAGAAGGCTGGCGTGGTCTTGGGTCATCAGCAACATATTCGCGTCCTTCTTTGAATCGCTTATGCCACTTAAAAATGGCAGACCTACGAAGACAGTCATTACCATAAGCTTCGCTCATCTCTTCAACAGTCGCACCAGCACTTAGGCCTTGCCTAACACAATAACGAATGACATACCGCTGTTCCTTCTGAATTTCCGACATTCTGAACGAACGTCAATGACACGCAAATCGAATCACAGTCTTAACACAACAGCAGTCGACGCCGAATGACCTTGGCAAGTGGATCCTCCTTCGCAGCGGTCACGCACAGCGCCATCTACTGTTACTTTGGAAAAAGCACTACGTACGAGTAAGTAATTTTAAAGCTTTTAAGGATACTTACCATCTTTTGAGGATGATTTTGCTAGATATAGCATAAAATTAATATTATCACCACAAAAACTGACAAACAGATAATATTAATGGCAAAAAATTGCAAGAGAATGTATTTTTCAATAAGTGTCCTATATTTTCGTCGAAAATAATTGGTCACCGTAACTATATCCCTTATACTGAGCCTTCGATGTTTATGATAAAAATATTTTCAACTAGCCGGTAACAGATTACACTAAATAAATGAAAAGACATGAAACAAGTTTTTAGACAGTTCGTACTGATTTATGATGTTATGTGTACTATAGCTGATATCAATGGCCACAAGTAATATGACAATGTCTGAATTGATTTGAAATTACTTGAAACGGCTGCATGAAATAGCAAGTCTTCGGTCACTACTATTATTATGTTAGTTCTTTTTGAAAATTTCACCGCAATGTACTGAAAATAACAACAAATCAGATTTTCAAAATGTCAACGATGTGCACAGGAAAATGCACTGATGAATTTATTCTTTAAACGACGAAATACAGTTATGTTAACTAAAATAATAACCCCCTCGTCATAAGGGTGATGTGCATTCAACAGTCTTCTGACTTTTTTTCTACCTTGCTCTCCAAAGACGGACGAAGCCTGCCGTTGTAAAACACCCCTTAGCGGATGCTCACTGTTGGCGTTTATCCGATCGATGTACATTCTGACATAGCACATTACCAACGCTGCCGAGGACGTGCCAGGAAAGCAAGAAATTAACGTATGCAATTTTTTGCTTGAATAAGTGTTAAAGGAAGCAGCGTGCTCTTTGGTATCGCTGCAGAGCAGGAAACTGGTGCAGAGGCCGCATATCGTATGCGGATCACTTGACCAGCGTTGAAACTAAAGAGGTGGAGCAAATGGGAAATTTTGGAGGTGGTTTGTCTCGGGACTAAGATTCAGATGCAGTCGACAAATCGGAGCCATTCGTTGTTCGTATTTCTGCAGTGTCATGAAGCGGAAGAATTCTGGTCACGCTTTCAATTAAAAAGAGTAATTTTCTCTGGGGCAACATCTAATGCAAGAGTCAAGGTAAATAGATTAATAGAAAATTAAAGGCTGCGATAAAACAGCACGCAGACAATATTATTAATTTTCGTAGGACAAATAAGGACTGATTTGCGTAATTTCCTTTCCGCACGAGATGATAGTTTGTTCCACAAAAATGTGGAAATTTACTTATGGGCGTCTCTCTGTGTTTCAGAGGGGAGAAGATTTTCTCTGTATCCTAGGAAGGAAATTATTACGGACTAATATTTAAAACAAACATAGACGTGAATAGGATCCGGAGGAAAGTTAATTGCTCCTTTTCACTCATTTTCAGAGGTAATTGCTCCTTTTCACTTATTTTCAGAGGTAAATGCTTCTGCCATTGGCGTCCTCGAAACGAGAGAGCAATACATGCAAAATGGAAAAAAAATTAATCCTGTATCTCTTATTTTATTCTGTGTAATTGCTGGATATTTTTGGCCAGTAATAATGTAATAGTTCGGGTTGTTTTAGTTTTTCCTGATTATTTGTTTGACACTTTACATAAGAAAAAGTAAAGAATTGCATCACTTATAGAGAAAATTATCTGCCCACTTCTAAAGTTATTTTTCTTATTTGCAAGGAAGTAAAGTCATAATAAGTAATTCGGGTGTGGGACATCGGGCGACATCTTGACCTCCGAATAAACTCGGGAGTGGATATTAAAAGTTTATATGTATCTATTTCAGTAGAAACAAAGGTGCAAGCTTCAAAATCGTCTTTTCTTTTGCCTACCATTTATCCTCCGACAAATATGTACAGTAAAACACGATTATCCCGATTTATTCGAAATGTAGGTATTTCGGATAATCGATTTCAAATGAAATAGGTATTATATATATATCTAAATACAAGTTTGTGTTGTGCATTAAGGAAAGTGTTACAACAAAATATATTTCAATTAATTAAATTTTGGGTAATTATACAAATAAAGTGGGAAATTACAAACAAAATTAACAAATTAATGCACGGTGAGTGATATTTCAAAAAAGTGCCATATAGTCCGGATAATCGAATATCTGGATTATCAGGGTCCAGAGTAACGTATTTCTTCTGTGGATATATAGAGTGAAACCTCCCTAAAGTGGACACCAGTGGGATATAATAAAGTGTACGCTATACATAGGTATCCCCTTAAAAGAGTTGTTACCTGTTTCACCAAGTCGTTCCCCTCTAAGGAGAATTTTTTGTGCGGAATTGCGCAAATAAAGAAGATTTGTTTCATTTGCATTCCATATGTTTTCTGCAGAACATGATTCAAATATTTATGGCAGCCTTTCTTTCCATTCAACAACAGTTTCCAAATTTTTATATCAGCAGACTCTCCACAAAAACTTTAACCATACATTTGAGAATTTAACATCTGTTATACCAATTTTTTGCAGCGATTTTCAAAGATTTTGTTGAATCGTAGACCAAGAGACAGGAATATTTTTGACCACATAGAGAACAAAACCACTTCAATGTAAATTTATCCTCTAAATGACCTTTATTTTAGAAAATATTCGGCATTGTTTCCAATTCCCATTTTCCTGTTACTGTTTTCAGAAGTCTCCTGATTTTTAATGACTAATGCTACTGAAATTTTACCTATTTTGAAATTCTCAGCTGACCTACCAACTCCACATTTACCTTACCTGGATCTGGATTTATGAAATTTCTATAAACTCTCCAAAAATTCGTTGCACATTTGAAATCGATGAGAACAACTGTACACTTACTTGTAAGGAACACAACCGAGCATTACGGAATCCGAATGGTAGGGCCAGATTAGATGAGACTTTAGTTACATGGCTCATCCTTTGTACGTGTAATAACTATTATTCTGTTTAATGGGTACAGTTGACTCACAAAATGGAATATTTCATTAAACCCAAAAGTTTTACCTGAGAATGTCGAAGTATCCGTTAAAGAGAGGTTAAAAATATCAAAGGAACAACTTTTGAAGTGTCTACGTCTACATTGGAGAGTGTCCATTTTAGAGAGGTTGCTTGACATATAATTTCTAATGGTTCTGACAGGTACCCAACTGAAAGTGTCCTCAAAAGGAGGCGTACGTTTTAGAGAAGTTTCATTGTATGTATTTGTAATGCATATATAAGCCATAGAGAAACGCTGTCAGTGTAATAAGCCATAGAGAAACGCTGTCAGTGTAATAAGCCATAGAGAAACGCTGTCAGTGTAATAAGCCATAGAGAAACGCTGTCAGTGTAATAAACCATAAAAAAAATCTTCTCAGTGTAATAAATGAAAGAGAAATCCTGTCAGTTTATAAGCCATAGAGAAGACAAGTGATGAAGGCGAGATCTCTGGAAAAAGAAAGCATCTTGTCTTATTCAGGAAACCGTTGCTCCATGAGCAGGAGAGCCATACCCTGTGCATATTAAAGAACACTCTATATGCCCTTGACGGAGGCTTCCATCTGTCTCTTAATAATTGTCCAGTGGGTTGTCCATTTCACTTACCTCAACGAAACTTTTATTGTCCTTCAAAGTACTCCCTTCCAGCAATATATGCAAAGTTGCAGTTGATGAATAACGTACCAAATGTGAAACGAAATGAGAATATTAAAAAAAATTAATATTCATGATTCAAGTAGGTTTTTAAATAAATTTCCCGCTAAACATGTTTGTCACATCTTTGCCTTAGATGCCGTCAAACGTGAAGATTATGAAGAGCACAACATTCCATTGCCCCTGCGTAAACGAAGGTTTAGGTAATACTAGAGCAATAAGTTCTAATTAATTGGAATTAATTGATTATCATTGCAAGTGTCGCACACCCTCGAAAGTTGGTTTCACGTGAAATCTGGGCCAAGATGTGATTGAAAGAGGGGTTGCGATGTGTTGCTCTATACCGCCCCACTAAAACGTTATGGCTGCTGATAGAGCCCGCGTGGAGATCAGGTGAACTGAGGAAATGGTGCTGAAAGCTTTTCCGCACACAATTAAATTCCACAATTTAATCTAGCCACTAGTGTTAAAGTCAAATTAAAATACACTTAGTAAATAAATCATGTCTCCTGAAAATCAGCAAATGCTGCTAAGCTGTTACTATAAGATACAAATAATAATTTACACTCGAGGGACAGACAATTAGGCTCGAGAGCGTGGGCTAACGTAGTATAGCTAAAGCGGACTATTTGACTGTTTGTCGCATAAAATAGTGATAGCTGCACAATCCTCGTTTTCCCTCAGGCTCACCTCTTATCAGTTGAATACATAAAGCTTCAGGATCTCATGGGGCTAAATGACAGAACTTCGGCGTCCAAATGTCTTATCTCATTCTTTTTTTTTTGCAGTCACTAGTCATTCAGCTCTGCTAGAGTCCTTCTGCTGGGCAATAAACTGAATGCTTAAAATAAGACGAAACTTTGATAAGCAAGTTTCAAAAGAATAGTAAAGAATTTTTAAGCTTTCAACAAAACTAAGAAACTTTTATGAATTTTCGAACTGCTGACAAAGAACAGTTGTCGTCATAGACGATTGATGACAACCTATACAAGGCAAAGAAATCACAAGAAAATACACTCCTACGCTAAAAATGGCATTGAACACTTCTGACTAAACTTTTCTACTTTAACTATACGAACTCTACATTTAAAACTACAGAGAGCAAGACATTAAAGAAAAAATGGTGGCAACCGGTTCTCCACTCGCATAGCGGCGGGAGTGGCTCAGTCGGTAGCGCGCCTGGCTCGTAATCTGTAGTTCCCAGGTTTAAGTCCGAGATGGGTCAGCGTTGAGATTTATCTGCACAAATTTCTCCGCCCTGCCCACGATCAGTAGGGACACCGATGGGCTCGGAAATGTCGCCGTCTGTCGGATGGAACGTAAAGCCGTGGTTCCGTGTGTGGGAGAGCCAAACCCTGTGCACGTTAAAGAACACGCTAGATGGCCTTGACGGGGGTCTATCATCTGTCTCCCAGTAGCTGTTCCAGTAGGTCCCCTCCCCGAAACTTCTCTGAGCCCTCGGGGTCCTTGTGATCTGGCCATTTAGCCCATTGTATGCAAAAAAGTGCCGCTCAGAAGTAAAACAACTCAAACCCAACTCCACTCCCATAGGGTTCGAATCACTATGGAAGATACTTCCAACTCCTTTCCTGGTCCACATGCAATGAGGAACAATAATTCTTGGAATGGCGCTACTCAGTCCTATCGTTAAGATTTTGCTACCAGACTAGCTTCAAGCTCTATGAACTACATTTTCAGTATTCTGAAGTTCCATATAATCCGACAAACAAGGGAAGTGAACGGGACAATTCCTTTTCTTCTGGTTATTGCATGTTATTTAGTACATGTTAATTAGTGTAAACGGACAATCTCTCAAGGACGGGAGAAATGCTAATGACTCGCCAAACTTGCGGCGCTTTCATGGATGTCTAATGTACTCTGCTTTAGCTAAGAGAGGTCAGCAAATTTCAGTGGTGTGCCACTGAAAAAGCCCTCTCCCATTTTCAGTGGTTTTAAGAAAAGTGAAAAATATCTGAAAAACTCTTGCTGTAGATGCGATTTACGCCGAGGCTAGGATCCTGGAGATGCCGGCGTATATCGAATTGGCGTAAATGAAACTCGAATTATAAAGTATTTCAATAAAATGATTTCCAGATGTACAAAAATTAAGACTCTCTTTCATACAATAATTCAAAAATTTAACATCTTAATAAACATTATATATATATACATTTAAATCACATTTATTTCAAAATACATACCCGGGTAATATAAGTAGGTAGTCATTATTAACGAGAGGAAGGTCTTGGTTGTGGATCATCAGGGTCGAATGGATCATCTTCTGCCGTCTTTGGATCAGTTAAAGGCTTTTCACATTTCTTTTTAAAATAATAAAGGAGAGTTATTTGAATTGCTTGATGCCCCCTTTCCTGCAAAACACGGTAATAGGATAGCAACATTACACTGATTCCTCTTTTAATAGAACAGCTTAGTTCACAGTCAGGATCCACATTGCCTAGCCTCTGCAGGTACCTATCAATCGTAGTCAGAAATTTCTGCAAGTCGTGGGTTTTTATAGACCATAAAACGGGCTCTACTTGTTCTTGCTGCTGCTGCTGTTTCTGAGTAAACTGTCTCAGGAATCCCCCAGTTCCTCATTTGTAAGAGACTGGAAATGGCTTTTCAACATCTTAGTCACATCATCAGACTCAACGCTGTCAAGACTTATCTCCTGAACAACTGCGGTAATTTCATTTGCAATCTGTGGCACTCTTCAGATCCACTAAATTCATGTACACACTCTTCGCCACACTGCATTCATACAAGTTGATGTGATCTCTTTTCAATCAGTATCGATGTTGTTGATGCCCTTCAGAATATTATAGGATCTCCAATATTCTTTGACTGACATGATGCAGTTGTTCTTTTTCCTGTAACATCTCTCTAAATAGCTGCGGAAGGTTTAAAAATCACTATGACGTCCTGGAAAAAGAAGGTGGTATATGGTGGCAGAAATTCAACTTTTACATCCACAGCTGGCCTTATCTCTCCAATGTTTGGTGGAAGTCCTTGGGCATTGTCCAACAATAGCAGCCCCCTCCATGGATAATTATTTTTGCCACAGTAACAATGTACCGTTGGACAAAAATGATCTGTATATCAGTCTGTGAAGACTCCCGTCAAGGCCATCCAGCGTGTTCTTCAACGTACACAGGGTATGACTCTCCCGTACACGGGGCCACGGCTTAATGTCCCATCCGATGTCCCCTCCTGACCGTGGGCAGGGCGGGGAGTTTTGCGGAGATAAATCTCAACGTTGACCCAGCTGGGACTCGAACTGGAAACTGCATATTACGAGCCTGGCGCGCTACCAACTGAGCATCCCCGCTGCACCCTATCGGGAATATTGTCACTGCCTAACCATAGAAACGTTCATCGCTTGAAGGGAAAACAAAATTCTTGGTAACCCAATGAATATGCTGAAATAGCCGGTAAAAATCTCTAATTGGTTGGTGGTTTAATAAAATTGACTACTGTGCCACTAGACGTGCTATATTAGGAACCCGGATGTGCTTTGAGTTGGAAAACTATCTCTTGCTTAAAAATATCCTTTGGGAACATGAGTATCAAAAACATAAAAATTAGGTCGGAGCATATTCCACAAAGTTTCTCTTATGCTCATATCATTGAGCACTGTAAAATGAAGTGTCATATTTCGCTTTACGTCATCTACGTACACAGAAAAGCAAAAAAAAAATGCCCTACCTTAAGACCGTAACATTTTCATTTAATGAAAGTAAATCATTTTATGTTTAACTTACCGACAAAATAGTAATGTTTTGGACAATAATTTTTGTAAAAGACAAAATTTAATGCAAATCTTTAGAGCATTTTTGTCAAAATCACCATTTTGTAAAATCGTTTAAGTCGCAGTACCAGCAATAATTAGTCATAGGATTAGTATTTGCAGGACACTAGAGCTAGATTGAAAATGTCTAAATTCAAAATTTCTGTTTGATATCTTCAAACTAGCGAGGGACAAGCAAATGATATTTCTCAAATAAGATAATGCTTTTAGTCACTAATTTCGAAATCCATGTTTTCCCAATTATAATAACTTCTCTACACTTCCTATAAGAAAGTAAAATAAAAAGCGAGTAATAATTAAAAATTCACATTTATTCACAAAAATTCTGTAGTTCCCAGGTTCGAGTCCCAGGGGTCCAAAAATTCCATCTTTGGATAATAATCGTCGAAGGCCGCCCAAATTTTATAAAGTCCCTAAACAAAACATTCTAATACCAACCAAATAATTGATTGAGATTTATGAGTTCAAATCAGCTTCCTAAACTGTTACTTACATCTGAAGGGAGAAAGTTCAGGTGAACTTCTAATCGGCGTAGGTGAAATACTCCTAGTTAAATAAATACTAAAATAGATTCTATGTTTTTTTAAATCGTTGTGGACGTTTTATACTTCATCTATGTCGATAACACTACTTTCCGATGCTTACATTATCAATCAAGTAATCTCAAAAATTTATTTACAACTTTTGTTTCCACACAAACATATTCTGAGTATTAAACATTTAAAGCAAGTTTTCGCAAACATTGGATCGATGGCTGTTGAATAAATAAATATGATATGCATTTCAGGTTGCTGCTCCTGGAATATCGCACACGAAGAAATTATCGCAAAAAGGTTCCGAAGCTTGATGACTATTAAATTGGTGCCCCCGTGCGGTGGTTGACGGGATCGGAGTAGCAGGTGTTCGCTGGTTTCTTAAAGGAATTAGACGTTGGCTTTCGTTCGGAGATAAACAGAAGGGAAAGTGAGAACATCTGACTTTTGATGCGATAAAGGTAGAATTTGTGTTTCTTTATTCGATTTGTTGACGATGGCAATGGTCGCGGAATAATCGAGACGATAATCAGGAGGGAAAGAGAGATTAAGAAGAATGCTAATCAAAAATCATAATTTTATTTTGCTAATTCTCAATGCAGGGTGTTTTTTTAACCTATTTCTTGAAATAGAAAATTTGATTTTTTTTTCCTTTGGAAGTTTACGAGTGGTTAAACTGAAAACCTCACATCGGATTTTGGCCAGATAGTGGTTAAGTTGTTTTATTTCGGAGCAACTTTTTTTTTTCTTCTACACAATGGAGTAAGTGGCCAAGTAACAAAGATTCCAATGACCCGATGGAGCTTAGATGAAGAGGATCCATTGTATAGAAGTTAGGAGACGTTATAACCGTTAGGTAGCCTCGCATCAATGCCATCTAGCGTGATCTTTAAAGTACACAGGGTATGGCATTCCTGCACACGGGCCATTGGCTTAAAGTTTCATCCAATGGACGGTGATTTTTCCAAGGACATCTGTGTCCCCTCTCTCACTGAAGGCAGCGTGAGGGTTAATGAAGACAAATTTCAGTACAACATTTCTGAACAGCACAGTTGGGACTCGAACTTGGGTTGGGTTGGGTTGTTTACCTCTGAGCGGCACTTTTTTGCACACCATGGGCTAAATGGCCAGGCCACAAGGACCCCGAAGGCTCAGAGAAGGTTGGAGGAGGGGACCCACTGGAACAGCTGTTGGGAGACAGGTGGTAGCCTCCCGTCAAGGCCATCCAGCGTGTTCTTTAACGTGCACAGGGTATGGCTCTCCCGCACACGGGGCCACGGCTTAACGTCCCATCCGACGGACGGCGGCCTTTCCAAGCCCATCGGTGTCCCCTACTGACCGTGGGCAGGGCGGGGAATTATTGCGGAGATAAATCTCAACGCTGACCCAGCTGGGACTCGAACCTGGGAACTATAGATTACGAGCCTGGCGCGCTACCGACTGAGCCACCCCCGCCCCCTCGAACTTGGGAATGCAGATTGAGAACCTGGCAAGGTACCGACTGTGCCACCCTCCTCCTCCTCTTCATCTACAATTAGGAGGGAAAAGGAAATGATAAATTTTTCTCGACAAAAAAATGCGTCTAAAGCATGATTATATGTTTTATGAAAGATGAAGTTATGTTTTACTTGGTGGTTGAGGGAACAATTCTCTCTGTTTCACCTTTCATTGTGAGTTGTTTACCCTTGATATTTTTTACCCTTGAACACAGTGAGTTTTGTGAACACAGTAAGTTTTGTGAACACAGTAGACTAAATGACCAATTCACAACAACCCCAAAGGTTTAGAACTGGGTAGAGAAAGAGTATCCACTACCATCTGCTAGAAGACAGAAGGAAGTCTTCCGTTAAGGACATCCAACTTGATCTTTAAATGTACACATGATGTACCCATAATGATTCTCCTCCACATTGGGCTACGGTTTAGCGTCGGATTCAACGGATCGAAACCTTTCAAAGCCAATAGAATTCTTCTTTCTCATGGAAGACAAAGTGAGGAATAGTGAAGAAAATTTCAAAGCAGGGAAAATGGGAACTAGAGCCTGGGATCATTTAAGTTACGAGTAAGGTTGGACACTCAACTGACACAAACCTCTCCTCACTCTCCTATGTGGAATGGAGAAGAAAAGTAGCTTGTAATCATAGATCATACAGCAATCGAGGACTCGAACCAGGACCACAAAGTGAGACCACTCTAACACAAAGGATGATATTTCGCTGTGGATTTTCCAGTCTCTCTTTGTTTCTCCTCCTTGTCAAAGTAAAAAAAAAAATTAAGCATATATTTTTTGTGTTAGACGGATGTACACATATAATTCTGGAGTTGATTTGCTACCTTGCATAAGTTATAAAATGCTACCTAAAACATCTTACCAGTGATGGTGCATGTGTCGTGCCCACATTTATTCCAAAATGTTGACACAACGGGTTCACGCGAGGGATCGCGCCACCATTACTACTGTGTTTTTCAATTTTCATCCGTTTTGGAATGCTCGTTCTGCGACAAGGAAGATGCACCCTGCAAGCTCTGAATTTCGGCAACCTGGTCCGGTAGCCCCAGATGGTTGGTGCCTACGTGACCGGTGAGCGTCAACAACAACAGCCGTATGGATCAGGGACTCACACCTCGACACGTGTGGACCAATGAGAAATGCACACATGCATCCAGATGGAAATAATTCCGTGGAGGTCACCCAGAGGAACGCAAAGAAGCGCGAAGAATACTTCACCTCGAGAGCAGGATAGCAACATAGGAGGAGGTGTCTTGGAGTCCTTCTTGCAAGTTATAGAGTCTCGTCAAAAACTGTCGATTGATAGAGAGTGACTGCTGACAGCTCAACTAAGAGCCTAGCTGCTTGCTACCTTGACGAACGTCGTGGCATATGAACAGAGACGCACGAGCGTGCACCGACCTGCATCCCATCCCTTTGGTGAAGGGACCAGCATTATCCAGCCCACATAGGAAGGACGAGATAAGGGGTCAATTACTCTGATCTGACATTCCATAGTGAAGTGTAGTGTAATTCGTAACCGTCATGCCGCCCGCGGTAGATGCGACAGACTGATTGGCTTTGAGTAGTCTGTGTGAGACATTTTGTTTTTCTCGTAATTACGAGCTAAACGTGTCGTCGGATAGTAAACTTTTTCCCCGAGTAGAGGGGACAACGCCAATTGCGCTTGTAAGGAAAGTAGTTGAGAAAGTGTGTTAAATAAAAGTATTTCTATGTGGAAATAACTTTTGTTTAAAAGTATATTTATGTGTACCATTATTGGGTTTGCTCTGAAAGCCAGACATCGGCAAACTGGAGGAGAAGTCGGCCACTAACGCCCTTCCCTTCAAATCTTATTAGGGCATCATGCTCAATCTCGAGGGAAGGCTGGACCTGAAGAAGACACAACACAGATGTACTGTATCCCCTATGTTGTGGTCAGTTCGTCCCTAAAGTTGTGCCACCTCCAAAATACTCAGGGATGGTTAGAACACATGCTTCAATACACTTCATAGACGAATGACCTACGCATCAATCACCTGTCCTAACCACTAAGTCAGTTAAGGGTATCTACTTAAAATTCTAACCTGGCTATTCGGATTTTCATATTTTTGGGCCTTTGTCAGATCATTTGTTTATTATGAACCAGTGCCCTCGAAGTAAAATAAGCTCAACAGACAAAAAAATCAGTCATCTCCTACCGTAAGAGGGTACGTCCATTCGACAGCAACAGAGGGTGCACCAGAAATAAACTCGTCCTACAAATTGCTGTGCCGTGCACTACGGGGTTCATATAGCGACAAGAAGTGGTTGTGTGCCACGTGTGTGTTAATCGCTCCATGAAACGGGTTGCGCCAAAGTTGTGAATGAGTGGCAAAAAGGTGTTATTGCGTTTGGTCGAGCTAAAGCTGATTTGCCTCTACATTAAGCTAATCCGGAAAAACAAATAGTCACCCCTGGCTGAGGGGCTTCAGGCAGCTGAGGAGAAAAGCAACAACTTCTTTACACTATGCAAAGGGCATAGTGTACAAGAAGTTGCTGCTTCTGCAGGTGTGTTGAAACATACTGTCCAAAGGGTCTCCAGCAGTGGCGTACAACACAGTCCATCGTCGCCAGAAACTCCGGCAGAAAGACTGTGCTCACCACTAGGGACCCCCACAGTGTGCCACGCACTGTTAGGGCAAACCGCTTTGGAAGGAGGCAAAAATTGCTACAGTCAGTCAATGCAGGCCTACAACAAGCTGTTTCTGAACGAACACTCTGAAGGGAACTGCATGCCATGGATATCTGGAGCAGAATACTGTGAAAGAGGCCCATGTTAACAGCTCTGCACAAGGCTGCACGGCTACAGTGGGCGTAGTGCCACAAAGACTGGACTGTCGACTCTTGGAAGCATGTGATCTGGTCGGATGAGTCACGTTTTTGCTTGTACTCGAATGATGCGAGGTAACGGGTACATTGTAATCCGCATGAAACCTTCAATGGGGACTGTGTGAAAGATTCTGTTCAAGCTGGAGGAGGCTCTGTGATGTTCTGGGTGTGTTTAACGTACGAGGAAAGGGGTCCTTTGGTTTCGGTGACGTCACACTTGAACCAGACGTGCTATATAGAGCTGCTGGACGAACACATGTTGCCTTTTGTGCAGCATCTCCACAGTCAATACCAGAAGGATATCCCAGTCTTCCAAGACGACAATTGTGGCGTGCACAGGGCTCGAAGTGTGTCGGATTGGCCTGACAAGCATTCTGAAGCCTTCGAACATCTCGACTGGCCTGCCAAATCTCCGGATTTGAATTCCACAGAAAATTTGTGGGACTATTTGGAGCAACGAGTGAAGCGCCATCCCAGCCGTTACAGTCATCCGGCAAATCTGGCCGAACTGAGGCATTTACTGCTGGAAGAGTGGATGAATATTGATATGCACTACATCCGCACACTGGTGGCATCCATGCCAGACAGGATTTCGGGTGTTCTTTGGTCGCACGGAAGCATTACTCACTATTAGGTGGCATTCAGCCAGGGGTGACTAATTATTTGTTTGGTGAGCTTAATATAGAGGCAAATCAGTTACTTCAATATATGGCGAGCCACGTTTTAAGCTAAACAGAATTACTTATATTGTTATTTGTTTAATTATGTAAATGTGATATATTTTTAATACCAAAGCATATATCTAAATTTCATATATAGTGGCTTCATCTTCGTTATTTATACTCTCGTGATAGCATAGCCGTCCAACTAGTAATCCGCAGTTCGCTACAGTGAACACGATAGAACATATTGCTTATGGACAGGTCAAAATGACTTTGGGGACAGCGAGGTTAAAACCCCTGGTTCATCATCGTTATGCGGAACAATCCATAAAAGCTGTGCGAACTATTGAAGATTAAACTGTGCAATATCAGAGTCGCTCATTGCTTTTTCGATTGACACTTTATTTAGTTGCAAAATAATAAAGATCATAATTTTTAGAGATGATTGTTGTATTGTAGTTTGAATTTTTTATGGGATTGACGGGATCCGTGATTTGGCGAACCAGTCGAGAAGTTCAAAGGCTTCAGAATGATACTTATACATCCATCCCTCAATTAGCACAATTCCAGTTTCACACGATTAAGAAAATGCCAAAAGTTTCGTTTTATAGCATGATAGACTAGGTTTTACATGGTAGAGATTGAGATTTTTTTATATATATAGATGTAATGCATATTATGAAGTAGCAGCGTCAAGAGAGATTATTATTAGATTGTCATTCCAAAGTAAAAATCGATTGAATAGTTTAGTTCAGGGGTGGGCAATTGCTTTCGTATCTACACAGCGCATGCGTATTGACGTGGCCGTCCTAGTGGAAAATACGAGACGAATCTTCGGTCGCGCACGGGAAGGAAATCTCGCTTTAAGGCGGATTTTTCTGACTGTCTCGGCGGGCCGCAAAAAACTCTTAGCGGGCCGAATGTGGCCCGTGGGCCTCTATTTGCCCACCCCTGGTTTAGTTGATATTTTTTTTAACAATAAGTAGATAATAGTAAATTCCCATATTAAAAAAATCGTCGTTTGTAACATTTATATTATTTTGTAAAAAAATGTATTCTTGATATTGTAACGGAATCTGTCTCGGAACATTTTAATGAAATTAAACCTATTTTGCAGGGGTGGGCGCGGGTTGGTTCAGTTGGTAGCGTTCATTCTGCAATTATCAAGTCCCAGTCACATCTGCCAGCGTTGAGATTTATTCACATTTAACCCCCACCTTACCCTCGATCAGAAAGCGGACACCGATGAGTTTGGAAAAACCACCGTCCGTCAAATGGGACGTTAAGTCGTGGTCGTGCTTTGTGCACATTGAAGAATACGCTGAATGGCTAAGATTGGTGTTTAGATATGTCCCCTAATAGTCTGTCCCCCAATCTTCTCTGAGCCTTGGGGTCTTCGTGATCTTGCAATTTATTTCATAGCGCAAAAAAAAAAGCCTTTCAGAGGTAAAACAACCCAACCTATTTTGAATCGGCAGCGAGATTTGACGTTTCCAGACCGACTTCTTTCAGGCGAGTGAAATCCATATTTTATCTCATTTTTAGCAGAAAACTGAACTTTGTAAGCCAGAGCTGTTTCGTAAAACATCACATAATTTTTTGTGAAATAAGTATTTAATATATTGGTACAAATTCTTAATTTCTAATTTATATTCAGTTCATAAACATCCATCTATCAGATTTCGTCTTCAAAATCGTTGGTTTAGGTCAGTGTCTCGCAAACATTTTTTACTCTGCTGCACACTGAATCTAATTTTTTTCCGCGGCACACCTAAAAAGAATTTTTGATTGTTACGTAAAAAGAGGAAAATTTAAGTTTCGTTAAATACATTTTATTTAAAATAAATATAATAATAAATATAATTAATCATAACTCGGTGTTTGTTTTAAATATTTGTCTATTCTATGGCTTGAAATATTCAAAAATTAATACCAAAATTTCGAAAAAGCTTGATAAATACTTACAAGATCCCAGTTGATAAATTCTGAAAGATTTTTATTAAAGCACGTCGATAGCACGTCGATATTAAAGCACATCGATAACAAGTCAAGTCAAAATGAAACGTTTGAAATATCTAGTGTCAATTTGAAAATCTCTCGTGGCACACTACTGTGCCGCGGCACACAGTTTGCGAGACACTGGTTTAGGTTTACCTTAACAATGGGCATCTTTCGTGACCAAAAAAAAATAACTGATGAGAAACTGATGTAAGCTTATATGAATTAGCACAAAAAATGCAAAATAATGTTACATTAATACTTTTATTTCTGATATACTGTGAGAAATAAATACAAATATAACTTTTAATGTACATTTCAATATTAACAAAAAAATTTTGGAACCCATCCCCCATTTTTTCTATAATTTTTTTGGTCTTGAATTGCGCGGTTTCGATTTACACGACAGTTTTCCAGAACCTATATAGCGTATAAGTCGAGAGATGGGTATATTTGTTAAATACAGTCCCTAAACGTATTATTATGAACATCATACTATTTTTATTATATGTACTATAGTATTATTATAAAAGTCTACATAGTACAGTTCCGAAATTTCAAAGTTTTTAAATTTTTGCGCATAGTTCTTGTCTTAACTTCATTTTCAAATGCTGCTAGTTGTAACCTCCCTCAGATGATTAACTGTAGCAACTCTGTTTGGCTGTGCAGTTCATGCCAACAAATGCCTGTTCCCTTCCAGCGTTTGCCACGATTGTCTGACGTTTTGAGACAGTTGCCATTTTTCATATACACTGTTGTTCATAAGTTAAGGAAGTTGAACAAAATTGCAAACATGGCAATAAATTGATTCTGGAATTTAAAGAAAGTTTCAAAAGATATTTAGGGTGAAATAACTCACATCTATCGGATATTAAATTTGCATTTCTCAGTGCGAAAGACTCTGTGATATGCAATTTAAGCTGGCGATGAAAGCCGCTTCAGGAACGGCGTTACTCATTTTGGATTAAGAGCGGCTTTATCGAGCGTTTCGAATTACAGTTATGTTAAAATACAAAGGGGAAATTATGTATTTGGATGACAGTCTGAGGTTGAAAGACATTGGACTGATGGAAGCAGGACAGAGGTTACCAGATTCATGAATGTGTCGGAAAGTGAAATTTTCAGACACTGGAGATGTTTTCAAGGCACTGGAAAATACTCTAAGGAGAACGAGTCAGAGTAGGTCCAGAGCGACAATAGTTCAAAATGATCGTTTCCTTTCTTTAACTAAAAACACTATAGAATGATATCAGTTCGCCAACTTGCATCGGAGTTGTCAGCTGCCACAGGAAGGACAGTATCCAGACTAACTATCTCCCGACTACTTCATGAAAGAGGATTATATGCTAGAAGACCTGTACTATGCATACCACTAACTTCTGCTCACTGAAGGACACGACTGGAATGGAGCAGGCGCATCACCTCAACTGGACCAATGATCAACGGAGACATATTACCTTTTCGGATGAATTAAGATATAGCTTAAGTTGTGGATCTCTGCTCCAATACATCTGGAGAGAGCGTGAGGCACGTTATAACCCCTGAATATCGTGGAAAGGAAGTTTTGGTGGGAGTGGTTTAATGATCTGGAGAGGTCATTATCAATGCCCACTGACTTGCATAGCTTCTCAGGAACGACTCTAACTGCTCTAAGATACAGAGAAGAGATCATAGAGCCTTATGTGAGAGTTTGTAGAGGTGCTATTTTGGTCAAAATTCGTTTTTATTGATGATGCCTTTCGTTCATATAGAGCTCAGATAGTGGAGGAATATCTTTGAAATGTAAATATTAATATCTGTGATAGTAAATATCTTTTAAACTTTCGTTAAACTCTAAAAGGGATTTCGTGAGATATTTGCATTTTTGTTGAACTTCTTAAATTATAAACATCAATGTACTTGGAGTATTTTGCACAGTAATTTTCCGCAAATTTCCACTACCTCAGTTCTAGATGCTCCTGCCATCTCGCTTCAACGATGAGTCCCTTTCTGAAGTCAGTGAACTCAGCCTTTTAACCCATGAAACACATGATTTCCACCATGTTTTATGGCTTCATAGGGTTGAGTTGTTTTACTTCTGAGCGGCACTTTCTTGCACACAATGGGCTAAATGGCCATGCCACAAGGACGGCGAGAGTTCAGAGAAGGATGCGGGAGGGTACCCACTAAATAGTTGTTAGGAGACAGATGTTAGCTTCCCATCAAGGCCATCCAATGTGTTCTTTAACGTGCAGAGGGTATAGCTGTCTCACACGGGACCACTGCTTTACATCCCATCCAATGGACGGCGAACTTTCCAAGACCATCCGTGTCCTCTACTGACCGAGGTCAGGACGGGGAATTTTCCGGAGACAAATCTCAACATTAGCCCAGTTGGGACTCGAATTGCAGATTATGAACGTGGCGCGCTATCAACTGAGCCACCCTTACCCCGGCTTTTTTGGACTTTGGAGTGACGTAGAATACTTAAATCAGTTAGAAAAGGTGTGTATATATTGGCACGTTTCATTGTATTTTACGCACGATGTAGTGTTAATAACAATTTGGCCAGGAAGTGTATATTAGCAGCAAGTTGTTAAAAAACGAACTTTTATATAACATTTAAACATCTATTTTCCCGTTAACTGTGTGCCTCGATATTTTCAAAATATTTAACCACAAAATAAAATAGATATGATAATTAAAGAAAATGTTAAAAAAGTTTTATAACACAATGAAACAATGAAGCATACATATTCTAAGATGTATATATATATCAAGGAATTGGATAAATGTGGAAATTTTAAAGAATATAGAAAATACACTTAAAACAGGCCATAGTATTTCATTTCCTGAATGTGAAAAAAATACGAGCTGGAGGAAAAGACAAATAAACAAACAAATAAAACGTTCCTTTACAAAAACGAAAATGTTTCTTGTTTTGTTATAGATACCGAATGGTGTTGGGTGATCATGAGAGCCAGACTTATCTCTTCGAATGGTGGAGAGTTGGCATAAGAGCGTGGCATACCACTTCGAATGGTGGAGGGTGAGCATGAGAGGCAGGCTTATCTCTTCGAGTGATGGAGGGTGAACATCAGGGGCGTAGCTAAAGACTATGGTTGGGGGGGGGGGAGAAATCGAATATTTTCCAACTCAGATATTAAATTTTGCCAACTGCGCAAGTAAATGTCTAGATTTTCGCTCCGTGTAGGGGAAGAAATCGAAAATTTTCCAACTCGGATATTAAATTTTGCCAACTGAGAAAATAATGTCTAGATTTTCGCTCCGGGGGTGGCGGGGGGGGAGGGTTAAGGCAAATTTCACAACTAACTCTCCTGAATTTTGCCATTTGACTTCCAATTTTGCCGACTTGCCATAATTTCACAGAAATTATCTCAATATTTACATCTTGTCTGAATTGTAGCAAGTCACTGTTAATTTTCCCTTTCATTTGGCCAGCTCTCCTTATTTTAACAAAACCAATCGCAATCTTTACATCTCTCCTAAATTTGACAACTCACTTAAAGATTATCAGACTCCCCAATATTTTGCCAGGTTTTCTCGATTTCGTCAACTCTCCTTAATTTCACAAACCCAATCCCAATTATCACACCTCGCCTATATTTCACCAAGTGGATTCGGATTTTGCCAGCTCGCCTATATTTTACCCAGTGCATTCGAATTTTGCAAACTCTTCTTCATTTTGCCAACTCGCCATAATTTTCCAGAAAATATCGCAATTTTTACATCTTTCGTGAATTTGCCAAGTCACTTCGAATTTTATCAACTCTCCTTAATTGCACAAGAAAGGTACAATTTTCACAACTCCCCTGTATTTTACCAAGTGGCTTCGAAATTTTCCAACTGCCCTACATTTTGGTAAGTTTTCTCGATTTGTCCAACACTTCTTAATTTCACAAAATAAATTCCAATTTTCACGAATCGCCTATATTTTACCAAGTGGCTTCGAATTTTGCCGGGGCGGGGTGGCTCAGTCGGTAGCGCGCCAGGCTCGTAATCTGTACTTCCCAGGTTCGAGTCCCAGCTGGGTCAGCGTTGAGATTTATCTCCGCAAAATTCCCCGCCCTGCCCACGGTCAGTAGGGGACATCGATGGCTTGGAAAGGCCGCCGTCCGTCGGATGGGACGTTAAGTCGTGACCCCGTGTGCGGGAGAGCCATATCCTGTGCACGTTAAAGAACACGCTGGATGGCCTTGACGGGAGGCTACCATCAGTCTTCCAACAGCTGTTCCAGTGGGTTCCCTCCCCCAACCTTCTCTGAGCCTTCGGGGTCCATGTGACCTGGCCATTTAGCCCATGGTGTGCAAAAAAGTGCCGTTCAGAGGTAAAATAACCCAACCCAACTCGAATTTTGCCAAGAGTTCTCAGTTTTTCCAACTCTCCTTAATTTCATAAAACCAATCCCAATTTTTGTAACTCACCTGTGCTTTACCAAGTGGTTTCCAGTTTTGCCAACTTCCTTACACTTTGCCGTTTCCTCGATTTTCCCATCTCGCCACAATTTTACAGAAAAAAAATTCAAATTTTTACATCTCAACAGATTTTTTCAGTAACTCTGAATTTTGCCAGCTCCCTCAAGATTTGCCAATTCTCCTAAATATTGCAAAGTTGCCTCGATTTTGCCAACACTTGATAATTTTACAGTACAAAATATCGTAATTTTTACATCTCACCTGAATTTTGTCAACTCTCCATGATTTTGCCAAGTCACTACAAATTTTGCGAACTGCTCCTAGATTTTACCAACTCGCCATAATTTTACAGAATAAAATTAAAATTTTTACATCTCACCTGAATTTTTCCAACTCCCCACGATTTCGCCAAGTCACTCCGAATTTTGTCAACTTCCCCTAGATTTTGCCAACTCCCTAAGTTTTGCCAACTCGCCATAATTTTACAGAAAAAAATCCCAATTTTTACATCTCATCTGAATTTTGCCAACTCCCCACGGTTTTGCCAAGTCATTCAGAATTTTGCCAACTGCCTCTAGATTTTGCCAACTCGCCATATTTTTACAGAAAAACAAAATCCAAATTTTTACATCTCACCTGAATTTTGCAAACTCCCCACAATTTTGCGAAGTCACTCTGAATTTTGTCAACTTCCCCTAGATTTTGCCAACTCCCTAAGTTTTGCCAACTTGCCATAATTTTACAGAAAAAAATCCCAATTTTTGCATCTCACCTGAATTTTGTCAAGTTCCCACGATTTTTCTAAGTCACTCCGAATTTTGCCAACTTGACATAATTTTACAGAAAAAAATTCCAATTTTTACATCTCACCTGAATTTTGCCAAATCCCCACGATTTTGTCAAGTCATTCCGAATTTTGCCAACTCCCCAAGATTTTGCCAAGTTGTCCCAGTTTTGCCAACTCACCTGTATTTTACTAAGTGGCTTCGAATTTTGCCAACTCCGAGTTACTTTGGGGGGAGCCTCCCCTTCCATCCCCCCATGGCTACGCCCCTGGTGAACATGAAAGATAGACTTTCCTTGTCTAATGGAGGTGGGTGAGCATGAGAGTAAGACCGTCCTTTTCTAATGATGGTGAGTGAGCATAAGAGCAAGGCTTAACTCCTTGAATGATGGAGGGTGATCATGAGAGCCGTGCCGACCTCCTCGAATTGTCGGGATAATCATGACAGTGTGGCTTATCTCATCGAATGCTGGAGGGTGATCATGAGAATCAGGCCTACCTCCTCGAATGGTGGAGGTGAGCATGAGAGTTATGCTTTTATCCTTAAATGGTGAAAGGTCAGCATGAGAGCCAAGCATATCTTCTGGAGAATTTTATAAACCGAAACCGAGGCGAAATAAATATACTCAGTTGTTAAAGTTAAAAACACGGAAACGCGCCGTATGTATTTTAGAAAAGAAATTTTTGTATGTAAGTTGTAATATGATTAGAACTGCATAAGAATAAATATTGTACAGTGCATAACTGTAATGATTAATGATCGTGTTTACATGAAAGTACGAAAATAAGTCGAAGAATGAGAAATGAAAATTCTCTTTAATAAAGGGTATGATCACCCCTGAAAGCATTGCAGGACTCAAAAGCATCCTTATACTGACAACAACTCTCCAATCGATTCTAAAGGCCGTAAATTCTAATGGTGAAAGAAAAAAGATGCCCAGAGATTATGAAGGCTTCTGGGAAGAGGGATGAAATTGACTCTCCAAGGCATCCCTAGGCATGATAATTGGGATTGAGGTCTGGTGATCTTTCAGGTCGTATCATAAGTTCAACACCCTCACTTTTATGTTTGTGGTCCACCAGGCAATTCTGTGAAAGCCATCATTCTTTTCCAATAAAATGAATTACAAGCCCACTGAACTCGCATACAAAGTTCAAGAATCTCATATTGCTAGCTTTGGGAAGTTATGGCCATCGATGAGGCATTTGTTGTCTGTCCGCGACAAAACTAAAGACCATCAGATAACCACGTCCATATTGGTCTTTTTGCCTGATGTTAGAAGGGTGATACTATGTTCCACATTCTCTACAGATGAAAAAGTTCATCGGGAATATAAACTGGAAATCAGAAATGGTGAATAGAACAGTGTCCCACTATTCTTGGGTGTATCATGAACATGCTGCAGGGGGTTTCAGGTGGGTTCTTCTATGGGAGGGATATGAGAGGGAGTCTTGAATAGAGCTCTCTCTCTCTCTCTTGAATTCTTTTGAAAAACGCCCACCTGGAAATTCTTCGTCATGTGGATTTAACTTTAATTAATAACAATAAATGGAAGGTAAATGTTATTTATGTCACCGGCAAAGTTTGAAATCCGGCAGTCTATAGAATGCCTAGGCATTGTATATAATGCCTAAAACTAGCCGGCAATGTATGAAACGATTCATATTTCACACATTTCCTAGGCATTCTATAGAATGCCAAAAGGCAAATCGGCAAAGTATAAAATACTCCCGGCAGTGATGTTTAATGTCGCAATGCGAGTCACGTGACTCTCGACGCTCGCCTCAAACAGAGAGCCAGAACACTCAGTCCAATTCGAATTGACCAGTAAATGTTCCCCTGGGTCCCCTATAGGCTCACCCTGATTGCCAGATCCGCCAGTCCCTAGTTTCGGTAAAAAAGAGCGCCGTAGTTGGTCACTTTGGACACCAAAAAGACACCCTTCCATTCGGAAAAGCGCCCCCTAGCGTTGTAAGAGTGTAAAAGAGGGTTGCCTCAATAGGGATCCCAAAGTTTGAGAACCCTAGCTTCCATAGAAAGAGAGTTAAGGTAAAGAAACAGATTAAAAAAAGTCATTAAAAAACGACATATCACAAGCATCTCGGAACTCCACTGAAATAGATTTGACAAGTAGTAAAGTGAAATACGAGTATCTTAACTCGAATTGCAAACTTCGAATATTCAACACTTTACTAATTCGTTCTCACTTGGCTTTACCTTATTTGGGGCGTTTTTTATAATGTGGACGACAGATTCATTACAGGTTATGATTTTAATATTTCTGGCGGTAGTTCAGCAATGGTATTTTTCTCTTTTTGTAGTAAAATCCCGTAACTTATATTTTGTACTTCTTACATTTTCACATGCATCTTTTCAATAAAAGCCTTTTTCATACTATGCCGAAATAGTATTTGTCATTCTATATAATGCCTAGGTATTCTATACAATGCCTAAGGAACGTATGTAATAATTCTCATATTTCATACATTGCCTAAAAACGCTGGGTATTCTATAGAATGGCGGCTTTTCATACATTGCCGGTAACATTTACACTGAATCCATTTGGGAGCAAAACAAACATAAAATGAACTCAATGGTCGTGTACAACAACTCATAAAAGAAAATGAACTGCAGAAAAATGAATACTTTGGCAATCTTGTGATGAATTAGTAAACTGTCAGTGTTCTAAGGCTCCTGGCAAAGCGAGATATTGTGACTCTTGAATGAGCTCGTAATGGTGTGCTAGCGACACAACATCTATCCTGACATTGTCTATTGACCATTTTCGAGACATATTCGACCATCTGGTTACATTGGCTTGATATTGGCCAGCCTTTATTCTTACAATAACACATCGCCTTAACATGCCATCTAAATACTGTCTTTGTGAAATTTGTAATGAAATAGCAATTTCCAATTTGTTATGCATAGACAAAGAATAAGGAGTACGAAAATTATTGAGCAAACTTTAAGGAAAATAAGTGTTAACTCTAATTGAGGAAATGATTTCATTCTCAGTGGGATATATCCTTGTCTTAGAATGCTTGTACCAACTAGGAGTAGTTTATAGCATTCTCTGTGTGTATATTGCAAATCAAATATCAAAATCAAAATAGAAATAGCTCGTGGGCAATGTCCAGATTCATTGTAGAGCGCGAGACGCTTCATTTGCATGTTTGATGCCTCTGACGCGACATTACTACTGATTTGCATCGACAACATTTAGGTAACTCAGTTTTGGATTTATAAAGAAAGCCGATGTGTGAAAAACCCAGTGTGTCTGTTTGGTTCATTTCAGTCTTTGGTCTTTAAATTCCTTTTAACAACCGGGCCTATGTTTTATTGTTTTGTGTTTTTCACACATTCTCTGCAGGTCTCAAAATTCCTTAGGTGAACCAGTTGTAACTCGCAACATTTGATTTACCCTATTATGAACTAGTAATCTATTGTAAATTGCAATATGTAATTGTAATCTGGGAAGGGGGAGCATCTTCAAATTGTTTAAAATAAATACAGCATATGTAAAAATAAATTTTTGAGAATGTTACATTTTAAAGAAAACATAAATGTTCTAGGTAAGGTTCTAAAAATTCTGAATTGTCAAATTTAAATCGAAATAGTATATAAAATTGTTTGGCACTACGTATATTTCGCAATAAGGCTAAATTTAATGTAATAACCAATAAGAATTTTAAATGAGTTGTAGTTGCACAAGATTTTATTATTTCCTCGCGAAATAATTGTATAAAAACATTTCGACTACTATAGATCAGCAGATGTGCAACAACCAAATTAGGCCCGAGAAAGCTTTTTTAGAGTGCAAAATAATTGTAATATTTGGTATGAAATGGCCGAACGATAACTCACGAATCTCTGTACATGACTCATTGCACAATTTCCAAATACTTTTGATGTTTTGTTTCATGTATGTTTAATAGTTTCATACAAAACATTGAAATAGAAATGCTAATTTTACATTATGTTTTTGGATAATAATTACGATGACACGTTTTAAGCATAACTAAACCTGCTTGAGATGACGGGGGTCCAAGAAGCCTTTTATGGCCATTTACAACTATCCTGGGGTGCGAGTGTGAGCGTTAGAGACAAGCCGGGAAATTAAGGAAAGTCAGTTTGGAGCGTGGCGGTCGAGTGGTTGTTTCGACACGCGTTAAAAGGACACCGCCCTTACTCAAAGGAAACCCTTAAAGAGAAGGTTCGATTCTAAGTGAGAATAAAGATTCTTGGTGAATCTGATACAGTTCTATGGATTCTGTGTGAACCACATTGTAGGCAAAGGTTAATTATCCTTTTGCCAAGTTTGAGGTCAGTACAGTGAGAATCTGCAAAGTGGGTGGTTCTCCACCTCATTGTGTAATTGTTTGCAGCAGCAAAGCAGCAAAGGCCTACGGAGTTGAGAGCATCCCCAGCACGTAATTATTTATAGTGTTAATAAACATTGTCGTCCTTACACAACTCTCATTTGTGAATTGTTGGACATATTTTTATACATCACTTGACGCAGTATATCTGAGGCATACGTCGGTACAGATGTAAAAATCCGCGAACATGTCATTTCACCGAAGTAAGGGTGAAGGTAATTAAGGGATGAATTCATCATCCTCCGGCGGCCACGACATTTGGCCCAGCCCATCGCATCCGGGGTGGAGGAGAACATCACATTCTGGCGCAGTCCAACAGGATTGGCGCGAGGACATCACAAGGGTGCTAACCATTCGGCCGCAGGACGGAGATTTCACCATTTGATTGCACTAAATTTAGAAAAGGCAAAACTTAAAAAAAAAATAAAATTTAAGAGTGAGTCACTATAACTGTGCCATGTAAGACAATCTGGACATTAAAGAGCAAAGTAGGTGACACCCATTTCACCTGGAAATAATTTAACGACTAAGTTTTATAGAGGAGTTCAATTTAGTTTTTCAATGGGTTTAAGAGAAAGACAGTTTTTAAAAATGAAACTACTGCTCTAATATGGATTTCAGAACCTTCTCGCATGAACTCTTTTAATGATAAACACGATTACAGATGACCACAATATTTTCTACATTTTTTTTTCTCTTAAGGGGATGACTGTTTTTTAATATTGCGATGCATCTTGTTGAGTACCTGCATCTAAGGGTAGCGCTGACCAATGTTGTCAGATGTTAATATTCAAGAATCGAGTCAAGTCAAAACACGGAGAATTAGTTTTTAGTCTTTTACAACGTTTTTACACTTTCGACGAGCACGAGATTGTTTTTTTTTTGTTCGCGATTATCATTTCAGTGGTTCTGTGACTAAAAAAAGCGACCATGTTGGCAAAGGGAGATAACATGTGTTTTACTTTAATGAGAATAACCTTTGCTTTTCTTTAACGCGAATTTTCTACTGAAAATAAAAACTAACAAAAAGTGGAAAAGGAAATTCTTTGTTGGAATAATTTAATAAAATAGCTACACTTTTGAGCTTTTCCAGTGCTGTTAAATTGAAATTGAGACAGATTCTAATCGTTTTTTGTTCAGCAAAACCGAATATCATTCCATCTGCGAATATTTACTCAGCAATAACATCTCTGTACTGTGTAGAATTTTCCTTTAAATATTCTAGCTCGTTTAAAAAATTATGTAATAAAAATGAAAACTAACTGTTATTTTCTCATTGTCGTCTGTCTATTCACATACATTCAGCATTTTTTTAAAGAGATGAATGAAAAAAAATTATTCTCCGTTGGATAGATACTAACAAAGTATTGTTATTCCAATTGCTTCTCTCTCATTAGTTTTAATTTCCGCCATTAAAGGACACTCAATTTGAGGTTCTTTTTTTAATGCGGAAGGCAGGAAAAGACAGCTTTCTTCAATATTCAAAGTTCCGCTGTTCGGCAAAGGTGGTGTCATTTAATTCGACCTTCAACAAGAAAAGGTTATAAAAAAAACCTTGTTGAAAATTTCGTGTCGCTAGAGCAGGGCTGGATCTAGTGCAGCTGGATCTAATGAAAATTACAGCATAAAAATTACAGTTCTTTTTAATACACTGCCATTATCCTATTTAGTACATTTAAAACAAATAATTTTGTTTTTCCATCTATAAATTACATTAGAGTCTTCAAAAATACAAACTAGCACTTTATTTTTAGAGAAAGCACAAAAGGGAAAACTATGCATACAAATAAGTCACCAAGACTGCAAACAATAATACAGGCAAGTCATAACTCTTGTGGTTTCAAACTTCCATTTAAATTTTGTGTTTTAAAGTACACAATAACTACATAAACAGGTTTGTGGAACTAAAATTGTATTTTATTATATTACTGTATGTCAAAAACATACAAACTTGTCAAAATCACACTAAAACTTATTTTGTTCTTAATATAATTTTGACAAAAATTCTGTTTGCTCTTAGCATATTTTTGTTATGTCAACTACAAACATTTAGTAATCAGAAGGGCCAATAATGCTAATAAGAATAATACTGCAGGGAAAAATATTAAACTCTTGTATATTTCACACATTTTTCAAAAATCTTTTAAAGATCTGTAAAACGGTGGGAAAAATGTTAGGTTGCTTTTTTTTACTTTATTCCACTCCATCGAGTCGTTTTTCTCTCACCCACTTTCATCTCTTTTAGATCCGAGCTTGCGATAGAGCAATTGCACTTTCTAGTAACTACAAAAGTATTTGCAATAAATCTTATTTGATTACAGAATGCTTAGAGCTCACTGTTTTTTCTGTGCAGGAAAGCTTTCGTATTTCCGCAAGTGCGTTGGGTTGGGTTGTTTTACCTCTGAGCGGCACTTGTTTGCACACCATGGGCTAAATGGCCAGGTCACAAGGACTCCGAAGGCTCAGAGAAGGTTGGGGGAGGGGACCCACTGGAACAGCTGTTGGGAGACAGATGGTAGCCTCCCGTCAACACCATCTAGCTTGTTCTTTAACGTGCATAGAGTATGGCTCTCCCGCACACGGGAACACGGCTTAAAGTCCCATCCGACGGACGGCGGCCTTTTCAAGTCCATCGGTTGCCCCTACTGACCGTTGGCAGGGCGGTGATTTTTCCGCAGTGCATCAACTGCTCCACAAACAGACTCCACTACTAATAATATTTACATCAAACACTTCTGAACGTGTGAACAATAAATATGTTTGTAACAGACCTTCACTGAGATGCCAGTTTATTTGGTAGACCGTCCCTCGTCACATAAATGGTTCATTCCAACACGAAATAAGTCACGTGACCGCGGTGTGCGGTATAAATCAGGCAGACCAGTTCTTCGAGTATCAGTCAGAGTTGGATTGAGCTTCAGAAGAGGCAAAACGAATGACCTGAATGACTCTGATCGTGGCATGATAGTTGATGCTAAGTTTGCCACTTTAAGCATCTTCAAACTCAGAAAATTGTGCATGAAGACCTGTCCTCCTGGGCTTTTCACTGAAAACCGTTTCAAGGGTTTACAGAGAATGTTACGAAAAGCAAAAAACTACTAGTGAGTGCTATCCTGTGGATGAAAACAGCTTGTGCATCAGAGGGTTAAAAGAAGACTGGCAAGAATCATGTAAGCGAACAGACGAGTTACAACCAGGAAAATCCCAGCAGAAATAAACATTGGTGTGCAAATGGTTATCTTCAAATGCACCATGTATCGAACCTTGTCGCGAATGGGTTACAACAGCCACTGACATCGAATGGCGATGTTGCCAGTCCACATGAAAATCTCCAGTGGCCGCAGGAGCATCGCACTGGACCGTTGAGGACTAGAAAAATGTAGCCTGGTCGGAGGAATCTTCCTTTTGCATCATGCTGATGGAAGGATCAGAACTTTGCAAAAGGAACATGAGGCCATGGAACCATCAACCATCTTCTCTGGTGTCAATAGTACAGGATGTTGGTGGCGGTGTGATGGTCTGGGGATTGTTTTCCTGGCACATATTAGGTCCCCTGATATCCATCAAAGGACATCTGAATGCCACGGTGTATCTTGCTCACCAAGTTCATCTCTTCATGAATACAGTTTATCTTCACTCGAATGGACACGTTCAGCATGATAATGCACCTGCTCACAAGGCACGTATCATCAACGAATGGTTCCAGAACGATGCCAGTGAATTTTCCTTGCTTCATTGACCTATACAGTCCCCAGATCCAAACACTCTCGAACATCTTTGGGATGAGGTGGAAAGAGCTGGTCGCAGCGAGACTGCGCAGTCGTCCAATTTTCAGTAACTTTCACGACACAATAATTTCTGCATGGTACAACATTCCTGCACAACGCATCCAGCATTTTGTAAGTTCCATGCCGCGAAGAATTTGAGCTGTTCTGAAGGCCAAAGGAAGCGCAACAAGCTATTAGATAGGTGTACCTAATAAATTGTTATGCTCTTTTAGTTGACATGTACGAATTTGCAATAGTAAAGGTGTTTTAAGCGACTCCTTTACAGGGTGCCACAAAGATCGCTACCATTTTCAGTTTTCTCTGTTGCAAAATGTGCGACATTAAAAAGCATTCTGGAATGAATCACTGATTGTGTTCGACGTGAAAGGGTTGTAAAGAAAATGACGGAATACACATAGATACAACAGTGTATTAATATTTTAAAGTATTACACAAAAATTACTGTTTTTTAAACGATTTCAAGAACGATTGCTTTATTGAGCAAGAGTCTGCTCTGATCCGTAGCAAAATTTCATTCATTTTTCAATACCTTTAATTCATACATCAGCGATTGCGAAACCTGAAGCAGGGATAACGTTACTTTCGGACCACCCTGTATATTAAATGAAAGCATAGATGATCTCCCAGAGAAGTGACATTTACCTCGACCTCCTTTAATGCACTTTTGTGAAATTTATCTTGGTCTCTCGTAATGAAAGCATGCTACAAAATAATCCTTTCTTTTCACGAAGAGCTGCATTCAGTTGATGCAACTTGAGTGATGTAATAACGATATTTTGTGAATCCTTTGACGCTTAGTGGAGCGTTGAATGTTTCACAGAACGGCCTTTCATAAAAGCATCGCATTATTTCATTCTGCAGTAAAGTTTTACGCTAACGATGTGAGGACACAGGTGACGTTCACGGAGAACAATAAAAACTATTCACTATCAGCTTAGTCGTTAGCTATGTTCTTTGGTAAAATAAAGAGCTTCTCCTAATGCTCATCTAGATTATGGATAACATTCTTCTTCTTAACTGCTTGACGAAAACATAAACAGCCTCATAAACATGAGCTGCAGTCTATATTTGCAGTGTAACGCAGCGATGCTCCTATTATGTGTTCGGAATCGCAGCAGTAGAAGAAGACGACAAAACAACAATCTCAAGTCAAATGTTGCATTTGTTTTGCTCTAAGGTTGGCTGAGGTCATTTTAAGAAGGTGTACAAAGAGCATTATTTCTGTTTGCCTAAAGTTGATAATGCTGCTGCCTAAAGTGATGAAGCTTTAGAATGCACGACGAATGCTAGAAGAGAGAGAAGAGGTTGTCTGTTACTTTTCGTTGCACTATGAAATTCAAATGGATTTCGGAAGTCATTGCAATGCAAATTCTTACTCAAACACAACGTGGGTTTGGGCTTTGATATTATTGGACGGAAAGTTTTAAAAGAAATTTCTATGAAAATGAATTTCAGTGCATGACCATACAGAAATTAGAATTCGTTAAAATATAGAAATCACGAATTCACCAGCAATAATCCACGATGCGCAGTATACCCAGTACATCATTGTTTTCCACCCTTCATGGATGGCTGAACTGCTGGCCTTCATAAGTGTGTCTTGCTGAGCATGAAATGAAGCTGTCCTAGACGAAACAGTAGCATTTTGCAAATGCCCTCTCACCTCCTCAGGTTGTTGAAAATTGTTAAATACCAAAAATGTTGCTAAAGGGAAGAAACATTTGCTACTTACATTAATTGTTTTATTTATATTTAACTACATATGTATTTTGCTAAAGAGAGCTTATGGATCAATAGTTGAGAAATGTTAGCAGTAAAATCTCAAAGAATAACATTTTCCGACATGGTGAGAAACTTAGGTATTTAACAAAAAATGCAATTTGTTATTTAGGTGTGCATGTAATAATAAAAAATAAATATCCCCTCAAGCAGCTGCTTGCCACAGAGATCTGACAGGAGGCTGTCAGTTTATATGCCATAGTAGAAGGCCTGTGAGGATCGCAGGACCTCAGCAGAAAAACACACACACACACATCCATGCCTTCACCCGGGCTCGAACCCAGGTCCCTTAGATCAGTAGCCAAGCGTGCTAACCACTCGGCCATGGAACGGCTAAGGTATACATGATATTGATTTATTTTGCAGATCACATTATGAGTTAATATACATCTCATTTTCTGCATGGTAATAACTTTGATACAATTTTTTGATTAATTTGCATTCTACTTTCCTCTACACGGAATAATGACCTAAAAAAATAGGTATAAATTTTATTGACCTAGGCCAGTGCTTATCAAACTATTGGCTGCTCTCCTTCTCCTCTCCTGGGGCGGGGGTGGCTCAGTCGGTAGCGCGCCAGGCTCGTAATCTGTAGTTCCCAGGTTCGAGTCCCAGCTGGATCAGCGTTGAGATTTATCTCCGCAAAATTCCCCGCCCTGCCCACGGTCAGTAAGGGACACCGATGGGCTTGGAAAGGCCGCCGTCTGTCGGATGGGACGTTAAGCCGTGGCCCCGTGTGCGGGAGAGCCATATCCTGTGCACGTTAAAGAACACGCTGGATGGCCTTGGTGTGCTCAGAGAAGGTTGGGGGAGGGGGAGGGAACCCAGTGGATAGCTGTTAGGAGACACACATGGCAAGCCTCTCGTCAAAGCCATCCAGCGTGTTCTCTAACATTCAGAGGGTATGGCTCTCCCGCACTTGGGGCCTTAGCCTAACATCTCATCCGACGGACGGCAGCCTTTCCAAGCCCATTGGTATCCCCTATTGACTGAGGGCAGGGCGGCGAGTTTTGTAGAGACAAATTTCAAAGCTGGCACAGGCGGGACTTGAATGAACTGAGGATTATGAGCCTGGCACACTACCGACCTAGCCACCTCCAACACTAGTTACCACCAGCAAAGTAGTTACTCCAAACATGCTTCACCTTATAACATTATAAACTATTTCCTGATGACTTGAAGAAGCAGGGTTGGAGGAAAATTGCCCATTGCATCGCCTTCCAGTAACATCTGGGCAACGCGAACAGTGACTGGAGTGGTGCCAACCCCGAACAAATTGGGTTGCACAATGGCGTCGTGTCATCTTTAGAGACCAATCTCAGTTTTACCTAGGTGCCAATGATCACCATATACATATGTTCAAACAATGCAGTCAGCATCCAATTCCAGCTGTCATTGTCAAATGACACACTTCTCGAGCAGCCGGTAACAGTAATAGAGGAAGGATGTGGTTCTGATGGCTCTTATATTATATCACATAATAACATGATAATTCGTCGTTCTGTGAGTTCAAACCTTTATATTTAATGTTTTAAATATTTGCTTAATTCCGTAGATAACTTTCTTGCCCATCTCGAGAACTTTACTTCATTAAATCTTTGTAACTTTGAACTGGTCATTTAGTTAAGTCTAACGCTGGTCAGCGGCGTGCCTCTTGTCTTACACTGACCCTTTCACTGGCATGCATACAATAAATTCCGTAAAGGGACTGTTTCAAGGATACTGACGCTGTAGGACGACGACGCAAGTTTCGTTTTTCAACTCCTATATTCCTCAGCAATGGAAAGCTTTGTGTTATCTGTGGGAATGAAGTTCTAGAGACTACTGACAAACGCTCAGATTCCATCAGATGTAAAGATGCCTGTAGAAGACAATTTCATTACTATTGTGCAAATATCACAGAAGATAACTTCCGCAAATTTTCTGCAGAACGCGAAAATAAAGGAAGTGTATGAAATGCAAGTCTTGTGATGCTTCCTTTGCCAGATCGCACGTTATTAAATGTGCTGCGTCAGGTGTTTCTTCAACTTTCCCTGACTCCCTGGAGAAAGATCAAGGTTTCAGTTCCGAACAAATGACATCTATTAAATCTTTAATATACCATTCGGTTAAACAGGCAATGAATGAATGCATGGGTGATGAAGAACAACATCGTGGAACTTATCAAATCATCAGTTTTTTTTATCAGGAAAACACGATGATTTGTGAGATAAGGTTGAAAATGTGATTCAGAACTTGGTTCTCTGCAGACATGAAAACAGGGTCTTATTAGCTAAGAATCAGAAATTGGAAAATACGATAGAAAATTTATCAGAAAGGGTAAATGATTTGGAACAGGAAAACAATATGTGCAACTTAGAAATTCAAGGTATACCTGAATTATTACAAGAAGATGCAAATAACATCGTAGGGAATATTGCTAATTTCCTACATGTTAACTTTAAACCACAAGAGGTACTGGAATGTTCCAGAATTGGTAAAAAGGAAGAAATTACAACATGTCCACGTAAAATTTTAACAAAGTTTAAAGACCGAGCCCCAGGAGAAGCTTTTCTTGACAAGGCAAAAGAACATCGTGATTTGACTACCAAAGATGTAGGTATTGTTAATGAAAAGCATATAATCTACATGAACGAACATTTGTCAAGATTTTATAGAGATCTCTTTCACAAGGCAAGAAGAGCCAAAGTAGAAAAACAATACGAATATATATGGGTAAAAAATGAGAACACATTTCTAAGAAAAGAAAACGGAACCCAATGACGCCTTGTTAAAACTGAACGAGATTTGTTCTCATTTAAGTATTTTTTACTGTTAAATAATTTTTATCTTTTAATGTCTACACCTAATTATGTTCAGTCTGAAAATCTCAGTCTGATTTATGGTAATTGTTTTAATAAATCAACTTTTTTATTTTCTCACTCAACTGTAGAAGTTTGTACAAAAACCTTGATGAGATCTTAGTAACTTCAGAAAATAGTAGTTTTTTATTTGATTCTCTAGTATTTGTGGAAACTTTGCAAAATAGCAATATTCTACATATCAGTGGTTATACTGGTATAGGTTTGGGAAGAGAAGCTCGTAAAGATGGAGGAGTGGCACTTTACTTCAGAGAAAACTTTTCTATCAAAATATTAAACCATTTGTCAGTTATTACTAATGATTAGGGATTTCACTTGCTAAATCAGGAAATCTGATTATGGGCAGTATTTATCGACCACCTCAGGATAATGTACAATCATTTCTGTCATATCTAGAATTTGTGTTAAACTCATTACTTAACTTGAAATCATCTTTATATTAATGGATGACTATAACCTTGATATTATGAACCAAGACAAAAATGTCTTAAATTTAATGGACCTAGTTAATTCATATGATTGTTTTGTTTTAAACAGTGGATTACCAACTAGAGTTGGGAATCAAAGTTCTACACTATTGATTATGGAATTTCGAATGTAGATTGCCAAAATGGAGTTCTGATGTCAAGAATTACAGATCATTTCCCCACATTTTTTCTGGTCCAAAGGACAAATTTTTGAATGCTACCTAGCAGTTATAGATATAGAGAAATCAATGATAATAATATTCTGCAATTGCAATATAAATTAAATCATATTGGTTGGCAATTCCTTTACTTAATCAGCGACTTAAATGAAGCATATAATCATTTCATAAATATTTTAATAAATCGCTACAATAAATATTTGCCCACGGGTATTAAGAAGTTCCAAAGACCAAACAAATATGATCCTTGATGACGAAAGATCTGAAAAAATTAATAACTAAAAGATATAATTTATACAAAAAAGCAAAAGTTACCCATTTAGAAAACGACAGCTCTTCATATAAATAATTTCGTAATTTACAAAATACAGTTCTTAGACCTGTTATAACATATGCAGCCAACATATGGGCTAACACGACAAAGGCAAATATTAAGAAACTCCAGATCTATCAAAATAAAATCTTGGGACAGGTCGTAAATGCCCCATGGTTTGTGAACAACAGACAAATAGATGAGGATTTAGGCGTCCAACACATTTACACCCATATAAGGCAGATCTCTAAGAAATTCTTAGAAGCTGTGGACACGAATCCTCACGATTTAATCACTAACATTTTGAAGTATGATCATCTTATGACCAGATTCAAGAGGGCTAGACCATTGGTTTTCGATCAGGAAACCTTTTTCGTCTAGTACCCTAGTCTACCATATTTATCATTGTTTTCCTGCCCCTTGGGGCTCACCTTTTGGTGATTTTTGTGTTATCCTTTGCGACTCATGCCACTTATTGGATACCCTCAGATGGAGAAGGTTATGGGATCTTTTATCCTGGTATTTCGAAAAATCATAATTATGCTACATGCTACATATTACTGCCCAAATCAGACAAACAAAGCACGCCTATTATGACAGTAGATTTGATTCTAGCAAAAATTTTAAACAGAAATGGAAATATTTCAACGATATTTTGGGAAGAAATAAATGTAAGTCAATAGCAGGAGACATTTCTTCTGATGTACAGTTATTACTGATGACTATGCGAAATCCAATGCCTTCAGTAGCTATTTTCATGATATCGTTAACGAATTGATACTGAACCAAACTGAAAAATTTCATGGCAGTTATAAATATAAGTGCAAAGATTATAAAATTAATTAAATTAATTATAGACCAGATATTTTATGTCATGACGATTGTTTACACAAGAGACCTGTAACAAGTAATTGATCTAGGAGCTGAAAAATCACCAGGTATAGATGACATAAATATTAATGTAATTAAAAAGGTTATACATACAATAAAAGAATCTCTGTACTATATATTCAATTTATCAATAATAGACGAAGTATTCCAGGATAAACTGAAAATAACAGGATAACCAGAATTCTTCCCATACATAAATCAGGAGATAAAGAAAATAAGGAAAACTACAGACCTATTTCAATTTTGTCAATCTTCTCGAAAATCTTTGAAAAACTAATTTGTACAAGTATTACTAAATTCTTAGATAATATGAAAATTATTACGCAACAGCAATGTGGTTTTCAAAATAAAAAACATACTCAGGCAGCCATTGCAGATTTATATGAGCATATTGTCAACTGTTTGTATGCAGGTCACAATGGATCAGCTATATATATATCGATTTTACGAATACATTTGACAATATTAACCACGAAAGTTTGTTAAAGAAAATTGAATTTTATGGCCTGAGAGGTAAAATGGACAGCTGTTAAGAAGCTACTTATTTAAGATGAAAGCTCTTGTAGAAATAAATAGTAGTATATCAGATGAACATTTTATTTACAGAAGTGATCTTCAAGGTTCAATTATTGGTCCGATCCTTTTCCTACTCTACATTAACAACTTAACAAAGTTAAACATTAATTCAAAGATGTTATTATATGCTAATGATACAAGTATTATCGATTTCGACCAAGATTCTGCATTTCAACCAAATCCATTTGAATCAAGATCATGATTAGTAGTGTTAACTGCTCTCTAAATATTATATTGAATGGTGCAGACATAACAATTTATTAATAAATGTCAAGGAATCCAAATACATGATTTATAAAATTGAAAACAAAAATACAGATGAGAAATGTTTCGATGTGAAGATTAATTAAATTAAGCTAAAGAGATGCACTGAATATAAATTCATAGGAATATGGATCGATGAAAATCTGAACTGGTTATTTCATGTAAAGCAGCTGAAAAATCACTCTGTCAAGGAATATTGCTATGATTGGTAAAATACGTCATCTGGTTAACAAACAAATTTTGATAAATGTATACTACTCTTTCATTTATTCTTATATAACATACGGAATTTTAGTCTGGGGTAATACTTATGATTATAATCTGAATGCTATATATTGTCTTCAGAAAATATTTGTTAGATATATTTTTGGGAAAAAATATTATGATCCTGTGGCACATTTATTTTCTGAGGTTAAAGTTCTTCAGGTCTATAATGATTACAAACTATTATCAGGAAATATTGTGTATTCGTTTACAATGTGACTGATTAAATTGGATAGATTTAAAGACTATTTTCAGAGTCTTTCGAATTTTCATAATTATGAAACACGTCATAGACAGAATTTGAGCATACCCATGTGTCGATTGTCAATTGGGCAGAGATCTATCAAATATAATGCAATAAAAATTTGGTCTGAACTTCCAGATGATTTTAAAAATGCAAAATCTTTAAAATTATTTAAAATCAAATGTAGAGCGTTTCTTCTTACAAAGCAATGAAACCTTCTTCTATGTATCAATGTAATATGTCTTATAACCATTTGATCTTTTGTACTATTGAATTATTGTACTATTTGAACTATTGTATATATTTCTGTTATCATAACTGAACTTAAAGGATATAGGGAGCATTAACCAAAAATAAGCGTCAGCTTACTATGCTCTCTTTTTTGTTTCGCCTTTCCTGTTAATTACTAATATTTTATGATTGTTTTTTCCCTTTTCTAATGCAATTGATATTTCTCAGCTGTTTCACTTCTCGATTTTTCTCATGTATGTATTAATTGTTATTAGATCATTATGCTGTGTAAATGTATATTGTACTGACTGGCGGAATAAAATAAAGATTATTATTATTATTATCATTCCCCAGACACTTCGAGGGCATATAGATAGACTTCCCCAGACTTTCCCCAGACACTTCGAGGGCATATAGAGGGCACATAAAGGGCTATGTCGATGATGTCCTGTATTAGAACTTCCCTTCATCACAGGAGGGCCTGTCGCCCTATTTCATCAAGATAACTTCATGCCACGTACTTCTAACATCATCCAGGAATGTTTACGACTTATCAACACTCATTTGTGGACACCCGGGTTCCAAGGTTGACGATCCATTCCATCGAACGTGTTTGGGACTTGGTAAAGTGTCATCTGGCGATTCATCCACAACTGGAATAGACTATAGCAGCTCTTAAGGCCCAACTGTAACAACCATGATGACCTCAGGATGCTATTCAATGCCTGTATGACTCCACGTCATGATGTGTAGCTGCATGTGTCATGAACCATGGTATTGACTACTTCCATGTAATTCATCTGTGTGAAATGAATTTGTGCTATTGCCCTGTAAGTGTAATCATTGCTTATGCATCCACCAACTTCTCTTATCTGTGAATTTCATCTAATTCCAACAACTTCTTCCGGTGATGCAATTTCAGTAACACGGAGTGTATATTTTCTTTTAATAAAATGCTTATTTTGCAGTTTAAAAACTTGGAATTTGATTTTGCACCACCATAATATTAAAGTGTCAAAATACTTTTTCTAATATACTGATTTTATTCTATTGAGGAGGGAAAAAATATAGTCGTCCCGTGGTCGAGTGATTAGTGCGCTTGGCTACTGATCTAAAGGACCTGGGTTCGAGTCCCGGGTAAGGCATGGATGTATGTGTCGTTTTTCTGCTGAGGTCCTGCCATCCTCTCAGACCTTCTACTATGGTGAATAAACTTACAGCTTCTGTCAGTCCTTTGTGGTAAGAAGCTGTTTGAGTGGGTATTTTAAAAACAAAAATATTTCCTAACACCATTCAAAACACCATCGAAAACATGAAATACAAGTTGCTAAAGATGATAACATTCATCCTCAGTGCATTGCTGAATGGCCAGCAGTGGCAAGAATTAGAACCAAAAGTGAAATATTTACGAATTGATAATTAGACACTAGAAAAGGAGAGATATACAAACAAAATAGCTGTAAATTTAAAATTGAAAAATTTGATAAAACTAACAAAACTAATAGCGATTTAGACCACACACATGTACATATTGTTATAGATTTTTAGCAATATTTCTTTGACAACAACGTGCGTGAGTTCGAAATACCAAACGAATAATAAATGAATTTGTTTAAAAAAATAAAGAAATTAATTTCCAAGAAATAAGTAAAAACCTGAAGTATTCATCACTTTATATAAAAATGTATTAACTAAACTAATGGTTAATTGCTATTATTACTTTATGTCATATATTAAAAGAATATGTCATTTAAAAGTTGAATACAACATTTTCTATAAAACAAATTGTAGTATCGACTCTTACCAAAACATTTCTTATTTATTACATTATATGTTTAAAAAGGACAAAATTCCTTTAAACGACCGAAGTCACAAAAAGAAACTAATAAAGCCAATCCCAGCCGACATCCGCACACTGCACACAAGTCACTCAAACTTCAACTTCTCTAATTCTCTAAAACTCTCTTTAAATTTAACATTCGATTCTATTCTCACAATTCAATAATGACGCTTAAGTTACTGCAGGTGAACATGTCGTTTTAATATATAAATTTAAGCTTTAAACGTTTCCGAAATTTTCACACGATATTAAAGTTTAGACGATATTTAATTTCACACGATATTAAAGTTTCTCACACGATATTAAATTTCATATGCCGAGTTGGTCACACGGAATAGGAAAGAATGATGTCATCAAATTGTTTTGGTATGAGGAATGTGAATGCATTAGCAGATGACTTCTTGTCGTGCATTAAGGTCTTTGAAATTCTCCTCATGATTTGTGCTGGAAAGTAGTACCAGGTAGTCTCTTACTCAACCATCTGTTCAAGACGTTTAGGGTAGTCTTGAACAGGGTTCTCAGTACCAGGTAGTCTCTTACTCAACCATCTGTTCAAGACGTTTAACTTCAGAGATATTAGAAACTACGCGGAAAAATCAGAGAGGAGAAGAATATTATATAATAGATAAAAGAAATGAATGCTTTGAAAACCGTGGAGTTATTGCATTTTTTGTAGTGAACAAAATCATGAGTGTTGGTAATGTGCAAATTATGGGAAACGTAAGTTTGTAAAAAATGGAAATCTATTGCTATAATAATTAGTTAGTTATCAATGAAATCATTTGATTTCTCATTGGAGTGTCCCAAATGCATGACGGTTGCTTTTCTCGAAGATATTGATAGCTCAGCGGATACGTTCCACTTTTCGATGTTGTCGCGTGCAAGCTGAATGGAACGACAGTTGTCTAAGGAAGCGTAAATGATATGAAATTTAATATCGTCGGAAAATATGTAGCAAGCGATCGGTCGCAGAAAAAGAGTTATGCTTGAGGGGAACAATGCGAAGAAGGCCAGAGCAAGGGTCACAATATCACTGTTGACAACTTTCGTTGGAGAAAGAGCGTCTTCAACTCTTATTTGTTGCGAATATTGGAGATTAATAATATGCAGATTAATCGTATAACTATCTGGGAGATTCGGAGTCTTAGAAGTGCGTCAAAAACGAGCAATCTCTTTAACTTATCGAATGCTTTCCCAAAAATTATGCAGTTAATATCAGTTGGAAGGTCAGCAGTGTCGATCTGATATGAAAGTTACTTATGTGGGGAATATTATGGGCGAGCTCTCATTATTGTCTCCTTTTCTGCCTCACGAAAGAGATGGAGGAAAATCTCTTACGGAGTAGGTCTTATTGAGTTTTATGCAACATGGACGTTGCTACTCTAAGTCATATCGTATACATTAACGTTCGAGTGAAGTAACTGCAGTGTAGAACAGAAACTAAATGATTCGTATGGAATAATGTTCTCCATCTGAGGGAAATAAAGCAGCTTGAATAGGATGCAACGTCCGATTATTTTGGATATGTGTAAGAGAGGGGACGGTAATTGGTACCCATAGTGGGATCACTTTTTTTCTTGTAAACTGAATCAACTATGACTTGAGTCCAGTCAGGAGGAACCCTGACAGATTACAGGCAGGAGTTGAAAACAGAAAATACACAGTCGTATTAGAAAAATATGGCCACCCACGGAATTAGAGTGTACCCGCCCAGGCGTGTCACAGAGTGCACACTTTCGTCGACAACACGGAGACCACACGGAGATATAAGCGGCCGGGTCGACCACACAGAGATATAAGCGGCTGGCCAGGACAGATGAGACATAGTGCGTAACATGAGCACAATGGGAAGAGGTATTGATTTGATGGATGTTCAAAAAGGAATGATCATCGGCTACCGCACCAAGGGTGGATTGATCTCAGGAATATTCATTTGAAGGGTTGCAAACAACAACAACATCTCGGAAACAGCAGACTTCGTGGGCTGTTCGTGAGGTGCTGTAGTAAGGATCTATCAAGAATGGACCGCTGGTACACCAAGTACCTTCAGACGTCATCACTGTGGAGCCCCAAAGGCCATCGACCCCAGAGGAGAACGTCGCCTCCGTCGACTGGTAATGGGCAATCGACACGCAACAGTGCAGCAACTGACCACTCAAATGAATGCTGGGGCACCCAGGTACATATCCCTGATAATAGTAGAGAGAGCCCTGTTACGCATGGGTCTCCGGAGTCAACGCTGCGTAAAGGCGCCCATGTTAACCAAGGTCCATGGGCAATGATGCCTGCAATTTGCACCAGACTACCGTCATTGGACAGTGGAAGAGTGGAAGGATGTTGCCTTCTTCGACAAATCGAGGTTTCTACTCCACAGAAGTAACGGGAAGTGGCGGATATGGCGTCAGACACACTAGAACCAATACCTGGACACACTTGTCAGTCAAGTACAGACCGGCAGTGGCAGTGTGCATGTTTTCCTGGTATGACATGTACTGCTGGTACCACTGAATGGGTCCATGAACGCCAATGGCTACCTGTCCATCCTCACTGACCACATGCATCCCTTCATGTTGGACGTTTACCCTGGTGGTGATGGTGTCTACCAACAGGACAATGCGCCCTTACCATTTCGCTAAGGAGGTGCGTGACTGGTTCCAGGAACACGACAGCGATGTTTCCATTCTCCCTTGGCTGGCGAAATCGCCCGACCTCAATCCCATAGATCACTTGTGGGACCATTTGGATCGACAGGTTCGGTGTGCCGAACCACAACCACATTATCTCCGGAACCTCCGTGTTCTGCTGGAGTTCGAATGGGCACGTGTGCCTCTGGCAACCTTCCAAGGCCTCATTGCGTCCATGCCACGCCGTCTCGCCACTGTCATCTGGGCCAAGTGTGGTTATTCCCATTATTAGGTAGGTGGTCATATTATTCTGATACGACTGTATATTTTAGAAACAACAGAGTTTAAGAGTTTAGAGAAAGTTGGCATGATTCTGTCTTGCTGGGTGGTCACTTGGTCGAAATTAATAAAATAGCTTTGGTGACATTGTGAGGGCCGATTTATTGTCCACAGGAAGTAAATATTGTATATAATATATATTGCATAAATCTTCTCGATCACCAACCTACTATATTCCAAGTGATAAAAACAAAACTGAAATAATAGCTACTTGAATACACATATGAACTATATATAATATATAAATTAGAAACATTTTAGAAATATGAATAGATCAACTTGCATTAGTCGATAGTTAAATGTAGGCAAAAAAGGGATAACTGAACATCAGAGGGTAGAGTGTTCCATACACGATCAACTCGACATTTGAAAGAATGATCTCTTCAATTGGTTATGGCATGAGGTATGTGAATATGCAAAACAGATGCTTCCTTGTTCTGTTAAGGTCTATAGATAGGAATTAAAGGTTCCATTGGATTTGGATATTTGCCTACTCAGAGGCATAATGATATCGCATTGGCTCCCCGTGACACTGCAGCTGTCAGGGGTTGAGTTCGAGTCCCGGGATGCACGATTATGGGTTCGTGTTTGTATGTTACATGAGAAACTAAGATAAGCCTGATAGAGTTTCTAATCTCCGTCCTTTGTGTGCGAAAGGTAGCAAGTTGTTGAAATAGAAAGCACTTGAGTATTATTTGTGGATATTTGGATAATCCAGTTTATATTGGCAAAAAATAAAGTCACCTTTTGGAGTCAAAGGAATATTGGTGTTATTAACATATGTAATATACTTTAGGTAGCTTTTTTGTTTGTCTGCTGTCTGTTTGTTCAAATATTCCTCCTAAACGGTAAGAGTTGGGACCTCCAAAATCGATATACAGCTTCAAAAGAGTTCGGAAAACGAAATAGTAGCCCCCCCCCCCTCAAAACTAAAAAGGGAAAATGTGTAATGATAATCAAGCGTAACGAGTTGTTAGTAATATTCGTTATTTACAGCCGCTAAACAATGCACATTGACGTAACAATTTGGTCATGCTCATACGAGTTGGGTTGATTGTTTAACCTCTGAGCGTCACTTTTTTGTACACCATGGGTTAAATGACCAGGTCACAACCCTGAAGGTTCAGAGAAGATTGGGGGAGGGGACCACTATAACAGCTGTTGGGAGACAGATGGTAGCCTCCCATCATTCAGCATGTTCTTTAACGTGCACAGGGTATGACTCTCACGCACACGGGGCCACGGCTTAACGTCCCATCCGACGGACGGCGGAATTTCCAAGCCCATCGGTGTCCCTACTGACCATGGGCTCATACGAGACTTACCGACCAACTACTACAATAATGCTCGTTGATATAATTATCAGGACTTGTTGACATGAGACTACTGATTAGAAGCTGATTCAACTGATCAACTGATTGAGGCAATTTCAGAGACTGATGTCATTTTAACAGTTTTGGAACAAATCATGTATCCAACTGTAATTTTCTGTTTTTGAGCTCTTCAAAATTTCTTAAATACCGAAATTTTTGGTCCAAAGTTTTGCATAAGGAATTCCCCATTGACACTTCGCATTGCATTAACAAAAATCAAGCCCTTACCTTTAACAGAAATAGATTTAGAACACGACGCCTATTTTTGTTGCAAATCTACATAAATATAAACCTATTTCACATTGCTTAAAGTAATGCTTTGATCGGGCTGACTTTAGTTGCTCTTGATAGTGTGACTACGTTGTACTATTTTGGAAGTAAAACTTCACTAAGGAGCATATGATGCTATTCAAGAGACTCGTTAACTTCCTTACCCAAAAGTAGAAACAATAATTTGGCAAATAATTAGAGTGCCTAACGAGTTACACCTAAATTGAAAGTTACTTATGTGGGGAATATTATGAACCATATTCAATTATTTTGCTCCCAACTTTCTCCTCACAAAAGTGATGGAGGAAAACCTCTCATGGAGTAGGTCTTATAGAGTTTTATGTAAATTGAACGTTTGCTACTCTGAGTCGTAGAAATCGTCGTAGCGATACTCTGAGTCGTAGAAATCATCGTAGCAATACTCTGAATCGTAGGAAATATCCGGGAAATTTTTCTACTAGACTATGTTACAAAACGTAACTTTCATGTTATATCAATGAAAAACCATACTTTTTGAAAATAAGATTTTTGCGAAAAAAATTCACTAATTAAAAATCTCATTAATCTCTCTAAATTTCGATTTTCAAGAATATGTGTTTAATATAAAATGAGTTATTGATGCTGTAATATTTAATAGCATAGGCCTCTGGCCCACTTTTACGAAATATTTTCCCACAAATTGATTAAAACTTAAAAAATCGTTACACAAACTTCATATGTTGCATTCAAGTTAGTTGCCGTATTCGAAATTTTGAAATCCCGAGTTCGACGTAACTATCTGTCGCCATTTCCTTCCAGCCACCCGACTTTCCCTCGGTTAAACGGCTAGAAACAACAACCTGGGCCGCCATGTTCAGGACGATGGGCCATCTGGGCCTTTGCACACGGCACCCCGTCCAAGAAACGAGAAAAACAAAACCATAAAAAGGGAGTTTTTTGGCAAATAAAAAGGGGAAAGAGAGTTTTTCGGCACGAATAGTTCATCGGCGAAAACACCTCATAAGTCCACTGGTGACAAGGCTGGAGGCGCCGGCGAGTGGCTCCGGCAGGAATTGTCGCAAATACGCGCGGCAATGGTCACCAAGAGCTGCACAAGGATGACTCAGGATCACGCCAGATACTGGGACGTCCAATAAAAATCGGACTGCGCCAATGAACTTTGGCCATCGCTGTCACCGGACGAACTCTGCTGTCCAATGAGAGGTGACTGCGGGGGCCCTTTTTGGAATTCTGAAGCGCGACAAAGGAGAAGAGAAGTGTGTGTGCTGGCGTGTAGACGTGCAACCCGAAGTGAGCTCGGAGCACAAAGAGACAATAGATCCCCAGAACAATGGACAGTGAAACAGCTAAGCAGTGGCCGAAGATGCTGTAGACCGAGGCAGACGATTAGGAAAGAAAGGGTGAAGATAGAGCGTACCCCACCCTCCTGATGCAGCCGACTCACAAAATCTCACAAGCCGTCGTCGAGGCCAATTCTCAGAGAGAAAAGATCTGCGAGCAGCAGGCAACCACGCAGAATACAGCGAGCGACCCAGCCCCTGGAGAGACCTGCGTGTAGGGAGAGACGAAGCCCCACTGTCAAGCTACCTGCCGGAGCCACTCGCCGGCACCTCCAGCCTTGTCACCAGCGGACTTATGAGGTGTTTTCGCCGATGAACTATTCGTGCCACTAATGGAGCCTGGACGACAATTCCCAGAGCGCGGAGGATCTCCCCTTGACCGAGCCCCAGCATAACAGACGAGAAAGAGCTCAACGATGGAGCAAATTAAGCTAAAAAGGTCAGCAGCCGTTTTTCTGAGATTCTTTAGTTTTACCAGTACAGTATTAGTCCCTGAGTGTCCCCTTTTTCTCTCTGCGTCTCCCAGAATATATCGCCAATAGGGTCCAGTTGCCTGGCGTGTACTACAGTATTGAAATTGTGATCCGACCCCAGATGATCGGTCGTGTATCTTCTGAATAATAAATTATATTTGCAATGTACCTTACTGTTCGAATGAGTGCTTATTGATGAGAACGAAAGTTTCCCCCGCAAACAGTATTGAAAACACGATGCAATCATCAGCCATTATTTTGGGGTCACACCTATTGGTTGCCCCTAGTTCTTACCCCCCATCAATTAGATCTGGTGGGGTGTAGAACAGATTGGTTTCCGTGATCAGGATTTCTTCGAACTTGTTGTTATTGCGGCATATGGGAAAAGTTTATATACTTATTAGCGAGGACTATAATAAATATGTCAAAAAATGTGTATATATATGTATTAGTGAGGAGGGTGTGAGATATTTAGAACAGGAATTTGTTAGAAAGGGTACAGTCGCTCAAAAAAGTATCCGAACACTACGGTTGATTACAGAATTCAGAAAAAAATATCTGGCAACTATTTTTTTAGAAATTAGTGATCTGGCAACCTACGTGTAACGTGACACGAAGTTGCCAGATCACTAATTTCTAAAAAAATAGTTGCCAGATATTATTTCTGAATTCTGTAATCAACCGTAGTGTTCGGATACTTTTTTGAGCGACTGTACTAAAGATTGAAATGGTGTAATGTGTGTCAAAAAAAAATTGAATAAAAAATGATGCTTTCTTATTTCAACGTATAAATAAGTGGTATGTTACAAGAGGGGAGTACGCGATTAAGAGAGAAAGAAGTAAGCCCCCTAGCTTAGAAGAAATGAGAAAAGTGATTAGCCAGCATATATGTTTGAGATAGGATTTTTCAGGTTAGAGTCTATTGTGTGAGATAAGATTAGTCAGGAAACGGTAGCTGTAAGGGGAGTAGGGAGCAACGCTACCATGGGGATTTTTAGCCAGGAATTTTTGTTTATCATTGAAATTATGATAGATTGTGTATGTCTCTCTCTGTGCACACCTCCCTTGCACTTTGGAGGTACAAAACACCAACACACAGCACAACGCACAGTACACTGTCTACGTGGCAAAAAGAACCCCCCCCCCCCATCCAGTAGCTCAATTACTGAGAGCAGCTGCTAGTTAGCAAGCAGATGTGGGTTAGAATCCCACCTGGGTTAAATCAATTCTCTCAACTTCCTACATGCTATAATAAAGTGCTGTTAATGGTCATTGCAATTTTTAAGAATATCGCAGATGTAAATAAGTGGTTGGAAATAAGAAGAATTTTTGTATGTTTAAGATAGTTTGTTAAGTTAGTTAAGGCGGCGGTTGATTAGTTAAGATTGAGAAAGTGTGATAAGTTGTTGAACAGAGAAAGCAAATTACTGAGATAAGAGATAAGTTATAGAGATTAGTATACGGATTAGTGTACCTGCCTATACATCTGTCGATATAGATTAGGAATTTAATAATGGCTTTTAGAGCATCTTACCCAACAAAGTGCGATCCTACTGTACACCCTCGCCACGCAAACCGAAAAAACAATCCCATTAAGAACACGAGACGTCACAAAGAAGAATGTTTTGAATGTGGAGAGTTTGGCCAATTTGCCAGGAATTGCCCCGATAGAATGAGTCCTATAAGAGAATATTTCACTTACGACAGTCCTGACAGTCACATAGAGTATCGGTTGGCTCTTCATACTCATAGGTCACAGAACCGAATTTACGACGAAGGGGAAAGAGAAGAAATTGGGAATCTGCTTTATGGCTCACACGAACTCCTAGCTTATGCCACACCCAAGCCTAAGCTAATCTAATAATTTAATAATAAGACACCTAATCCTAAGCTAATAACAACAGGTTAGAACAATCTGCTCTGTACCTGACCTTAGAGGCGGAGTTGGGACCTCCTCCCAGGTTTTGGAGAAAAGCAGTTAATCTAGACGTTGAGCGAATAGTAGAGAAAGTTTTCACCCCTATTGGCCTAGAGAAAGATGAAGAAGTGATAAGGCTAGTAGAAATTGCTTTCGAAATAGATGGTCTCAGAGAAGCAATTCATGAAACTTTAAGGCAAAGATGATAGGTTGGGGAGTATGAGTTAGTGAAACAGGAAAATAACCCTCCTGGCGAAAAGCCCAAAATTAGCCAAGTTAAGCATTATGCCCTGTACAAAATATTAGAGGCAGAACTGGGATCTCCTCCCATGTCTTAGAATAATGAGAGCGATCTAGACGGCGAAAGATTAATATCCCACGTTTTCACCCCTATCGGTTTAGAGGAAGATGAAGAGGTGATAAATATAGTTGAAAAGATTTTTGACATAGAGGGCCTTAGGAAAGAAATCTGTAAAGTTTTAAAGAAAAGACGTTTGGTTCAAGAAAGTGAGGCATTAGAACAGGGGCAAAAGAGGGAAAAGGAGAAACCAATGCCTGTAGTTTAGTTTAGTTTAGTTTACACTTCACAAAAATTGGGAGTTCCTTGCACAGACTTTCCCATAGAATTTATGTTTTCCTTTTTTTTTTTGAAAATTCTTGATGTTCAGTATTTTTTTTTCCTCTTAGATTTTAAGAGATTTTTTTTTTTTGTTTCGTCTTCCTCCTAAACTTTAGGATTTAATTCTTTTGTTTATTTTGTTTTTGTTTATTTAATTTTGATTTATGTCTTTTTTTTTTGGTATAAATATATATATTTTTTTATTATTATTTTTTTTTGGCTTTCTTTAATTTTTTTTTATAACCCTTTTTTTTATTATATTTTTTTTGTTATTTTGTTAATTTTTTTTCTTTCTTTTTTTTTGTTTTTTAGAAATTTTTTTTTTTTTTATTTTTTTTTCTTTTTAATTTTTTTTTATTTTTTTATTTTTTTTTTAAGATTTTTTTTTAATTATTTTTTTTTCTTACTTTTATTAATGAAAAAAAAATTTTTTTTTCTTTTTTTCTTTCTTTTTTTTATATTACGTTTTTTTTTTGTTGTTCTGTGTTACAATTTATTCCATATCTCTGTTTCTTTGATGAATTCCAATAGGAAGGCAAATATTTTTGTTTGAATTGAGATTGTAGGGTGATTTAAAATTAAGTTCAGAGTAAATTCGTTAATATTTATGTTTCTAAGTTTTTCAAAGAATTTTTCTCGTTGTGAGTCATATTTTGCACAATTTAATATAAGGTGTGAGGAATTTTCAGTAATATTGCATTTTGTACATTTGGGTGAGGTACTTAATTTGAGTAAGAATTTTGATTTATTTAAAAGAATTGTATCTGTTCTTAGCCGAAATATGATTTTGGATTCATGTCTGGAAAATGGTAATTGTAGGAAGGTATTAATTTTGTTGGAAAGTTCAAATCTGAAATTTGGTTTGAAGATAGAGTGAAATTGAACATGTTTTTCTAAAATTTTGAATTCTAATTGTTTTATTTCTTTTTTAACATGTATATAAAAATTGTGTGTTGGCGAGATGTTATCATAATCATGTGCTGATTTTGCTATGTTATCTACATATTCATTTTCTTTAAATCCAGAGTGTCCTGGTATCCAACAAAGTTGAATATGGTTATTTTTTTCATTTAGGTTTTCATTATAAAGTTTTAGGAGTGTATGTGTGTAGTATGGATATGTGGTGTATGTGTTGTCTTGTATTAATGTGTGTATAGCACTTTTAGAATCAATGAATATAACTATTGATTGATTTGTTAAATTGTCTAATGTCCAGTTAAGTGCGGCAAATATTGCATAAATTTCAGCATGCAATATCTGAGTAAAATCAGGCAATTTGTATGCTAATGATATGTTGTGTGATGGAATATATACAGCAGCACTGGATGACCCAGAATCTTTTATGTAGGACCCATCTGTGTAGATTTCCAAACAATTGTTAAATTTTTCAGATTTAAAATTAATGAATAATTGATATAGAGCTTCATTAGAAATTTCATTTTTTGAATTTAAATGTGGAATCTCTGTATAAACTACTGGGAGTTTGTAACACCATACTGCTACAGATTCAGTAATGTCTCCTCGCAGTTCATCTTTAGTTAGTTTATTAAAGAATTCTTTTAATAATTCATTTTCTTCGATTTTTTTATAGAATATGAGTCTTTTAAAGTTTAGATAAAATGGGTGGTCTGGTAGTTTATAGTGGAGTCTTGTGTAATATTTTAAGATTAAAATTGAATGCCTAATTTCAAATGGAGGAATGGCTGTTTCAGCCAGAAGAGCTAATGTTGGACAAAATTTTGGTAAGCCTAAAGCAATTTTTAAACATTTGTTTTGAATAACATTTAATTTCTTTAAGTTAGTTAAATTAGGTTTGTCTATAAGGTCTAAGCCATATTCCATTTTTGATCTGATTAAATTTAAGTAGAGTGTAATTAAGGTTTTTTGATCAGTACCTTCTTTTTTGAATGCAAAGTATTTCAAAATGTTTAGGAGTTTTGAACCAGAATTGTAAGCTTTCTCCAGATGAGAGTTCCATATTAATTTTGAGTCTAAGTTAAATCCCAATAATTTACATTTGTTGACTTGATTAATAGGTTGCGAGTTAATTTTTAAGAGAAATTTTGGATTATAATTTCTACGTCTATAGAAGTAAATACAAAAAGTTTTATCTGTGTTAATTGTTAAATTCCATTTGTTACAATAATCTATTAGTTTGTCTAATTGTTGTTGTGTTTTTTCTTGTAGAGTATATTCATTTTTGTCTGATACCCAGAAGGTAAGGTCATCAGCATAGCTTGTAAAGTTAAATTTTTTATCAAAAATCTTTTTGATGTCATGTAAGTATAAATTAAAAAGAACAGGGGATAAGGTAGATCCTTGTGATAATCCTTGTGTAATGTTATAAGACTTAGAGTAGGTTGAGTTTAATTTAACCTTTAATTTTCTGTTTCTCAAAAATTTTGCTAGGAATTCTATTAATTTATAGTCTAATTTAGCTTTACACAGTTTGAGTAGTAAATGTTCTATGGAAACTGTATCAAAAGCCTGTGATAGGTCTATTGACACAGCTAGTACTGTTTTTTTCTTTTTATTGGCAGAGTAAATATCATTTAAGAGTAGTGAGATGCATTCTTTAGAAGATCTGTTTTTTCTGAAGCCAAAGAAGTTTTTTGGTAATAATTTTTTCTCTTCAATTTGCCAATTCAGTCTAATAAGAAGCATTTTTTCAAATAATTTTAAGGAGTTGGATAATAGAGAGATTGGTCTATAAGAGGTTATTTCTGTAGGGATTTTATTGGGTTTTTGGATAAAAATTATTAAAATTTCTTCCCACTCTGGTGGTATGTCTAGTGTGTTCCATATATGATTAAAGATAGATAATAATTTTTCTTTCCATGCTTCTGGAAGATTTTTGAAAAGTTTGTTAGAGATCAAGTCTGCACCAGGGGCAGATTTAAGATTAAGTCTTTTTATTGCTCTATTTAGTTCCAATAAGGAAAATGGTAAGTTAACTGTAGTGTCGATTGATTTTAATTTGTTTAACTGTGTGTTATAAAAGGATTTTTGTCTAGAATCTAAGCTAGGTGCAGTTTGAACTATTTTTAAGTTTTGGGCAAATCTTTCAGCTGTTTGACTAATGGTAATGTTATGTTGTAAGGCATATTGGGCTATTGGAAAAGTTTGTTGCTTTTCTTGGACAATACTTTTAAAAATCCTCCAGATGTTTTTTCCTGGAGTAGAGGTTGTTAATTCTGATGTAAATTCTTTCCAATTATCACGAGAGGCAGTTTTTAATTTTCTTCTTACTTCTGCTTTAATTTTTTTAAAATTGTTGATGTCATGGAAGGTTCTGGTCCTTTTAGCTTTTTGTTCTGCTTTTTTTCTGATAGCTGTTAATCTATTCATATACCATATATTTTTTTTTAATTTTGGAATTTTGTTTATAATTGTTTTAAATACTGATTTAGTTTGTTCCTTAATTGATTCAAAGAATTCATTATATTTTAGATTGTTAGAGGGAGGAGTATTGTTAAGGATTTTTTCGAAGGAGTACCAATCGTTTAAATAAATTTTTTGTTGGTATTTTACTTGTAGTTGTGAAGTCAAAAGTATGGGGTGGTGGTCACTGCCCCTAGTATCTGGGAGCAGTGACCATTTGAATTTGTCAATTAAATCAGTTGAGATTAAAGTTAAATCAATAATTGATTGATTATAGGCTGGGTTTTCGTGAGTAGTTTCTTTACTATTTAGTAAGATCAGATTTGATTTTGTTATAAAATTACTCAATTGGACACCTGCTGGGTTGGTAGTGTAGGAGTGCCAAAGGGCATGATGGGAGTTAAAATCTCCCAGAATAATAATAGGTTCTGTTAATTGTTTAAGAATATCATTATAGAAATCTTCTCTGATAACCAAACCAGGATTGTAAACATTTAATATGGTGTATGACACATTGTTAATTAATATTTTTACAGCTAAAAGTTCTAATAAAGGGGTATTGTAATTAATTGGAATTATTTTGTGGTGTATATTTTTGTTAATAATGAAACCTATGCCATTATTACTGTTTGTAGAAAAATGATAATATGATATAAAGTTAGAAAAGTTAATATGCTTTTTAGTTTTTATCTCTTGTAATGCAAAAATATTTACCTTCATATATTTAGCCATTAGTACAATTTCTTCCTTTTTCGAAATTATCCCCCTGCAGTTCCACTGTAGGAGGTTTAACTTATTAGGACTTGAATTGTAGAAGAATGTCCATGATTAGTATGTAGGTCTCTTCCGAAGGGCAGATGAATTTCAAGAGGTGAAGCACCAAGTCTATCAGTAGGTTTATAGTGACATTTTCATCTTTTAATTGCCTGGCGTTTGAGTTGGAGGACAAAGCATGTTTGATTTTTTTCGTCTGAACGCTTTTGGAGTTTAGTCCTTTTTTTGTAATATTTGCGTAGCTAGGTTTGCTAGGAATGTTACTTTGCAAAATTTGTTTTTCAATAGGAGACAGTTTTTTTGATGTGCTTGGGCTGGACAATTGTATATCACTTTCATCAGATTCTGCTAGTTTGTTTCTTTCAGTTATTTGTTTATTTTTATACGATAAGCTAAATAAGTCCATTCCATGAAGTACAGGGAATTTTTTAGTAGCTTGTCTAGATCTCTCATCATCAGGTTCATTTTCAGAGAGATCTTGTCTATGATCAACGTAACGGTTATTGAAGCCGTTCGGATTGAAATTCGAGTTTGTGCGAACCTGAGGGAGGACGTTTTTTTCTCTAGTTTGGTTTTGCTCCTGTTTTGCTAACGCAAATGCGCTTGTCCAATTGCATTGTTGGCGTCTTTGAATTTGCATAGCCTTGCAGGCAATTTTTTTTATTGGACAAGCATAATAGGTTGCCGGGTGGTCCATGCTACAGTTTGGGCATTTGAAATCGGAAATTTTGCATGTTTTGTGCGAATGGGAATCACTGCATCTTTTGCATCGAATGCGGCTCCTACAGCCTACTGCAGAGTGGCCCCAGCGCCAACAATTGCTGCAAAGAATGGGGGATCCGAAATGTTCTTTGACAAAAAAATGGCTAAAACCTATATTGACCTCACTGGGTAACTTTTTATCAGAACAGTAAATAACTACATTTTCGGTGGGAGTTTTGAGAAAGCCATCTTTGGAATTGTTAGGCTGGAATCTCATCATGCGTCGTACTTTAAAGACGCTGTAGCTTTTTAGGGATTGAAGTAAGTATTCATCCGAGTATTTGGTGTTTACATTAATCAGTAAACCCATGCAACTATTTTCATTAGGAATTCGATAGGTTACATCTACTCCCAAGATATTATTAATACTTTTTAAAGTTTCTAAATCAGAGTCACATTTAGGGAAAAGTATCACATCGCCTTTGCGAGTGAACCTACCTTTGATGTCTTTATTTAGTAGGTTGAAGAAGAAATCTGTCACTTTATCATCATCCAAATCGCTTAATTTTGAGGTTTCGCTGTAAATGATGATTACAAGATCATTTTCCTTGGCTTTAGAAGTAGCAGTAGCACGAACTATTTCGTCCTCGGAGGCAGAATCTGCATCTGTGATGTATCCCTCCGCGATACATTCAGGGTCTTGTGGATGGACGTCGTTAAGTTCGTTTTTCTTGGCTTGAGATGTTGCATTCTTCAAGTTAGGAGTAGTATCATTAGTTTGAGTTTCTTGATCACTGATTTCACCTGCTTCTAAAAGTTCATTTAATTCATCTTCGGAGTTTGGGGTGTATAGCGAAGCCATCTGTGCCTTTTCCACGTGTTTCGCCATTTTTTTTAGCTGGCACTTTTCCGAACTTTTAATTGGTATTCCGCTAGTTTTCTTCATTTTATTGTTCGCGTTCGTTGGTTTTTTCTTTGCACCCATTGTGGAAAAAGTTGGATCTAATAAATCTCCAAATCAATAAGCTTTCATCAACTTAACTAAAATAAAAACTTACAAACTGATGAGCCCGATCTTGGACATAGTACCTCTCACTAGCTTCATCGAGAGACTCTTCTGCTCAGCTCGCTTAAAGAAGACTTGAGTTGAAGTCTTGAAAAAGGCTGTTGTAAACAAAGGAACAAAGAATCCTAAGTATCACAAAAAACGTGGCCGCTCTTTACCGTATATCACCACCAATGCCTGTAGAGCAGTTAACAGAGAACAGGGAGGAAAGCTTATCTGTAATCATGTCGGACGACATTGATGATGAGGAGTACAGGGCTAATACAAATTGTGTAGAAATGGGCAACACATGTCAGGTAGACATTATTTTGATTGAAGAGCAAAACGGTGGGAATACTGAGATAATAGATGAGGAAATGGGCATGGGAGATGCAAGAAATTTTTCAAATGGGCATGGAAGAATAGAGTTACAAGATTTAACGTAATTTACTGAGACTGAAAAATCAGAAATTGTAAAGTCTGACGATAGCTCCCTGATGCATAGCGCCACAGAGGAAGCAGAATTAACAATGAGAAGTGACAGCGAGGAAGGGGCATTATTTAGTGGTGCAGAAGTCATGAGAAAGGTATATATTCTAAAACACTCGCTTGCGGAGCATTTAGACCCTCAGAGCAGCCACAAAAAAATGGTGGGTGCAGAACGTGATGATGACGTAGAAGAAACGAAATCATTAAGTGAAAACAATTCAATGATGAGTGGAACAAATTATGCCCTTGCTAAGCATGAGATACTGACAACCCGTATAAAGCAAAAGCCCTCACTGAACAGAAGAGCAAAGGTTTCGTTTCCGTCTGAGAAGAAAGTGAAAGTACATTCTAGACACACTCTGATGGGGCTCCGGGTTAAAGTTAAAGCGAAATCTAGATATCTTGACTTGCAAACGAATATTAAGGGTAACCCTTGTAGTAAAAGGTTCTATTTCTATATGCACAGAGTTAGCAGTATAATCACAAGACTCAGATTCATCCAAGCGTAAGTACTAATTAAATTTCTGAAGCAATGGAAGACTAGAAAAAAAGGAAAACTAAATATTAGTTGTGTGGGTGAAAAAGCACAATCACGAAGTAGTAGTTAGTCCCCACACAGAAATTTCGAGAGTATTGGCATATCCGAAGAATCCGCCTTGGGGACCAGAGTTTCGACCAGCCAGCCACCCAGGAATACGTTGTAGAGAACGTCCATCACCGCCAGTTGCTGTTGCCACCGAAAATGAAACTTGTCGATGCTGCAGCGGACCATCAACGACAGCGAGCCTGCAGCCGATCGGAGGAGAGCGGCAAGCAAACCCGGTTCTCCCCCCCGCGCACGCTACTCAGGAGAAACGGAGGAGACGTACTGCTATGACGCAACAGCCAGCACGAAGCGAGTCTTCGGTGCTCGCATATCCGTGACGTCATCTGCTCGTTCTTGGAAGCGGGCCTGCCAAAGGACGCCTTCGAAACGCCTAGCCTGAGGGCCTAGTCAAACCCTTCCTGGTCTCGTGCATGCCGAAAATCCCCACACCCGCACCGTCCATCCACCCGTCACCCCCCCTTCCCCCGGTTGACACTCGGAGAGCAGCGAATTCTGAGCACCAAAGAGACGTGTGTGCACGCCGGCAGACCGGATGTACATGCAACGGCAGCGCGCTTTCAAAAGGACTCTCCTACGCACAGCACTGAGCCATCCCACCATTGGTTAACAGGAGCCTCACCGGCGAGGCCGACGTCGGCCTCGCTCACCGGCAAGTGACTTCATGGTGCTGTAGTCGTCTCGACTCCCTGAGGTCCTCATGGGAGTGAGCTACGAGAACAGAGCTATTAAAATCGCCAGTGGACTCATACCGTCCCCCCTTCCCCCTCCACGCACGGCCGCCGACAATCAATAGCGATTGGAGACATGAGACAAAAAATCAATTTAACCTCCCGTCAAGGACATCCAACGTGTTCTTTAACGTTGGTTTTTTTATCTCTAACAGTCACTTTTTTCGGCACACAATGAGCAAAATGATCAGTTCACAAGGACCCCTAGGCTTCAGAGAAGGCGAGCAAGGGTATGCACTGGAAATTGTTGGGAGACAGTTGGTAACCCCCCGTCAATGCCATCCAGCGTGTTTTTTAGCGTTATGTTGTTTTAGTTCTAAGCGGCAATTTTTTATGCACACTATAAGCAAATAACCAGTCCTCAAGGACCCCGAGTCCCCATAGAAGGTTGAAGTGAGACCAACTGGAACAGCTGTTGAGAGACATATGGTAGTCTCCCGTGAAGATTATCCAGCGTGTTCTTTACCATTAGGTTGTTTTACTTCCAATCGGCAGTTTTCCTACACACAATGAGCAAAATGGAAAGTTCACAAGGACCCCGAGGTCTCAGAGAGGTTGGGTTAGAGAATCCACTGGAACAACTGTTGGGAGACATAATAACCTGCCGTCAAGGCCATCCAAAGTGTTCTTTAAAGTTGGGTAGTTTTACCTCTAAGCGGCACTTTTTTCTGTACACAATGTGCAAAATAGAAAGTTCACAAGGACCCTGAGATCTCAGAGAAAGTTTGTGGAGGGGATCCACTGGAACAACTATTGGTAGACAGATGGTATACTCTGGTCAAGGGCACCAGCGTTTACTTCAACTTTGGATTGTTTTACCTCTGAGCTGCACTTTTTTACACACAATGGGCTAAATGGCCATTTGACGGACCCTAAGGCCTCAGAGAATGTTGGGGGAGGAGACCCATTGGATAAGCTGTTGGGAGATATATGGTAGCCTCCCGTGAAGGCCATCCAACGTGTTCTTCAACGTTGGGTTGTTTTATCTCTAATCGGCACATTTTTCTGAACAGAATAAGAAAAATGATCAGGCGACAAGGACCCGAGGTCTCAGAGAAGGTTGGGGTAGGAGAACCACTGGAAGAGATGTTGGGAGACAGATGGTAGCCTCTCATCAAAATCATCCAGTGTGTTCTTTAACGTTGGGTTGTTTTACTTCTGAGCCACACTTTTTCTGCACACAATGGGCCAAATGGCCAGTTCACGAGGACCCCAATGCCAAAGAGAACGTTGGGGGAGTGGATCCACTGGAAAAACCTTTGGGAGAAACATCGTAGACTCTCGTCAAAGCCATCCAACCTGTTCTTCAGCATTAAGTTGTTTTACCTCTGAGCAGCACTTTTTTACAGACAATTGGTTAAATGTGCAATTTACAAAGACTCCGAGGCCTAAGAGAAGGATGGGGGAGGAGACCCACTGGAACAGCTGTTGGGAGACAAACGATTGCCTGCCGTTGAGGCCAACAAGCATGTTCTTCAATGTTGGGTATTTTTACCTCTAAACGGCATTTTTATCTGCACACAATGAGCAAAATGGCCAGTTCACAAGGACCCCAACTCCTCAACGAAGGATGGGGGAAGGGATCCACTGGGACAACTTTTGGGAGACAGATGGTAGTGTCCTTTCAAGCCATCCATCGAGTTTTTAGCATTAGGTTGTTTTACTTCTGAGCGGCGCTTTTTTTTTACAGATAACGGGCTAAATGGGCAGGTCACAAAGACCCCGAGTCTCCAGAGAAGGTTGAAGAACCATACCAACAGGAACAGCTGTTAGGAAACATATGGTAGTCTCCTGTGAAGATCATCCAGCGTGTTTTTCAAAGTCGGGTTGTTTTGCCTCTAAGCAGCCTTTTTTTTCTGCACAATGAGCAAAATGGCCAAGGAACCTGACGTCTCAGAGAATATTGATCTTTAATGTTGATGTGTTTTACCTCTGAGCGGCACTTTTTTACCCACAATTGGCTAAATTTCCAGGTCACAAGAACCCCAAGGCCTGACAAAAGATTGGGAGAAGGGACCCACTGGAATTGCTGTTGGGAGACAGATGGTAGCCTCAGTCAATGCCATGTAGCGTGTTCTTTGTCTTCGGGTTATTTTGGCTCTGAAAGGCAGAATTTTAACACACAATGGGCTAAATGGCCAGTTCAAAAGGCCATTATCTGAGGCCTCAGAGCAGATTGGAGGAGAAGACCCACTGGAAGAGTTCTTAGGAAACAGATGGTAGCTTCATTGCCATCTGTCTTCCAAGAACTCTTCCAGTGGGTCTCCTCCCCAATCTGCTCTGTCAAGACCATCGGCGAGTTCTTTAACATTGAGTTTTTTTTTACCTCTGATCGGCACTTTTTTATACACAATTGGCTAATTCTCTTGGTCATAACGACCCCTAAAAGTTCCATCCCTCTTGGATGGCCAAATCTTCTCGAAATTTCTCTAACTCTCACAGTGGCCATCTTGGCTTCTGACGTGATCACACTCCCCACAAAGCCAACAAAAATTTGCAAAACTCGCATCCTATAATGTAATAAAACCTTTTAGAATGTACTAGAAAATGTTGCACATTCTAGTCAAGTTCCAGAAAATGGCACAATTCTGGAATGTATGATGCAATCACCATGTCAGACTTGTAAACACCTGGATAATTCCACCTTCCTCTCAGATGCTATCATGGATGATGCAATCCTCAAAATAATTGCAAAGTTCAACTAAATTTCCAATGAAAAAGTTCAGGCCATCCCCTCTCAGAATGGATAATGCAATCCTCAAAATAATTGCAAAATCCAACTTAACTTTCGAAGGCAACGTTCAGGGCAACCCCTCTCAGAATGGCTTGATGCAATCCTCAAAATAATTGCAAAGTCCAACTAAACTTCGGAAGACAACGTTCAGGCCATCCCCTCTCAGAGTGACTGATGCAATCCTCAAAATAACTGCAAAGTCCAACTAAATTTTCAGTGGCAACGTTCAGGGAATCCCCTTCATCCCTTTGGTGGCCATCTTCGATGAACTACCTATAAACTCATTATTCATCAAAGAGTCCTCCCAATCCCACTCTATTAAAAAACCCTAATTAATTAAAACCCTTAGCAAAAGTTCCACCCCCTCACCCCCGAGCAGCCATCTCGAAATTTCCATCGATGGTCATCTTGGATGACATCACCCATCACGCTGTCGAAACCCTTTGCTTCCGTATCAAACGTGATGTGTTAGAACATGTTTTGGAAAAGTTCATCACTCTCACACCCTTGACCGCTATTTTTGGACCCATTTCGAAATTTCTCTGTCCAGAGGCGTCGGCTGACGTCACCCATTGAAGTAAACAGCCCTTCTGGCCAAACTCGCATTTTCACCCCACTTCAACCCCCTTTGTTTCAGACCATCACAGGAGATATGATATGATAAAACATGTAATAATCTGAAAAGGGAAATCCAGTTGTTTAAAAAAAAGGACTGAGAGACCCTTTTGTGCCACAAGGATTTTGTCCCTTTTTGTGGATATTACATTTATCACCTCTTCACCCTTTGCGCGAAGCAACAAGGATTTAACCCGTGTCAGGTCATGATTCACCTTTTACCATCCCTCCGCCGCGTTCTTAACACATTTTGTGCCCACTACAAGATTTTGGGTTTTCTAAGTTTGAAAATTCTCGCTATATAAGCTATACAAGCTATATAAAGCTCCGTTATGGGCTGTTTCTTTCCATGACCTAACCGTTCTCATATCATCTCCTGTATTAACAAAAACACACACGTTTTGTTCGTTACGAGACATCTGACAGAAAACGTAACGTATGACAGTCGTGCTCGAAAATATTCAAACGCGTTGAAGAAAAATCCTTAAACTTACCGAAATATAAATATTCAAGTTCAAATCAGTGGTGAAATATTTTGCAATAACACCTTTTGAATAAAAAATGCTTCTGCTTCTTCGAAACTCGAGGAAAAACTAATTTCACTCATGCAGGTTAGTGTTTAACTCTTTGATTGTTGCATGATGATGTTAAATTAATTTTTCCCTAACATCTATATATTTTTATGTCTGTAAAAATATCTTTAATTTAATCTATGTTAATATTAGAATAACATAATTCGCTTCATCAGCTTAAGTTGCAAAAGAATTGTCTGTTTTATTCCGATAAAATTTTAAATACAAATATTTCCGAAATGTACAATGAACGTCACAACGGAAAATGGAACAATCAGATTTGTTCATTCTTTCCTCTAACAAAACTCTATCGCTTAGTAACAATAAGAGCGAAATCGTCACAATGTCTTCCCCGTCTGTTTAACCTTCCTGTTCGTAACCTGTTCGTAATATTCCGAAATTCTTCAGTCGCCAGGAAACCTTGCCAAGATGGAGGCCTCATCCCTTGGGCTGCCGGATCGGATCGAGCCTGCTCTATACCAAAAGATAGGTAAGATATTTGATTTCGATCATCCTTAAGTACAACCTCATCTATGTTTGAATTTCATTGTCTTAAGTTAGGTTCCCCCTTGAGCATTATATAATTAGCCTAAGGAGGTTATCACATTACAATTGCATAAATACAGGAATAGCGACTATGCTAAATGCGTAGTCGCTGTTCCTCTAATTATGCCAATGCAATGTGATAATTAAATATTAGAAACAACTTTATTCTATGCATAAATTGAGGAGTAGAAGGTGCTTTAGTTAAGCACAATCTCATTTAAGTTTGAATTTGATTCAATATCTTAAGTTTAAATCTAGTGTTTTAGGAATTCAACTTGTAGCATAATTGCTGTTCATGAAAGAGTTTACATTGTGCAAATCAAATGTGATTATTTAGCGCTAGAAACAATTTTTTTCCGTTTAATATTTGGTACAAACTGGGTGTTGTCGTAATGAAAACCAATTATGAATCAATTGTATTTTTCATGGGGAATTTCCAATTGCAGTTGAAACTGCTGAGAAATATTAAGAATGCGTTTACTAGATTTAAATGCGACAGAACAAGCATGTGGAATATTAATATTTATCTAGTTCGCATTCTTAATATTTCTCAGTAGTTTCAACTGCAATTGGAAATCCCCTATTATCCTTCAAAGGAAGATAGAGCGCCGACAATCTTGTTGAGTAGGTAATTCGGCACCCGATCTTCCGTTCGAAGTGAATACGAACTTGGTGATTGATTTCGGCATCGGTATACTTTAAGTTTATTTTCTACTCTCTAGCAAGCATATAGAAAGACAGGTGCTTTTTAACTTTTTTTCCATTTAATACCCTTGTTCAAACATAGCAGGGAAAATAACTGTGGAAATGCACACGGAACCCTGAAAAGATTATGAGAATGAGTCCGAAAATATAGACATCCTTAGTGCAAATCTACCGTTTCAACACACGTTTATACTTTATATGTTCATTCTTAACAATATTCCACACACTCCTAATTTCATCCATGGATTTTTAGTTCAAATCTTACTGCACCATGTCGGTGAAAACTGCATCGTTCATTGACCAGGTTTGCTTTTTATCAAAGTGCATGGTCATATCGCTACTGTGCGAAACAGCGTTCCCTGCGCCATTTTCGCATCGAAGTCACCCCCGGAAAGGGATTGTTTCACAGAAACTGTGCGTTATTGGGGGTTGAAATGTTACTGGTTGGAAAAAATAAAAGAAGAAACTTAAATGATGGAAATGATACCTGCTGAATGTCATTTGAAAATCCGTGGTGGTTGGTGCATGTTAACGCTATCACCACCTAACAAATGACGAGGGGATTAACATTTATGCTGCTGCAGATTTCTTTTCGCATTACTTCTACTTCATATCACACCGGGATTGAAACTTTCACACATTCTATTATTCTGTGGAACTCGTATTAAAAGATACTTTTTTTTGCTTGTTTTTCCATTTTTACACTGAATTTTTTTGTTACATCGGCACCGTGCAGCATTCACGCATTTCTTATGATATTAACAATTTTCAGTCGGGATTCCTTCTAACAGTGATTTTTCCCTTTCTAATTTACTTTATTTCCTTTTCTGGTGGGATAAAACCATGTTCTCCCGGTAACTGTTACATACTTTTTAATTGTGATGAACAGTGTAAGAGGACATTTTAAAATTAGCTGACCTCTTGTAGCTTTGCTGGCAGTAAACTGTTGAGATGCGTCATTAAGCCGAAAAGATCTCCCCGAAGATCAGATGCCAGCATACGGAACCTTCCGTCGACCTGCCAAGGAAAGCGGTTGGGCGCTGCAATTCGTCATGTTTGAAAGCGAATAATTATTCACTTCGCCATTAGGGTTGAAAAGATCCTTGAGCATGGGTACTTGCAACGTATGATTTTTTTTGTACTTTTTTCATTGCTTACTTTCTATAAAACTCAACCGTGTACCAAACCTCTTTACAGAATTATTTTTTATCCGATGAAAGACAACTGAATACCCGATCTGGCAAACAAATGTAACGAACACGCATGTACTAACGAACGACGGGTCGCAACGAGAAATAAAATTTCATCACAGTGATGAAACGTTGGTCTTGTGATCACACGTTCTCCAGTAAACGGAGAAAAAGACGATTTTTAAAACCATAAGAGTGTTTATAATTGCAGATTTTTTTAAAATAATATCTTGCTTCCAAATAATTTTATAGCTAATTTCTCTTCCGAGGAAGAAATTATATTTTGTTATCGATTGTTACTCATCAGAGTTACTTCCTAGGAAAGAGCAATAATTTGCATAAGTGAATCATGTGTTGAATTGGGGATACAGCGACAATAAGTATTAGGAATAAAAAGTTTTTAACTGGAACCAAGTCGCGTAACGGATATACGGGAGTTAAAAAAAAGTTAGTTTTATTGGTTATTCTTTCGCTGATGCAATCGCGATTTCTTTGAGCCGGTTTAGTAATAAACTATTGAAATAGGAAGGTGAGTTTATTTTTTATCTGTGTTTTTTTGAGTTGTTGCGATTACGATGTCTTTGAAATGGCTTAGTATTAAAAAGGGAAAATAGGTTAATAAATTGGGAGGAGATTGAAATTTGTAAGGAAGACGGAATTTTATTTTACCTCTGATTCGCGTGGTGAGGTTTTTGAAATGGTTTAGTATTAATATTAAAATATGGAGAGTAATGAGTTGAGACATGGCAGAAATAAGAGTTTAACGTAAAATCACTTCATCGTTCCAAAACAATTCCTGACGCGGTAAGGGACGCGGAAAGTGTGGTGCAGAATATGTCAGAACACAAATATCTGACGGAATCATTCTTCAACCAGATGGAGACTAATTTTAATAAGAGAGTCGCAACCCTTGGAGGTTTAGGTACGCCAAGGAAAATTTCAAAATGGATTGTCTTCTTCCGATGGGGTACTTTGTTTATTTACAAATATATCTATCATAAAGGGGAGATGAGTTAATAAGTTTCGATAAGAGTTAACTTTTACCTTTGAAGGCGAATTCTTCTATTTTTTTCTATGATATTTCTTTATTAACATGACTTTTCCAACCAACAGAATTTTACTTTGCGTTGAGAAGAAAAGCGCGTGAAATGAAACTTCGCCTCCTTTTCATTTCTCACTGATGGGAAAAAATGAAAAATCATCCGTAGTGGTCACCGCTTACCAGAAAAAACATTCTTTGAACAAAAAAATTGAAAAAAAAATTCTTTGAAAAAAAAATTCAAGTTTCAAAAAAATTGAAACTTGAAACAATGCTATTAAGTTACTTTTTTTTCATGTTTTATATTGCATATCATTACCATTATCTTATTACATATACGATTAAAATATAGTAACTAGTTGTTGTAGTAAATTAGAACAGTTGTTGCAGTAAATTAAAAATCGTCTTTAAGAAGTTCGGTTTTTTGCTGTTTGGGCTAAAACTGTGCCGTTGACGTGAAAGGTTATGAATACATTCGTCTACAGAGCGACCTAATGTATATCAATGGAAATTCATATGTAATTTAGAGCAGATAGAGAATATGAAGCCTTTTTAAAACGTCCACAGAACTTAAAATAAAAAGGAAGACTTTTCCTCCTTAGTATGACTGACATCTGTTATCTCTGTATTAGAGTAAAATAATAAGATTAAAAAATACGAAGCTTAAATGCGGATATCGCATATAAGATTTTATTCGAAAATAAATTCAAATTTAAAAATTTATTTTTGACTTTATGCTTACAATTTTTATGGAGAGTATTTTTTTCTGATGACAGAGATCTTGTTATTAACATAGATTTCTATATTTGACTAAACGAAGTTTATCATTTGACTGCGTTCATAGTTAATAATCGGAGCTAATTATTTGACTACGTTCATAATCATTTGACTGCGGTTCAATCGAGTCCAAAAAACGTAAAGTGGGGGGGGGAAGGTGAAACCAGATTTTCATTGTTATAAATAATTATAGCGACAAAATTGCAAATTATTTTTATGTGCTCGTTTAAATTATACAAACATAGTATTTAACGTTAGATGTTCATGAGTTTGAAAATATTTTAAAATTAAGTAAAACCTTTCACGGTATTCTGGCAATCGCGATTTTTCACAAATTAAATTAAAAAAAAAATTATACACTTTTACAATAGTACTTTTCATTATGCATATTTTACTAGCTTTTTTAACATAATAATTATTGCTTTTCATGCATATGCTTCAAGCTTTACGTATTGTTTTGCCAATTCGATAGCTTTGTGTATTTCTATATATATTTTACTGTCAATGTCGTTTATGTTACCATCAATAAAAATAACTTAGAATACCTGAATACCTTTTCAATGTTTACAATAGAAATGCGAATGCAGAATGACTCCTCTTTTTCTGATCATAATGAATTCAATCATTTACCCTCTTGTAGGCAGTCTGAACTTATTAAGAAATTGTAGCTGTATTCCAACAGTTAATAATTCATATTTTTCCTCAGCTTTAGATACAATCTCTATCCAGTAAATATTTCTTAATACACATGGTAAACTTTCATCTCATTAACCAGCTAATTTCATCTTATTTGTTAATTACTTTTAAAAACTGCTATAAACTCTCTTTCATTGTAATATTATAGTTTGAGTATCCTTTAATATACATGCTTTTTCTACTTAATAGTCGTGTCATGTCTTTGGATTTTGATCACTTTATTTGTTAATTACTTTTAAAAACTACTATAAACTCTCTTTCATTGTAGTATTATAGTTTGAGTATCCTTTAATATACATGCTTTTTCTACTTAATAGTCGTGTCATGTCTTTGGATTTTGATCACTTTATTTGTTAATTATTTTTAAAAACTACTATAAACTCTCTTTCATTGTAATATTATAGTTTGAATATCCTTTAATATACATGCTTTTTCTACTTAATAGTCGTGTCATGTCTTTGGATTTTGATCACTTTATTTGTTAATTACTTTTAAAAACTACTATAAACTCTCTTTCATTGTAATATTATAGTTTGAGTACCCTTTAATATACATGCTTTTTCTACTTAATAGTCGTGTCATGTCTTTGGATTTTGATCACTTTATTTGTTAATTACTTTTAAAAACTACTATAAACTCTCTTTCATTGTAATATTATAGTTTGAGTATCCTTTAATATACATGCTTTTTCTACTTAATAGTCGTGTCATGTCTTTGGATTTTGATCACTTTATTTGTTAATTACTTTTAAAAACTACTATAAACTCTCTTTCATTGTAATATTATAGTTTGAGTATCCTTTAATATACATCCTTTTTCTACTTAATAGTCGTGTTATGTCTCTGGATTTTGATCACTATATATATATATAATTTCTTTTGATTTACTTATAGTTTTAATATCGCAAAAAAGGAATAATTGTTAGGTGTTAAGAACAATATGCTTCATGATTCAGGATTTGAAATTTTCATTATGAGGTCGTCTCGTGGCTAGTGCACTTGGTTGTTGGTAAAAGGGACCTGGGTTCGAGCCCCAAGAAAGGAATGGATTTTTGTACTGTCTTTCTGCTAAGGTACTTTCATCTTCACAAACTTGTAGTATTGCGAATTAAAAGTTCATATCAGACCTCTGTGGAAAGAGCTTCATAAGGTTTTTATGCATTATGTTTCATATTAGTTTAAACCACAAAATATAATTTGAAAAATCATCAAAATGAATGGCATGGCTGCAGTGAGACTGCGCAACCTTTCTCTATGAGTGTCTTAAATAAGGCAGAAATTTTTCATTAAAGTTAATATTATTGAATTGTTGGCATCACATAAAAATAATGAGCAAGAGAGCGTCCTATATCTTCCATTGAGGGTGTTTGCTGTTCGTCCAAAAGGCTGAACGCAGTCACTTATTCAACCAGTGACCCTCAGATACACATTAACAGATTAAAATACGTATTTGTCTGATTCCACTCTTTGATTAATAACTTTAACGATTAAGGTATGGAAAATATGCTTTGACATTATAAAATACAGATATTATAACTATGCATCAACATTATAAGATACAGATATTATAATTATGCATCAACATTATAAGATACAGATATTATAACTATGCGTCAACATTATAAGATACAGATATTATAACTATGCATCAACATTATAAGATACAGATATTAAAAAATTATATTCATTATGAGGCTGTCTCTTGGCTAGCGCACTTGGTTTCTGATCAAAAGGACCTATGTTCGAGCCCCAAAAAGGGAATGGATTTTTGTGCTGTCTTTCTGCTAAGGTCAATTCATTCTTAGAAACTTCTAGTATTTTGAATTAAAAGTTCCTCTGTGGAAACAGCATTTTGAGGTTTTTTTTATGCATTATGATTCATAATAGTTTAAACCACACAATATAATTTTAAAAATTGCTCATAAAAATGAATGGCATGGCTGCAATGAGACCACGCAAATTTTCTCTGTGAGTGTCTTGAATAAGGCAGAAATTATTCATTAAAGTAACTATTATTCAATTGTTGGCATCACATAAAAATAATAAGCAAGAGGCTAAACATTATAAAGAGAAATTTCTTCAAGTTGTAATTGCATCTAGTATTGTTAATTTCAATTTATGCTATATACAGAAATCATTTCCGGGTGTGTGTTTTGAACTGAACCGAAAAAAATTGAACCTATTATTTACTTTAGGGAAGTATTTTAATCATTTGACCGGTAGGTAACTATTGACACTGAAGTAGCATGCAAACCTCAAATAAAAGTTATACATGTTTCAATAAAATTATACCGATTATTATATGTAATTATATAATTATTTTAATATGTTATTTTTGTAATATTGTTGTAATTTAAAATGGATAAGCACAGAGCGTGGGTTCAAGTAAAAATTGGTCAATGAAATTTTCATACAATGCAATTTATTACAAAAGTAAGGATAAAATAATTTATATACGAAGTCAACCGCTAAACATTATAGAGGCTAAACATTATAAAGAGAAGTTTCTTCAAGTTGTAATTGCATCTAGTATTGTTAATTTCAATTTCTGCTCTATGCAGAAATATTTCCGGAGATGTGTGTTATGAACCAACCGAAAGAAATTGAACCTAATATTTATTTTGGGGAAGTCATTTAATCATTTCACCGGTAGGTATTTATTGACACTGAAGTAGCATGCAAACCTCAAATAAATGTTATACATGTTTCAATAAAAGTATACCGATTATTATATGTAAATATATCATTTTTTAATATTATTTTTATAATATTGTTGCAATTTAAAATGGATGAGCACAGAGCGTGGGTTGAAGTAAAAATTGGTCAATGAAAATTTCATACAATTCAATTTATTACAAAAGTAAGGATAAAATAATTTATATACAAAGTCAACCGCTAAACATTATAGAGGCTAAACATTATAAAGAGAAGTTTCTTCAAGTTGTAATTGCATCTAGTATTGTTAATTTCGATTTCTGCTCTATACAGAAAACATTTCCGGATGTGTGTTTTGAACTGAACCGAATAAAATTGAACATATTATTTACTTTAGGGAAGTTTTTAATCATTTAACCAGTAGGTATTTATTGACACTGAAGTAGCATGCAAACCTCAAATAAAGTTTATACATGTTTCAATAAAAGTACACCGATATTTATATGTAATTATATAATTTTTTTAATGTTATTTTTATAATAATGTTGTAATTTAAATGGATGAGAACAGAGCGTGGGTTCAAATAAAAATTGGTCAATGAAAATTTCATACAATGCAATTTATTACAAAAGTAAGGATAAAATAATTTATATACAAATTCAACCGGTTCGAAACTGTAATATAGACTCAAAACTAGCAAGAGGCTACGCATTATAAAGAGAAGTTCCTTCAAGAAGTAATTGCATCTGGTATTGTTAATTTCAATTTTTGCTCTATACAGAAATCATTTCCGGAAGTGTGTTATGAACTGAACAGGATCAAATTTAACCTATTATTTCCTTTAGGGAAGTCTTTTAATCACTTGACCGGTAGGTATTTATCGACACTGAAGTAGGATGCAAACATCAAATAAAGATTATAAATGTTTCAATAAAAGTATACCGATTATTATATGTAATTATATAATTTTTTAATGTTATTTTTATAATATTGCTGTAAGTTAAAATGGATGAGCACAGAGCGTGGGTTCAGATAAAAATTGGTGAATGAAAATTTCATACAATGCAATTTATTACAAAAGTAAGGATAAAATAATTTATATACAAATTCAACCAGTTCGAAACTCTAATATAGACTCAAAACTATCAAGAGGCTAAACATTATAAAGAGAAGTTTCTTCAAGTACTAATTGCATCTGGAATTGTTAATTTCAATTTCTGCTCTATACAGAAATCTTTTCCGGATGTTTGTTTTGAACTGAATTGAATAGAATTGAACCTATTATTTACTTTAGGAAAGTCTTTTAATCATTTGACCGGTAGGTATTTATTGACACTGAAGTAGGATGCAAACATCAAATAAAGGTTATAAATGTTTCTATAAAAGTATACCGATTATTATATGTAATTATATAATTTTTTAATATTATTTTTTATAATATTGTTGTAATTTAAAATGGATGAGCACAGAGCGTGGGTTCAAGTAAAAATTGGTGAATGATAATTTGATACAATGCAATTTATTACAAAAGTAAGGATAAAATAATTTATATACAAATTCGACAAGTTCGAAACTCTAATATAGAGTCAAAATTATCAAGAGGCTAAACATTATAAAGAGAAGTTTCTTCAAGATGTATTTGCATCAATTATTGTTAATTTCAATTTCTGCTGTATAAAGAAACCATTTCTGGATGTGTGTTTTGAACTGAACAGAATAAAATTGAACCTTTTATCTTCTTTAGGGCAGTCTTTTAATCTTTTGACTGGTAGGTATTTATTGACACTAAAGTAGCATGCAAACCTCAAATAAATGTCATACATGTTTCAATAAAAGTATACCGATTATTATACGTAATTATATATTTTTTTAATGTTATTTTTATAATATTGTTGTAATTTAAAATGGATGTGCTCAGAGCGTGGGTTAAAGGAAAAATTGGTCAATGAAAATTTCATACAATGCAATTTATTACAAAAGTAAGGATAAAATAATTTATATACAAATTCAACCGGTTTGTAACTTTAATATAGTATCAAAACTAGCAAGAGGCTAAACATTATAAAGAGAAGTTTCTTCAAGTTGTAATTGCATCTAGTATGTTAAATTAAATTTCTGCTCTATACAGAAATCATTTCCGGATGTGTGTTTTGAACTGAACAGGATCAAATTTAACCTATTATTTACTTTAGGGAAGTCTTTTAATCATTTGACCCGTAGTTATTTATTGACACCGAAGTAGCATGCAAACCTCAAATAAATGTTATACATGTTTCAAAAAAATTATACCGTTTATTATATGTAATTATATAATTTTTTAGTGTAACAAAAATTATATAATTACATATAATAACGGTTTTAAATGACAACAATATTTTTATAATATTGTTGTCATTTAAAATGGATGAGCACAGAGCGTGGGTTCAAGAAAAAATTGGTCAATGAAAATTTCATACAATGCAATTTATTACAAAAGTAAGGATAAAATAATATATATACAAAGTCAACTGGTTGGAAACTCTAATATAGACTCAAAACTAGCAAGAGGCTACACATTATAAAGAGAAGTTTCTTCAAGTAGTAATTGCATCAGGTATTGTTAATTTCAATTTGTGCTCTATGCAGAAATCTTTTCCGGATGTGTGTTTTGAACTGAACAGGATCAAATTTAACCTATTATTTACTTTAGGGAAGTCTTTTAATCATTTGACCGGTAGGTATTTATTGACACTGAAGTAGAATGCAAACCTCAAATAAATATTATACATGTTTCAATAAAAGTATACCGATTATTATATGTAATTACACAATTTTTTTAATGTAATTTTTATAATATTGTTGTAATTTAAAATGGATGTGCACAGAGCGTGGGTTCAAGGAAAAGTTGGTCAAAGAAAATTTCATAAAATGCAATTTATTACAAAAGTAAGGATAAAATAATTTATATAAATATTCTACCGGTTTGTAACTTTAATATAGTATCAGAACTAGCAAGAGGCTAAACATTATAAAGAGAAGTTTCTTCAAGTTGTAATTGCATCTAGTATTGTTAAATTCAATTTCTGCTCTGTACAGAAATCATTTCCGGATGTGTGTTTTGAACTGAACAGGATCAAATTTAACCTATTATTTACTTTAGGGAAGTCTTTTAATCATTTGACCGGTAGGTATTTATTGACACTGAAGTAGCATGCAAACCTCAACTAAATGTTATACATGTTTCAAAAAAAAATTATACCGATTATTATATGTAATTATATAATTTTTTAATGTAATTTTTATAATATTGTTGTAATTTAAAGTGAATGAGCACAGAGCGTGGGTTTAAGTAAAAATTGGTCAATCAAAATTTCATACAATGCAATTTATTGCAAAAGTAAGGATAAAATAATTTATATACAAAGTCAACCGGTTCGAAACCCTAATATAGGCTCAAAACTAGCAAGAGGCTAAACATTATAAAGAGAAGTTTCTTCAAGTTGTATTTGCATCTAGTATTGTTAATTTCAATTTCTGCTGTATAGAGAAATCATTTCCGGATGTGTGTTTTAAGGTGAACAGAATAAAATTGAACCTATTATCTACTTTAGGGCAGTCATTTAATCATTTGACTGGTAGGTATTTATTGACACTGAAGTAACATGCAAACCTCAAATAAATGTCGTACATATTTCAATAAAAGTATACCGATTATTATACGCAATTATATATTTTGTTTAATGTTATTTTTATAATATTGTTGTCATTTAAAATGGATGAGCACAGAGCGTGGGTTCAAGAAAAAATTGGTCAATGAAAATTTCATACAATGCAATTTATTACAAAAGTAAGGATAAAATAATATATATACAAAGTCAACTGGTTGGAAATTCTAATATAGACTCAAAACTAGCAAGAGGCTACACATTATAAAGAGAAGTTTCTTCAAGTAGTAATTGCATCTGGTATTGTAAATTTCAATTTCTGCTCTATACAGATATCTCTTCCGGATGTTTGTTTTAAACTGAGCTGAATAGAATTGAACCTATTATTTACTTTAGGGAAGTTTTTTAATCATTTCACCGGTAGCTATTTATTGACATTGAAGGAGCATGCAAACCTCAAATAAATGTTATAGATGTTTCAATAAAAACATACCGATTATTATATGTAATTACATAATTTTTTTAATGTTATTTTTATAATATTGTTGTAATTTAAAATTAATAGGCACAGAGCGTGGGTTCAAGTAAAAATTGGTCAATAAAAATTTCATAGAATGCAATTTTTTATAAAAGTAAGAATGAAATAATTTATATACAAAATCAACCGCTAAACATTATAGAGGCTAAGCATTATAAAGAGAAGTTTCTTCAAGTTGTAATTGCATCTAGTATTGTTAATTTCCATTTCTGCTTTATACAGAAATAATTTCCCGATGTGTGTTTTGAAATGAACCGAATAAAATTGAACCTATCATTTACTTTAGGGAAGTCTTTTATTCATTTGACCGGTAGGTATTTATTGACACTGAAGTAGCATGCAAACCACAAATATATGACATACATTTTTCAATAAAATTATACCGATCATTATACGAAATTATATAAGTTTTTTAATATTATTTTTATAATATTGTTGTAAATTAAAATTGATGAGCACAGAGCGTGGGTTCAAGTAAAAATTGGTCAATGAAAATTTCATACAATGGAATTGATTATAAAAATAAATATAAAAAAATTTATATACAAAGTCAACCGGTTCGAAACTCTAATATAGACTCAAAACTAGCAAGAGGCTAAACATTATAAAGAGAAGTTTCTTCAAGTTGTAATTTCATCTAGTATTGTTAAATTCAGTTTCTGTGCTGTACAGAAATCATTTCCGGATGTGTGTTTTGAACTGTACCGAATAAAATTGAACCTATTATTTACTTTAGGGAAGTCTTTTAATCATTTAACCAGTAGGTATTTATTGACACTGAAGTAGCATGCAAACCTCAAATAAATGTCATACCTGTTTCATTAAAGTATACCGATTATTATACGTAATTATATAATTTTTTTGCTATTTTTATAATATTGCTGTAATTTAAAATGGATGAGCACAGAGCGTGGGTTGAAGTAAAAATTGGTCAATAAAAATTTCATACAATGCAATTTATTACAAAAGTAAGGATAAAATAATTTATATACAAAGTCAACCGCTAAAAATTATAGAGTCTAAACATTATAAAGAGAAGTTTCGTCAAGTTGTAATTGCATCTAGTATGGTTAATTTCAATTTCTGCTCTATACAGAAATCATTTCCGGATGTGTGTTTTGAACTGAAGAGAATAAAATTGAACCTATTATTTCCTTTATGGAAGTCTTTAAATCATTTGACTGGTAGGTATTTATTGACATTGAAGTAGCATGCAAACCTCAAATAAATGTTATACATGTTTCAATAAAAGTATACCGATTATTATATGAAATTATATAATTTTTTTAATCATATTATTTTTACAATATTGTTGTAATTTAAAATTGGATGAGTACAGAGCGTGGGTTCAAGTAAAAATTGGTTAATGAAAATTTCATACAATGCAATTTATTACAAAAGTAATGATAAAATAATTTATATACAAATTCAACCGGTTCGAAACTCTAATATAGACTCAAAACTAGCAAGAGGCTAAACATTATCAAGAGGACGTTTCGTCAAGTTTTAATTGCATCTAGTATTGTTAATTTCAATTTCTGCTCTCTACCAGAAATCCTTTCCGGATGTGTGTTTTGAACTGAACATGATAAAATTGAACCTATTATTTACTTTAGGAAAATTTTTTATTCATTTGACTGGTAGGTATTTATTGACACTGAAGTAGCATGCAAACCTCAAATAAATGTTATAAATGTTTCAATAAAAGTATACCGATTATTATTTGTAATTATGTAATTTTTTTAATATGTTATTTTTATAATATTGTAATTTAAAATGGATGAGCACAGAGCGTGGTTTCAAGTAAAAATTGTTCAATGAAAATTTCATGCAATGCAATTTATTACAAAAGTAATGAAAAAATAATATATATACAAAATCAACCGCTAACATTATAGATGCTAAACATTATAAAGAGAAGTTTCTTCAAGTTGTAATTGCATGTAGTATTGTTAATTTCAATTTCTGCTCTCTATAGAAATCATTTGCGGATGTGTGTTTTGAACTGAACCGAATATAATTGAACCTATTATTTACTTTAGGAAAGTCTTTTAATCATTTGTCCGGTAGGTATTTATTGACACTGAAGTAGCAGGCAAACGTCAAAAATATATGTTATACATGTTTCAATAAAATATACCGATTATTATATGTAATTATATAATTTTTTTAATATGTTATTTTTATAATATTGTAATTTAAAATGGATGAGCACAGAGCGTGGGTTCAAGTAAAAATTGATCAATGAAAATTTCATACAATGCAATTTATTACAAAAGTAAAGAAAAAATAATTTATATACAAAGTCAACTAGTTCGAAACTCTAGAATAGACTCAAAACTAGCAAGAGGCTAAACATTATAAAGAGAAGTTTCTTCAAGTTGTAATTGCATCTAGTTTTGTTAATTTCAGTTTCTGCTCTATACAGAAATCATTTCCGGATGTGTGTTTTTAAATGAACCGAATGAAATTGAACCTATTATTTACTTTAGGGAAGTCTTTTAATCAATTGACCGGTAGGTATTTATTGACACTGAAGTAACATGCAAACCTCAAATAAATATTATACATGTTTGAATAAAAGTATATCAATTATTATATGCAATTATATAATTATTTTAATATGTTATTTTTATAATATTGTTGTAATTTAAAATGGATGAGCACAGAGCGTGGGTTCAAGAAAAAATTGGTCAATGAAAATTTCATACAATGCAATTTATTACAAAAGTAAGGATAAAATAATATATATACAAAGTCAACTGGTTGGAAACTCTAATATAGACTCAAAACTAGCAAGAGGCTACACATTATAAAGAGAAGTTTCTTCAAGTAGCAATTGCATCTGGTATTGTTAATTTCAATATGTGCTCTATACAGAAATCTTTTCCGGATGTGTGTTTTGAACTGAACAAGATGAAATTTAACCTATTATTTACTTTAGGGAAGTCTTTTAATCATTTGACCGGTAGTTATTTATTGACACTGAAGTAGCATGCAAACCTCAAATAAATATTATACATGTTTCAATAAAAGTATACCGATTATTATATGTAATTACACAATTTTTTTAATGTAATTTTTATAATATTGTTGCAATTTAAAATGGATGTGCACAGAGCGTGGGTTCAAGGAAAAATTGGTCAAAGAAAATTTCATAAAATGCAATTTATTACAAAAGTAAGGATAAAATAATTTATATAAATATTCAACCGGTTTGTAACTTTAATATAGTATCAGAACTAGCAAGAGGCTAAACATTATAAAGAGAAGTTTCTTCAAGTTGTAATTGCATCTACTATTGTTAAATTCAATTTCTGCTCTGTACAGAAATCATTTCCGGATGTGTGTTTTGAACTGAACAGGATCAAATTTAACCTATTATTTACTTTAGGAAAGTCTTTTAATCATTTGACCGGTAGGTATTTATTGACACTGAAGTAGCATGCAAACCTCAACTAAATGTTATACATGTTTCAATAAAATTATACCGATTATTATATGTAATTATACAATTTTTTAATGTTATTTTTATAATATTGTTGTCATTTAAAATGGATGAGCACAGAGCCTGTGTTCAAGTAAATATTGGTCAATGAATATTTCATACAATGCAATTTATTACAAAAGTAAGGATAAAATAATTTATATACAAATTCAACCATTTCGAAACTCTAATATAGACTCAAAACTAGCAGGAGGCTAAACGTTATAAAGAGAAGTTTCTTGAAGTTGTAATTGTATCTAGTATGGTTAATTTCAATTTCTGCTCTAAAATAGAAATCATTTCCGGATGTGTGTTTTGAACTGAACCGAATAAAATTGAACCTATTATTTACTTTAGGGAAGTCTTTTAATCATTTGACAGGTAGGTATTTATTGACACTGAAGTAGCATGCAAATCTCAAATAAATATTATACATGTTTCAATAAAATTATACCGATTATTTTATATAATTATATAATTTTTTAATGTTATTTTTGTAATATTGGTGTAATTTAAAATGAATTAGCACAGAGCGTGTGTTCAAGTAAATATTGGTCAATGAAAATTTCATACAATGCAATATATTACAAAACTAAGGATAAAATAATATATATACAAAGTCAACCAGTTCGAAACTCTAATATAAGCTCAAAACTAGCAAGATTCTAAACATTATAAAGAGAAGTTTCTTCAAGTTGTAATTGCATCTAGTATTGTTAATTTCCATTTCTGCTCTATACAGAAATATTTTCCGGATGTGTGTTTTGAACTGAACCGAATAAAATTGAACCTATTATTTACTTTAGGGAAGTTTTTTAATCATTTCACCGCTAGGTATTTATTGACACTGAAGTAGCATGCAAACCTCAAATAAATGTTATACATGTTTCAATAAAAGTATACCGATTATTATATGTAATTACATAATTTTTTAATTTTATTTTTATAATAATGTTTTAATTTAAAATGGATGAGCACAGAGCCTGGGTTCAAGTTAAAATTGGTCAATGAAAATTTCATACAATGCAAATTATTACAAAAGTAAGGATAAAATAATTTATATACAAATTCAAGCGGTTCGAAACTCTAATAGAGACTCAAAAGTAGCAAGAGGCTAAACATTATAAAGAGAAGTTTCTTCAAGTTGTAATTGCATCTAGTATTGTCAATTTCAATTTCTGCTCTATAGAGAAATAATTTCCGGATGTGTGTTTTGAACTGAACAGAATAAAATTGAACCTATTATCTTCTTTAGGGAAGTCTTTTAATCATTTCACCGGGAGGTATTTATTGACACTGAAGTAGCATGCAAACCTCAAATAAATGTTATACATGTTTCAATAAAAGTATACCGATTATTATATGTAATTACATAATTTTTTAATGTAATTTTTATAATATTGTTGTAATTTAAAGTGAATGAGCACAGAGCGTGGGTTCAAGTAAAAATTGGTCAATCAAAATTTCATACAATGCAATTTATTGCAAAAGTAAGGATAAAATAATTTATATACAAAGTCAACCAGTTCGAAACTCTAATATAAGCTCAAAACTAGCAAGATTCTAAACATTATAAAGAGAAGTTTCTTCAAGTAGTAATTGCATCTGGTATTGTTAATTTCAATTTTTGCTCTATACAGAAATCATTTCCGGATGTGTGTTATGAACTGAACCGAATAAAATTGAACCTATTATTTACTTTAGGGAAGTCTTTTAATCATTTGACCGGTAGGTATTTATTGACACTGAAGTAGCATGCAAACCTCAAATAAATGTTATACATGTTGCAATAAAAGTATACCGATTATTATATGTAATTATATAATTTTTTAATGTTATTTTTATAATATTGTTGTAATTTAAAATGGATGAGCACAGAGCGTGGGTTCAAGTAAAAATTGGTGAATGAAAATTTCATACAATGCAGTTTATTACAAAAGTAAGAATAAAATAATTTATATACAAAGTCAACCGGTTCGAAACTCTAATATAGACTCAAAACTAGCAAGAGGCTAAACATTATAAAGAGAAGTTTCTTCAAGTTGTATTTGCATCTAGTATTGTTAATTTCAATTTCTGCTGTATAGAGAAATCATTTCCGGATGTGTGTTTTAAGCTGAACAGAATAAAATTGAACCTATTATCTACTTTAGGGCAGTCTTTTAATCATTTGACTGGTAGGTATTTATTGACACTGAAGTAACATGCAAACCTCAAATAAATGTCGTACATATTTCAATAAAAGTATACCGATTATTATACGCAATTATATATTTTGTTTAATGTTATTTTTATAATATTTTTGTAATTTAAAATGGATGAGCACAGAGCGTGGGTTCAAGTAAAAATTGGTCAATAAAAATTTCATAGAATGCAATTTTTTATAAAAGTAAGAATGAAATAATTTATATACAAAATCAACCGCTAAACATTATAGAGGCTAAGCATTATAAAGAGAAGTTTCTTCAAGTTGTAATTGCATCTAGTATTGTTAATTTCCATTTCTGCTTTATACAGAAATAATTTCCCGATGTGTGTTTTGAAATGAACCGAATAAAATTGAACCTATCATTTACTTTAGGGAAGTCTTTTATTCATTTGACTGGTAGGTATTTATTGACACTGAAGTAGCATGCAAACCACAAATATATGACATACATTTTTCAATAAAATTATACCGATCATTATACGAAATTATATAATTTTTTTAATATTATTTTTATAATATTGTTGTAAATTAAAATTGATGAGCACAGAGCGTGGGTTCAAGTAAAAATTGGTCAATGAAAATTTCATACAATGGAATTGATTGCAAAAATAAATATAAAAAAATTTATATACAAAGTCAACCGGTTCGAAACTCTAATATAGACTCAAACCTAGCAAGAGGCTAAACATTATAAAGAGAAGTTTCTTCAAGTTGTAATTTCATCTAGTATTGTTAAATTCGGTTTCTGTGCTGTACAGAAATCGTTTCCGGATGTGTGTTTTGAACTGAACCGAATAAAATTGAACCTATTATTTACTTTAGGGAAGTCTTTTAATCATTTAACCAGTAGGTATTTATTGACACTGAAGTAGCATGCAAACCTCAAATAAATGTCATACCTGTTTCAATAAAAGTATACCGATTATTATACGCAATTATATAATTTTTTTGTTATTTTTATAATATTGCTGTAATTTAAAATGGATGAGCACAGAGCGTGGGTTGAAGTAAAAATTGGTCAATAAAAATTTCATACAATGCAATTTATTACAAAAGTAAGGATAAAATAATTTATATACAAAGTCAACCGCTAAACATTATAGAGTCTAAACATTATAAAGAGAAGTTTCGTCAAGTTGTAATTGCATCTAGTATGGTTAATTTCAATTTCTGCTCTATACAGAAATCATTTCCGGATGTGTGTTTTGAACTGAAGAGAATAAAATTGAACCTATTATTTCCTTTATGGAAGTCTTTAAATCGTTTGACTGGTAGGTATTTATTGACATTGAAGTAGCATGCAAACCTCAAATAAATGTTATACATGTTTCAATAAAATTATACCGATTATTATATGAAATTATATAATTTTTTTAATCATATTATTTTTATAATATTGTTGTAATTTAAAATTGGATGAGTACAGAGCGTGGGTTCAAGTAAAAATTGGTTAATGAAAATTTCATACAATGCAATTTATTACAAAAGTAATGATAAAATAATTTATATACAAATTCAACCGGTTCGAAACTCTAATATAGACTCAAAACTAGCAAGAGGCTAAACATTATGAAGAGGACGTTTCGTCAAGTTTTAATTGCATCTAGTATTGTTAATTTCAATTTCTGCTCTGTACCAGAAATCCTTTCCGGATGTGTGTTTTGAACTGAACATGATAAAATTGAACCTATTATTTACTTTAGGAAAATTTTTTATTCATTTGACTGGTAGGTATTTATTGACACTGAAGTAGCATGCAAACCTCAAATAAATGTTATAAATGTTTCAATAAAAGTATACCGATTATTATTTGTAATTATGTAATTTTTTTAATATGTTATTTTTATAATATTGTAATTTAAAATGGATGAGCACAGAGCGTGGTTTCAAGTAAAAATTGTTCAATGAAAATTTCATGTAATGCAATTTATTACAAAAGTAATGAAAAAATAATATATATACAAAATCAACCGCTGAACATTATAGAGGCTAAACATTATAAAGAGAAGTTTCTTCAAGTTGTAATTGCATGTAGTATTGTTAATTTCAATTTCTGCTCTCTATAGAAATCATTTGCGGATGTGTGTTTTGAACTGAACCGAATATAATTGAACCTATTATTTACTTTAGGAAAGTCTTTTAATCATTTGACCGGTAGGTATTTATTGACACTGAAGTAGCATGCAAACGTCAAAAATATATGTTATACATGTTTCAATAAAATATATCGATTATTATATGTAATTATATAATTTTTTAATATGTTATTTTTATAATATTTTGTAATTTAAAATGGATGAGCACAGAGCGTGGGTTCAAGTAAAAATTGGTGAATGAAAATTTCATACAATGCAATTTATTACAAAAGTAAGGATAAAATAATTTATATACAAATTCAAGCGGTTCGAAACTCTAATATAGATTCAAAACTATCGAGGGTGATCTTTATCTGCATAGGGTATGATTCCCTTGCCCATGGAGACACCCAAGGCTTCAGGTCCCATGTGGTGGACGAGAATATTTCCAAGCCCATTAGTATCATCTTTTTTGCAGAGGGCAGATTGGGGGTTACAGCGAGATAAATTTCATCGCTGGCACAGTTGGACTCGAACCTGGGAACTGCATATTGCGAGCCTTGCGCGCTGTCGCGGGATCCAACACCAGTCCCACTTTTGAAAGACCCACAACTCGACCATTTTTCTACTGTTCTTTGTCTCAGATACACCGTCTCAGTTTTAACAACACTTCTATCTTTCTTATATTTCGGATCGGTTCCACGTTCTAATTCGTTGGTTAATTATTTCTCACGCACATACAAGTTCATGGCACGCCCATCACAAACTCATTGCATCACGTTCATCTGTCGTAACAATATTGTATATAATATATATTTGCAAAGAATATAAATGTTTTCTCCGATTTAAGCATCAAATTGTTGATGTGTGAACACGAAATGATATAGTTCAAAAACGAAACCCACATAGAATGGATCCTCTTTACGTTTTTGAAGACACCACCACCCCTTACAAAGCAATATCATTAAAGAATAATTTAGTAAATTAAGGCAAGTGCCCGCAGATTTTTGCAAGATTGATATTGATTGAGGATTAAAGAATAAACTAGTGGAATTAAGGCGATGATTTATGGGCAATAATGTAGTAATTTAAGGCAAATGCCCGCAGATTCTTGTAGGATTGATATTGATTGTGGAAACAGAGTTAATACTACTTGTAGAAACGAATTGATTAAAGAATAATTTAGTGAATTAAGGCAAGTGCCCGCAGAATTTTGTAATATTGATATTGATTGTAGAAGTGAGGTTAATACTGATCGTAGAAATGATATGCTTAGTTGATACTGCTTATAGAAATGAGATGAATGTTTAATACTGTGTGTAGACGAGTGGTTAAAGAATAATTCAGTAGAATTAAGGCAACTGCCAGTACATTCGTATAAGGTGTTGGGAGAGAGAGAGAGGACAGACAAAAAGGAACAGGGACACACACCCAAGCATCCAGAGAGAGAGAACACACATCTTTTCCCATGACTACCACAGAGACTGATCATAGTTTACGGTGTTTTTCTTTTTCATATGCCCGGAGAGCTGTGGAGTGCTATGCAAGAGCGAGACCCCCCGCGCGGCCGCCATTGCGTACCGCCTACTAGCCAGCCCGACGAAGCATCGCCACATACCCCAGCAGTAGCAAGACTCCTGGTGTGAGAACACTAGTGCTAACTCTTCCTCTGGAGCTTTCAGATAATAAGGTGGTCACAGCCAGCCATAAGACCATCATACCTGGACTGATGTTTTCCTTTTCATTTCAGCCGCGAAATAACAAAGTGCATTATTTTTGTAAAGGGTCACGCAGGAAGAGAGAGAGACTGCCCCTCTTGTGGTTAGGTTTCAGTTTTCGCCCCCGGGCGGACTTACACCGCTCGGATTCCCCCTCTTTTTTCCGTTAAACCGGGATAGGTATGTCGTACTCGGAACTTTGCAATCCCGAGTTCGACGTAACTATCTCTCGCCATTTTCTTCCAACCACCCGACTTTCCCTCAGTAAGACGGCTAGAAACAACAACTTGAGCCGCCATGTTGAGGACGACGGACCATCTGGGTTTTCGAACACGGCATCCCGTCCAAAAGCAGAGTAAACATGGCCAAAGGGGAAAGGGAGTTTTTCGAATACGCGCAGCAATGGTCACCAAAAGCTGCACAGGATCATGCCAGAGGCTGGGACGTCCAATAAAAATCGGACCATGCCAATGAACTTTGGCCACCGGTGTCACTGGACGAACTCTGCTGTCCAATGAGAGGTGACCGCAGGGGCCTTTTTTGAATTCGACAAGCGCGACAAAGAAGGAGAAGTGTCTGCACTACAGTATGGACGTGCAACACTAAGTGAGCTCTGAGACGCTTAGGAAAGAAAGGGTGAAGAAAGAGCGTAACCACCCTTCTGATGCAGCCAACTTGCAAAATCTCACAAGCCGTCACCGAGACACCTTCGCGGAGAGGAAAGATCTGCGAGCAGCAAGCAACCACGCTGAATAAAGCCCCCTGCCAAGCTACCTGCCGGAGCCACCCGCCGGCGCCTCTAGCCTTGTCAACAGCGAACGTATGAGGAATCTTCGCCGGTGAACTATTCGTGCCACTAATGGAGTCCGAACGACAACTCCCAGAGCGCGCGGAGGATCTCCCCTTGTCCAAGCTCAGCATAACAGACGAGAAAGAGCCCAGCGATGGAGCAAACAAAGCTAAAAGTTCAGCAGCCGTTTTTCTGAGATTCTTTAGTTCCTACCTCTATCGTAATAGTCCCTGAGAGTCCCTCTGTCTCTCTGCGTCTCCCAGAATGTTTCGCCAACAAGGTCCAGTAGGCTGGCGAGTACTGTAGGATTGAAGTTGTGATCCGACCCGGAAAATCGGTCGGGTACTTTCTGAATAATAAATTATGTTTGTAATGAACCGTCCTGTACGAATGAGTGTTTATTGATGAGAAGGAAAGGCTTCCCCCGCAGACAACATTGGAAACACAACGCAATCATCAGCCATTACTTTGGGGCCTGACCTATTGGTTGCCCCTAGTTCTTACTCCAATCAACTAGATCTGGTGGGGTGTAGAACAAAACCTCTCCTTAAAGAACCATGGATATAGGCACAAGAGCCTCTCAATTCAAAGAAAATCTATTAGAAATGCAGATTTTCAGCAGGAAACATCGCAGCCCATTTTCAGCGCTACGTAAATCAATTGCTTCCCACGTATAAAAAGTCGCACTTCGCTTCAAAATAAAAGAATACAAGATTATATGCTTTGGCGAATATGGAATGCTCGTTTTCAAAGAGAATGATGTCTGCATTTGTCCGATTTTAGCACCTTCTAAAGGTGCAAATTTGAACTAGTAGATGAAACGTAAAATAAAAATAATAATGTTTTGATTAGTACCTATCCGACCTAAAAAAGAATTTTTTTTTTCCACTGGAAACAAAGAAGTTGAATATCTACAGATAGACGGAAGACAAAGTGAAACAATAGCTTTTTTTGACACGAGCTAAAAAAAAGGACAGGAAAAAGTATTGAAGGAAAACAAGCTTCCCCCGTGCTACTTGGGGAGACTCTAAGAGGTTATAATGCAAACGTGGTTTTGATAGGGATCCAAATAAAAATTATTTTTAATACACAAAAGAGGCATGCTTTGTGCTTTGATTTGTCACTTGGAGAGCACTTGCGCCTGGAAATATTTCAATGCCTGTGAAGAGCATTTTGAAATTAAACACGTGGGCACAAGAATAAGAAAACGATATAATTGAGAGACAAAGAACTGTAGTAAAATGGTCGAGTTGTGGGTCTTTCAAAAGTGGGACTGGTGTTGGATCACGCGCCAGCGCGATAGCTCGCAACATGCAATTCCCAGGTTCGAGTCCAACTGCGCCAGCGTTGAAATTTATCTCGCTGTAACCTCCATCCTGCCCTTTGCAAAAAAGATGATACTAATGGGCTTAGAAAGAATCTCGTCCACAGATGGGACCTTAAGCTTGGGTGTCTCCATGGGCAGGGGAATCATACCCTATGCAGATAAAGATCACCCTCGATAGTTTTGACGAGAGGCTATCATCTGCTTTGGATACGTTGGCAGGCCATGGCTTTCATGGATTACCAGAGGGTCTGAACACCATATTGTAGCCCCTCTGGCAATCCATGAAATCGAACCCATTTTAAGTCTGTTTCAATTTTTTGAAATTTTAACATTTGATACTTTAAAATAAGTGGTTCGTAACCGGTGTGTAACGTCCAAGGTCCAGATACGGCTAAAGCCTAAAAAAGATGAATACTACTGCTTAAGAATTTATACTTTAGTAATCTCTACAATTTTACTCTATTCACTTTTTTGTTATGAATTTGTTTTTCATCGAATGTTGAGTTTAATATGCTTTTTTTGTCTAGATGCTAATTTGTATTTTAAATTATAGAATAAAGCAAATTTTTTTTTTAGTACCCTATGTATGTCGTTGTAAATACACTATATCAGAAATGTGTCGCGGAAAATATATTATTTCAGATGTGTGTCGCCAAGAGAAAAAGGTTGAGATATGCTGCTTCACAGTACAAGGATTTCTTTACACTTGGTATGATGAAGAAGAAATCTGCTACAGCTCATATTTTGACATAGGCTGAAATTTCTGTTTCTCTTTTCATGAAGATGCTTTGATCATTTGTCAGCCTATCTCTATAAAATGCCCCCCCCCCCTCCCATAGCTTTGAGTTGGCTATGGGCCTTTATTTATTCGCAACTTTTTTTGCCCAGGGAGGGATTCAGTCGAGAGAAAGAGAATGAAGGAGACCAGAGAGAGTAAAGTACCGAAACGGAATGGATGGTTTGGGTTTTTTACCTCTTAGCGGCACTTCTTTCACACACAATGGTCTAAATGGACGGGTCAGAAGGTCCCTAAAAGTTCAGAGAAGGTTGGGGGGAAGGGAATCAGCTATCCAGTAGGATAGCTGTTATGAGACAGATGGCAGCCTCCCATCAAGGTCATCCAGCGTGTTCTTTAACGTGAACTGGGTGTGGCTCTTTCGGACAAGCAGACACGGCTTGACGTCTCATCCGACGGACGGCGGCCTTTCCAAGCTCATCGTCAGAAAGGATGACACAAAGGACCAGAGAGGAGGATGAAGAGGATCAGAAAACTTTCTTTAAAGAAAAGGAACTTGATGTCATTAAAGAACAAAAGTCTTAATTAAATTTGTTTAAATCTTGATTTTCGAAAATACCAGTTCAGCATTCAAAGTAATATTGAAGTTGAATTTTAAGAAATGGAATCAGGATTAAAGTAGTTACGTTAAAATTTAATTAGAACATGCAAACAATACACTGCCCTACCAGATTATTAGAGAATTTCGTTAATCTTAAAAACTCTATAATTTCTTAAATATGCATTTTTTTACGGCATATAGGACAGAGAAGAATCTACTCCTAGATTTTACAGGCCTTAACTCATACAAGGAAATGCCCTACTCAGACCGAAATCATTGCTGACCATGGCTTCACTTAGAACACACACTTGCTGTAACAGTCGCTAGCTGATTAACCACTATGCTAGTTAAGGCTACTGCTATATAGAGGGTGTCCCTGAATTCATGGCCCAAACGTGAGGGGATGGTAGTACACACCGAACCCATCAATATTCGCTATAGAATATGCGGCTTCAAACGCGGTGAGGAGTCGGAAATGAAGGACAGATACAGAGGTTTCCAGAGTGACATTTATTGGAGATCATTGCAACAAATGCTCAAACGTCCGCCCACCAACGTTGATATAGGCAGCACAACGGCGGAGTAGTGATCGGCGTACCTGCTCATAAACACCGGACTTGTCGCGCATATTGGTGGCTGCGGCGGACAGTCTGGCTACCAGAACCTCCGCGGACTGCACGGGCATTTCGTACATGACACTCTTCAAATGTCCCCACAGAAAGAAATCGATACAAGAAAGATCGGGCGATCTGAGGGGTCACGGGATGGGACCACCGCACCCAATCCATCAGTTCCCAAATGTGGTATGAAGATGCTGACGCACGTCCTTGCTGAAATGGGCGGGTGCACCATCGTTCTCGAACCACATACGGGGGAGGATTGCAGCTGGAATATCCTGAAGCAATTCCAACAAAACCTATTGCAGAAAAATACGGTACGTTCGCCGATTGAGGCAGTCCGGCAGTAGGTAGGGTCCAGTTAAGTAGTCATGCACGATCCCCGCCCAGACATTGACGGAGAACCGTTGCTGGTTCGAATTTGGACGTGTACCAAGGGGTTTCTGGGCTGCCCAAAAATGAGCATTATGGACATTCACTACACCTTCACGTCAGAATGTTGATTCATCCGTAAAGAGTACATGTGCGGGGAAATCGGGATGTGCGGTGCTTTGCTGCAAGAACCACTGGGCAAAATCCATGTGCAGGGGATAATCAACGGCTGTCAATGCCTGCACTCGCTGCAAGTGATAGGGGTGTAGCCCTTCTTCCTGCAGTACTCGCCAGACACTGTTCCGATGAACACCCAGGCTCTGGGCAGCGGATCGCGTGCTTGTGTGATTGCGTGCTTGCTTGTGTGATTGCGTGCTTGCTTGTGTGATCGCGTGCTTGTGTGATTGCGTGCTTGCTTGTGTGATCGCGTGCTTGCGTATGGTGACAGATAACCTGGGTTATCTGTCACCATACGCAAGATGTCCTCGCTCATAGCTGGTGTTCTGACCGTCCATGCTCATCCGGCATCATGTCGACTGACATAGAAGGGCCTGCCTCAGACAGCTGGTGGTGCAATCGCGCAAACATTTTATGATCGGGCACACGGTGCATAGGATATCGCTCACGGTAGAGTCTTTGTGCCTTTCTACCATTGCCCTTGGCTACGCCGTACATCAGGTGTATATCGGCTTTCTCTGCGTTCGTAAACTGCTCCATCTGGTGTCCGTCGATGCTGAGAATGCTGGGGTTTGGTCGATCCAGTGCTTTTAAACCATGCCGCCTCGTCTGCGCCCCCTACTGGCACCGGGCTGCATTTGCGGCCGCATATTCTATGATGAATATTGATGGTTGGTGTGTACTACCATCCCTTCACGGTTGTGCCATGAATTCAGGGACACCCTGTATATATATTTACTAGAAATAAGACTAAAGATCATAATCAAATCTATTTAAAATCTCGATTTTTCCACAATATTCATTCAGTATTTAAAAAGTTACGGAAGCTAGAATCTTCAACAGTTGTTGTTTTACCTCTGAGAGGCACTTTTTTTGCACACTATGGGCTAAATGGCCAGGTCACATGGACCCCGAAGACTCAGAGATGGTTGGGGGAGGGAACCCACTGGACAGCTGTTGGGAGATATATGGTAGCCTCCCATCAAGGCCATCCAGCGTGTTCTTTAAAGTACACAGGGTATGGCTCTTCAGCACACGGGGCCACGGCTTAACGTCCAGCGGGAATTTTACGGAGATAAATCTCAACGCTGACCCAGCTTGGACTCCAACCTGGGAACTACATATTATGAGCCAACCCTGGAACTACATATTATGAGCCAAGACAGAGAAGGATCCTAGAAACTTCTCCTAGTTTGTACAGGCTTTTTCATACAAGGACCTGCGTGACCCACTAAGATCAAAGTCACTGCTGACCCAGTTAGAGCTGACAGCATACAACCCACACAGAAAGAACAATGCCGTCTCACGACTCGAACCGGACCCTGCCATCCATGCAAACCAACACAATACCACTGTCCCACCGAGGACCCTCCCCCCCCCGACAAGGAACCACCTTGACGTGTTGGTGGTTGTGGTGGTGGTGGTGGTGGTGTGTGTGTGTGTGGGGGGGGGGGGGGGGGCTTGAGGGCCCATCGGAGTCGAAGGCTCTGCTGACCGGTTTGGGCCCCGATTGGACAGGCTAAAATCTCAATCTCAGGGGAGTTGTTAGGGGCCGTGCTGACTGACGTGGTCCGTTAGGTCGGACAGGACCCCGCAATTCGGGCCCGACTAAGAGTTCCCACCACGGGAGCCGAGGCAACTTGGATTCTATATCCTTGTTTGTGGCTGTCCGGGATATAGATTAAATTTAAGTTTTGACCGATGGATGAGTTTTACTCCTCTAGTACTGCTCGCCATTAGGTAGTCGGGGATGAGCTGTATCTATATGGCACTGTCTTGCCCCTGACCGTAGTTAGTGGTGAATATGACATTTCCCTATACTGGTAGTGCTTCAGCGGAACTAGTGGGATTTGTTTCATAAGTATATTTACCTGTTCCACCGAGGAGGCAAATGAACGAATATTGTTGAAAATCGATATTTAAATAACTTTGATAATGATTTTAACAGTGGTGTACCATCAGGGATGCCCGGGCACGCACGCACGCACCCAGGATTTGGTTTCGGGAGAGGCGGAGGTCTGAGAATAAGACTTGAGTAGGGTTTCCAATTACTAAAATATTCCACTGAACAGGAAAGTTTAAAATGATATTCTATATGGAATGAATTTTATTTATTTTTTAAATCAATTTTAGCGTTGTACATAAAATATGGGGCTAAAATAAAATATACAAAGACAAGTATTTTGGATTTCAAATCAGATAGACAAATTTGAGACTTAGCATAAGACGACAGGATTTTAGGGGGAGGAGGAGGGTTCGGACCCTCCCTCTGGGTATGTCCCTGTGCTTGGGCACTTCTCGTGGTCCCAACTTGGAGAAAGAGCCATAATAAGACTCTCTCGAGTAGAGCACCAAAGTATATATTTTTATATATTTGTTACGAAACCCCTTGGTTGGAGACGCAATAGCGTGTAGATAATTATCGCGTTGTGTTCTCTTCTCTGCATTAATTGATACTGGCCATATCTGTTAGAGAAGAGAAGCCGCATAAACCAAGCCCTCCATTTGATGGAGGAGGTGTAGTCACTGTTATCACCTCTTGGCAGAGGAGGTGTAGAAATTTTGTGAATAGATTGTATACTCACTCTGGTTTTGCATAAACATAAATATACAATTTAATACTTAATTTCATGCTGGGATAATTTGCCATAATTTTGACCATTTTAAAGCACACTATGTTCCACTCAAATCTTTATAATATTCTACTAATATCTACCTTAGTCTGGTATGTGAAAGTATATAGACTATATATTTTTATAAATAAAATAAATACCCCCTCAAGCAGCTGCTTGCCACAGAGGTCTGACAGGAGCCTGTCAGTTTATATGCCACAGTAGGAGATCTGAGAGGATGGCAGGACCTCAGCAGAAAAACGACACACACATCCATGCCTAAATCTGGGGCTCGAACCCAGGTCCCTTAGATCAGTAGCCAAGTGTGTTAACCACTCGGCCACGGGACGGCTCATATTTTTTATATATTCATTAAATTTAAATCTATTGAATTTTTTGCATCCGTTACTTTTCAGGGTATTAATGAAAAACCTTTAGGTTATTATGTAGGTTTTTTAGCAATAAGACAAAAGTATTCGTGATATTGTCTTAAAAGTAGTACTGTAAATTGACTAAAGTAAAGCAACTCTTAAATCTGTTGATTATTGAAAATGTCGCACTTTCGGCCAGCGTGTCATATGTGTCCACAGTTGTGATACTTTCTCCAGCAATTGCCGTAACAGTCTCTATTGCTGACAGATCAGTCACTAAAACTTATAAATCTAAACTCATAAACAAAACTCATAACTAAAACTCAAAAAAAAAAACTATCAAAAAAGCACGATGGGTCAAGAACGTCTGACAGGATGAAGTGTTCTATCAGTTGAACAGAGGAAGCTCACAGACCAGGAAATATTCTGGAGAAAAATCCAGGGAAAAGTTCCTGGAAAAATCCTCGATCTTTTCCTGGAGAAAGGAAGGATTCCTTTCTTTTCCTGGAGTTGTAAAAACAAGAACCTCCTGGATGTTAACACCGTTTATGCCGTAGCAGAGTGATAAGAGAGAAATTTTAGATGAGTTGGTACTCTCCGGTAGGCTGAAAAGTAATAGTTTTATTAAAATCAGATTGGCCCTTGAGTAATAACAAATATAACAGTAATAATGCTTATAAAACAAAAAAAAATTAAAACATTTATTCATCTAGAAAAAGTTATTGCCGACGCGGCGGGAATCGAACCCGCAGTTTTTTAGATATATGCCAGAGCGCTGTACCATTAAACCACGCATCAAACGCTAATAATATTCCAGGATAAGACCTATTAATCTTTCATTGAGATGGGTTTTTAATAATAACGCTTAAGCGTCAATGGCCTCCAATTGGTAAAAGTCGCCTCTCTTGAAGTATAGATGGCGCAAGGGATCTCACATCTCAGTGAAAGATTAGGTATTATTCCGGAAGGTTATTATTGTCTGATGCGTGGATTAACGATAGGCCGCCCTGGCATGTATCCAGAGAGTTGCGGGTTCCAATCCCACCGCCTCAACAATAACTTCTTTTTTTTTTTCCCCCAGATGAATAATTATTTGAATCTCTATTTCCAGATAATCTGTTTTATTTACTATGGATTAGTTAAAACACCTTAAAGTTCTACATTGTTGATTCCCCTGAGTAATGAAAGTTTTAATTTTTATTGCTAGAATTAAATGGAATCAGAGGATCACTCAGTTTTCAGGCCCTTAGGTTATAGTTATGCCACTGGAGCTTTATCTACAATCTCATTTTTCCATTAAATGCATATTTTAGAAGTTACAGACCTTCAAAGTTAGATTCCCATTCACATAATGGAAACTCTCTAAAATTTTAGCGGACCGGAAAAATGTAAAAGGGATGGGGGGGGGGGACAAGAGATGGATTTCTAGTGCAATATAACATTCCCTCCCTCCGTTTTATAGAATTTATATTTTTATATTTTATATTTTATATTATTTTATATTTTTATTTTATTAAAATATTTCTTGAAAAATGCATAGAATATAAATAAGTTTAATAATTATTTTTGCCTTTATTTCTCTTACTAACATTCGGAAGGGGAAGGGGGCACATTCGAGGATAAGATCTAGCGATAGAGATCCCTAGATCTTATCCTCGGCTGAAGTGTAGTTGCCAAATCTAACATTAGATGCGGAAGTGGTGCCATTGCGTGGATGGAACTATCGAATAGCTCGATTTATCGAAAATTACCAATGAAATTGATTATTGTAATTTAAGCGACCAATTTCCCAAAGGCTATAAAAGTACAAATGTAATTCTCATTTGTTATTGTCTTTTTAACGTGTAAATGAGAAAACCGCAAATTGCTTCTGGCGAATATGAGAATCTCGTTTTCAAAGAGAATGAAGTTTTTCTTTCACCTAAGTTTGCACCGTTTAAAAGTTTTAATTCGAACTAATGGATGTTTGGGAATATGCAAATAGTAGTATTTTGCTAGTATTTGTAAAACATTAAAAGGTATTTGTCTTTTAATCCTTCCCTTTAAAAACTTGCTTTTTTCATACCCCTCTGAGAAAAGGGGGCAGATTTCTGCTGTCTGTTCAATATCTGACTACTAACGAAATTTCAAATTTTTACCATAAATAAATCACTTGGATTATTCGTTAAAAGTTTCGCATCTTCCATATTTAGTGACCTCTAGTGATATAAATTAAAACTACCCAAGGATTTTGAAAAATGCTGGTTATATTATTTCATTAGTATCAATTCAAGTGAAAAGAATTTTCCACTAATCTCTTAAAACATAGTTGCCTTTCCCACCTCCTGGGGATTGGCTCAGTCGGTAGCATGCGAGGCTCGTAATCTGCAGTTCCCAGGTTCGAGTCCCAGCTGGGTCAGCGTTGAGATTTATCTCCGCAAAATTCCCTGCCCTGCCCACGGTCAGTAGGGGACACCAATGGGCTTGGAAAGGCCGCCGTCCGTCGGATGGGACGTTAACCCATTTCTTCCCAGTATTGCGTACACGCAATACTCAGTGTTGCGTGTACGCAACACTTGGGAAGAAATGAGTTAAGCCGTGGCCCCGTGTGCGGGAGAGCCATGCCATGGGCACGTTAAAGAACATGCTGGATGGGCTTGACGGGAGGCTACCATTTGTCTCCTAACAGCTCTTCCAGTGGGTCCCCTTTCCCAACCTCCTCTGAGCCTTCGGGGTCCATGTGACCTGACCAATTTGGCCCATGGTGTGCAAAAAAGTGCCGCTCAGAGGTAAAACAGCCCAACCCAATCCTCCTCCTTGGATGTAAAGGGCAACTTATTGTTTCAAATGCAAAACTCATGAACTTCATAATTCCGCCAGCAGAATAACCATTTTCTAACATGAATACATTCATTTTAATATGAATTACAATTCAAAAATTTCTACTGTTAGAGGACTCAGTTTAAACTTTTGTTAGATTCGGAAAGTGCGAAGTGTAATATTTCATCAATATCTATCCAATACAAAAGGAATTCCTCATTTTAATCTTTAAAAAAAAAAAACAGTTCGATGTTTACATACGACAAAGTGAAAACATCATCTCGTTTTTTTTTAGAACTATATAAAAAGAAAATATATATTCTGTTCATTTCTTTAATTCATATATAAATTAATGGGCCACCGTTTGACGCTAGCGCCCAGAGCCTTCAAATTCTCTAATTGCGTCCCTTACTAAGGATTCATTTTTCTGTAATATAAGCCACAAGGACAGATTATTTATATTAATGCTGGATCAATAACTGTTCACATTCTAGAACATTTTATGCCACTTCAGTTTACATAGAATTATTAGATATGACAAGTTAACCCGTATCGTTGTAATTACTACAAGATATTTAAACAAAATGCCATTTCTTAATCACGCCACAATATTGCTACAAATCTACCTTTAATGGGCGAATGGACAAATCTGCATCTCGGGCCATAGGTTACACTTCAATGACCTGGTTTAAGAGTTTAAGTTTAAAAAAACTCATTTTCTAAGTCCGGGACTTGTAGACTCCAGAACGTTCTAGTTGTTTTACCTATGGGCGTCACTTTTTTTTTTGCACCCACTGAACTAAACGCTAAGTCACAAGGATACCCACGGACTCAATTGAGATCAAGGACCACAAGGAGTCAATTGAGCTCAAGAGCCACGAGGATCTCCAAAGGATTAAATTCAGGTCAAGCTTCCCTAGGGCTCAATAGAAGTTAAGGTCCCCAGGACTCAATTGAGGTCGTCTCCAAGGACAATTGAGGTCAAGGATCCCAAGGACTGAATTGTGGTCAAGATCCCAAGGACTCAATTGAGGTCCAGATCTCCAAAAATTCCATTGTGATCATGGTCTCCAAGGACTCAATTAAGGTTAAGGACCATGAGGAATCCCACAACACAATTGTAGTCAAGGATCCCAGGACTCAAATGAAGTCAAGAACCACAAAGATCACCAATCAAAGTCAAGAACAAAAATAATCCCCAGGAACTCAATTGAGGTCAAGGACACAATTTAGGTCAATTAATCCCAAGGACTCAATTGAGGTCAAAGACCCAATTGAGGTCAAGCACCACAAGGATTCATACGGACCCAATTGAGGTCAAGAACTGCACGGATTCAATTGAGGTAAAACCCTCAAAGGAGCCGCGGGACACAATTGAGAACACCAGAAGGATCCACAAGGACTCAATCGAGGGTAAAAACCTGAAGGATCGCCAAGGATACAATTGAGGTCAAGAATCAAAGTAACCCCAAGGATTCAATTGAGGTCAAGCACCACAAGGATCCCCAAGGACCAACTGAAGATAAACGCCCCACAAGCGATCCCCAAGGACACAATTGAGGTGAAGGATCCCATCGAATCAATTGAGGTCAAAACTCTCAAGGATCCATAAGGACACAATTGAGGTCAACCAACACAAGAATCTCAGGGATACAATTGATGTCAAAGATCTCCTGGGACAAAATAGAGATCAAGGATACGAAGGACTCAATTGAGGTCAAGGACCTAAAGGATCCCCAAGGACACAGTTGAGGTCAAGAACTATAATTAATACCAAGGACTCAACTGAAGTCAAGGACCACAAGTATTCCCAAGAACACGATTGACGTCAAGCACCTCAAGGATCCCCACAAAACAATTGAGATCAAGGATCCCCAAGGGCACGAGGGAGGTCCACAAGGATCCCCAAAAGAATTAATTGAGGTCACGGACCACAAGGATCCCCAAAAGAATCAACTGAGGTCAAGGACCACAAGAATTCCCAAGTACACAATTGAGGTCAAGTATACCAAACACTCAATTGAAGTGAAGGACCACAAGGATTCTAAAGACTGAAGTGAAGGACCACAAGGATTCCAAAGACTCAATTGAGATCAAGCACCACATGGATCCTCACTGACTCAATTGAGGTAAAGCACCACAAGGATCTTCAAGGAATCAATTGAGGTCAAGGATCCACAAGGATTCATTTGAAGTCAAGGATCCCATAGACACAATTAGGGCAAGGACTATGAGAGCCATAATTGGGTAAAATATCTACTGGACAATACATAGGGGACAGATTGATGGCTGTCGCCAAGACTATCCAGTGTGTTCTTTAATGCGCATAGGTTATGAATCTCGTGCACACAGAAAGCCGTGGTTTAAATGTCCCATCCGACGGATGTCCTTTACTAAGCCCATCGATGTCCTCTTTCTCATCGACCGATGGGTTGGGTTGTTTTACCTCTGAGCGGCACTTTTTTGCACACCAAGGGCTAAATGGCCAGGTCACATGGACCCCGAAGGCTCAGAGAAGGTTGGGGGAGGGGACCCACTGGAACAGCTGTTAGGAGACAGATCGTAGCCCCCCGTCAAGGCCATCCAGCGTGTTCTTTAACGTGCACAGGGTATGTCTCTCCCGTACACGGGGCCACGGCTTAACGTTCCATCCGACGGACGGCGGCCTTTCCAAGCCCATCGGTGTCCCATACTGACCGTGGGCAGGGTGGGTAATTTTGCGGAGATAAATCTCAACGCTGACCCAGCTGGGACTCGAACCTGGGAACTACAGATTACATCGACCGATGGTAGAAAGGAGCCTGGAGGAGAAAATCTCAACTCAGGCAGAGTGGGGACTCAAACCTAGAACATCAGATTACGGATCTGCCGAACTACCGACTGAGGCATCCCCAGCCCCTATAAATATTATATTTAAATTTCATTGTCATTTTTTGGATTATTAAAATAAAACATTGCAGTGCCATCTTTTGTCTACTGTAAAGGTAGTACATATAACAAACTTTTCTGTAGCACAACCTAGGAATATCACCCTGTTAGTTGTCACCTATTCTCCTCAAACCCCCTCAACTGGCTTGAACAGCATCTTTAACATGGAATTCTTCAGTTGATATGCGGAGGGAGTTGACTCAGTCGGTAGCATGCCAAGCTCGTAATCTGAAGTTCTCAGGTTTCAGTCACAGGTGTAAGATTTATCTCCGCTAACCCCCACCTTGCCCTCGGTCAGAGAGAGGACACCAATGAGCTTGGAAATGCCGCCATCCATCAGATGAAATATTGAGCCATGGCTCCGTGCGCAAGAAAAACATATCTGTGCAGATTACGAATCTAGCGAACTACCCATCTGAGGCAACACCTACCCCTAAAAACGTTAAAATTTAGAAGTTTAAAAAGCACGCTGGATGAGCTTGAAGGAAGGCGTCTATCTATCTGATAACAACACTCAATCAGATTCCAATCATTTCCCCAAAACTTCTGAGTCCTTGGGGTTCTTGTGACCTGTCCATTTAGCCCATTGTTACAAAATAGTGCAGCTAAGAGGAAAAACAACCCAATTTCAATTGATAAAATTTTTATAATAGGAGGACTTTGGAATATATGGGGAAAACGTGATAAAAATGCTTAACAAGAGATTTTTTGGTCACCCAAGTAACATTATGCAAAGGGCGATTTTCAAGAATAATAATTTAGGAATTTAAATAATTAACGGATGGGTTTCTGGAGGTTCAACACCCCATTCCTTTGCTTTCTCCAAAATGTATACATTTCCGAAGATCCTTTACATATTATATAGGGGAGGGCTAAAATTTCTGTGAGAATCGTGGATTTTTTTTAAATATCTGCATAAAGAATAATTGCAAATGTTTTTAGTCATTTATCGGTTCGCTTTTTTTTAGTGTTTACTTAATGATTACTTTTTAAATCTTTTGAACCCTCCCCCCATCCTGAAACGTATTTTCAAAATACCTCACTGGATTCAGCGCTGTTCGTTTCTAAGGATGTTTCATCTAAAGAGGTTATTTTAGTTCCCTTTCGTCACCATCATTAAATCCTTCAACAGCAGAAATTACCGCACAGAAATATAGAGGGCGCCCCACTCTCATCAGGAAATGGTGAAAATCGAGTGACGAATCGAATCTTTCGGGGCAAACGTCAACAGGCGAGCGACCAAGGCAAGATGGATACGCAAAATGCTAACGAAAGCTCTCAGTTTACAGAAGCCTATAAAAAATACCTTAAAATTTCATTTGGAGTGTATTCTTCCAGGTATGAGAGAAGGAAAAAAAAACATCTATAAATATTTGAAAGCGTGAGTCCTACCGAAATATGTACGCAAAAAAGAAATGGCAACGAATTGAAATTTGCCGCTTTTTGAGGTTGTTGTTGTTGTTGGGTTGTTTTACCTCTGAGCGGCACTTTTTTGCACACCATGGGCTAAATGGCCAGGTCACATGGACCCCGAAGGCTCAGAGTAGGTTGGGGGAGGGGACCCACTGGAACAGCTGTTGAGAGACAGATGGTAGCCTCCCGTCAAGGCCATCCAGCGTGTTCTTTAACGTGCACAGGGTATGGCTCTCCCGCACACGGAGCCACGGCTTAACGTCCCATCCGACGGAAGGCGGCCTTTCCAAGCCCCATCGGTGTCCCCTACTGACCGTGGGCAGGGCGGGGAATTTTGTTTTTTGAGGTAATTTGAGTTCGTTTTTCTGCGTCGCAAGATTATTTCGTTTACTCAAGCGGCTCTTTTTTCCCCCTCAAAGAGCGACTGCGCATCTCCTTGCGCCGATTCTTTTTTCCTACCTTTTCGTGGCGCATTGCCAGCTGCTCATGTGTCTGAAAGAATGAAGACACGAGGACCACGAGGATTGCGAAATTCTGAGGTTTAAAAATATTTCTTCGAAGAATCGACTCGAAGTTGAACCTCGGGGATTATGAAGCATGACTCAAAACCTTTTGTGATTTCCTGTTCTGAAGAGATCTCCAGATGTTGGAGAAAAACAAAAATTAGAGAGGGCAAGTAACTGGAACGAAAGGGAACGGACTGAACACAGTTCTGGTATTTTTCCTAGAATTTTTTTTTTCAAATAGTGGGTGCAATACAAGCCCTCATCTAGGAAAAATATCTGATTTTGTAGGAAGGAGGAGAGGGCGGGGGATTGGCTGGATTGTGCCAGAACGCCGTTCCAGTAGACATCTTCACCTTAGATTGTTTTCAAAAGCAACAGAAATAACATGTTCACTTTGTTGTCTGTCTGTAGACAAAATTTTTGTTTTTTTGTGTTTTTGAGATAATTTAAAAATCCTTTTGGTTTGTATAGATATTGATGAAATATTATTATTTGCGCTTTCCGAATTTTTGCCCTTTCCGAATTTACAATTTTATTATTATTTGCGCTTAAACGAATATTGCAAACGATCTATTTATGCAAGAAATTTGATATTTTGGTAGTTGGGCAGGACACTCAAGAGACTTACACTGGCAACAATGATTCGTTTCTTTAAAATCAGGGGCAGTAGGAAAACGCAACTTTTTATTTTAACACATTGCCAAACAGAGACATGAATTAACGTATTTCTGTAATCATCACGCTTACGGCAGGAAAAAAGGTATTTATCTTCATAAACAATGATAAGCTACCGGCCGAAACTGAAATTTGTGACTTTCGACAAATGTTACCGGTCCTCAAAGTGTTAAGACATAAGTGAACTCTTTTTTTTTGTGTCTTACAGATATTAATAGAATATTGTTACGCTTAATTTACAAATCATCATTTACGTCAAATTACCTTTATATGGTAATATTATAATTTTACAGAGTGCTAAAGGCATATAAACTGACAGGCTCCTGTCAGACGTCTGTGGCAAGCAGCTGCTTGAGAGGGTATTTATTTTATATTTAAATCTCAACCAGCTTGTACTCGACCAGGGAATTGCAGATTACGAGCCTGGCGCGCTGCTCGCCTGAGTCACCCGGGTCCCAACAATTTGTTGTAACAGTTGAGTAACAAGAAACTTTTATGGTAAACAACTTTCATGGTAAATTTTGATGACTAGCAAATGTTACAGTTAAAAATTCCGACTTCGACAATTATTTAAAATATTACACTAATATTTCGGAAAATCGATATTTAGAGAGATTCGAGTGAGATTTTCAATTTAGCTGCAGTGACATGTTTTCATAAAACACTTTATTTTCTAATTTAGAGAGTTTTCATTGTGGCATTCCATTCACTTAAGGTGGAAGTATCCAGTTCCCTTTTATAATATAGTTTGGTTTTTTCGTAGAATTCTTAGAATGACCCACCCTTTAACAGATTAAATACATTCAAGTAGAAAAATTACTCAGCGGTTTTCGTTAATATTTTGAAAATATATGTAATTGAAAAATGTGTTATGTGTTGTTACGTGAGCTGTTATTATCGGCGGTAAAATCATTTTAAAGGCTCCACACTTTCTAACAAGTCTGTGCTTTGTTTATTTCTTTACTCACGAACGTCTGTGATCTTTATTTTTTGCGCACGGTTTTTGCGTAAGTTGGAGATTGACATTTCTTTTATAATGTCTCAAAGACGTCGTTTAGACAACTCGTGAGATAGATTTGTCATTAGAAGAATAAAGGCTGACAGGTCTCAAACCAATCCAATGTAGTCAGATGGTTGAATGTGTTTCGAATGGTGGCTTCCAGGGTCTGAAGATTATTTCGGAATACAGGCGATATCACTAGAAGACCATTACAAGGTTGCCCAGTAGTCACAACATCTCGAGATGAAGGGTACATAACTTTAACTGCTAGGTGCCCTGGAGCACTGACAGCTCTCCAAAGCTACTTCATGCACAGGATGAAGAATTTCGAGATGGACGGTTTCCGAAAAGCTACAAAAGAGGGGACTGCATGCAAGACGAGCAGTAATATGTGCCCTCTTAACTCTCTTCTTAAAGAAAAGCCCATCTGAATTGTCATGTAACCCAAGGAACGGGGCCGAATACAGGGGGGGGGGAAGTAGCAATGGCTCATATTTTGAGCTTGCCAGTATGGGTAATACAGGCAAAAAATTGTTAACTTATATATAAGACAGTTATATAAGACAGTTTTAAACGACCTCTTAAACGAAGGGGAAAATGCTATACTGCAATGGAAATCCAGACTCTTGCTACCCTTCCCCATTTACTTTTACTATTTCATGGCTCAGTTGAGTTTCTTGCCAAGCTTCCATTTATTTTTATTTAGATATGTGACTGAGCAGAAACAGTGATCGACTATATTCTTTTCTGCGGAGTTACAGAGAGATTCATCCAACAGACTGATAATCGACAAACATTCATCTGAAGAGAATCTGGGGCACGGTGTCAGTCCTCTAACGCCTAACTAAGAAAAAATTCAATATGGTGGAAATGGTTTGATGTTATAAGAGATCACATGGCGGAACAACATTTTGAACGAGAGGAATGTATCAGTCAGTAAACGTATGTAGTGGCCCGCAAGATCACAAGACTTCAATTTTTTTAACGTTTCTGGGATACCTTGGAAATACCGGCTTGTCAGTCTCCTTCCTCCTCCAGGAAGCATCTGTGATGTTAGGACAGCCATTTCGAATATTAGAATCTACTGCCTTAAGAATGGATTGGAAACATTATTGGTATATGAGGCGTTGTGAGTCCTGCATTGATGTGAGGGATGATTACAACCCTTATTTGCATGAGATTTTATTCTCCTTGCATCCATGTAAACCAGTGGCTCTCAACCTTTTATGCTTCACGTACCCCCTGGAAATGTGTATGTAACTGGCGTACCCCTTGTATAGATAGATAAAACTATAGTTATAGTATAACAATGGGAATAAAATAAAACATATATATCAGTGGTTCTCAACCTTTTATGATTCACGTACCCCCTGGAAATGTGTATGTAACTGGTGTACCCCTTGTATAGATAGATAAAACTATAGTTAGAGTATAACAATGGGAATAAAATAAAACATATATGTATATACACATTAAATTTTGTATTCATAAATTACATATAACGATAAACACAAAAAAATGACATTTTTGCACAGCAGTGTTGCCAACTTAACGATTTTGAGCTCTCACGGCGTGCCCAAAACATTTTACCGCGTACTTCCAAGGGGGTACGCGTACCTCACGTTGAGAACCCCTGATGTAAACATACTTAAATATACCAATTCATCATACGATACTTATTCCAAACAGAATTCTAATCATACTACAGCTTATTTAGATGATATAAATTTTATTTAAACACTTTCGAGTTTGAGCAATTGGTCATTTAGCTGATTTTCAAAAAATAAGTTATATTTTTTTCACTGTGTGTCCGTTTGCAAATATTCAATGTTTTATTATTTTTTGGGGAATAATAATAAAAAAAACTGTTGGTTTAAAGGTATTGACTAAATACTGTATAAGTATTCTCAACTGTCCAAAATTGTTCATTAATTTTAATAGCGCCCTCTAAAGACGTAAAACGTTGGAAAATGGATTAATTTTGAACAAATATTGCAATCAATTGATCTAAGCTAGACATTTTACATTTTGATGGTGGAGTCAGAGGGTCATAGAAAAAGAACGTTTTCATTTTAAAAGATAAATGAAACTCCTTTTCCTGCTTCATTTGCTCTTAAAGGTTTGCTTTTTGCATTTTCCTCAATCATTTATTAATTTGAATTGACACTATTAGGATGAGGAGGGTTGTTAATTACACAAATATCTGTTCAGGTGTCATTAGTAATAATTGGAAGGTTTGCAAAGATTAACAGATATGCTGTGAAAAGAGAAGTCTGTCAGATGGTTTAGTGAAAAGCTCTGACGCCACTTCAAGGCACCATCCATGTCAGAGTGTTTTGCTCTAACCTTGAGAAAACCCCTCCACACATAGGCAGTTAGTGTGGAAGGAAAAAGAGGGATCAAGGAGCCACAAACGCTCATTAAATAGTCAATCAGATTAACAGGTATGCTGTGAAAAGAGAAGTCTGCCAGATGGTTTAGTGAAAAGCTCTGACGCCATGTCAAGGCACCATCCATGTCAGAGTGTTTTGCTATAACCTTGAGAAATCCCCTCCACACATAGGCAGTTAGTGTGGAAGGAAAAAGAGGGATCAAGGAGCCCCAAACGTTCATCAGATTAACAAATATGCTGTAAAAAGAGAAGTCTGCCAGATGGTTTAGTGAAAAGCTCTGACGCCACGTCAAGGCACCATCCATGTCAGAGTGTTTTGCTCTAACCAGGAGAAAACCCCTCCACACATAGGCAGTTAGTGTGGAAGGAAAAAGAGGGATCAAGGAGCCACAAACGTCCATTAAATAGTCAATCAGTAGCGATTGAGAGAATTTAATGGAAATATTTTGTAGCATCTTGTACAAGATCTAATTGAAAAGAAACAATAAAAGATTAGAAAACAACCAAAAGATTAGATCTTGTTCCCATCCGCTCCCAGTGACAGCAGGCCCCCTTGATGCACCTTCGCTTCTTGGCAAAGGTGTGACCCAACACACTTATGTATTGCTTCAGACACAAGTGGCGAGCGACCAGGGAACGCCGCTGTTCATTCACCGGGATGAATGGTCCCAAAGTGGGTAGCACCTTGGAATTTTGATTTTCATGGGATGGTGAAAATGGAAAATAAAATTGAAAACGAAACAAAAAACTCCTTACCTAGATGATGAGTCTGCAGTCTAGCTACTTCCCCACACCCAACTCCAGGTGAGAATGATCATTAGAAATGCCACTGAAAATTGACCTGACTTTAAATCGTGGTCCTGTGAGAGAGAAAGCTTCACTCCACGGAATGACACTTTCTGCACACAGGAACAGGAAATAATCTTTGTGGATGGTCATAATGGGTGGCTTACACTTTCCCCCTAACAACTGCCTACAACACCCTTCCCCAGCTCTTAGGGTCTTTGTGACCTAAATATTGAGCTCAATGCGCAGAAAAAAATTCTGTGAGCTCAAAAAACTCACCCCTCCCTCTATGAAAAATAATGCCTTCTACTCCGACAGAAAAGATGCGTCAAAATTATGAGTTTCCAACAATCCCGCTATTGTTTGGGAAATCTGTCCTGTAATGATTAACAATAATCTCCTAGTGTTGCGTTGGCGAATTATTTCAATATTTCTATTACGTTTTTTACATTTGTTTAGGTGGGTTATTCATGAATTTGAATGCCATCTTTTCAATACCTTGACCTTAGTACTTACCAGGTCCGGATGTAAAAAAAAAACGAGGGTGGCGGGTCAAGAAACGCAATCGAGCCGCAAAAATGTAAAAGTGGGTGGAGGCCAAGAGACTGGATTTCCAATGCATTATAACATATCCCACTGCGTTTTACAAGTTTTTAAATTTTTTTCTTGAAAATTGCATGAAATATAAATAAGTTTAATAATTTTTTGCCTCTATTCCTATACTGCTCACAATAATTAGGGGATATATTATCGCTTCATATTAATTTTGAAATATCCCCTAATTTTTGTGAGCAGTATATTATTAACATTCTGAAAGTTTCAATAGCGGCAAAGGGTCATGGCCCCTTGCCCCCCCCCCCTCCCCCTATATCTCTCCCTGTTATTTAAGAGGGGATGGTACTACATTTTGTATAGGACCTTGGGCCAATTGGGGAAACAGTTAAGTCTAATTATTAAATTCAGTAACCCATGAGGTTCAAGAGTTAACCAGGGAGTTTGTATGAAAATCACCTTTCCGAAAAACCTCTAGTGTGTAATATAACTAATTATTTACAATAAAGATGGTGAAGTGGAGATGGGGGGGGGGGGTAAGCGGGATAAGTGGATTTATAACATGAAATATAGAACAATATGGCTGGAGGCTAAATTTTATCCAGGTATGTTATTATTGGATGGTTTTCGAAAAACGAGATGCTATTTTATTTTCCGACATTCAACCTTTTTATGTTTTTAGAGATTTATTGAAAATTCTCTTTTCGTTAAATAGATATTGTCGAAATATTAGGGTTAATTAATTTTTTTGACATTTTTTGTTTGTTTATTATTCTTTGATCATGGTACAAGTAAATTTTATCGTTATAATGACCCGCAAAGCTTAAAGCTTATCTGCAGGATATATATATTTACATGTAAAATTTGTTAAAATAGTATGTTTAGCCTTCTTTCATCTGATGTGATATTTATATTGTTAGTCATTGATATATAATGAGTAATATTGACATTGAAATGTGACATTTATAATGACATTATTAACAAAGAAATTAATGGCATTGACTAGAACAGGGATGGGCAAATAGCGGGCCGCATTCGGCCCGCTAAGAGTTTTTTTGTGGCCCGCCAAGACAGTCAGAAAAATCCGCCTTGAACCAAGATTTCCTTCCCGTGCGCGACCGAAGATTCGTCTCGTATTTTCCACTAGGAAGGACACATCAATACGCATGCACAGTGTAGATACGAAAACAATTGCCCACCCCTGGACTAGAACATTGAGAGTAAAATAAAAGTTTTAATTGAAAAGCGAATTTCGTGGTATATGTATGAGGTATTTGACATTTACTGTGTTTCTCGTTTAACATTAATCTATTTTACCGTATAGAAAACCTTTTCTCGGTAAAATAGAATAAATCTCTTTATTTTTTACTTTGGCTGTGTACAATTTCTTTGAGTTGAGCAATTATTTATAGTGAATCTCTTTTTGTTTCTTTGAATCTGTTTTTTAGGACATCTTTTAATTTGGGTTTCAATAAAGTAAAAGATTTTATGGAAAGTATTTATCTTGGTAAGAGATTAAAAGTACGTAATATTTTGTAATTGCTTTTATATTTTCCATAGTTGCTTCTAAAAGTAGGTAACTGAAAGTAGCTTTTTTGATTCAGTCTTGTATTTTTTTTCGTGTTGGATTTTTACTTTGTTTATCATCAAAATATTTTTACTGTTAGGTTGTACTTACATAAATTCGAAAGGATTAATCTGAATAATCAAATATTTCTTTAGCTGTAGTTAGATGTGTGCGGTAATTGACAGGTATTAAGATTTTGACAATTGAGGATTGAATTCTTTCAGCATTTTTAATAATTGTTGTTTGTTGTGCCATAAATTGTTATACCATAATTTATGATCGATTCACAGATAGTTTTATAGACTATTAAACAAGTTTCAGTTTTTAAAAAATATCTTTATTTATGCAGTTTTCTAAAGCGCAGAATCGTAAACTACCTCAGATTTTTTTTCATATGTGACTTCCAGCGAAATATGCTATCGGATTGTAGACCTAAGTATTTTAAAGTTTCTAGTCTTTCTGCTTCAGTACAGTTACAATCTGTAACATTAAGAATGCTTCTTTTATAGATACTGTCGATTTTATATGTTTTAATACGTATATGGTTATTGATGTAAGTTCTTGGAGAGTGAAAAAGCATCCATTTGGTTTTTTTTAATGTTTAAATAAATTTTATTATAATTGAGCCAATGTATAACAGTATTCTAATCTTCTTGTAGAATTTTCACAGCGTTCTTTTGGTTTTTATTCGAAGTGGCGATTGCTATATCATCTGCAGACATAAATAAGTGACTTTTATATTAGTGTCCACCTGGTCATTAATGTATATCTAAAAGAGTAAAGGCCCTAAAATAGATTCTTGGAGTACACCGTGTTTGATATGACATCTAGTACTAAAGGTTTTGTCCATTTTTGTTATAAAGATCTTATTTGTTAAGTAGTTCCGGAACTAGAGTAGTGGGATGCTCTAACCCCATCGTTCTCTAATTTATCGAATAAAATGTTATGGTCTATTGTGTCAAATGCTTTTTGTAGGTCAAGGAACAATGCTGCTACCTTATCACCATGATTCAAGGCTTCATAAAGTGTGTCTGTGAAATCTGTTAGCAATTTAATAGCGCTTTTCCCCTTTTGAAGGTCATATTGGCAATATTGGATTTATCACCTCCTTTGTAAATTGGTCTCAGTATTAAAATTTTTAGATCTGTTGGTGTAACACTTGGTGAATTTAAGTCCCAGGTTTGTCGCATATCTTTTCTATTCAATAGTAGTTGTTTTCTATAAAAGTTTTGTTTTTGAACTCTGGTTTCAGCAGTAACTTGGTTTCGTAGGTTCTATGTAGGTTTTTGTAAGTGTCGTTCATCGTATTGTTTTTATAATTGATCCAAGCTTTGTCTCTATGTTTGATAAAGTTACAAATTCCTGGGTTAGTTCATTTTTTACTATTATTACATTTTCCGAATGCTTTTCTGTTTCAATTTCGGAAATTCTTGTTTTTATTTAAAATTTCTTCATAATTAAGTTTGAAAAATTTGTAAGAGCTATCGCGATAATTAGCATTGTTGATGTTGCAATAAGATGGTGTCCAATCAATTAATCTTATGTCTTTGTTAATGATTTTGTGGTTATATGGACAGACCATTTCTACCTTATTAACTGTCTCAACAGTGTTTATGTTGTGTATTTTGTGATCCTTAAATCCTATTGCGTCAGTGATGACATAATGATCTGCTATTTTAGTGCTTAATATCATTGAATTAAATGAAATAATTTTTTCCAATTTAACATTTAAATGATCAATACATGTTTGGCACAAACAATCCGTAACAGCTTCTTCTCGAGTGATGCCAGTTATAAGTTGGTCATAACCTGATTTTGTTAATATATTTATATATATCTCCACACCTTATTTTTTCTTGTTCATAGTGTCAATGTTGAAGTCTCCAATCAATATTTTATTTCTTGTTCGATCATTAAGGTCAAGCCAGTTAGCTATATTCAGTAAAAATAGATTTATGTATGTGCTGGTGGATCTATAAATTGCAAAACTTTGTAGCTCAATTCTTTAAATGAAAAGTTTCTGTTGGTATAATTTTTTGGTTCTAAATTTTTTACTACCATTGTGTTTCGATAGTATGTTAAAATTCCTCATCAATTTTTTTATGTTTTCATTGTAAATTTGCACACATGTCTTTCAGCGTTCAAGATATTAGTTTCGGTCAATATGATTATGTTCACGTGTGTATGTATTCTTTTATGTTAATGTTGAAAATACACAATATTTTTTAGTGCTTCTGATGTTAACGTGAATTATTCCTAAACATTTTTTTGTGATTGTTTTGTTCCTGTCAATAACCAATTTTCTGCTTCAGTAATATTATCAGCATAATAATTAACAAAACTATGTTGTATGTTGTCTAAGGAAAGTTTCTAGGATTCCTTCCTTAGATTCCATTTATTTTCGATAAGGAAAGTTTCTAGGATTCCTTCCTTAGATTCGATTTATTTTCGATAAGGAAGGTTTCTAGGATTCCTTTCATGATTGATGTCTTCTATGTCCATCAATCACATGAACGGTGACTCTGTAGCATTCAAGTCCGAACCTGCAGTTGAGATTCGGTTGGTCTTTTTTATTATCCATTATTTTCGGTCAGTCCTCGATTTAAATTGTGCAATTATGATTGGAGTCTTTCTTTTATTCCTCTACAGTAATCTGTGAATAGCATCCAGACTATCTTCATTAAAGTTTTTTTATTTTAAGAGCATAGGCAAATTTTACCATCGATTGTCTCAAAGTCTGTACATCTTAACCTCCATGTAATTCGAGGTTTTTATTCCTCCATATTTTCTGTGTTAAAGCAAGTTTGTTACTCAGTTTTGCGTGCTGTTTTTTAGAATTTTCGACTCTATAACTACTCGATATATTCAATACCTTTCATATGGTATTTAATTCTATTTGCTGGAAACGATTTTGAGTTGTCTTCATTTTGACCATTGCCTTTTAAACTTCATCACCGTTTATTTTTCGGACTTTACGATAATTTTGGCGTCGTTAATTGGTAACATGCCTTCAACTGCTAGGTCCATCCATCAAACTATGTACTGAGACCTAAGCTTCGCTTTTCTTCATTATTTCTGTTTTTTGCAATCCGAATGCTGCTTAGATTCGAACAGATGTTGACTCGTGCATTCCTGACTAAGTTCGAGGCTGGTGCCCAACAGTGGCGAAGATAATACTTTTAGAAACGTTTACTTAACAAATGGTTTGTGATCACCTGGGGACGTAGCTACTCTCCTTAGCTGTAGAAATGCCTGTCGGACAGAAAACATTAAGATAATAAATAAAAAAAAAATAAAAAAAAAAAAACATGTATTCCTTTGTGCGTCGTAAAATGGGAAAAATAAAAGCAAAGCATACCGATGATGAAATTACTCGCTGAATTCGTTTTCGCTTCAAAGGAAGATGGGGCAGTGGTAATTTTGTTGAGTAGGTAAGTCGACGCCGCATCTTGCTTTGAAACGAGAACGATCAAATCATACTGATGGTGAAATCAATTGATTACAGCTGATTTCGTCATCAGTATGATTTATTTATATTTTTTAATTTTAGAGCGCACCTAGGAAGATAAGTATTTTTTTTAATTTATAGTTTTATCTATCTTCCTATTGCGTTCTTGCTCGTGCTTTGTTCCTATTTTGGTTTTTGTGTTTGTCAAAAAGGCTTTCTACCATATCTTTCCAAACCGTTAATTTATCTCGATAAATTAGCGTCAAATGAAAACTTCAACTAAGGGAGTGTCCCAAGATGTAAAAAACTGACCACTTGTGCTTTTCACCCTCTTAAAAAGGAGTCAATGAGATGGTTCTTCTATTATATTTAAATTTATATTATATTATACACTGAGAGGGCAAAAGTCATGGGATACGTGCCTAATAACGGGTTGGTCTTCCTCGAGCCCTCAGCAGTGCAGCCACATGTCGAGGCATGGAGTCAACGAGTTGAAGGTACCGTTCTGCAGGAATGGCAGCCCACACATCCTGCAGTGTAGACCATAATTGTGTTGCATTGGATGGTGCTGGATTCATGAATCATAAGCTTGTTTCCATTGAGTCTCACAGATCCTCCAAGATGTTCATATCGGAAAACCGTGGGGGTCAATTCATGGCCCCCACGGTTCAAAACCCAAACTCCACGGACTTTACCACTTCCCCAAAGGGGGAACGTGGTAAAGTCTGTGGAGTGTTCCTCTATCCCCCTCCTAGCAAACAAAGACTGGTGACACGTTGCATTATCTTGTTGGAAAACCCGTTTACCATCAGGGTGCTCGAGAGTCATTAAGGAGTTCAAGTGATCTGCGAGAATGTCCACGTATCTCATACATGTCAGCGATTGTTCCAAACCACGTGAACACGCCCCACAGCATCACAGAGCTGCCTCCAGGCTGAACATCACCTTGCAGACAGGAAGGGTCCATGGCTTCACGGGGCCTACACCACACTCTAACGCACCTGTCAGCACGAAACAACTGGAACCTGGATTCATCGACCATGCTACCCGATGCCACTGTTCTACTGTCCAATTTTGATGTCTTTGGGTCCATTCCAGTCGTTGAGCTCTGTGACGACATGTAAGCAATGGAACACGAGTGGATCTTCTGCTACCAAATCCAATGGAGTGCAGGTGGCGACGGACAATCCTTTCAGAAACGTTTTGTGTTTGGCCCGCATTCAAATTGGCAGTGATTTCATGCACTCTAGCCCGTCTGTTGGTCGCTACCATTCGTGGCTAGTCCCGTTCGTCAATTGCACGTGTGTGGAAATGCCATCAATAGAATACTGACGATAAACTTATGACACTGTAGACCTGGGAAAACCGAATTCCTGCACGATCTTCGATATTGCATGGCCCATCCTTCTGGTACCGACGATCAAGCCACATTTAAAATCAGACAACTCACAACGTGCTGCCATGCTGAATTAACAACTACTCCAAAATGAATGTTGGGTTTGTAGGCTACTGCAGCGCCATTCTGCGGTTGACATCCAACGCACTGGTTACGAGTACAGCATGCTAGTTATGTTTTAACTGATATTTCTATGATTTTTGGCCTTTCAATGTAATATATTTCTCGTAGCCGAGTGATTAACGTGCTTGGGTAATGATCTAAGAAACCCGAGTTAAAGCATCGGTTAAGACATGGATGTTCATGTTGTTTTTCTGCTGAGGTCCTGCCATCCTCACAGACCTTCTACTCTGGCATATAAACTGACAGGCTCCTGTCAGACCTCTGTGGCAAGCAGCTGCTTGAGGGGGTATTTATTTATTTATTCATTTTACATTACAGGTATTTTGACGTTATTATTTATTTTTAGCTCCTAAAATTCTCTCCTTTATCCCAAATTTAGAATACAACAATTCAAATTCATCATTTATTTTGGAAAAAAAAAATGAAACTATTTATTTTAAATCTTGATGACATAGAAAATATTTTACATTGGTAAGTTATATCTATTATTTTAATTGATCTAAATTCTTTTTGTGCATGCTATTCTTATCTTCCTAAATATATTTGTATTTTAAGCATTTAATTTCCAAAATATTTTCTATATTTTTAAATATATGAATTTTTCACTACTGAAAACTTATGTACGAGAGTGCTCTTGTGGGCCCCTCACTGTATATTCACGTATGCAATTGTTTATAGAAAAATAAACTTGTATATGGATATTTTTAGTTACTGTACAGTACCCAAAGCTACGGCTTAGGAATAAAATGAAAGCTTTTTACGTGGGGGTTGTTATGGCCCACCTAGATTAACACCTCCCACCCTTCTTCTGTTTAAAGGGAGGTGGACTTAAATTTCACGGGTGTCGATCTCAAAGTGTTTAAACCTCAAAATTAAAGCTTGTGTCCTGTAGAATGCTGTGAGCTACAAAAGTCACGCCTTTTCTTTTCCTTCCCTCCCCAAAAAGAGGAGGCAAATTTAACGAGAGTCGATCTTTATAAGTCCTATGCCAAATGTAAGATTCAGAAATGCAGAGTACACACCATTCTCCCCTAACCCCAAAGTGGAAAGGACATTTCTCTGCTGCCGACCGTAAAGGGTTATATCTCAGATTAAAGCTTGTGACGTCTCCAATATCATGGGCTACCTCAAACACGGCTTGGAAAAAGGAGAGGAAGATGTAGTTGAGGTTTGAGTCATATTATCAAATGAAAATTTTTGAAGGCAGGCATTTTCAGTGACAAAGAAAAAATTGTAAATAAATTAAGAAGTTTTAAAGATACCTATCTTCCTATTTGTTCCCTAAAAAGTACACAATAAATCTACGCTGAAGTGCCATTGGATTAGGGATAGCAACCTAGTAACGTCTTGGACCCCCTCTGGGCCTGATAACGGCCGCCACAGGACGGACAAGGACGCTACAAACTTGCGTAGATGTTCCACTGGTATATCTACCAATGCATCCTCCAGAGCTGTCCACAATTCTCTTAAGGTCGTCACTGATGGGACACGGGCCCCAACACTCTGCTCGACGGTATCCTAAAGATTTTCGATGGGATTTTAATCTGGGCTTCTAGGTGGCCAATTCATAATTTCAAAGTCAGCAGAATGCTCATGGAACCATGCAGTAGCCAACCTGGACCTGTGAGATGAACAGTTGCCTTGCTGGTAGACGCCATCTCCATTGGGATGCATGATGATCATAAATGGGTGTAAATGGTCAGCCATGAGTTCACGTACCAGAATGCATTGAGAGTCGTCAGTACACGTACCAAAGGTCCCACAGGTATTCAACTGAAGACACCCCAGGCCATCACTGAGCCACCACCAGCTTGTACTGTTCTGATATGACATGCAGGATCCATGGCTTCATGGGGTTGGCGCCGTACTCTCAATCTTCCATCGTCGTGATGAAATTTAAATCGGGATTCATCACTCAGGGTTATCCGTTGCCAATTTTCTATGGTTCAGTTTCGATGTTCTTTATCCCAGGCAAAGGCGTTGAGCCCAGTGTTGTGTCGTTAGTAGACTATCATAACGAAGTGGGACTCTCGTAAAAATGTGGGACTCTATGAAGTGGGACTCTCGTAGGTCGGCTGCTCTCGAAGCCGACACAATGAAGTGAGCGTTGCACAGTCCATGCACTGACTTCCCGGCTGGAACCCGCGTTCAGATGGGAGGTGATTTCAGATAATGTCTGGTTAATGCTGGATAATGCCAGTTTAACGAAATCAAGCGGGTGACCAAAATATATTCGTTGTACCGAATGTAATAAAAAGTGCTAGGAAAATTACTGCGATAGTTATACACTGGAAACTTCTATGAAAGAAATTTAACTTGTATTCAAGTTTATTTGTGAAATAGTCGGTAACTCTTTTTACTGTCAGTCCCAAGAAGCATCTCTCCGTGAATTCTAAAATGATTTCGCAACTCTCCAACACCGGAATCCGTGTCATTACAAAACGGCGAATTTGGCGCTATCGTTATTTACAATGCAATGGCAACGAGAATCGCCTAGATCTCGAAATTCAAAAATTATGACGGCACTTGTAGAGAGCATATAATGTCACGGAAGTGAGATCAGGAAAAATACTTGCAGCACGATATACAATATCGGTATTGAAATAATTGTAGCGTTGCCAGATGCTAAAAACCAAAACACCTGAAGATGAAAAATGAATGCTGCATAATTTTCCATCTTCAATTGTTTTCTGTTTGCAAATTTTGTTAGTTGGATCATATTTTTTTGAAACGGGATATATTTTTATTAGTCTTGGCTGATATTTTCGTTAAAATGATATTCGTTAAAATGAAACATTTTTTCCTGAAGAGAATTAGCAAAGTCGAAAACAAATATCCTCATACCGAATATTTCGTTAGTCTGGTGTAGTTCTATCGACATTTTGCTGTATTACCAATAGATTGATTGGTAAAGCTAAAATAGCTTTCGGTGCGCCAAAATGAAGAAATTTCAGCAAAATGAATCTAATCGAACCACGTATGTTAATCCACGACTCTCTCTGTACCACTGACTGTACGTATACAGTCAGTGGTCATTAAATAGAGACAAAAAATATTAAATCTATACATTTTTGAAGAACTATTTTAAAGCTCTCTAAAACGGAGAGGAAAAGATAATATTATAATGGAAATCCAGTCTCTTGGCCACCAGGGGCGGGGGTGGCTCAGTCGGTAGCGCGCCAGGCTCGTAATCTGTAGTTCCCAGGTTCGAGTCCCAGCTGGGTCAGCGTTGAGATTTATCTCCGCAAAATTCCCCGCCCTGCCTACGGTCAGTAGGAACACCGATGGGCTTAAAAAGGCCGCCGTTCGTCGGATGGGACGTTAAGCCGTTGTCCCGTGTGCGGGAGAACCATACCCTGTGCACGTTAAAGAACACGCTGGATGGCCTTGACGGGAGGATACCATCTGTCTCCCAACAGCTGCTCCAGTGGGTTCCCTCCCCCAACCTTCTCTGAGCCTTCGGGGTCCCTGTGACCTGGCCATTTAGCCCATGGTGTGCAAAAAAGTGACGCTCAGAGGTAAAACAACCCAACTCTTGGCCACCTCTGTTACATTTTCCCCGCTGGATTGAGTTTTTTACCCCGTCTCAATCCCTAAACTTATTTTTATATCCGGGCTTGATTGTTTGGATATGGGTCTCCGCAGCAGCAGACCAATTCGTGTGCCTATGCTAACAGCCATTCACCATCGTCAACGCTTGCAGTGGGCACGTAATCATCGACATTGGACCATAAAAGACTGGAAGAGGGTTGCATGGTCAGACGAATCCCGTTTTCTGTTACACCATGTGGACGGACGAGCTCGGGTGCGACGTTTACCCATGGAAGCTTTCTCACCTGGATGCATTGTGGAACGGATCCAGGCGGCTGGAGGGAGTGTGATGGTCTGGACAATATTTTCTTGGGAAACACTTGGACCAATTATTCCTGTGGAACAAACTCTGAAAGCTCTCATCTACCTGAACGTAGTTTTATATTGAACAATTCATGAGCTAAGGCTAAATTTTGCCATTTACACTCCAGAAACCAAAGAATCCTAAAATTTTGACAAGAACACTATTGCCAGGCACACAAAATCATGAGCTATACAGCATTTGATCGATTGATATTTGGGAGCGTTAGAATCTTTTCAGGAAACAAGAATCAAAATATAAACTGACTTGCCTGAGACACATTACTCCAGGGTAGGACTGGCGATGCCCAACTAGCTAAATTAAGTAACTGCGATGGCCTCTGATCAGGATTATCCAACAACTGATATAAGGTATCCTTTGCCTCTGTTCATAGTTAAACAGAAAACACAGTGGCCAATTTTCCCACAACAGAGGCCACCAGTGCATGTCCAGAATCCCTAATCAAGCTCCAAGATATAAACCAGTCCAGTGGGTATAAATAATCAGTACCAGGGCCCTGTAAAGTTGATCATTACTCAGCAGAGAAGAAAAAAAATGATGGCCATGATGAAAAGTAGGCCACACTGATAGCTGACCAAGTACACCCCTTTATGGCGACTGTATTCCTTGGAGGAGATGGCGTCTTTCAACAAGACAATGCCCCATATCACACTGAGAAAAAGGTTCGGGAATGGTTCTTAGAACATGACGAGGAATTCCATTTATAGCCATGCCTGCCAAATTCGCCTGGCATGAATCCTATTGAGCATTTGTGGTTTGAGTTGGAGAAACGGGTACGAGCTGCATCACCACAACCACGCAATTTATGGGAACTGCGGGATCTTCTGTTGCAATCATGGTACCAAATATCAAGCGGCACCTATCAACATCTCGTTGCCTCATCGGGTAAGAGCTCTTTTGGAGGCGAGAGGATGACCTACATCATATTAGGAAGGTGATTTTAATGTTTTGGCTGATTGGTGTATATCAGTATAATAAAAGAAGGTGTCTATGTGTGTGTCTGTCTATGTGTGTGTCTGTCTATCTGTGTATCTGTGCGTCTGTGGTAGCCATAACTCATCGGGAAAATCATGATAGAAGCTTCAAATTTTCAGGGAATATTTATGGTTGTGGTTCGGGTTACAGTGACAAATTTCCAATAGATATTCAAAAAGGGGGACTTGCTACAAGTAAAAATATTTAATATGCTATTGCTAGGAGAAACGGTAATAGCTGTCAAATTTATTGTTGCGATTTACTGCTCCTTAATTGTTAACGTAAGGGTCAAAACATTTTTAAATCTGCTGCCGTTGCCAGATTCCCTACGTTTCCAAAGGCATTATTATTTTAAGGCATCTCATTTCTGCAAAGGACCTGGATTTTTAACCGAACACAGGGCCAGCAGGGGGAACACGCCTACGAAATTTGGAAGTTCTGGTCAAGTACATCGGGAATTTCGATAGTTTGCGACGAATCCACCGGCTATGAGAGGGCGCGTTGAGTCAGCAACGACCTTTGCAACACCGGGCAATTCTTCGTGTGAAATCTATGCTAAAATATCAGAGGGGAGGAGATGCTGACCAAACTAGCCATTAGTGCAGTAGGAAACAGAATATGCAGATTAAAAGTGAGACCTGGGCCGGAGCAATCTGTGTAGAAACGACCAAGTAGAAACCTGATATTTTAATTAACCACCGGCGCGGGAGTGAAGCCGTTTAGGAAGTTTGGACCAATCAGTCAAGTATCACTGGAGCCATAGTTCAGCAAAATCTGTGGTAACGGAAATAAAAATATCGATAGTTTAAGTGGAAACTGAGTCACGCGATATGAGAGAGAGCGCTGAAGTCAGCAAAGCCATGCAATTCAAATATAAGTGTGCGCTGACGTCAACAACGACCCAGGCAAAGGCCAAGAAATTATCCTCGCTTTGAATATTCTCTAAAGTGTAGGGAGGGATAGTTCTTATAAGCCTTACCTTCAGTGCAGTTAAAACATACAGATTAAAAGTGACACCTGGACAACCCTGGGTGCCGTTTAGCTACTCTATAATAATAAAAGTTGTCTGTGGTAGCCATAACTCATCGGAAAATCATAATAGACGTTTCAAATTTTAGGAGAATGTATCTGGTTGTGGTCCGGGTTGCAGAGCCAAATTTCAAGTCTAAATTCTAAAAAGGGGTCTTGATAGAAGCAAAATTATTTACCATGCTATTCCTACAGGAAATGGTAATCGCTGTCAAATTTATTGTTGCCATTTACAGCTACGTAACTTTGAACTTTGAACGTAAGACTCAAAATAATATTTAAATCTGTTCCTGTTTCAAGATTTCCCACATTTTCAAATATATTTTTAAGGCGTCCCATTACGGCTAGGGGCTTGATTTTTTAACCCAACACGGGGTCAGGCAGGTGGTGGTGGTGGTGGTTGGGGGGGGGGGGGGCTTACGAAACTTGGGACCTTTCGGTCAACTATGCCGGGAATCAAAGAATACCATAATCTGACGAAATAAATATCTCTATAATTTGCGATGAAGCCACGGCCTATGAGAGCGCCTATGTGACCTTTGCAACACCGGGAAAAAGTGATGAAAATTGGTCAGGCAGGTTGTGATTCAGTTAATCTGAATGGTTGCAGTCTTGAGCAGGTGTCACAGTTTAATTACCTTGGGAGCTATGTAACTGATACTGGTGATGTGCGGCATGAGATTAACAGACGAATAGGTGTTGCTGCCGGGACATTTAAGAATCTATGGAGATTGTGGAGAAATAGGCGTATACACCTAAAGATTAAAATTAGTCTATATAACAGTTTGATTCTTTCTAGGGTTAGTTATGGTAGTGAAACTTGGACACTATGTAAACAAGATAACAGGAAACTAGATGCTTTTGATTCTAGATGCTTACGCAGTATCTTGGGTATTAGGTGGTTTAACTTTGTAACTAATGATGAGGTTAGGCAAAGGAGTCTGCAACCTCCTTTAAGCAGCATATTGTGCAGAGAGAGACTCCGCTGGTTTGGCCATGTTGCCCGTATGGATAATTATAGATTAGCGAATAAGGTTATGAACAGTGTGCCTAGAGGCCTCAGAAGGAGGGGGAGACCTAGGATGCGGTGGGCAGACAATGTCAAACACGACCTTGTTAGAATTGGTGTGCAGTGGCCGGATGCAGCAGATGTAGCTCAGGACAGATATGCTTGGAGAATTAAACTGTACGGTCTGGTTGGACCTCCGTAGCTCATGGCTGCTTGAGGATGATGATGATGATGATGATGGAGTAAAAAACGGAATATGCAGATTAAAGGTGGGATCCGATCTGTGACAATTTGTGTGGAAACGAAGCCACGAGACAACAAGGAACCTGCTTTTTAAAACAACCACGGGCACATGGGAGAAGCCGTGCAGAAAATTTGGACCATGCCGTCAAGTATCACGGGAGCCATAGGGTAGCCAAAATATGTGTTAATGGAAATAAAAATCTCGGTAGTTTAGGTAGAAACTAAGCCACGTGGTATGAGAGAGTGTACTGGCGTCAGCAACGATCCAAGCGGGAGATGTTCTTCAATTTCCTTCGTGTTGAATCTGTGCTGAATTGTCGGGGAGATGTGGTTGGGATTAGGGGGGGGGGGATAGACTTACGAAACTTACCTTACGTGCAGTGAAAATAAGAATATTTAGATTAAGATTGACATTCAGGCCTCACCGGGTGTCGTTCAGCTAGTATACACATAGACATTTTTTTTTTTTTTTTTTTTTTACACATAGCCAGGATATTAGATCAGGATTATCACGAATGATAGAAACAAAACTAAAAAACTGAAATGTGTAATTGAAGTAAGTAAAAGAAGAAATCATTGTTATACCGAAATATTTTAAGAGAAACAGTCTGCACGAGAAATTCTAATACTGAGGAGGTAAAAAAATATAAAAAAATATCTCATTTATCGACTTCTTATTAAATAATGGGCAATTACTTTAGTATCGAGGTACATAACTAGAAGAAAATTACCTCCAATCATTTTACTATTATCTACGGGTATATGGGAAACTTCTGGAAGCAAACACGCCATCTTGTACTAAGTGTTCAGCATGAGGAACTGATCAGCGTGCAACATGGTGTCCCTTCGAAACGGGTGGCAGATGGCGTTAATGACAGCATCAAGATGGGTAGCGCATCACTATATTTCATCGCTTTTTGTTCTTAACATGTTTATTGGAATTTAATGTTTTCAGTTAGCCATTAAAAGCAAAACTATGAGGTAAAAATTCAGGAAATTCAATACACTCCGTGTTCCCAAATGTTAAGCAACCAGAAATGTCAAACGAAATAACTCGGGAAAAATCAAATATATTTTTTGGACTGCTTTTATTTTTGTTCAATTTATTGATACAGAACAGTATGGAAAAAATCTATATCAGTTCATAGCACATTAATTTCTCTTTTAAATTACCCAAAAATTGTAAAGATTGAGTTAAAATCTGATGAATAATAATTCCTCTAAAATAATATGATCTCTTGATTCACTCCATCATCGAAAATTAAAGGTCTCTTTAAGTTGACTTTGGAGTTGATTTTCAACTCTATATAGTATATATATAAACCGAAAAGCCAAATATTATGACCAGTGTGTCTTTATGCAAATCGGAGCAACTGCAGATAAACGACGGCGCGTGTGAAGGTCATGAAACGGTGTAAATAACACCTGATACTGAACTCTGTTAATCAGTGTTATTCTTGTTTCTCAGATGGGAAAGGCAGCGGACGTAAGTGAATTTGACAAAGGCCAAATTTGAATTGCCAGAAGACTGGGTCAGAGTATTTTCGAGACGGCAAGGCTTGTGGAGTACTCATGGTCAGCAGTGGTTAATACCTTCAAAAAGTGGTCCGAGAAGGGAAAAACTACGAACTGCCGGCAAGGTGTGTGTTGATCATGGCTCATCGATACTAGAGGTGAGCGAAGGCTATCCCGTTTGGTATGCCAACAAAAGGGATACTGTGGTGCAACTCACCCGTAATTTGAATGCTGGTAACGGGAGTAATGTGTCACAACGCACAATACATCCAACCCTGCTGAAAATGGGGCTGCGTAGTCGTAGGCCACTCTAAGTGCCCATGCTAACCTCGGTTTGCTATTGAAAGCACTTACAATGGGCACACGAGCATCAAAACTAGACCTAGAATGATTGGAAAAAGAACATCTGGTCCGATGAATCTCGTTTCCTGCTGCACCATGTGGACGGCCAGGTATGTGTGTGTAATTTACCAGGGGAAGTGTTGGCACCAGGATACAGAGTGGGACGCAAACAAGTCAGTGCAGGAAGTGTAATGCTTTGGGCAATGTTCTGTTGGGAAAGCCTGGGTCCAGTCATTAATGTGCAGGAAACCATGATGTCTACCACCTATCTAAACATCATTTCAGACCAGGTACATTCTTTCATGGCAACAGTATATATCTCTAGTAGTGCCTGCTTTCAGCAGAATAATGCACCATGCCACACTGCCGCATTGTTCGAGAAAGGTTCGCGAAACATGAGGAAGACTTTCAGATATTGCCCTGGCCTCCAAATTCCCCAGACATCAATCCAATCGATCATCTGTGGTTTGTGTTGGAACAGCATATCCGATCTGCGGCGGCTCAACTACGTAACTTACAAGAGTTAAAAGCTCTGCTGGTATTATGTTGGTATCAGATACCATAAGACACCTTTAGAAATCTTGTAGCGTCCATGCCTTGCCGGGTAAGAGCTGTTTTGGAGGCACGTGGACGATCAACATCATATTAGGTTGGTGGTCATAATGTTTTGGCTATTCTGTATATATATATCGTAGGTATATTATATTATTCACTAGTGGAATATTATATTAAGAGCATATTGAGGCGGATATAGAATTGTATTTTTGCCTTCAAAACATATGTATTTTGTTTATTATGTCTAAAATTTATACCTAAAATTTTAACTTTATTTGTTATTTTGATATCTGTTTTATTAATCTGCAAATTGAAATCTTTGAGTATATTTTTCGTTTTATGAAAATATATTACAGATGTTTTCTCAGTGGATATTTTTAGGTTCCATTTATGACGGTATTCAATTAATCTATTTATAGAAAGTTGCAATCTTTCTTCAATTTTGCTAACAGTGGATGGACTTATATCGTCTACATAAGCTCCAAAGAAAAAAATCATTTGGAAATTATACGACGAACTGTACTAGTACGAACTGTTTACTGTGACGACGCAGTCAAGTTGCCATTCAGTGAAAATTAATCTTCTGATAATCTAATAAAATTAATTTTTTACACTTACAAATTTCGACTTATAGTGAATTGATGCAGCTATTCCGGTAAATGTTCATAACACATATTCGTATAAAAAAATATTATTCACTCTTCCGATGCATTAAAGTTTAAAAGTCTTACTATGATTTAAAATTGCACAAAATTTTGCACAAAATCTTATCAAAATAAAACGATTAGAAGGTGACATACGAACCTGTGACAGTGAAATGCAGTTGACATTCAATGAAAACTATTCTCATAATCTTGTAAAATACATTTCTCTTTGATGATCTGGCAACCTTACTGCGTTACACAGTTCAGGGTTGCCAGATTTAGTGTTTTTCTGTGAAAATCGTCTTTTTTAGGGGGATTTTGTCCCAAATCTAGGAAAAAAATCGAGACATCCATCTGGCAACACTGACACAGTTACATTTTTAGAGAAATCTGGGCCTCAGTTTCTTAACTCTACAGACACTGAGGACACTAATTTTTACGAAGCTCACAGAGAACTTAGTCTACAATCTAGAGAAGATTACATAGCAAATTTTAGCAAATGATGAGTTTAGCAAACATTGCATAGCAAATTTTAGCAAATGAAAGTAATCTTTTCAGATCGCTTATTGATGTAAATGTCCATTCTACTAATTTTGACATTATCACAAGAATAGAGAAAATTATAATTCAAAGATTAAGAACTGGATTGACAAAGCATAGCAAAGTTTAATTTTATGATCAGAATTGCAAACAATCCCTTCTTCAATATTTATGAAGCAGAAGAAAACATCGAGATTATTTCTTACACTGTGTAAAATATGGAGGTAAGAGAATTATGTTACGAAATAAGTTTGGAGCCATTGGACTTGTGGAACTTAATTTATTTAATACGTTTAACTTGTGAGAAGGTAATATTTTTCAGAAAGTAAAATTGTTTTTTATTTATGAATTCATTAATTCTACCGGGAAACAACTGTGAATCTATTTCAATAGAAATGTGGAACTATATTTGTATTTATTGCTAGCACAAAAAAGAGACTTGAACGTTTTCTTCTACTTCAGAGAATGTATTTTTATCTAAGTATGTCTCAGCTCCGGGTTTCTTGACTGAGAGAGATCTGATAATCCAATCGGTCAATTTCTTCCTCACGTGACAACAACAACACAGGTACATAGTCTATTATTATACTAGATGTCAAAAAGTCAGTTAAATAGCGGAATAGTGTAATAATAGTGAATCATGTGTAAGAGATGGAAGCGTACAAATTATTTTATTGTGGTGGGATACTAACCCACGACCTCCTGATAATCTGTTAAGTGCTCTACCACTGAGTTACCGCTGAATGATCAGTCTATGTTAATAAGGGCTTTAGAAGAGATTCATCGCCTATGTCAGTGGTTCTCAACCTTTTATGCTTAACGTACCCCCTGGAAATGTGCATGTAACTGGCGTACCCCTTATATATATAGATAAAAACAATAGTTATAGTATAATAATGCCAACTTAGCGACTTTGTTACTAAATCTAGCGACTTTCGAGATTTCACGGCGTACCCCAAAAACATTTTACCGCGTACCCCACGTTGAGAACCCCTGGCCTATGCGATTAGCTTAGCATTACAACTGGACTTAGGTAAGGCTGCATTTTTCTTTTTAGATTGGTGATTGATAATTTTATGAGACTCTTTACTGGAGTCTTAGAGGGTCCAAAGATCTGAAAATATCTGACTTGAATTTTGCTGATAATTCGGCACTCTTTGTAACTGATGTTCGTGAGAGGAATTTTTTTATTAAAATTGTTGATAAGAATTTTAATGAAGTAGATGAGAAAATTATAGAAAACAGGTCTGATTAAACTGATGAAATGAGTGATGAATCAGTTTTTTAATGGACATGCTTTGGAGTAAATCTACATGGGATAATTATAAATTATAGCCCTACTTGATCTAGTGGCTAGCTTACCTGGATACTAACCCAGCGGGCATGTCCTTGTGTAAGTGTTTGTATATTGTATGTAAAACCAGGACAAACTAATGAAACTTCTATGTTATCTCAGTCCTTTGTGTTTAAATCAAACACAAATTCTAAGTGTAGTTTAAGAGAATTCCATTCTTTCAGAATTCGCTTGGGAACTTTTTGCTTGGAGCGGATTGCTACAACAGATTATGAGAGATTTATTTCTGAAAATAATCTGTGCTCCGCTGAACGTACTGGGAAGGTCATAATAAAATCCCAATCTTTTTCATATTTGGAAGTAACGTTGCATTTGCAGAAAAACGTGCTATATACACTAGGCTATTAAGAGTCAGTACTTGCTAATTTTCTCGGCATTCTCTTTCAGACTACCGTATTTCTTCGATTCTAAGAAGCTCTTTTTTCCCCCATATAAACGTCTCTAAAAACGGGATGCGTCTTAGAATCGATGGCGTCTTAGAATAGCAGTTTCTTTTTTTTTTTTTCAAATTTTCCCGCGCTTTGCACACGGCACCACACGTTTTGTTTTTACGCGGAAACCCCACCTCCAAGTTTGACCGTTATCGCATTCTCCAATTCCATTGGAGAATAAAGTGGCGAGGGTATTTTCCCGCGCTTTCCAAATGTGAAGCGCACATTTTTGATTTTTCCATATGCAGATTCATTATGCATTGATGAGAAATTAATAAAGAAATAAATGTGTGCATCTCGTATAAGCCAAAACTCGTAAATGAATTGATCGTTTACCGAGGTATTACTGTATATATAGTTTATTACAATGCTTTCCAGAAGCTTCTTAATTGGTTAAGGCGAGGTTAAATCTTTGATATTTCTTTCCTGTGGGTTATTTCACTTGGTAAAATTTTATATTTATAAATATACTTTATTATCATTTTGTTTTTATTAGGTTCGAATCCGGAATATAGCAAGAATGTTTTCTTTCTGATGTATGTTATCTTTGTTGAAATTTATACTCCTTCATTTACTTTTTTACACCGAAAGAGCTTTGTCAAACCTCCGTGGCAATTGGACTACCTGAGCAGTAATTTTTTAAAAGTTTGTTTCTGTTTTGCTGACGTTGCAGTACTATTGTAATTTCATATAAATTTTAAGGGTAGATTACATTTCATTTATATTGTATAATTTCAAAATTACCTTTTTGGTAATGGCTTTTGATTCATGATTAATGTTTATTAATAGATATTTAGTTTCTTAATTAATATTTACGAAAGATTTCAGACTGAATGAAGAGTCACGTAATTTACTCGACATGGAGGATTAAAAAAAACCTTGAGAATGCGGGTAAGGGTGATAGAAGCAAAATATTATTAAAGTTATTCATTTTGCAATAAATTTTTAAAGAGCCCTAAAACGGAGGGGAAAGTGCTATACTCTAACGGATATCCAATATCTTATCTCCCTTTTACTTTTTTCAGGCACGATTTTGTTTCTTGCCTCTACTCTTTGTTTTTTTTTATTAATCTGGGCCTGATTTAAAGACATCTATTTTATCTTTATTATAATTGGGAACGGTTGGGTTGTTTTACCTCTGAGCGATGGGCTAAATGGCCGAGTCACAAGGACCCAATGTTGTAGGAAGGGAACCCTCTGGATATCTGTCAGTAGACAAATGGAAATATCCCGTCAGTGCTATCCAACATGTTCTTTAAGGGGAACATGGTATGGCTCTCCTGCACACAAACCCACGGCTTAACGTTCCATTCCAATGAGGCCTTTCCAATCCCATCGGTGTCACCTTTCTCCTTTCTCTAATTGGATAAAAGCTATTTTGATTAATATAAGTAATGTTTTCCGTGCAGTAAGGTAAAACAAAAGTATTGTAATTCAGCAAGTATTCCTAAATGTTTCGCCATTGTACTTAAGTTCTGTCATTAAATAAATCTTAAACCAATTTATGAGAATGTGAATAGAAATAAAAGAGAAGCATAAAGATCCAAATGCTATTATAATTTATTGCTGAGGAATTATTAGAACAATGTATATGACAGAAAAGAGTTCTGTTAGCTGATAATGAAAGAGAATGCATAAACTAGATGAAAATGTCTCTTTCCTTTTATACACTAGTCTCTTTCAAAAACGAACTTCTTTCCACTGATGAACTATTTTCTGTTATGTGTATACATGACATCTGGATTGGACAAGAACAGATGACTATCATTTCATATTCCCTGCGCGTCATACAGAGCAGTGGCTTTCAGTTATTCAAAGGCTGTTAAGGGATTTCCGTGATTTAATTTCATCTGCGGCAAATATCACTTATTTTTAAAACGTTTAGCTACTCGGAAACAAATTACCAATTATTTTAATGCTTTTCTATTATTATTTAATTGCACATTTGTATAATTAAATAACGTCACTTTCCAGATGAGTATTAAATATTGAAAGCTTATAATGATTCGTCAAATTCCATGTGCTGATGACATCTTTATTTGGACTAAGTTAAATTTCAGATTAAGCTGAAAGAAGATGTGAATTTCCTACCCATAGTAACGATGAAGTTTTCAAACTTCTGTGAATATCCTTAAGATTAAATCTTGAAACACCGTCTTTCATTTTATCCCACTAGATTAATTTGTCCAAGAATTCTAAAGCAAAAGAGAGTATTATATTAGCAGACTTCCATTTTTCTAAGTATTCGGCAAGAAAGATGACTTCATACTCGTAGTAGCTCCAAAGTCATTAAGTTATTTTCATCAGCTAAGTTTGTTTGAGGGAATTTAAACTGAATTTTTGTTCTTCGCTGTTGATATATCCAAGGCCAATAAATATTGATAAAAGACAAGCAGCATTCAATTTCAGCTATAATGGGGACAGATTTCACTCCTCCCTCACATCAACAACGATTACGAAATGCAATTATGTTTCGAAGTGTTTATTACGAAGTTAAATGTTGACGAAATTTAAAAGACAACCAACAGTAGGAAAAGAGAGAAATAGGATAACCTACGAAATGTTAATTTCTCGCGTTGTCTTTATCAGTTTAAAATATTTGCTCAATGCATAACACTAGATGTGTCATAGGACTTGGCGCCTCTTGATTTCTAGCTCTTCACTCCGATTCATGTTTAATCTTGAACGCAATGTCAGATCTGAAAATTCTTCTTACTTCAGAGCAGGATATCCAGCCCAGAATATCGAATTTAACCTTTGGCCTTGAATCAAAAATTGTATTTTTGTATCCAAAATTGGCATAATTCCTGCGATCTATAACTCAAAATACCCCAAGGTACCAATTTTTTAGTGTTCCCGAAGAACTCAATAAGAAGATGCATGTGCCGCAGCTCTCTGTTCTGATGAGTACCTCTGAGGGAAGTGATGGTATAATCGGATATACTTATGATATTAAGCTTCAGAAAGAAAACCGCTGGATCAGGAGAACAGTTTAACAGGATATACGATACAGAAAATCACTTGATCAGCGTGAACAGTTTAACCGAATACGATGGAATACAGTCTCAGGCATACTACTTGTGGCACAATTAGATCTGTTGACTCTATCAAGAATGTGAAGAGTGAAATTACTGTACATAGTTCCAACTCGGAGAAGTTCAGAGCTCTGCTCCGTACCAGAACACAACGGAACTTTTAAGTACCGTTTCCAAGCCGCCATTCTTCGCCTAGTTGACTTCATCTCTTCACTGTTGCAATCTCTCTGAGTAATAGCATATGTGAGAGATAACTGGTGTAAAGGAATTGCTGTAATCCGCATCCTGTCTGAATCTTCCCTTTGAGAGGTTGCTGCTGTAAGTGTCCGGTCTTCATACGAGTAACGAATGGGTCGCTATAGGGCCCGGATCTAGAAAAATATCGAGGACGGGGGGAGGGGCAAGAAACTGGATTTCCAATGCTGTGTAACGTTTTCCCCTCCATTCAACAGGTCTTTAAACATTTCTTAAAAAAAGCATGAAATATAACTAAGTTTAATAATCTTTGCGTCTTACTAGCATTCTGAGGGGGGGGGGGGGGGGTCATGCCCCCTTGCCTCCCCCTAGATCCGGTCATGGTTGCCATTATACAGGTTGAATTCTATATCCCTAAGGAGACAAAGAGGTGTCCATGTTTAGAACATAGCGATTCCAGGAAGATCCCTAACTGGGCAGTTTCTAAAAGCCAGGTCTATTTCTGGAGAAAAAAACAATACACCAGTGCCCTGCGAACTACGGAAGTCGGCAGAGATTCATGTGATTGGCTGATTCAGTACGCAGTCTTCTTTCTCATCTCTATTCAGATCACGTGAATGTGACCCAAGAGCGCGGGGGAATTCGAAGGAGTTGAGGGTCGGTGTCTAGCTTCACGAGAAAGGAGACGTGACGAGCAGATGTTAGTCTCCAAGTCTTTGTTTGGAAAGATCTTTGATTGCGGCTTCGTCTGCAGGGAGAGACCTGTGGGAGGTCTGGGTCCCATAAGGCGGGAAGTGTTCTTGTGGCTGGCATCTTTTGGTTAAGTGTTTGAGATCGAAGTGAGGTTTAGACTAGACGACTATATAGTTGAAAATCTTCCACTTAATAGTGTACATAACGAAATTTTTTAGCAGTCAATTCTGGCTGCCTCTAGTGTATTAAACTGCTATAATTATTTCTCCAGCTCCTAACCCCGAAATGGACTTCTTACAAATACGACCCACCACAGCTCATGTGGAACATTTCTAGCAATTGCTTCTATTAATTTAGTTACTCGCCCTATTGCGATCAATTTTACTTTGCATCCGGAGTTAAACTCTGCAGCTATTTCTCCTTTTTCATATTCTCTTCAATTATCTACTTATGTCTCTTCCATAATTACTTACTGTGAATTTTTTGATTAGTGACTTTCACAAAATGTGTAGCAAAACAAGAATCTAGCACTTATATTAATTTGCAAATGAAAATTTCTGTTCATTTCTAATAAATTTCTATTCCACATTTCCAAAAGAAATTTTAAATTGATTCCATTTTGTGGAATGGAAACACTGGTAGTATTTACACAATCAAATGCACATTACATCTTCGCTTAATTAAGATTTTGATCACTATCAGACTTTTAAAATATATCATAATGATAGTAGGTGTAGAGAGAGAATTACTGTTATTGTGCAACTGAAATTCTCAAATACTCAGAATTAGTTTTTCAAAATCTGTTGTGATAAAAATTGACAGAAATAAATCGTGTATATCACTATTTTTTCAGCTATAAGAGATTAAATATCCCAACAATTTATCCAGCTAAGGGAAAAGTAAAATATTAACTCAATCTTGACCTTTATTTTAGCGGTCGAGACCGACTATTCTTTCGTCAGATTAGAAAACTTAATAACCCGTAACTATCAATATTAAAACCAAGTTTCTAGCTCGATTAGAACAAAGGTTATTGTGCTACAAAGTTTAAAAGTGTCGAACCCGCAAAACCAAAACTAACGGGTCGAGACCTCTTCCAATACATTTAACGTATAGAACTTGCCAAATGGAACATTACTAATATAGTTTGAGTTCTGAAACTCGATTATACGACGAGTAACAACGTTTTAAGTTTAGAAGGGTTCGATCCCATTTGTCGGCCAGACAATGGGTCTAGACAGATTTCTGCTTGGTCAGATGAACGAAACGCTCCTAACCCTAACACTCAATATTAAAACCAAGATCCTAGCGCAATTAGAAAAAGACATTATCATTCAGCAAAATATATAAGTGTCGAATCCAAAACTAACGGGTCGAGACCAATTCCGAAACATTTAAGTATGTGTGTTCTAACCGAATATAATCTAAAGACATTTGAAATCTGTGGTTGAATTAGAAGACAAGTTATGAAGCTGTAAATTTAAGTGGGTTCGATGCGCTTTCTTTGCAAAGGAAAGGGTCTGAAACCGTTTACAGTGGAATTAACAGAATGAATTCCAATAGTAGAATATGAGGTTGACGGAAAAAACGGGAATGCTTGGAAAGCTTAGATGAGAATCAGCAAAGTGTGGTATGGAGACCGTTTTGAATCGAGAAACCGTAAGTAACGGGGCTGAAAACACTAGACATATGTTCAAATAGTATACCCCGAATGAAATACAGTAATATTAATTTCAAATCTTTATCTCAATTAGAAGATAAGAGATGAGACTACAAAATTAAGAAGGTTCGACTCACTTCTAACAAAGTAACAAATCCGAACCCTATTCTAATCACCTCAGAATATAGCATTTAGTTATCAGAATTACAATAAATATAAATGTGGTTTTGAAAATGTAATTCTAAGTATCACAAATATGTCTCCTAGGAATAGTACATCAGCGATCATGTACAGATCGTGATATTCACTGAAGGTCGTAATGGAAAAAGCTTTCCACAAAATTTTAGCTCTTTCATACTGTTCATTGTTTTAAAAATTGTCTTTGGACGGATGTGACGTTTGCAAAAACTGAACACTATGTCGCAAATATTCATATGGAAAACTTCCTTTGCTTTTCAAAAGTTCTTTTTGTGAGTCATTCAGATTATGTTGTTTACAGCATTGACTTAAAATGTTGAAAGTGTCCACATTATTGGACAGTGAAGAGCTGAGGAACGTGAATGAATCAAAAAATTAAATTTTACCGAGTTTAATGCATATATATTTTTCTGTAGTTTGAGGAATACAGAAATTTTCCTCTTATCACTAAATTTCCACATTCCTTCACTATAAAGTGGCCATCAACTGCTTTAATATAATGAAACAACATTGGTATTTCTAGTGAAAACTTGTATTGCCGATTACGTTTGTTGTGAACAACACCTCTGTATTTTTACGTTAAGTGGTCGTGGTCTCTTACTTTATCATTTTCTAGAACCAACAGTTAAAATATATATTGTTCCTACAAATGTTGCAATATTTTGCATCATTGAAATTCTGTCCATCAAAATCAGTCATCTGAATATTTTTCTCTTTAAATTTTTGATCAAAGTTTCGGCTTCGATCATTTCATTCAAAAATTGATGTTATTTTTTCACCACTGTGCTTTCTGAATTTTATCAGTTTACACTCCGGTCCAACTGTAACTGTAATATATACAAATCCTGACGATGTTAAATACTTAATTCGCACCCTACATGGATTAATCTCGTTCCTTCTATATTTCGAAAAGCATTCGAAGTCTGCATAAACTACATACAGGTCTCTCACACTATTTTTAATTTCACTGAATTTCATGCTATTGTTTCCGGAAACTTCATAGTTTGCAAAGTGTTTGATTTGCAATTATCTCTGTGATATTTTAAAAATCGTCGCGGATAAAACTATGTCGACAGTATGGGCAAGGAAAGAATTTACCATTCTGTCTTGAACAGTATGTTGTAACTCTCCTATAATTTGGCCTGTAAATGGTAGCTAGGCGTAAACTGGAAGGAGAGCTGTGTACCAATCCCTAGTGATGATGCACAGAACCGGCCAGGTCTAGCACCTAATGTTCGACCCCGACTTCTCGTGGTGCAGGCCATTAGTACCTTTCAAAAGAGATATTCTCTTTTGGAAGGGAACGGAAGGGGAGGGCTGCCAGTTCAGTATGGCCTACTGATCTGGTCATCTATGGCCACTTTTTTCTTTTTTTTCAAACCTGCTGAGGAGTGGTCAACTTCACAGGGTCCTGGTGCTGACCATTTATACCTACTAGACTGGACTTGTTTATGGATTTGAGCTTGATTATGGATCCTGGACTTGCTGCACTGGTGGGCCTCTGTTGAGGGAGAGTCTGCCGCTGTGTTTTCTGTTTGCTTCTGGGTTGCCAGCTCTAAGTGAACAGAGGCATGGGGTACCTTATATCAGCTGATGGATAATACTAATCAGAGGCCATCGCTGGTACCTGAACCTTACTTAGCTAGTTGGGCATCGTGAAGCCTAAACTGGAGTAATGTGTCTCAGGCAGGCCATGTGGCTCTTGAAAAAGTCCCCTTGAAAAGGTGGTGCCTGAAGTTCCTATCAGCATCGGTGACTTCAGCCTTTAGCAGAGGAGGAACAGGTCTTTACCCCATGCCTGCGATCAGGGGGCTGTTTGATATTGTTGGCCCTACCAATCTAAATAAACCTAATTTCTTTAAAAATCCTACTAATCATTTTCTCTCTGCAGGAACGTGGAACGTGAGGACATTACATAGAGATTATTCTCTTGATGTCCTCATGCAGGAATTCCAGCACTATAACCTAGATATTCTAGACTTGCAAGAGACCAGATGGACAGGTAAAGGTGAGATACTTAAAAATAACTTTAAATTTCTCTTTACAGGGAGGGAGGATGGAAAGCATCACCAAGGTGTGGGTCTGCTGCTCAGCAGACATGCTAGTGATGCTCTTCTAGGATATGAGTGCATTAATGAAAGGTTTCTTACAGCAAAATTTCAGACAAGCATTAAAGACTTGAATGTTATCTGCTGTTATGCCCCCACTGGGGATGCTGATGATGATGAGAAGGATAGGTTTTACGGACAACTTCAGGATATTTTGAATTCTGTCAAGAAAGGAGATATTACCCTTGTTCTAGGTGACTTCAATCCCAAAGTTGGTACTGACCCTGATCTTTGGGGAGGGGTGATAGGCCGTTTTGGTATTGGTAGCTGCAATGGCAAAGGGCAACGTCTCCTACAGGTAAGTAAACTCAATGGTTTCAGAATAACTAACACATATTACAAACACCGCGACATACATAAATACACATGGGTTTCACCTGATGGGCTGCATAGGAAATATGATTGATTATATATTAATTAACAGCAAACGGGCTAGTTCTGTTAGAAATACCAGGACAAATAGGGGAGCTGAAATTGGATCTGACCATTACCTTGTTGAAAGCAACTTAAACTTAAAAAGTGTTGTGCTAGGGTTAAAAAATTTACCTTTAATACTTAAGCTCTGAAAGGCCCAGTTAAAAGCTAAAGCTTACCATAATAGGTTACTTAGTCATTATGACAGTCATGGTTTGCTTAATACTGAAGTTGAGGAAAAATGGGGCCATTTTAAACAGGCTTTTTTGGAAACTAACAGTACTCTTTTAGGAAAAAAGGAGCAGAGGAGACAGAATTATTTAAGTGATAAGGCACTTGAGCTTATTTCAGAAAGAAGGAACTGCAGAAATGTCCTTAATCAGTACCCTACTAGTCCTAATAGAAATGATTACAGAGAACGTAATAAACGTGTAAAGGATCAGTTAGCTACTGATAAGAATCTTTGGCTTGATGGCTTGGCTGACAAAGCTGAGGAAGCAGTTAGGCAGCACAACATCAGAGAGCTGTACCAGATAGTTAATGTTTTATGTGGTAGAAAACGGACAGGCATACAAGGAATGCAGGATAAACAAGGTAACGTTATAGAAGGTGAGGATTCTGTCATGGCTAGGTGGGCTGAGCATTTCAGTGATGTTCTAAACAATGTGATTAGTTCTACTCCCATTGTTTGTAATGATGATAGACGCATTGGCAGCTTTAATGTTGGCGCTACAACACAATCTGAAGTTATTTTGGCTATTTCTAAACTTAAACTTCATAAATCCCCAGGGGTAGATGAAATTACTACAGAAATGCTGAGAGCTGGGAATGTTTCGGTTACCACTTGGATGACTGAAATTTTGAATAACGTTTATGATAAAGGCATGGTTCCTAAAGATTTTACCAGAGCTATTATTATCCCTATTTTCAAAACAGGTGATCGCGGTTCTTGTGATAACTATAGGGGTATCAGCCTACTCTCTGTTCCAGGTAAAGTTCTTTCCATGATTGTGCTTAATAGAATTAAGAATCTGGTTGACAGGCAATTGCGTGATGAGCAATGTGGATTCAGAAGTGGTATTGGATGTGTGGATCAGATATTTTCACTTAGGAAGATTCTTGAGAAATATTTACAGTTTCAGAAACCTTTGGTTGCTAGCTTTGTTGATTTCAAAAAGGCTTTCGACTCTGTTGATCGTCATAATTTGTGGTTGATTGTGAGATCATATGTTATACCAGACAAGTTAGTTAACATAATGAAAGCTCTCTATAATAACACTGAGTCATGTGTGAGAGTTGGTAAGTCTTGTAGCAATTGGTTTAGCATTACGTCTGGTGTTCGACAAGGGTGCATTTTGTCTCCTTTTCTCTTTAGTTTGGTTGTTGATTATGTTATGCGAAATTCACTTCAAGGGAAAGATTTTGGCCTTAAATGGGCTGGAGATACGAAAATTTCTGATTTAGATTATGCTGATGATTTAGCCCTTTTGGCAAATGATGTTGATGAGATGAACTCTTTCATTCGAGCTGTTGATGAGACTGGTAGTAGAGTAGGTTTGGTTATAAACAGAGAGAAAACTAAAGTGATGAAAATTGGTCAGGCAGGTTGTGATTCAGTTAATCTGAATGGTTGCAGTCTTGAGCAGGTGTCACAGTTTAATTTCCTTGGGAGCTATGTAACAGATACTGGTGATGTGCGGCATGAGATTAACAGACGAATAGGGATTGATGCCTGGACTTTTAAGAATCTATGGAGATTGTGGAGAAATAGGCGTATACACCTAAAGACTAAAATTAGGGCTGTATAATAGTTTGGTTCTTTCTAGGGTTAGTTATGGTAGTGAAACTTGGACGCTGTGTAAGCAAGATAACAGGAAACTAGATGCTTTTGATTCTAGATGCTTACGCAGTATCTTGGGTATTAGGTGGTTTAACTTTGTAACTAATGATGAGGTTAGGCAAAGGAGTCTGCAACCTCCTTTAAGCAGCATATTGTGCAGAGAGAGACTCCGCTGGTTTGGCCATGTTGCCCGTATGGATAATTATAGATTGGCGAATAGGGTTATGAACAGTGTGCCTAGAGGCCTCAGGAGGGGGAGACCTAAGATGCGGTGGGCAGACAATGTCAAACAGGACCTTGTTAGAATCGGTGTGCAGTGGCCGGATGCAGCAGATGTAGCTCAGGACACATATGCTTGGAGAATTAAATTGCGCTGTCTGGTTGGACCTCCGTAACCCATGGCTGCTTGAGGATGATGATGAAGTTGATGCTATAATTTTTAATCCAACAATAGGAATTGATATCGTCTTTTAAGAGTAAACGTTTTATGGGTTCTTTTGCACAGTGTTCTGAAATATAGAACGTTTTCAAACCCTCTCTCTTAGAAACAAATAGATTTATAGGAAGATTATTTAAAACCTCGAAATTTGGTGTTTTATCGAGAGTTACCGGATAGGTTATTGACAATGTTTCTAAGACGTTTTCGAATTATTTATATTTCAAACGCGTTGTATACTGGCATTAGTAGGATATAGAGCTGATAATATTGACCACAAGAAGCATTTGTTGTTAAAAGTTTGAACATTCACTATCCCTTTTGTATTTTTCAAATGTTTTGAAGATTTTGTGAAAGAAGATGCTCTAACTGTATTATACTGAGACATCTGAATTTCTATTGAAGTTATTTTTTAAATATCCATCCACTTTCCTTTTGTATAAAACTTTTCAAAGTCGTTATCTATTTTCTCATACGTACTTTTTAGTAATTCATTGAGATTAGTAGGTAAATTGACTATTTCGTCACATGTCGAAAAATACCAATACATTTTTTCCTGTTTTTCGGGAACCGTTTGGTCTTTAACCTTTATTTGTGATATGAACCTAATTTTTAGAGGTTGGCTGAGTTTCTTTCCGGTTATATTTTTCTTTCTCGAATAAACCACTTAAATTTAAATCTCTATGACTCCTCTTGTAATTGAGATAGAATCTAGGTTCAAACACTAATTATTAGCATTTTCTACGAATTACAAATTGGTGCAGTTTTCAAAATGTTTTATTAGAACTTAGTTTTACATTTGTTTTTCAGTTTAATGTTTTGCAAATGCTACCATCTACTCTACGATACATACCTGAAATTCAATAATTTCCAAAGGCATATACATGAATTCCACTAATGTACCGTTTTGTACATTCATTTGACAAAGCAATATTCATAATTTGATTTACATATACTGTATATCATGTTGTTCCGATCGAAATTATGTTTGTCGCGAAATTCGTTTGTTCTGTTGTCGTAAGAGTTTTTTTTATCAAAGAGACATTGTCGATAATCCTCGTAACTAAATGCATTCTTTACTTTATTAGCTGATTTTTTGGGAATTGGAGCGTCTATAGAATGCAATTTAAGAGGTAAATGAACAACCTCTTATTCTGAACACTTTTTAATTCCTCTTTAAATTTCCCTGGACCATTTTATTTGATTCATTGTATAATGCATGGTTTGTGTGATAATCACAATACCTCTTATCACAGATCGATAAAAATGACCCAGAAGAGTCAAGCTTGAAGAAAAATAAGCTTCTATGTATTTTAATCTGTTTGGTAAAATATTTAAATCTATCACAACACTAAATATTAAAAAATGGCGACAGAGTGAGAATCACCAAGTGCAAAACAATGTTTACAAAAGGGTATCTGCCGAATTTTACAGAAGAGATTTTTGAAATTGCTTAACTCTTTCAGGACCTTAAGGTTTCTAAGAGTAAATATTAGTATGTAACTGTTTATTTTAGTTTGTTTAGACGTAAAATAAATAAAAATCATAAGAAAAATACATAACAATATGTAGTTTTTTTGGAATTTTATGGGAAATATTTTTCCCAATGGACTATAAAGGTAACACAAATTATAGTTAGGCTTATTATGCAATGTCTTTTATTTATTGGTTTATTATAACAAAATGTTAACTAAAATAATACAAAATTATAAAATAAATTACTATACAAAATGATGTGCTAATTGTGATATTCTGCGAAGCAATTTCTTTTGGTTGTGAAGCAAAGATGGACATTGCACAGATGCAACATTATTGCAAAGATGGACATGAACTAAACGTTACCGTTTACGTAATTGCTTTCGGCATACGTTCTATTTTGACATTCTGTATAAAAAATGCAGATAAGGTTATAATTAAATACGACAATCACCAATTTTAAAATTGGGAAAAATGTTTTCCTTAGTCGTGAAAGGGTTAAGGAAACAGTTATTGATGATGAAAATTATAGGGCTTTTATAAGAAGGAAGATCGGATCAAGTTCAAGTTAATATCAAATCATTGTGAAATTATACTCCAATAAGGGGCTTTATGAAGAACTCTTGCAGCGTTTTAAAGCGAATCTCTCTGTTCCTACTTGGTGTTGCATTAATTCATTAATACAAATATAATTTTTTTGAATGTTTGTTTTCAATTTTGTTTAAAACTGATTTACAGAAGCTTCTTTTATGTCGTTTGCATTCCCTTTTCCCACAAATTAAGAATGTGCATTTCATTTCGTTTCTACGTCTGTCGTCCGAACCACATTTAGTTATTTCGATTTTGTCGCTGAATACGTTTCAAATTTACTTTCGAAACTTATCGTCATTTTTCTACCTTCGTGTATGTTCTGATGTTTTTTAATTTGACCTTTAAGTTTAATTTTAATTTTGTCCGATAGTCTCTATCCTTTTTTTTCTACTCCACATCAGACGTTTCGAATTTCATTTCTTGCATCAATTTAATTAATTCCTTCATTTTCCTTGTTATTGATATTTGCTAATTTAATGTTGAAGATTGATCTCATTCCGGACAAAAGATGTTACGAGGATGAAGATACAAAAGCAACTAAAGTTTCAACAGAATCCTTATTTAAAAAAAAAAGGAAACAGAGAAGAAATGCAAATTTAATTAAACGGAGGAATTAATTTCACAATGCACACAAATCTCTGAGGTGAGCTTAGAAAAATCACAGCAAAATAGTCACAACTTCTCATAAAAGACGAAAGCAAGCAACTCATTTGTCTACCAAACATACAAAAGCTACAATCATTTAAAGAAACTTTTTTGTTTTCGTAAGTGATGCATTTTTTAACTTGCGCTTATCGTTGCGAGGGCAATGATGTTGTTGACATAGTATGTTGGAAGCAATGGCTTATCAACTATTACGACAAAGTTTATGCGTAATGCGGTACATAAATAGTTTTAAAAATCAGGTTTAACTAAATGTGATTTACTCCTGAATTAAAATGGGGAAAGCTGTGGAAAAGTTAAAAAGGAATGATTAACATATAGTTTGTTTTCTTTAATAATAACTGACCGAAGGTGAAAGGTCTGAGATTTATTTGTGCCTTTTTTTCAATTGTTCAGCAATAACTGTAGCACAGTAATAAAGATACTTCTAAATGTAGTATAATCAAGGTAATGTTTCTGATTACGTTTTCCCACCAGTGGCACCTAATTTGCAGCAATATTACCTAGATGCTCCCAACAACATCAGTGAGAAATTAAGGGAAGACGGGATGGGGTAGCGTAAGTTTGGATGAAGGTCGGATTCATGGCAGCCAAGACAGACTTGTTTTGTCACTGGTTTCCGCCCCCAAATGTGACATCACAATATATGACTCATAATTAATATTCGGTTTAATAAATTAATAGTATAATTTACGTTTAATTTATTAACTGCCACTCTTGATAAGACACAATAAAGAAGTATTCATGGCATAATCAAGTTTTATCAGTTGTTAATTCTACCATTTGACTTGATTAAACATAAAATACAAAGTCTTTCCGTTTCACAAAGCAGATAAAGGATCCATAACTATAATCATAATTAATAAAATGAAAGAGAGCTAAAAAAAAGTATTTCGAACAGATGAATAAAACAGGGTTGTCACATTGTGTCTCAGCATCTGATGATGACTCACGTGATTACTCAGTTAACACTTTCGAAATGATGTTGGTCCATTTACTAGATCTTTGAAGAAATCATTCCAAGTAAGTTTCCATGCTTACAGTGATTTTTTCTTTTAAAGAAAAACGAGATGAAAGAAGAAGAGCACACACACGAAAAAAGAAAAGTTGGGCAAGTATCATCCCGTTTTCAATTTATTGGGACAACAGGACATTTAAGTAAATAAAGAAAAGGACGCTCCCGTTGTAAACGAGTTGTTCTGTCACCCGGAACTCCATTAACACTCCTCAGAACTCAAACACAATGGTTCATTTTAAAGAAAAACACTCTTGATATTGACATATTTACTGTCTTAAGAAAGGAAAATATCTTCCCATCTACTAAATAAATCTCTTAACTTTACGAATAACTTTTCAAGGACGTAGATATTAAATTAAGCAAAGCAATGTTTTCTGTTTTTTTTTTTTTCCCAATTTAAGCCATCATTATACCCTTGACTAATTTCTTCTTATCGATTTCGTCAATATTTATTCTCTCTTATTTCCTCCCCAATACGATTTCCAAAAAACGTGAGTCATTATCTGCGCAGTGCACAAGGCCAAGGAACTAATTAATTAATCAATGGAAACGTCAGAACTAGCACAGCTTTAAAGGGCATCTTTACATTGGAGCATTTCTATGCTGTTTGAAAGCTGTTGCGCTGTCAGTCGAAGAACCTCATCAAAGGAAAATACGTAAGTTAAAATTACACTGCATGAAACAACTCTTTAAGTGGAACTTTTCTCTTGTTCAGTGGATGCATTTCCTTTTTTAATTTCTAAACAGCAATTCCATTCCTCTCTCCTTTTTTTCCTGACTTACTCTCCTTCATTCCACGCTTTTATTCAAGTCCATCTTGATACACCAAGCCTGGATAAATGTTGAGAAAAAAAGGAAAGAAGAGAAATTAAATAGGCATAAAAAGCGATTATGTCTATAATCGAATTAAAATCTATTTATTTTTAAATCACAAAAAATAGAATAGTTTACTCATTATGACTATATTAAAATCAATAGTAAGAATTGAATTTTAATAAATTAATTTTAATTAACAGTGCTGTATATTTAAAAAAAAACGATTCTTCTGTTTCTGCACTGTCCAGGCTTTGTGTGATACACGAGGCTTTGGAATCCTCCTCCTAAATGATTTAAATCTTTGTGTTATTTCTCCTCTTTTAAATCTTTGTTTTATTACTCCACTTTGAAACTCATTTGTTGTTCCTTATCTTTCAATACTTTGAGTTGTTATTACCCGGGGCAGTGACCCATGGCCTCGCGCCCTAGAGCACTGTCCTCGGCCAATTTCGACCGCTGGTTTAGAGGTAAAACAATCCAACCAACCCCAGCTCCATTTCGTCCCATTTGAAATCAGCCGAAGTTTTCTCCACTGACTCGTTCTGTGAGAAAGCTATTGTAACGAGTATGCTCGGGTGTGATTCCTAGTACTATTTCTTATTTGTGCTTCATTGCCCATGGCTCTTATTTGTAAGAGATAGTAAATATGATTTCTTCTTTGATTTAACTTCTTTTGCAAATTCATACTAGCTTATATCTTTATCATTCTGCCGGGCCTTTCTGATTTCTATCGGTCTGCAGATGTCAGGTGTACCATGGTTTTCGTATGTTTGCATTATCTGTGGAATAGTCATTACTTCGTAAATGCAATATCTCATCTCTGCATTTGATCTGCTGATTCTGCAATCTGCTGATTACATCAATGTTTGACGTCATCAGTACACATCAGTCTAGAAAGTGCATCAGCATTGCTGTGAAACTTGCCAGTATGATGCTCAATGTAAAAGTCCTACTCCTGCAACCACTGTATCCACCTGACAGTCTGTCTTTTAGGATTGTTGAAGTTTAGTAACCACTTGAGGGTAACATGGTCAGTCCAAATGGGAAACGTTTGTCCATAAAGGAATGATGGAAATATTCTACTGCTTTCGCTATTGCCAATTGTGCCTGTCGTGAAATACAATAATTTCCTACAGGTTTGAATAAGGTTTTACGGAAGTATGTATGAGTTGGGTTGGGTTGTTTTACCTCTGAGCAGCACTTTTTTGTACACCATGGGCTAAATGGCCAGGTCACATGGCCCCCCAAGGCTCAGAGAAGGTTGGGGGAGGGGACCCACTGGAACAGTTGTTGGAAGACAGATTGTAGCCTCCTGTCAAGGCCATCCAGCATGTTCTTTAACGTGCACAGGTTACGGCTCTCCCACACACGGAGCCACGGCTTAACGTTCCATCCGATGGACGGCGACCTTTACAAGCCCATCGGTGTCCCCTACTGACCGTGGGCAGGGCGGGGAGTTTTACAGAGATAAATCTTAACGCTGAGCCAGCTGGGACTCGAACCTGGGAACTACAGATTACGAGCCTGGCGCACTACCGACTGAGCCACCACTGCCCCAAATATGTGTGATGTCCAGTCTTGGTAGCAGAGACGATTAATCGTACGCCAGTCGAGGACGCTGAATTTGTTCCTTAATTATCTTCACCCTTATTTCGGTGAAATGGCAGGTTCGCAGGTTTTTATACCCGTACCGACGTATGTCTGATTTGCTGCGCCAAATGACGTATGAAAATATGTCCAATGATTAACTGCACGAGAGTTGTATAGGGATGACACAGTTTATTAACAATATATACAATTACGTGCTGGGGATGCTCTCAACCCCGTATGCCTTTGCTGCTTTGCTGCTGCAAACAATTACACAATTAGGTGGAGAACAGCACACTTTGCAAATTCTCACTTTACGGACCTCAAACTCGGCGAAAGGATAATTAACCTTTGCCTAAAATGTGGTTCACACTGAATCCACAGAACTGTATCAGATTCACCAAGAATCTCGATTCTCACTTAGAATCGAACCCTATCCTTAAGGGTTTCCTTTGAGTAAGGGCGGCGTCCTTTTGACGTGTGTTCAAAACGACCTTCTCGCTCGACCGCCACACTCCAAACTGACTTTCTTAATTTGCGCGGCTGATCTGCCGCGCTGACACTCGACCCCAGGCTAGTTGTAAAACGGCCATAAAAGGGCTTTTCGGGCATCGACATGTAAAAGCAATCAGCTTAGACCGAGAACAACATCTATGAGTCACATACCCACAATAGCACTTCCAAAAACACACCTAATATATAGAAATATTTACAAAAACAAAAATATAATAAAATGCAACAATAAATAAAAATAAATAAATTAGAGGGACATGACAGTATGCAATGATTCTTTATTGTCCATCTTGTTGTTGTGAAAGTACAGCACTAACTCCTGAGGGGTTTGCATCAGCAACTAAGGTGAATTATTTACTAGATTGTAGATATGTTAATACTAATGCTGTGGAAAGAGCTTGCTCGCTTCAGTTGTTTAAAGGGTATTTCACACTCGGCGATCCACATGAACGCTGGCCCTCTCCTGTTAGTCAATGTAATGGCTTTGTAATGTTGGAGAAGCCCTTGAGGAATTGTCTGTAATTCCTGCACCGTTCAGTAAAGCATCACAGTTGATGAACATCCTGGGGTGGAGGCCAGTCCATCACAACTTCTATTTTACTAGGATCGGTTTGGCCTCTGACTTGGCGATGACATGATCGAGGTAATGGAATTCTTGTTGGAACAACTTGCACTTAGTAAGTCCCAGTTTCAGCTTAGATGCCCTGAGATTCTCAAACACTTGGCGAAGATTGTTCAAATGTCCCTCAGAAGTTTTTCGAAGGACTGTGATATCGTTATGGTATACCAGGCAAACCTCTTAAGACAAACCTGTAAGCACTATGTAGGCTCTATCAGCCGTTCAAAAGTTTCAAGTGCAATATAAAATCCAAATGGTATCATTTTAAACTTCCCAAGTCCATTTCCTGTAGTAAAAGATCCCAACTTGCCAATAACCACTCTTCAAGCATAAAGTCGAGAATCGTTCTGACCCAGATCGAGTGTCAAGTGTGTCATCCATTCTGGGGGTAAGGGAAAGTAATCATTCTTAGTTAAATTATTTAACCTTCGATAGTCACACAAAATCTAGTGGACTTGTCCTTTTTTGTACAAGAATTACTGATGATGTCTAGAGACTTGATGATGATTCTATAATGACTTGGGCTTCCATGTTCCTTATTAATTGTTGCATATCCTCCAGTTTTGCTAATGGAAGCCTTCATGCTGGTAGATGGATGGGAGGAATGGGCAACTCACAAGCTCACAAACGTACAGCGAGAATTATAACAGCTGAAGAAACTGCAGAAAAGAAAAGTAATATACAAGAATTAACCAAAGCCAACCTATCTGTCCTAAAGGAGGTTGAGACTACTTTCCTAAGGACCTACATGGGGTTTTTCTGTGATTTTGGTCTAAGTCAGCACGAGTTACCCATGTAACAAGGTTCACATATTACATTATAAATACATTCACCTTTTTCCAATTATCTACTAGGTTTGCTATAGTTAATTACTCTAATATGAGTCTTTTCTTGATCTACTATCACTAGTCCAGGGTGCCATGAACCAAAGTTTCTTTTTCAGGGGTATCGGCGACCGCTAAACAGAAACTGTGATCTATTCTCAATATGATGTATTTTCACAATAGGTGCCGTATCTTATGGCTCTCGTAATACAATAATCCCATGTTAATTGCTGCACGTGAACATGTCATTTCACTGCCCCTCCTTCCCAGAAGCATCCTCCCAATGTCCAGGGAATATGACTTCACTTTATATTCTAATCACGTGGGTCTTTCATTACTAATACTGCGATTACAGTTGATAAAGAGACATATACTTGGCTAAGTAAAGAATCTCTTCTATGCTGTAGATCAGTATACTGCCACTTAGTTTGATACTAAACCTATGTATATTTAGAAAGTCAAGACCTGAAATGCATTCATTGCAGATGCCAGCGATATAAACTGGCTGGCTTATACTCTGATGATGAGTTCTATCTTTTCATGGAATATAGCACGATATCCGGTGACTGTATGTAATCTTTGGATGTCGTCAGGTCTGAGGAGTACCAGTATCACAATCAAATCAGGGTCACATTTGCGTCAGTATCTACTACCATGCGATAAGGCACTTAATTCACTCTACCATCATTTTCCAATCTGTCTCCACCAAGGAGTATTGAAACGTGGGCGACTTCTCATGGGGCCGACTAATCAACAGCCTGTGTTTGCCCTTCACGTCGTTGCATTTCTTTTATTGTCTGTTAGATGGACTTGAACCTTTCACTCATTTCTTGTTGCAGTTGGCTCGAATATGTCTAGCTTTATCACAGTTCCAGCACTGTAAATCCTTGGGGCGGTATTCTTAACTTCCTTTAGAACAGATAGATTGATTCGGTTAATTATTGTATACTACTTTTCCTTTCTGCAGTTTCTTCAGCAATTACAATTCTCGCTGTACGTTTGTGAGCTTGGGAGGAAATCCTGGAGCATCGCAGTCCAGAATTTTCAGAGATTCTTGAGTTTCAGGGTCGGTAACAGCATCAAAAATTGCTGCTGGGCCAAGCTATCCTGAACATCTGGAGGAAAGTTACTCTAAGCTAATCTAGATAGGCGTTCACTAACACTGACTACTAGTTGTAGAGTTTCACCACTGCATTCGATGTTTGAACTAAGTTACATAATATTGCTTCAAATAACTGTTACCAAATCTTAACTCTAAAGCGGACACTAAACAGTGATAATCAAGTAGTTTCTCTTCTGGGATAGTCTGTAAAACCTCTGCAGCAGAATTCCTTAAATAAGCTACAAGGAAACTGGTCTTGTCTAGCTTATTCTACTCATTGGATCTAGCAATAATTTCCAATTGGATTTAAAACATTGCCCAAGACGATTGACCATCGTAAGTGGAAGATTTGGTGGTACTTTTTATAATAGCTGCATGCACAATATTATGACTAGCATTAGTATTACAACTAGAACAAGTATTACAACGAACAGAAGTTCGTGATATACCTTAAAACTTTCTAAATTAACATTAAAGTCACATGCTATATCATTAATGTTACACTTTATAGTACCAATTTCACTTGTAACGATGTTCTCTTATTACACCAGTTAAGAATAGGTTATCCCCTTGCTTTTGAAATTCAGCCAGATCTGTTTTAAAGTATTGTATGACTCAGCTTGCTTGGGATAGAAAAAAAATCGCAGCTAGCCGGTGACAGTTATCTGATTCCTGTCAGTATAATGTGCCATTGAGAAGGGGGTTAAAGAGTCGAGATTCAGCAGAACAACAACACTAGAGTCCGTGCTTTAAAAAGGATCGGACCTGGTAGTTTTACTTCTAAGCAAAACAAAAATTCCTAGTGATAGTTTTTCCTTTAGCAGACATTGCTAATGAAACAAATCTAGAATTCGTGGAAAATATTCCGAGAGAAAATCAATCCAGTTAATGTAATTGGTCAGAACTGGAATCCCGTGAAGTCGATTAATCAACAGAAAGGAGCAAAAATATTACCTTAGAAGATTATATCAATTGATCAAACTGATTTGGCAGCACTTTCACCCCCACCCCCAACTCCCACCTTCCAGTCCATTCACTTTGAAAAAGGAAAACATGTCTTTTGTAAGGCACCTCTTGCACCTGGCTAATGTCCATTGGTGGATAATGGTCTGCACGTGGAGAAAGCGTGGGCGCTTATTAGGTGTTATGCTTTGACCAGATCAGTGCATTATTTCGCCACCATGGTTCACAGCTCTCCTTCCTAGACAATGGCTTACCATTACTGACAAAAAAATTTTTTTAATTTTCACAACCACAAGATTTTGTATCCTGTTTCAAAATTTACACGTTATGTGAATAGAGAGCTTGAACTGAATTTGAACTTTCATAACATTGAGAGCAGACTTCATATCATAAAGTAGTGTGGAAAAGAAGTTGTAGATCTGAGTAAAATCTTCCAAAATATTGATTTTTTTCAATAGCATTCGTTTAGCAATTAGGTAGTTATGAAAACTAAAACATTAACTTATTACCTTGCTAATATAAATAAATATAACAAAAATTGCGAGTCCTAATTGTTTCATGAAATCATTTAATTGAGCGACGTTGTCATTATTGCTTGATCTTTCATAACTTTAAAAATAAGTAACACATAATGATGAAAATAAAGATTTTTTGAGAGATTTGATTATCTAATGGGTATTTTTTTTTCACAAGAAGTTTGCTTTCAAACAGGCGAAGTTTCTGACGTGGCACTCCTACGACATAAAAGTGTCATCTCCTCCCCCGTATTCGTTAATGTCTAAATTAGGTTTGTGAATAATTTCGCGAATAAATTTATGAAATGTTGTTAACATTAGTTGATTGGATTTCCTCCACCTCTTGAAATGAGCATAATTACCAAGGCAAATCTTAATGACTCCGTCGCATCGACGTTGTCGGAAGGTTTCTGAAGAAAAATCAATAACTTGCTTTGTGATGAAAGATTTAAGAGATGAACACTTTTAAGGAAAAAGTAATTTACTCCTCAGACAGCTGCTTTATAGGTGACCTGACAGGAATGTCAGTAAATATGTTGAATAAAGAAAACCTGTGAGAAAGGCAAGATCCATCAGATTGACACTATCAGAAAAGAAACATCCGGGTTGGGTTGTTTTAACTCTGAGCAGCACTTTTTTTACACACAATGTTGTAAATGACAAGGATCCCTAGGGCTCAAAGAAGGATGGGAGAAGGAGACTCACTGGACAGGCTGAGAAATCTTCTAAGGTAATAGAAGATTTCATCGTCTTCTCAATGAAGATTAGCTGTTAGGAAATAGATGGTAGCACCAAGGCTATCCAGCGTACACTTTACCGTGAACAGGGTATGGATTTTTCCTTACTTGTGACCACGGCATTATATCCTATCCGACGACGGCTGCTTTTCCAAGCCCGTCGGTGTCCCCTACTGACCGAGGGCAGAGTGGGGATTTTGTGGAGATGAATCTCAACACTGGACCAGTGGGACTTATACCTGGGAATTGAAGATTACGAACCTGGAACGCTACCGACCTTTCTCTGTAATTGAAGGTTAGGAATAAAGCTGCTGCTCTTCTACTGCCATTAGCAGGGTAAAGAATTGGTTCAGTCGATACAAGCAAAGCTCGGAATCTGAAATTTCCATGTTCCAATTGCGCCAGTGTTGAAAATTATCTCCGCTAGCCCCCACTTTATCCTCGGTAAGAAAAGGGATATCGATTGGCTTCCAAAGGCCTCCGTTAGATGAGACGTTTAACCGTGGCCCACTGTGCGGGAGAGCCCCATCCTGTACACGTTAAAGAACACGTTGGGTGGCTTTGAAGTGCTACCATCTGTCGCCTAAGAGCTGCCTAGTGTGTCCCCTCCCCCAACCTTCTCCGAACCCCCGGGATCCTTGTAATTTGATCATTTAGCCCATTGTGTGCAAAAGAGCGCCGCTCAGTGGTAAACAAAGAGAGCCATGCCCTTTATACGTTAAAGAACAAGCTGCATGTTCTTGACGGGAGGCCACCATCTGTTTCCAAACGGTTTGGTGTGATATTTTCAACGGAAACTTATTCGACGGAAATTTGTTTGAAACGGAAACTTATTCGACGGAAATTTGTTTGAAACGGAAATTTGTCCGAAAAGTAATTTGTTCGACCAACATTTTGTAGAAAGTTTGAGAAATATTTTACAATATAATTTTGATATGATATTCCGGATATTGAGAGGCCGCCGAGCGGCCCCTCAATATCCCGGAGAAAGTTTTCTCTTCCGGTTTCTCACTGGGGAATCATCAGAGGGGCGGGGAATATCTGTATTGGTACTTATACATATTGTCTCGATAACGATGTCGGGAAAACAAATATGTTTATTCTCCCTGATTAAAACTGAGCCTTCTTTTCTGCCGCCTCTCAAATCAGAAGAGAATACTCTGTCGTGGAATACGTCTCCTAACAGCGTCTCAGATTTCTCGATTCTGAATCTTTCGACAAAATATCGGTGGAACAAATTTCCTTTTCGGTAAAATTTCCGTCGAACAAAACTCCGTTTCAAACAAATTTCGGTTTCAAACAAATTTTCGTTTCTAACAAATTTCGGTCGAAAAGAGGTTGTCGAACAAATTTCCGTCGAAAAGAGGTTGTCGAACAAATTTCCGTCGAAAAGAGATTATCGAACAAATTTCCGTCGAAAAGAGATTATCGAACAAATTTCCGTCGAAAAGAGATTATCGAACAAATTTCCGTCGAAAAGAGATTATCGAACAAATTTCCGTCGAAAAGAGATTATCGAACAAATTTCCGTCGAAAAGAGATTATCGAACAAATTTCCGTCGAAAAGAGATTATCGAACAAATTTCCGTCGAAAAGAGATTATCGAACAAATTTCCGTCGAAAAGAGATTATCGAACAAATTTCCGTCGAAAAGAGATTATCGAACAAATTTCCGTCGAAAAGAGGTTGTCGAACAAATTTCCGTCGAAAAGAGATTATCGAACAAATTTCCGTCGAAAAGAGGTTGTCGAACAAATTTCCGTCGAAAAGAGATTATCGAACAAATTTCCGTCGAAAAGAGGTTGTCGAACAAATTTCCGTCGAAAAGAGATTATCGAACAAATTTCCGTCGAAAAGAGGTTGTCGAACAAATTTCCGTCGAAAAGAGATTATCGAACAAATTTCCGTCGAAAAGAGGTTGTCGAACAAATTTCCGTCGAAAAGAGATTATCGAACAAATTTCCGTCGAAAAGAGATTATCGAACAAATTTCCGTCGAAAAGAGATTATCGAACAAATTTCCGTCGAAAAGAGATTATCGAACAAATTTCCGTCGAAAAGAGATTATCGAACAAATTTCCGTCGAAAAGAGATTATCGAACAAATTTCCGTCGAAAAGAGATTATCGAACAAATTTCCACACACCGTCTGCTAATGGCTATTCAGTGGGTCCCTTTCCTCTAGCCTTCTCTTACTCCTTTGGGTCTTTGTGACCTGTCCATTTGCCACGTGGTTTGCCTTTTCGCAAAAAACCGACGCTCAGAGTTTAAACAGCCCGACCGTCATTTGCACTAGTGTATCTGTATGAAGAAATTTTTTTTTTGAAATTCTGTTTAATGATAGTTGGAATTTTTTTAAACTGGAGCTGGATTTTTTATTTTCCTCTTGTACCATTCGTAGATTTTAGAAGGCAGTATCTGGGAACAAGCTCGGATCTCCCATTAGAAAGTTACTTCAGAAGTAGGATTTTTTATTTGCATTAGTTATAATTCTCATTAATGTTTCATTTTCTGCGAAAAATTAAATCGTTTTCACATGGTATTATTTCATTAATGATGTGTGAGAATTTTTATGCTTCCTTATCTCTCTGTAATTCATAAAACGTGGAGTTAGCGCCGGATCTAGGAGAGGGGGGCAAAGGAGTCATGCCGCTCCCCCCTTCAGAATGCTAATAAGGGTAATAAAGGCAAATAAAAAATTAAACTTATTTTTATTTAATGCATTCTCAAGAAATTTGTTAAGGACCTGTAAAGCGAAGGAGAAAATTTTACTATATTGAAAATCCAGTTTCTTGCCCCCTCCCCCTCCGTTTTATATCTTTCAGACTCGTTTTTGTTCCTTGGATCCTCTCCCCTCGATTTTGGTTGAGATCCGGGCCTACCTGGAGTAAACAGCAACGTTTTCGTATGTTCAGAATAAGATTGAGGAAACTGTAAATAACTTGAGTTACAGGTTTACGGTGTGGAGAATAACATGTGTTGTTCCACTGCTTCGCTTTCCTTCATAAAACTATCTAGATTCGACAGAGGATACAAAAAAATTCTTAAAGCATCGACTTCTCGACAGCACTGTCGAGAACATCTTTTCAAACCGAAGAACGGAGAGATGATTGAGTTCGGAAAAGAAACAGTCTCATCTTGTGCGCGTGCATGTTTCCTCCTCTGAAGATGGAACAATGCCCTCGAGCTATGCTGCAATGAGATCGAGTTCACAAGAAAAACTTCGTTTGATATCGAAAGGAGGAGGAGAAATCCTTAAGGCTATCAGGAAAAGGTTTTAAATTCTCCGCTATCATTTAGTTTTGGGAAGAACGTTTGAAAACATTTCCGGCAGTTGAAATTCGGTATCGCAGGAGATTAAGGGCAAAAGATGAAACTAAAAGCAGTTTGCTTTAGAAGGAAAACAGTTAGAGGACGTTTTAATCGTACGGTGGAGTGATTATCTCAATTCAACTATGATCACCAGGAAGATCCTTTGCTGTTGTGTCTTTCGAAAACAACCGTTCTGGGTTGCCATTCCAGATATTGCCAGAGTTCATTTCTTCACTACTGCCTTGTAATGCTGGAAACGATGACGGTTATCGTCTGTCTTTTATGATGATGGAAAGGATGATGATTATTTTCTGACTTACGGGTCATTTAGGCCATGCTGATGTATAATTCTCATCGTCGGGGAGGGCATGAAACTGTAATAATCTTATTAATGCACTTGGTTTCCTATTATTGGGAACCTTCGGATGATCCGAATATGCAGGGTGTCTCGAACCTTTTGACATAACCTTATGAAATACGGATCTTTATGAAACGTTGTGAACACAGTATGCTGGCTCTCCCGCCCACGGAACCATTAACTTCCCATCTGATGGACGGCGGCCTATTGTGAAAGGTAAATTCAACAGTACTAAAGAGGCTAGTGTGTTTATGCATTTCTAAATAATGTTATCTTATTTAATGAAAATTGTCTAAAATGCTGATATGAAATAAAAATCACTGTTGATCACAAATAAATTTGTTATACGTATATATAAGTAAAGTAATTTTATAACAGCATGTGAAAATAAACTCTTATTAGGATATTTAATATATTTGTCGCCGTTTTAATCTTTGTACACTGCTCAAAGGGAAATCTTAACATTGCGAAGGAAGTGATGTGCACTTCCGGAAGAAAGCTATGAGTGTAGAAATGCAAATGATAAAAAAATGGAACGTAAGAATGCAAAATATGTACGTTTATTGCGGATTCATCAGTACATAGTAAGCCCATCCCTGGCGGTTATACAAACCTGTAAACGTCTCAGCATTCCGTCAATCATATGGTTAACGATGTCCTGAGATATGACTTTCCAAACAGCATCCAGTGGGCACGCAACTAGACCAGGTTCGCCGCCGGAGGGAGCTGGAGAAGAGGGCGTACCCCACACATGCTCAATGGGCGATAGGTCTGGGGAGCATGGTGGCTATGAGAGAATGTGGAGACTTGGAGACTGTCCATCGTTGCATGTGCAGTGTGCGGGGTGGCCCTGTCATGCTGTAGAATCACTCCAGACATGGTGGCAATGAAAGGTTATACCACAGGATTAATGATGTTGTCGATGTAATGTTTCACTGACATAGCCATTTAGCCCATTGTGTGCAACAAAATACCGTTCAGATGTAAGACAACCCAAACAACTTTTTAAATGCTTTTAGATGATACTAATTTCAATATTAAATTGTGATAGGCGAGTCTTCACAACTACGAATATACTGTACACTGTATACTGTACTAATAATATATACTAATACTACTACTAATACACTGTACATTGTACACACTATAGACTGAAGTGCCATTGAATTAGAGATAGCAACCTAGTAACGTATTGGACACCCTCTAGCCCAGATAACGGCCGCCACACGACGAGGCAAGGACTTCACAAGTTTGTGTAAATATTCCACAGGTATGGCGACCCATGCATACTCCAGGGATATCCACAAGTCTCTCAGTGGTCGCTGATGGGACACGGTCGAACAGTCTGTTCAAGAGTATCCCAAAGATTTTCGATGGGATTTAAATCTGGGCTTCTAGGTAACCAATTCATTATTTCAAAGTCATCAGAATGCTCCTGCAACCATGAAGTAGATAACCTGGAACTGTGAGATGGACAGTTGTTTTGCCGGTAGACGCCATCTCCATTGGGATGCATGATAACCATAAATGGGTGGCGTAAATGGTCAGCCATGAGTTCTACGTACCGGGATGCATTGAGATATCGTCGGTACATACCAAATGTTCATCACAGAGCCACCACCATCTTGTATTGTTCCGACCTGACATGCAGGATCCATGGCTTCATGGGGTTGGCGCCATACTCTCATTCTCCCATCGGCGTGATGAAGTTTAAATCGGGATTCATCACTCCAGGCTATCCGTTGCCAATTTTCCATGGTTAAGTATCTATGTTCTTTAGCCCAGCAAAGCGTTGAGCCCGGTGTCGTACTGTTAGAAGTGGGACTCTAATAGGTCAGTAGCTCTCGAAGCTGAGCGTTGCATGATCCGTGCACTGACTTTCTGGCTGGAACCAGCGTTCAGATGGGAGGTGATTTCAGATGATGTCTGACCCCTATTGGTCCGTATAGTGTGGTGTAGACGGCGATGCCCACAATTATTCAAGGCTGGTGGTCCTTTGCAGTTTGTCGGGGTGCTTGTTTTCTTTTTGCAGGAATTTCATATTCCTAGAATACTCTTGAAACTGTGGTACGAGAAAACCCAAGTTCGTTGACAATTTCGGAGGTCGAGTGGCCCATCCGTCGGCACCTACGATCTGCCCTCTGTCAAATGCATCTAAAAATCATCCCGCTCCTTTCTCATTACGTTTCTCACTACGAATGCTTGGGGAAGCCAAAACTGACAGCTATATATGATCACAGTGTCAGTCACGCATGCGCGCAAATGCGGGACTGGCGGTACTGAATTGGATAACGTCTCCTATCCGTAATTCAATGGCACTTCAGTGTATATACGTATTGTGTAGCAATATTGGTAGCCATTGTTTATTTTAAGTTTTTTTATTTTGCTCATTTTCCGAGAAATTGATTATAATAACACAACTTTTATAACGTGCTAGTTAAATTATGAAGAAATTCATATTTTAATCATGAATGAATTATGAGTTCGTACAGATTACAAAGCGATACATTGTACTTTATAATCGAAGGTAACATAACAACCAAACCGTTTTAACTGAGACATAGCATATTTGAGCAGGACCGGCGATAACTGTTTTGCTGCCTGGTGCACCCCTTTCACCAGGACTGCTATTAGCTATTAATGATTAATTTAGTTGAAGTATGAAGTTTGTTTGAAGTTAATTAGTTTGAACTATTAGTTTGAAGTTAATTTAGTTGTATTTTAAAATGTGTGAAATTTCAAAGTCGTGTTAAACGTTAAATGAAAAACCAATCCTAATTTAGAGGTGTATTAAACTGAAACTGTGTTAATAAGGGACTGGGTGTATTTATAAGATTGATATTTAATTAAATAATATTGTTTAACATTTCACTTATAAGATTCATATTTTATTAAATAATATTGTTTAACATTGCAATAATAAATAATTTTAATAAAAATTGATTTTGGTTTTAATAATGACCACTTGAATTAACAAATATTCAGCTAAGGGTTTCAGAGAGTCCAAGCAGCACACCGTTATGTGATGAATATAAAAAAAAACCTCTAATAGTTACTATAAATAAAATTTAAAAAAAAGAAACATTTTCTCTAATCAAAGACATAAAAAATGGTAAGCACTATGCAGATGTTATTCAATATACACTGGTGTGCAAAAGTTAATCTCTCATGTTATATCAATAAGTTAACTTAACTAACACTGAGATTTCCTTTTCTGGTGAGTACCTAACAGGTACAAGAATGGATCAGTTGGAGATTCCAGTAGCAATGCTTCTGAAAGAAAATAGTTCTATCAGCAGTGTAGCGGGGAACAGTTTAACACGGTGTGGGATACAGTTTAAGTCATGTTTCACAAGATTGCACAAGATCTGCGCAACAGTGTTAATAGCATATGGGTGTGTCATTTTGAATGCTCTTAATAAAAACTAAAGAGCATTCAAAATGACTATACGATTTTGTGGGCAGCATTACTAGCTGTCCAGGGCCGCGGGTTGGACACGCCTGTTTTAGAGTAATTATGTCTAATGGTTTTAAGGATCATCATGAGGAGATTAGTAGAAAGGAATCAAAGACAGAAAAAAATCAATAAAAAATAGATTTTTTTCTGTGAATTGTGTACATTATTCTTCCGAATTTGTTGGATCTTTGCATAACTGATTGGAGAATAAAATGAGTAAGTCTTATGTTTCTGTATGAAGTAAAAATGTATTATTTCTACTTTAATTGAAAGACAAAAGTTGATAAAAAGAACAAAAGCTACTATTTTACTACGCAGTTATTCGAATAAGGTGAACTGCTCGACAGACGTTATACAGGGTGATTCAGAATTCATCATCAATATTTAGTGGGGAGGAAGGTAATAAGAAAAGAAAGAGATTTCACATAGGAAAGTATGAGGGCAGACGAACGCATGGTGGTGTAGAGGGCGCTGTGTGTACACACCTCTCATACAGAAGCACAGCTGTTTGACGCGTGCAGTCAGTTGTCATTCGACAAGGTGAATTTGCAGAAGTAACATGAACCGGTATACGTGGAATGAATGTGCAGATATGCATGTAACTTACGGTGCAGCAGGAGAAAGATGTCTTCGAGCCAGGCAATTGTATGCAGCGCGCTTCCCAAACCGCCGTGTGCCACAGCATCAAATGATTTCACGTATTCATCGCCAACTGCGTGAAACAGGATCGTTTGCTGCTAGTAATGTTAATCGAGGGAGGCGCAGATCGGCACGGCCAGTAGCAGTAGAGGAAGCTGTCCTACAGGAAATCGAGGAACAACCTGGTGCTAGCACACGAGGTATGGCAGGCAGTTTGGAATTTCGCAAGCAACAGCGTGGCGGATATTACACGATGAAGGGTTACATCCGTTTCATCTGCAAAGAGTGCAATTATTGGCAGCAGACGACCATCCCAAGCGTGTTATTTTTTGTCAGTGGTTCATGCAGAGAACAGCCGTTGATCCCAATTTCCCAACGTATGTTCTTTTCATCGATGAGGCGTTGTTCACTCGAGAGGGTGTCTTCAACACACACAATTGGCATGTGTGGGCTCATCAGAACCCACACGGTACAAGACCTGGAGCTGCGCAACAACGTTTTGCTGTCAATGTGTGGACTGGGATTGTCGGTGACTGTTTGTTGGGCCCGTATTTACTACCATCCCGTTTGGACGGTGCCAAGTACCTAACATTTCTTTAGACTGTGTTACCGGATCTTCTGAACGAGGTTCCTGATGGTAGTCTCCGGCGAATATGGTTCCAGCATGACGGCGCTCCTGCACATTTCGCAAATGCTGTGCGTGCTTACCTACGCAGAGAGTTTGGTGGTCAATGGATTGGCCGCGGTGGACCGGTTTCTTGGCCACCACGTTCACCGGATTTATCTCCAATCGATTTCTTTGTATGGGGTGCTATGAAAAACATGGTGTACGAGACCCCTGTTGATAGTGCTATGGATCTTGTAGCACGCATATCAGTTGCTGCCTCAAACATCCGGGAAATGCCAGGCATCTTCCACAGGGTCCGGCTGTCCATGCAACGCCGTTGTGAGTCATGCATTCTAGCACATGGTCGGCAGTTCGAGCACCTTTTGTAAGTCTGTACAACCAATGCAAAGAAATGTTACATGTAAGATAATAAATGTTTTTTCCTTACCACTTCCTTCTTATGTGTTCTTTCCATCATTGAACTGGGGTCATTTTGCCCTACTACATGGCATATGCGCCCATGCTTTCCTATGTGAAATCTTCGTTTCTTATTACCTACCTCCTCACCAAATATTGATGATGAATTCTGAATCACCCTGTAGAATATCACCTGTTCCTTCACGTGGAATGTTTTCTCTTGCTACACGTACAGCATCATTTATTGATTGATACTAAAACTGTAAAAAGTAATAATTTCTCTATTCTTTATATTACAAAGTGTACAGATTATCAAGACTGCACAACGATGGTTAACTCTTGTATTCAATGTAAAAAAGAAATTCTTGATACTTCGGAAACATTACAATGTACAGGAAAGTGTGGATTACGATCCCGTTTTTATTGCGTGGGTATGAAAGAGGTAAACTTCAGAAAAATGAACGTTGATAATAAGAATGAGTGGAAATGAAGTAAATGTAAAATAGATGTGAAAGGAAAAGGGAAAAGATATGAGATAAAATACCTGATGCTAGTGAATTTCGTATAGATACATTACTAAACTCTGAGGAAAACTGCTGACTATGGAAGTAATTAAGTATATCATTGAAATGTTTAGTGAACAAATCACTTAGGAAAGACATGAAAGAGATGAATGAGAAATCTAAAAATGAATTATTAAGAGAATTTGGTGAGTATAAAAATGTACTTTATATTGTTCAGACAAACTTGATGACTATTTGAAAATTATGTCTGAAATGACTAAACAGTTGAAGGACATCATCAGAATGAAAAGCTCTCAGCTGAAAATGAAATGATGCAAACTGAAGTAAAAGAAATTAAATGGAAAGTAAATTATTTGGAAAAGTGTAGTAGGAATACTAACCTAGAAATAGTAGCAATACCAGAAACACCTAACGAAAATGTATTAGAAATAATAACCTCTATTGCTCAGACAGTACAAATTGAAAAAAAGGAGTTTGATATACAAGCTATTACACCGAGGATCCACTATAAATAAGCAAAAGATAAACCCAATTATTGTACAATTGAGTTCCCGAAAAATTAAAGACAATTGGATGACATGCTGGAAGGCAAAGAAGGTTTTAAACGCTAAAGAAATACATCATTCTCTACCAGACAGCAGAGTATTTATAAATGGACATTTAACTGAATGAAACAAGCAGTTACTTTATGAACTAAAGAAAATACAGAGAGAAAAAGGATACAAATATGGATGGATTAAAGATTTTAAACTTTATATTCGCCAAACTGAAAGATGAAGAATATTGAGAATTAGAAATGCAGAAAAAACCTCAGCAGAAAAAAACAGAAACGTCCATGCCTTGTCCGGGGCTCGAACCCAGGTCCCTTAGATCAGTAGCCAAGTGCGCTAACCACTCCGCCACGAGAAGTTCATAAAGTAAAAAAAAAAATGTTTATGAAAGAGAATTATATTATTGGGGTGGGGGATTACAATTAATAAAGGGTAATATAAGAAGTATGAAGAAGAATTTTGACCATTTTTCACTCTATTTAAACCTGGCAAATTTTACTCCTGAAATAATACTGCTAACAGAAATTTGGATAACTGATGACGAATTGTAGTTATATACGATATACTAATATATTTAATTAATAAAACTTAATTACAAAATATATTATAATTGACAAAATCAAATGAGATCTAATGGGCTAATCATTTTTGTGAAAGACTGTATTACAGTATACGAAATTAATACAAATTTTGTTAGTGCTGATATGTTGGAAATTAAATTTAAACTCAATAATTTAGTATTTACTTTAATGGCATTTCATAGATTACATTCATACATTAAGCAAAATTTTATTAATGAACTAGAAAATAAATTAGAAACTGTAAATAATAATAATAATGAGATATTAATATTAACTTAAGAGATAATGACAGTATTAGACATGAATATTTTAGAGCAGGTGTGTCCAACCTTTTGACTTCCCTGGGCCACATTGAGTGAAGATTTGACTTCTCTGGGCCACATTGAGTGAACATGAATTGTTTTGGGCCGCGCATAAAATATATAATATAGTTAATGTATATGAATAATAAAACTTCATTTATTTTCTTATGTTTTTTTATTATAAAATTAAAAAAAGGGCAACATAAAACTGGTGGGATGTCAAAAACTCACTGAAAATCACATAATCATATTGAAAGCTTATGTCGTAAACACGTAAACTTTACGATTTTATGGGCCGCAATACCAGCTGTCCAGGGCCGCGGGTTGGACACACCTGTTTTAGAGTAATTATGTCTAATGGTTTTAAGGAGTGTCATGAGGAGATTACTAGGGAGGAATCAAAGACATGTCTTGATCATATTTTTATAAGAAGTATTGTTGTAAAGAATGTAAATACTTATATCATTCAGAAAAATAATTAGCCCATCAGATCTCATTTGATTTTGACATTTGATAATTATTTCATAAGTTTAAACATTCAGTCTAAAATGAACAAAGTATAGAAATTTTAAAAGAAGTACGGAAGACAAATATTACAAAACTAAAAGAATTGACAGATTGAGATGACATATTGGAATGAGATTGAAATGGAAATAGATGTCAATAAATCTTTCAAAACGTTTATATTACAATTACAAATATTAATTGAAAAATCAAATCAGCCTTTTAATAAATAATAAAAATAAATACCCCCTCAAGCAGCTGCTTGCCACAGAGGTCTGACAGGAGCCTGTCAGTTTATATGCCATAGTAGAAGGTCTGTGAGGATGGCAGGACCTCATCAGAAAAACAACACAAACATCCATGCCTTAGCCGGGGCTCGAACCCAGGTCCCTTAGATTAGCAGCAAAGCGCGCTAACCACTCGGCCATGGGACGGCTGCCTTTTAATACTGATTTAAATAACTATTTTAAAAAATATCGAAATTTACTGTTAGAATTAATCAGAGAAGGAAAGAAAAATTATTAATCAAAATATTATTAGATAAATGTGGCAGTGTAAAGCAGCATTGGAATATCATAAATTAATTTTCTGGAAAGAAACAACGCATGCAAATGATTCCAATAGAAATAAAAATAAATAATACTATGTATTCTTCTAATGAAAATCCGATTCTATTAGATGAAAAATAATTATTATTTTACAGAAATAAATTAAAAATTTGTAACCGAAATTCCAGAATACACTGAACAGAGAAAGGATAAGATATCCGCCTCAATGAATTCGATTTTCATAGATTACTTAACAGAATATGAAATTAATGAAATAATTTCTTCTTTGCAAATAAGAAAAGCGACGGAAGCAGATTGTACATCTGTGGGGATAATTAAAGAAGTAAAAAATAACATTTCAGCTATTTTATGTTATCTCTAAAATTTATCTTTACATTCTGAATATTTCACAAGAATTCTTAAAAATTCAACTACTGCATCTGTTTACAAAGGTGGTAAACATCTAGACATTAATAATTACAGGACAACAGCTTTATTATCAGTGTTTTCAAAAACTTTTGAAAAGGTAATTAAGATTAGACTTTTAAATTTTTTAGAGAGAAATATTTTTTTTTCTAAAAATCAGTTTGAGTTTAGAAAAGACACTGGAACAGAGGATGCTATATTAAAATTAACATCTTCAATCTACAGTGTAATGAAAAAAAATTAAAAACAGCAGCAATATTTTTGGACATAAAGAAAGCATTTGACTCAGTTTCACATGACATATTATTCTATAAACCTGAGAGAACAGGAGTTCGGGGGATAATTTTATTATGGTTTCAGACTTATTTAATAAATAGAATTCAAAAAGTTAAAATAGGTAATTATTATAGTAATGACAAGAATATTAAATATGGTGTTCAACAAGGGTATGTATTAGGTCCGATATTATTTAATGTTTACATAAATGATCTTTGTAACTGGGAACTAAAAGAGGAATTAGTAGGATTTGCTGATGATACTGCTGTGATATATATATAGTAACTACTGAAAATATTTTGACTGAAAAAATAGATCAATATTTATGGAATATCAGAAATTGATTTATAAAAAATAAGTTGTTGTTAAATGCAGAGAAAACGCAATATGTATATTTCCGATTGAGACAAAATCAAAGAGATAGCTTGAAAATGAACTTATTTTATCATACACTTAAATGCATCGGTAATGGTTGTTCATGCAAACCACTAGAAGGTGTTGAGTGTTATAAATATTTAGGAGCATATATTTATAGTAAACTATATTGGAATAAACACACTGATTCTTTAATAAATAAACTTAATACAATATTGCCACAATTGTTTTTATCAGAAATTTTACAAATATTACACTTTTAAAACTAATTCATAAAGCATGGGTTAAATCTCATTTAAAATATGGATTAATTTCTTGGGGGGAAGTATATCACAGCAATATTAAATCACTAATTAGAACATAAAATAGAATAATTAGATTCATTTTAAGGAAAAGAAGGTATGATAGTGTTAGACACTCTTATAGTGAATTACATATATTACCTTTAAGAAAATTTTACGTATACAATACCATTATATATCTTAAGAAGCACAGAATTGATAATGATATTAGACATATAAATTATAATACAAGAATTGCTAAACATGTAAATCTTCTTTTACCTCTTCCTAAAAAAAACAAATTTAAAAAACATTATATACTTTTATCACCAAAAATATTTAATACTTTGCCGGGAAATCTTAAAGATGAAACAAACTTTCACTCTTTTAAAGGAAAATTGAAAATCTGGATTTCTGAATTTAATGATATCGAAAAACGTCTTTAAAAATGTTATTAATCATTGTTATGGTAGGTTTATGCCATATGTTTTTAAATTTCTGTCTTTCATTGTTTTGGAATTGTAATATATTATGAAATGAATGCCAATGATATCACATCTATAGATTTTGTATTAAATTTGTTGCCTTTTCAAATACGTTTCACCAAATTTTATAAACCCACATGCGAGTTACTTGAACTCTTGTGGATGTTTTCAATATTTCTAAAGTTGAATGCATAATTTTAGAAAATATGTTATGCAGAATACTTCATATGATACAAAGGGAATAAATATCTATGTCTAAAAAAGAAAACTTCTAATCTGTTTAATAAGGTCTGCTGCATGAACGGTTTAAGCTCCAAACATTTGCAACCTAACCCTGAGGATATATTTTCCATATGATGCTCTTATTTGATCATCACATCCGCTTAAGCGGGGGGCGGGGGTGGCTCAGTCGGTAGCGCGCCAGGCTCGTAATCTGTAGTTCACAGGTTCGAGTCCCAACTGGGTCAGCGTTGAGATTTATCTCCGCAAAATTCCCCTGTCAGTAGGGGATACTGATGGGCTTGGAAAGGCCGCCGTCCGTCGGATGGGATGTTAAGCCGTGGCCCCGTGTGTGGGAGAGCCATACCCTGTGCACGTTAAAGAACACGCTGGATGGCCTTGACAGGAGGCTACCATCTGTCTCCCAACAGCTGTTCCAGTGAGTCCCCTCCCACAACCTTCTCTGAGCCTTTGGGGTCCATGTGACCTGGCCATTTAGCCCATAGTGTGCAAAAAAGTGCCGCTCAGAGATAAAACAACCCAACCCAACCGCTTAAGCGGTGAGCACTCCTCGGGTGGATGAATTGCATTAAGAACTGTTTTGTGCCCAATTCTTTCGGAAAAGAGAATTTCGCGACCCTGTAACTGACGTGAATGCGCTTGCTAATTAGATCACTCGATAGTCAGCAAAAAAATTGAAGTATTTCTTTTTAATTAACATCCAGCATACCCGCTGCTGAGGCTATCGGATTACGAGTTATGGTTATTTGTACATAGAAGACTTCCGAATCGTTGAGAGAATAGTATAACTGATAATACCCTATAGAACAGCTATCGATTTGGGATTCGAAACTGCATCAGTTGAGCAAATAAAGTCTAAGAAAATGCAAAGTGAAAGGAATAATTTTGAAGAAATCGCATTCTGTATGAAACAGAGAATCTAAATGACTTAAATTACGCTGAAAACGCACAGAAAGAAATATAAAATGCAAAATACTTCACACTTTAGCGGAACAGGGTAGAGAATGACTAAACAGTTGGAATCTTTCACAATTTAATAGCAAATGGAGAAAGTTCTCTTTCTATAGAAGGCTTAAGGAACAATCTGTAGCTGGTAGAAAAATACAGAGAGCAAATTCTGTAAAGTTCACAGAATAATCCTCACTGGAGATGAAAACATTTGCTGTACAATCTTACATACAGTGAAAATCGGCGGCTGAAGAGACGACAAAATCAAGTGTAAACAGACTCTGAAAAGGTCGTGATTTGACTGTCCCAGTAAAACGATAATTCAGTTCTAGTTGTCGTATGACCGTCACAACAAAACAATATATCTAGCTAAGTGCGGAAAAATATATATTTTGATATATAATAGAAATAACACAGACTAAAAATTCAAATAACACTGTACCACACTCACCAAAGAAGTCGACTTTGCACCTAAGAAAATACCACATGACCCGCTTTCATATTAAATAAGGGAAAAGGGTAATTTGTGAAATATAAGAATAAAATAAACATGTTCAAATGCAGCGGCGACAATAACAGAGAGAAAGAAACAACCACACATTGAGACATATTCTCACATCCGGGGAAAAAATGGAAAACAACAAAACATTGTCTGAAATTAACAGAAAGTTAGAAAAGAATTCAATTAAACAAACAAATTCAAATGATTTGAAAGGTACACTTTCTAAACATATCAATCTGTTTTGATACAACTACCATTAATAAATATAAAGAAAAAAGTTAATCGCCATTTTTGGGTACTTTATCTCAACTGACTTGTTTTTACAACAATCCTTGCGTTTAACTATTCGTATTAAAATAACTTTTTTGTTAATTAGTGAAATGGTAGCGAGGTAATCATTGGAAGGAGAGCTATGCACCAATCTCCTGTGATGATGCATATTACCGGCCAGGGCTAGCACCTAATGTCCGATCCCGCCTTCTCGTGGTGCAGGCCGTTAGTACCTTTCAAAAGAGATACTCTATTGTGGAAGTGAACGTAATGGGAGGGCTGCCAGATTAGTGTGGCCTACTGATCTGGACAACTCTGGCTACTTTTCTTTTTTTTATACCCTTCTGAGGAGTGGTCAACCATATTGGGTCCTGGTGCTGACCATATAAACCCACTGGACGGGACTGAATTATGGCTCTGAACCTGATTATGGATCCTGAACTTGCTGCACTTGTGGCTTCTATGGAGGGAAAATCTTCCGCTGTGTTTTCTGTTTGTTTGTGTGTTGACAGCCCCAAGTGAACAGATTCACAGGATATATTTATCAGCTGGCGGATATTCCTGAGCAGATGTCATCGCAGGCACCTGAATTCTTTGCTTCTACTGGCATCGTCAAATTCTACATTGGGGGAAGTCTTCCAGTGTAGGTGGCTTCAGCCTTTAGTGGTGGGGGCACGGGTCTTTGCCCCATGTCTGCGATTATGGAGCTGTTTGATATTGTCGCCATTTCCTCTCTCAATAAACATAGTTTCTTTAAACATCCCACTAACCATTTTCTCTCCATAGGTAGTTGGAATGTGAGGACTGTGCACACAGCTTTTTCTCTTGATGTCCTCACACAAGAATTCCACCGTTATAATTTAGATATTCTCGGCTTGCAAGAGACCAGATGGACAGATAAAGGTCAGATTCTTTAAAATAATCTTGAATTTCTCTTTTCAGGGAGGGACGACAATAAACATTACCAAGGCGTGGGTCTGCTTCTCAGCAGACACGCTAGTGATGCTCTTCTAGGATACGAGTGCATTAATGAAAGGTTTCTTACAGCAAAATTTCAGACAAGCGTTAAAGACCTGAATGTTATCTGCTGTTATGCCCCCACTGAGGATGCCGATGAGGATGAGAAGGATAGGTTTTATGAACAACTTCAGGATATTTTGAATTCTGTCAAGAAAGGAGATATTACGCTTGTTCTTGGTGACTTCAATGTCAAAGTTGGTACTGACTCTGACCTTTGGGGAAGGGTGATAGGCCCTTTTGGTATTGGTAGCTGCAATGGCAATGGGCAACGTCTCCTAAAGGTAGGTAAACTCAATGGTTTCAGAATAACTAACACTTATTACAAACACCGCGACATACATAACTACACATGGGTTTCACCTGATGGGCTGCATAAGATTATGATTGATTATATTAATCATAATCATATCTTAATTAAGAGTAAATGGACTAGTTCTGTTAGGAATACCAGGACATAGAGGGGAGCTGAAATTGGATCTGACCATTACCTTGTTAAAACTGTCTGGCAACTTAAACATAAAAAGTGTTTTGCTAGGTTAAAACATTTACCTTTAATGCTGAAGCTCTGAAAGACCCAGTTACAGCTAAAGCTTACCATGATAGGTTACTTAGTCATTATGACAGTCATGGTTTACTTACTACTGAAGAGGAAGAATGGGACCATTTTAAACAGGCGTTTTCGAAAACTAACAGTACTCTTTTAGGAAAAAAGGAACAGAGGAGGCAGAATTATTTGAGTGATAAAACACTTGAGCTTATTTCAGAAATAAAGGACTGTAGGAATGTCCTTAATCAATACCGTACTAGTCCTAATAGAAAGGATTACAGAGAGCTTAATAAACGAGTAAAGGATCAGTTAGCTGCTGATAAGAATCTTTGGCTTGATGGCTTGGTTGACAAAGCCGAGGTAGCAGTTAGACAGCACAACAGCAGAGAGCTGTACCAGATAGTTAATGTTTTGTGTGGTAGAAAACGAACAGGTATACAGGGATTGAAGGGTAAACAAGGTAAGGTTATAGAAGGTGAGGATTCTGTCATGGCTAGGTGGGCTGAGCATTCAGTGATGTTCTAAACAATGTGGTTAGTTCTACTCTCATTGTTTGCAATGATGATAGATGCATTACTGGCTTAAATGTTGGCCCTATAACACAATCTGAAGCTAGTTTGGCTATTTCTAAACTTAAACTTCATAAATCCCCAGGAGTAGATGAAATTATTACGGAATGTTTCGGTTACCACTTGGATTACTGAAATTTTGAATAATAAGCTTTTAGGCTTTTATGATAATGGCATGGTTCCTAAGGATTTTACCAGAGCTATTGTTATCCCTATTTTCAAAAAAGGTGATCGCATTTCTTGTGATAACTATAGGGGTATCAGCCTACTCTCTGTTCCAGGTAAAGTTCTTAGCATGATTGTGCATAATAGAATTAAGAATATGGTGACAGGCAATTGCATGATGAGCAATGTGGATTGAGAAGTGGTAGGGGAGGGGTCGATCAGGTATTTTCATTCAGGCAGATTCTTGAGAAATGTTTAGAGTTTCAGAAACCTTTGGTTGCTAGGTTTGTTGATTTCAAAAAAGGCTTTCGACTCTGTTGATCGTCATAACTTGTGGTTGATTGTGAGATCGTATGGTATACCTTACAAGTTAGTTAATATAATGAAAGCTCTCTATAATAACACTGAGTCGTGTGTGAGAGTTGGTAAGGCTTATAGCAGTTGGTTAGCATTGCTTCTGATGTTCGACAACGGTGCAATTTGTCTCCCTTTCTCTTTAGTTTGGTTATTGATTATGTTATGCGAAATTCACTTCAAGGAAAAGATTTTGGCCTTAAATGGTCTGGAGATACGAAAATTTCTGATTTAGATTATGCTGATGATTTAGCCCTTTTGGCAAATGATGTTGATGAGATGAATTCTTACATTCGCGCTGTTGATGAGACTCGTAGTAGAGTTTGGTTATAAACAGAGAGAAAACTAAAGTGATGAAAATTGATCAGACAAGTTGTGATTCAGCTAATCTGAATGGTTGTAATCTTGAGCAGGTGTCACAGTTTAAATATCTTGGGAGCTATGTAACAGATACTGGTGATGTGCGGCATGAGATTAATAGACGAATAGGGATTGCTGCCGGGTCTTTTAAGAATCTATGGAGAGTGTGGAGAAATAGGCGTATACACCTAAAGACTAAAATTAGACTGTATAATAGTTCAGTTCTTTCTAGGGTTAGGTATGGTAGTCAATATTGGACGCTTTGTAAACAAAATAACAGGAAACTAGATGCTTTTGATTCTAGCTGCTTACGCAGTATCTTGGGCATTAGGTGGTTCAACTTTGTAACTAATGATGAGGTTAGGCAAAGGAGTATGCAACCTCCTTTGAGCAACATATTGTGCAGAGAGAGACTCCTTTGGTTTGGCCATGATACCCGTATGGATAATTATAGATTGGTGAATAGGGTTAGAACAGTGTGCCTAAAGGCCTCAGAAAGAGAGGGAGACCTATGATGCGGTGGGCAGACATTGTCAAACAGGACCTTGTTAAAATTGATGTGCAGTGGCCAGATGCATAAGGTATAGCTCAGGACAGATATGCTTGGAGAACTAAATTGCACGGTCTGGTTGGACCTCCGTAGCCTATGGCTGCTTGAGGATGCTGATGATGAGTGAAAACTGAAATTAGATATATATCTATTGATTTTTCCATATAAATAATTTTCAACTTAAAATTTTGCTTCAACTTCAAAAAACTTTATTACATGTTAAATTTAAAATTACTATTTTGTAGCATTACTGTAGGAGCAAATGATTGTAGTCAGTCATTCAGTGAACAGCAAACCGTCTATTGCTGATGCTCTTCTCTGATGCTACGTTAAAATTGAATTTTGTAGGATTAAAATTTCATATTAATACAAATTAAATAATATGTTGTGGTAGTGAAACCTGGTCCCTCAGTAAGCAAGAAAACTTTAACCTGATGTTTGTGATTCTACATGCTCATACAGTATCTTAAGCATTAGTGATTTGGCTGTGTGAGATAAATAATATGAGGTTAGGCGAAGAACTCGGCAAGAGCCTGTGAGCGACATCATTTAAAGTGAAAGAATGGGTTAGTTTGGCCGTGCTGCTAGCACATATAGCTACAAATCAGAGAACACGATTATGAAGAGTGTGCCTAAAAGCCTCAGAAAAACTGCAATGCGGTAGACAGTTAAAATCATATAGCACCTTATTAGAATTTCTTTGGTGGTTAAATAATGTACCTCAGGATAGACGTGTTTAATATAGGATTATATCCTTTGATAAGATTACTAACAAAAAAAAAACACTAAATAAATAAAGTGAGAAGCACAAATATAGCTTGTTCATTAATGATGTTGTAAATTAATTATTCACCAAAAAATTCTATTCATTTTCAGGATTACTTGCAGATTTACTCTATGCAAGTGTTGTTTGGTCTGCTATTAATACCAAAAATGTATTGTTCTATTTAACTTTTGAGTTTCGCAATTAATCTCATAATATGTCATAAAACGTCTCGCACATGAGTGCCTTATCTGCCTCATGCTACATCTTAATTTTTAACGAATAACGTAAAGTTCACCAGGCACTTGAATTCTTGAATTAGTGCTGACGGGGTGTTAATACTTTACACTCAGTGGCCACCTTTTTCTTAGGTACATCTTTACGTTATATCAATTATAACTCAGATACAGAATCAGCAACTTCTGAAATAAACTTTTTATGAAAAAATGTGACTGAAAATAATTTGAAGATCTTTTAAATCTCAATTTAAATCTCAATTTCCATTTAAATATCAATTTTTCAACAATATTCGTTCGGTATTTAGAGAGTTATTGAACCTGGAATATTTAACAGAAACAATCATCATCATCATCATCATCATCATCATCATCATCATCATCATCATCATCATCATCATCATCATCATCATCATCATCAAGCAGCCATGGGCTACGGAGGTCCAACCAGACCGCGCAGTTTAATTCTCCAAGCATATCTGTCCTGAGCTACATCTGCTGCATCCGGCCACTGTACACCAATTCTAACAAGGTCCTGTTTGACATTGTCTGCCCACCGCATCCTAGTTCTCCCCCTCCTTCTGAAGCCTCTAGGCACACTGTTCATAACCCTATTCCCCAATCTATAATTATCCATACGGGCAACATGGCCAAACCAGCGGAGTCTCTCTCTGCACAATATGCTGCTTAAAGGAGGTTGCAGACACCTTTGCCTAACCTCATCATTAGTTACAAAGTTAAACCACCTAATACACAAGATACTGCGTAAGCATCTAGAATCAAAAGCATCTAGTTTCCTGTTATCTTGCTTACACAGCGTCCAAGTTTCACTACCATAACTAACCCTAGAAAGAACCAAACTATTATACAGTCTAATTTTAGTCTTTAGGTGTATACGCCTATTTCTCCACAATCTCCATAGATTCTTAAAAGTCCCGGCAGCAATACCTATTCATCTGTTAATCTCATGCCGCACATCACCAGTATCAGTTACGCAGCTCCCAAGGTAATTAAACTGTGACACCTGCTCAAGACTGCAACCATTCAGATGAACTGAATCACAACCTGCCTGACCAATTTTCATCACTTTAGTTTTCTCTCTGTTTATAACCAAGCCAGGCCCGAACTTAGCAAAGAACTATTACGACGAATAAAAACAACAAAAATGCATTCTTTAAGAGCGCAGGAAAAGTTCTTCATTGAAATACGAAAACGTATGTCGGTCGTACTTATCCCGTCAACCGCATCTAGTGGTATATTTGCGAATAAACTAATGGCAGTTACGGCCATTAGTTTATTCGCAAATATACCACTAGATGCGGTCACACCGACTGCGCTGTCGCTGCACTCGGGAATAGGAAGTTGCAATAAATGAAATGTCGGGTTATGGAAGTTTACCTGACAGGTATTAATAGAAATTACTTTTGAAAACCGCAGAAAGATGCATGTATTACTTGAAATAATTTGGTTTCTTCTTTAGTGAGATTCGCATCCACACCTTCCAGAAACATGCCCGGCGTCATAACGCTAGACCACCAGAGATTAACCGTTTCTTCAACTATGTGATATACAAGCATTCCCGCATTTTCGTTGATTCGCCACTGGCGAATACAAAAACTGCAATGACTGTTTGAATGAAGTTTTAGATCTGAGGGAACTGCAAGAGTGTAATATCGTTGGTCTTTCTTAAAAAGGATCAAAGCTGATAGTAAATAAACAGAAAGAAATAACTGGCAGTAAAGATTAAAAAATAAATATAGATAGAAATGACAGTAAGTGCAAGTCAGAGAGTCGACTCTACTTGACATAGAAATCACGAATTTAAAGGAGTGATTCCCGTATGTTCGTCGCATTGAAACGCAATATTATTTAAACTCTTTCACCCTTCCTTTCTGTATCTGTCTCTGTTTGAATTAAATATAAAAGTTGATGAGTGTAATAAAGGTTTAACGTTTTCCAGAAAGTATCTAGCTGTCTTTGCAAAGTGCTTAGTTAATTAAACACTAAACCAGCTCAGTCTGATTTGCATCGTCTTCAAAGCGATTCTTAAAGCTTTTCAACTCGTGAACATCAGACGAATGCTCTCAAGCATAGATCACGTGTCAGATGTTACATACGTCGCGTAGCGATGGCAGCTGCAATGGTAGAAACGTCCACTCCGATGTTTCAGTGATATATCAGCTGAGAAGAATGTCTATACCGAGTCTGAAATGCCATCAGCAATAGCGTGAGAGTGTTACTCATTCACTTGTGACACATTGTGACAATTGTAAGCTATATCCTCGTTCCATACATTCCTTGTTTGGATGAATAGAGAACTCCGGTGTTCACGAGTGGAGTAAATTGTGCTTATGCACTTCACGAGACGCTGTCTTGTAATGTTATCAGTATAGGTATCAGTATATATAATTTTTATTTCATAGAGTAGTCGACGATATATCTGCCTACATTAAAAATTTAAAAATCAGCGAATTAAAGCGGCGTTTGGACCATCACTAGACACAAATATTTATTTTTTACTTTGTGTGGAAACATTACGAGGGTATATCAAAAAGTTGCATTCTTGAATACATAACAAACAACAAAGTATACGAGAGCTGCAAATATATTAGTGTGAAGATACAACCTATCTATTTCTCCACTTAGTCACCTAGATTATGTAAACACTTAACTAAACGTATGAATAATTTGTCAATTACCTGTGTGTAAAAATCTGCTCCGATGTCCACCAACTAGGTCGAAAACCACTTCTTTGACGTCTTCATCTGACAAAAACCTCTATCCTCCCAGATATTCTTTCAGTTTACCGAACGAATGGTAGTCACAGGGGATAAGTCAGGGCTGTAAGGTGAATGTTGCCACATTTCCCATTTGAGCTCTACCTCTGATGTATTCGTCTGACAAATTTGTACGGCCGTTTTCAGACTGTTGGCACCACTTAACGATAGCCAGAAGAGTCATCGCATATAATAGCCAGAAGAGACATCGCATATAATATTCGCCTTATAAGGCGGATATTTCTCGATGGTTTCCGTATAATTAAAGATTTTTGTCGACAGAAAAAATAAATGAACTGTTCCCTGTCCTGCGGACTGCTGATTTAGAGTAAAAAATCGAGTTGACGCGCCATCATTCGCGAACGTAAAAACTTACTCGTTCACGTGTTGCAACTGCCCTGGTCAGACATTGTACTATGTCATAGATCCCTCCAAAACACAAATGTTGTTTCCTTACTACGACGACGAGTAGCGTTGAGTGCAACTTCTTTTTTAATACGCCTACGTATTTTTGTTTCAGGGAACATGAAATTTTAAAGGAATAGTTTTTAAATATTTTACTCTTTTTATTTTAGAGTCAGTTTATTTACGATTCAAAGGTAAAAAAGAAAACTCCACAAGAAATGTAAATGAGAGCAAGAAGCACCACGCACACAATTCAATTTATTTACCAAGTTTCATGTTTTTTTTTTAGGTTCGTTTATTTTTAATATATCTTTTGAGAAGACAAACACGTTTTCTTGACTTGTTTTGAATTTTTCATTGATTGCCCGCGGGTAAAGAAAAAGACTTTTCACCGACAGGTTGGGGTTAAGGGGTCATGGGGTCATGGGATGCCATTTGAATATTTTTGTCACAAGCGATAACTAGAGTCGAGACATTTTTAATTTACATCAAACTGCGAAACATTACATTTTCGGTTTCTGCAATTTTCAAGAAAATTACAGAATCCGAAAGTTTAAAAATTTGATTATTTGATAAAAATTCAAAATGATTACACGGATTTAAAAATAATAACGAACTACCTCTGTATCACAAGAAAAACTTGATCAAAGTTTTCGATTGTGAAAAACAGCAGATCCAATACGCTTATTTGTAATGATAACGCACATACAATTGCTGAAATTAAAAATGCGTTTGTTCCGCTAGTTTTTATATCGTTCTGAGAGAAAACGGTAAAATACATACACAGTCGTATCAGAAAAATATGACCACCTACCATAGTATAGGTATGGTAGGTGGTCATATTATTCTAATACGACTGTGTATCTTTACATGTCACAAATAAACTAAATTTTGTTGTTTTAACAGATAATTGTATTTAGAGACAAATGAAAAAATATTTTTTGGGTTAGATAAGAATTGATGAAATATTATGATCTGCACTTTCCGAATCTTTCGAACACTGTAATTGCGATTTCTAAAGGGTGAAAAAGTTGAAAATTCCAAAATTTCAAAGAATATTGCAACGTATATTAATGATAGGAATTTGAAATCTGAATTTTTCACATTCAGTTGGTGGAATGTGAACGTCGTGAAGTTTCCATTGGATAGAACGAGAGTGACAATCAGAAAAGTGTATTTTAGTTGGATTGGTACTAATGAAATATTATAATTCGCATTTTTTCAAACACTTAGGTAGTTTTAATATACACCGAAGAGCAAAAAAACAATATAAGACCCGCGCGTCTCTATGCAAATCGAAGTAACTGCAGTGAACGATGGCGCATGTTAAGGTCATGAAACGGTATAAATAACATCTGATAACGAGCTCTGTTAATCAGTGTTATTCTTGTTCTTCAGATGGGAAAAGCAGCGGACGTAAGTGAGCTCAGAGCATTTTTGAGACAGCAAGGCTTGTGGGGTGCTCACGGTACCCGTGGTTAGTACCATCAAAAAGTGGTAACAATAGGGAAAAACCATGAACCGCTGGCAAGGTGTGAGCCGACCCTGTCTCATCGATGCGAGAGGTGAGCGAAGACCCCCCCCCCCCAGCCACTGGGTATGTCATTCATGTTCAGGAAACTATGACGTCTACCACCTATCTAAACATCATTGCAGACCAGGTACATCCTTTGATGGCAACGGTATACCCTTTTGTAGTGCCCTCTTTCAGCAGGATAATGCGTCATACCACACTGCCCGGATTGTTCGAGAATGGGAATGTTTGGAGACCAGGCCCTGGCCTCCAAATGCCTCAGACATCAATCCAATCGAGCATCTGTGGTTTGTGTTGGAACAGGATATCCGATCTGCGGCTGCTCAACCACATAACTTACAAGAGTTAAAGGATCTGTTGGTAACGTGTTGGTACCAGATACCACACGACACCTTCAGAAACTTGTAGCATCAATGCCTCGCCGGGAAGAGCTGTTTTGTCAGCACGTAGAGGACCAACATCATATTAGGCATCTGCTTAATATGATGTTGGTCATAACGTTTGGCCACAAATACAAATACGCAATATAAAACTAGCGTATTTGTATCAACAAATAATATTAGCATAAAACTAAATATCTCACAAAGTAAATGCTTTATATACTTTCTTTATCATCACTCACATATTCAGTTTCATAATCCACGTATGCAAAATCTCCTGAATTGCATTTTGAGTCAGGGCAGTCAACATCAGAATTGCTCCATAAAATATAATCTTCGGTGCCATCAAGTGCATTTCTAATGCTTGTGTTGAAGTGTCTGTAAGAAAATTTCAGAATCGAAGTAGTTGAGACCCATTTTCCAAGTTCTGAAGCAGATGCTCTATTGATCTTACCAAAAGGAGTCAGTAGAAGTTGTTTAGATAACAAACTCGACTCGTATTCATTCCTTAAATAATATTTGATCAGTTTATTAATTGATACATCGAACACATTGGCACCCTATTAAACCACGATAGTAGAATCACAATCCTCTTTTGCATGTGTATAGTATTACGTATTTTCCTTGCGCTTTAATCACAAAACTGACTCTTTCGACATTGATGTCGACATTGAGTTCTTATACACTATCAAATGTAAAATGCATCCGATTTCACAGAGATTAACAGAAAAAAAAGGTGCATCTTATAACTGACGAAATCTGATATTAATGAATAAAAAACATAAGTTGTGGACTTCAAAATTGATATTTGCCCTTTCTCTTCGGTGAACAAAAATTAATTTTTTTATTTTTAATTAAAAAATATTGTGTTGTTAATACTGCTATTAGTGCAATTAGTGAAAGAAACATTTAAACCTACTTGATATCCTGGTATAGGAATTCCAGTGGGTAACATGGTCTTGGCTTGCTATACACCAGACAGACTGTTAAAAGTCAGATATTAAAAAAAAAATCATCAAGTTTTCTTTTCGAGGTGTGATGATAGCAAACACATCCGGGTATAGGCTTGCTTCTCAGCAGAAAGGCATATGATGGTCTTTCAGGATATGAATCTTTTAATGAAAAATTTCTTAGAGATAAACTTAAAAGAGGGATTAAAGATTTAAAAACTACCTGTTGCGAAGGTTTGATGAGAACACTGGTTTTACGGACAGCTTCAGGATATTTTAAATTCTCTCAAGAGAGGACATAATTACACTGCTGAAAATAGAAATTGTAACACCGCGGAGGAAATTATGTTGTATGCGCCCAAAACTGACAGGAAGGAAGCTATGAGGGTAGATGCGCAAATGATAAAAAACGTAACGTGAGAAGGCAAGATACACTCTTTTATTGCAGATTCATCAGTACGTGATGAGCCCACTAGGACGGTAATACAAGTCTGTAGATACCTCGACATTCCATCAATCAGAGTTGGGTTGGGTTGTTTTACCTCTGAGCGGCACTTTTTTGCACACCATGGGCTAAATGGCCAGGTCACATGGACCCCGAAGGTTCAGAGAAGGTTGGGGGAGGGGACCCACTGGAACAGCTGTTGGGAGACAGATGGTAGCCTACCGTCAAGGCCATCCAGCGTGTTCTTTAACGTGCACAGGGTATGGCTCTCCCGCACACGGGGCACACGGGGCCTAGTGAAGGCAATGCAGACGATTTCTCAAATAAAAGATTGTAAGGGAATCAACACCATAGTAGTCTTGACAAGTAGCATTATTAAATGATCAGGAATTTCTGAATCATCCATGATACCAAGCTGTATGGGCTGAGCCATGGGAGGATAATTCTCTCCCTCTATTATTACGTCACAAGTTAGAAATCAAATATATAACACAGTGCAAAACAGTTCTAAGATCATCATCATCATCATTCTCAAGCAGCCATGGGCTATGGAGGTCCAACCAGACCATGAAATTTAGTTCTCCAAGCATATCTGTCCTGAGCTACATCTGCTGCATCTGGCCACTGCACACCAATTCTAACAAGGTCCTGTTTGACATTGTCTGCCCGCTGCATCCTAGGTCTTTCCCTCTTTCTAAAGACCTTTAGGCACACTGTTCATAACCCTATTCACCAATGCATAATTATCCATACGGGCAACATGGCCAAAACAGCGGAGTCTTTCTCTGCACAATATGCTGCTTAAAAAAGGTTGCCGATTCCTTTGCCTTTTGCTTTCTTTGTAACTAACAACATTAGTTACAAAGTTGAACCACCTAATGCCCAAGACACTGCGTAAGCATCTAGAATCAAAAACATCTAGTTTCTTGTTATCTTGTTTACAAAGCGTCCAAGTTTCACTACCATAACTAAACATAAAAAAATCAAACTATTATACAGTCTAATTTTAGTCTTTAGGTGTATGCGCCTATTTCTGCACACTCTCCAGAGATTCTTAAAAGTCCCGGAAGCAATCCCTATTCGTCTCTTAATCTCATGCCGCACATCACCAGTATCAGTTACATAGCTCCCAAGATAATTAAACTGTGACACCTGTTCAAGACTGCAACCATTCAGATGAACTGAATCACAACCTGCCTGACCAATTTTCATCACTTTAGTTTTCTCTCTGTTTATAACCAAACCTACTCTACTACCAGTCTCATCAACAGCTCGAAAGCATTCATCTCATCAACATTATTTGCTGAAAGGGCTAAATCATCAGCATAATCTAAATCAGAAATTTTCGTATCTTCAGACTATTTAAGGCCAAAATCTTTTCCTTGCAGTGAATTTCGCATAATATAATCAAAAACCAAGCTAAAGAGAAAAGGAGACAAAAAACACCCTTGTCGAACACCAGAAGTAAAGCTAAACCAATTGGTACAAGACTTACCAACTCTCACACACAACTCAGTGTTATTATAGAGAGCTTCATTATGTTAACTAACTTGTAAGGTATACCATACGATCTCACAATGAACCACAAATTATGACGATCAACAGAGTTGAAAGCCTTTTTGAAATCAACAAAGCTTGCAACCAAAGGTTTCTGAAACTCTAAATATTTCTCAAGAATCTGCGTGAGAGAAAATATTTGATATACACATCCCCTACCACTTCTGAAAATTCACATTGCCCATCACGCAATTATCCGTCAACAAGTAATAGCTCTGGTAAAATCCTTGGGAACTATGCCTTTACCATAAAACATGTTCAAAATTTCAATCATCCATGTGGTAACAGAAACATTCCCAACTCTAAGCATTTCAGTAGTAATTTCATCTACCCCTGGGATTCATGTAGTTTTAAGTTTAGATATAGCCAAAAAAACTTCAGACTATGTTATAGGGTCAAAATTAAAGCCAATAATGCATTTATTATCATTGCAAACAACGGGAGTAGAACTAACCACATTATTCAGAACATCAGTGAAATTCTCAGCCCACCTAGCCATAAGAGAATCCTCACTTTCTATAACCTTACCTTGTTTATCCTTCAATCCCTGTATACCTGCCCGTTTTCTACCACACAAAACATTAACTATCTGGTGCAGCTCTGTGCTGTCGTGCTGTCTAACTGCTTCCTTCTCTTCACGTTAAGGGACACACTGGATGGCCTTGACGGGAGGCTACCATCTTTCTCCCAACAGCTGTCCGGTGGGTCCCATCCTCTCAACCTTCTCTGAGACATCGGGGTCCTTGTGACCTGACCATTTAGCCCATCGCGTAAAAAAAGCCGCACTCAAAGGTAAAGCAACTCAACCCCACACTTTTTTCATTCGCTTTTGGATGTTTCGAAGTCTCTTTATCTCACGTCAAGAATGCATTAACAAAAATGTATGTATGTATGTATATAATCAATTAATATTCACCAAAGTATGATTTTATATAGCATAAATAAAATTAATAATTTTTTTTGTATTAAGGTTAGCCATCAGAGATATAAACACCTAATCTCTCTGATAGAATTTATTTTCGGTTTTCCTCCAACATCCCTTATAATTTCTCATGGAATGCAGAGCAAACTCTTAATACAGGTTTTCTTTTCGTCCCTCATTAGAAGTGAACACTCTAAAGCTTTGATTCCAATGACCCCCTGTCATGAGGCAAATCTTACTAAGATTGCTCATTAGTGGCTAAGAGCAACGATATTGGTCTTCAATGTACTGACTATCACAAGCTGCACTGTGCAATAGCAGAGTTAAATATAGACGCCAGCGAGTGTTTGTGATTGCGAAAAGTACAGCGATAGCCATTGAATGAAGTTACAGCTCATCTGTTCTCCATTGGTGTTTCACTGAGGAGCTGGGCATTGCAGGGAAAGCCCTCTTGGCTGAATTCTTGCGAAAGCACTCTTCCTAAACGACTTGATCAAGAAAGCAAAACGAACAGAAGGAGTTATGCGGTCAATAATTCTGAAAGAGATCGTCTCCGATTAATGGGCGAAATTTTAACTTTCTCAGAGCGGAAAATGCTCTTCAAGCGAGAGGAAATAGTCATTTCCTTTTCAACCGACAGATGTTACTTAAATCTAAAGGAGATGAATCTCATGTTTTTCAATAAATGTTTATATAGTGCACTCTTACAGTTATTATTTTGGAATGTAGAATGGTCTAGCTTTCATTGATTTTAAAGTTTTTCAAATGTTCCATTAACTTAAACTCTCAATGGTAAAGTATTACTAAAAATGTCCTGTAGACAGGAAACACTGGAAATAATTAGCTGAAAAAAAATTGTTGTCCTGAGTGGTATTCGAAACCCACGAACGACGCATGAAAGGCTTCTGGGAGATGTGGGTTCGAATCTCACTCAGCGCAACAATTTTTTTTGCAACCAGCAGTTTGTCATCAGTTTTCTCTGTATCGAAACTTTTTAAATTCTCTTTAAGTTCAACTTTAGGATCAAGATGATCAGCTCGGTGCCTAGGATGAAGTGAAAAGGACATCTAAAAGCTTCGACGTATTATATAGTGGGATCTTCGTTCTTTCTTCCTCCCTCTGTGTGTGAGCTTTAAACTCTGGATACCTTTTCACTAAATTAATGTTAGAATGTCACTACTCTATTACTTATCACTAGACTCTACAAATATGTATACTATATGCATATATACAGTACACTGTAATTTACAGTTCAAACAATACAGTGTTTCAATTTCCTTTGCTGGAAATACAGCCAGTGAGGTCACGAAATGTATTTCTGGGTGTATAAGGCTCACTCGACCCAATCACGGACGTCCACGTTCCAAGTTAGTGGTAGCCTTTCTAAAATGCAACTCTGAGTGCGGCACTTAATTAAACACATTATTAGTTTTTACCTGACCCCAAGCTGCCCATCTTGTTCCTAAGAAAAGCTCTGCAGGAAAATACCGCTACTGACTTGCCGTAGCTGATCGAGTCCTTGCTTATAAGAAGAAAGATAAATCGTGGTCAGAAAGCAGCATGTGGTGTCAAAAAAAATGACACCCCATGCTGCTTTCTGACCACGTTTTAGGAATCCCTGAGCTTGGAAAAGAAATTTTCCAATGACGGCCTGTGAGAGCATCTGCACTTGAGCTGTACAAGCTTTTGAATTATAATTCTGTATGTAAACATAGTTACGTAATAACAGGCAAATATTTGCTAAAAATGTTAACCTTGCTAAAAATATTAAAGAGTAACTAATACGAACATAACCGTAAGAGAAAGTGTGTTCTATATGGGCTGCATTTGTGTATGATTATGATTCACAATCCTCACAAGATCAGCTGATCTTCAATCGATATCGCGACGAACCCGATAATTTTCGGTTGAAAATACGAATATTTTTTTTCGTCTTTCTGCTGAGGTCCTGCCATCCTCTACTATGGACACTACACTACACTACTATGGACACTCACAGACTTCTACTATGGCATATAAACTGGCAGGCTCCTGTTAGACCTCTGTGGCAAGCAGCTGCTTGAGTGGGGATTTATTTATTTTTATTTTATTTATGTGATCAGATCAGCAAAGCTTTTTGCTTATCTGCCTACAGGGAATCCAGATGTCCTGATTTGTGCGGGACTGTCTCAATTTTCAGAGTAAAATCCCGAATTCCGCATGAACAGTCAAAAGTCCTGCAGAGCAAGGACCAAGAAGCCATTAATATTTCGTTTTTTATTTCTTACAAATGAACTTTTTTTTCCAAGGTAGTTTTTCATTTGGTCTGCCGAACTCAAAACATGGGATTCCTGTAATAAGAAGTACCTACACCTAAGTGTCTGGAAATACAGTTAACCAGATCTGAATCAAGGAAAATATAGTAGAGGGAAGCAAGCGATTAAATCGAGCGGGAAAAGGGTAGGTTTTGCGGGAAAATGGTAGGACTGAATTTCTATTGCAGTTAATATTTTCCCCTTCGTTATTAAATTCATTCCAAGAAAAATATCACAAGAAGGCATCCCTAGCTGTCTCTTGTGATGGAAGTAATATCTGTAGCTCCAGTTCTCAGCGTTATTTACATAATTTAGTAATAAAGTATCACCAGGAAATCTCCCGGAGATATTGTCTACGGGATATTTTCCCGTGTAGACAACGTTCCGTGATAATTTGTCGTGTAGACAACGTCTATAGGACATGTTCCTGTGATACTATATTACTGAATTATGTATATAACGCTGTGAGCGTGAGTGACAAATATTACTACTATCACAAGAGGCAGCTTGGTTGCCCAATTTGTGATGTAGATGACGCCAGTAGCGAATCAATAAATTATGCAGGAATGTATATGTATGTCACATTGCCGAAAAAAATCGTTGGTCTCTGATGGTGTAGTGGTTATCATACTTGTAATATTTCTGGGAGATATGGTTTGAAAAACACTCAGGGCAAAAACCATTTTTTAAAGGGTTTCTTGCCTACAAAACATTTTCCTGTGACATTTTATTACTGAATTATTTATAATGTAGTTCATTTTAATGCATTTTTTAATGAAGTCATATCATATTTTTTTTTTCGTTTTTCTTACATTATGTGCATTTATATCAGTCGCATATATTTAAATCAATAACAATTAATGGACTGATTACTCGTTGACATAGATTTCAAAAAATAATTTTGTTGATAAAATGGGTTTCGCCGTGATTGGGACTCGAACGCACATCTGCCAGTCACATGCCGGGTATTCCTACCACCAAACTATAACGACTATTCTTTCTATCAGCTAATTGTGAATTTAAATCTTCCAGATCATGTCGTTCGTGGCACCATCTATGAAAGGAAACGACAACCTTTCAATATTGCTCAGAATTAGATATAAAATTGAAGTCACTCACACTGAAGCGTTATTAATGAAATAATTTCTTAGTAGTAAATGCACAGATAACACTTAGTAGTAAATATTGACATAGAATTTAAGAAATAATTTTGTTGAAAAAATTGAGTCCAATTCACTGCAAAACTCATTTTTTCAGCGAAAACATTTCTTGCATAAATTTTATTTTTTTATGATATTGTCGTTCCCATATTTCTCGAAATATGGACTCGACATATATGTTTGGGCTACATGTCCTCCGCAATATTGTTGTTAGCGTCGTTCGAATCCATTTCTTTCAAACTCTCATTGCCAACGAATTCGCAACCGGCAGGCTCCGTATTTTAGAAATTGATGCAAGCTGAGGATCCCATCTGCAAAGGAGATTCCAACCAAGACAAACAAATGCGTCGACGTGGCAAAAATCCTGCCGTCCAGCAAATTTCGATACCGGCGCATACCAAATCAGAGCGTCCCGCGACGACCCAGATGGTCCAATTCTTGCCTCAGTCTGGCGTAAGCAACACGAACTAAGATGCACTCTCCTCCTTCTTGGCCGAAAAACTTGGATCTCTACGGACTTGTAATCGTTGACTCGAGTAACCTGGACGAGAGCATGCACCTTTGCCTCTTGCCATGTGAGCAGGACGGGTGGAGCGTCGCACTAGAGGAAAAAGACATCTCCTGATGAGCAGATGATTTCCCTTTCCCTGACTAACGGATTGAAGCGGCATGAGAAGGGCGAGAGTCTACGCCACTCTTGTGCCGAGGAGCGAGGTATGATCATATTCCCTGCTCTGGTCCCCTTAACGTAGTTTGAAAATGGTTAGCGCCAAACTCAGTCTAGGTCACGCTGCTCTAGACCTCTCATGCTGTTAAATCAGCGAGATCCCTGTACCTGTCGTTCTCGCAGGAGTGATGAAAAATGTGTAATTAATGTGTTACAATGAATTATTTTAGTTTTGTAGCATTCATTCTGATCCTCTTTTTATTTGTACACTGAGGACCAGTCGACGAAACAGCCCTGGGAGAAAAACAATTTCTTACCTTTGCTGATAAAAAGTTATTGCGGCCACAGACCCAATTTCCACAGAATGTTGAACTTGTCGGTAAACACAACGCTTTCTTCCCCTGCCCTCCTTTTTTATATTTGCCCATGATGTTATTCGTCTCCAAACATCCAGGTTTGGGTGTGACAATATGGATACAAATACGATAGCGTTTGTATCCCGACTTCATATTTCAAAAATGCTGAAACTTCCTGATTTGTGATTTTAAAAATCTGGCACATTTTTCTGCCAATGTTTTACGCAACTGTTTTGCCAATAAAAATCAGTCTGTAAATCCGCTTTGTAGACAGAATTTGAAGTAAATTCAACTTATCTTTTGGAGAAATTTAGTAAAGCTTCATTCTACATCAGAAATCCTTTCAGCAGAAAAGAACAACAGTAACCAAAAGCAACAAAATAAAAGTAGAGTTAACCTCAAGCTGCTTTGTATTTGAACGCGTTAAGGCGAAAACTATTTCCAAAGGTCACATTTCACAATCTCTGTCACACGGAAAAGTGAAAGAAACAAAAAAGAGGAGAAAACAACAATAACGACAGAAGATTAAAAGCTGGAAATCGCGGGATTTGCCTTGTGATGTTTGCGCAGATGACAAAAATAACATTTATGAGTCGTTGAGCTGTTCACGTCGTTCAGTTCGCAAAGCGGAAATGATGACTTCGTTCCGCTGATGCGTTTTGACTTATTCTCTTGTCATTGGCATCCACCGTGTAAGAGAGAGAAAACCTTCCTCTTCGCTTTTGCGGAGGGAAACACTCTCTCTCTCTCGATGGCTGTTGACACGATGAGAAGGAAACGCTTCAGCCCTATTCTCGCTAAATTGAAAACTTTATTTTCCGCTCTGTTTGAGTCTCCACAACAGCCACAGAAAACATTCTGTCCACCAGACAGTTTGACAGACGTGGAAATTCTATTCATTTCTTTGTTTTTCTTTGCCTGTGTGGAGGCGTTGCTCGCTGGCCACTGACGCATACGAAACGCAATATTCTTTCGTCAGTATGCGCTGAAGATGAGCTACTCTACGACTCGTAGGAAAATTCGCTTTTTTGCGTCTTCCTCTCTTCTACTTGAAATGATGAGAAGGGATGAACGATGAGAAGAGCTTGGGGGAAACGACGGCATCAGCAGATTGGGAAGAAAAGAAGTTCGTGAATACGAACACAACACAGAGAGGGATATGCACTGGAAAGGGAACAGATGGTTTTAAATCCTGAACGCTTAGAACGTTCCTGCATTTATGTTAAAATCTTGCTCTGGTTACCTTAACGTAGCTTGAAAAAGCTACATTACACGTAGATTCTAAAGCTATATATAACGCTAAAGCTATAGGTAATATTTCTAAAAGCTATATATAACTATATGTAACGGAGATTCTAAAGCTGTAGAATATTACTGGCGTAATTTCAATAGCTTTAGAATTAATTTTAGTATTTAAATATAGCCCTGCGAGGATAGCAAAATTCCTATCCGCACCCACATCTGCAAAATCTTATTCGACCCGCATTCATATCCGCAAACTTTATCAGCATCTACTCTTACTTAGTACTTAACCTTCGATATCTTCCAAATGCTTATATGTATGTTTTGAGTAAAGGACATTAGTCTAATGCAGTGGTTCTCAACCTTTTATGCTTCACGTACCCCCTGGAAATGTGTATGTAACTGGGGTACCCCTTGTATATATAGATAAAACTATAGTTATAGTATAACAATGGGGATAAAATAAAACATATACATATACATTAAATTTGTATTCATAAATTGCATATATCGATAAACACAAAAAAATGACAACAATTTAACAAATCTTATAAAATTATGAACATTTTACTGGGTAATCAGATCTAGCGACTTTTGAGCTCTCACGGCGTACCCCAAAAAATTTTACCGCGTACCCCACGTTGAGAACCCCTAGTCTAATGGTTTATTAATGACTAACTATTAATGGGAAAATATACTGTGATAAAAAAAAAACATTACGTAAAAGAAAAATGCCTTACTAAATATTAGAGAAAAAAATGGCTTAAATTTACGAACGCAATGTTGTTCTTTTAAATGCAGTCATCGGCGATTATCGGAAGACGCCCTTTTTATTATCCAGTAACTCCCCTCTATATATCACTGTGCACTCTTCGCGATCTCCACTACTAAAATGTTCACAAATTTAATTCCAGTTTTCTGCGTAACACACCAGTAATGCTTTAAACTTATAGTCTGCTTTGCAGATAAAACTGTCGTTTCTGTAATATAGGATAAGTTTTCTTTTTAATTTGTGGCTTTATCTTAACGTATATTTTGTTTTCTTTTTAGAGTGAACATCGTCGTTGAATTTTCAAATCCTTTTTTTTTCCATTATATCAAGTAAGTGACATATAGGTGACAAGAATGGCTGACAAGTGGAAAATTTCCTGTCAGCGAAAATTTCCTGTCAGCTATAATTCAGTAAGCCGTCCCGTGGCCGAGTGGTTAGCGCGCTTGGCTGCTGATCTAAGGGACCTGGGTTCGAGCCACGGATTAGGCATGGATGTGTGTGTCGTTTTTCTGCTGAGGTCATGCTCTCCTCTCAGATCTTCTACTGTGGCATATAAACTGACAGGCTCCTGTCAGGCCTCTGTGGCAAGCAGCTGCTTGGGGAGGTATTTTTTTTTTAATTTATAATTCAGTAATATTTGCTAATTTTCCTGCATATCTTATCAAATCCAAGATTTTATCCGTTCTCCGCGTTAACGTTCATCTTTAATTCGACGAGAAATTTTAAATGCTGATATCCGCAGATAAGTCAGCAGATAAAATCGGCGATATCTGCATTTGCTCAAGGCTTTATATATAAAGCCAACAGCAGTACCAAGCTGAAAACACCAGTTCTCCTCCGAGGTCAGTACTTGGGAGGGTGACCACCTGGTAACACCGCGTGCAGTTGTCAAAAAATATGCTGAGGACCCGCCATCCTCACAGATCCTTCTACTATGGCGTATTAAACTTGGCTGGCTCCTGTCAGACCTCGGTGGCAAGCAGCTGCTTCAGGAGGTACTTATTTTTATTATTTATTCTATATATAAATAATGAGCCTTGGGAGAAATCGATTGTTTGTTAATCAATGCATTCACACTTTAATAAGAGAATAAAGAGATCTTTCATAAAATCTCATTCAACAAAAAAAAGGAAAATATTTTATGTCGGTTTAATGAAATATTCTATAAGGAATTAAAAAGAAATTAAATGGGTCTTTACAATTATCATTTATCTCAGTTAATGTCACATATTGAATGTCATTGGTAAATGAGTAAGTAAATTCCATTTTTTTTTCCAGTGTAAACAGAAAACCTTTCGTTAGATAAAACTTAAAATATTTAAAATCATTTTCTGGTGAAAATATTGCAATTTCTGCTTCACTTGTATTAAGCTATCTCAAAGAATATCACGTGATCTGGCTGCGTATACTTCATAAGTAATGTGACCATCGCGTAATTAGCATTTTTTATTCCAGGACAGGAAGAGAATCCAAAATCACTGACTTCCAAAAAACATGCCTGATCGTTGGTGCTCGACTGGTTTAGTATCCACATGGCTTGTTTTGGGCAATAGGCGACACCTGGTGTTGTAGTCGGATGAATACATGTTTAGAGCATTAATATTGTACGAAACCCATGAACCAGTAAGATATGTGCATTGCTACAATTGTGGAATATTTGCGTTGCATGAATGGAGTGCAATATTTCGAGGGATGAATGCAATAATTTATATATTATTGATACTTTTGCCTGGATTAAAATTTTAAAAAGTCACAATTTTAAGAGAGAATGCATACTTTAAAAAATATTCTGAACTAGCATTATGCCATGCAGCTAGGTTACGGCAGAGCAACAGCAACCAGGAATTTTTTACTTATAGTATTTTTTGTGAACTACGGAGTACACAATCTGTGGTTCCCGCCCAGTGACCTTAACTTCGATCTACGATTATGGTAAGTGCATAGGGATGGTATATATATATATATCAGAACCTTGAATTGGCAGAGCTTTGAGGAGATTGCAATTCAGAATGCTTGAAAAAAATCTGACACTATAGATTTTACTGAGAATTGAGGCTTGGTTCATTGCCTATGGATAAAAAGAAAACTTTAGAAAGACGACTTCAAAGAGGCAAAACAAATTTAAATATCTAAATTTTAAATGAAAATTTCTTGAATACCCAAGGCAGAATTTCGATCAGAAGTTTTATGGTTGGCGCTAAAACAAAACTTTTGGCTGGAAAAAAGAGCAACCCTTCAATATTTGCAGGTGTGGATTTAGTAATTCGAGAGAAAATATTTTTTGTCCAAAAAGATAAAAACAAAAAGAAAAGCGTTAAATGTCACGTGACACGAAGGTTGTCAGATCACTAATTTCTAAAAAAATGGTTGCCAGATATTTTTTCTGAATTCTGTAATCAACCATAGTGTTCGGATACTTTTTTGAGCGACTATACTTTTCGGATAGATTGCACGAATTTATGAAAATAATGGCAGAAAAACGAATGAAATGAAGGAAATGCAACAGAAAAGTGTAAAAATTTGGGATTATTGCATCCATGCAGGACCGGATCTAGGGGGGAGTGGGGTAAGGTAGGTCTTCCCCCCGCCCCCCTCAGAATGCTAGTAAGAGTAATAGAAGCAAAAATTATTAAACTTATTTATATTTCGTGAAATTTTTCAAGAATTTTTTAAAGATCTATAAAACGGGGGGAGGGGGGCGGATGTTGTACTACATTGGAAATTCCGTGTCTTGACACCCCGTTTTACATTTCTCCAGCTCGATTCTGTTTTTTTTTTGCCCCAACCTCGATATATTTCTAGATCCGGACACACATCCATGTAACACGAGATTTGTCAATTAACCAAAAGGTTGTGCTATTTTATATCTGAGCGGCATTTTTTGCATGCAATGTGCTAAATGGTCAGGTCACAAGGAACCTGAGGGCTCAGAGATTGTTAGGGGAGGGGACCCACTGGGCCGCGGTTAGGAGACAGAACGTAGTCCCCCCTTCAAAGGCCATCCAGCGTGTTCTTTAAAGGGCACAGGGTATGACTCTCACGCACACGAGACCCCGGCTTAACGTCCCATCAGACGGATGGCAGTCTCTTCAAGACCATCAGTGTCATCTATTGACCGAAGGTAGTACGGTGAGTTTTACGGAGATAAATCTCAACGCTGACCCAGGCGGGATTCGAATCTGGGAACTGCAGGTTACGAGCCCGGCATGCTACCGACTGGGCCACCCTGTCCCGCTAAACAAAGAAAAATGATTTGGAATAAATCAAAACAAAAAATGAAAATTGTTGGCTTTCCACGGAGTAAAAATTAAAATAATGACATAGAATAAAATTTTCAAAAATTGTGAAAACGGAATTTCGGAAATATTATTTCTCATGGCAGGCCCGAATCTAGAAAACAGTCGAGGGGGGGGGGTATGAAGCACAATCCAGACGAAAAAATGCATCATACCATTTCCCTTTCCGTTTTACAGGTCTTTAATAAATATGTCGAAAAATGCATGAAATATAAATAAGTTTCATAATTTTTTGCCTCTTTTACCATTTTTTAGTGGTTTTTTAGTGGTTTAAGTGGTGGGCAGGGCACGCCCTCCCCCAACTTTCAGAATACTAATATTTTTTTTCCCGCCAAAGATTACAGAATACTAATAATGTTTTCCCCAAATCCGGCCCTGTCTCGTGGTATAATCGTAATTTTTGCAGTACTCCTCAGATACACCGACAAACTGGTATATTCCTTGTCATCTCATTTCTACCATTCACTCCCCTATACTCCTTGTACTTCTCACCTCCTTGTGGGCGGAATTTTACATCCTGATTCCTGATATTGCAGAGCCAATGATTCGCACAGAAATGCAGCGGATGCTATTCCTGGCGATTTGATTAAGTCCGATGGCTTCCCGGATCGTTTTACAAGGAGTGATGGTTGAAAGGGAGCATGGCATCCGAGAAGCTCTGATGTTGAACCAAACTTAGTACATTGTAAAGGAAATTGACTTTCCATCAGCATTTCCATCGATATCTGCGTCGCAAAAATGCTGTGAGATGGGGTTTCAGGGAATAAGTAATGGATGCACCGCACACGCTTTATGGCAAAGCAATATGGTTCAACTTACAGAAAAACATACATTCAGCCAGCCAGCTCAGTCAGACCCAATTTCATTCATATTTAGTTTGTTTTATAACAATAATCTGTTTTAAAATTTCCATAAGAGTTAATTGATTTTGCTTATAAAAACGACAGGTTAAATTAATATACTATTTTTTGAGTTTATTAAAGGGGTCCTGAGAATAATAATTAAGACCAATGCAGTCGTTTCATGAAGAAAAAAAAATCTGAGGTTCTGCTTTCAAAATAAATAACTACAATTAATGGAAACTTTCATACATCTGTTACGTATATAATTATGTAGAACGTCGGACATTTGGTCGATGACTTGATTACTTCAGAATTTTCTGCCTAAATATTGGTTCAAATAAAAACCAAGATTGGGATATTTTAAAATTTTGGATTAATGTTAGAGTGAGATACCCTCATTAAAGGAAGGCGACTTTTGAACATGGTATACTAAGCATTGCTTAGTATACCAAAATATAAATATATTTAGTATACCAAAATATAAATATATTTATTATACTAAAATATAACTATAATATACCAAAAGTATAACCAAAGTATAATCCATATGTAAATATAGTATACTAAGCATTGATTAGTATAGCAAAAAGCAGCTGTGATGTGAACGATCTTTTAGCAAATTAAATCATCTACAACCGCCGGACAGAAGTCATGTAACTGATGAAACATTGGCAATGTAAGCTGACGAAAACATTGGCAATGTGATGAACATTGGCAGTATTGTATATAAATAATAAAATAATTACCTAATACCTAAAAATTTTGATTATTTTAATTTTGACCTAAATTTGTAAAACAATATCATATTGTTATGTTTTCGACCCGATTTCAAATTGAATTTGAAAAACAAATTGCTCGCTAATTACCCCCCTGAATGGAGTTTTTTTTTAACCCGACATTTTTAAACCAAAAATGATGCATTAACTATGGCAATATTTTCTTCGAAAATATCAATTTTGCGATTAAGATTTCAGTTGCATAAATTATTATAGAAAATAAATTGGTGAGATTTCAGGTGCTAAATAATTGTGATTTGCATCATCATAATCCATTGTTTTTAAGTCTTGTTCCAAATTACTTTTTTCAAACTATAAAAAACGACCTTTCGAAAAATGGTTTCGTAATGATCTTCATCATCGCCTTCGAGAAGACGGGACGGAGGTAGCGCACCAGGCTCGTAATCTGCCACTTCCAGATTCGAGTTACACCTGTGCCGGCATTGACATTTATCTCCGCTAAACCTCATCCTACCCTCGATCAGTACGGAACACCGATGGGCTTAGAAAGGCCACCGTCCGTCGGATGAGACGTTAAGCCGCTGCCTGTGTGCCGCAGAAGTCATACCATGTGCAGATTAAAGAATACGCTGGACGGCCCTGATATGATGTTACCATCTATCTCAATAGTTGCTCAGTGAGTCTCCTTCCTGTAACGTCCTCTGAGCCCCCGGGGTTCTTGTGACCTGGCCATTTAACACATGGTGGGCAAAAAAAGTGCCGCTCAGAGGTAAAATCCAACCCAACCCAGCGTTCGAGAAAAATAGATTTTGATGAAGGTTTGACATAAACAGATTTTAATTCTACTCTTTAAAGTAATGACAATGCGCTACTATCAGCATTATATTAAATGTCTTTGTTCTTGTCTGCCTGGAGATCTATCGACCCTCGCGGTCAAGGTCAGCCATTGTGGCTCGACCCTTTCTCTCCCATAGTGGGGAAGTACTACTGTTCAACTGAGTTACTGATATCCTGCGACTTTGCCCAAAGGAATTTTACACCTAAAATTTTCAATAAACTCGCCCTCCCTTTCTTGTTGGCTAGACGTCGTGCCCATTTATAAGGAGACAGGATTCTATAAGAAGTCTTCATTTTTGAGCTGCTGTCTCACGAAAACAATCGATATAAGTCGAAAATTCCTTCTTCATCGTCATACTGGTATTCACTTACGTGGCCATCATAAAAGTTGGATGCGAGGCTCAAAAGGGATTACTATTATTATTAGATAAACACTGCATAACAGCCCTGCACAGGACATCGATCAATTTTGTGTCAGTGATTAAGAGAAGAATATATTTTCTTGCAAAAAGAGAATAATTATAAAAATATGCAAACCAACAATATCTATTTTCGAAATCCATTATTATTACTTTATTATGTGATAGTTTTTGTCTTAAGATTTTTTTTATTTGGCAATGTATATTATGTGGATCTGTTTGTTCTGTATACAACTAAAACTAGAAGAACGCATATCGCCTCTGGCGCATGTGGGAATCTCGCTGTCAAAGAGAACGAAGTTTTCATTTTAGCTAATGGATGACGGGAGAAAATGTAAATACCGAACGGATTTCGGTATTTACATTTTCCCCCGTCATTATATACAGAACGGATTATTAATGAAGGTATTTATGCAATAAAAATATTGCTCTTTTATTTTTAAATTAAAAAAAATGTTTTTCTCACACCCTTTTTAGAAAAGGGGGCAGATTATTGCTGTCAGTGGATAACTCTTAACATTATACCACCAATATTTCAAAATTTCTACCATAAACAGATCACTTGCAACGTTGGTTAAACGTTTTGTCATTTCCATATTTAGTGATCTCTACTTATATAAATTAAAACTTCCTAAGTATTTTAAAAATGCTAATTATAGTACGCTACAGGAAATAAAAAATGCAACGCTTGAAAGAAGTTATGCAAATGTGACAAAATTTAGGGAGGCTGTAGCGTGTGGAAATGCATGGAAATGATTAGGTTTGGAGGACGATCGAAACGATTCAACAGGCGCGAGCTGATATCACAAGTGCTGAGCAGTCAGAGATAAAGGCAACCAAAGCTCCCTGGTTGACAAAACGTTGTGGAAATTGTTCTAAACCGCTAAAGATGCCATTACGCAGATGTCGACAGCCGTTCCAACAGTTAACAGACTTTGAACGTGGAAGAATCATCGGTCTTAGAGAAGCTGGATTGTCGTACAGAGATATTCCAGCACTATCGTACATATGGCGCCAGTGGGTTCAAGAAGGATACAGCACACGCCAACAAGGATCAGGAAGATGACATATGACAGCCACAGGACAGCCATTTGCAATGCATGGCATTGCCTGACAGATTCGCAACTACAACGCAACTGCAAAGGTACTGGCAATAAGTAGCACATCGAATACCTACCAGTCGGACGGTAAACAACAGGCTTTTACAGTTTTCATTGCGAGCCAATTGTCCGGCACTGCGTTTGCCCCTCACATCTGCTCATATGCAAGGACGTCTTCAATGATGTCGCCTCAGACAGAACTGGAACGCGCAAGAGTGGAATAACGTGGTGTTTGGTGACTAATCTCGTTTTTGTTTTGATCAGCCATGGTAGACCATGTTCGCCGTCATCCAGAGGAATGGAACGCCACCCACTGCGTGTGACATCGTCACGCAGCTCCAGCATCTGGTGTCTTGGTGTGGGGTGCCATTAACTGGACATCTCGGTCAGAACTGATCATCGTAAGGGAATCTCTAACTGTCCAAAGATATGCATTTTGCAGCCAGTGGCCAGCTCATTTTTTCAGTAGCACGGAACCTTCTACCAGCAAGATAACGCCGTCCCAAACAGCCTGCATTAGTCTGCAGTATTTACACGAGCAAAACGTTCAGGTACTACCATGGCCAGCATGCTCGCCAGACCTTTCACCAATTGAACACATCTGGAAATGATGGGCCGACAGCTCCAACATTACTCAAGAGGTGCGCCAACCACTGTCGCTAAAATGGAACAGTGACTTCACGCTATTTGGCGTTCTATCCCTCAGGAGGACATTATAGAGCTGTACGATAGCCTTCCCCGCCGTGTTCATGAATGCATTGCTCTGCGGCGCGATTCAATATCATACTTATACCATTTTACCGTGCAGGTAAATATTTTATTTTGATAATGTAATCAATCGCACATCTCAATGCATGCTAACAGCTGCCTGCTTTTGAATAAAATGGCATTAATTCTTCCAGGTGTTGCAGTTATTTTCCATGTAGTGTATTTTGTTAGTACCAATCCAACTAAAAAAGTGTTTTACAATTATCTCTTAAAACAAACAGTTGCGTTTCCCACCCACTCTGTGCATAAGGGGTCAACACATTGCTATCAGTGAAAAATTTACGACGTTCACATTGTACCACGATAATTTGAAACTTCTGTCATAAATGTATCGTTTGTAATATTGGTTTCATATTTTGGAATTTTCAAAATTTTCCACCATTAGAGGGTGCGTTTTAGATAGGAACGTTTTTAGATAGGTAGATTCGGAACGTTCGTATCGGAATATTGCATAAATACTTATCCAACCTAAAAATGTTTTTTATTTATCTTTAAAAAAATCTCCTAAAACAAGAAAGTTGCATTTATTCACCCACCTTGGAATTAAGGGATCAACTGATTGTTGCCAATGGAAACGTTGTGACCTTCACATTTCCGCACCAAAATTTCAAATTTGTAGCATAAATATATCGTTTGCAACATTCGTTTGAAATTTTGGAATTTTCAAAATTTTCCAGTGTCTCTGGAAAATTTTGAATAATAATAATAAAAAATACAAAACTCTCTTCTTTTTTTCCCATTTCTCCATTACATCTTTTTAGGAGATATGAAAAGTATGAATTGTAATATTTCTTCAATACCTATCCAACAGAAAAATATTTTTTAATTTAGATCTATAAACAAAGAAGTTCGATGTTTACAGACGGACAGACAGATAGACAGACGGACAAACAGAAAAAGGATAAAGTGAAACCATTATCTCGTTTTTTTTAACGAGATCAAAAGTAAATATGTGACGGATAGCGGCGTTCTGAGAAAATTTAAAGTAGCCCTTGGGCTGCAAAAGTCTGCCGAGGCCTGCTGTATAAGATGGGAAACAAAAATGGATGCTGTTATTTAAATTAGAAAAATCGTTGTTTCAGACCAGCATTAAAGTTACCAAAGATCAAGCGATTTCATTTCCTGGATACCAGGTATCACACGAGGGGCAAATTATACTGGGCAACAAATTTTCATGCAAGTCATGCCTCTGAAATAAAAGGAGCAATTTCTTAAAGATTTCAAGGTGCTTAACACGAATATGACAATGAAAATGCAAAATTGGCTACGATTTCTGTGAAATCGCAATAGTTTCTTATAAAATAGAGTAATACCTACATATGACAAGTATCGGTAAAACTCCGCTTCTATTTCCGACGTCGCTTTGCCCGTCGTTTGTACAGTTGCTCAGCATCACCTCAGGCGAGCGTCCAACAGTAGTAGTCAGCCAAAATTGAAATGGACCAGTTTCCCTGGTATCGTTTCTCCATCATTGCAATGTCCTGGTGAAAACGTTGGAAGAAATCTAAGTGAGAATGAAGAAAGTGGATCTTCAAGGACATATTGCAGCCGAGTTTGTGATACAGAGACAACATGTCCTTAACCAGTTTCTTGTAGTTGTCTGCCCTGACATTCCCGAGGAATTTAGTTGACAGCAGACAAAACGTGTCTCAAACCTTTTTCTCATCACCCAGAAGCAGGTTGTCGAACATCTGGTCTATGAACATCTCGCAGATCTGAGGACACACAAAAATTCCCTCTTTAATTTTCGCTTCGCTGAGTCGAGGGAATTTGTCAGCCAAGTACATGAAAGCTGATTCTGTCTGGTCCATGGCTTTTGCGAAGTTTTTCATCACACCAAGTTTAATGTGTAGGGACGGTAGTAAGGTTTTATGAGTTTCTGCCAGTGCTGTGTGTTCCACATTCTTCTCTCCGACCTTCAGAGATTTCCTCTGAGGGCAGTTTCTCTTCACGTAGTGCAAAGTCTTTGCTCAGCTGTCCCATTCACATAAGAAACAGCAGTACTACGTATAGCACAGTTGCAGACCCATCAACAGAGTCACTACCTTCAAGTCACATCAGAGATGCCAGCCATACTTGCTGCATTGAAGACAGTTCAACAGCTGTTTTAGGCTGCCATAGGTTTCTTTCATGTAGACAATGTGTCTAATAGATCAATGTGTCTAATAGAGGAATGATGGAAGTCGATTTCCATTATGCAACAACACCTCCTTGAGATTCAATTTCGAGGAGTCTATATGAATTGTCGCCATTCTTGAGGGTCATGTTTGATTCCAAGGGCATTCATCAGGCCATCTACATTGGAGCAGACCATAAGGTCATCTTCCTTTCTGAAAGAAGGTACAAACTACTCATGACGAGTTCGAAACGAAGTCATTCGGACATTTTCCTTGAGAAGATTCAATTGTTAAGTCTTGATCCAAGTAACTCTGCTTTGACCTTGGACAACTCCAGATCGTGAACAATATTGTTCATTTCTTCTTCGGTGAGAATGTGTGGCGCAGATGACGCACTGTGGCAGACGTATGGATCATCATTAGACATCGAAGGCTGTGGAGAACCCAGCTGTTCGCCTCCCTCCTCATCAGCTGAATCGATGGAAAATTCTTTTGGAGGTTCGGGAACAGGAAGTCCTTCGCCATGCGGAACTGTCGGAGAGCAGATTGAATATTCGGGTATGCTATTTTCCACTTCTTTTTTCCTTGTGATGCCTCCAGAAACAGGTGGACCTGTGCAGAAGTAGGAGTTTGGCTCCCTCCAAACCAAAGTAAACGGTACCAAAGTAAACAAACCAAAGTAACACATAGTACAGCATATGTATGGGGCCCAGACCTTGTCCTAGTTACCGATCTTGCATCCAAAATAAAACTCATACGCTGCTTTCACTATTGGATTGATGGCCCTTTTCCGGCTTGCAAACATCACTTTCCCACAATTGTAACAAAATATATCTGCACTATCAACGCAGTAACGAGGCAACACAACTGTTGGATTAAAACTGCAAGAATCACTTGTGTTGTACTTATGACTCAGGGGTCGTCAAAGGAGTCGCTCAATAGATTTTCTCACCCTACGAGACGTCACTTACAACTAACGATTGTATCATCATATAATACAAATATGTCTCAGTGAAAAATTTGATTTATGTGGTTGTTCATCTTTTGTCTGCAATTGTAAAGCTGCGATGTCATGGCTCAATTGCATTGCATCAGAGAACGATGCAATATTTCCAGGGGTTGTGTGTATGGCTGGCTGATGTCCTACAACGCAATATGTTGCAATCTGGAGTTTAAAATTCAGCGTTGCGAAATGGTTACTTATGTACTCAATGCGGACTGAGTTATACATCATTTCTGTCTCTCCTAAACAAGAGCCAATCGACAAATTTTATTATCATTTTCGTGTTCAGCACCTCGAAATTAGTAACGATTGGCTATTTTCATTTCGAAGCCTTTTTGTGTGTTGCTCAGTGTATTTAGTTAGTCTATACATAGATGCATACCTACATACATACATATGTACGTACATACGTAATCCACATGCAGCCATGGGCTACGGAGGTCCTACTAAACTGTATAATTTTGCTCCCCACAGCTGTCTGTCCTGAGCTACAGCTACTGCATTTCGCCACGGTAGGCCAATTCTAGCAAGGACTTGTTTGACATTGTCTGTCCAATGTACCCTAGACATCTCCCTTTTCCTGAAACCTTTGGGCACACTGTTCAAAATCCTGTTTTGCCAATCTGCAGCTATGCATACGGAAAAAATGGCCAAACTAACTCAGTCTCTCTCTGCACAATATTCTGCTCCAAGAGGTTGAAGCGCTTTCTCCTAACATCATCATTACTTACAAAGTCGAGCCACTATGCCCAAGATACTGCATAAGCATCTAGAATCAAAGGCATCAAGTCTTTTGTTATCCTGCTTACAAAGGGTCCATGTTTCACTACCATACCATACATTAGAAAGAACCAAACTATTATAAGACTAATTTTAGTCTGTAGGTGTATGTGCCAGTTTTCCACACTTTCTATTGATTCTTATAAGTTCCAGCGGCAATCACTATTCTATTTATTTCATGCTGCACAAAACCAGTATCTGGTACATAGCTTCCAAGAAAATTACTGAGACACTTGCTGAAGAGTGCAGCCATTCAAAGCAACTGAAGCACCATCTGCCTCAACAATCTTCATCACTTCAGTTTTCTCTCTGTTTATCACCAAACGTACTCTATTACCAATCTTATCAACAGCCATAATGGAAAAATTCATCTCATCAACATTATTAGCCAACAGAGCAGAAAGTTTGAAATCTCTAGACCATTTAAGGACAAATCCTTTCCCTCGCAAAGAATTTCGCATAATATAATCAATAACCAAACTAAAGAGAAAAGGAGACTAAAATAACACGACTCAGTGTTATTTTAGAGAGCTTTCATTACCCTTACAAACTTATCAGGTACTCCACATGATCTAACAATCAACCACAAATTATGTCGATCAACAGAGTCGAAAGCATTTTTGAAATCTATAAAAAAGTAACCACAGGTTTCTGAAACTCTAAACATTTTTCAAGAATCTGTCTAAGTGAAAATATTTGATCAATATATCCCCCGCCACCACTGAATCCATACTGTTCATCACGCAGTTATCTGTCAAACAAATTCTTAATTCTCTTAATTATAATAATACAAAGAACTTACCTGGAACAGAAAGCAAACTAATTCTCCTATTAATTATCACAAAACTACGATCACCTTTTTTTCAAAATAGGAATAATAATAGTTCTTGTAAAATCCTCAAGAACATCATCATTATCATAAAACAATATTCAGAATTTCAGTAAACCATGTGACAACATAAATGTTTCAAGCTCTAAGCATTTCAATGGTGATTTCATCCTCCCTCAGGAGATTTATGCAGTTTTAATTTAGAGATAGCCAAAGAGACTTCTGATTATGATATAGGTTCAACATTAAAGCCATCTATTCTCATTACAAATAATGGAAGCAGAAATAATCACATTGTTTAGAACATCTCTGAAAAGCTCAGCCCACCTAGTCATCACAAGATTCTTACCTTCAATCACCTTACCAGTTTATCTCTCAATCCCTGTGTACCTGTCTGTTTCTTCCCACACAAAATACTAACTGTTTGGTACAAAACAATTAATGTTGTGTTGTTTAACTGCTTCCTCTGATTTGTCAGCTAAGTTATCAAGTCATAGATTCTTATCAGCTCTAACTAACCCTTTACTCGTTTATTAAACTCATTGTAATGCCGTCTTTAAACCAATTCCATTCTTTCTCAACTTCAGCAGTAAGCAAGCCACGATTGTCATAATGACCAAGTATCTTATGACGATATGCTTTGGCTCTATCTGGATCTTTCAGACATTCAGTGCTAAAGATAATTTTTTTAACCTTAGCACAACATTTCTTAAGCTTCAAGTGCATACACTTTTGACCAGATAATGGTTAGACCCAAATGTTGCGACAGCGAAAATGTGACATTTTTGCTGTCGCGTGTTACACAGTCGCATTTTTGTCGTCGGCGTTTTTTCTGTTGCCGATTTGCAAAGTCGGAAATCTTGTACCGGCGATTTGCAAAGTCGACATTCTTACACCGGCGTTTTTCAGATGGCATTTCATCGTGATACCTTCTGGCTATGTGTACGTGTGGAGGGAAATCTGTGATTTCATAATACAGAGGAAAGTTTATTCATTTTAAAACGTTTAGTTTGAATGTTTATAATGTGGTACAAGAAAAAAAAAAAAATGGGGCGGGGGTGGCTCAGTCGGTAGCGCGCCAGGCTCGTAATCTGTAGTTCCCAGGTTCGAGTCCCAGCTGGGTTAGCGTTGAGATTTATCTCGGCAAAATTCCCCGCCCTGCCCACGGTCAGTAGGGGACACCGATGGGCTTGGAAAGGCCGCCGTCCGTCGGATGGGACGTTAAGCCGTGGCCCCGTGTGCGGGAGAGCCATACCCTGTGCACGTTAAAGAACACGCTGGATGGCCTTGACGGGAGGCTACCATCTGTCTCCCAACAGCTGTTACAGTGGGTCCCCTCCCCCAACCTTCTCTGAGCCTACGGGGTCCATGTGACCTGGCCATTTAGCCCATGGTGTGCAAAAAAGTGCCGCTCAGAGGTAAAACAACCCAACCCAACCCAACAAGAAAAAAAAATACAAAAGCTGTTTAATGAGAAGTTTTAATGATTCGGAAGAGGTTTAGTCTCCAGTTGTGTCATAATAATTTTCGGGCAATTTTTTCTTCTAGAGATGAGGTAGCACTCAAAATTTTAAGCCCGAATCTGCTCGAGTCCTGTAACAAAATTAAAAAAAGAAATCAGAATCTTAAGACTTATACACCGAAAAAGCATGCCACGATATGATTAATTTATTCTTTTAATAATAATATATTGCAAACATTGAAATAATTACAATTACTTCAATCGAAATTAAAATCTCGATGTTATTTGGAACTAAAATAATTCCTTGGAACTTAAAATTCTTCAGGAAATTATTTAAGTGCGGTTCATTAATGACAGTTGCTCAGTCAGTAGCGCGCGAGCTCGTGATTTAAAATTTCCAGATTCGAGTTCCAGCTGGGCTATCGTTGAGATTTATCTCCGCAAAACTCCCCGCTCTGCCCACTGTCAGTAGGGAACACCGATGGTGTTGAAAAGGCCCGTGTCCGTCGAAGGGATGTTAAGCCGTAGCCCTATGTACCAGAGATCACTATTTTGTGCATATTAAAGAACACGCTGTATGGCCTCGATGAGAGGCTACTATCTATGTCCCAACAGCTGTTCCAGTGGGTTCCTTTCGCAACCTTCTCTGATCCTTGGGGTTCCCAGTGACTTGGCAATTTAGCCTAAAGGCTAAAATTAGATTGTATAATAATTTGGTTCTTTCTAGGGTTCCTTATGGTAGTGAAACTTGTACGCTTTGTAAACAAGATAACAGGAAACTTGATGCTTTTGATTCTAGATGCTTATGTAATATCTTGGGCATTAGGTGGTTCAACTTAGTAATGATGAGGTTAGGCAAAGGAGTCAGCAACCTCCTTTGAGGAGCAAATTGTGCAGAGAGAGACTCCGTTGGTTTGGTCATGTTGCCCGTATTCATAATTATAGATTGGCGAATAGGATTATGAACAGTGTGCCTAAAAGCCTCAGAAAGAAGGGGAAACCTAGGATGCGGTGGTCAGACAATGTCAAACAGGACCTTGTTAGAATTGGTGTGCAGTGGCCAGATGCAGAAGATGTAGCTTACGAGAGATGTGTTTAGAGAACTATATTGTATAATCTGATTGGGCCTCTGTAGCCTCCTGCTTGAGGATGGTGATGATGTGGAAAAAAGGTCCAATCAGAGGTTAAAAAACCGAACCCAATCATTAACGACAAAAAGAAAATACCAGAAAAAGAATAATAGAGCTTATTAATATTAATTCTGAATACTTATTAAAATGTCTTTTTAAATTATAAGCAAAATTACCGGTACTTTGAACAGCCAGCATTACATCACTGAGGTGTTGGAGCCTGTGGTCGTACCTTATCTTCATGGGCTCTCTGGTACCATTTACCAACAGGATAATGCCCGATAACATGTAGCATGTATCGGCCAACAATTCCTGGATAGCCACTATGTGACACTAACAGTAACGACTAGCACACCAGACACCAGCACCTGCTACAACAGATGAACTTTGGCTATGTATCGAAACTGCATGGACTGCCATTCCCCAAGCACACATCTGATATCTCTTCCTCTCAATTCCAGAACGTGTAGCAGCGGTTATTGCCGCTCATGGTGGCTACACAAGATACTGATTAGTTTGTATTCCACAAGTCTAACCGAGTAATATTTGTAATCATTTGATTCTTGTAACATATGCTATGTATTCACTAAATATGGCTTTGATATATCTTGTCTTTCATGGTGTTGCACTTTTAATGGCCAACAGTGTACTTTCACAATTACGTAGTATCATTATAAAGCATAAATCACTCTGTTCAGAAAGTGATTTTCTCTTTAGGATGATACTACGATATTGCCCTCGTCAACAAATAGTAGTGTGAGTAAACCTCATACTACTGTTTAATAGTAATACCCAAAATACATAAACAGTCTTATCAGAATAATGTGACCACCCATGGAATCACACTGTACCCGCTCAGGTGCGTCACAGAGTGTACATGACAGGGTTGGCCACACGGAGATATAAGTGGCTGGTCAGGACTGATAAGCCATAGTGCGTAACGTCAGTACAACGAGCAGATGTATTGATTCGATGATCGCTCAAAAAAGAATGATAATCGGTTACTGCACCAAAGCTGGAAGCATTCGGAAACAGCAGACTTCTTAGCTGTTTGCGAGATGCTGTAGTAAGGGTATACCAAGAATGGACTTGCTGTGCTGGAATAATAATAATCTTCTGTGCTGGCACACGAAGTACCTCCAGACGTCATAACTGTGGAGCTCCAAAGGCCATCGACCCCAAGGAGAACGTCGCCTCCGTTGGCTGGTAAAGGGCAATTGACACACTACAATGCTGCAATTGACCACTTAAATGAACTCTGTGGCACCCAGGGACGTGTCCTCGATAACAGTAGAGCGAACCCTGTTACATATGGGTCTCTGGAGTCAATACTGCATAAAGGCGCCCATGTTAACCAAGGTCCATCGGCAACGTTGCCTGCAGTTCGCAGGGGACTACCGTCATTGGACAGTGGAAAAAGGTTGCCTTCTCCGACGAATCGAGGTTTCTACTCCACAGAAGTGACAGGCGGTGGCTGCCACACGCTAGACACACGAAAACCAACACCTGGACACACTTGTTGGTCAAGTACAGGCCGGAGGTGGCAGTGTGCATGTCTGGGGGATGCTTTCCTGGTATGACCTGGGACTGCTGGTAACCACTGGATGGGTCCCTGAATGCCAATGGCTACCTGTCCATCCTCGCTGACCACATGCATCCCCTCATGTTGGACATTTACCCTGGTGGTGATGGTGTCTGCCAACAGGACAATGTGCCATGACATGTTGCTCAGGTGGTGTGTGACAGGTTTCAGGAACACAACAGTGATGTCTCCGTTCTCCCTTGGTTGGCGAAATCACCCAACCTCAATTTCATAGAGCACTTGTGGAACCATTTGGATCGACAGGTTTGGCATTTGGACCTACAACCACGCCATCTCCGGAACCTCCGTGCTATGCTGGAGTCCGAATGGGCACGTGTGCCTCTGGCAACCTTCCAGGGCCTCATTCCATCCATGCCACACCTTCTCGCCACTGTCATCCAGGCCAAAGATGGTTATTCCCAATATTAGGTAGGTGGTCATATTATTCTGATACGACTGTGTATATCTTGATAAGTGCAATGACTTCAAGGCACTATGTCAAGGAAAAACACCAGAGATACAGTTAACCGAATATGTTAACTTACACCCGAGGAAAAAAATATTGCATTAACTGGAAGGATTAATGCCATTTTATTAAATAGCAGGCAATTGTAAGCATACACTGAGATGTGCTATTGATTACATTATCAAAAAAATATGAAAAATTACTTCTTTACCTACCCAGTAAAGTGGTATAATTAGTATGATGTTGAACCGCGCCACGCAGCATTCATGAACATGGCGGGGAGGCTATTGTACAGCTCTATAATGTCCTCCTGAGGGATAGAACTCCAAATAGTGTGAAGTCACTGTTCCATTTCAGCCATAACGGTTAGCACATATATGGGTGGTGTCATTGGAGCAGTTAGCCCATCATGTCCTAGACGTGTTCAATAAGTGAAAGGTCCAGCAAGCATGCTCGCCATGGTAGTACCTGAATGTTTTGCTCATGTAGATACTGCAGACTAATGCGGGCTGTATGAGGACTGGCGTTATCTTTCTGGTAAAATGTTCTGTGCTACTGAAAAAATGGAATGGCCACTGGCTACGAAATGCATATCTTTGGACAGTTAGAGATTCCCTTATGATGACCAGTTCTGACCGAGATGTCCAGTTAATGGCACCCCACACCAAGACACCAGGTGCTGGAGCTGTGTGACGATGTCGTACGCCCTGGATGGCGTTCCTTTTCCCTGGATGACGGCGAATAGGTTGTCTACCGTCGGGATAAACAAGACAAAAACGAGATTCGTCACTAAACACCATGGTATTCCACTCTTGCTCATTCCAGTTCTATCTGAGGCGACACCACTGAAGACATTCTTGAATGTGGGCAGATGTGAGGGGCAAACGCAGTGCCGGACGATGGGCTCGCAATGAAAACTGTAAAAGCCTGTTGTTTACTGTCCGCCTGGTAGGTATTCAATGTGCTATCTATTGCCAGTCCCTTTGCAGTTGCGTTGTAGTCGCGAATCTGTCACGTAATGCCATGCGTCGCAAATGGCTGTCCTGTCGCTCTGTGGTCATATGTCATCTTACTGATCCTTGTCGGCGTGTGCTGGATCCTTCTTGAACCCACTGGCGCCATATGTGTCCGATGGTGCTGGGATTGAAGCCAACATAGCAGTCCACATCTCTGTACGACAAACCAGCTTCTCTAAGGCCGATGATTCTTCCCTGCTCCAAGTCTGTTAACTGTTTTAACGGCTGTCGACATCTGTGTAAGGTCATCTTTAGCGGTTTAGATCAATTTCCATAGCGTTTTTTCAACCAGGGAGCTTTGGTTGCCTTTATCTGTGTTTAACTGCTTCACACGTGACGTCAGCTCACCCCTGTCTAATCATTTCGATCGTCCAACAAACCTAATTATTTCCATGCATTTCCATATGCTACCGCCTCCTTAAATGTCTACTCTTTTAATGTCTATTACTTTGGTTTAACTTTAAAAAACAGCGAAATCTTGAAATAGCCTTACTGTAAAGTTAGGAAAAGTGCAATACGCCCTTTCGTCTTTTCAGCGACGAATTATCGCCTACTGTTGATCTTAATCCCGTTGATCTCGAACTTGATAGAATCACCCTTCCAATGGCTGTCTTATAACTGCAAGTGAATGATCTTTTATTGCAGCTCTTCCCAGACAGGGCCTATTTCCAGCCATTTGACTTACACTTTGTTATATGGACACAGTTAGTTCATGGGTATCTCTATTACCTACACTTCTGTATGTATTTGTTGCACACTCTCCAGAGGTTAAGTCATGTGGACTGGGGGTTAGCCAAGAAAGATAAGTAGTCTGAGTATAATGATGAGCTTTGCATTGTGTGACCAAATCCTGCAAACCAGAATGTATGGCAAATGCATTGGGTCAGTTTGGAGATCAAATGAATTACTCTAAACTAGGTGTTGTTCTGTCCAACTCTACCTATTCCCGTCCTAATGTGAATACTCAAACAGTTACTAATACTTCTTTAGTTAATTATTACTGAAATTCTACTAGTACTGGTAATGTAATCTGCAACTAAGTCACGCTGAATGTTACCCTTCCTTTCCCTTCCAGTTTTCACACTCGGGGGTCCAAAAATTATGACGACCAGCGAGGTCTTGGGTGCTCAGGCAGCTAAACTTTGGAGTCCTCATCAAGATAATTCAGTGTTGGCGAAATAACTAAATACATTGTATAGAACTAGCCCGGTCTGTCATTTGAGAAATAAAAAGTGTTAAGATTTATTTAAACAAAATAAAATAAAAGGGTGCCATCCATGGAAAGTTATCGACTTGACTCGTACCTTGGTTCGTCTACGAACTGACAAACATCAACCTAAACGAAGACACTTACCACATATGCTTGCACTTGGACATTTTATAAATTTTACTTCAAAATATAGTACTTTATTGTAACTGTAGTACTTTAGAGTTCACATGTAATTGAAGCACAAACACAATCTTTATGACGATGTTTCTTCTCTGCCTGCAGTCGGTAAAACCTTGCCTACTGCAGTTAATATGACTGGTGGTTGCTAATGCTGAGAGCAGCCCAGCCTACAGTTATTGCCGAAAGGAAGACTCTGATATCCTTTCCTTGGTGATGTTTAAAGCCCATCGCTCTTGTGTACAGCATATGGATAGTTTTAGCTGTCCACTAATGAGGTTATGAGGTAGCAGAGAGGAATTATTCCTTTATTAATTTCAGCGTTGGAGAAGACTCCGTCTATGACACTAATTTTTAAAACAGCTCATGCTTATTTTGTTTATCGCTCTTTCTCAGAATATTCTTGTGAATTTCGCTGACGAATTCTGTTTGTAAATAACATGTAAGACCATTAACCCAATCTTTAACGCATGACCCCCGTGGTGAAGCATTCACCGTGGAGAGAGATGGTTGTGGGGTCGACATGGCTCCTCTGAGCTGGCGTTGGGACAACGAGTTTCACGAACGAAGTGATCGATGAAGTGACTCAAAATTCCTAGTGATTTTTCCTAATATCGTGGAGTGAAGGTTCCTTTTTTCGTAAAGAACAGAAAATTCCTTAATGTGGTTTGCTACGGCTTCTTTACCGAGAAGGTGCTTACTTTGTTTTCCTCGCTTTTTGATGCAGCTGAGCTTTTTAATTTCTCCCTCTCTCTTTTTGTTTAGATGGTTTGCGTGTACCTAATATAGGTATCTATTGGTTCACGGTTTTATTCTTAATCTAATTCCCTATGTTAACCTCTCTTCATCACAACTAATAAGGCACTTTTAATAAGACGGTTTAGAGGCAGTTTTCCGTTTCTGCTGCAACCGACAATTGTTGAAATACGCTATTTTGGGATTGTCTTTGTAACATAGACTTTGATTTCTTTCGTTGCTGTTTTCTTATCACTTTTCTCTTTGTTTTGCTCATTTCGCAGTGAATTGGATATAAAGAATAATGGGGGGAGGGGGTGAAGAAAGCAGAAAACTGTACATGGTCCGGAACACGAGAAAAGAGAAACATCACACTCAGTTGAAAAGGTTTATGAAATCTGAGTGGGACACATTGTCAGTTACCATTAGGAATATTTTTCTAATGTTCTCATGTAACGGGGCTTTTTCTGTAGCCAGGCGTTTTACCTTGCAATTATAAGACTGCCGCTAGCGACTGATTCTACGATGATGGGGAATAACATTAACAATTGAGGATAACTAATCAGCGGTCAGTAGCTCAGTAGTCAGAGCACCTTCCAATTAACTCAAGATAATTTTCTCTACAATCGATGTCGACATATAGCATAATAGTGTAATAAACTTTGTACAAATATTTAATTCAATATAGCCCAACTTGTTCCAAATTATTAAACAGGATCCTCTCATTTAAAGTCTTTTAATTTTTATGTAATAGCTTTGTAATCATTCCAACTAAATATTGCAAACGAACAAAATTTCCTCTTGTCTACTAAGTAAAAAATGTGCTAAGACAAAGTTGCATTCTCTAGTATAATATCATGTGTTAAGTAGTGAATTCAGTGTAGTTGTTTTACCTCTGAATGACACGTTTTTGCATGCAATGAACCAAATGCCCAAGTCTCAAAAATCTCCATAGCTCAGAGTTGGACAGAGGAAGGATATCAACTGGACGGTTGTTAGGGAGAGATGGAAGTCTCTCATCATCTAGTGTGCCCTTTTAATACACACTATTCTGCTCACGGGCCATGGCTTACCATCCCATTACTTTTATGGGGGAAATAAAGCGTTACCATCCCGTAATATTATGGGCAGCTTGGGGAAAAGAAAGCAGTCTTTCCAAGCTCATTGCTGTTCTTTTGCTCACCGAGGGCAGAGTGGATGATAATGGAAAAATCGTAATGCAAGCGCAGTACGAAGACCAACTTGTCAATATGAAGTTGGGAGCCTAAAGGGCGACTAAATGAGCAACTATCGTCCTCTAAAAATTATGCGAAAAATGTATAAATATAATGAGCATGTCATTTGTTTTAAAATGCTAGTCTGTGGCTTCGCATGTGGAATCGAAATTGATTTTAGAAGTCCAATTCGACGACTCCTGACATCATCATATTTCAACTGAACAAGGGTTTTCGGTGCAGATTCATGGATAATAGAAATTTATTATAAGTGTTATTCATCAATTTATTGTAGAAGAAATAATCAGCTACAGAAGGAATTTGACAGGACCTCGATTGGTCTTTCTTGAAAAAGTATCAGATTTTTCTTTCACATAAGATTAATTGCTCTAAAGTGAAAACCTCAGAAAACATTGAAATATTCCTTCATTGCCAATATTTAATTCCTGTGCTTGGTCACATATTTTTGGTGAAGTTCGAGAGCGCATTGTGAAGCTACCTAAACAACCTCATGAGCACCAAACTTAGCACAGTTATGTCAGTCCGCATTTGCCTGAATAAATTAGGAAGTACATTGTGCGCTTTCTTGGTAAAAAGTGAAAAATCGATTAAATATTAGTTTTTTTTTATTCAGGTTTGAAACGCATTGAGACTTTATGAACACCTTGTATATCGTTGGTAGCAACTTTTAAGGTATTTTTTGAGTATGTAAATCACCCAATGCAATTGTGAAGCTTACATCCGGTACATGAAGAGTGTCTTACCACATACAGGATAGTTCTAAAGAAATTCTGAGATTTTGGCGATGAAACGTTCAGTAACGGTATGTTGAAAAGAACTAAAAGTACAGATTTGTAATTAGGATCATGCACTCGAGAATCTGTTAGGAATATGGGTCATATTCTTAATAGTCGGTGCTAAAAGCATCTCATAAAGATGACTGCATGGCAATGGCATAAAGATGACTGCATGGAAATCTAAATAAAAAATGTTAATGGGGAAGCAATGGGTTGAGTTAATAAAACTGTACTATACACACAGGAGCAATCCCCAGTCCACCATGATAGTTTCGCACGAGGTTCTTAAGAATTCAGTTATGAAGTCTGAAAAATCTCCCTAAACCTGCGACAGATCACGGACTGCCAGACCATCATTCAAGTCACCACAGGAATAAAGATCTACCAGGAGATGATAGAGCAGGCTCAAGGAAATGCAAGAGGAGTCTCCAGTGGTCATGACGTCAGTAGTTCTACCGATCTTGACTGTGCAAAAGACGTTCCGAATACTCTTGCAAATGTCCCCATACAGTTTTAAACAAGCACATGCTATGCTGGGGGCGGGGGTGGCTCAGTCGGTAGCGCGCCAGGCTCGTAATCTGTAGTTCCCAGGTTCGAGTCCCAGATGGGTCAGCATTGAGATTTATCTCCGCAAAATTCCCCGCCTTGCCCACGGTCAGTAGGGGACACCGATGGGCTTGGAAAGGCCGCCGTCCGTCGGATGGGACGTTAAGCCATGGCCCCGTGTGCGGGAGAGAGCCATACCCTGTGCACGTTTAAAAAACACGCTGGATGGCCTTGACGGGAAACTACCATCTGTCTCCCAACAGCTGTTCCAGTGGGTCCCCTCCCCAACCTTCTCTGAGACTTCGGGGTCCATGTGACCTGGCCATTTAGCCCATGGTGTGCAAAAAAGTGCCGCTCAGAGGTAAAACAACCCAACCCAAACCATTCTATGCTAATACTGGATGAGGATAAATTTGTCACTTCATATTACATTTCGTTTTATTGCAGGTTGGATTGTTTTACCTTTGAGTTACATTTTTTTGCACACAGTGGTCTAAATGGCCAGGTTACAAGGACCCCAAGGAATCAGAGAAGGTTGGAGGGAAGGAACCACTGGACAGCTGTTAGAATAGTGGTAGGCTACCCGTCAAGGCCATTCAGCATGTTCTTTACACTGTGCAAGGATGGTCCTCTCGTGCTATGGGTTAACATCCCATCCGAAGGATGGCGGCTTTTCCAAGCCCATCGTTGTACCCCACTGACTGTGGGCAGAGCGGGATATTTTGCGGAGATAAATCTCAATGCTGGACCAACTGGGGGTCGAACCTGGAAACTGCAGATTACGAGCCTGGCATGCTACCTACTGAGCCATTCCATCTCTATTTATTCAGATGAATGGCTAATGGCCCGTAACATCTTTATACAGAGGAGGCCAATTTCATTCTCAGCGGTGGGCCAAAACATGAAATTGCACCATTTGGGCTAAGGTAAACCTGCACGCAATTGTTCAGACGCTCCTACACGTGGAGAATTTAAGTGACTGGTGTGGATTCATTACTGACTTTATGCTGGGCCTTTTTTCTTTGAGGTCAAATGACCATCCAGCCAGAGGATGTAAGTGTGACCGGACACATTAATGCACACCTCTTCACAGGAAGTGCTTGTTCCTACAATGCAGTAGAGGGCAGTGTTGAATAAAACTGTTTTGATGTAAGACAGTGCAGCGCTTTATGTCAAGAGCCCTGAGAAAGCATCTTGAAGACGCGCTTTCATGATGTTTCATTTTTCACCACTTCGTTAATAAATGATATCCTAGGTCTCACCTCACTCCAGCAGACTTCTGGCTATGGAGCTATCTGAAGGCATGCTTGTACCGCTGTGTTCCACCAACAATCATCGAGATAAAATACTTCATTGTCAGAGAGGTGGCATCCATAGCAGTCAGTGCTGCCCTTCACTGCAGTGATGATCATCATTCAACGTATGAAGTGAGTGCCGGAAACTCAACTCATAGTTCATCACTGAGTTCGTTGTCCCAGAAAGAGATATTTTATGATCAATATATGCTATCACTATATGTTACCATACCAAATGCCACCATATGTTCGTATGCAGTACTTTTAATAAATGATTGGAACAACGCACTTCATCTTAGTGCATATGCTCCCGATGATCTATCTGTGCAATTTCAATTCTTTCAGACCTACCATTGATGATATGTTTGCAATAAAAATGGAAAATATTCTTTATGATCACCCTGTATATATAAAAAAAAGCTTAGGCATCATTCGTCAAATTATGTATGGACGTGATTTTTGATACTACACCAAACAGGAGAAAATGTCTGGCAGGAACTGTTTATTATCGCATAGCGCTAATAAAGGCACCGTCATTTTCATGCCAAGAATCAAGCCCTTTACAAAACACGTCATAAAATATTAATAACTGTTTGTGCTATTATTGTTATGCTCTTATTTTTTGTGCTATTATTGTGCTCTTTTTTATTGTTATTATTTTTGTGCTCTTATTGTTTTTGCTATTATTGTTCTGCTTTTATTGTAATGTTCTTATAACTTTTGCTTTTAAGTTGAATTATTAACAAGTGTTTTTGCTTGTATTAGGTCGATTTCTGATGTAAAACCCTGATAATAGTTTAAAATGATTCGCTCTTATGTAAGTCGATGCCAAACATACCAATGATGAAGTCATTTACTGAATTCAAATTAACTTCAGAAGATGATAGAACGCCGAAGTAGTAGCATAAATGAGAGTTCTGGCACAGTAAAAGGGGGTCGAGAATTCTATGAAAATCCATGGGAAAAGTTATGGGGGATGAGGTAAAAAGTATGTTTCTTGTGTTTTTTTGTGAAAATATGTGTGAAAATTAGAAAAAACGGGGGTGTTTTTTAGCATGTGAAAAACTAATTTAAGTTTTTTGGGGGGAGATGAGGTTTAAACTAATTTGTGAATTAGTTTAAATGAATTAGGTTGAAATGAGGTGTGTGTGTGTATGAGATAAAAAAATTATGTGTTTTGTTAAGTTATCATATACTTCACTGGATACAGCAGAATCAAAACTTTTATCTAAGCAAAGTACAAAGTATTAATTCTGTTTTCAAAGAATAATATTAAAAGTTTTATCCAAAAGTGAATAAATTTCTTATCATAGAAGAATATTAAAACCTTTAATCAAAGTCCAAGTAATTGTTTTGTTATCAAACAAGAATATTAAAATTTTTATCTAAGCAACTTTCAAGTAATAATTTTGCTATTAAGCAATAGTATTAAAACTTTTATCTAACCAAAGTCCAAAGTAATAATTCCGTTATCAAACCGAAACTTTGTGAAGTGTATGATAATTTAACATAAAAGAATATTAAAATTTTTATCTAATCAAATTTCAAGTAATAATTTTGCTACAAGAATATTGAAATTTTTATGTAATCAAAGTCCACGTAGTAATTTCCGTTCCAGCTTTACAATTAAAACTTTACAATTAAATATATTTAAATCGTACATACCTTAGATTGGGACTCTATACCGGAGAGTGAACTAAAACTGACATCGAATCGCTTGAGACCTTTCTTAAATACTCAACCGAAATTTAAAACCAAAAACAGAATAAATTTCTTATCATAGAAGAATATTAAAATTTTTATCTAATCAAAGTTCAAGTAATAATTTTGCTACAAGAATATTAAAACTTTTATCTAACTAAAGTCCACGTAATAATATTCAGTTTTGGTTTTAAACAATAATATTAAAACTTTTATCTAACCAAAGTAATAATTCAGTTATCAAATCGAAACTTTTATCCAAAACCAAAGTGTATGATAATTTACCATAGAAGAATCTTGAAATTTTTATCTAATCAAAGTTCAAGTAATAATTTTGCTACAAGAATATTAAAACTTTTATGTAATCGAAGTCCACGTAATAATTCCCGTTCCAGCTTTACAAATAAATCTATTAAAATCGTATTTACTCTTCAGGAGGGGAAAGTCAAAGTGACTTGAAATCGCTAGAGACCCTTCTTAAATACTCAACAGAACCGAAATTTTAAATGAAAACTGAATAAATTTCTTATCATAAAAGAATATTAAAACTCTTATCTAATCAAAGTCCAAGTAATAATTTTGCTATCAAACCGAAAATTTTATCGAAAACCGAATCGCTGGAAACTTTTCATAAATACTCAATCGAAATTTAAAACCAAAACTGAATAAATTTCGTATCATAGAAAAATATTAAAACTTTTATCTAATCAATGTCCAAGTAATAATTTTGCTACAAGAACATTAAAACTTTTATCTAATCATAGTCCAAGTAATAATTTTGCTACAAGAATATTACAACTTTTATCTAACTAAAGTCCACGTAATAATATTCAGTTTTGGTTTTAAATAATAATATTAAAACTTTTATTTAACGAAAGTCCAAAGTAATAATTCTGCTATTTAACCGAAATTTAAAACCAAAACTGAATAAATTTCTTATCATAGGAGAATATTAAAATTTTTATCTAATCAAAGTCCAAGTAATAATTTTGCTATCAAACCGAAATTTTTATCCAAAACCAAAGTTCAAGATTCAGTTTCGGTTCTGTTGAGTATTTAAGAAGGGTCGCAAGCGATTCCAAGTCTGCTTCCTTCTGACATGTAGTTATTTTTGTATATTTTATCAAAGTTGCTTTGTTGAATCGCTGGTCGCCCGTTGGCATGGGTGGCCCCCGATTTTTCTAAGTCCAGCATTCATTATAGAAGTTTGAAAAGAATGTCTCCTAAAACAATCTTAATGATCAGAATTTTTAGGATCTTCAACAACATTTGAATTGATTAATTGAAAATTTTCTCTTAAAAATATTTTGTCTGTTTCAATTCGTAGGTTAAAAAACGTTCCCAAAGAAAGAATAATTGAAACACTTACGTTTAAGATTATAACTGACCGCACTCAACTGCCGCCACGTCAGAAATAATTGGCGAGAATTTGGAAAGATCGTGGCACACGTTATCTCGAACTAGCTTCATCTTCAGTTTCGTAATCAGGTGAAAGTGAGAGGTGACGAGTCGACGAAGTGCAGGATGTTATCGAATAAACACAGCTGAGTTAAACTGATGAATGAAATCATAAGTTGGCAAAAGCTATAGCAAATCGTTCTTTTTGAACTCAATTAAAAAGTTTCACCTAATATATTAAGGTTTATTCAGACAAAATTTCTTATTTAAGAGAAAATTTTCAATGTTTCACTAGTGAAATTTATTAATTTCACTAATTTAATTAATTCGCTTAATTTTTGCTTAATTAAAAAATTCGCTTATTTTTTTTTACCTTAGGTTTCTGTTCAATGTTTTGTAAATAGTATCGCCTTCTTTAAACTACATATCTGAGGTTCGATAATTTCCAAAAGCACATGTTTCAATCCCATTGACATGTCGTTTTCTGTATTCTTGGGATAAAGCAATTTTTTTAATTTGGTATATGTGTTTATCATGTTGCTCAGATCGAAATTCTGTTTGTTGGGTATATAGGATTTTTTCATCAAATAGACAATGTCGCTAATCGTCGTGAATAAATTCATTTTTAATTCCGTCAGAGGCTTTTATGGGAATTGGAGCGATTATAGAATATAATTTTGGTGAACTCTAACTTCTCTTTTACCGAAATTATCTCTTTTACTGAAATCAGATGGGTCTGATATCGGCGGCAATAATGTAGTTACGATGGTCAATAACGGGTACAACATTTTTAAGAGAGCTCAATATTATATAGAAAACAGAGAATTGGAAGATATTGAATTGCTAGGAGTGACGACCACGATTTACAATTTAATTGATTTTACCGAAGACTTTTCACACAGTGCTGCCACAAGTATGATGTGGTTCAAAGATACCGCAGACAGTTCGAAAATGAATAAGTATTTGTACGACGGAGGCGAAGATAAACTGGACACGAATAATAAGATAAAGAATTTTGCACAAGCGTTGAAAAAAAATCCTAAATTAAATCAAGGATTCTCGGACAGATATGAAATTACAAAAAATAGTCAAAATGTAAGTTTATTCTTACCACTGAATCTGCTGTTTGGATGATGCCAAGACGTGGATAAATTTTTTCGCAGTGTAAAACATACTATATAATTAGAAAAAAATGACGACAAAGTCATTATTCAGAGAGTTGGGGCTACGTTGTATAAATTTGAAATATCTCACGTATCTTGGTTTATTCCAAAAGTGGAAACATCACTAAAAGTACTTGCAAAACTAGAATCTCAGTTAGCAAGCGGCAATCCACATGAAATCTTTTGGGAATCATGCAAACTGTACAAATCTGATACTCTAATTGACTCTCATGTCAATTGGCGGGTTACTACAACTCAAAACAAACCTGTCCGTCTTTATGTCGTCTTGCAAAAGTCTAACCGATTAAATAATCAAACCAGAAACAATATGGTATTTGATCACATGTTACTAGAACAGATTCAGATCAGAGTGAATAGCAAACAGTTTCCTGAACAAGAATTCGAGTGCAACTTTGAACCCAACACTTTAGATTATGTGCGAGTTTACAATAGCTTTTTAGCTGCAAAAAATATGGATATCGACTCGGATACACAAGTCAATACCAAGATTTTATGAAACTGTATTCGATATTTCACTTCGATGTCAGCAAATACGAATCACGTCTATATGAATTATCAGCAACTGCTGACATCGAAATACGATTTAAATTAAATAGATCACCAAATGAATTATATCACGTATATTGCGTAATTGTCTCAGAACGTAAAGGAACCTTGAAAGCACTAGAGAGAAAACTTGTAGTTCTTGGTTAAAAATATATTTTAAAAACTATCAGAAACTACATTTATTTGCACGTTTAAAAAAGGAATCTTCCCATTTCAGCTTGCCATTAGCAGCGATCTGCAAGTGATGGCTGTCTGTTTACTTGCCTCGTGTTGACCTTTGTGTTGACCTGATAACCACTTTCTTTGATAGCCAGCTTCCTATCATTTCGAGATAAATACGTGATTCTAGACGCGGTAACATACGATCATCTCTTCATGCGGCAAGCAATTGAATCTATCTAAATAAAAAAGTACTTTACCCTTCTGGAGAGAAACACAAACTGATTTTTCTTCCAGCTGAGAGCGTTTAAATACTCAACCGAACTCAAACATAAAACCAAAACTGAATAAATTTCTTATCATAGAAGAAATATTCAGCCTTGGTTTTTATTAGCAAATAAAACTTTTGGTAATAACTTTTTATCTACGATCTTTCCGAAAAGGGAATATTTCTTCTTCTATGATAAGAGCAATATTCAGGCAAAACTGTATTACTTTATTTTTGGATAAAAGTTTTACTTCATAATCAAAAGCAAAGCTGAATATTTCTTCGATGATAAGAAATTTATTCAGTTTTGATTTTAAGTTTGGGTTCGGTTGAGTATTTAAACGCTCTCAGCTGGAATAAAAATCAGCTTGTGTTTCTCTCCTGAAGGGTAAGATTTCTCTCCTGAAAGGTAAGTGTGTTTGTTACACAGTTATGATATATATTAATTGTAAAGCGAAAACGATACCGACCTTTTTATCTACGATATTTTGGAAAAGGGAATATTTATTCTTCTATGATAAGAGAAATATTCAGGCAAAAAGAAGAGAGCAGGGTAAGTACGTTTTTATTTAGATATATTTAATTGTAAAGCTGGAACGAAAAGATAAAATGTTCAGCTGTGGTTTTCGTTAACAATTAAAAGTTTGATTTTTTTTATCCACTATCTGATTGAGATATATATTGTAAAAAGTTCTTCTATGATAAGAAATTTATTCAGTTTTGGTTTTAAGTTTCCGTTCTGTTGAGTATTTAAACGCTCTCAGCTGGAAGAAAAATCAGTTTGTGTTTCTCTCCTGAAGGGTAAGATTTCTTTCCTGAAAGTTAAGTACGTTTTATGATAGATTTTAATTCTAAAGCGAGAAAGATAAAATATTCAGCTTCGCTTTTCATTAACAAATGAAAGTTTGACTTTTTATCCACGATCTGATTGAGATATATATTGTAAAATATTCTTCTGTGATAACAAATTTGTTGTTTTGGTTTTAAGTTTCGGTTTGATAATATAATTATTACTTGGACTTTGATTTCAGATAAAAGTTTCGGTTTGATAGCAAAAATTATGAACTTGGACTTTGTTAGATAAAAATTTTAATATTGTTTGATAAGAAATTTATTCCGTTTTGGTTTCGGATAAAAGTTTTAATATTATTGTTTGATAAGAAATAATTACTGGGACTTTAGTTTTAGATAAACGTTTCGGTTTGATAAAATATTTGTTCAGTTTTGGTTTCGAATAAAAGTTCCAGTTTGATAGCAAAAATTATTACTTGAACTTTGTTAGATAAAAGTTTTAATATTATTGTTTGATAGCAAAATTATTACTTTGGACTTTGATTAGATAAAAGTTTTAATATTCTTGTAGAAAAATTATTACTTGAACTTTGATTAGATAAAAAATTTTAATATTCTTCTATATTAAATTATCATATACTTCGCAAAGTTTCGGTTTGATAACAGAATTATTACTTTGGACTTTGATTAGATAAAAGTTTTAATATTATTGTTTAATAGCAAAATTATTACTTGAACGTTGCTTAGATAAAAATTTTAATATTCTTGTTTGATAACAAAAAAATTACTTGGACTTTGATTAAAAGTTTTAATATTCTTCTATGATAAGAAATTTATTCACTTTTGGATAAAACTATTAATATTATTCTTTGATAACAGAATTAATACTTTGCATTTTGTTTAGATAAAAGTTTTGATTCTGCTGTATCCAGTGAAGTGTATGATAACTTAACAAAAAACATAATTTTTTATCTCATGCACACACACTTCATTTCAACCTAATTCATTTAAACTAATTCACAAATTAGTTTAAACCTCATCTCCCCCAAAAAACTTAAATTAATTTTTCACATGCTAAAAAACACCCCCTTTTTTTCTCATTTTCACACATATTTTCACAAAAAACCACAAGAAACATACTTTTTGCCTCACCACCCTCCATAACTTTTCCCATGGATTTTTATGGAATTCTCGACCCCCTTTTCACTGTGCCAGAACTCTCATATATGCTACTACTCGCCAACAGTTTCAGTTCAGCTGACAAGATAAATCAGTTTTGTAACTTCCTTGGAAGTTAATCTGAATTTAGCAGGTGACTTCGTCGTTGCTAAGTTTTTATTTTTTTGCCTTTCAAGGCACATATCGGAATATTAGTATTTAAATTTTTTAAAATTTATGTATTTGATTTTTTTTATTTTTAGTGGGTAATTCATAGGAGTTCACTAAAAACACGCAAATAATGGAGGAGAAAATTGTTACATACTCTATGCTACTCTACATATTTTCATTTGACATATGATTTGTTACCATCGACTTCACTTTTTTTGGAGGTAGAAAAGGGGACATTAAGGGAGATAGCCAATAACATTCTCGTGTAACAAGCTTTCATTTTGAATAAAGCAATGTTAAATTTCAAAATATAATATTGCATTTCCAATGAAAAATATCAAATGCAAATATTTAACATTTTAAATTCGATAAAATATGCAGTACCTTTCTACTTTCTACGGCCTGATTACTCTCTGCTCTGAATAGGAGGGGAGGGAAGGATTGGCTCAGACGGTAGCGCCCCAGGTTCAGTTTCCGGTGTAGAGTTCCAACTGTGCCAGAGTTTATATTCGTGTGCCAGCGTGTTATTCCTCGTTGAGAAAGGGGACAACGATGAGCTTGGAAACGATAGGACTTTAAACCATTGCCTGGGAGGGAGAGCCATACCTTGTGCGCGTTAAAGAAAAAAGCTGGATGGCCTTGACGGGAGGCATCCCTCTCTCCTCGTAACAGCTGCCCCCTTCCCCAATTCTCTTTGAGCCTTCCGAGGTATTGTAATTTGTCCAATTAGCCCATTGTGTACACAAAAGTGCCGCTCAGAGGAAAAACAACCGAACACAAAACAACTCCCGACGCTAAAAAATTATCTTTATCTTGACTAATGTGTTCTACGGATCAACTCTTAAGGGCACTAAATTACCTTTTCGAAACATTTGAAGTAGGAAACGGGAAATGACGTAACAACTACATTCACAACTACTTTCGCCAATGCATGACGCGAAATGAGAGTCTTTAAGGTTAAGATATTTTCAGTTTATCGCACTTGAGTAAACGTAATTTTCATAAGCGCTTTTCAATGATGCTACATCACGTGTTGATTTTTTGCAACTTGAAGTAATTCACGTTCAACGCATGTGTTGTTTTCTAAACTGACAGAGTTGACTTTGCTATATGTTTAGTAATACAAAGTGGTGGGTGAAATAAATTTTGTTAAAGAGCTTAAGTGTATGGAAACTAAAATCGATTAATTCCGGTGAAAGGAACACTTTTTGACATCTATAATTAACCTAAGTAAATAACGACGTGAAGTTTTATTCATTAAATTGTTTTCATATTTAATTATACTACATCGAAGTTATGTAATGAAATCATAAGCATATCTTTGAAGTATATTTGCTATGTTTATTAGTTAAATTTATTTTGAGACACACTGTGAAATATTTTTCCTCTGATACATCTGATAGCTTTTATGTTTAGACAGTAAGTCTTCAGATTCCCGTTTTATAAGTTTTTGACCAATACAAGAAGAAACTTCATAGCCTCATTGAATTGCCAGTATATCTAATAAACATTTTCACAAGTTAGGGATCTAAGACACTGTTTTATGAAAAAATGTCCATTACTCATTGCGAGGTTAGTATAAAAAACCTAATTACGCTTAGGTCCGGATCTAGAAAAACAATTAAGTGGGATGCGAGGGTGGGAAGAACATTAATCGAGTCAGAAATAAGGGGATTGTGGGGGAGGGCAGGAGACTATATTTTCATCGCAGTATAACATCTGTTTCTCCGTTAGAGGGCTCTAAAAATTAATGACAAATGCACGAAATGTACATAAATTTAATAATTTTGCACCTCTATTACCCTTACTATCTTTCTCAAGAAATGGTCTCAAAGGGATAGTCTCAAAGGGATAGGTTGGGTTGTTTTACCTCTGAGCGGCACTTTTTTTGCATACCATGGGCTAAATGGCCAGGTCACATGGACCCCGAAGGCTCAGAGAAGGTTGGTGGAGGGGACCCACTGGAACAGCTGTTGGGAGACAGATGGTAGCCTCCCGACAAGGCCATCCAGCGTGTTCTTTAACGTGCACAGGGTATGGCTCTCCCGCACACGGAGCCACGGCTTAATGTCCCATCCGACGGACGGCGGCCTTTCCAAGAGCATCGGTGTCCCCTACTGACCGTGGGCAGGACGGGGAATTTTGCGGAGATAAATCTCAACGCTGATCCAGCTGGCACTCGAACCTGGGAACTACAGATTACGAGCCTGGCGCGCTACCGACTGAGCCACCCCCGCCTCTCTCAAGGGGATAGATAGTCTTTTGCCCCCCCCCCCCCATCCAAGTTTCGGTCTTGATTACGCTGAATATAGTAGATTATTCATTCATGTAATGTTTCACATTTTTTTAATAATAAAAATAAGTAGGTTTAATTACTGTTTTGCTTAGGTAGAACCGATGACTAGTGAGCTTACTTTATAACGTTTTCTTCTGGTTTCATGAGTGATAATTACTTCATTCTGAAGAATATAGTGATGTATTAGAAAACGTTAAAGCCACTTCATGTGTACAGAGCCAGCACGCTTTCAAACCCATTAAATAAAGAATATATTTAAGCGTTTTTAAAGAGAACTAGAATGGAACGTCTATATATTTAAAACAATTTTTTTTTTGTTACTGCACTGTCTGGGCCTTGTCAAAATTACGTATGTGAAAGCGATTCTGATGAATTTATGAATCGAAGAAAATTTGGGTAAATTTAACTGGAGCATTATTGCATGTAGTTTTGGGATATATCTAACAAACTAATAATACAATAAGTAATAAGAAAAATTAAATATGTATTGATGTAAAAAAATTATTCAATTTTTATTTCATGTCATTGCTGTAAAAGTAATATATTTAATATTATATTCATTTGTTAAATATATCTTAAAGCTGCCCACAATAACATTATATAGTAATTTATAAAACTTTTCTCACATTCATGACAACATCGAAATGGCTGTCACGGCGTTAACCATCTCTGTCCGATGTGATATAGGTAGTATTGACTACACTGACAGACTTCTGTCAGACCTCTGTAGCAAATAGCTGCTTCAAGGGGATATTTTATTTATTTATTCCGGAGGAAAGCACTAGATTAGTTGGTGAACAGGTCCGGATCTATAAAAAAAGGCGACGAGAAGGGGAGAAACACAATCGAGGCGGAAAAATGTAAAAGGCCGATCACTATATTTCTAATGCTCTATAATATTTCCCCCTCCGCCTTATGGCCTTTAAAAATTTTCTAGAAAAAATGCATGAAAAATAATAGAGTTTGATAATTTTTTACCCCTGTTACCCTTACTAATATTCTGAAATAGTGAGGGTGGGGGCAAAGGATCCATGCCACCCCCTTCTCTTCTCCGACCCTGTTGCTAAAGAATAGTAGCACTTCAAAAACATTAAAATTAGGGTAATACAGAAATAAAAAAAAATCGCGACTCATTAGTATTTAATACCTGTCTGCTTAAATTAAGCATATATTGTTCGTTTCTACATTTTTTCTCATTGTTAATGCTTTTGGGAAAAAAACATCCAAATTCAGCTCGTTTGGTTTTGCTCCACACAAATAAAATATGTGCTCTTTACACGAAGCAGACAGGCGAGGCGGACACAAGCACCATTTCTCTGCGGTCTGTTGTCAGTAATCTTCAAACTTCTGCAAACAACAGTAAACGGCCACTCCTTCTTTTTCCTTTTACGACTCTCGGGCAGCAGCAACACTGAGTAAAAGGTGTGCAGAAAAGATCGCAGAAGGGTCGGAAGCAGTTAATGTCAAAACAGGAGAAACAGCTGGAGCCTGGAGTAGAAGAGTGGCCAGTCCCGCTGAGGGAAGTCATATTTCATCCACCCCAGCTATACTTCTCTCGCTTGGCAGCTTTATGAAAGGCAAAGTGGAGCATAACACAGGGAATAATTTTAATTTGCCCTTTTGCAGTCGCATCAACTGTTTTTATGTTCACTGTGGCTTGCGAAAGTAATTTCATCTGGGCGAGTGAAATGGAGCTTGCGATTCAAGAGTTAATAGCAGTTTGTCCGGAAGTTATCACAAAATGTCATTCAAAGGAAATATGTTTAATTATATTTAAAAGTTATGGGCGGCCAGTGACCATGAATGGTTTCGATAAAAAGGGAAAAAAATATTTCATTTGGAATTTGAACTAGGCATAAAGATATTTCTTTCCGCAGTAAAATCAAAACTTCTACAGACTTCTCTTAATATTGCTACTGAGACATTGTTTCAGCATCAGGCTTCGATAAACTGCGCTGATTTAAACAACATTTTGTTCCATATTCTTTCCTTTTTTGTGATGCCATATTGAAACATCCACTTGTTGAATAAATGGTATCGCTTTCGTTGAGTTTAGCCGAGAAGAAAACCAGAGTTAACTATTCTTGCTTTGTCCTCTTCCTGTAACTAAGAAATAACTACTCTTGTTTTGTCCTATTCCTGTGGAAGAGTTAACTACTCTTGTTTTGTCCTCTTCCTGGAACTAGAGTTGGTATCTTATTTTGTCCTCTTCCTGGAACTAGAGTTGATATCTTGATTTGTCCTCTTCCTGGAACTAGAGTTGACATCTTGTTTTGCTCTCGTCCTGGAACTAGAGTTGACATATTGTTTTGCCCCCTTCCTGGAACTAGAGTTGACATATTGTTTTGCCCTCTTCCTCGAACTAGAGTTGACTAGTCTTGCTTTGTCCTCTAACTGGAATGGTTAACTGCTATGCAACGACACTTTGCTCAAACAATTTAAGGAGAATTTTCGTTACATAGGATGATATTTTCTAAGGGGTTTATTGATGTCAAAGTTACGGTATTATATTAAATAATAAATTGCCTGTTTATTGCGGTTTTCGTAAAATATAAGGAAACATAAATTTTAAGCAAATTAATTTACTCATATAAACATAGTGACTTGAATGGGGAAATTGATACAATTCGACATAGCGCTGCTTATTGTAATATTTTAGATTTATGCTAATGAAACTGTGCATGACTTCTCTTTCTGATACTACAGCTGTAACTAGCGCCCTGTTGCTGACACCACGTTGTGTTAAAGCCCAAAATCCCTTTTATACTTATTAAGCAAGAGAGCTGAGCTGGATTGTTTCGATAAACTTCCTTCGTGCAACTGTACATACAATATGTACAAAAAAGAATATTTTATTCAGGTAAAAATTAATAATTTACATAGATACAAAAGATCGATCTCTACACTTGAGTCTCGCAGCTAACAGACAAATATTTTTCCTGGCAGACTACACCACATCGCCGTAATGAAGTTTGGCCAACACTGGCCTGGTCTGGATCTCTCAACCAGAATGTATCAGAGAAAGACCTATCCCTCTCACAGCGAGTTCGAGATGCTAATTTCCTATGTTCTGTTTCGCATAAAGAATGGTTTGGAAAATCTCCTTCAAAGATTTCCTTGTTCAATCGTGGTTTATCACGCTTATCCACGAAAGCCAATGAAGAGCAAGATGAGACGCCTGAAAATGTATCAATCCATAAATCCTCAGGGAACTTCTACAAGTGCTTTACAAAGCGAATACGATGCGAAAGAAATTATGCTTTATCGTGTACTTTACATACTACGAAATCAAAAACAGAATTTTTAATTTCTAATTTGCATAAACTATACACAATAATGAATTCCGTTAGAAAAAGTGCTTATTACATAAGGAGTGGAACCATTTGCTGTAGTGGAGTATTACATCTGGGAGTTGTTCTTGCTAGGAACTCATGTGGGTGCAGCATGTTTTCATTAGTTGTTGCCTTCTTTGATCTTCACATTTTGCCGGTCCATTCCTTATGTGAAATAGAGTTATAGAGCTCTGCGGAAGACAGCAGCTACTCCACTGCGTCACAAGAGCAATTTTAGTTTCCTGGTGCAATCACCGCAGATTCTTGTGTTCACTTGCTTCTTCTCCAATTGGCCTTGTTTGGCTCAGGTGTTTTTTTTCCTTACCTTGTTTACCTGAGTGTTCTCGGTAACGCTCACTATGGAAGCTGTCTTGTTATTTTATCAGCTCACCTTGGAAAACTGCTTACTCTTTCTTTCTCTGGGGATGCACTGGAATCTGTCCATTAATCTTATTAAAAACGTTTTTAAATACTTTTTCTGCATATGATAAGAATTTTCGTGGAAAAAATCTTTTTTCAGAAAACATTTTGTTACATCTTGCAAAGAAAAAAAATGCCAAAATATGTCGCAACTAGTCCCAGCTTCCATTTCTTTAGTTCTTATATTTTTATTAATGTAATCAGTTTGCTCCAATAATGTATGCAATTATTCTTAGCCCTTTACTTTAGATTTTAATTTTTTCTTGAAATTGCATTTGACACTTTCATTACGATACTTTTAATTCTTGTAATGGAATAACGAATCGAAGCATTAGGGAAAAATAGTTCATTGGACACGGTTTCTTCTCAGGTAATAAATGAAATTGTTGAAGTAATATAATCTGCAAACCATAATGCGAAAGAGCAACTTTACCGAATTGGTAAATACGTTAAAGGGGATTTTAACATGAACCTGAAGGACCAATTAAATTGCCACAAATGACCGTTTCATTTTCATATTAGCTTTATAGAAAAGCATCGAACGTATAAAACATTTGCTTATTTAGAAACCGTGTTTGCATATTGTCTGCCAATTAGTTTCATCCTTTCCGCTTCACATGTGCTGCCTTTTTTAAAGCTCTCAAAGAAGTAAAGAACGGTGACATAAATTACATTGTTAAATATTCGTTTGACAAAGCTAAAGTATTTTGTCCCCGTGCTGAAATTAGTCAACCTGTGACAGTTAATACATCTATTGCGAAGTATTCATGGAAGCAATCGAAGCACTGGGATTGCGAAGTTGACGCATAGGCTGTCCTCATAGCTCAGTGGTTCCCTGAACTATCAATTATCTGTCAATGGCTCAGTGGTTTCATAGATGAAAAGCAGAGAGGTAACATATATATATATATAATCGTATTCGCAGTCCAGCTTTTCCACATCTATAAAATAATCGTTTGATTCCACATTGATTGTGAAAGGCAGGATTGTTCCAGTCGGTATCCACCAGTTCGTAATCTTCAATTCTTATGTTCGAGTCCCGCCTGGTCAAAAGAGTTGAGGTTTATCTCCACTAAACTCCCACAATCCCCTCTGTCATAAATGGGACGTCGATGGGTTTGGATAGGTGTCGTCCGTCGGATGGGACATAACACTTTGTAAAAGAGAGTCATAAACTGTGTACGTTCAAGATCACGGTGGATGGCCTTGACAGGAGTCTACCATTCTCTCCTAATACAGGAGCTGTCCAGTGGGTCCTTTCCACAACCTTTTCTGAATTCTTACGTTAGTAAGAAATTTTTCATACATTAACATGCTTCATAGTACCTGGCGCACGATTTTTTATTATTTCATAATTGGCCAGACAGTGTATTTTATCATCATCGTAATTCCTCTACGAAACTAAATCTCATCATGCTAAGTAACAAATATACTAAAATAAATACAATGTATAAGCATTAATTTAATTTCATGTTCAATATATCTACGTTATAATTCTGTATTTTTCAGAGTCTAAGTGTCCCAGAAAGTGCTTATCTTTTTTTTTTCGGGGGGGGGGGGCAGTTAAAAAAGTGTTTGAAAAACACTTTTCTCAAAGAAACGTTGGCACTTCAGATATCTTCACCCCATTGTTATGAAATCCATGCTCGCGAAGGCACTGTAAAGATTATTTAAAGTGACTGTATTCTTTATAATGTCAACTGAGTGTCATTGGATGTTGAAAGATCTGGAGAAGAAGTTTAAGTAGAGTACGAGTATAGAAATGTATATGAGATCTCATGCGATACTTTTTACATTGCTGAACAAACCTCGTTTGAGATTTGAAAAATAACCTTTCTTTAGATTACAAAAACATATGAAAGGGTCCCGAGACATCTGCTCTTCCCATTTAACTTCCATTGCACTGATGGAATAATTGAAATGCAAGAGATATTTATTCTTTCGGTGTAAGCGGATGAAATAATAATCTCTTTATAGAAGAGTGAATTTAAAATGAAGCAAATAGCGAAAGTGTATAAACAAAACAATTAGAGATAATTTTTTGTTCGCTTACCATATTCCCTGACGTTGATCTCACATTAATAACATAGTAAGGGAAAGTAATATTCTACTTATAAGGAACTTCAAGATCAAAAATTTTCTAGAGATTCAAATAAAGCTGTTGCTTTAATTTAATTCTGAAGCATTCACCTGAAGGCTGACCAGAAAGTCTACCATATTAATTGTGGCAGTCTTATTCAATATGCTTAAGAAAAACAAACGGTAAAGATTAAAAATGTTCTTTTCTCAAATTCAGATTTTCGCATTTGCATTTAAATGAATGAGTTCTGATCCTAAATAGCAATGACTTTATATATCTCATGAAACCTCTTTGAAAAATGTTCGTTTGTTTCCTTTTTTGTCGAATAATAATAGAATTTAAATTCGCTTTATTTACAGATTTAGAAACGGATTTAACATGCTGGAAAGTCGATCAATGAGTATTATTTTTTAAAGCGTTTAATAAATCAGTCGGAGTGGTGGGGCTCTGGAGCTGTCGTCCCAAGCAGGGGGCGACGCCTTAATGATAGCATCGAGGACAATTGCGAAGCGCCACCTTCTTTCGCCCTCGATGCATCAATCAACCCTAGAGATGGAGCCTCTGAGCTTCAACTCACATCAGAGATGGATTATCTCGCACTCGACAGATTGAAATCGTGGCGAGGACAGTTCTTAGAACTCTCTTGTCCGTAATGACGTGAACTGTCCCTTGGCATGACATCGTTTATCACCATATTTCCAAGAGGAAGAAATTACCATGATGTTGATGTTTCTTTTTATATGATATATGTTGGGTTTGCGCTTCATGACCGCTCGTAAAATAATTAAGAAAAAGGAAAAGAGCAACGCAAGATTTAATCAGTTCTAATTGCTTTCTAACTGACTAGTTCCCATTCGGACTTGACGGTCGTTCGGAAACTGTTTTTTTATCCTTCTTTCAACCTCAGAAATGTCCGATTTAAAGTAATTCATTTAGTTATCTAGTTATGATCTGCGTCTTTCAAATCAGACTCAATTTGAAATTCCCTGAGGATGAATGACGTTTGTATTTTCTAATCCTAATAATATTTTTCTGTTTCAAAAGTGAACTGTTGCAGTTAAAGTTCTTTAATTTCCATTGCGATATTTAAAATGAGCGAATTTTAGTGCAAAAAATTCCTTTGGAAAAATCGAACAATTAACAAAGAACACTTTCTATTAACTAGAAACAAGAGAAGCATTTTTATCAAAAGTCTTAATTTGTTAATAATTGCTTTTCAAATGAGTGACAAAAGAATTGATAGTTAATTGCAGAAGTCTACGTCTTCGGATTCTAATTAACCCTGAAACTTTCCACATAAGGAAGCCAATTAACAGTGAATATTTTGCAAACAGATAACAAGGATCAGAACGCAAAAGTTTAAGCTATTTCTTAAAACAGGAAGTTTCGAGGCGATGTCATTTTCTTTAATTAGAACACGCTGCATAGCGAAAAGATAAGAGTCTTTTCTCTTCATTGCTTTTCACGTGAAAATAATTTCTGTCATTTGTTGTTTTAAGCATTTTCGTTAATGGGCAATATTTACATAAGTGTCCAAGAAACATCGTAATATTTAGTTGCTCATGTTTATTCAATCGTTAACTTTAAATTCAAGCTCGTACTTCATCTGACGAAGTTTTTTAGAAAACTAAATCTAATTACTTTAATACCTACCATCATAAACGCGCTGCAATTTAGTAAAAGTGTCGTGCCATTTGAATCAAAAAGTGTCTCTATTGTTTTGACATTTCTTTTTGGGTCATTATTAAGATGAGATAGTTTGCATTGCCAACAGCTACGAGCAGTGGAGGAACTCTAAGGAAAAAGAAATTGCAGTAAGATATAAGTGCATCTGTATTCATAGAGATGGTGTGGAAGGACTTGGAAATTTCATCTCTTTAAATGAAATCTAACAAATTAATGTTTAAAAAAATCTTTTTTGTATGATAAAAACATTTTATAAATTAATAGACATTTATATTTACAATTTTGATTGCACTAAGGGAAGCTATATTGATACCATCTATAATTATGAAGCAATATTAAATACTATAGAAATATTTAACAGAATATATATATATTAAAAAGTTGATTATAAATGAGTTAACAATAAAGTTGTTGAGAAAACTAGTGTAAAAGCTATTAAATATACTGATATTCTAATTGATTCTGATGATAATTGTCAACTAAAGACATATTCTTTCATTGATTATTTTTCTTCAAGTGCTTCTCAAATAATTGAAAAATATAAGAGATGATCCTGGATATTTTACTTTAAAAACAGTGATGTTATTCCAAATATTATATTCCCGTACACCAATCAATATAGAGGAATTAAAACTATATATATTGCTTTAAAAAATGCAAATGTTTGCCGTATAAATGCAATTAATGTATACTCTTTGAGAAACATTATTACTTATATTCTGGAGGTATTTTTTTTACTATACCTGGTATGGTTATCATACCTGGTATGTTTCTGGGAGATGTGGGTTCGCATCCCACTCAGGGGAAAACCAATTTTTTTCAGCTAATTATTTCTTGTCTGCACGACATTTTCCTGTGATACCGTATTTGCCGGCGTATAGGACGCACTTTTTTCCCCTCAAAATACGCCTAAAATATGGGGTGCGTCTTATGCGCCGGTAATCAAAATTATGAGTTGAAATTTCAGTCTAAAACTTTTGGTTTATATCAATATACATATATAAGTGCTCTTTTGCATTTGTCCTTTTGCGAAAGAGTGGTTTCAAATAAATCGTTTCCATATTTTTTTTTTGTTCTGTAAAAATAATAAGTTGCGTGATGTATTTTATGTTTCACTACTGATAGAGGGAGCATTCCAGTAAAATAGAGTTCAAATTCACTGATACCTCAAGGTTACGATTCATCCAATGTGCGCATGTGTGATCACATTTCACTGGCATATGTTTTCGAAAATCGCGAGCATGGCGCGTCGTTACCGATTACAGTGTCTCAAGGCAACCAAAACGTAAACTTTTAGTACCGAAGAAGCTTTCTCATGTTTTTGCTGCGAAACATGGCTCAAAAACAACGCAGATTCTGCTATGATATTGCATTCAAGTTACGAGTGATTGAGTATGCTAAAGAACACGGAAACAGGGCAGCAGAGAGGAATTTCGGATCACCGCCAACAGAAAAGATGATAAGAACTTGGAGAAGACAGGAAGAAGACCTAAAAAAAGCTATGCGTAGTAAACATAATCTGCGACATGGAATTGCAAAATTGCCGGAACTAGAAGAAGAATTAAAAACTTGGTTATTAGTCCACCGAAGCTCGGGATTTTCAGTTTCCACAAAAATGACTATTCAACAAGCAAGAGTGATAGCTACTAACAGAGGCATCGCTGATTTTACAGGATCGACGTCATGGTGTTCTAGATTCATGAAGAGAAATGACTTACGTATGCGGACTAAAACAAAAATAGCACAAAAGATGCCAACAGAATATGAAGACAAGATTATCGAGTTTCATAAAATTGTCATTAATGCAAGAAAAAGTGGAAATTTTGAACTTTCACAAATAGGAAACATGGATGAGATCCCACTGACGTTCGATGTACCCTCAAACAAACAGAAGATTCCAAAGGTGCAAGAAGTGTTATTTTAAAACTTGTGGACATGAGAAAACGCACTACACAGTCGTGTTGTCTTGTTGTGCCAATGGAACAAAATTGCCGCCTCTTTTGATTTTCAAAAGGGAAACCTTGCCCAAGGAAAAACTGCCTAAAGGTGTGTTTGCGCACATTCATCCTAAGGGCTGGATGGATGAAGGGGGGATGAAGTTGTGGATAGACAATGTGGGGTCTAGGCGTCCTGGTGGACTGTTAAAGAAACCTGCCTTGCTAGTATGGGATCAGTTTCGGAGTCATAGAACAGAAGCTGTAAAAAATAAATCAACCAATTGAAAACTCAGTTGTAATTCCAGGTGGACTAACGAGCCAGCTTCAACCTTTAGATGTCTGCATTAATAAACCATTAAAAGGATTCATGAAGGAGAAATGGAACAGTTGGATGCAGTCAGCAGATTTTGAAGTGACACCATCAGGAAGAAGGAAGAGACCTAGCATTTTGCAGATTTGTGAATGGGTCAAAACTTCATGGAATGCTGTGAAACATGAGACAGTTTTAAAGTCATTTAAGAAATGTGGTATTAGTAACTCACTTGATGGCACAGGGGATGATTTGTTATACGAAGACTCAGTTTCTGAAAAAGAGGTTTCAAGTGGTTTTTCATTTAGTTCTGGAGAAGAATTTCTGGGTTTTGAGGATGAACATTAAAAGGTACCTAACTACAATGTTCCCTAGTTACATTTTTTGCATACATAAATAACTCTAAAATGAGTACAGTAAATCTTTATGGAAATTCATGAAACATTGTGGAAAACTTTTTTCCCTTAAAAATGTGTCTAAAAAAGGGGGTGCGTCTTATACGCCGGCAAATACGGTAATTTATTACCGAATTATTGATTTAACGCTGCGAGCGTGAGTGACAAATATAATTTCCATCATAAGTGACATCTTGGTTGCCCGATTCCTGATAATAGATGGCGCCCCTAGCGAATGAACAAAATTATGCCAGAATGTCTATATGCCACTTTTGCTGGAAAAAAAAATGGTTAACCGTTGATGGTGTACTGGTTTTCGTACCCGCCATATTTCTGCGAGTCATGGATTCGTATCTTACCCATGACAAAACCAAATGTTTTTCAGTTAATTATTTCAAATATATATATGCAGTAGATTCTCGATTATCCAGAATGAATTTGTGGAAAACAATCTCAGATAATCGAATTCCCGGATAATACGTGTAGTACATACATCCACACACGCATGCGGGATTTTCCTTCAGGAGGGAGGGGTATGAGAACAAGACTTGAGTAGAGTTTTCCAATTCTAAAATATTCCACCTGACAGGAAAGGTTAAAATAATATTCTACAGGCAATAAAAAATTTTAGTTGTTTTTTAAATCCATTTTTAGTGTCAGACATATAATATGGGGCTAAAATAAAATTATGCAAACACATTTGCTTTGAATTTCAAAGCAAGTAGATAGGTTTGAGATTTCTGGGGATTTTTTCGGACTCTTTGGATATATCCCTGCATACATCATACATTTGTAAAGTTCTGTATAATAATTCTAATATATTTCTATCCGCATCTACCCAATATTTAGATGAAAAGTCCGGTACACGTTTTTATTCAGCCCTGTAAACATGATGTACATATAGGTATAAAGCTTATAGGTAATGTTTACGGGTCTGAATAAAAAATGTACCGGAGTGATGATTTAAATGTTAGATCATAAGAGAACCAGCGTTCCGAACATGCGGAAACACGACTCTTGAGGTAGGCTTTTAGTCTCTTGATCCTTTTCGATCCGAGAATCTTGGAGTAATTTTGTTTTCTCTGAATTTCATTATAAACAAGATAAATATAGATAAACAAAACAAGATAAATAAACAAGATAAATAAACAAGAACCGTAGTTGGTTGGAAGATGACATTTCGAAAACACTGATGTAAATCAAATACTTTAAATGCAGTCCGAATTTAAATAAGTTGTCCGAGAAGATTCACACTAAAAAGTCACAGTGATGAAAGTCATACACTACGTTATTTTTAATAAAATATTTTTTTTTCTTGTTACGGCACTTGACCCAATGAAGGTTTGCGACCCTTGTGATAGATAGATGACAACAAATCTAACTACGAATTACTATTTAGAATTTTGTCGGTGTGGAAAACAAATGACCAAAATTTGAATTAAATTTTGATTTATGTGAATGGAAACTCACATTCAAATTTCAGTAACTTTTTAAACAATTTCTTTATATTAAACCAACTTTAAAAATAAAAAATCGCAGTCATGGATATTAACAATATTTGTTCAGTATTTAGAGAACTATGCAAGGTGGATATTTACTAAAAGATTCGAAATAACAGTTATATATAATATGTTTTAATGGGCTTTTGAGATAAAACCTTATGACTGTCAACTCTTTGCTATTTCTCTTTCAATAACTTTAAATGTAGACTCGATGTAGATCTTTGTCGATTCCCAATACCATTTTACCATTAAAGAATAATTTTAGAATATACTGATATTCGAATGCAATTTTATAGTGACATAACAAAGAAATTATCTGCTTTTTTGTAGGAACGATTTATGTGTATAAAAAAAAGTTTCAAGGGTTAGAAGAAATCGAAAGTTTTAGTTTGACATATGCATATTAGTATTTTTGCTTTTGTTATTACTGTTTCGTTCTTTTTAGTGAATAAAAACTTTATGTAATAAAACTTACTAATTTCGTATTTATGGAGATATACACTCTCTCAGTAGCAGTAGAGATAATACACTCTGTCAAGTAATCATATTTATTTCCTACCAAGGAATGAGAGCACCCTAGTTAGAAACGTATCATTGGAGAGGTGCTCTGCATTATGTAGTAACCTCTTCCGTCTTGGAACTGCTCAGATCAGTTAAGTAGTTTCCTATGTCACAATGGCGCAACAGAATGGATTGTTTGGGTGACATTTAGTTACGTTGCTCAGGAATCAGTATCTAGTGATCCCTTTCCGGGACGCGATGTTGGAAAAGGAGACCTTTCTACTCTGGATACATGCCATTGGATGACGCTTCTTTAATCATACTCAATCACTGACTCCGGTTCGACAATATCCGAAGACGTGAAAACTTTGTTTCCAAACTCTGAACTGGAATTAGAGTTACAATTGACTATTTAAACTTGGGTTTCTAACAGTTACAAAGACAAAAAGTTTAATTCCTTAATTTTGTCTTTTGTAACTGTTAGAAATTAAATTTACGCTGCTGTTAATTTTTGGTTAAGTTACATGTTTGCGAATGCATTTAATGCAGTATATTTCCGTGCCATCAAATTCATGTATTCCAAATACAAAGTGATTTAAAATTCGCTCAACCCGAAATGTAAATGCTTAGTATTTCGCGCCAACTGAATGGAATGAAATACCGATCCTAACTTTGGAAACCCTGCAGTTACTGACATCTGCAACACTGTTTAGTTTAGTTCTCACGCTGTCAGTTCTTTCTTGGTGACGTGTATTGTACTAGTTGCCAAAAATGAAATTTTCCCAGGTCGAACGTGTATACATAGTCGAACGTTAATTAACAGCCAAATCATTTCAAACTGTTCAAGCTGACTTCAATGAACAGTTTCCTGATTCTGCAGAGACTGTTTTCAGCGAGACTGGAAGCATACATGACAAGAAACATACTGTTCTACCTTCTCTATTAAGTGACGAAATCTTGAGAATATTAATCAATTGTATCTACTGTAAACCTTTGTTAACAATTTGTAAACGTAAATTGAGAATAAATGAAATTTTCTAATATGGGTTGCGGGAATTTTGAATCACTTTGTATAAATGAAAAATTCATTATTTAGGTAAAAAGTCGTATTGTGTAATATTGCTTGGTGCATCATGAAACATAGCAATACACCCAACCTTGGATCTAGAACAAAATAAAAGTGGGGGGGACTCAATCGAGCATGAAAAAAGCAAAGGGAGTAGCAAGAGATTGGATTTACATTGTACTACAATGTTTGTCCCTCCGTTTTAGAAGTCTTTAAAAAAATATACATGTGTCATAATTTTTTTTTGCCTGATAATTGCATTTTTAAAGGGGGGGGGGGGAAGAGCATAGCACCGTTAGATTCGGCCCTGCGTAAGTCCATTTTTGTTCGAAATGGAGTTACCAGTATTTGGTTGGTTCACCTCTAGAGACACTTTTAGGCACATAACGGACTAATCTGACCAAGTCATAAGAACTGTAGAGGGCTAAGTATTAGATAAGGAAGCGATATATACTGTAGAGTTGTTAGAGAACAGATGGACCCTTCCCCGTCAAGGTCATCCAGCATGTCCCTTAACATTCAGAGGGTATGGCTCTCCTGCTCGCAGATCTATAGCTTAATATCCCATCCGACTGACGGCAGTCTATTCAAGCGCATCGGCACCCCTATCTCACTGAGGGCAGCCTATTCTAGCGCATCGATACCCCTATCTTACTGAGGGCAGTTTATTAAAGTGCATCGACAACCATATCTCACTGAGGGCAGTCTATTCAAGTGCATCGACACCCATATCTCACTGAGAGCAGTCTATTCTAGCGCATCGACACCCCTATCTCATTGAGGACAGTCTATTCAAGAGCATCGGCACCCCTATCTAACTGAGGGAAGAGTGAGGCTAGCAGCGAAAAATCTCAGAACTGTTACCATGTGCATCATAAATATTAAAATGAATGACCTTTTGCATGAAAAATAATACAAAAGTATTTCAGCGTGAAGTTGTTTCATCTTTTTATATATACACTTGAGAAATATTTCCTGTAGAATACCATTTATTGTAATTTCTCTATATATTCGTAGCTCTATTTCATATAAAACAGTGTTATCAACTTTTTGCGGTAGCCCCATAATATGTTCATTAACTTTACTACTATCAGGGGTCACATCAAATCATGCACGATTGAAATTATTACTTGCATGAAATTTAAAGTCTACAAAACTATTACTAGCTTGGCTCACTAGATACATGCATGAACTTCCGAGCTATTCAAATACTATTTTAATGAAATTCAAAGATGATTCTACTTATAATAACCCTCCAAGCTAACAGAAAAGAATTCACAAGAACTAATAAGATTTTCGAAGCTGAAAGTTTAATTTTGGCATTGTTGCATGTTGAAAATGCTCCTTCGGTTTTGAAAAGTATTTCCATTTTAAAGCCAGAGGTAAATCGGATACCGAGACGGAAAGCGAGATTAGTATTTGTTACATGGCGAAAGTTCTCGGTACGTTAGCGTTTATCTGAGAGATGCTGAAATTGGATCACATTAATGCTTCGGAAAATACCTGGAGCTAAATTGGCTTCTTTGGAGGCATAAGAACGAAAGGGAGGAGTGCGCAAAAGCAAAACCTTATTTGCATTTCGGATCACGAAACCAGAAGTTAATTTTAAACCTTTTATACTTTTCATCAGCGAAACAAAGGTTACTAAAATAGCTAGGAGAACCAATCTTTACTTTCTATTGTAACTGCTTAGAGCATTAATTCGTTATTTTGGAGAATTTTCTTTCGAAACATGGACAAAAATGACATAAATTTGATCTTAATCATTATACAATTTTCGTAGAATAGTCTGCCGGTTTAACATTCGCATGAAACCTCTTATCTTTTTTAGCATAATGATCTCAATACCAGTGTCTTTATTTGAGAGAGTATTTCATCTTCTTATGTATTACATTTCGAAAGGTAACCAAACATTTTAAAGTTATGCTAAAGGAAAGATACATTAAAAACTCCATAACATTGTAAATAAGCTTTTTACAAAAAAGCAGTCTCAAACAACTACAAACTCGTATCCTTCTAAATTTGAATCTTCAGCTTCAGGGTTATTCATTCAAAGAGTTATTGAAGATGAAACATTTAAGAGCAAATGCCGCTGTCCCATACCTCCTATAACAGATGGCCAATGTGCCAAATTTTTGACGTCACTAAATAGTCTTATTATATATATATATATAGACAATTCTTATACTTTTGATTCTAATATTATTACTGGTGGATTCTTGTGCTAATCTTTATACTAATGTTTATCTAAAATATATTATATTTAGGGAGAAAATTATTTGCATTTATTATCAAATATAATAATGCTAATTAATAGAAATACATTTTCTCCTAAATAAAATATATTTATGGATAAACATTAGTATAAATATTAGAACAGAATCCACCAGTAATAATATTAAAATCAAAAATAAAAGAAGTGTTTATATAGTAGGACTAATTAAGCTGAAGTCATAAATTTGGTTCCCTGACTTCTGTTATAGCACGTGTTGCGCTGTCACACTCTTCCTAAACAATTCTTCCCCCCTCCCCACCAAAATGATATGATGAAAACTTTAAAAACCGATAAACAAACTTCAAATATTCCATTTATGTTAGTGAACGATTTATTATAACAGTTGTGTTTTGTCTTTTGAAGCAAAATTTCACAGATAGCAAAAATTAGAGTTAAATGTTTCAGCTTCTGTAATTTTCTAAATATTAAGCGAATATTACGGAAAAATAGATTTCTAGAGAGATTTGAGTGAGATCTTCAATTTATCTCCAGTAAAAAACTTATTTTCAAAACTAGGAACTTTGAATATGATATTCTATTTACATAACATGGAAGTGTCCGGTTGCTTTTAGTGATATTTATTTTTAGTAATTTTAATAATAGTGGTAGCAAAACTAATAATGAATATAATAATTATAATTATTATATTCATTATTAGTTTATGCTACCACTCCTACGTCATGTTTTGTATATTTTTACATGAACATTGTCATACTCCGTGATTTGTTCATGTTGTATGAATTATTCTTATTGTTTATTTTCTATCTATTGGTGTTATATGTATTAAATTTACATTCCTACAGTTGTTAGTCAGAGTATATTTCATAAGACCGTTCGAAATTATTTTGTTCTATTTATGCAATCATTCGTATATAATAATTATTAAATTTGTTTGCGATTTTATCACAGACAAATTTTAGCCACATTTTCAATTACTGTTTCAATATTTTAACGCTTTTTCTTTCTAATATTTTGCACATTAAATCCTACGTTTACAGCATATCGTTTTCCCTTTAATCCTAATTGTTATTTTGCTAACGTGAATGTTTTAATCTAATATTTATAGCAACTAGATTTCAAAAATTTTATACCATTTAATACTCATAGCCTTTTATAATTTTTTTAAATACTCATGCTTCATTTCGTGTTTCGATGAAATCGACTAGTTTTTATTTTATATTTTACTTATCTTTTTTTTCATTTTGTTTTATTATTGGATCTGTTCTCAATTTTTAGTCTCTGATATATCGATATGTTTGAAAAAAAAATATAGTTTCTGTCAGCAATTTTTTTGGATAATATTGATGTGATGTCTATTTCCGAATGAATTAAGATTTTTTTCATAATTTTTAATAATCATAACCTCATTTCAAACATACCGCCTTTTTTCAGCCTTTGCTTTTTTTTTTATCATATTCCCAGGATTATTTCCAAATATTTCTGAAATTATACAGTGATCTGAAAATTCCTTTCATCTTTCAAATTTTATGTGGATATACCAACATATGTTAACATCTGTTATAAAGTAATGAAACATCTGTTATAAGTTTGTGAAATCCTCATTTTTATTGCAGTGTAAGCATTTTCCTGTAATTTGTTTTTTTCCGTTTAATATGAATTGTATTGGTGAATGAATTGTATTGATTTTTTTATATTGAAATAACCAAGTATATTTTGATAAAAAAATTATCAATTCTAAAATTATGAATTGATAATTATTTTTGTTAAGAAAAACTTAATCTACGTAATTAGTAAAAAATTATATCTGTTTTTGGTTATTTATTCTAAGTATTCTTTGCAGCTTTCGGAAAAAACGAATGAAACTCTCTTGATCAGTCTGTGAAAGCCATTTGCGATTAATGTTACTTTAAAGTGACCTGTATATAAAAATGTTCTCGTGAATATTTTCATCCGATTATTCCTGATCCACCAAAGGTTGCGAATCAATGATATACACAATATTAGAAAATGGTAAATATTTCTTTCTTTAAGTTGTTATTTACTGTATTTTTCTGTCAGTAATATTTCAACAGACAGTCTGTTCATCTGGCAGCAATTTCTATGCCATATAATATATATCAATAGTTCTTGAGTTTTGTTTAAACACTGTCTTCGGTGTATTAATTCAAAAATTTTCTTTATGATAGAAATACTCAAATTTTTGAAGTATTTTTCTTAAAACATGTCTATATGATCGCTCTCTATATATTTATTAATGCTAATATTGAAAACTTTCAGATTTTCTATTCTTCTGATATTAATGTGTGTACTTTCCCAAGGAATTATTAAAATTAAAATCTTAGTTTTATGATCAAACAATTTTCGTATTTCCAATCTGTTATCAATATATACATATTAATATTACTATAATCTACATCAGAAAACGAACTTAATGGTTTTAATAAACCCGTTATTTATGAAATTTAAATCTTATATTTAATCAAAATCAGTAAACATAACAACATACTTTATTTTCCGGTGTAAAGAGGCACCTTTTTTAATCTTCAAAATTGCTTGAAACCATTGTGCTTTCTTACCCAGAGTAGAGAAGGAAAATTTCCTTTTACCTGCATTAGCGCATGTTGTGGAAATGCTCCCTAATATACTTGCTTCTGACCACTTGTTTTCGACCAGGAATGAATGGAATATGAATAAACTCTTTCCATTTTGGTTTCTGATCCTTTGTTGATTCCAGTTCCCTCGAGAAATTATGTAAGTTCAGTACTCCGACGATTCTTACAAGTGAATATTCTGTTTCAGAGTTTAATCAGAAAATCATTTTCTTTAAAGTAAACAGCATTTTTTTAAATCTTCATTTTTGTAAAATTTTAATCAGTGACTCAAGTCTTTTTAGTCTTCAGTATTTTATTTAACCCTTCTTCGGTCGCGCTCTGTTTTGTAACACGAATCGTCGCGTTGGTTCTCAAAGACCTACTATTATGTTTCTTAACATTAAACACCCGTATGTAACTGTACCCGTATGTAACCTGTATATGAAACTTTTGTTTTTGTAATCGGAAACATATTCTTATAATTGATGTGCATATTAATCCATTTTAATTCATAGATAATAGTCCTGTTCTTTTCTTTCAAAAAACAATATTTCACATTTTTATATTTGTGAATGGCATCAAAAGGTTTTTAAATACCAGACAATAAAGAATCTGCTTTATATCTGAAAGGGTCTGTCTGTCTGTTTCTCATCTTTTTCTGTTTCTCTGCTTTCAGAAATCCCCCTAAAATTTCCTCCCACCAAAAAAGCTTCCCTTTTAAAAAGTGGTAGGTACTGTTTCTAAGTGGCAAGAGATAGAACCCCCAAGCTCAGTATTCTGTTTCGTCTAATCGCCACTTAGACCATTATAAGGGTTCGGACCCCAAACTTTTCGTTCTCCTCCCCAAAAAATTATATTGCTCCCTTTAAACAGTGGGGAAGATTGCTTCTAAATGGTGAGAACTAGAACCGTCAAATTTAGAATCCAGCTTTCGCTAATCGTAACTTAAAAAATGGCAAGGTTAAGACACTTAAAAGTTTTAACATCCCTCCAAATCTCCTTCCCCTTGAAAAAGTGTTATAGACTGCTTCTAAATGGTACGAGCCTGGGTCACCAAATTTAGCACACAGTTTCCACAAACAGCAATTAAGTAGTGAAAAAGTGTGATGTTCATTATTTCTCGTCCCTCACTCAAAAAATGTTCTCCTGGAAGTTCTTATGATTTTTTCTTTAGGAAAATCAAGGGAAGAAATTTATCTTAACCCATAAGAGCTATGATCACTGAATTCAGTGTACAATTTTCCTTCATAGTAGGTTAAGCAAACGAAAGGATTTGACCTAATATCTTTCTGCTCTTTTTCCTCATCTTCACTCAAATACTGGAAAATGTCTGCTAAACGATAAAAGAAAGGATCGCTGAATTTGGCACATAGTTCCCTTTCATCCTCGTCTTAAACAATATGAAGTTCTGTCTCATCCCTGACACTTTCCACAAAAATGAAAAGCCACTCTACATAAAACAGGGTTGAGTTGTTTGCGGAACTTTTTTTTTGCACATGTGCATTGGTTAAATGGCTAGGTCACAAGGATCCGAGAGCTCAAAAAAGGTTGGGGGGGAGGGGACCCACTGAATAGTAGTCTCTCGTCAAGTCAATCCAACGTGTTTTTTAACGTGCACAGTGTATGGCTTTCCCGCACATGGGGGACACGGATCCATCTGTACATCACATTCAACGGACGGCGTCTTTTATAAGCCCATCACTGAAGGCAGGACAGGGAGTTTTGCGACTTATCTGCCCCCCAAAAAAGAGTGAAAAATAATTTTTCATTAACAATAAGTCCTATGATCATCGAATTTGACATGCAGCTTCCTCTCATCATGGCTCTAAGCAACGTAACGGTTGTTCCCTGCCAAAAGAACGGTGATTTATGTAATCTACTACCTAACCAAATGAATTATATTTAAATAAAAATCTAAACAGCAAAAAATTATTTTAATAATTTTTCATTCATCTTTTAAAGCAAAACTTTCCATTTCCCTAACCTTACCCGATGGTAAGAGGGAAGGATTATTGCTCCAAGTATAAATCTCTTGACCTGATCACTCCTACCACCAAAATTTCGAATTTCTAGCATGAAGAGATCGTTTGCAATATTCATTAAAATTTTGAATTGTAAAACTTCCAACGTCATAGGGCAATATTGAGGTTTTCGGCCATTATCATTCTCTACCAGAGAAATTCGAGCTAGTGGATGGTTGGAAAAATGCAAATAGTAATGTTTTACTACTACCTATAACACAACGATTTTTTCATTTATCTCTTAAAAAAGTTGACATTTACCACTCCCCCACTGTGGGGTCAGAGGGCCAATTATTACTACCAATGCAAACCTTTTAACCAACACACTCTACCACCAAAATGTCGAGTTTCTGGCACAAACCGACAGTTTGCAATATTTGTTTTAAAGTTTTTCCTTTGCCACATTTTTCCACCATTATAGAAAACTACTAAGCTGTTTGAGATTTGAAAAATATGAAAGGTAACATTACCTCAATACCTATCCAACATGCCAATTTTTTTTAAACATTGTTTATTCAGTCATAAGAACATATATAAAATACAAAATATTTAGGACACACTAAGCTAAATAGCTGATCTGTAGGTAATTTGAAAAATACATTCATAATACATTCATAATACATTTACACCTGCTCTCTCAATTAATAATTTATTTAACAAAAACGGAAAATTAAAATAATGTAAAATGCAAAAACTTTATGAAAGATACAAAATTTTACATAGTTATATAATTTATTCAAGATAATATTTTAAATTAATTTTTAATCTATTACAGTTTTTAACATTTATAATTTCTTTTGGAATCAAATTAACAGTGTGCGGTATTTTATAATCACGGATACATCTACCATAATTGTTTTTAAATTAAATTAGTAATAAGTAATTTTTAGCTTAAGTAAGAATAATTTTTAGCTTCTAATCTTGCATTTTTATTATGATCTATTTTCTTTTTAAACCTATTATCAAAATAATATTTTAAGATTACATTATAAATATATAAGTTTCTGTATGATAGCTAGTTCATGTAATGTAATTTGTCTCTTAAAGTCGTATAATTTGATGTAAGTTTTATATGTATTATTATTTTGGCTATTATCGATTAAAGATTTTCAATTTTCTTTATATTTGTTAGGTTTGTTGTACCATGAATGGTTATACCATAAGGTATAATTGATTCACATACAGATTTATAGAATAAAATGCAAGTTTTAATATTAAATATATATATCTTAATTTTGGAATTTTAAAAGCAAATAAGCTGTGATATTCACATATTTTAGAAATATGCATATTCAATCTGAAATGTTTATCAATATATATACCTAGATATTTTATGTAATTTACATGTTCAAGTTTATAACATTTACAACCAGAATCATTAGTAAAATTATTTTTTTCACGAGAATTAATTTTATTTAGTTTTAATGAAAAAAATATTATCTGATTTAAACATTGGGGAATGTATTATCATCCATTTAGTTTTTTATTATTCAAATAGATTTTATTATGATTTAGCCATGTTACAATATTACTAGAATCTAATTGGATATCTTCAATACTTTTATTTAAATGTTTGTTGCTGTTCATTATTAAAATATCATCTGAATTTAAGAAAATATCGCTTTTAAAATTTAAAAGTGGTAGATCATTTTATATATATTATAAAAGGTAAAGGACCCAGAATAGAGCCTTGAGGAATTCCGAATGAAACTAATTGTTTTGAGTTATAGGAATTATCTATTTCAGTGATGGTACCTCTGTTGACTCAATAATTCCTAAACCAATTTAATAAAACACCTCGAATTCCATAATTTTCTAATTTTTTAAGTAATAAACAATGATCTATTGTATCAAAAGCCTTTTGGAGATCTAAAAACATGGTTATCATCTTTTCCCCTTTATTCAATAATTGATTAACTATATCTGCAAATTTTGATAAAAGATGAATTGTATTTTTTCCTTTTTGAAAACCAAATTGGTTACTATTAAGAATGTTATGAGTTTCCGAAAAATTAAAAATAATATTAGAAATATATTTTTCAAAAGTTTTTCGAAAGTAAGAAGAATTAATATAGGTCTGTAATTAGTATAATCAATCTTAGTACCACTTTTATACATGAGTCTTAAAATTGTAATTTTTAATTCTGAAAGTGTGTTTCCTGTAATAAAAATTTGATATTTTATTTTTCATATTATTGAAGATAATAAATCTTTATTTTCTTTAATATGTTTAATATGGTTATTATCATATCCTGATGATTTATTTTTATCCATTGAATTAATAAGTTTATTAGTTTGTGTAACAGTTATTTCTGGAATATATGTAGAATTTTTGCTGACAAATTTAACTAATGCAATATAACTAAGATTTTCTTCGTTGTCTATATTTCTAATATTTTTAGTTGTTGAGTTATACGTATTATTGTATTCATTAACTCTTTATTCGTACTATATCCTTTTTAGATATATTATTAATTATAGTGTCATCAATCGATATTTTCTTTTTACCATCAACTATTTCATTAATTAATTCCCACGTCTTTTTCATATTATTTTTTTCAGTTAAAAGTTTATTTTTATAATAATTTTGCTTTTGTTTTCTAATTTGAGTAATAAACATATCACTTAAATCTTTATAAATATTTTTATATAAAATATTTTTAACATTGTTTTTGTATTTAATCCATGCTTTACCTCTCTTTTCAATTAATTTTATAAGATTTTTAGTTATCCAAATTTTAGAATATTTTTGTATTTTTACTTTATTTTTTTTTTCTTTAAATTTGTTTTATTCCTACATAAAACATTATTATAAATATTTTTAACATATTACATAGTGATGTATGTCCTTCAACATATTCATCATATTGTTCTACATCCCAGTTTGTTTGTGAAATTCATTTATTTATATCATAATGATCGTAAAACCAAGATTTTGAATTTTTAATTTCGTTATAGTCAAAAAACATTCTATTTAATTTTGGGCCTATTATTGCAAAATACTGTAATGATCTGCAATTTTACTTTTAAAAATTATTGAATCAATTGCCTAATTTAATATTAATATGATCTATAGAAGATTTAGAGATTTTTTTTACTTCTTCTCTTGTATTGTCCCTAACGAACCTCTCATAATTCATTTCGATTAATAGTGTTAAATAAATATATGTACCATATTTTTTTAATTTTTTGTTTATTTTAGTTATTTTATACCAATTAATATTTGATATTGGTCATTTGTACTATTTTTTTAACCATTTTTCAAAATGTTTATAGAATACATTTATATACGTACTTGGTGATCTGTAGATAGCTAAAATATGATACGTAATATTATTTTTATGATTTTTAAATAAATAGTTTCAGCACGAAGTATATCACAAGATACTATTTTAACATACAAACTTTCTTTATAATATATAGTTATTCCTCTTAATTTCCTATTTATAGTAACATTTATTTTTTTTTTAAAACTCTAAATAATATAAGCATATTATAAATATTATAAACATTATTATAAATATTTTTAACATATATAGTGATGTATGTCCTTCAACATATTCATCATATTGTTCTACATCCCAATTTGTTTGTGAAATTCATTTATTTATATAAGCATATTATGCATATATAAAATATAGTGATGTATAATGGTCTAATTTTTTAAATCATTATAATATTTTAATATTACATCATTATAATATTTTAATGGTCTAATATTTTAAATCATCATATCTAAATTACTTAAATTAATTTCTGTTAAAATTAAAAAATCAATATGTTCTAAATATTTTTCTACATTAATTTTTAATGAGTCCCAATATTCCCTTTGACATCTTATATTCACATGGAAGATTCCTATTTTATTTTTTGAGTTTATAACTTTGCACTTATCACGAAACCAATCCATTACCTCTGTAGATGAATTAAGGTATAAATAAGTTACATTTTTCTCTAAATCTTCAATCGATAAATCAATCATAACCAGAAACAATTTTTCATGGTTATTTCACATCTATATGATAAACCATAGGTTATTAATGTCAGTGAACATGTTGATGTGAATACTTTTTTCACCATCATTTTTTCTCAGTAATATATTTTCTTTGTTATACCACACATTTTTATACTTTTTGGTTTTTGCAACTACTTTTACTTTCCAAAAAAGTTCTGTGTTTATTGCTGTTAGATTTCCATTTATGAAAAAAGGTGTTTTCGTATTATTTATGTGAGTAGTAGTCGTGGTAATTATTTTTTTCTTGTTTTTTATCCATTGATCTCTTTCCTGTCTTGAAGTAAATTGAGCTATTATAATAGGAATTTAATTTTTGTTTCTATTAGGTAATCTATGAATAGCATCAAGCGATTTATTGGTAAAATTATTCATATTCAAATATTTGGCAACAATTCTCATTTTAGTAGTTCATTTTCTTCCTTTTTCAATGGGACAACATGTATTTAAATATTTTTGTTCCTTCCATATTGTTCTAAATCATTTCGACTAATCTTCATTTGATTTATATCTTTAGTTAGTATCCTATTTTGGTTCTCAAGATCGTCTAGTTTTTGGTTAAACTGATTTCATTTTTTTAATAAATTGAAACTTTTTGCACTAATTTATCATATTTGATTGAAAAAAATTCAACAGACTTTTTTCAATCTCTTATTTCTGATCTTATAGAAATAATTTTTAACATTATATGCATATCATTATCCCTGTAAGTATGCTAAATAATATTTGTATCAAAAGTATTAATAATAGTTGTTGATTCATTTTCAGATCCAGAGTCCGATGTACATAATAATTCTTCACTTTTTTATGTATATTCTGATGTTATGTTAGATGCTGAACATTTCATTAATTTATTGTCATTCATAGTTTGAGATGAACAGTTGAAACATTTCCTATTATTTCGTATTTCATTTGACTTCTTATAAGTTGCTTTTGCTATTTCTGCACATTTTAAGTGAAAGTTTTTGTTGCATACACTATTACAATGAATAAAGTTATTTCTAGAAGATAGTAGATTATCGCATATTACACAAATTGCCATGGTTGAATATTGGGAAAAAAGTCCTGAATAAATTACTAGGTAATATATGGTAAATAACTATCAAGTTTATACGAATAAGAGTTCTAATAATGTCATGGTAACAGCTGAAACTACCATTACACAATTGTCAACAAAATATATCATTTTCAGATCAAATTCAATTCTCGTTAAACTATGAACATTTAAGTCCAAAGTAGCACAATAGAAGAGTTAATTTATTAAATCAAATATTATAGCAAAAAATAAAGAATTAACTTATGACGAGAGAATAAAAATCGTGTTTACAACTCACTTGAAGTCTTGTTGCCAGATAAATATATTTTCATTTATCTCTAAACAGGAAAAAAGTTGACATTAAGGTGTCGGTTAAACGAGTGTCGGATAAATGAGGTTATTATATAAGCCGATTATTACACTTGATTAATCAAATATGAATATTGTTTTACTTAAAAAATTCAGTTATTTTTGTAATAATAAGCAAAAATGGGAGATATTGTAATATCTGATATCCCGAAAAGAGTTAGACAGATGATCGAGCTGGGTCTGGTAGACCCATTCGTAACGTTTTTGTGCCCTATGAAGTAACTAATAGGGGGATCAAAACGAAATTTCATCAAGGTATAATAAAAGAGTACACTGAAAGGGACTGAGAAGGAATGGGTCCTAGATAGCGTCGCTTAAAAGAAATTGAAGATAAAAAATCATTTCGGTTTGTGAGACTGAATGTGACCAACCAATGGGTTAACTTCATTTAAATCTCTAGCCCAATAGGGAAAATCTAATTTATTTTAAATTTTGTGCTTTTAAAATTTACTTGATTTTAGAGATGCGTCTTCTACAAGGAAGCGTCTTATGGAGGGCGTTCAAAAAGTTCTTGAAACGTGTCTGTATATTTGCACTCGTTTCCCCAAAGTTATTGAGCTACGACTTGTTTGAAAGCGTCTCTAAACTTGTCGTTACGTATTAAAAGACAATGGCCGTATTGTCATTTCTCTATTCGATGGCGGCGCTTAAATTTCGGGCTGCAAAATCTATGTGTTGTTGCTATGGAACCTACTAAAAATGGAGGAAAGATTTTATATTTTCACAAGGATTCAGTTTGGGGACGACCCACAAAAAATTCTTGCCAATTTATCACAAGTATATGGGGATCATGCCTGTTCATATGGCACTATTATGAGATGGATGAGCAAATTAAAAGAATGGTGGCAGAGTTTCGAAGACCTTCCTTGTGCAGAAAGACCGAAGGAAACAGTGAACGAGAGGACCATCGCTGCTGTTCGTGAACGCATTAAGGAAAACCCACACATTGCCGTTCAGGTAACAGGTTTAGATGTCTTTATCGCTTGGTAGTGTGGAAACAATTATTCATAACATTTAAAGTTCTGAAAGATATGTGCGAAATGGGTACCCCACAAACAGACAGAACAGCAAAAAAGGCCAAGAGTCCACTTGTGAAAGATGCTGGCAATATTGAACCTAGTTGCTCCAAACAGTTAACAGACATTGTCACAGGTGATGAGACGTGTCTTTATTACTATACAACTCCCAGAGAGATCGATAACTATGTTTGGTTTTTGAAAGGCAAACCGCGTACCCAAATCCTCCGGCAAAACTTTCGCTCAAGGAAATGGATGTTCATATTTTTTTTTTTTCAATTCTCGTGGAGAGGTAAACCATGAACATCTTACCTGAAAAATGACTATAAATGGGCAATACCACACCAATATTCTTTCGCCCAAAATGGTTAAAGAGCTAAAGGAGCAAGTTCCAACAACTGGCGTGCCAAGGGATCTCCTTCTTCATGTCAATGCCAGGGCTCATAAAACTGGCAAATTATGGCTTATCTGGAACAGGACAAAATCAATAGCTAGCTCATCATGCATATTCTGCTCACGATCTTGAACCATGAGATTTTTGGTTGTTTACAAATATGAAAAAGAAACTTGCTGGGAAGTCTTTTTTAAGGGTGCAAGACCTTGCAAAATGTGTTCATTCAGAGTTGCGGAGTATTCTTCAACAGGAGTACCACCAAGCGTTCCAGAAATGGCATAGACATCTGCAACTTCGCCCAGATGCTGGAGGAGAGCACTTTGAAGGAATAAAAGTTTTGGTGAGATAGGTGCAATGGGTTTTATTCTGCATATGCATGTTAAGAACTTTTGAATGCCCTCATATAAACGGAAAATATGATGTATTCCTTTTTACCCCTCCTTCCCGTTTTCGTAACATTATCTTTCCAATTTAACACCAGCCAAATTGAGTTCCGGCTGGGTCAGCGTTGATATTTATCTCCGCAAAATTCCCCGCCCTGCCCATGGTCAGAAGGGGACACCAATGGGCTTGGAAAGGCCGTCGTCCGTTGGATGGGACGTTAAGCCGTGGCTCCGTGTGCGGGAGAGCCATACCCTTTGCACGTTAAAGAACACGCTGGATGGCCTTGACGGGAGGCTACCATCTGTCTCCCAATAGCTGTTCCAGCGGGTCCCCTCCCCCAACCTTCTCTGAGCCTTCCGGGTCCATGTTACCTGGCCATTTAGCCCATGGCGTGCAAAAAAGTACCGCTCAGAGGTAAAACAACCCCACCCAACCCACCAACCAAATTTATATAACGTATCGTTCATTTAAGAAATTGGTAACTAATTGCTGGCGCAAGTTAATTGAATGTCAGCTGACACCAATTCTACAGTCGTGCCAGTGCGATTCATAAGGTACTGATTCTTCCTCATGAATATCAGTAGCAAGATGGCGTCTCCGACTTTATAGTCCATTGCATCATTTCCCACAAAAACTGAAATTCTTTCTAAATTTAAAAACTGCGAAATGCGATCGTTGGACCAAAAATGAAACATAAAAATTAAGATTTACTGCGGTATTAAAGGGCACGTCAATTCTAACTGAAAGACTAGTGAGTCAAGAGCAAGTTTATACATAGATGTCTTCCAGGCTCCAGTCCATTTGGCGCCAAGAAATTTGACTATTGCAACTGTCATTTTGATTAGTACATTCAGTGGTTTGTACATACGTCAATAAGGTTTTCATTTACATGTGCACGAACCAGTGGCACGTCAGTTAAGTTAATAGCACCAACAATCAATGCCAGTGTATATCTTCTCATATTGCGTAACTCGTGGTTCTCAACAGCTGTCCTGTGAGCTTGTTCTAAATGGGGCGGCATCCACGTGAAACAGCCTGATATATGTTCGAAATATTAAATTGAAATTCCACTTTATTATATATTGGTGTCCCAAAGTTAAACATAATTGACAAAAACGGATAAAATGAAAAATACGAGATAGAATGACATGGGCGAGAGAGCGGAGATGGAATGTGGAAGCAAGAAAAAAATGTGCAATGTAACTGACATAAAATCAAGATAAACTGGAGCAATGCATTGTAGTTCAATAGGGTGACAATTGGAGAAGTTACCTGGAGATTCACGGGAGTTCAGTAAAGGTCGGATGATTCCTTATAGCGATACAAGTGTCACATTGACGTTGCATGCTGTTAATGAGCAGTAAGAAGGTCTTGTGGCATTAAATCCCACTCCTGTGCAGATCGGAACTCCAGAAGTGTTCTGGGAGGAGGTTGACGAGCTGAAATCCATCTCCCCAATGTATCCCACACATGCTCTCCAGAGTTGAGGTCCGAGAAATATGGATACCATATGACATAACTCTGGATGTCTTCATTTTCAAAGAAATCATTCACTAAAACAGCTCTATGTAGACACTGTTATCATCCATAAATAGGAATTGTGGCCAACAGCACCGTGAAGAAGCCTAACATAAAGTTCGAGGATTTCATCTCTATTTCCCAGAGCTGTCAAAGTTCCTCCAGAAGAGACATGGAGCAGTGTGCGGCCATGTAACATAATGCTACCCAGACTAGTAAACTATTACCTCTTGAGTGGGGAATTTCTGTGATGTTTGAGGGGTGAAGCAGATTTTCTCCAGATGGCAAAATGACGAATATCACACTGTAAACTGAATCTCGATTCGTCACAGAAGAGAACATTGGACCATTGGTTTGCTGTGAAGTCCTGATATTGTCTACACCTCGACAATTTGTTAACGAGGGCATTAAGAAAGCAGGGGACATTCCAATCATTCTCTGATGGAGGATTGGAATGCAAACTGCAGGTCGTCTAGCATACATCCTTGTTCATGAAATCTTTTGTATATCTTTTGTCTCGAAACTGTTCGTCCACCACCTGCAAACAGCTCTATAGCGAGCTCTCTCGCTGACATAGGGGCGGGAGTGGCTCGGTTGGTAGCGCGCCAGGCTCATATTCTGTAGTTCCCAGGTTCGAGTCCCAGATGGGTCAGCGTTGAGATTTATCTCCGCAAAATTCCCCGCTCTGCCCACGGTCAGTAGGGGACCCCGATGGGCTTGAAAGGCCTCCGACCGTCGGATGGGATGTTAAGCAGTGGCTCCGTGTGTGGGAGAACCATACCCTGTGCACGTTAAAGAACGATGGATTTCAAAGGATGGATTTCATGGGAGGCTACCATCTGTCTCCAAACAGCTGTTCCAGTGTGTCCCCTCCCCCAACCTTCTCTGAGCCTTCGGGGTCCATGTGACCTGGCCATTTAGCCCATTGTGTGCAAAAAAAGTACCGCTCAGAGGAAAAACAACCCAACAACTCGCTGACATGTGTCTGTTATTTCTCGACGTGAACGACTAACGTTTACTGTATTTCGATCCGTTCTCCACAGCCTAGACACCACGTATTGATATACACATATTGCCCTGACTACATCACTCTGGGTTCAGCCTGATCCCAGCATCTCGATAGTCCGACCCAATATCCCGACAATGTGTTAGGACATCCATATGCTATTCCGATAGCCGGAAAACGTGTAAGATCATTCATTTGATGTCTGTGTGACATATTGGTACAGCAACAAATGGGTGCGAACACAAACTAATGCACTGGTGACAAGAAATGAGGTTTTCTTCATATATCCCAGTACTTACATTATTACTGGTTTGCAGTTCTTGTCTCTTATACATATTATATGTGTCACACAAGCTATTGCATCCTTACTCTAGCATCTGAATGTGTCCGCCTTTATATGCACGTACCTTTTGTTGCTGTTTTCGCCTAATGTTTATTTACTAAATTGCATTTTGTGAACTATGCTTTACTTTTGTGCACCAGTGTAACATGTAAAGGTGCATTAACACAATAAGCATACATTATACAACACATTATCAATACAACACTTGACGAAGATCGGTAGATTATTAAAAGCACAAAACCAAGCAATCAATAAGTTATTATGAAGAACAAAGACTTTTCCAGCTCTTTCAGGTTATTAAAATTAAATTCAATTTATCTAAAAAATGAGAAATACATAAAAAAATCAAAAAATATAAAAAAGCACAAATCGTGTGGGTATGGAATTATCGCAAATATCAATTATATTCAAATTGTTAAAAAAAATAATAGAGTGAATATACATTCAATATTGTCTAAATTTGACATATGTTCAAGCAAAATATTCATTAAAAGTTGCTAAGCATTTTTTCTCTCTTATTATAGTGAATTAAATTATTGCCAGTGAATTAAAAAATTTAGGAACAGTGAAATGAAAATATTTATGGAATGTTTCCTTTTTCGATTATTATTTATAAAATTGTAAACCCAAGACTCTCGAGTTTAAAATTAAGATTTCTAATCGGAATTATATCTTGAAATGGATACAAAAATGTCCTTATTGGAAATATCTTATATTTGTTATGTAATATGGCGCTTCCAGTAAGGAAAATTGCAACTAAGATTACGAAATGTTCTATTTTGTACGTAAATTAATGGTAGTAAGTTGGAATTTTATTTACCACACCAACCACAAATTCCATAATTTAAGGTAGACTGCACCCATGCAAAATAAATATTAGGTAGGAAATTAAAATCAACACGGTTTTTCAAGTACTAAATGCTATATAACGTTCTATTTAGTTTTGAAGAGAGTGAACGATTATGTCTTTTTTATTTAAAATAAATGCTAATATTGTCCTAAACAGTTATACCTAATAGTCATTTCGATAGTATCCCAGTTACAACATTCTGTATTTAAACAGTTCATGAAATTTAATGGTATTATTAAATATCAGCATATGTAAAATATATTTATTTAGTTTTTTCGATATTTAATTCTATTTTATCATTAATTAACCATTTTTTAATAATTATTATCGCCTACTTCTGCTACTACAAATGAAAAGTTCTATAGATTTCCGAAGGGCGATGAACAGTAGGTTACGTAAATTTATTAAATTTAGTATATTGGGAATATTTTTAAACACAGGATTCAATCCCGAGAAAATTTTATCTAAATAAATCGCTACCACTGTAGCCTGTGGCGCCGCTGTCGTCACTAAATGAGGCACATTTTTACTACGCAGTCGTCCAGCTTTACCGTTTACCCAGCTTTGATTTCGGTGCACGTAATAGTTCTCCCGGATCCCACTGGCTCTGGCGTCGTTTTTCACGTATTGCTTACAAAAGAAAACGAAAGCATGAGGAAGAAATTTATTCAAGAAAATTACTAGACCTAATTTATCATCTTTTGAACCCTCGACATCAGCTGCTGTTCAAGAATTAAATGTTAGTTCAGTGGATGACCCTAAGGAATTGCCATCGTGTTTCTACAACAACATAGCCAGTAAACTACATGCAGACTCTTATGCATATGTAATTGTTTTTTTTTTTGTAATTATAGTTAAGCTTATTTTCACTATTCACGTCTCGGATACATCTTTTTTGCCTTGTGTATGCTTTTCTACGGACTTAACCTTTCAAAAATACTGTTTCGCATTTCGTTATTAGAGAAATACGGTTTTATAAGAGGCCCTATATAGGTAGAGGTTGGCCATTTCAAAATTGGACGCCACGTTTTGTCGTCGCTCGGATTGTTTAGCGTGCGTAGCTGAATGGTATTGCACGGTACTCTTGGATTCCGGAAAAGGGGAGGGTAATATTGGATACAGATTTCAGTGTTCATGATTGGAAGCATTTTAGAAAACAACTAAAAATGGAAAAGTAAATATTAGGGATTTTTTTTTAAAAGATGTAATTTCGCTCTGTTTTCTGTCCTTCTGTAGACATCGAACTTTTTTATTTATACAGATAAATAAAAAAATCTTTTCGTGTTAGATAGGTATTAATTATATATTATGATTTGCAGTTTTCGAAAATCCCAAAAGTTGTAACTGCGCTCTCTAACGATGGAAAAATTTGAAAATTCCAAAATATGAAATGAATATTCTAAACGATGTAGTTATGTTAGAAGTTTGAAATTTTGGTGTTGAAATGTGAAGGTTACGAAGTCGCCATTGGGAACAATCACTTGTCCCTTTAGACCCAGGGGGGGGGGCGGTGAATGCAACTTTTTTTGTTTTAACGGAAAAGTGTATGTTTTTAGAGATAAATTAAAAAATTCCTTTTTGGGTTGGACAGGTTTTTATGAAATATTACAATTTGCATTTTGCGAATTTCCCAGAAGCTATATTTGCGCCCTCTAATGGTAGAAAAAAATTGAAAAATCCCAGAATTTAAAACGAATATTGCAAACGAGTAGTTACGCTAGAAATTTGTAATTTTGGTGGTGGAATGTGACAGTCTTCAGAATTCCATTGACAACAATGAGTTGACCCTAAGCCCAAGGTAGGTAAGAAACAGAACGGTTTTGTTTTAAGAGATAATTGGAAATCTCTTTCTCATTTGGTTACTAATGAAACGTAATTCGCATTTTCAAAGGTAGTTTTAATTTATATCATTAGAGATCATTAAATATCGAAACTGCAAAACTTTTAACGAATGTTTCAAGTGATCTGTTTATGGTAGAAATTTCGGCGTGTAAAGTTGTGTTATGGTAGAAATTCCACTGACAGTAATTATCTGCATTCTATTTTCAGAGGAGCGAGAGAAAAGCATTTTTTTAAATTCAAGAACTAAAGGACAAATACTTTTTATGTTTTATAATTGTAATAAAATACTACTATGTGCATTCCCCATCATACATTAAAAAAATAACCCCCCACGCAGCTGCTTGTACAGAGGTCTAACACCAGCCTATCAATTTATACACCATAGTATCCTTGAGGATGGCAGGACCTCAGCAGAAAAACAACACGAACATCCATAATTAAAACTTTTAAGGAGTGAAAAAGTAGGCAAAAGAAGAACTTCATTCTCTTTGAAAATGAGATTCCCATATGCGCCAGGCGCGACATGCGTTCTTCTAGTTATTTTACACTTTCAGTACCATCTGACAGTAGAAATTCGAACTCTGTATAATTGAGAAAATAAGCAATTAATATTTTATTAGTACCTGTAACGTGTAAAAAAAGTTTTTCATTTATCTCTTAAAGCAGAAAAGTTGCATTTTACTAACGGAACAAATCATTACTATTATGGTAAACCACTTGACCATTAAACTCTATGACCAAAAATTTAAGTTTCTAGCAAAAATAGATCTTTGAAATATTTATTTAAAGATTTGGCATTTTCCAACTTTTTCCGCCGCTAGAGGTCGCCTTTCGAGTTTTTATATACCGCCTTTAGCACTTTCTAACACTGGAAATTCCATTGATGGGGATTCGAAAAATGTAAATATTAATATTTTTTGTGGAAAAACAGTACAGTTAAGTGGTAACGAATGTGACTTTTATTCCAACAAGGTAAAGTACAGGTTCACAGTAGGTGCTCAAAATTGCGACCATTTACACGGACACAGGATTCACAGCGCCGTTGCATTGACCGCCGAACATTTTCAAAAACGCCTGACATATCACGGACAATGCCTGCGGCGGCCACTATTCGTGCAACTAGGTCCATTTCACTGTCGACGGGGGTCTCGTACACATGGTCTTTCATGGCCCCCCACAAAAAGAAATCCATGGGCGATAAATCAGGTGACCTGGGTGCCAAGCGATCGGTCCACCTCTACCGATCCATCGAGCTCCGAATGTTCGATTCAGGTAATCACGCGCAACAATTGTGCTATGGGCTGGAGCCCCGTCACATTGATACCACATATCTCGGCGGATATGCGCAGGAACAGCGCCCAGAAAAGTCGGTAACACTGTCTCGAGAAATATTAGGTATTTCCGGCCTTCCAATCGGGGCGGTAGCAAGTAAGGTCCCAACAAATAGTCACCAATGATTCCAGCCCACACATTTACGGCAAAACGATGTTGCGCAGCGTGACTTCTCGTACCATGCGGGTTGTCGTAAGCCCACACATGTGAATTGTGTGTATTGAACACACCTTCACGACTGAATGAAGCTTCATCTGTAAAAAGGACAGAAGCTGGAAAACTGGGGTCCACGGCACCTTTCTGCATGAACCATTGTGCAAATTCCACACGCTTCGGATAATCGTCAGGATGCAGTAACACTCTTTGCAGATGGTAAGGATGCACACGTTCCTCGTGCAGTATCTGCCACACTGCTGACTGAGAGACCCCAAGCTGCTGAGCAATAGCTCGTGTGCTGGTGTTCGGATTATCTTCGATGGACTGTAGGACTTGTTCTGCGACGTTGACAGTCCGTGTCAGTCGTCTTCTCCCCGTATCCTGCATGTTGCTGCGCAGTGAACCACGTTCGCGCAGATTGCGATGCACACGTGCAAACATTTGATGCTGCGGTATTCTTCTGTTGGGGTATCGGTCTTCGTAAACTTGCCTAGCTTGGCGGCCGCTTTCGCCAGCTGCCCCATATGCGAGATGCATATCCGCTAGCTCTTGATGCGTAAAACGATTCATCTTATCACTAGTAAGTCAGCTCGTACACTGATGACAGCGGGAGTGGTCGGGGGAGCTGTACACTGGTTGGGTACGCATAGCGCCCTCTACATACGCATGCGTACATTTGCGGACATACTTTCCTATGTGAAATCGGTTTCCTGACGTATTCCCTACCTCCCCACGAAATTTGAACGATAAGTTTTGAATCACCCTGTGTAAGAAAAAGTAGAGGACCCTGTGGACAGAACCTTGTGGTACGAAAGAGCAAAAACCTTGAAATATAAACTGAATGGGCACGAATGATCTAAGCACATAAAACAAGAATTGGCAGATTACGTATTATTATTGTTTTGAACGATAGAAATTGGAAAAAAAACCTCCTCAAGCATCTGCTTGCCACAGAGGTCTGACAGAAGCCTGCCAGTTTTTACGCTATAGTAGAAGATCTGTTTACTAAAATGTATTAACTTGGGTGTGCTGGATCTATATGAACCCAATACTACGCGTGCCACGAGGTGAAAAAGGTTGAGAACCACTGGTCTAAACTATTCATTGCCGCCAAATCTAAATGTTAAATATTGGATTGCCATGTCATTTATTTATTGTATTATCTTTTGTAATCGCTGTAAATATCATATTTGCATTGCTGGACCATTCATCTCTGTCTTATCTTTGAATTCTACAATAATCATTGGGGTTTTTTTGCATTTTCGATGAAAATGTTTTGTGTTTTTTTACTCAGGATTTTGGAATCGGGAAGGTTTTGACTTACCGTGCGACAATGAACTGCACAGGAGTTGTTGTGGAACCTTAAATTTCCGCATGCTCAAGAGCAAAAATCACGCGCAGTTTTATCAAAAATGTTAGTTGCGAAATCCTAACTTGAGATTGAACCCAACTCACCCCTTCTTCGATACGTCTCTTCTTGATGGCATTTTCTGTCTAGTATCCACTATTTTTGGTCAAATTATTTATTCCAAATACTTTACGAATTTTTCCAACGTAAACATAAGTTATAATTTTCTTTTATTTCCTTATACGAAGTACCCGCCATGTATTTTGAAGTTTACATTTTTTCCCTAATGAGTTGGATTGTTTTACCTCTGAGCAGTTTTTTTTTGCACGTAATGGTGTAAATGGCCAGGTTACAAGGGGATAGACAGGTTGGGAGAAATGGGCCCACTGGACAACTGCTAGGAGACAGATGGCAACCTCCAGTCAAGGGCATTCAGCGTGTTCTTTAACGTGCACAGGGTATGGCTCATCTGCACACGGACCGCGGCTTGATGACCCATCCAACGGACGGCAGCCTTTCCAAGACCATTGGTGCCCCCTTTCTGACCGAGGATATTTAGCAGTGGGAGTTTAGCAGATATAAATCTCGACGTTGGCACAGGTAGGACTCGAACCTGGGAACTACAGATTACGAGCCTGATATGTTACCGACTGAGCCAATCCGTCCCCTTTACTATTCATCTGGTTCAGTTATTTGTGATGATAAAGAACATTTGGATACACAACTATGCTTTCAACGATCGTCGAAGAATGGAAAATATGAAATTAAAGAACATGCTGCTTTCGCGTTGGAGGTCAACAGGGAGGAGCGAAAACGTGGGATGTAAGAGATTCTTTTGAGATTATGAAACAGAAGTCTGAGTTAATAGGATTTTAAAATTATTTTGCACAACTGAAGTCTAGCACTATCTCTTATGTTAAAAGAAGAAGAAGGAAAGCTAGAAAAATAGCAAAATTAGCTGAAAGGTCTGCAAAAATAGAAAATTTTTATGGTTAAAATCTGTGGGCATTGAATTCATAGCCAAACTTATCAAGCTTTGAAAAAAAAAAGAGAGATTTTTCCGAGCTGTAAAGAATGTTAAGCATAATAAAATATATGACAAAAACATATTCTATTCTTTGTGCTCTTTTAGCATTAAATAATGCTGTCTGAGTGTTAATATTTTAAGCTCATTTTGTGCGAAAGCTGATTATTATTTGTTAAAGATTGTTAAGATATTTATGGTATAAACTCTGTGTCAATGAAAGTTTTTCCTGATTAAACCTTTTTTTTAGCAGTAATAAAAAGTAAAAAGACAACAGAAACAGTAAAGAATATATTTTCGAAACTAAATTTTAACGGAAATGAATAGTATAACATGTTTCTTTTATGAAAGAAAACCATAAGTGATTATCCTATGATTTATTCAAAATTGAAAAGTATTGGGTTCATAAACCAACAGTTTTTCGATTATTTATTTTAATCATGAGGATTCGCATGGTTCATATATATATACGCATTCGTATATAAGTACCCTACAAAAGAACTAAAACATCACTTATGATATCGGCAAAATATAAACCTTGCTCTGCAATTTCTTAAGTTTCTATGAAAAAGAAATGTGACGGAAGATAAAGCTGTTTTCAAAACTTTTTGAATCACGATTTTCGACAATATTCGTGAGACATTTGGAAAGTGATGGAAGCTGGAATATTTAGGAGAAGAAATGACTGACTTAAGACAGCGCTGTGATTTATCTCTGCTCACCCTCCCTCCTCTTCCCTCGTTCAGTAGGAGACATCGATGGGATTGAAAAGGTTGACTCCCGGCGGATGGGACGTTAAGTCGTGGCGCCGTGTGCATGAGAATCATATCCTGTGTATGTTAAAGAACACGCTGGATGGCCTGACCTGGATATCTGTCTCCTAACAAATACCTAATGGGTGCCCTTTCCCTAACCTTATCCCAGACCTTGGGGTCCTTGTAAACTGGCCATTTAGCACATTGTGTACAAAAATGCCCTTCATCGGTAAAACAACCTAACCCTTAGATCTTTTAAATGTGAATGAATTTTATTGATTTAGACAGATTTGACTAGGATTTTTAACTTATCATTTGTGACACTTTTTTAATTGAAAGCTGATTTGAGAAGTTATAGATCTTCTAATTTCAAATTCCAGCTGCAGGCGTCTTTCAATTTTTCTTCCAAATACCTGTATATGAATGATGAATTTGCTGCGAAATGAACAGCAATGAAACTGACATTCTTCAAATTACTTTTATGGTATCAACTGGTTCGTGCCCATATATAGAGTGAAGATCAAGATGTTATCTAATGAAACACAACCTGTCGAACATGTGAAAATCTTAGTCAACAAAATTCTGCTTTAATCAGTAACGGAAAGAAAATTGACATTTCTAATACATTCTATCTATAGATTAATGTTGCCAAAATAATCTAAGATCATTTTGCCTTAACATCCTATAAAATAATTAACGTAAATACACTGAAGTGCCATTGAATTAGGGATAGGTGACGTTATCCAAATTCAGTACCGCAAATCACGCATTTGCGCGCATGCGTGGCTGAAACTCTGGTCATATATATCTGTCAGCTTTGGCTTCCCCAAGCATTCGTCGTGAGAAGCGTAATGGGAAAGGAGCAGGATTTAGATGCATTTGACAGAGGGCAGATCGCAGGTGCCTGACGGATGGGACACTCATTTGCAAAATTGTCAACAAACTTGGATTTTCTCGTACGACAGTTTCAAGAGTGTTCCGGGAATATGAAAATTCCGACAAAAAAAACAAGCACCGGGACAAACTGCAAAGGACAAACAACCTTGAATGATCGTGGGCTTTGCCGTCTGACTCACATCGTACGGACTGATAGGGGTCAGACATTATCTAAAATCATTTCCCATATGAATATATCCCCTGCAAATGAAAATTCTGACAATCGAATGACCCATCGAAAATCTTTGGGTGCTCGGGCCCGTGTTCCATCAGCGACCACCTTGAGAGAATTGTGGACAGCTCTGGAGGATGTATGGATCGCCATACCTATGGACATTTACGCAAGCATGTGCAGTCCTTGTCTTGTCGTGTGGCGGCCGTTATCAGGGCCAGAGGGGCTCCAACACGTTACTAGGTTGCTATCCCTAATTCAATCGCACTTCAGTGTATTACCATTATTAATTTAAAAGCATTTCAATTCAAGTTTTATTCGGTTCTGTGCCTAAAATGAAAAAGATTTCACACGCGCATGGAACTAGATCATTTGGTCGCGATTTTGTTTTTGCAAAATTATTCTGCAATGACTGGAAATCCCGTTTCTCCACCAGGGTTAGAGGTAACACTAAGAGCCGTACGAGCTGAAATTATTTTTATGTAAATAATGTGACTAATGATGATGGAATTAAATTAGTTTCAGTTATCTTTTCATTATCGTGAGGAATGTACACTGCCACTGAACAGGATGAATGTATGAGGAATGTGCACTGAATGTACACAACAGCAGCCAGATGTCTTGGTAAGGACTCAACGAGAAGTTGAAACACGGAGGTGGTATTGCCTTACCGTCTACAAAAACGAGGATAACCGGTCGTAGAACATCCACAATTGCTGGTGGGGATTGGCAGACTCGAGCAGATCTTTCCAATTCGTCCCACAAATTCTCAATGGGGTTGAGGTCTCGTGACAAGTGGTTTAAGTGATACACTTATTTAAATGCTTCTGGAGCCAATTCGTCGCCACTAGTCTTTGTACGATGTTACATACGCACATAGTCTTTGTGCTATGTTACATACGCACGTAGTCTTCGTGCGATGTTACATACGCACATATTCTTTGTGCGATGTTACATACACACATAGTCTTTGTGCGATGTTACACACACGTAGTCTTTGTGCGATGTGGTATTGTCCTGTTGAAAGATGTGTCATGGTACATAAAGAGAATCGTTACGAATGGGTGTATATGGTCGGCAAGGATGTTTACAGCATAGCTTGTGTTCGTGACGGAGGTTTCGATGGCTACGAAGAACCACAAGGAAGTCTATATAAACTCACCCCAAACTGTTACACTGCCTCTGCCTGCCTATATGACCCCAACTTGGCAAGCTTGGTATATCGCTTCGTGCGGTTTATGCCACACATGCACTCTCCGATTGGCGTGATAGAGTTGAAACCGTGATTTGTCAGACGAGATGATGTGTTTCCAGTCTTCCACACTTCAGTTGCGATTGGCCTTTGCAAACCGCAGCCTAATCTTTCGGTGCCTTGCAGTCAACATGGGGACACAATGTGGTCATCGACTGCCTTAGCCTATATTTTCCATGGTACGACACAGTCTTTGTGCATAAGCATGTGACAAATCCTCATTGAATTCCGACGTTATCTGTTCCATGGTAGCCATGTGATTCCTTGTAATAATGCAGGACAGTCTGCACTCACCTCGAGAGTCAATTGAAAGTTTACATCCACATTCCTCCAACTGGTTGAAAGTTTTGTCGTATTTCAAGTAGTCTTGGTATACATGTGTCACAGTCTAACATGGAAATCCTAATAGTTCAGCAGTTGTGGTGATTGAACAACCAGCCTTCCGCACCTCTACTCTCTGGCCACGGTCAAACTCATTTACATTACTTCCTTTACCCATGATTGCTTTTCCATGACTGGTTTCCGATACATACAGACCCCTATTCATAGGTACTGCCACTTTCAGTGTCTCACGTGATTGGACGTATACTTATGCTTTTCATATTGTTATAGGTATATATATATATGTAATAATTTGCCCATTCAGTATAGTATTTTTTAAATTAAATAAAGTATCTTAGTATGCAATATCAGCACCCCACCCAGTTGGTGTCAATATGGAAAAGTGGTTTGAAATTCGCTTCGGGTAAGGAATTGAATTATAACTAATGCGCATTTCATTGTGGGATAATACCTTTGCATTAAATTTAGGAATGTGGTGAGCCAAACAATCCAACAATTCCCTTTATAAAGTTTAAAACCCAATTGAGCCTTCAAGTTACCCTGAACCCCAATAAGAAGTTAGCTGTATTAGTGGTATGGAAGAGAAGAGTCAATCAGTTTTCTTAATACCTATTTTGGCATTTTATCGTTGCTGTAAGGATGTAGAACTTTTTGTTTTACAAGTCACTGTTTTACGAAGTCACTGTTTATGCTCACATATTAATTTCGGTATTGGGGAGCACACTTTCGTCAGAAACCGATTTTAATTTATAATATTTTTATGTGCCAGTTGTTCCACCAGTTATGGAAGAACGTTCAAAAAGTACTTGACACGTGTCTGAAGGTTTGCACTCGTTCCTTCAAAGTTAAGGAACTATGACTTGTTTCAAAGTTTGTTTAAACTTGCCATTACTTGTTAAAAACAAAGACCGTATCATTATTTCCCTCTTCTTTGACGGCGCATAAAGTTCGGTCTGCGAAATCTGTGTGTTATGGAGCCTACTAAGGATGGGGAGCGATTTTACATTTTCAGAATGGTGCAGTTTGGGAACGATGCGAGAAAAAATCATGCCGTTTTATCACAAGTATATAAGGACTATTTGTGTTCATATGGCACTATTACGGAATGGATGCGCAATTTCAGAGAAGAATGGCTGAGCTTCGAAGACCGAAGGAGGTTGTGAACGAGAGAACCATCGCTGCTGTTCGGGAACTCATCGACGAAAACCCACACATTATCTTTCAGGTAATAAGTTTAGATATCAGCTTATCTATTGTCAATGTGAAAATAATTATTCATCAACATTTGAATTTGCGAAAGATCATTGACAAAGGTGTACCTCACAAACTGACAGAGCAGCAAGAAAGGCCTAGAGCAGAGGTGGCCAAACAGTAGATCGCGAACGGCTATTCGGTAGATCGCCTAACTGCCATAGCTGGTTATCAGCTTACACTAATATGAACGCACTGGTCACTACCACTACTGTAGTACAAGTCTTACTGTTTGTCGGCGAATTTGCAGCTAGATTTAACGGATTTTTTAATAAAGTTACTATTTGCATATTTTAAAATTCTAGAATTATTATAAGTGTATATTTATAAGTGTTATTTTATTTGTTATATGCTTAGCTGGTCAAGTTGTGTTAAATCATTATTATTACTCATGTACTATGGTCGATCGCGAAAGATTTTCTGTCTTAAAAGTCGATCGGAACGTCCTAAAGTTTATCCCTCCCTAACCTAGAGTCACTCGTGCAAGATGATGCTGGTAAGGTTGGAACCTAGTGGCCCCAAATGGTTAACATATATTGTCACGTGATGACACATGGTTTTATTACTATACAACTCAAAGAAAGATCGACAATTATGTTTCGATAGCGGAAGATGAACCATATTCCCAAATCCTTGGGCAAAACTTTAGCTCAAGGAATAGGATGGTCACTTTTTTTAAAAAAAAAAACCAAGGAGTGGTAAACCATGAACAAATAACATGAAAAATGACTATAAATGAGAAATACTACACCAACATTATTTTGGCCAAAACGATTAAGGAGATGAAGGAACAGCATCCATCAACTGGTATGGCAAGGGTTCTCCTCCTTCATGACAATGCCAATGGTCACGAAATCCGACAAGTTATTGCTTATCTGGAGCAGAAAAAAAAATCAACAGCTACCTCATTATACATATTCATTCGATCTTGCACCATGAGATTTTCTGGTTGTTTCCAAAAAATAAAAAGGAACTTGTAGGAAAGCCTTTTTCAAGCGTCCACATGACCTTGCAAAATGCGTTCATTCAGATTTGCGGAGGATTCCGCAACAGAAGTACCACGAAGCGTTCCAGAATTTGGTTAGACGTATGTACCTTTGCATAGATGTTGGAGGGGAGTACTTTGAAGGCGAGTAAAGTTTTTTGAGGTAAGTGAAATTGCTTTTGTTCTAAAGATTCATGTCAAGAACGTTTTGAACGTCCTTCTTAATGCGGTGGCTATTCTTCCTGACTCATATAAAGTTACATGGTTATGCATGTTAAGCACGCTTGAAAAAGGCTTCCCAACAAGTTCCTTTTCATTTTTTGTAAACAACCAGAAAATCTCATGGTGCAAGATCGGATGTATATGTATAATGAGGTAGATGTTGATATTTTTTCTGCTCTAAATAAGCAATAACTTGTCGGGTTTCGTGACCATTGGCATTGTCATGAAGGAGGAGAACCCTTGCCACACCAGTTGATGGACGCTGTTCCTTCATCTCCTTAACCATTTTGGGCAAAATAATGTTGGGGTAGTATTTCTAATTTATAAGAAGATTTAAAAGAAGAGAGTTCAAGTCGTCGGGATTTAGTTTTAATGAGTTATTTTAACTGAAAGTGAACTGGATATTTTAAATAACAACCAATGGGTTGTTCTGATGCATAACGACCAATGGATTGTTATCACCGAACACTCGATATTTTTATAACCCTATAACCCTGGTAAGCAATTATTTCATATGAAGCAACAGGACCCAGATTAATGCTAGTCATAAATAAGGTGTCTACATGCTCCGCTTTTTCTGTTAATGTGATACTTTTCCCGGAAAGGCTGGAGGGGGCAAAATTCAAGCTTTGAAAGAGCATCTTCACAGAATACATTTCATATGAAAATGAAGTATCATGTTCTAAAGTATTAAAACACTAGTAGCAGTGGCGGAGCTAGGGGGGGGGGGACAGTCATTCCCTCTGAGAACATTCTCCAAAAGTGTCGCCTTTTATTTGGTGTGTGGAGTGAAGCCTTTTTCATGTGCTTGCTCCCCCTAATATTATGACGTGGCTACTAAAGTGACTACCAGAGTAGTAGCATAAATGAGAATTCTGGGCCAGTAAATGGGGGCCAGAGAATTCTCTAAATATCCATGGGAAAAGTTATGGGGGATGAGGTAAAAAGTATGTTTCTTGTGGTTTTTATGTGAAAATATGTGTGAGAATTAGAAAAAACCGGGGTGTTTTTTAGCATGTGAAAAACTAATTTAAGCTTTTTTTGGGAAGATGAGGTTTAAACTAATTTGTGAATTAGTTTAAATGCATTAGTTTGAAATGAGGTATGTGTTTATGAGATAAAAATGATGTGGTTTGTTGAGTTATCGTACACTTAGTGGATACAGCAGAATCAAAACTTTCTAAGCGAAGTCCAAAGTATTAATTCTATTATCAAAGAAGAATATTAAAAGTTTTATCCAAAAGTGAATAAATTTCTTATCATAGAAAAAATATTAAAACTTTTAATCAAAGTCCAAAGTAATTATTTTGCAAAAAGAATATTAAAAACTTTTATCTAAGCAAGTTTAAGTAATAATTTTGCTATTAAACAATAATATTAAAACTTTTATCTAATAAAAGTCCAGTGTAATAATTCTGTTATCAAACCGAAACTTTGTGAAGTGTATGATAATTTAACATAGAAGAATATTAAAATTTTAATCTAATCAAAGTTCAAGTAATAATTTTGCTACAAGAATATTAAAATTTTATCTAACGAAAGCCCACGTAATAATTCCCGTTCCAGCTTTACAATTAGAGCTTTAAAATTAAATGTATTTAAATCGTGCTTATCTTAGATTGGGACTCTATACCGAAGGGGGAACTTAAACTGACTTCGAATCGCTTGAGATCTTTCTTAAATACTCAACCGAAATTGAAAAAAAAACGAAACCTAATAAATTTCTTATCATAGAAGAATATTAAAATTTTCATCTAATCAAAGTTCAAGTAATAGTTTTTCTATAAGAATATTAAAACTTTCATCTAATTAAAATCTACATAATAATTCCCGTTCCAGCTTTACAATTAAATCTATTTAAATCATATTTACCTTAGATTGGGACTCTATACCGGAGGGGAAAGTCAAAGTGACTTGAAATCGCTTGAGACCCTTCTTAAATACTCAACAGAACCAAAACTGAATCTTGAACTTTGGTTTTGGATAAAAAAAAATATTCGGTTTGATAGAAAATTCCAAGAAATAATTTTGCTATCAAACCGAAATGTTTATCCAAAACCAAAGTTCAAGATTCAGTAGCAAAATCAAAGTAATAATTTTGCTATCAAACCGAAATTTTTATCCAAAAACCAAAGTTCAAGATTCAGTAGCAAAGTCCAAGAAATAATTTTGCTATCAAACCGAAATGTTTATCCAAAACCAAAGTTCAAATTTCAGTAGCAATGTCCAAGTAATAATTCTGCTATCAAACCGAAATTTTTATCCAAAACCAAAGTTCAAGATTCAGTAGCAAAATCCAAGTAATAATTTTGCTATGAAACCAAAATTTTTATCCAAAACCAAAGTTCCAGATTCAGTTTTGGTTCTGTGGAGTATTTAAGAAGGATCTCAAGCGATTCCAAGTCACTTTGACTTTCCCCTCCTGAAGAGTAAATATTTATATTTGTATGTTTTTTTCAAAGTTGCTTAGTTGAATCGCTGGTAGCCCGTCGGCGCGGGCGGCCAGCGATTTTCAAAGTCCAACATTCACTAGAGAAGTTTGAAAAGAATGTCTCCTGAAGTGAAGAAAAAAAATCCTTAAACAACATTTGAATGGATCAGAATTTGCAGGATCTTCAACAACGTTTGAACGGATTAATTGAAAATTTCTCATAAAAACATTTCATGAGATCCAATTAGAAGTGGGGAACATACATTTTAATTTTTTAAAACGTGCAAATAGATGTAAATTTTGATTGTATTTAAAATAGTTTTTTTAGCCAACAACTAAACGTTTTCCCTCTAGTGTTTGTAAAGTTGCTTTCCGTTCTGACACAATTACGCAATATACGTGATATAATTCGTTTGGCGGTCTATTTAATTTAAATCGTATTTCGATGTCAGCAGTTGCTGATAATTCATATAGACGTGATTCGTATTTGCTGACAACGAAGTGGAATATCGGATACAGTTTCATAAAATCTCGATAACTGACTTGTGTACCCGAGTAGATATCCATAATTTTTGCAACTAAAAAGCTGTTGTATACTCGTGCATAGTCTAAACTGTTGGGTTCAAAGTTGCACTCTAATTCTTGTTCAGGAAACTGTTTGCTATTCACTCTGATTTGAATCCATTCTAGTAACATGTGATCAAATACCATATTGTTTCTGGTTTGATTATTTAATCGGTTAGACTTTTGTAACACGACATAAAGATGGACGGGTTTATTTTGAGTTGTAGTAACCCACCAACTGACATGAGAGTCAATTCGAGTATCAGATTTGTACAGTTTGCACGATTCCCAAAAGATTTCATGTGGATTGCCGCTTGCTAACTGAGATTCTAGTTTTGCAAGTATTTGTAGTGATGGGTCCACTTTTGGAATAAACCAAGATACGTGAGATGTTTCAAATTTATAAAACGTAGCCTCAACTCTCTAAATAATGTCTTTGTCGTCACTTTTTTCTAGTTTTATGGTATGTTTTACACCGCGAAACACTTTATCCACGTCTCGGCAGAATCCAAACAGCCGATTCAGTGGTAAGAATAAACTTACGTTTTGATTATTTTTTATAATTTCATATCTGTCCGAGAATCTTTGATTAAATTCAAGATTTTTCTTCAACGCTTGTGCAAAATCCTTTATTTTATTATTCATGTCCAGTTTATCTCCGCCTCCGTCGTACAAATACTTATTAATTTTCGAACTGTCTGCAGAATCTTTGAACCACATCATACTTGTGGCAGCACTGTGTTGAAAAGTTTTCGGTAAAATCACTTAAACTGTGAATCGTGGTCGTCACTCCTGACAATTCAATATCTTCAAATTCTCTGTTTTCTATATAATATTGAGCTCTCTTAAAAATGTTGTACCCGTTATTGAGCATCGTAACTACATCATTGCCGCCGATATCAGACCCATCTAATTTCAGTATTTTGCCTCTGACGTATATATAACTATTGTGCGGATGTAGAAAAACGTCCATATCTTTGGAAAATATTTCGTATTTTTCGAGATTTTTAACATTCACATTGGTTTCTCGATATTCCAAGTACTTGTGTTTTGTCGTTGAATTATCGTCTATTGAGTCTTCGAACAAATTCCAGCAAGTAGCTTCAACGTTCATCCTATTTTTTTTATTTTTAAACTTTATGATTTTTAGGCCATTTCCGTATATTAACCGATTAAGAATGTTTCTGCTTTTAGGGGATATTTTCTCTTTTTTTCGAACGATAGGCGACGGATTTGTATAAAATTTTTTAATTCGCTTTCTCAGTATCTTCATCTTTATTTGGGTCTGATGTGTAACATATAAGTCACGTTTTCCTTGTTCAAGTCAATTAATTTATTGTTCTGATCAGTTAATTTCATTCTAACGTTGCAAATGTAATCAGTTTTATTCAGCGGTAAATATATAGGGAAGAAAGGATGTGTTTCGATTAAACTGCCAGGCGGTGTTTGAGGCATAAAACTGTACAAAACGTCGCTTTTCTGGTTATTGAGATAGAAAGATTCGACAATAGAACAGTGAATTAAAATGCGATCGACCCCTCTCGTTATGTTGGGTGGGAACTTTCCTTCGTCTTTTGTTGCATGGATAATTTTCTACTCGAACCCTAGTATTTCTCGTAACTTTCCTTCAGAAAAATCTATTTTATGTCCTCTTGCCATACGAAAAACAAATCTTAATATCGGGAGGTTGTTTTCTAGTATTATAGGGCTAGGATCCCCAAAGACATTTTTTGAAACGTCATTAAATTCGTCTATATCGTACATTCCATTCGGGAATGTTATTTTATTCCATTGCCTTCCATTGAAGTATTTCAGAGTGTTATTGTTATATTTATCACTGATGTTGTACCAGGAATACCACATATTGCTACCGATCAGTGCTATCTCGTATTCACCATTGAGTGTGATCGGCGTTTCATAAATCATTTCCAAATCTTCGGAGTTGTATGCCGTAATAGTAGAGGAATTGATAGTTAAGAGTATCATCTTTGTTAATATAGTGTAGTAATATGTAGCATTTATATACTAGTTGTTACCAACAATTCATTCCGATTGTTAGGAGTTTGTTCAAACTGATACAATACATCATATGGGCTTATGTTATTATTCCTACGTTTAATGTAATAGATGCAATAGTAACCGCATTTTTCAAAGCAATTTGCTTGACTTTGCGAAGATACACGATTGGCTTTGAAGATGTAAGTAAATAGTGTTTTATTTCTTCTGGTGGCGATAAACCGAATTGATCAAAGTACTCGACGTAAGGTAATTTCGCATCACTGAAATAAGCTACCCAATGAGTTCCTGAACCACGGGAAACGTCAAAGTACACTATACCATTTTCGTTCTTGAATATTTTTGTTGGCAAAGAATCGATAGAGTATACACCACGGAATCCTTTTTCGGTTTTCATTATATTTTCGATATCTAAGTTACTTAATGGCTCTTTTTTTTTAAATCCCTGAGCTATTTGTTTTCCTGTAATGTACAAACCTTTTCCCTTTCTTTTATTTTTAGATAAGCCAGTTGCTCTTTGCTTTCCAGGAATGTATAACCCTTTCAATAGAACGTTTTGTGCAAGCTTAGTACCAGCATATCCCGCAGCTCCAACTGCAGCTGCTTTTCCCACTGCTACGAGTGCAGGTATTAAGAACGGCAGAAATCCACCGAGCTGTGTTTTACTGAAACGAAGTCGAACTGGCGTTGTAGAATTTCTCAGTTTAATGATTTTTCTCTTTGTCAGTTTCAAAGTATCGTTACCTTTCTTTTGTGGATCAATACTTAAAGTTATAGGATTCTTATTTACAAATGCACTCTTCAATTTCTGCTTTTGTCCAGGCGTTAAACTAGTTAGATAACTGTGATACATTATACTTTATTTTTATAAGTATCACGTACTTATATTTTATATATAAGAATTAAGCATGTATTGTGTAAAGTGTAAAACGAAAACTTTAACGGATAACGTTGAATAGGTCACGTCAAAGAATAAAAGGGTAATGATTAGAGGTAGATGTCGAACGTGAGGAAAAATGAAGTATAAATTTGTGAAACAGAAAGGAAAATTTGTAAAAGGTGGAGATATAGTAAACTGGATTCAAGAAAAGTTTAATCCACCGGAAATGCACATTCCAGGTTACTAGTATTGTGGGCCTTTTACGAAACTGAAGAAAAAGTTAATGCGAGGAGATCCTGGTATTAACCGTGTGGAAAAAGCCTGCAAAAAGCATGACATTTCTTACAGCAAATCTACAGAAACTAAGAAGAGACACGAAGCCAACCAAGAATTATTAAATGATTTGGATGAAATTCAGAATCCAATTTTAGGAGAAAGAATTTCAAGAACGATAATCAAACATATTATTAAAACAAAGAAACGGTTCGGTGTAGGGCACAAGAAATAAGATGCTTTCTTCCGTTTTCTATGACCCGTTAAAGGAATTTTCCGGTATAAAAGATCTAATGCGCAAAACTGGATTGACGGAAAAGGAAGTAAAAAGATTTCTCCAACAACAAGATGTGTACACGTTACACAAACCCATGTATAAAAAATTCCAAACCAGACGAGTTTATGTCTCGAATGTAGACGATCAGTGGCAGAGTGATTTAACCGACATGCAAAAATTTAAATTTCACAATAACCAAACGAATTACATTTTAACCGTTATTGACATTTTCAGCAAATTCGCCTGGGCAATACCTATTAAAAAGAAAACGGGTAGCGAGATTACCAAAGCATTTGTAGAAATGTTTAAACAACGTAAGCCATCCAAGTTACAAACGGATTAGGGAACTGAGTTTATCAATAAAGAAACTCAAGCATTGCTTAATTAGTGAGGTGTCCATTGGTTTGCCACTGAAAATGAGACTAAAGCCCAAATTGTGGAACGATTTAATAGGACTCTAAAGACAGAAATGTGAAAATATTTCACTGGCAATAACACTAGAAAATGGATCGATGTCCTACCAAAACTCGTTAAGAATTACAATACTTCTTATCACAGATCAATAAGAATGACCCCAAAAGAGGCAAGCTTGCAGGAAAAAAAGACATTGTGTATTTTAATCTGTTTGGTAAAAGAATTAAATCTATTACAGCACCAAAATTTAAAATTGACGACAGAGTGAGAATCGCCAAGTACAAGACACCGTTTAAAAAAGGTTATCTGCTCAATTTTAGAGAAGAGATTTTTGAAATTGCTCAAGTTCTTAATACAGATCCCATAACCTATAAGATCAAGGATCTGAATTTAGAACCAATCATTGGTAGTTTTTACACCCAAGAAATGGTGAAATACGAAAAGCAAGATGACATTTATAAAATTGAAACCATTCTGAAAACTAGAGTGAAGAATAATAAAAAACAATATTATGTTAAATGGTTTGATTATGATAATACATTTAATTCCTGGGTAAAAGAACATAATATTTTTAAATAAAGCAAATGGAGATTCATAATTATGACTTTGAAGAAGATGAGAAATTCTTGAACAGAAACGTATTAGTACCTCTCTGGCCTTTTAGACTTTTAATCTGTGGTCCATCGGGCTCAGGAAATACGAACCTTTTGTTGAACTTAATATTTAAACATCTCTACTATAATAAAATCTTTTTATATGCCAAAGATTTAACCGAGCCGAAATATCAGTTTATGCAAGAAATATTCGACGATTTGCACTAAATTTTGAAGAAAACATTTGGCGAAAAAATCTCAATTGCAACTTTCTCTTCCAGTAAAGAAGATATCGTCAAGGTTAACGAATTGGATCCCGACATGCAAAATTTAATTGTTTTCGACGATTTCGTAACGGAAAAAGATCAAAAACTCATCGAAGAATTATTCGTCAGAGGAAGGAAAAAGAATATATCATTGATTTACCTGACACAGAGTTATTTTTCGATTCCGAAAGACATTCGACTACAGTGTAATTATTTTATATTCTTTAATATGCAGAACAAGAGAGAAATGTTACAGATACAAATGGATCATGCAACAGAAATCAGGAAAGATTTTTTATGCAGTTTTATGCATATGCAGTTTCAAAACCACACGATTTCTCATTAATCGATAAAAAAAAAACCAAGTACATGCCTCTCAAGTATAGAAAAAAATTTGGTAAAGATGAATTACTTGACAAAGTTTGGCGTCATGAGCTCTGAGACCGGTTCCGAAAGAGGACCAGCGAGAATTCCAGGTGTCGGTTTTAAATCGACACACGATGGGGACTACGACATGAGTAATAAAAAAATTGAGAAATGTAGCCAATCGCGTAGAGGGTTCGGACTTTGTGACAAAACAATATCTGCAACAAGAGTCTATAACACTAAATCACACGGGAAATTATGACGCAAATACTAAAAGAATATCGAATGTAGGAAGAAGTATAGAAAATAGAGATGCCTCTACCATTCAATACGTAATAATAGTTCGTTAATTTTTCGGAACAATCGCTACGATGCGCGAAATAAACAAATAATCAATGTTACTGAACCGGATGCAGATTCTGGAGTAGTTACAAAACGATATTTGGAAAAAAGAGCACCTTGCAGTGACAATGATAATTACGATGCAACCAATAAACGCATTAAAAATCTTGCAGAACCGACCGATTCATCTAATGCCACTACGAAACACTACGTCGACAACTTGACCACTGTTCAAAATAGTCCAATGAATACCTTGGTGAGAAAAAAAATGGGCTTTACGTTCCACGAAACATTGTATTCGACGGGCATAGTTTCAATGCAGAAAAAAAAACGAATCCTTGATATTGCCGATCCCGAGTCGGATTCTACTGCTGCAACTAAGGGACATTTGGAAAAAGTCGCATTAACAGGCGAGGATGTCTTTAATGAGAACAATAAGAGAATAGGAAATCTCGGGGAACCGAGGCACAACAGTAATGCGACAACAAAAAGTTACGTTGATGGCTTGACAAAGTTAGATCCTAACCCATCCAATTTTCTATTGAGAAATGAAAATGGACTTTTTGCATCAAGTGGGAGCAATTTCAATGGCGATGCAAAGAGAAAACGAATTACGAATGTTGGCACCCCAATTGTAAACAATGATGCTGCTACAAAACTATGCTTTGAGAAAAATGCTGTAATTTGCCTTACCTATGGTGATAAAGAAGTGAAAAAAGACATATTGCAGTCTCATCCAATTATACAGATAAACACAAAATTCGACCTACTAACGCCACCTATTTTCAAAGATAATTACTATCTATGCATCTAAGCAAGGTAATCTGCTGCACAACAAATCCCTCTTTTAGTATAAATTATAGCATCAACTTGGACGATTAAAAATTCGTTGAAGTAGTAAGACCACAACATCAGCAGTTTTTTTCTGTTATTCCAGTAAACAAGAAATTTAATAGTGGTAGCAAGATTAGTGTTTCACTTGCTAGACTCTATCCAGATCCAAAAGAAAGAAGAAAAGTACCTGGAGGTCATGTTTCAGACTTTCATCACTGGGTATGTCTTTATTGTATATGAATAAAGATGAAAGATCTTAAGCAATTACACAGTATTATAGACGAAATCTAGAAATCGCGAGCCACTACAAAATCGAAAATTGAAGACACTATTTTGGAAGAGGAACGAGTTAAGGAAACGCTCGAAGAAATATCACAAGCCAGTGTTCGAACGGTTAAAAGGTGTGGAAACTGTGCGTGAAGAAACCATGAAAAACATACAAGATGTAGTGAAAACTTTAGAGACAGAAGAGCCCACTGAGATACCAGAAAAAACGTTCGTTTATAATCCAGATTCCAACTTGCAAGATGAAATATTAAACCAATATAAACTAAAACTTCCGAGTGATATCTTACAGATGAGAAACCCCATTCCTGAGCTGAAAGAAATGATTTACCAAACAATCGGGCTACTTCAGAAACTGGGGAGCAATAAGGCTACAGAAACCAAACGCTATGGTAGAACTACTGAGAAATATCAAATTATCGATAATCACATTGAGGCACTTAGAAAGTATTTAAAGTCGATTAAAATGATGCTCACAGTAATAGAAAGTCAACAGTTTGGTTCTGGACTATACAAGAGTTTCGACGACTTATGCGAAAAATTATCAATTTTGGTTGCCAGTAAACGAGCTGGAAACACCAGTACAGAAGTAGTAAAGGAAATTGTCGAAAGTTTGGATATTTTGCTAAAAAACGATATTATTCACAAAAAGGAACACAAGATTATGTTCAATAACATCGGTATTGTTTAGAAATTTACTCTTGGACACACACTATAGTCATGTCTATTTCAACTTGGGATTATGCAAAAAAAAATTCGCTTATTTTTTTAACATTTGTTTTCAGTTCAATGTTTTGTAAATGGTATTTCCTACTTTACTATACATATCTGATATTCGATAGTTTCCAAAAGCATAGAGAATAAGTTCCATTGATGACATGTATTCTTGGAATAAAGCATTTTTTTTAATTTGGTATACGTGTACATCATGTTGCTCAGATCGAAATTCTGTTTGTTGCGTATAGAGGATTTTTTCATCAAATAGACATTGACGATAATCTTCGTGACTAAATTCATTTTTAATTCCAGTAGCTGCTTTTTTAGGAATTGGCGCGATTATAGAATTTAATTTTGGTCTTAACACAACAGCCTCTTTGATTGGAAGACCTTTTAATTCGTCTTTAAATTTTCCTGGAAACATTTTATTTGATTCACTGTATAATGCATGGTTTGTCGGGTAATTTGAGAAATCAAAGTAGTGTGAGTTAAATTTCTCATATATGTCATCTGTCTGGATATCGACACAGAAGGAATCAGTATCGGTAAATAACAATTCAGCATTAAATTTTGGTTTCAGAAAATTGTAGAAGAAATTATACATGTGTAATTTACTCAACTCCAAAATCGTTTCACCAATGTAATATGGTTTATCTAATATATGTTCTTTTTCATGTGGAGAATTACGAAATTTTTTGCAAGTTTAACACAACAAAAGTACCTAGGATTTGCAATTAATTTTTTAAGCTTTTTTCAGTATTCACAATGTAGCATTTTATTCTATTTCTCTTATTTTCTAAACATTTGCCATCTATAGCATTGTTCATCAGTTTGAAAAAGTCTTTTTCAAGATTATTTATGGCATTAATTCGTTTTCTGTATTAAAATCTATGTAAGGTTTCAGCCATGGTTTTTGATCAAATATCAAGATTCTATGCACCTGTTTCACCCTCAGTCCCAGTTCCACATAGAGTTTAAGTAACCTATAATGAACGACATAATTTTGCTTGTCGAACAGATTTGGAATCAAGAATGAGACACTACTAATAGAAAGTTTCAATTTTTCAGGAGCCAAGGGGAAATCATTGTGCAAATCGTGTAGACATGCCGGATATTCTAGATCAACTTCGAAGAAATAACCTTTTTTGCTGTCGTCTGAAATATTACACAAGTCAATATCATTTACCCATTTGAAATTACCAGTTCGAAAAGGTTGAGACATTGCCCAGCCATATAATTTGTTTGCATCAAAGTACATGATATAGTTTTGTGGTTTACTTCTCTCATATGGATTATAATCTCTTAGACACTAAAGATATTCCTCCTCGCAGAGCTCTTTCTATGAAAAAATACATATCACTTTTCATAAGTTCCAGCTCAATTTCTGTCATTTTTAAACAGGCAGCACAGGATAAGCCAGGAGAGCTAAAATAATGACAAGGATTGAGTTGATAGTTAATCATACACGAATTTCTGTAGTTTTCAAATATATCTCCTAGCAGTAATACATCAGTGATCATTACAGATCGTGATATTCCCCGAAGGTAGCAATAGAAAAGGCTTTCCACAAAATTTGACCTCTTTCGTATTGTTCATTGTTTCGGAAATTCTCTTTGGATGGAAGTGACGTTTGCAAAAACTGAGCACTGTTGCAAATACTCATATGGAAAACTTCCTTTGCTTTTCAAAAGTTCTTTCTGTGAGTCATTCAGATTATGTTGTCTGCAGTATTGACTTAGGATGTAGAAATTTTCCACATTTTTCGTCAGTGAATCCAGTGAAGAGCTGAGGAACATGAATGAATCAATAAATTTAATTTGACCGAATTTAATGCATATATATTTTTCTGTAGTTTGTGGAATACAAGAAATTTTCTTCTTATCTTTAAATTTCCACAAATCTTTTACTATAAAGTGGCCGTCAAATACTTTGAGATTATGATACAACACTGGTATTTCAAGTGAGAATTTGTATGGAAGATTACATTTGTTGTGAACAGCACCTCTGTATTTTCCAGTTAAGTGATCGTGATCCCTTATTCTATCAGTTCCTAGAATTTTCCCACAAATATTACAATATTTTGCTCCAGTAAAAATTTGCCTATCAAAATCAGTCATCTTAACATTTCTTTTCTTCAAATCATTGATCAAAGTTTCGGTCTCGATCATTTCATTCAAAAATTGTTCTGTTACATTTTTTCCTCTGTACATTCTCATTCTGGTTTTGATCACTTTACCTTCCGGTCCAACTATAATATATGCAAATCCTGACGGTACAAAATACTTAGTTCGCACCCTACATGGACTATTCTCAATTCTTCTAAATTTCAAAAGCATTCGTAGTCTGCATAAATCACATATGAGTGGTTCAAACCGTTTTTAATCATATGGAATTTCGTAGTATTTGCTTCGGGAAACTTGATAGTTTGTAAAGTGTTTGATTTGCAATTATCTACGTGATTCTTTAATAAAACGTCGCGAGTGAAATTATGAAGACAATATGGGCAGGGATAGAATTTACCATTATGTCTTGAAAGGTATGCTGTAACCCTACTTATATTTTTATTTCAACAATAGTGAGAATTATTGCCGTCTTTTAAAAGTAAAAGTTGTATGGGTTCTTTAACAGGATTCTGTGAAATATATAACGCATGCAAACCATCTTTCTTAGAATTGAAAACATTTATAGAAATATTATTAAAAACCTAGAACTTCGGGATTTGATCGAGGGTTAATGGATAAGTCAATGAAAATGTGTCTAAGACGTTTTCAAATATTTCATATTTTTCCACACGTTGTGTATGGTCTTTAGCAGGATGTAGAACTGATAATATTGACCACAAGAAACATTTGTTGTCGTAGTTTTTCACATTCACTATTCGTTTTGTAGATTTCAAATGTTCTGGTAAATTTACGAAATCAGATGCTCCAACTGCATTATATTGAGACATTTGAATTTCCATAGAAAATATTTTGTCAAACACCCATCCGCTTCCCTTTTGTATAAAATTTTCAAAGTCGTTGTCAATTTTCTCATAAGCATTTTTCAATAATTCATTGAGATAGGTAGGCAAACTGATTATTTCGTTACATGTCGAAAAATGTGCACATATTTCTTTCTGTCCTTCAGGATCCGTTTGCTTTTTAAATTTTATTTGTAATATGAATCTAACTTTTAGAGAACTATTTTTTTACTGAATTTCTTGCGAATTATTTGTTTCCATTTATTGTTATTTTTCTCCAGTAAACTTTTTATGTCTTCTCTGACATTTATGTTATCAATTTTATATTTGCGAAACGTTTACCGAAAAGCACTGTTTTATTTATATGATATTGATTCAGATAATGATTGTAATTGTCTTTTCTGTTAAAGATTGAATTGCAAAATTCGCATTTTTCAAATGTGCGAGAAGTGCATGCAGTTTTCATATGACGGTTCATATTGGATTTGCGAATAGATTTCCCACATTTGGTACATTGAATAGTTGCGATCATCTTTGAGTTAGCAGTTATACCCTCTTTCTTATATATATATAGTAGGTAAAAATCATGGTTCAATAATGCAAAAAATGAAATTTTTCATTAAGCGAAAAATTAAACGAATTAATTAAATTATTGAAAGTAATTAATTTCACTAGTGAAACATTGAAAAGTTTTTCTTAAGGGAAGACCAAACCCTGAGCGCTATAAAAATAGTCAAACTTTGAGAATTGTTTTGGGCAAAATAAACAATGTAATGACTCCCAACTTTTTGCATGTTGTTAAGGCATGTTTATTGTATAAAATAAAAATTCTTTGTTTTAAGTAAAAATATTGTAACGGTCGTTCTGTCGCTCCTCATTGGTTGACCTCAGCGCGAAAGACGCGTCCTCCCGGTAGAGTGCACCGGACATCGCAGGAACATCTGAGAACAAAATTATTAATAGTTATACAAACTTTGAGACATTGGCTATAGCGTAGTTTTTTCAAAATTCGAAAAATTGACAAAATGACGACATTTAAAAAAAAAAAGTGATTTTATTACCTTAAAAAATAGCAGTAAATTGCTCGCTAAAAATCGAATAATTAAAATAACAAAAAAATCCTACGCTAGCTTTTAGATAATAATTTAATTTTTTTAAAAAAAAGGTAAATCGGATGAATGGTTCCCAAGATCCGCACTCTACCAGTTCAAAAAATGTTGTTTCGAGAAAAACGCGTTTAAAGATTTAGCTTCCTTTTTACCAGGATTTACACGACTTCGTATTTGACGCTGTAACATCGGAAGGAGTTCGAAATTTGAAAAACTGTTTCAAGACCATATTCTACACTTCCTAAACTTCCGAGAAATGCAAAAAAAAAAAATGATTTTTTTTTAAACCGTCAGGGTGGGGTCTCCCCTTAAATAAAAAAAACTTTGCCTCAACAGACCTTAGTATTTAAACCTATTTAATTCCGTTCAAAAAGAAGATTTGCTATAACTCTACCCAAATTATCAGTACATTCATCAGTACTCAGCTGTGTTTATTTCCATAACATCCTGGAGTACGTCGCGTTTCGTGACCTCTCACTTTGACCTCATTACGAAACTGAAGATAAAGTTACATCCAGATATACTTGTGCCACGATCTTTCCAAATTCTCTATAGGATATTACTGACGTGACGGCAGCTGGGTGCGGTCACGTAACTAAGTGTTTCAATTACTTTTTCTTTAGGATTGTTTTTTTTAAATTCTAACTGAATCTGATGAAATATTTTTAAGAGAAAATTTCAATTAATCCGTTCAAATGTTGTTGAAGATCATAAAAATTCTTATCCGTTCAAATGTTGTTTGAGGATTTTTTTTTTTCATTTCAGGAGACATTCTTTTCAAACTTCTATAGTGAATGCTGGACTTTGAAAATCGCTGGTCGCCCGCAACAACGGGCGACCAGCGATTCAACTAAGAAATTTTGAAAAAAAAAAACATACAATAAACATAAAAAAAATAACTACTTACTCTTCAGCACGGAAAAGTCAAAGTGACTTGGAATCGCTTGAGATCCTTCTTAAATACTCCACAGAACCAAAACTGACTTCAAGAGTCAAGTTCAAAACAAAACCAAAACCAAACTTCAAGACTTTGGTTTTGGATAAAAATTACTTCTTGGACTTTGCTACTGAATCTTGAACTTTGGTTTTGGATAAAAAAATTCGGTTTGATAGCAAAATTATTACTTGGATTTTGCTACTAAATCTTGAACTCTGGTTTTGGATAAAATTTCGGTTTGATAGCAAAATTATTATTTGGACTTTGCTACTGAATCTTGAACTTTGGTTTTGGATAGAAATTTTGATTTCATAGCAAAATTATTATTTGGACTTTGCTACTGAATCTTGAACTTTGGTTTCGGATAGAAATTTTGGTTTCATAGCAAAATTATTATTTGGACTTTGCTACTGAATCTTGAACTTTGGTTTTGAATAAAAATTATTTCTTGGACTTTGCTACTGAATCTTGAACTCTGGTTTTGGATAAAATTTCGGTTTGATAGCAAAACCATTACTTGGACTTTCCTACTGAATCTTGAACTCTGGTTTTGAATAAAATTTCGGTTTAATAGCAAAATTATTCCTTGGACTTTGCTACTGAATCTAGAACTTTGGTTTTGTATAAACATTTCGGTTTGATAGCAGAATTATTACTTGGACTTTGCTCCTGAATCTTGAACTTTGTTTTTGGATAAAAATTTTTGGTTTGATAGCAAAATTATTACTTGGACTTTCCTACTGAAACTTGAACTCTGGTTTTGGGTAAAATTTCGGTTTGATAGCAAAATTATTACTTGGACTTTGCTACTGAATCTTGAACTTTGGGTTTGGATAAAAATTTCTGTTTGATAGCAAAATTATTACTTGGACTTTGCTACTGAATCTTGAACTTTGTTTTTGGATAAAAAATGTTACTTGGACTTTGCTACTGAATCTTGAACTTTGGTTTTGGATAAAAAATTATTTCTTGGACTTTGCTACTGAATCTTGAACTTTGGTTTTGGATAAAAAATTTCGGTTTGATAGCAAAACCATTACTTGGACTTTCCTACTGAATCTTGAACTCTGGTTTTGAATAAAATTTCGGTTTAATAGCAAAATTATTCCTTGGACTTTGCTACTGAATCTATAACTTTGGTTTTGTATAAACATTTCGGTTTGATAGCAGAATTATTACTTGGACTTTGCTACTGAAACTTGAACTCTGGTTTTGGATAAAATTTCGGTTTGATAGCAAAATTATTACTTGGACTTTCCTACTGAAACTTGAACTCTGGTTTTGGATAAAATTTCGGTTTGATAGCAAAATTATTACTTGGACTTTGCTACTGAATCTTGAACTTTGGGTTTGGATAAAAATTTCTGTTTGATAGCAAAATTATTACTTGGACTTTGCTACTGAATCTTGAACTTTGTTTTTGGATAAAAAATGTTACTTGGACTTTGCTACTGAATCTTGAACTTTGGTTTTGGATAAAAAATTATTTCTTGGACTTTGCTACTGAATCTTGAACTTTGGTTTTGGATAAAAAATTTCGGTTTGATAGCAAAACCATTACTTGGACTTTCCTACTGAATCTTGAACTCTGGTTTTGAATAAAATTTCGGTTTAATAGCAAAATTATTCCTTGGACTTTGCTACTGAATCTATAACTTTGGTTTTGTATAAACATTTCGGTTTGATAGCAGAATTATTACTTGGACTTTGCTACTGAAACTTGAACTCTGGTTTTGGATAAAATTTCGGTTTGATAGCAAAATTATTACTTGGACTTTCCTACTGAAACTTGAACTCTGGTTTTGGATAAAATTTCGGTTTGATAGCAAAATTATTACTTGGACTTTGCTACTGAATCTTGAACTTTGGGTTTGGATAAAAATTTCTGTTTGATAGCAAAATTATTACTTGGACTTTGCTACTGAATCTTGAACTTTGTTTTTGGATAAAAAATGTTACTTGGACTTTGCTACTGAATCTTGAACTTTGGTTTTGGATAAAAAATTATTTCTTGGACTTTGCTACTGAATCTTGAACTTTGGTTTTGGATAAAAAATTTCGGTTTGATAGCAAAACCATTACTTGGACTTTCCTACTGAATCTTGAACTCTGGTTTTGAATAAAATTTCGGTTTAATAGCAAAATTATTCCTTGGACTTTGCTACTGAATCTATAACTTTGGTTTTGTATAAACATTTCGGTTTGATAGCAGAATTATTACTTGGACTTTGCTACTGAAACTTGAACTCTGGTTTTGGATAAAATTTCAGTTTGATAGCAAAATTATTACTTGGACTTTACTACTGAATCTAGAACTTTGGTTTTGTATAAACATTTCGGTTTGATAGCAGAATTATTACTTGGACTTTGCTACTGAATCTTGAACTTTGTTTTTGGATAAAAATTTTTGGTTTGATAGCAAAATTATTACTTGGACTTTCCTACTGAAACTTGAACTCTGGTTTTGGATAAAATTTCGGTTTGATAGCAAAATTATTACTTGGACTTTGCTACTGAATCTTGAACTTTGGGTTTGGATAAAAAGTTCTGTTTGATAGCAAAATTATTACTTGGACTTTGCTACTGAATCTTGAACTTTGGTTTTGGATAAAAAATTTCGGTTTGATAGCAAAATTATTACTTGGACTTTGCTATCAAACCGAATTTTTTTTTAAATCCAAAACCAAATTTCAATATTCAGTTTTGGTTCTGTTCAGTATTTAAGAAGGGTCTCAAGCGATTCCAAGTCACTTTGACTTTCCCCTCCGGTATAGAGTCCAAATCTAAGGTAAGTATGATTTAAATAGATTTAATTGTAAAGCTGGAACTGGAATTATTATGTGGACTTTAGTTAGATAAAAGTTTTAATATTCTGTTAGAACAATTATTGCTTGAACTTTGATTAGATAAAAATTGTAATATTTTTGAATGATAAGAAATTTATTCAGTTTTGGTTTTGTTAAATTTCGGTTGAGTATTTAAGAAAGATCTCAAGCGATTCGAAGTCAGTTTGAGTTCCCCCCTTCGGTCTAGAGTCCCAATATAAGATAAGTACGATTTAAATACATTCAATTGTAAAGCTTTAATTGTAAAGCTGGAACGGGAATTATTACGTGGGCTTTCGTTAGATAAAGTTTTACTATTCTTGTAGCAAAATTATTACTTGAACTTTGATTAGATTAAAATTTTAAATATTCTTCCATGTTAAATTATCATACACTTCACGAAGTTTCGGTTTGATAACAGAATTATTACTTTGGACTTTTGTTAGATAAAAGTTTTAATATTATTGTTTAAAAGCAAAATTATTATTTAAACTTGCTTCATCATCATCATCATCAACCTCAAGCAGCCATGGGCTACGGAGGTCCAACAAGACCGTGCAATTTAGTTCTCCAAGCAAGTCTATCCTGAGCTACATCTACTGCATCTGGCCACTGCACACCAATTTTAACAAGGTCCTGTTTGACATTGTCTGCCCACCGCATCCTAGGTCTCCCCTTCTTTCTGAGGCCTTTAGGCACACTGTTCATAACCCTATTCGCCAATCTATAATTATTCATACGGGCAACATGGCCAAACCAACGGAGTCTCTCTCTGCACAATATGCTGCTTAAAGGAGGTTGCAAACTCCTTTGCCTAACCTCATCATTAGTTACAAAGTTGAACCACCTAATGCCCAAGATACTGCGTAAGCATCTGGAATCAAAAGCATCTAGTTTCCTGTTATCTTGTTTACAAAGTGTCCAAGTTTCACTACCATAACTAACCCTAGAAAGAACCAAACTATTATACAGTCTAATTTTAGTGTTTAGGTGTATACGCCTATTACTCCACACTCTCCATAGATTCTTAAAAGTCCCGGCAGCAATCCCTATTCGTCTGTTAATCTCATGCCGCACATCACCACTATCTGTTACATAGCTCCCAAGATAATTAAACTGTGACACCTGCTCAAGACGGCAACCATTCAGATTAACTGAATCACAGCCTGCCTGACCAATTTTCATCACTTTAGTTTTCTCTCTGTTTATAACCAAACCTACTCTACTACCAGTCTCATCAACAGCTCGAATGAAAGAGTTCATCTCATCAACATCATTTGCCAAAAGGGCTAAATCATCAGCATAATCTAAATCAGAAATTTTCGTATCTCCAGCCCATTTAAGGTCAAAATCTTTCCCTTGAAGTGAATTTCGCATAACATAATCAATAACCTAACTAAAGAGAAAAGGAGACAAAATGCACCCTTGTCCAACACCAGAAGTAATGCTAAACCAATTGCTACAAGCCTTACCAACTCTCACACACGACTCAGTGTTATTATAGAGAGCTTTCATTATGTTAACTAACTTGTCTGGTATACCATATGATTTCACAATCAACCACAAATTATGACGATCAACAGAGTCGAAAGCCTTTTTGAAATCAACAAAGCTAGCAACCAAAGGTTTCTGAAACTCTAAACATTTCTCAAGAATCTGCCTAAGTGAAAATATCTGATCCACACATCCCCTACCACTTCTGAATCCACATTGCTCATCACGCAATTGACTGTCAACCATATTCTTAATTCTATTAAGCACAATCATGGAAAGAACTTTACCTGGAACAGAGAGTAGGCTAATACCCCTATAGTTATCACAAGAACTGCGATCACCTTTTTTGAAAATAGGGATAACAATAGCTCTGGTAAAATCCTTAGGAACCATGCCTTTATCATAAAAGATATTCAGAATTTCAGTCATCCAAATGGTAACCGAAACATTTCCAGCTCTAAGCATTTCTGTAGTAATTTCATCTACCCCTGGGGATTTATGAAGCTTAAGTTTAGAAACAGCCAAAATAACTTCGGATTGTGTTATAGGGCCAACATTAAAGCCACCAATGCATCTATCATCATTGCAAACAATGGGAATAGAACTAACCGCATTGTTTAGTACATCACTGAAATGCTCAGCCCACCTAGCCATGACAGAATCCTCACCTTCTATAACCTTACCTTGTTTATCCTTCAATCCCTGTATACCTGTCCGTTTTCTACCACACAAAACATTAACTATCTGGTACAGCTCTCTGCTGTTGTGCTGTCTAACTGCTTCCTCGGCTTTGTCAGCCAAACCATCAAGCCAAAGATTCTTATCAGCAGCTAACTGATCTTTTACACGTTTATTAAGTTCTCTGTAATGCTTTCTATTAGGACTAGTAGGGTATTGATTAAGGACATTCCTGCAGTTCTTTCTTTCCGAAATAAGCTCAAGTGCCTTATCACTCAGATAATTTTGCCTCTTCTGCTCCTTTTTTCCTAAAAGAGTACTGCTAGTGTCCAAAAAAGCCTGTTTAAAATGATCCCATTCTTCCTCAACTTCAGTGGTAAGCATACCATGACTGTCATAATGACTAAGTAACCTATCATGGTAAGCTTTGGCTATAACTGGGTCTTTCAGAGCTTCAGTATTAAAAGCAAATTTTTTAACCCTAGCACAACACTTTTTAAGTTTAAGTTGCAAGACACTTTTAACTAGGTAATGGTCAGATCCAATTTCAGCTCCCCTATATGCCCTGGTATTTCTAAGAGAACTAGCCCATTTGCTGTTAATTAATATATAATCAATCATATTCCTATGCAGCCCATCAGGTGAAACCCATGTGTACTTATGTATGTCGCGGTGTTTGTAATATGTGTTAGTTATTCTGAAACCATTGAGTTTACTTACCTGTAGGAGACGTTGCCCATTGCCATTGCAGCTACCAATACCTAAAGGGCCAATCACCCCTCCCCAAAGGTCAGAGTCAGTACCAACTTTGGCATTGAAGTCACCAAGAACAAGGGTAATATCTCCTTTCTTGACAGAATTCAAAATATCCTGAAGTTGTTCATAAAACCTATCCTTCTCATCCTTATCGGCATCCTCAGTGGGGGCATAACAGCAGATAACATTCAGGTCTTTAACGCTTGTCTGAAATTTTGCTGTAAGAAACCTTTCATTAATGCACTGATATCCTAGAAGAGCATCGCTAGCGTGTCTGCTGAGAAGCAGACCCACGCCTTGGTGATGCTTGTTGTCGTCCCTCCCTGAAAAGAGAAATTTAAGATTATTTTTAAGAATCTGACCTTTATCTGTCCATCTGGTCTCTTGCAAGCCGAGAATATCTAAATTATAATGGTGGAATTCTTGTGTGAGGACATCAAGAGAAAAAGCTCTGTGCAGAGTCCTCACATTCTAACTACCTATGGAGAGAAAATGGTTAGTAGGATGTTTAAAGAAACTCTGTTTATTGAGAGAGGGAATGCCGACAATATCAAACATCCCCCTAATCGCGGACATGGGGCAAAGACCCGTTCCCCCACCACTAAAGGCTGAAGCCATCTACACTGGAAGACTTCCTCCAATGTAGAATTTGACGATGCCAATAGAAGCAAAGAGTTCAGGTGCCTGCGATGACCTCTGCTCAGGATTATCCACCAGCTGATAAACATATCCTGTGAATCTATTCACTTGGGGCTGTCAACCCACAAACAAACAGAAAACACAGCAGAAGATTTTCCCTCCACAGAAGCCCACCAGTGCAGCAAAATCAGGATCCATAATCAAGCTCAGAGCCATATATCTGTCCAGTCCAGTGGGTTTATATGGTCAGCACCAGGACCCTGTGTGGTTGACCACTCCTCAGCAGGGTAGAAAAAAAAAAGAAAAGTAGCCAGAGTTGTCCAGATCAGTAGGCCACACTAATCTGGCAGCCCTCCCCTTCCGTTCAGTTCCACAAGAGAGTATCTCTTTTGAAAGTTACTAACGGTCCGCACCACGAGAAGGCGGGGTCGGACATTAGGTGCTAGGCCTGGCCGGTTCTATGCATCATCACAGGGGATTGGTGCATAGCTCTCCTTCCAGTGACTACCTAGCTACCATTTACAGACCAACTTGCTTAGATAAACGTTTTTAATATTCTTTTAGCAAAATAATTACTTTGGATTGGATTGTTTTACCTCTGAGCGGCACTTTTTTGCACACCATGGGCTAAATGGCCAGGCCACAAGGACCCCGAAGGCTCAGAGAAGGTTGGGGGAGGGGACCCACTGGAACAGCTGTTGGGAGACAGATGGTAGCCTCCCGTCAAGGCCATCCAGCGTGTTCTTTAACGTGCACAGGGTATGGCTCTCCCGCACACGGGGCCACGGCTTAACGTCCCATCCGACGGACGGCGGCCTTTCCAAGCCCATCGGTGTCCCCTACTGACCGTGGGCAGGGCGGAGAAATTTTGCGGAGATAAATCTCAACGCTGACCCAGCTGGGACTCGAACCTGGGAACTACAGATTACGAGCCTGGCGCGCTACCGTCTGAGCCACCCCCGCCCCCTAATTACTTTGGACTTTGATTAAAAGTTTAATATTTTTTCTATGATAAGAAATTTATTCACTTTTGGATAAAATCTTTAATATTCTTCTTTGATAACAGAATTAATACTTTGGACTTTGCTTAGAAAGTTTTGATTCTGCTGTATCCAGTAAATGTACGATAACTCAACAAACCACATCATTTTTATCTCATATACACATACCTTATTTCAAACTAATCCATTTAAACTAATTCACAAATTAGTTTAAGTTTTTTTCTAATTTTCACACATATTTTCACAAAAAAAAAAAAACCCCACAAGGTAGCATACTTTTACCTCATCCCCCATAACTTTTCCAATGGATTTTTATAGAATTCTGTGGCCCGATTTACTGGCCCAGAACTCTCATTTATGCTACTACTTACCAGTTCTTCTAGAGAGAGAAAAAAGTAGTAAAAAAGTGTAATTAATGTTTATAAAGCTCATAGTAAAGCAATTATCAGATTTTTTTATTAAATTTTTTCACCGCTTTCTTTGCATTCTTACAACCAATATATACGGATCTGCATACATATGTAAGCATACGTGGTTCAAGGATGTTTGTAAACATATGATCCTATGACTCATGGTAGTCCTCTTTCTTGCTAAGCAGGGTGTTTCCAAAAGGTTTAATCAAACTTTGGGGACGTGTGTTACTGCATATAGTGATGAAAAACGTTTCTATGAACATCGAGAATAGTCTACAGTACGAGATGCAGCAGATATTGCTCAGGATAGATGGGTTTATAGAACTAATTTGCACAATCTGGATGGACCTCCGTAGCTCATGGCTGCTTGAGGATGATGAGGAAAAAAAATACCCATCCACCTCCCAGACTCGAACTCGGAATCTCTTTGGTATGCCCATTTCCTCTACCATTTGAACTAGGGCGCGGGCAATCTTGTAAAGAGAATTTTTTCGGATTCGAACACAAAATTCCATTTGAACCAGTGCGCGGGCAATCTTGTAAAGACAATTTTTCGGATTCGAACACAGAATCTTTCACGCAGTTGCTCTTCCAACTGAGCTAAGGCTATGACTAATAGGTTTATAAAACGTCGAGTGATAAATATCCAATTATATGCTTCAAAATGTTCAGTTTACCTTCTGCTTAAACAGCGTGTTGAATTGCACCCGAACAACATGCTTCTTTCATTCATAACCTCACTTAAGCAAGTGGGAATCGCCATCACTTTAGCTGAACTGGTAGAGCAATTGACTCGTGCATAACCAGGAAGTCCCGTGTTAAATTTGGCAGGAGGAAACGTAGGCTTTTTTATCCACTTTCCTAAATGCTTATGGTAAAATTTCTCTTAGAACTGCTATAAAGCCCCGATCTATAAATAAAAAGCCAGGGGGGCAGGGGAAAGAGACTGGATTTTCATTACAGTGTAAAAATTTCGTTTTAGGTTAAGTTATATACATACTTGAAGAATGCACCAAGTATGCACAACTGTAGTAATTTTTGGTTTAGCCTCTATTACTTGCATTCTCAAATTAATTATTAATTAATTAATATCCCCTCAAGCAGCTGCTTGCCGCAGAGGTCTGACAGGAGCATGTCAGTTTATATGCCAGAGTAGGAGGTCTGAGAGGATGGCAGGACCTCAGAAGAAAAACGACACATACATCCATGCCTTACCCGGGACTCGAACCCAGGTCCCTTAGATCAATAGCCAAGCGCAATAACCACTCGGCCACGGGACGGAGAGAAATATTGTCGTACTCGGAATTTTGCAATCCCGAGTTCGACATAACTATCTGTCGCCATTTTCTCTCAGCCACCCGACTTTCCCTCAGTAAAGCGGCTAGAAAATAACAACTTTGGACGCCATGTTGAGGACGATGGGCTATCTGGGCCTTTGCACACGGCACCCCGTCCAAGAAACGAGAAAAACAAAGCCATAAAAAAGGGAAAGAGAGTTTTTCGAATACGCGCAGAAATGGTCACCAAGAACTGCACAAGGGGTGACTCAGGATCACGCCGGATGCTGGGATGTCACATAAAAATCGGACCGCGCCAATGATCTTCGGCAACCGCTGTCACCGGACGAACTCTGCTGTCCAATGAGAGGTGAGCGCGGGGCCCTGTTCGAATTCTGAAGTGCGACAAAGGAAGAAGAGAAGTGTGTGTGCTGGTGTGTGGACGTGCGATCCAAAGTGAGCTCGGAGCATAAAGAGACAATGGACCCCCAGGAAGATAAAAAGCGAATCAGCTAAGCAGCAGTCGAAGATGCTGTAGGCCGAGACAGACGATTAGGAAAGAAAGGGTGAAGAACGAGCGTACCCCATCCTCCGGATGCAGTTGACTTGCAAAATCACACAAGCCGTCATCGAGACCCCTTCTCGGAGAGAAGATCAGTGAGCAGCAGGCAACCACGCAGCATACAGCGAGCAACATAGCCCCTGGAGCGACCTGTGAATAGGGAGAGACGAAGCCCCCCTGCCAAGCTACCTGCCGGAGCCACTCGCCGTCCCCTCCAGCCTCGTCAACAGCGGACTTATGAGGTGTTTTTCGCCGATGAACTATTCGTGCCACTAATGGAGTCTGGACGACAATTCCCAGAACGCGGAGGATCTCCCCTTGGCCGAGCCCCAGCATAACCGACGAGAAAGAGCTCAACGATGGAGCAAACTAAGCTAAAAATGTCAGCAGCCGTTTTTCTGAGTTTCTGTAGTTTTACCAGTACAGTATTAGTCCCTGAATGTCCCCCTTTTCTCTCTGCGTCTCCCAGAATATCTCGCCAATAAGGTTCAGTTGCCTGGCGTGTACTATAGTATTTGGAATTCTGATCCGACCCCAGATGATCGGTCGTGTATTTTCAGAATAAATTATTTCAAAATTATGTTTGTTATGTACCTTCCTGTACGAATGAGTTCTTATTGATGAGAAGGAAGCTCCCCCCCCCCCCCCGCAAACAGCATTGAAAACACAACGCAATCATCAGTCATTATTTTGGGGCTTAACCTATCGGTCGCCCCTAGTTCTTACCCCCCATCAACTAGATCTGGTGGGGTATAGAACAATATGCCCCTCTCCCCGATCCGGTCTTGTCACCTTTGCTTTACAACATTGTTTCGTATCAGAAATTCGCTTCATTGCATATAAAAATATTTATATTGCAACACAGCCGGTGAACTAACCAAGATGATATTGATCGTTATTTCAACTTTTTTTTAACGTAACAAACGAATGCGATTTAAACATTGCTGCAGTATGACAGATTAAAAATGCTACATTATTTTATTTAATATCATATACCAGGATTTTTATCAATCATCAGTACAACAGATAAAAACAGATTTGAAATTTTATGAATTTTTTTTGGAACTACCTTCATAGAACAAAATTGGCAATAATAAATATACTCAGCCTTTCAATGTAAGATCAATAATTGGTAGAGCGAGCATAGAGCATGTTTATTTTTATGCAACGCATCATCATACACCAATCTCTCTTCACCAGTATTTTCATAGTACGAGGAATAATCCTCTCAGACTTTGTGTGCTCCTATCACTAACGTTTTGGAAGCGCGGGACATAACTGTCTCATACTTTACTTACTCCTTCACATATGCTTTCGAAGTGGGGGACATAACCCTTCCACACTTTATGTGTTCCTATCACACACTATGCACCAGTGTTTTCAAAGTATTGGACATAACAATTCACATTTTACGTGCTCCATTGTGGATGAAAAGGAACATATTTGAAAATTTTGATAGAGAGTCCCCACACATTCTCTACCAGCATTTTCAAAATATAGGACTTTGTCCTTTCATACTTTATGTGCTCCTGTGACACACTCTTCACCAGCGTTTTCAAAGCACAACCCTCTGACACTACGTGCTCTTATCATACACTCTCCACCAGAAATTTGAAAGTATGGGACACAGCCCTCTCACATTTTATTTGCTTCTATCATATATGTTTTCGAAGTACGAGACACAACCCTCTCACACGTTATGTGCTCCATCACACACGTTTTCGAAGCACACGATATAACCTTCACACACTCTATGTGCTCCTCTCACACACTCTATGTGCTCCTCTCACACACTCTCCACCAGCGTTTCGAAAGTATGCGACACATTTAGTTCTTTTCCTGCTCTAATTACCCATTATTCTCTCCACACTACTATTTTTAAAAATATCTATAACGACCTTGTCATATATTTTATACTCTCATCACAACCACTTTCTCTTACGCTAGCATTTTTCAAAGTAGGGGTTATGACCCTGTACTGGATCGTCATTATTCTGCCTTCAGGCTGCGACCTTTATGCGATAAATGATTGTTGATTAAACCTGTTAAGTTCTGTATATATTTATTACTTCTTAATTATTGCGATTTCTTTTTACAGTTTGTTTAGATTTCAAATTATTATTAATATGGGTATATTATTCATATTAATTTCCTCTACTATAGAACAGTTCGTTAATTTTTAGCTAATAAGCAACAACGTAAATGTTCGTAGCTTCATTATACTTAACATAAATATGCAAATAGCGATTTCGATGTACAAAAAGTTTCGTACATTTTGTAATCTCACTTCAGCTCGCATCACAAACTATAGCAAAAGCTTCTGTTATACTGTCTTAAACATTTTCCTTCAAAATTGAAGGAAATTGAAAGAAATTTTACACTAATTTCTAAAATTACATTTATTTTTGTTAGAGATTTATTACAACAATTATGATTTGTGTTTTAGTTAACTTTAGAGGTAAATTGTTATTATCAGTAACTTGCTGTTAAATACTTCAACCTCAGTAACTCTTTAAATATCAAACAACTCTTATTGAAAAAACGAGATTTATGAAGCTTTCGGCGAGATCTTCAATTTATCATCGTTCATTTATTGTCATATTTTAATGTAAAAAGCATATTTCAAAAGTGATTTTTGAAACTAAATTCCAAAGTTATCTTTGAATATGATTTTACCTTTCAAATAACATGAAAGTGTCCGAATATTTTTGGCAATATAGTGCACATAACCCTCTACTCCACTAGGAGGTTTGTACCACTTTATGCCTTTCGAAGAGAGACGCATGTGCTAAAGTAGCAGATAACGGTCTGTTATTAAATGAGCTGCAGCCAGGTAGTTGGTAGATATGTAGAGGCTTAAACCTACTCCCAACGTTTCAAGAGTGTTATCTTGAGCATATCAATCACACATCATTGCCCGATTAATTTCGCCTTATCCCATCGCAGATAGCGACTACAATGGTGCAAGTATAGAGCCAACTGGCATGGGCTTCCATAGGATTTGTATCTGAGGGAGGTGAGGAGAGAGAGGCAAAAATGCAAATTAATAAAAATAAATAAATACCCCCTCAAGCAGCTGCTTGCCACAGAGGTCTGACAGGAGCCTGCCAGTTTATATGCCATAGTAGAAGGTCTGTGAGGATGGCAGGACCTCAGCAGAAAAGCAACACACACAATCATGCCTTACCCGGGGCTCGAACCCAGGTCCCTTAGATCAGTAGCCAAGCGCGCTAACCGCTCGGCCATACAGTATACAGTAAATAAAACCGTTTACATGTCGAATATCTTTCACCCGAAGGTATCAGGGAACACCGCACATAAAAGATACTCGACCTGTATTATAAATCTCTTGGACAAATATAATAGTCAAAAAGTGTAATAAGTAATAAAAAAAAATCATTACTGCACAATATTAGAAAAACCCCGAAGTTAGAAAAAGAAAGAGAAATAAATAGTGGGGGGAGGTAAAAATAAATGAATAATTTATGCAATCGGACGAAAAAAAGGTAAAGGAAAGAGCAAGAGACTGGATTTCCAATGCACTAAACAGCATTTTCCCCTCCGTTTCAAAGATCTATAAACATTTGCTAAATATGCGTAAAATATACGCTTATACAAGTTTAATAACTCTTTGTCTCCATTACACTTATTGAATTATCGGGGGGGGGGATTCGTCACTTGCCCCCCAGTTCCCGACCTGATATTAGGTATGTACCTACGAAAACAGCTGTGATAGATAGAATACAAAGGTAAACTACAGTAGAATAACTCATATCGCCTCTGGCACATATGGTAACATCCTTTTCAAAGAGAATAAAGTTGTTCGTTCATCTGCCTTTTCACTCCTTAAAATATTTAATTCGAACTAATTGATGATGAGGAAAATGCATACACTAGTATTTTAATTGTACTTATATAGGAGAAAAGGTATTTATCATTTAACTTTCAATTAAAAAGTTACTTTTCCTACACCTCTGAGTAAAGGGGGCAGATTGTTGCTGTCAGTGGAATATCTCTTGACATTCTACCACCGAAAATTCTTCTCTACCTCCTTTGAAATACAAAATAGCTCTCTTTATATAATTTTACTTTAGCTCCATATTTGATGTCAATTATTTCTTAAAACAAAAATGGTTGCGATGCCCAACACCCCGGGCAGAAACGTACCCAGGGGGAGGTCCACAGGGTCAGGATTCCCCCCCCCCCCCGAAAATCCTGTTATCTTATACTAAATCTCAAACTTTTCTACCTCCTTTGAAATCCAAAATAGCTCTCTTTATGTAATTTTACTTTAGCTCCATATTTGATGTCCGACACTAAAAGTAGATTAAAATAAAAATAACTCTAAAATATCATTCAAATATAGAATATCATTTTAGCCTTTCATGTTCCGTGGAATATTTGAATGATTTGGAAACTCTACTCAAGTCTTATTCTCAGACCCTTCCTGCCTTGAAGGTACATTTTTGGACCCTCCCCGAACTGAATTTCCCCATCCTTCAAAACAAAACTCTCTGACGCCCCTAAACTGAATGCTGGGCATATACCTACCCCTGGGGGAAAGGGGCCAAATTATTAATGCCAATGAAAAGTTCATGACCTTCACATTCCACCACCAAATTTTCAAATTCTAACATAAATACATCATTTTTAATATTCGTTAAAAATTTTGCAATATTCAAATTTCCCACCGCCAGAAGGTGCAATTACAGCTTTGAGAATATTCACGTGAGTGATTAGGGCTTGAGAGAGTGAATGACTAGGCTTTGAGAATATTCAAGTGGGTGAATATTTCATTGATGCCTATCGAACCCAAATTAATTATTACTTCATCTCTAGAAACATATAATACTCTCTTGAAACAATAAAATCGTCCCGCTCTAAGAGTAAGGAGTAAACTCACTGTTGCCAATGGAAACTTCATAACCTTTACATTCCACCACCAAAATTTAACTTTGCTAGCAAAAATACATCGTTAGCAATATTCGTTTGAATTTTTGGAGTTTTTAACTTTTTCCACTGTTAGAGGGCGCATTTATAGCTTTCGGTAGATTGGGAAAGTGCGAATTGAAATAACTCATTAAGAGTTATCCAATTTAAAAAGGAATTTTTACCTCTAAGCACAAAAATGTACGATGTCTTCAGAAGGAGAGACGACAAAATTAACACTTTATCTCGTCGTGTTTTTTTTTTTAAAGGAGATCAAAAGAATTACAATAGGAACAACAAATTGCAAATTGATCAAATAGAAAACTTTCGATTTGGAAGATGCTATTTGATTTCGCAGTCACTTTAGCTCTTGGAGTGGCCCGAAAGGTTCAAATTAAACATCTTTTTCATTTTCTATATTTAGTTTTTCATTTTATATTGAAAATATGAAAATTAATAATATTTATGAAATAATAATTACACTGCTCGACATAGAAAGTGCAACACCAGGAAGTATTTGTCGAAGCGCCATGCAAATAGGTGGATATTTGTCGACAGTCGGGTTATGCAATGAGTGCAGTTGCGAACTAATCGTGTGATAAGTGAGGGAGATAACAGGGAAAAACGGCAAGGCGTAACTAAGTGTGATTGTTCTCATCTGGGCGTGTGGAGCACTGCATTGGAGTAATCTCGGTGGAGGAAGCACGTGTAAGGAGTGAGAATGCCTGGGTGACGTCATCGGGAATCCTACAATCAATACCTAGGTGATATATCACCCAGGTATTGATGGTAGGATTTCCCGATGACGATTGATGGTAGGATTCCCCATGAAATCTACCATCAACACCTTTTCTGGAGGCTTCATCATAGAACTACGTATGGCTGGTTGGTCTCTGCATCGCATCATGGCGGAAACCGCATCGGGATACAACAACTGTCGGCCGAATTTGGCGACAGCGGTTGGAGAATAATAAAGTCCGTCGCTGTAGTAGAACTGGTGCACATAGGCGACGTTCGAACTCCTCGATTGCCACATCGATCGTCTTGATGTTATTGTACCCACTACGAGTACGAATGGTGAGTACTGGGCTGAGAAGCCATATGATGTTCATAGATGACAAGCCGTAGCAACCTCACAATCCGCAATGGATGACATTCAATGCACTGGTGGTGGGTAGGTGGCTACGGACATCCCCATGTTGACATATAAATCGATGACATGTGAATCGATGATTGTGAATCGCAGATTGGCTGAGGCAGGTTTGCACTCTCGTCAACCATTTCTATGACTGCCACTTGATGCATCATATAATCACGCAAGGTTTCAGTGGTGCGTACCAGACATGTGTGGTGGGACGAATGGAACCATGTCATATTCAGCGACGATTCTCGTTTGTATCTCAGCGCCGACGATCGCCGATTGAGAATCTGGAGATGGCATGGTCACCAGGCTGATATTGTCATTCATGATCATCATACGGCTATATTGCAAACAATGCATTTATCTGGCCAGATATTTATTATCAGGCTGGTGTCATGGTTTGGAGCATTATCAGTTTCAACAGCGGTTCAGCGCTCTTAGACATAGCGGGTAGAATGACAGCACAACGATACATCGATGAGGTGTTGATGATCCCGTTTGTTGCCGTATCTCTATGGTAACCGTGATGCCCAGTTTCAACACGCCCACCAAATGCCAACACCAGTAGACAGTGCCTACAAGGTGTCCAGGTGCTGCCTTGGCCAGCGCGATCCCCAGACTTCTCTCCAATAGAGAACGTGTGGGACATAATTGGCAGACGACTTCATGTCTCTGCACGACCCCCTGGCAATGTCGATGAATTATGGACACAGGTCAACAACGCATGGTCCGTGATACCTCAGCCCACCGTCTGGGGGATTTTCCACTCGATGACACGCCATGTTGCCAAATGTATAGCCCAGCATGGCGGTCGTACGACCAACTGACTCAGGCCTCATTATACTCTCTCCTCACCCATCGCATTCATGTAATCTCTCAGAAATTAAATCACTTCTTTCCCACCTACTTGTCTACATGTGTGGTAAGTTTCGTCTTATATCGTGCATTCCTTCATGGTGTGGCATTTTCTATGTCGAGCAGTGTAATATAAGGATTTTAGTTTAAGAAGGATTTTCTTCAGTTAATAAAAAACATTTTTGTTCCTTTGTGCTTTCCTGCGGGGAAAAAATAACAAGGGTCATCACAACATGATTTGTTGTACTCGTAGATTCAAAATGATTTAGAGAGAAATAGATTGTTTGAGAGAAAGAGTAGAGAACAGCGGGATTTGAGGTGCGCGGCAAGTTTTAAGCTTAAAATCTTTGCACACGGCCTTCCCAGTCTGATTTAGATTATGCTGATGATTTAGCCCTTTTGGCAAATGATGTTGATGAGATGAACTCTTTCATTCGAGCTGTTGATGAGACTGGTAGTAGAGTAGGTTTGGTTATAAACAGAGAGAAAACTAAAGTGATGAAAATTGGTCAGGCAGGCTGTGATTCAGTTAATCTGAATGGTTGCAGTCTTGAGCAGGTGTCACAGTTTAATTATCTTGGGAGCAATGTAACAGATAATGGTGATGTGCGGCATGAAATTAACAGACGAATAGGGATTGCTGCTGGGACTTTTAAGAATCTAGGGAGAGTGTGGAAAAATAGGCGTATATGTTACCGCTAAAGTGCAGAAATCAGTTATTCTACAGATTATCTAGGTATTGTGTAGATTAACTAGGGTGATCCGTTAACGTGCGGAAAATTGTTTCATTTCTCAAATTACCTAGGTAATCTGCAAATTACCTGGATAATCTGCACATTACCTACTAGGCACTCGTTAAAGTGAAAATAAGATCTTTGCTGGAACAACAGGAACGTTTCTGTACGCTAAAATTAACATAATGTTATTTATCTAGTGTCCGAGAATAGAGTTGAAACCAGGGTCATCCCTCTGTCAACATGAATCAGTCGTCCGAATTATAAAAAACGCCCCCAAAATGAGCAGGCCAAGTGAGAACGAATCGTTTTAGTGATTCGTTATCAAGAATGAATCACTTTACCGATTCGATCTCACTTGGCCTCCGCTCATCCGGGGCGTTTTTTATAATGCGGACGAGTGAATCACGTGACACGAAGATTCATATTCAAGAGATTCACCACTATGAGAGAAACAAACTTTCGAACTTTAACGATACGGAAGCCGTTAATGTTCACATTACCTAGGTAAAATGCGGAAAACTCTTGATTCCGCACGTTAACGGAGCAAATCAGTTAATCTGCAGATTAGCTAGGTATTGTGCACATTAAGGGCTTTCGAGCTTTAGCGGTAACATATACCCCTAAAGACTAAAATTAGACTGTATAATAGTTTGGTTCTTTCTAGGGTTAGTTATGGTAGTGAAACCTGGACACTTTGTAAACAAAATAACAGGAAACTAGATGCTTTTGATTCCAGATACTTACGCAGTATCTTGGGCATTAGGTGGTTCAACGTTGTAACTAATGATGAGGTTAGGCAAAGGAGTTTGCAACCTCCTTTAAGCAGCATATTGTGCAGAGAGAGACTCTGTTGGTTTGGCCATGTTGCCCGTATGAATAATTATAGATTGGCGAATAGGGTTATGAACAGTGTGCCTAAAGGCCTCAGAAAGAAGGGGAGACCTAGGATGCGGTGGGCAGACAAGGTCCTGTTTGACATTGATATGGGAACATCTATTAATCCCATATCAATGTCTGACATTGATATGGGAACATCCATTAATTCTATAAAGCACAATCATGGAAAGAACTTTACCTGGAACAGAGAGTAGGCTAATACCCCTATAGTTATCACAAGAACTGCGATCACCTTTTTTGAAAATAGGGATAACAATAGCTCTGGTAAAATCCTTAGGAACCATGCCTTTATCATAAAAGATATTCATAATTTCAGTCATCCAAGTGGTAACCGAAACATTTCCAGCTCTAAGCATTTCTGTAGTAATTTCATCTACCCCTGGGGATTTATGAAGTTTAAGTTTAGAAACAGCCAAAATAACTTCAGATTGTGTTATAGGGCCAACATTAAAGCCACCAATGCATCTATCATCATTGAAACAATGGGAATAGAACTAACCGCATTGTTTAGAATATCACTGAAATGCTCAGCCCACCTAGCCATGACAGAATCCTCACCTTCTATAACCTTATCTTGTTTATCCTTCAATCCCTGTATAACTGTGCGTTTTCTACCACACAAAACATTAACTATCTGGTACAGTTCTCTGCTGTTGTGATGTCTAACTGCTTCCTCGGCTTTGTCAGCCAAACCATCCAGCCAAAGATTCTTATCAGCAGCTAACTGATCTTTTACACGTTTATTAAGTTCTCTATAATGCTTTCTATTAGTACTAGTAGGGTATTGATTACGCACATTCCTGCAGTTCTTTCTTTCCGAAATAAGCTCAAGTGCTTTATCACTCAGATAATTCTCTCTCTTCTGCTCCTTTTTTCCTAAAAGAGTACTGTTAGTTTCCAAAAAAGCCTGTTTAAAATGATCCCATTCTTCCTCAACTTCAGTAGTAAGCATACCATGACTGTCATAATGACTAAGTAACCTATCATGGTAAGCTTTGGCTATAACTGGGTCTTTCAGAGCTTTAGTATTAAAAGCAAATTTTTTAATCCTAGCACAACACTTTTTAAGTTTAAGTTGCAAGACACTTTTAACAAGGTAATGGTCGGATCCAATTTCAGCTCCCCTATATGCCCCGGTATTTCTAACAGAACTAGCCCATTTGCTGTTAATTAATATATAATCAATCATATTCCTATGCAGCCCATCAGGTGAAACCCATGTGTACTTATGTATGTCGCGGTGTTTGTAATATGTGTTAGTTATTCTGAAACCATTGAGTTTACTTACCTGTAGGAGACGTTGCCGATTGCCATTGCAGCTACCAATACCAAAAGAGCCAATCACCGCTCCCCAAAGGTCAGAGTCAGTACCAACTTTGGCATTGAAGTCACCAAGAACAAGGGTAATATCTCCTTTCTTGACAGAATTAAAAATATCCTGAAGTTGCTCATAAAACCTATACTTCTCATCCTCATTGGCATCCTCAGTGGGTGCATAACAGCAGATAACATTCAGGTCTTTAACGCTTGTCTGAAATTTTGCTGTAAGAAACCTTTCATTAATGCACTCATATCCTAGAAGAGCATCACTAGCGTGTCTGCTGAGAAGCAGACCCACGCCTTGGTGATGCTTATTGTCGTCCCTCCCTGAAAAGAGAAATTTAAAATTATTTTTAAGAATTTGACCTTTATCTGTCCATCTGGTCTCTTGCAAGCCGAGAATATCTAAATTATAATGGTGGAATTCTTGTGTGAGGACATCAAGAGAAAAAGCTCTGTGCAGAGTCCTCACATTCCAACTACCTATGGATAGAAAATGGTTAGTAGGATGTTTAGAGAAACTATGTTTATTGAGAGAGGGAATGCCGACAATATCAAACAGCCCCTTAATCGCAGACATGGGGCAAAGACCCGTTCCCCCACTACTAAAGGCTGAAGCCATCTACCCTGGAAGACTTCCCCCAATGTAGAATTTGACGATGCCAATAGAAGCAAAGAGTTCAGGTGCCTGCGATGACCTCTACTCAGGATTATCCACCAGCTGATAAACATATCCTGCGAATCTATTCACTTGGGGCTTTCAACCCACAAACAAACAGAAAACACAGCGGAAGATTTTCCCTCCACAGAAGCCCACCAGTGCAGCAAAATCAGAATCCATAATCAAGCTCAGAGCCATATATATATATCCAGTCCAGTTAGGTTTATATGGTCAGCACCAGGACCCTGTGTGGTTGACCACTCCTTAGCAGGGTAGAGAAAAAAAGAAAAGTAGTCATAGTTGTCCAGATCAGTAGGCCACACTAATCTGGCAGCCCTCCTCTTCCGTTCACTTCGACAAGAGAGTATATCTTTTGAAAGGTACTACTGGTCTGCACCACGAGAAGGCGGGGTCGGACATTAGGTGCTAGGCCTGGCCGGTTCTATGCATCATCACAGGGGATTGTATAAAATTCATCACAGGGATTGTAAATATAATAATAATATACATATCATAGGTGACATATTGCGTACATATCACAGGTGATATATAAAAATCATCACAGGGGATTGTAAAAAAGGGGATTGGTGCATAGCTCTCCTTCCAGTGACTACCTAGCTACCATTTACAGACCATGATGATGATATTATACTCTTAATCAATAGGGCCCCACAAGGGCCGGCTCGTGAGGCGAGCATATGAGGCATGGCAAAAAGTGTATATATAAATAAAAATATAGGAAAATATGCAGCAAATTTCGAAATAAATTTAGAAACAAAACCATGAAATTCAACATTTCGTAAAAGTTTACTATATTGCTGTAGGTAAAACTTTTATCCTGATGGCCAGTTAACTTTTATCTACAGCAATATAGCAATTTTTATGAACTCTTGCAAAAATATTTCTTGCCACTTGGCAATTTTAAGTTTTTCTATGTGAATTAGAGAAAAAAAAACATAAATATGCACATTTCAAATGAGAAGAAGATATGGATATTGAATTACAATTTATTTTTCCATTTTTTATTTTATAGATTTACATTTCATGCAAATTGAGCTTACACATAAAAATAGTTTTCTTTAAATTTATTTCAGTTATACAAATCTTATAATACAATTTTTATATTTGTTTAATTATACATTTATTAAATAATAAAAAGGGAAGAAAATAAAATGTATAATATTCTTAAATATTTTTTTCGCATTATAAGTAATGGCCGTCCCATTGCCGAGTGGTTAGCGCGCTTGGCTACTGATCTAAGGGACCTAGGTTCGAGCCCCGGGTAAGGCATGAAAGTATGTGTCGTTTTTCTGCTGAGGTCCTGCCATCCTCTCAGACCTTCAACTATGGCATATAAACTGACAGGCTCCTGTCAGACCTCTGTGGCAAGCAGCTGCTTGAGGGGGTATTTATTTTTTTATTATAAGTAATATTTGACATATCAACCATCCACAAGAATATCAAACTCGTCTGTGGAATAGCAATTTAAAAAAAATGTAATATCATTGAAATTTATTTAATTTGTAAGTGACAAATTTAAATTTCACAATTTATATTGACTATTAATTCATAAATAGTACCAACATTCATCACATTTATATATAACAGTAAATATACAATGTTTTAACCATTTTTCTTAAGGATCACATCAATATTAATAAATTCATCAATCCAATATTACAATAATTTTGTTTTTGTTAGAATTATTAATAATAAATGCAAACATATCATTATTGGTGGCTCAGTCGGTAGAACGCTAGACTCGTTATCTGAAGTTTCCAGGTTCGAGTTTCACGTGGGCCAGCATTGAGATTAATCTCCGCACAGTAACCTACCCTCGGTCAGTAAGGGATACCGCTGGGCTTTGAAAGGCCCACGTCGGTCGGAGGTAACGTTGGTCCGTGTGTGCGCGCGCGAGAGAGAGAGAGCCATACCATATGTCCGTTAAAGACACTCTGGATGGCCTTGAGGGAAGGCTACTATCTGTCTACTAACATGTCTCTGAGCCCTCGGGGTCTTTGCGATCTGCCATTTAGTCTATTGCGTACAAAAAAAGTGCCAATCAGAGGTAAAATAACCCAACCGTTGATACGTTTTTCAGGTAAACAAATATGTATTTGAACGTTGGTGGCGAATATTTTGAACACGTTTTGTCACACATAGTTTCTTATTCAAGTTCGGAATTAAAGTTTTCATGTTACAGACTCAGAGTACTCTCCCTACGAATTCTTCCTACCGTTACGGTTTAACGTTAGAGCGATTATTAAAGTAACTGAGGTTTGGAGTACTTTGAACCTTGTCAAGGCAAAGGTGCAAATCGCACTTGTACACTACAAGATATGCATATTTAACACGTAATTAAAGACAATACTGTTAATTATTTAGTATATATGAAATTTCAGTTTATTCGACTTTATTAAACACTTGCGTTCACATAGTTTTCCTCTGTGTCTCTATGTACAGCCGACCTCATACAAGTAGTCCAGCTAAGCTTCATGACACTTTATCGTCAGCACATCAAGTACACCACGGTCCCCAAGTATAGATGATTGCAAAGCTTCACTGACCTATCTACTCAGACCTTTATCCCATTTGGCTGGCTCTAACGCGTCCAGTTGCACATTGCAACAAGGGCCATGCGAGTTGTGAGGCAAATTAGCTGATCTTCGTTCAGCAATATCTGACGTCAGCTCGTATTTCCTGTCATCTGATTATCATAAAAGTCATCTGACCGCTCTCATCCAACTACCGTACTGCACACGTTTATATTCTCGTATACATAGTAGCTTATGCTCTCGTTGATCCTATGCCCCAACCGATATTCACTGGCAGATTTATTGACTTGTTTACCCTTCGTTTCAGGACATATAAATAGAATTGGACGGATGATAGGTGGAGAAAAATGGTGCTACTCTAAGCTGGTCGAAGTGGCTCTGTTATAGCAACCGCACCATAGTGGAATGGAAAAGATACGTAAGAAATGCTAAGGGTAAGGGACCGCTATGTGGAGTGCAGCTGCGTCTTCCTGTCATCTATAAAGTGACGACTTTACCATGATATGATGACACAACGAGGAATTTGAGTCTGTAACACTCTCTAGTCTTCATATCGTATGGGCCATGTGCTACAGTTTTAGGATCATCAATTATAACACCTGACATTACGTATTATTTTGCTAATATCACAGACAAATGCGATCTGTAATATCCCATTTATCCATAATTTATACTGAATTTGCAGCACAATGTTTCCAGTACAAAGAAGAAAAGGTTCTCTTGCTGAAGAGGACAATTAAGATAGAGCCAGACGTGGAATTCTATCTTGAAATCTAACCTCGATCCTGTACTTCCTTTTATAACTCAGCTGACACAATCCTGCCAAGCTTCTGTATTAAATGGTTGTCTACGAGAAGAAACTGTTTCCGATTTCCATTCTGATTTCTCCAATTTAAAATATTATTTTTGGTTCCATAGCACGTCAACACATAGACGTTTTGAATAATTGATAGAGAGTTCGTTTTCTTAATAGAATTTCACCGTGCTTCAAAGAAATTGCAGAATTTCTATTTTAATCAAAACGATAATTCAAGAAATTCCGTCTTCGTACACATCATGCTTACGATAACATTATATCATAATATTTCCATATTGTGTAATGTAAAATAATATAAAAGACTAACGAAGTTTCAGTTTAGAAATTGCACTGCATTAAAAAATTGCATTTAATAAAAGAAAGTATTAAAGGAAAATAACGTATTATCTAAAGCGAATAAATATATGTTTGAAGTCATTTCTCATAATATGAGCTTAAACACGTAACCGAAAGATAAAGGCTTAAAAAGGTGCTTTTTATCAGACTGTCTGTTTATTTATTCTGACGAAAAGCAAAAAATGCGGAGGAACGAAAACAAATTACTTGAGCAAAGACAATGAGTGGGCCATAGCCTTTGGTGAATATGTGATGGCGTTTACATCATTATTGGTCAGAAATACTTAATGGATTGTGAAATGCTCGCTCGTGTTTGCTGAGAATGAATGAATAATATAAAGAAAACAAGACCAAAAAAAAAAACTGCTTAACAGAGAGCACTCAGTTGAAGACATGTTGCCGGTTCACACCACATGATTACATTTGGGCCGAAAGGATGCCAGAGACACACAAAAGGTTTTCTAACGTCGTTACTATTGCTGCTATCAGCACAGTGCGGTTGAAATGTTGCCGCCAGCGAATTTATTATTCTAATATCTCGAGCAGCGGTGCTTCGAGCCCGAAGCCAGCACGGAAAGGGACTGTTGCTGCATGACAATGAGGCCCTCGATGATCAGCGAGCCTCATGGTCGCACTTCAACTCTCTGTAAACAGCAAAGATGAAATTGTGCTGATAAAATATGCGAAAGTTGCTTCTTTAAAAGAACCGGTGAAGTTTTTCATATACATATTGCATACGGAATTAATTAAAGTATAACTTTTCGGATTAAATGAGTTTGTGAAAAGGGAAAACACACGCGCAAAAACAATATGACTCGGTGTTGCGATCGATGGGGCAAGGGATCCCACGAGCGTTCGCCATGCTGCGAAATGTTAAAAGACTCGACGCCAGTGAATCTCCAAAATTTAAGAAGTGTACGATGAAAATAAAATCACGATTTTTGTTCTTAAGTTAAACCTACTTTCTGGAGTTTTTTTTATTAATCCGATCAAAGTAGACTTCGGCTACATCGCTTTTCACAAAGAACTCTTTCATCTCCTGAAGATGAAGAAAATGCAACCGAGCCATGGCATGTTTTAAATGTCACGCCAATTAGAATCAGAATAAACTGTGTTTTGTTATTTATGCGTTTGTGTTGATGAAATGATTCGAAATTCAAGACCTGTGACATGCCAGGACTTCAGGCATTCCTAGTGCACCACTTTGATGGGGCGGGGATGGCTCAGTTGGTAGCGCACTAGGCTCATAATCTGTAGTTCCCAGGTTCGCGTCCCAGCTGGGTTAGCGTTGAGATTTATCTTTGCAAAATTCCCACCCCTGCCCACGGTCAGTAGGGGACACCGATGGGCTTGGAAAGGCCGCCGTCCGTCGGATGGGACGTTAAGCCGTGGCCCCGTGTGCGGGAGAGACATATCCTGTGCACGTTAAAGAACATGCTGGATGACTTTGACGGGAGGCTACCATATGTCTCCCAACAGCTGTTTCAGTGGGTCCCCTCTCCCAACCTCCTCTGAGCCTTCGGGGTCCTTGTGATTTGGCCATTTAGCCTATTAGTGCATGGTCTGCAAAAAAGTGCCGCTCAGAGGTAAAACAACCCAACCCACCACTTTGAACACTAGCAAAGTATGAAACCTATTACTCTTTTCATGATTTATCTGTTTAGGCAGATCGAAAATTCAATTAAATGATTGGAACAATGCCATTAGAAACAAAGGGGTTCAGATACATGCATTGAGTTGTGATCCGCAGCGTCGACTTGATTTTGCTGACATTGGTATGAGTGCACGGTAAACCAGTACTTACAGACACCACCAGCACCATCTGATGAGAAAGTGCACAAAAATGTTTGGGATATAACTTTGATGGAATTGATTTGTATAAGAAATTAAAATGTGTCGTCAAATACTCTCTTCTTATTTTACTGTTAAAAACACATTACAGTTTACATTAGAAATAATGTATGAGAAAAATATTAATATTTTGGTTCCTTTAAAACTATTATTAACCTTATGGATAAATGAGAGATGAGAGATGAGAGATAGTAATTCTCAGATGAGAGATAGTAATTATCAGAATTTAAATTACTAATAATTATTCAAGGTCGAATAAAAAGTATTTTCTTCTTGAATAATTTTATCATTTGAGAATGATGTAGCAAAAATGCTATATTTAAAAAATGTAATTTTTGACTTTTCCAAAAAAAAAGAAAGAGGAAAAAGTTAGAAACTTTGCAATTTATTGTAGTTAAATTGTTATATACGACAAATGTAGTACGTTTGCGTTTTTAAAATCTGACAAAATTTATTACTAAAATTTTTGAGTCGTCAGAGGACACACACAGACTTTGTTCCTCACAATTTTCCAAGTTCACCCTTATATAAGTGATCCATGATATGATATTCTTAAACGTAGCTAGGTGTAAGGAATCAGCTTAGAAACCCCTTTTAAAAATTAATCACTCTTCATCTGGATGCGAAAAAAGGCCCATAAAAGACCGAATACTTACCAAAGAATGTATGAGTTATTCCATGATTTGTTATGCAAATTAATTCTAATTTTTTTGCCACATTTCAAATTTTTAAGCGCTTGGGTAACAGTGTTACTTAGAAAACATAAAAACACGTATAAAATTTTAAGGCATACGTTAATAATTTCTGTACTGTGCAAAATGATTTTTAATGTTGTTAAACATTAATCATTATTTATTTTTCTTATGTTATTTCTAATTTTAGTGTCTGCATATTGTAATATTATAGATTGATGAATAAATGCTTTCTTTCTTTGCCCGTATGCTAAAAATTATTGTGAATGCTGTTGTTATTGCTAAATGATAATTTATTTTTGTGCAGTTTTCTATGGCAGCGTGTTTCAAATTTTTTCAGCGCTGGAACACTTAATAAATAACGAAAATATCGCATTAAGCGTGAGGTTGGCATATTTTACTATGACAAAAACAAAGAAATGTGTAATTAAAATAAACTCTAGATTTTTTTCCAGTTAAAAAATATAAGTTGTTTCAAATTGCCTTTATTTATTATTTTATTTATTATAAAACACTCACTGAAAATAAGCCTTTTAATGTGAAAAAATATGTTCCTTGGAAAACCTGCAAATCAGCTGTGGAGTACATGTTGAAGAATGCTGTTGTAAAGCTAATCTGGGGGGATAGGGCTGTATCTTTAAATAACTCAGCATTAAACTCATATAAATGCTCGGTAACAGCAAGTCGCAGGGAAATATCCCGTAGAACTTAATACAAGTTAGAATTTGGTGAAAAAATTGAGCCTTTGGTTAGTAAGACCAAAAATAGTGTCTTTATGATATCATGCCAGATACTTTCTACCTCGTTCAAACAGTTTCTCAAATGTGTACTGGTGTTCAAAATGGTGCACCAGTCCTGTCGTTCCATGGGTCTTGAATTTTGAATTATTTCATCCAATTCAAATGCATAATTAACAAAATGCAGATTGTTAAAATTATGATTATATGTATATCTGGTGTTCAGTTTGGAGAACAGGGATTCACAACGGAGGGGGTGGGTTTTTAGGAGCTTTCGGCTTTTCAAACCGATAACGAGTGAAGTTCAATAACCGCTATCTAGTTTTCAATTTAGTTTTATACAAGAAAATGTAGCTTTATTTTCACATAGGGGGATTTAGGAAATACACTTGGCAAAAAGGAGCATTGGTTGCAGCACTGATCATGTTATTATGAAATAATGAGTTCCGGTCACACTCCCGACAAAATTGAATAATTTCTGTTAACTCATTACTTATTACATAAATGTGTTGAAGAAGAAGTTAAGGCGCGAAATTGTTCATAAATATAGAGGTCTACAGTTGTGAAACGATAATGCTAATCAAGAATAAGTTAGTGTGAAGCGACAATTATCCTACCAGCTGCCGGGACTTTTAAGAATCTATGGAGATTGTTGAGAAATAGGCGTATACACCTAAAGACTAAAATTAGACTGTATAATAGTTTGGTTCTTTCTAGGGTTAGTTATGGTAGTGAAACTTGGACGCTGTGTAAACAAGATAACAGGAAACTAGATGCTTTGATTCTAGATGCTTACGCAGTATCTTGGGTATTAGTTGGTTTAACTTTGTAACTAATGATGAGGTTAGGCAAAGGAGTCGGCAACCACCTTTAAGCAGCATATTGTGCAGAGAGAGACTCCGCTGGTTTGGCCATGTTGCCCGTATGAATAATTATAGATTGGCGAATAGGGTTATGAATAGTGTGCCTAAAGGCCTCAGAAAGAGGGGGAGACCTAGGATGCGGTGGGCAGACATTGTCAAACAGGACCTTGTTAGAATTGGTGTGCAGTGGCCAGATGCAGTAGATGTAGCTCAGGATAGACTTGCTTGGAGAACTAAATTGCACGGTCTGGTTGGACCTCCGTAGCCCATGGATGCTTGAGGATGATGATGATGATTCATAGGCGCAGTTAAATTAATTCAACTTGAGCAATTTTGTGCTTTCAAAACAGAAAATACCTCTCAAGCAGCTACTTGACACAGAGCTCTGACCAAGTAGTAGAGTGTCAGTTTAATAAGCCTATAAGAGATTTGTGACGAAGGCGACCTCAGCAGAAAGACAACATAAACATCCATGGTAGGTACCGAACCCAGGTCCTCGATAAGTATCCAAGTGTACAAGGCAATCGGCTACCTTCTACGTCTGCGAAATTCAATAACAATACTTCGAAAGAAAATTTATGACATTTTAGAAAAATTTAAAATCTACCCGCATAAAAGAAAAAAAAAGAAACAAAGAACTGGGTATTGGAAGGGATGGAACTCAAACCCACAGCTTCTGGAAAAGTCAGATGTTCTAACCCAGGTGTAACCAATCTCTTGGCACGCGCAGCTTTTTTCAGTGGCATGCCTCCCTATTTTCTTGCTCTTCTGAATTGGATTCGCCTGCGGTGGCACGCGACACATTTCTAGCATCGCTTGATTCACTTTGCAGAAAAAGGTTCGTCACCCCTGTTTTAACCTAGTAAACTACGACGGCGTCACGGACATTTCTAAATCGCCGAGTTATCTTCATAGTCCCACGCTAGCTGAAGATTGAGCCAATTTGAATACTTGAGAGCCCTTGACAATGTTTTCAGGAAGCTGTAGATTGAGTTCACACATTCGCCCAACTCGATTTTTTTCACCATCTCGTGACTACCCTGTGGAATTTGCATCCCTATCGCTGAAATAAAAATCCAGTTGGTTCTGCCATACTTGGAAAGGTGATGAAAATATTAAAAAAATGACAATATCTGAGATCATCTTCTATATTCATATGAAACGATTCATTCGGATGAGTGACCCTTCCCGAAGCATCATATATATATCCGAATCTCCTAAGAAACACCAGAGCGAAATCATTTGTAGTTATCGGCAACTGAGGGAGCGAAAATGTGCTATTTGCACGATAGAGAGCAGCGAACAGCCTCAATCACGTACCTGAAAGAAAATGTTGCCGAAACGAAACTATTTGTGAAACGAAAGAAGGCGCAAATGGAGTTCATCGTATCGCGGCGCAGCAGCTTCTTCAACTTTCATTTCCACGTTCATTTTTTTTCACCCCCTTCTGATGGGGCTCATTTTCTGTAAAGCCTAAATACCCTAAGACGATGCGATCTTGCCTCGCGCTTCTTATTTCCTCCTTCGGCGCGTGTCTCGGGTGCCAAGAGGACGTCCGATGAGCAGAGAAATAAAGCGTCGACCCCACGCCCCGTGACGCGAGAAAGATGAGTGGCCTCGCCTCGCCTCAAGTCGAAAGTTCCGCCTCGCGTGGCTCCTTCAATCACTGATTGTTGAAGCGGCTGCTGCTCGTGGCGCGAGATTCCCAATGAGCCGTCAGCTACTCGCCCCCCTTCTGCAGATGATTTGGGGATTGACTCGCTCTCTCGCGTCTCACGCCTGCTCTCATCTGCACTTGACGATCCACTCAACACGTCCAATTGTCCCAAGCGCGATTCTTCTTTTCACCCCTCCCCACCTTTTCAGTTGCAAATTCGTTTTACGATCTGCGGAGACGGATTTTTCGTTCCTCTTAATGAACTGATCGTTTTGCGCGAAAGACTCTCTCTCGGGCGTCTTAGTCAAACGAGCTCTCTAAAAATAGTTTTAAATCGACATTCTGCTCGTCTGTCCGCACTAATACCTGGTCGACTCGTATCGAACATCGTCCCTCTGCGAACAATGGGCAAAAGGAAGCCGCCACTTACGAAGATATTTCATCTAATTAAGCGAGCATTGTTAGCATAAATGCTGCTGGGAAAAGTGCGAAGGAAGTTATTCCTCTATCCTTACGAAAGTCGCTGGCAATTAGACGAGAGGAATAAAATAAAAAAATAAACTGGAATCGAATCAGGTCAATCGATGTATATCGTTTGACATAAAAGTTTGAACGAAAATTTTAATGAATGAGAACCATACAATTGTGCTATTTTTACCGCAGTTTTCCTCAGCTGCCATTTTCGCAAAGCTAAAACTTTGTGCTAACAAGATTAACGGGTTGTTTTACCTTTGAGTGGTACTTTGCAGGACCGGATCTAGAAAAAAAAATCGTGGGGGGTCAAGAAACACAACAGAGCGGGAAAATGCAAAGGGAATAGGGAGGAACAAGAAACACAATCAAGGAGGAGAATTATAGGGGGGGGGGGGGGGGGCACGAAACATAATCGAGCAGGAAAAGATATATGGGGGGACAGATACATAATCGAGCCGGAAAGATGTACAAGGGGAGGGAGGAGCAAGAAATTGGATTTCCAATGTAGTATTAACATTTTCCCCTCCTTTTCACAAGTCTTTACAAAAATGAAATTTAAATGAGTTTAATATTTTTTTTCTCTGTTATTCTTACCAATATTGTGAAAGTGGGATGGTCTCCTTGATGGTTGCTGCCAATGTAAACACATTGATCATCATACTTCACCACTAAAATATCGAATTCATAGCCGAAATAGATTGTTGCCAATATTTGTTTAAAAGTTTGAAATTTTAAAACATTTCCGCCATCAGAGGACGCAATTGATGCTTTTGAGACCATCAGAGGACGCAATTGATGCCAAAAGTGTGAATCATGAGAGTTCATCAATACCTATCGAACCTTAAAAAGAATTTTCAATTTCTCTCTAAAAACCAAGAAATCCTCCTAAAAAACACAAAAATTGAGTTTTCCGCTCCGTCTGTGAGTAAAAACAATGAAAATCATTTTTTTTAAAGAATATAATTTTTATTCATAAGAGTAAAGAATACAAATACATTTACAATTTGACACGCAAAGCTAAATAGCTTATCTGCAGGAAAATGAATAAATTATATTAACATAAGTCATTCAGCCACAAAAATGGTGTACATCAAATAAATCCACAAAACACAACACATAAAAATCAGCTAACTAGAAAATACCAAATAATTTTTTAATTCCATTTTAAGTCTTCTAAAAGAATCTATATTTAGTAATTCTTTTGGAATAGCATTAAATATAAGTGGTACTTGATATTCGGAGGTATGTTTCCAGCAATTATTTCGAAAATTTGGCAATTTGTAATAACCTTGGTTTTGGAAGTCTTGTATTTTTGTTATGTTGAATTTTTAGTTTGTAAGTTTCGTCAAGAAATTTTTAATTATTACATTATATTTATATAAATTGCTGTAGGATAAAAGATTTAAAAATTTTAGTCTATCGGTGGAAGTTTTATAAATTTTTTGCAAATGAAACGGAATAATATTTTTAGCTATTATAGACTGCAGTTTTTTCATTTTATTTATGTTAGTTAAGTTGGTTGTTCCATGCACAATTATTCCATAATTTAAAATAGATTCGCATATTGCTTTGTGAAAACACAGGTTCCCATATTTAATACGTATTTCAATTTTTGAATTTTTATCGCCGATATTCTCAAGCTTTCACATATGTCGATATATGGGCATTCCACCTAAAATATTCATCAAAAATGATTCCTAAGTAATTTATTTTATTTACTTGCTCAACAAGTGGGCAACTACATAATGATTCATAATTTGAAGCATCCTTTTTTCTGCAATTTATTTTATGAGTTTTGATAAAGAGGTTTTGATGAATATGAAATCCTGGTGAATGAATAATCATCAGTTTTGTTTTTTTCTCATTTAAATAGATTTTATTATGATTTAACCATCTAATAATATTATTGTAATCTGTTTGAACCTCTGAAATGTTATCATTTAAATATTTCTGACTGTTTATTAAAACAATGTCGTCAGCATATAGATAAATAGCACTATTTAATTTTGTATTGAACAAATCATTTATGTATACTAAGAATAGTTAAGGACCAAAAATTGAACCTTGGAGAATTCCATATCGTGTGTTTTGAGTTCAGTAGGTATGTTCCCAGTAAATATAATATGATTTATAATTTTTGATATAATATTAAGTAATGTCTGTTTATTAAATTTTATTGTTTAATGCAAACATTATCGTAACCAGGTGATTTATTGGTGTCTAATGAAGTAATTATTTCATCAGTTTGTTTTTCAGTGATTTCATGTATATAGATAGATTTCAAAACTCTTTGCATCATGATTGGAGCATAATTTATATCGTCTTGGTGATTTGTATTTCTTATCTGTAAAATTAGTGTATTATAAATGTCATTGTAATTATTTGCTATTTCTTCCACAGATAATTTCTTTTTGGTCATATTGTCAATTATTACATCGTCCGCTGATTTTTTCTGTTTTCCTTCTAATATTTCATATATTTATTGCCAGGTAGCCTTCATATCATTTTTTTTCATTATAAGTTTATTTCTATAATAAAGTTGTTTCTGATTTCTAATCTGAATATTAACCCTATTCCGTAATTTTTTATAGTTATTTTTATAAGCATCACTTTTATCATTGTTTTTAAATTTAATCCAAGCTTTATCTCTTTCTTCAATTAATTCTATCAAGTTCGGTGTTATCCAATTTTTGCTATGATTTCTTTTTACCTTTCCAACTCTCCTCATATATATTGTATTTTTTCCTAAAATTCCATCATAAATGTCTTTTAATACTTTATATAGGTTTAATTCATCCATTGAGTTGTCTCCATAATTTTCTAAATTCCAATTCATTTCAGAAATAGCTTTGTTTATATTGTTATGGTCAAATGACCAATTCTTATTTTCCTGGTCTGTTTCACTATAATTAGCATTATTCAAATTGTTATTGGTGTTGCTAATCAGTGTTAAAATCATATAGTGATCTGCTATTTTGCTTGTTTGAATTATTGGATTTGCTGACATATTTTTAATCAGTTTAATATTAATATGGTCTATACAGGTTTTGGTAATTTTATTTTTTACTATTAATTTTATTATCTATTATCAATGCAAATTTCGTGACCATTTCACCACGAAAAGTTAAAACATAATTACATCGCTTGTACATGTTGAGTATCCCTAATGCTTGGGACCGAGAACATTTTAGATTTTTCCGGATTTTGGAATACATGATATGGTGAAGTTGAAGAGAAGTGAGAAAAAATTTAGACTTTCAGAAAAATATCTTTGTATTTGACATAAAAAACATGAATATAAATGCAGCAAACAAAGCTTCAAAATGCTTTTATTTACCATCTTGGGAAAGAACATTGAAAGAGGTTGATGGATCACGAACTGGATACTCCAGGAATGAAGAAGAGACATCGTGTTGGTTGGCCTTTTTTAATATTTCCTCTAGTGCCATTTGCCTCATTACCAAAGTTTTTGTTTCAAAATCCTTTCTGGAGGTAAAACTAAAAAATGCGATTCACCTTTTGGGATTCCCATAGGGAATCTCCCTCTTTTAACTGTACATTTGTACGAAAGATGCTAAAGTTTTTGCGTTAGAGAGACCCCGTGATCAGAAGGGGGGATCTCCTCAAAAACCACGATGGACCACGGAGGGAGAGGGGGGGGGGGTTAACTATTGGCCTAAATTAGACCACGTAGTTTATGGACGGCCTCAAACAGTTATTAAAATTCCTATCCCAGAGGGTTGCCTGTTGTGAGAGCGAAGTTACGGATTTGGGAATATTTCGGATTTCAGAATTTCGGATTGGGGATATTAAACCTATACAGGGTGTCCCTGAATCCATGGCCCAAACGTGAGGGGATGGTAGTACACACCGAACCCACCAATATTCGTCATAGAATATGCGGCCGCAAAGGAAGCTTGGTGCCGGTAGGGGGCGTGGACGAGGCGGCACGGCTTAGAAGCGCTGGATCGGCCAAACCCCAGCATTCTCAGCATCGACCGGACAAGAGATGGAGCAGTTTACGAACGCATAGAAAGCCGATATGCACCTGATGTACGGCGTAGCCGAGAGCAATGGTAGAGAGGCGCAAAGACTCTACCGTGAGCGATATGCTATGCGCCGTGTGCCCGATCATAAAATGTTTGCGCGATTGCACCGCCAGCTGTCTGAAGCAGGCACTTTCCACGTCAGTCGACATGATGCCGGACGAGCACGGACGGTTGGTGGGCGGACGTTTGATCATTTTGTTGTAATGATCTCCAATAAATGTCACTCTGGAAACCTCTATGTCTGTCCTTCATTTCCGACACCTCACTGCTTTTGCGGCCGCATATTCTATGACGAATATTGTTGGGTTCGGTGTGTACTACCATCCTCTCACGTTTGGGTCATGAATTCAGGGACACCCTGTATATATTAGTTTGAAATTTTGCAATTTAAAATTTTTGCATCATTAGAGGCATAGGTTTCTCTAAAATATTAAGATTCACATATTCGGAATCTTACTATAGCTATAATTGCGCGAGAGTCGTAATATTTCATCAATACCAGTCTAACACAAAAAGGGTTTTTAATTCATCTGTAAAAACAAAAAAGTTCGACGTCTGCAGACGGACAGACAGACAAATGGTTAGACACACAAACGACAAAAAGAAAACATTAGCTCGTTTTTTCTGAAAAACATTGTTTTCACTTTGCCATTTGTCTGTCCGTTGTTTGGTAGAGATCGAAGTTTTTTGTTTTCCAGAGATAATTAAAAAACTTCTTTTTGTGTTAGACAGCTATTGATGAAATATGACAATTCACACATTTCGAATCTCAAAAATTCTACACAACGGTGGAAAAAGGACAAAATTAAAAAACCGATGGTGGTGTAGAATGTGAAAGTTATGAGGCTTCAACTACTAACTTCATTGAACATTTTAGGGGTAAACCTCCTTTGGACAAATCCGCAGGATATCTGTAACTCAGTAGAACAGTAGTACTTCCCCACTATGAGGGAGAAAGGGTCCAACCAAAAGGGCTGACCTTGACTCCGGAGGGTCGGTAGATAAGTTGACCCCAAGGGAAGAGGGGAAATAAAACTTTTTTTGTCTTAAGAGAAAATTGTTTGTTTTTGGAGCTAAATGAAAAATTATCATTATGTTAGATAGGTATTGATGAAATGTTACGATTCAAACTTTTCGTATCTCCCAAAAGAAATTGCGCCGTCTAACTTTATAAAAATACGGAAATCGCAAATTTTTAAACGAATATTGCAAGCGATGCATTTATGCTAGAAATTTGAAATTTCCGTGGTAGAATACGAAGATCTTGAGGTTTGTATTTGTTACAATAAGTTTTCCCCTGCGACCTAGGGTGGGTGGGAAACGCAGCTGTTTCAAGAGATAATTGGAAAACTCGTTTACAGTTGGATTGGTACTAATAGAATATTTTAATTCTTATTTTCAAATCCTAAAGGTGGTTTAATTTACATCATTAGAGAGTACTAAACATAGAAAAGGCGAAACATTTAACTTATACTGCAAGTGATTTATTTATAGTAGAAATTTGAAATTTCGGTGATAGAGAGTCAAAACATATTCTACTGTCAGCAACAATATCTTCCTTTTTCTCAGAGAGTTGTGAGAAAAACAACTTTCTTCTATTTAACTTTCTTTCTTCTATTTAAATAGAAGTAATGAAAGACAATTTTTTTTTATATTGCATAAGTACTAATCAAATACTATTATTCGCATTTTCCTAATCATACATTAATTCGAATTAAAACTTTTAGAGTGCAAAAGTAGGTAAACGAAAAACTTCATTCTCGTGTAGTTATATTTCCCAGATGCGATATGCGTTTTTCATGGTTCATTTATAAAAGTGCATGTTTTAGAAAGAGCAATCTGCATCATACTTCCGGGAGAAAACAAAAAGGATTATACTTTTGAAGAAATTTGGCTGCTGTTCGAGTCCTTAATCTTCTGGGTTCAAAATATGAACTCAACTATTTCACTATTACATAATTTTGTGAATGCATATAAATTTTGCCAATTTTACGAATCACGTTAAAAAGTGAAAAAAGTTTTTATAAATATCTCAAAAACAATACGTAAAATAAAAAAACTAGTAAGAGAAGAAACCTGTTATACAAAAAAAAACACAGTACAGGAAGTATTCTTGCTGAATGTCAGAGGGTGCCATCTGAAACGAAAACTCGGACTTAGCCGTGACCACCGAGAGACAAGGCCAAGCACAGAGTAGTAGATACAGAGGTAACACTCTCTTTTCATGGAGCGACATCAGCGCGCCAGTGTTGAACTAAGGAACTATTCCACCGGGTATGACGTCAGGGAGGAATGCATCACGTGATATCACACGTGACATCTCGGAGGTTCCCTCTTTTTTCAGCAGTGCGCGAGGTACACATTCCTACACTGTGACAGCCCGTACCCATTCTAAACGGAGCTATTTGCTGAGTTCTTTATTCCGGTTTTTAAGTTTATAATTGCCTTAATTTTATTAAAATAGTTACTTTATTTTATTTCGTTAGTAATGAAGAAAACCCGTGTTTATTCTGCGTTAAATCTGGCACCACCTTATTTCGTTTTCTCAAAATGAACTGAGGAAAGCTGATTTTATTACAAGATAATATAGCGAAATGTCGAATTAAATTTAAGATAATGTCAAAATTACATAGTGTAAATTTACAGATTATTGTGTGTTGCATTTTGAGACTGCGTGTTCCTAGTGTAAATGAACCGTAATAAAAACTTCTGAAAATGTATGCTCTTAGTAAACAGCTTTTACCTAACACTTGACGTCTATCTGGTTTAGATAGTAATATAGATCTTATAAAAATATATAATTCAGGCTTCAAAAATAATATTTTGTTTTTTAATTTGATACATATTTTACTAAACTACAATATAAATAATTTTATAAAGCCGTCTAATTGCCATTTTTAGAAGCACTAAACGATATTGCCGATTTGCTTGTTAACGTTCCTATTTGCCGAAGCAACCTTCTGATTTAAGCTCACAAGTTTGATTTGAAATATTAACAAATATTTCCTTCATTTCTCGAAAATCGCCTAAAAATTAACAAAAACAAAATGCTATTTTTAAAAACCGTATATTTTGAAAGTAATTACAAAATACGTACCCCCATTTTTTTTCCGTTTCACACTCTTTTCTGTCAAAAACCTAGTCAGTATTCCCAAGTTATTTCTATCGTTTTCCCCAGCTTCTATGCATCTTTCCCGCCTTCAAATCGAAACTAAAAGTGAAAACGCCCTTCTCAGAAATTCTGGTTGCACCTGCATTTAATTAGTTATGCTTCACTGAGGCAAACAAGACACAGATGGCTGATGCAATATCCGTTGCTTGTGCTATGTGTTGTTTACAGTTTTGGTCCAGCATATTGGATACTCTTTGTCAAGTTAGTATTTTTTTTATATTTAAACCTTAGTTAGTTTTCATTTCAGTAGATTTATTTTCGGAAATTTGCGGTCTTTTGGCCGATCGATGAGTATCGATTTTTTTATAGCTATATCGTATATACCTACAACTTGTGGTAACATCGCATTAGGCTATATGTCAATTTTTATTTTATTATTTATTACTTTTCCAGTAAAATTTTGAACTAACATAATTTTCTGAAAATAAATGAGTTTTTGGATACGAAAGCAAATTCATTTCTATAGATTTACTTCCGTTAGTTAGCGATCTTACGATCGGCTGATTTATCAATTTTTCCGAGTTATGCTAGATCGGAGGCCGATTAAAAGTTGTTGCAGATATTTTATTTAACATTCCATTAGGTTATATGTAACTTTTATTTTATTTCTTGTTTTTTTTTCGTAAAAAAACTTTGAGCTTGTACCGTTTTCTGAAAATGAATGTCTTGTACACGGAAGCAAAATAGACATCCGTTGCTACAGAAATCGACCATCATTTGGGAGGGCAGTTTCGGGAAGGGCTGGTCCTTGGTGAACAAACCTTTCTGCATTTTGCCAAGATCGTCAAACCTTAACACCCAAAGAAAAAAAATCATAATGTTTAGTAAAAAAAAAGCAGCCAAGGAAGTTTTTTTTTTCCATTTCATAACAAGTTCAGAAAATCCCGTGAATGTGAGAAATCACGTTACATAACGCAGGTCGTGTTTAAAATATACGATGCTGAAAAGAATCATTAAAGGAAATAAAAATCATTTCAGGTTAAATATTATATTATTCCGGAGGAAATTTCCTTTCGATAAATATATAATTTAACTATTTTCAGCAGGTTTTCCAAAATGAAGCCTTAATTGCACAGTGCGATCTTTTTTTTTTCACCATGTCACATTGAAAAAGGCTTATTAACATCAATATGCTTGCAAATTTATTTATATTATTTATTTTCATAAAATTCGTAATTCTGTTTAATTTCGTATATATCATGACCTATTTCCGTTGATTGGTTATTTTTTTTTAAAATCTAAAGTTGACTTGTTTATTTGACTCAGCACAATCGGCTTAAAATCTGGAATTTTCTCAAAGTATGGTACCGAGAAAAAAAATTACAAAACGAGAAAAATATTTACTTAAAACCAAAAAAATAATTTTTGTTACTCAGAAATATGTAGTCATTCTATTCATACGCATTGTAATCATTTTTGTCTATTAGGTTTTTTCAAATAAATTTTTATTTGTGTTGCTAGATGCATTTTTTTACTACATGACTCTTAAAAAGTCCTATTAAAATAAAACATATCGTCTTTTTTGTTAAATACTTGATTTTCAAAAAAATCCAGGCTTAAATGCTGATTAATTTGGCATACAACATGCCATAATTCCTTTTATTAGTTATTTGGCAAAAAAGTTCTAAAGTTAAAGTTTTTTTTGACTGAGCATAGGCAGAAAATAGCTTGTTCCCCTGGATAGAAACCTATTTTTCAGCCTGAGCCCTGGGATGATATTTAAAGTAAAATGTTTCTACTTATACCAGTCACCACATTCCTTCTCTTCATATAATCTTTGTTCAGGATGGATCAGAAACTATCAAGCGATCCATTACTGTTAAATAACTTTACAGTATTATTTTAAAAGACCACTAATACTTTCGATACAGTTGATTCCATGTATGGTTACACATCTTCAGGGTTTGCACAGCTGATATGCTGCACAAGTAGTTATGATATGAACTACCATGTATAGATAAGGCATGCATATTTTTTGTGTTGTCTTTTTGCTGAGGTCTTGCCTACTAAAGATCTTTGGTGTATTAGTGGGATATTTTTGCTGATTGACTGCTGTTTGATCATAGTGGAAATCAAATGATTTAGTGATGTGTTTTACTTCTGAACAGCACTTTTTTCACACAATGGGTTAAATGAACAAGTCACAATGACCCCAAGGGCTCAGACAAGGTTGGGAAGATAATTTTTATGATATACCCTAAACTATATGATATGCAAATAATTGAAACTTTTATTGAGTTGTGGCAACCATTTTATATTGCTAAATTATATTTAGTAGAATAGTATACGAAATTATTTGTTAAAAATGAACTATTTGAAGGAATATCAACCTGTTTAACCTATGAGTACTTTAATGATATTCATATAAATTGGTGTATACCATATTATTACCAGTAGAGGCAAAGGTACATATATACCTTTAAAATATTTAGCTCACTAACTAGTTCACTGCTTAATGTTTATTATTACATGATATAGATGAAGTTTCCATTTTGAAAAATTACTTAGCTTTCCACATGGGAAAAATAATATAGTGGTGCAAAAAATTGTAATTCATAGTTTGTTTGCATATGTAAATCGCAATAACAAAAATATGGTATCCAATTAACATATTTCCAAAGTAATGCCCACATTTCTTTTTTTACAGATCAATTATTTTTCTAGAATATGTTACATAGTGTATGACATGTATACCTCCATTGTAAATTTGTTGTCTTGCATCCTTCAGGCACTATTTCATAGACTTCACGAGGAATAAAATTGCAATTTTGTCTCACAGTTATGCTTCCATAATATTTCATTACTTTTCAATGATGGTTTCTCTCCATGTTGACTGTGTTATTGGGCTACCAGTGAGAGAGTTCTGAAAGTTGAAAATATCAGATTCCATTGGTTCTCAATGTGGGGTACGCGGTAAAATTTTTTGGGGTATGCCTAAAAATTCAAAAGTCGTGTATATATATATATGTTTTATTCCCATTGTTATAACTATAGTTTTCTCTATGTATACAAGGGGAGTAATCCAGTTACATACACATTTCTAGGGGGTAGATGAAGTATAAAAGATTGAGAACCGCTGGTCTACAGCATTATTTTCATATGAATTCTGTAGTCACTTGCAGATGTTTCGGACAGTCACCTTGTACCAAGAATTCAATAGCAGTACATTGCTTCTCATGGATGTGCATGAGGACTATGAAGAAAGTATCAGCAGTGGCAAGATATTATTGCAGTAAAAGGATGTACCTGTATATTGTATATGAAACTGCTTTAGAATAATTATTTCTCTGTCAAAAATATTTTGGACATTACTTTTGGAGTGGTTCTTAGATATTCATTTTATTGATATCTGGGTAAACCTCCTTAGGACAAGCTGAAGGTAATCAGCAATGTGTAGTATGCAAAAGGTTTTGAACCCAGAAGACCTTAAATAATGGGGTCGAGACCAATACCCACATGTTCAAAGCGTAGTACACCCCAAATGAAATCCAATAATATTAGTTTCAAATCTGTAGCTTGATTACAAGACAAGATATGAGATCATAAATTTAAAAGGGTTCGACCCACTTTCTCGGCTACGTAAGGGGTCCGAACCCGATTCTGGTCACTTCAGAAAATAGTGTCTGCTTAGTATTATTGAACAACACCAGAATGAGCTGTATAGCATAATTAGATCAAAAGTTATTTCAACGTTTGTAAATTGCAAAGAATTAACTCTCACTCCTCCTTGCCTCCCTCCTCCTCCCCTCTCCCACTCCTCCTCGCCTCCCTCCCCCTCCCCTCTCCCATAGAATCAATGTTATTTTAAATGCTGATCAATATTGCAAAGTAATTTAATCGCAATGGTTTAATTTTTTTCAGCTAGATATTCAAAACACTGCTACAAAAACTTATTATTTTAGATTTGAGTTAAAGTTCATAATACTATCTTACTTTTAATTTTGTTTCTTTACCCACCGCTGGAATATGAGTTGCTGCTGAGTATGGTATATAAGACAATTAGCTTTAAACGTAAGAATTGCTTCCTTGATATTGAATTTGACTGCTCATCTACATAAAGCCTTTTAGGCTCAGTACATGAGACCCCTTTAGGAGGTGATCTGGGGGGTGTTAATTGGTTCCGTGGCCAGCTCGCAACATGGTCTCTGCAGTTAATTGCGGATCTCGGGGGGGGGGGGGGTGTTAGTTGGTTCAGTGGCCAGCTAGCATCATGGTCTCTGCAGTTGATTGCAGTAACCATGGGATCGCTCGGCCAGTGGGGGGTCTAGCAGTGGTGTTAATCACAGACTACGGTTCCAGTTGCGTCTTGAATACAGCTGGAACTGAAGGAATGTTTTTTGCGCTCAATCGAGGCACAGAGAGAGGCAGAGGGGAGGAGGGGACAGAGAGAGAGCAGAGGGGAGGAGAGAGGAAGAAAGCAGAGGGGAGGAGAGAGGAAGAAACAGCAGAGGGGAGGAGGGGACAGAGAGAGAGGAAGAGAGAGCAGAGGGGAGGAAAGAGGAAGAAAGCAGAGGGGAGGAGAGAGGAAGAAAGAGCAGAGGGGAGGAGGGGACAGAGAGAGAGGGAGAGCAGAGGGGAGGAGGGGACAGAGAGAGAGGAAGCGAGAGCAGAGGGGAGGAGGGGACAGAGAGAGAAGGAGAGCAGAGGGGAGGAGGGGAGGAGGGGACAGAGAGAGAGGAAGCGAGAGCAGAGGGGAGAAGGGGACAGAGAGAGAGGAAGAGAGAGCAGAGGGGAGGGGAGAGGAAGAAAGCAGAGGGGAGGAGAGAGGAAAAGAGCGGAGGGGACAGAGAGAGAGGAAGAGAGAGCAGAGGGGAGGAAAGAGAAAGAAAGCAGAGGGGAGGAGAGAGGAAGAAAGAGCAGAGGGGAGGAGGGGACAGAGTGAGAGGAAGAAAGAGCAGAGGGGAGGAGGGGACAGAGAGAGAGGAAGAAAGAGCAGAGGGGAGGCGGGGACAGAGAGAGAGGAAGAGAGAGCAGAGGGGAGGAAAGAGGAAGAAAGCAGAAGGGAGGAGAGAGGAAGAAAGAGCAGAGGGGAGGAGGGGACAGAGAGAGAGGAAGAGAGAGCAGAGGGGAGGAGAGAGGAAAAAGCAGAGGGGAGGAGAGAGGAAAAGAGCAGAGGGGAGGAAGGGACAGAGAGAGAGGAAGAGAGAGCAGAGGGGAGGAAAGAGGAAAAAAGCAGAGGGGAGGGGAGGAGAGAGGAAGAAAGAGCAGAGGGGAGGAGGGGACAGAGAGAGAGGAAGAGAGAGCAGAGGGGAGGAGGGGACAGAGAGAGAGGAAGAGAGGAAGAAAGAGCAGAGGGGAGGAGGGGAAAGAGAGAGAGGAAGAGAGAGCAGAGGGAGGAGGGGACAGAGAGGAGGGCCGTCCATCGAACCGAACAACTTCCCGAACTAGTATTTTTTCAGCTTTAATTCTGAGGTTCAGTGAATAAGAGATTTAGTTCAATGAAATTAAATCTCGAGCCTGTTGTTCTTTTGAGGAGACAGATTTCCGTTTAGCACGATAAAACTCCTCTCGTTACAAACTTCACACATTCTCAAAATTATTCTAACTTACATCACTTTTTATTTCAAATTCTTTCTAATTGTTTAAAAAATTAACCTAAATCACTTTTCACTTCCAAAAAAAATTTTCTTTTCATCTAGTACCCTCTCTTCATACAGGGTTGGGTTGTTTTACCTCTGAGCGGCACTTTTTTGCACACCATGGGCTAAATGGCCAGGTCACATGGACCCCGAAGGCTCAGAGAAGGTTGGGGGAGTGGACCCACTGGAACAGCTGTTGGGAGACAGATGGTAGCCTCCCGTCAAGGCCATCCAGCGTGTTCTTTAACGTGCACAGGGTATGGCTCTCCCGCACACGGGGCCACGGCTTAACGTCCCATCCGACGGACGGCGGCCTTTCCAAGCCCATCGGTGTCCCCTACTGACCGTGGGCAGGGCGGGGAATTTTGCAGAGATAAATCTCAACGCTGACCCAGCTGGGACTCGAATCTGGGAACTACAGATTACGAGCCTGGCGCGCTACCGACTGAGCCACCCCCGCCCCCTCTTCATACATTCACAGATATTCAAAGTCTATCTTTTCATCAGAACCCTCGAAAACGTCACTTTACCTGTTGATTTTGTCACATGTTTCAAACAAATTTCGCAAAACTGTCTGACTTTGCCAAATTCTCCGATTTACCTGGCATGTTACAACCAAATAATCCAGTGAAGTGTATGATAACTCAACAAACCATATCGTTTTTTATCTCTTACACACACACACACCTCATTTTCTCTGAAAATTAGTTAAACAAATTGGTTCTCGTCTGCCCAAAAAAACTTAAATTATTTTTTTCACATGAAACACCCGGTTTTTCTGATTTTCACACATATTTTCAGAAAAAACCACAAGAAACACCGATTTACATGGCGCTATTGCAACCGAATAATCCAGTAAGTGTACGATAACTCAACAAAACAGATCATTTTTTCTCTCATACACACATCGCTTCAAACTAACCCATTTAAACTAATTCACAAAATTAGTTTAAACCTCATCTTCCCATAAAAAATTTTAATTAGTTTTTCACATGCTAAAAATCACCCCCATTTTTTCTAATTTTCACGCATATTTTTCACAAAACCCACAAAACATTTTTTTCCCTCATCCCCCATAACTTTTCCCATGGATTTTCATAGAATTCTCGAGCACCTTTTGCCGTGCCAGAACCCTCATTTATGCTACTACTCCAAAGCAGATCCTTGAGGAACACCGACATTTATCTTAGCATTGGAACTGAAATAATTTTTTATTTTTGGAAATTTGGATCTGTCAATATATTTACCACACAATTTATTTATAACTTCCCACTGCCTTTTTAAATTTTTTTGGTTTTTAATAATTGCATCAGTGTAATATCTTGACTTAGATTCTTTAATAATACTAGTTAGCACGTTTCCATATTTTTTATTATAATATTGTACCAAATTTGTATCAGAACTATTGCTTTTTTTCAACTTGAACAATCTATTTCTTTACTTAATAGAATTTAGTAAAACACCCATAAGCCATGGTTTTAATTTTTTAATTGAGTTTCGGTTTGGGAGAACATAAGATGATTATAGAAGCATCTTATGTAATTCATTTATGAAGTACTCAAAAGAAACATTTATATTTATTTCATTATGTATAATCGACCAATCCTTGTCTCTTAATAATTTGTGTATTTATTTATAATTACCTTATTTTTACGTTCTTTAAATGTATTATCATTCTCAATATGATAAGAAATATCTTTACACTCAATATTTAAACCAACAAAATAATTGTCAGATATATGTAATTTAATAATATAAGCCGTTAACTGATCCATATTTAAATTTCTCACAAACAAATGATCAAGGCAAGTACCCGACACTTCTCTGGTAACTTCATCATGACAAGGAAAAAAAAACATTTATATTTAACAGTTGAACAAATCTTTCTACTACAGCATCATGCAATTTTAAATCAATATTTAAATCACCCAGTAACAGTATATATTGTTCACAAGAGTTTTTTAGTTTCTCCTCAAGTTCTTTAATGAACTCTGTTTTTGAATAAAAATGATATCTGTAAAAACTAAAGACAGTTATAAAAAAAATATTAATTTTCATTCTACACTGTAATAAATCAGCAGTTTTAAAATCAGAATTGCAATACAAAACTTGGATATATTCCTTTACATACATTATAATTCCACCAGATTTATTATCTTCTCTGCATTTATAATAAGCATTATAACCATTAATTTGATAACATTAAATTTCATTTTCTTTCACCCATTCTGGAAATGGTCTGGATTCTGGAATGGTTTCCACCATTTTCTTCCATCAATTTATGAGAGAATGATTATATCTGGTAAAAATTCAGAAAAATTAAAAAAAACTATAAAGTGATCAAATTTTTTTCTTAAACTTCTTACATTACCAGAAAGAACATTTACATCATTTCCCCAATTAAAAGGTGAATTTTCATACACGTTTTCACTATGGATGATCTGTACCTTACAGTGTAATACGTCGCCACAAATATCATCAACAACATCACTGAAATTTGTGTTAATATTATTAGTAAATGTTTGCGCAGAATACAAATAACCAGTAGAACCGTTTCTTACTCCATGATAACTGTTTAGAAAGGGATCTGAGACACCAACATCTCCAGAAACCATACAACTAACATCACATAATTCAGAATGCCCAATATTATTCCTAATCTCGAAACCAACTTGCTTCTTTCCCAAGTTGCTTCGAATTTTACCAATTTGCCTCAATTTTGACAATTACCCTTAAATTTACAAAAAAAATTGAAATTTTCGCAACTCACCTGGATATTACAAAGTCTCTTCGAATTTTGCCAACTCCAATTTACTTTGGGGTGGGGGTACTCCCCCATCCCTCCATAGCTACGCCCCTGTATATTATTTTATGTATTATTTTATATTACATTATAGTTAATATATTACATGTTCCCATATTGGAAACTATTTTCAGAAATGCATTTAATTTAACAGTTTTATATAAATCAAAATTTGTTTTACAGTTAGTGTTCCCATAATGACACATCGGGACTGAAAGGCTAAATGCTTTTTCAGTCACAGGGTTATTAAAATAGATCTAATATGGTTTCTTAAGTTCTAGCACAGGTATTTTCATATATTTTATAGTTTGCAATCTTAAAAATCCATTGCTGACCGTATTTTGCCCATCTCTGTAGCATTAGCCCACCCCTGTACTCTTATATTCATTAGCCACACAGGAATTACATATATGTTATTGGATATTATATTTTAAATTCTAAATTGAAAAAAATGCAAACTTTTGTGTGAAATCTTCTGCTTTTTTAATATTGGTAACAATTTCCTTAAAAAAAACTGTGGATATCAAACAAAATACTTCTGTTGCCCGGATGTGACCTGATAGTTGCCAGTTTACGATCCCTGGTCTAACTGGTAGGTCATAAGGATCGTAAGGTTAGGAAAAGGGATGAGTGAATAGCCATTAGAACCCTCTCCTCAAGGTCATCCAGTATGCTCTTTAACGGACACAGGGTGCCCATTAAAGTTTAAGTGACAAGAAAATTAAAGTTTTTCAGACGGGATGTTAAGCCACGGCTTAACATCCCGTCTGACGGATGGAGGATAATTAGTTGTATTTTATTTTATGACGTTATAATAAGTCTCTAAGAAACGGGAGCAAAGTTAGGCTAAAACATTGCAGTCTCACAAGTACTGTTGAATGTAAACTGCAAATCTCAGAGTCTACGGAGTTGCCACCCCGCTACGTCACTGACAAATCAATAATACACAACTACAAACAAATATGTAACAAACGGAGACCATAACACTTCGTTAGTTAAATTACACAGAACGTGACTTTCAATTGGTTTCCGACTTCAAGGATTCGAACAGCTGCTTGAATTTCTACAGACGAGTGGTGCTCGGACAAGACGAGACTGACTGCTGCCTGATTATCGGTCACCAAGCAACCAAAGTGTTTTGATTGCAAGTCAATCGATCAACGGAAAAGTCATTATTTGACTTAATCGATTGGGTGTTTTCATTTTGCTTGTACCTGTCAGACTTCTCACTTTGCCAATGTTCGTTCTTTGTGAGGAGCAAAATTAAAGAGATTCTCTCCAAATGGAGGCGATTTCGACGCACAATATGCAACATTGAGTTTTTAAGCGCCATCGGTTGTGCTGTTTTTGTCCACAAATGATTATTATTATTTAATTAGCGTTGCTTTTCTCAGATGTATCCCTTGGGTCATGAAACATCGAAAATACATTAAGGAAATGCGTGTTTCGTGGCTTGAAAGGCAGCAACTTTAGAATCTCAACTGAAATTAAGAGCGTGCTGTGGTTGAAATATGAGTTTAATTAAGACTGCGAAAAAGAGCGCTTACTAAATCATTAGTTTTTGCCGGCAACTTTGAAAGGTTTCGTTTTTTTTTTCAACTCTTCGTAACACAGTGAAGACAACAACAAGGTGCGGAGGGAAAAAAAAGAAGCCTTTTCTCAGTGGCAACACGTGAACTGTGGTGCAGGGCAATGCGCACTGCGGTTTCTTTAATCAGCAAAGTTTCTTTCTTCGTTTTAATTGATGCAAGGAACGAAGTGTCGTTAATTTTATCAAGACTTTGCCTTCAGAGTGCGAGCGAATAGGGAACATGCAGAAAAGAATTGTGTCCTTTGGAAAGTCACTAGAGGAAAGGATACTTACCTGCACATTAAACATGGTATAAATTAACGAGTTTCTGTATATATTAATATTTGGTTCCATTATGCGAGTTGATTTTAGCATTTCTTTCAACGATTAATTTCTCTATAGAAATCCTTTAAATCCTTTACCTTTCGACATAGTCGTGATGAAACGCAAACGAGAGATTCCTTTTGTGTCCACGGTGATTTTTTCACTTTTAAAGCAATGCATGAGGGAGAGAAAAAGTCCTAGAAAGAAGTTGCTTGTTGCTTTCATTTCCAGAACGATTATATTGCTTATTCCCTTTTGTTATAATGTAAGGGACATCATTAAAGTTTTCTATGGGAAAATAGAATTGAATTTAGATGCTTTAATCTATTTAATCTCTGTCAGCTAATGCAACCTCAGTCTCTAAGAAAAACACTTCATACATTGTAGCTGTAATATTCAGCTAATAAAAAGTAAATGTTAATAATAAGAAAGAAAATGACGATTTTTTTAGAATCGTAAATGTTTCAAAGAAATCAAAAGGTATGAAAGTAGAAGAAAATACATATATAATACGCTATTAAATTATCAAAGGAAAATTAACTATCCAAGCAGTTGTAATATAACAGGAATAGAATACTAGCAGGTGAAAATAATTTAAATTATTTATGATCTAAGAGTATTACTGTCTCATGTTATTAGTTACAAACATAATTTTAATTATTTGCAATGTATTGAAGCAGTTAGATTTAACTAAGTATAAGAAAAATTGATAAGGAAACTTTAACCAATAAAAACTAAAAAAAATAATGTTGCTATATTCGCTGTTACGTCATTTTTACCAAATTATTCAAATGTGCAGTATTAAATTTTGTACTTTAGAGTCGATTTTTAATCATAAATACAGTGAGAGTAAGTATATAAGTTGGCTATTGCGTGTCATATTTTAAAAATATATAACCAGTTCGAATTCCAATATAATTTTACACTTTGACTTTCCGAAAAAAATATGTAACTTTTTGATATTTAAACTATCTTGTGTACAGTACACTTCTGTGACGGAATCATATTTCCACTTTTCACCATGAATCTAACAAAGAATTTTGGACCTGTAGGGTGTTTTATAACAAAATAATAAATTAATATACACCACCTCTACAAAACAATTTCTACAATGCACAAAATAAGTTTTAACCTATGCAAAGTGAAAAAACCCCATAAATAATTCAAAAGAGAATGTAATTTCTAAAGAAATAAATAAATACCCCCTCAAGCAGCTGCTTGCCACAGAGGTCTGACAGGAAGGAGCCTGTCAGTTTATATGCCATAGTAGAAGGTCTGTGAGGATGGCAGGACCTCAGCAGAAAAACGACACATACATCCATGTCTTACCCGGGGCTCGAACCCAGGTCCCTTAGATCAATAGCTAAGCGTGCTAACCAACAATTCTTTAAATATTTTTAGCATGAATCATTCAGGATAATAGCGTATACAGAGATTTTGGGGTTATAACTTGAACCCTGCGAAGATATCATCATTTAAAAACTCTCGGGAATAAACGAATAATGATATCGCGGATAGCGAATGAAACTGCAGGTAAAAATTGATCCTATCGCGGATATTGGATTTGAAAAGAGTAGAAGGAATATGGATATGAATTACTGAGTTAAGGATGGCTAACAAGAGTGAAAAAAAAGGAAACTACTTGAGATAATAAAAAGAAATCTTATTTGAAAATTCAGTGATATTCACTCTAAAAAAGGAAAAAAATACATTGCAATAAAGCAACAAATTTAAAATAGCGTATCCTATGTGAAAGAAGCGATTTGTTTTTGCTGAGAATTTTCAGACATTGCAGCAATAGAACTTTTGCTGACATTTTGAAACTTGATGATGCAAAAGCGTTTTGCCATTAAAATCTTTGAACTGTATTAAGACATAGCTATTGATTGTTATTTTTTTATTCGAAATTCTCGCTTTGTGGATTATTGGAAATTTTATTCACATTTTTCTTTCATTCCTGAGTTGTTTTCCCTTTATTTTGCGTGTTTTCTTCACTATCACGTCTTTGCAATTTAAAATTGTTTCCGTATGAAGATCTCACGACCGAGTCTGCTCTTGTGAGATTTCAAAATCTCTTTTATACCATTAAATATTTTATGAAATAAAAGAGCTACTACTATAAAAAAGAAATTTAGTTAAAAAATTACTCAGGTGCTACATAGAAAACTGAAATTCAATCTGTTAAAAGCTCAGTCGTGGAGATCATAAACTTTACAGATTGAAATGTAAAGGGGAGTTACTTGGTCATAAAACAGAATGTCTTCTCATACTTGCGAATAATTGCATTTAAAAGAGCAAATTTAACCAGAAGAATTTTAAAAATTACTTTTAGATAAATATATGTCGAAAATTGGTCAGGGTGGCTGTGATTCACTTAATATGAATGGTTGCACTCTTGAGCAGGTGTCACAGTTTAATTACCTTGGTACTGGTAATTAAATACCTTGGTACTATGTAACTGATACTGGTGATGTTCGGCATGAGATTAACAGAAGAATAGGGATTGCTGCCGGGACTTTTAAGAATCTATGGATAATGTGGAGAAAGAGGCGTATACACCTAAAAACTAAAATTAGACTGTATAATAGATTGATTCATTCTTTGTAGGGTTAGTTATGGTAGTGAAACTTGGACACTTTGTAAACAAGATAACAGGAAACTAGATGCTTTTGATTCTAGATGCTTACGCAGTATCTTGGGTATTAGGTGGTTCAACTTTGTATGTAATGATGAGGTTAGGCAAAGGAGTCGGCAACCTCCTTTAAGCAGCATATTGTGCAAAGAAAGACTCCGCTGGTTTGGCCATGTTGCTCGTATGGATAATCATAGATTGTCGAATAGGGTTATGAACAGTGTGCCTAAAGGCCTCAGAAATAGGGGGAGACCTAGGATGCGGTGGGCAGACAATGTCAAACAGGACCTTATTAGAATTGGTGTGAAGTGGCCAGATGCAGAGAATGTAGCTCAGGACAGACTTGCTTGGAGAACTAAATTGCACGGTCTGGTTGGACCTCCGTAGCCCATGGCTTCTTGAGGATGATGATGATGCCTAATATTTAGTACGATATTGTACTATTTGTTGCCAGATGTTCAGCAACCACGGCAATCCCCGGTTCCGTCTCACTACCAAGTTAACGGAAAGCCGTGACTACTAGAGTCGGGGGCAAGAATACACCACATAGATGCGTCTCATCCCCAACCTAAATTGGCAGTAGTCCTCTAGAAGGATAGCTAACCACCGGTAGAAACCTGAAATTTATTCCCCGGTTAGGCATCCGGTTAGCCATGAACCCCGGTTAGCCATGAACAAGGATATGTAGATCCAAGTTTGCTCGGCACCCGGGGTGGAGACTCTTCGTGGAGCCCAGATTTTGAAAAGGGCTCGTGCCTACTAGGTGACCAAATCCGTTCAGCCGTGCCCTTGAACTGCTCCACGGAGAACCTGATATTGAGGTCTTGACACCGTCCAACCGGGCCACTAAACCAGTCAGCGATGTCTTCGACCTTGGTTGGTCTTGGCTGTGTCCAACCGGGGACCCAATCCGGTCAGCAAAGTCTTCGACCGGTTGCTGGGACCGAAGCCCCCCCCCCACCATGACAAGGTGGTCCCCTATGTTTCTGACTTCTGTAAATGGTAGCTAGTAGTCACTGGAAAGAGAGCTATGCACCAAGCCCCTGTGATGATGCATAGGACACGTCAGGCATAACACCTAATTCCGACCCTGCCTTCTCGTGGTGCAGGCTGTTAATACCCCTCAAAGGAGATACTCTCTTGTGGAAGTGAACGGAATGGGAGGGCTGCCAGATTAGTGTGGCCTACTGATCTGGACAGAGTTGTCCAGATCAGTAGACAACTCTGGCTACTTTTCTTTTTTTTTCTACACTGCTGACGAGTGGTCAACCGCACAGGGTTCTGGTGCTGACCCTATAAACCTACTAGACCGAATAAAGGCTCTGATCTTGATTATAGATTCTGAATTTGCTGCACTGGTGGGCTTCTGTGGAGGGAAAATCTTCCGTTGTGCTTTCTGTTTGTTTGTGGGTTGACAGCCCCAAGTGAATAGATTCACAGGATATGTTTATCAGCTGGTGGATAATCCTGAGCAGAGGTCATCGCAGTCACCTGAATTCGTGCTTCTACGGGCATCGTCTAATTCTACATTAGAGGAAGTGTTCCAGTGTAGATTGTTTCAACCTTTAGTAGTGGCGGAACGGGTCTTTGCCAGATGCCTGCGACTGTTTGATATAGTCGGCATTCCCTCTCTCAATAAACATAGTTTCTTTAAACATCCCACTAACCATTTTCTTTCCATAGGTAGTTGGAATGTGAGGACTCTGCACAGAGCATTTTCTGTTGATATCCTCATGTCTCAAATTTCTCATTTCAGGCAGGGAAGATAACAAACATCAAGGCGTGGGTCTGCTTCTCAGCAGACATGCTAGTGATGCTATTCTAGGATATGAGTGCATTAATGAAAGGATTCTTACAGCAAAATTTTAGACAAACGTTAAAGACTTGAATGTTATCTGCTGTTATGCCCCCACTGAGGATGTCGGTGAGGATGAGAAGGATAGGTTTTACGGACAACTTCAGGATATTTTGAATTCTGTCAAAAAAGGAGATATTACCCTTGTTCTAGGTGACTTGAATGCCAAAGTTGGTACTGACTCTGACCTTTGGGGAGGAGGGATAGGCCCTTTTGGTATTGGTAGCTGCAATGGAAATGGGCAACGTCTCCTACAGGGAAGTAAACGCAATGGTTTCAGAATAACTAACACATATTACAAACACCGCGACATACCTAAGTACACATGAATTTCACCAGATGGACTGCATAAGAATGTGATAGATTATATATTAATTAACAACAAATGGACAAGTTCTGTTAGGAATACCAGATCATATAGGGGAGTTGAATTTGGATCTGTCCATTACATTGTTATAAGCGTCTTGCAACTTAAACTTAAGAAGGGTTGTGCTATAGTGCCTATAAGTAATAGTGTGGCAATCGTCAATAGCCTAGCTATTAAAAAGTGGTTCAAATAATGGTCCCCTAACGACAGGGGGACTAGAGTCGCATCATAACTTGGTACATGCGCAGTGAAAAGATATTGGTATAGTACCGTTTTACGTCAAATTACTCCGCCACAAGTAGTTCTAGATAGGAATAAAGTAGTTCTACATAAAAAATTATATCGCGAAACATTATGGACATGAAAAAACATCATACTTTATAAGCAGCTAAAATATTTCGTTAGTTTCCTCCAGAAATTTAAATATTAAGAATTAGCTTACATAATAAGAAATTGTTTAATTGGGGTGGCATCCTCACAAATCCCATTTGTACTTCTGTAGAACGATTTTAATTTGATAAGTATAAAGTCATTTAGCAAATTAATCCATAAATCTTTGTGAAAAGTTGATTAAGGTATAATATATGATAGAATTAATCTATTGTTAAGTTGTCTAACATATCCTGCTGTTATCATAGTGGTTTCGTAAATGTCTGTTTTTATTTTTATTTGTACCACAGCTAGGGTTGGAGTAAGTTGTGCAGTAAGGAAATTTGATTTCCTAAAAATAGTTATTTGTGTGGCTAACAAATCCATCTAGATCACCCGGAAACAAGAAATAGCATTCAATAAGTGAATAAACCTTTAATTTGTTTGATTTATTTAGCATAATTGATCGTTTATAGAAGTTTCAGGGCAGTTGTAAATTTCAGTGTTGCTATGTTTAACGTTATGAAAAGTAGAGAATTATATAGTTTATATTTGCTCGTATATAACCTCACGTGACATTTAATACAATTTCAAGTACAACTTGCTGAATACTGTGTCGCCGTAAGAAATTCAGCTCGCCGTGGCTAAAATATAAAGCAGCAAGACATGATCTCGTCCGTTGTACTTTTAAAGTAGTAAGGTGTGCTTTGCATGCGACATCTTGAAGCGATAGGAACCGCTAGCCTCATGATTGCAAGTAAGTTTTAAAAGTATTTTTCTCAGTATAGCAACTTTCTTTTGCACAGTGCAGTTAAGACGAGAATTTTTAAGAGTAATATTTAGAATTTTAGATTTTACTCAAATATAAATAAATTACTGAGGTTTTGTTTTTACGTTTAAGAACATTCAAGTCTAATATGCATTGTGGGTACGGTAAAGCTGTTATTGGTTGCTGTCAACTCCATGACCTATGTTCCAGTACTTAATGGTAGTAAAATGCTGTGGCATTCAGCATGGGATGGTAACAGCGTTTAACAATTCTTCATCCTTTCCTGGACCACTTTGCAAATGGGCCTCAGCCCCTTTATCATCTGGTACAATCGCAAAATTGAATTTTGGGCGCTGTAAGCAACGACTGGCGGGACCAGGAGCGTAAAGTGCTGGTTATCCCACATTTCGGCGATTAGGCTTAATGGCTCGCAGGCCTCCTAGATTCGTTGAAAAATTGAAAAAAAAAGAAGCAAAGGGAAACTGCTACGTCGTAAAAAGTGTTAAAGAGTGGTGGGGAGTAGTTAAAATATCTTCCATGATGGAGGTGGAAATGTATAATGCTTTTTGTGGGACATGCTGTGAGTTGGTGTCAATAAGGTAGATTTTAGCGCTTGCATTGCGTTGCACAACGTAGCGTAACTACCTAGGAAATGGGATGGACTGTAGTTAAAGGTATGGGATTGAGAGAGTTATAAATTGTTAATGGTATGGGGGAGGAGGGGTCTGGGGTCTTGAATAGGGGTGGAAATTTGTGCCCTGTGGGGGCTAAGATAGAACTTTTATATTTTTAAATCCTCTTGCACTGGAGGGAGTTAAATGTAGAAATGGAATTTTTAGGGGTGAAGGGGAGAGGGGCCTTTAATTAATTGCCTTTAAAAATTTTAAAATGTGCCATTAATTTAATGGAGATGTGAATTGAGGTATATGGGGGTAAGGAGATGGTTGTTAGCCAGTTAGATTAGCAATAATAATGAAGTGGAATGCAGTGAAGTAGACTCGAAGGGGTCCAGTGCAAACTGTATTCCTTGTGAATTAAAGGGTATTTCATACCATAATATTTTATCCCTATAGTGAGGGGTAAGGGGGTTATGGGGTCTGTTTATGACCAATTGGTGTATTCAGAGTGGTGAAGTGGGGGTTGTGGGTTGGCAGGGGGTAATAAAAATTTGAATTAATCGATAGGTTAGAGCATTTTAATACAGAATAATCATTATACTAATAATTTGCAGTAATAAAATGATCTAACCTATCGGTTAATTCAAATTTTTATTACTTGAAGTATATTTTATAATTTGAAGATGTGACAAATAACATACGTACTAATATGTGACGTTTGGACTCGCCAATTGTAATAGAAGTCCTGGGGTAGATATTCTTGTAAATTGCAAAAGCAATTTAAAACGGTATAATTGGCTAAACAAGAAAGAATAATCATGATACACTTGCATTCTTATTTAGCCAATTACAACGTTTTAAATTATTTTTGCAATTTACGAGGATATCTACGCCATAAGACTTCTATTGCAATTGGCGAGTCCAAACGTCACATGTTAGAACATATGTTACATCACGTGTCAGTCGAAGAGATTACCAAAGAGCCAATCAAAGCGATCACTTCAGCGCTCTGATACATAAAGAGGAATGTGGTTTGTTTTGATCGAACGGTCATCAATTTTCTTCGTTTAAAAAAAATATATTTTCTCAAGCGTTCTATAAGTTTTACTAGTTCAGTTAAAATACTTAGAAATAATGTGCATTTGAATAGTAAAATCATTGCATAAATGCTTCTATGTTTAAAAGTCATTGAAAAGCGAAACGTCCATAGAGGGTAATGTTAACAAGGCAAGACTATCGTTCCCAGCGCCCTCTACTGGTATGGGACACTTTTTCTGCCAGATTTTAATAGGCGGATGCCACACTATACTTATAGGCACTATAGTTGTGCTAAGGTTAAAAAATATACTTTAAATCTGAAGCTCTGAAAGGCCCAGTTATAGCTAAAGCTTACCATGATAGGTTACTTAGTCATTTATGACAGTCATGGTTTGCTTCCTACTGAAGTTGAGGAAGATTGGGACCATTTTAAACAGGCTTTTTTGGAAACTAACAGTATTCTATTAGGAAAAAAGGAGTAGAGGAGGCATAATTATTTGCGTGATAAGGCACTTGAGCTTATTTCAGAAAGAAAGAACTGCAGGAATGTCCTTAATCAATACTCTACTACTCCTAATAGAAAGCATTAAAGAGAGCTTAAAAACGTGTAAAGGATCAGTTAGCTGCTGATAAGAATCTTTGGCTTGATGGTTTGGCTGGCAAAGCCGAAGAAGCAGTTAGACAACACAACAGCAGAGAGCTGTACCAGATAGTTAATGTGTTGTGTTGTGTGTGTGATGTAAATGTTTTGTGTGGTAGAAAACGGACAGGTATGCAGGTATTGAAGGATAAACAACATAACGTTATAGAAGGTGAGGATTCTGCCATGGCTAGGTGGGCTGGGTATTTCAGTGATTTTCTAAACTATGTGGTTAGTTCTACTCCCATTGTTTGTAATGATGAAAGATGAATTACTGACTTTAATGTTGACCTTATATCACAGTCTGCAGTTTTTTTGGCTATTTCTAAACTTAAACTTCATAAATCCCCAGGGGTAAATGAAATTACTACAGAGATGTTTATAGCTGGGAATGTTTCGGTTACCAGTTGGATGACTGAAATTCTGAACATCTTTTATGATAAAGGCATGGTTCCTAAGGATTTTACCAGAGCTATTGTTATCCCTATTTTTTTAAAAAAGGTGATCGCAGTTCTTGTGATAACTATAGGGGTATCAGCATACTCTCTGTTCCAGGGAAAGTTCTTTGCATGATTGTGCTTAATAGAATTAAGAATCTGGTTGACGGGCAATTGCGTGATGAGGAATATGGATTCAGAAGAATTAGGGGATGTGTGGATCAGATATTTTCATTTAGGCAGATTCTTGAGAAATGTTAAGAGCTTCAGAAACCTTGGTTACTAGCTTATTTGATTTCAAAAAGGCTTTTGACTCTATTGATCGTCATAATTTGTGGTTGATTGTGAGATCATATGGTATACCAGACAACTTAGTTAACACAATGAAAGTTCTCTATTATAACACTGAGTTTTATGTGAGAGTTGGTAAGGATTGTAGCAATTGGTTTAGCATTGCTTCTAGTGTTCGACAAGAATGCACTTTTTCTCCTTTTCTCTTTAGTTAGTTGTTAATTATGCTATGCGAAATTCACTGCAAGGGACAGATTTTGGCCTTCATTTCAGTGATGTTTTAAACAATGTTGGAAAATGCTGGAGATTAGAATATTTCTGATTTAGATTATGCTGATGATTTGGCTCTTTTGGAAAATAATGTTGATGAAATAAATTCTTTCCTTCGAGCTGTTGATAAGACTGGTAGTAGAGTAGGTTTGGTTATAAACAGAGATAAAACTATGGTATGGAAATTGGCCAGGTAGGCTGTGGTTCATGTACTTTGATTGGCTGCAGTCTTGAGCATATGTGTCAGTTTAATTTTCTTGGGAGCTATGTAACAGATACTGGTGATGTGCGACATGAGATTAACAGACGAATAGGGATTGCTGCCGGGACTTTTAAGAATCTATTGAGATTGTGGAGAAAGAGGCGTATACACCTAAATAAAAATAAATATAAATACCCCCTCAAGCAGCTGCTTGCCACAGAGGTCTGACAGGAGCCTGTCAGTTTATATGCCACAGTAGAAGATCTGAGAGGATTGCAGGACCTCAGCAGAAAACAACACGAATATCCATGCCTTACCCGGAGCTCGAACCCAGGTCCCGTAGATCAGTAGCCAAGCGCGCTAACCACTCGGCCACCTAAAAACTGAAATAATACTATATGATAGTTTGGTTCGTTCTAGGGTTAGTTATGGTAGTGAAACTTGGACATTTTGTAAACAAGATAACAGGAAACTAGATGCTCTTGATTCTAGATGCTTACGCAATATCTTGGGTATTAGGTGGTTCAACTTTGTAAGTAATGACTAGGTTAGGCAAAGGATTCAGCAATCTCCTTTAAGCAGCTTATTGTACAGAGAGAGACTCCGTTTATTTGACCATTTTACCCGTATGGATAATTATAGATTGGCGAATATGGTTATTAACAGCGTGCCTAACGGCCTCAGAAAGAGGGGGAGACCTAGGGTACCATGGACAGACAATGTTAAACAGGACTTTGTTAGAATTGGTGTAATATGGCTAGATGCACAGATATAGCTCAGAACGCTGTCTGGATGGACTTCCGTAGATCATGGCTGGTTGAGGATGATGAGATGATGATGAGAGTATATTTTTTCAGTTACTTATTATTCATTAATAAACCATTAGACTTATTTCTTTCGCTCGCAAGCATACAACGAAACGAAAACATTTGCAAAACCTCGATGGTTATTAAGTAGCTAATATACGGGGTTCCGGATATAAATTTATGGATGGTGATGCAATTTTTGTTATCCGCGCAGAGGTCTAGTTGACTATCACCTCCACCTTGAGAAATTCAATAGCATATAGTTTCTAAGGCAATCCTCTAAAGAAGAGACTCAAGTACGTCAAAACATAAGATCTTATGACCTGAAGAATAACATAAAGACTATAGTAATTTTATCTGCAGAAACAGATAAGAGATATGTTTCTAAAAATAAAGTATATCCCGAGAAGTTTCCACCAAAAAGGGAAAAAATGTGGCACACAAAGAGCAAGAAAAAAGGTCTACGTTGCTCTGTGTTCTAAAATGCAGAAAGTAAAACATTCCATTCACGAAACCGTTCACTAAATTCATATTAACTTCCAGGTAAAATAATGTGCCGAAACTTTTTTTCTGCACCAGTTGAACAAAAACTGCTTTCACCCAATCTTGCTTTTTGTTTGAAGTTAATATGAATTCAGTTAATGATTCTATCACTGGCTTACTTTACATTTCTTTTACTCTTTAGGTCTGTAACATTTTATGTTTTTTTTTTTAAATTTATACGAGGGTATGCCACAAAGTAAGGTTTCCAGTTTGTTCCTGTCAAACTGATGAACGTCTGCTGTTGTACCACAACCTCCTGTTAGTATAAAATAATGTCACTAATCGGCAGTGGTTATCACTATTTCCCACCATTGATGTGAGAAGCAGAGTCGGACTAAACGTGCCAAGGTATTGCAAGCATTTATGAGGCTGGAGATCGGAGCAGAAATTTGATTTCTGTGGGCATAAAAGACTTACCCAGTTGGCTAAGTGCCCGGCTGGGATGTCCAGTCAGTGCAACCCATGTGAAAATGGTTCTGCGAGTTTGAAAATTATTGTTTGACTATAGTGAATGAGGACGCCACACCTGGCGATAGGCAATATTCATCACACACCATGCAAACCTGACCTCGAAACGTCGCATTTTCGCTTGTTTGGGAAGCTGAAGAAGCATATCCAAGGACGACATTTCTTCATCAACTGATGCCGTAGAAGAGGAAGCTGGAAAGTGACTTTTGGAGCAGGACGTATCCTTCTATTGACAGGGCTTCGATAAAGCTGAGTATCTAAACAAATATCTAAACAAGTAGAGTGACTACCAGAAATAAATACATATATGTGAGTAACATTTTCTGCATATTGTCTTTGTAATTACCTGCCCTCTACAGGAATTGAGCAGGGAATCTTGCTTTCTTACTTACCCTCGTATATTTTATTATCAGCTGTGTCAACTGAGTTAATATTACCATCCTTTTTGGAAGAGCTTTTAATAATCCTTAACTATCACCGTGATATGTCTGCAGCGCAGTAAAGCTCTAGTATTTATCAGACACCTCTTGCTTATTGGTTTTGTTGCTGAAATAATTAATTTATTTTAAAATGTTGTGCTTTTAGGATCCTAGTAAGATTGGTGAGTGTAGATATTTCAACTATATGTATAGATACTATACTACTATATGTATAGATACTATATGTATAGATACTATATTTCAACTATATGTATAGATACTATATTTCAACTATATGTATAGATACAACTATATGTGTAGATTGATAAACAATGCTAAATTTTCACAGTTATTTATTGTAATTTCAAACAAATAACTGCTTGTAGCAAAAATTGGGGAATCAATTTGTTAAAATTACTATTTTTTACTCACCAAATCACATTTTTTGCTCAACAAATCTTCGTTTTTGTTAGCTGTTACATGAACAAGCTTCTCAATTTTCTTTCAGCATTTCAGAGAAATCTCTTACAACAAGACCAACAATTTCAGGACGCACTTCTTTTCGTATTTGGATGTTCATCATTCCTTTCACACTACTAACGCCTATCCCTTATTAATGTAAAGGCAGACTGGTAAACTGTGAGTGTGACCTTACACGAAAAGCAGAGCATGTTTTGACATGCTGGATGCCTGAGACAAATCTCGTTGGTAAAGTTTAAACAAGAACTCTTATTTCCTTTCTTTTTTTCAGATAATTTTCTCTAAATTAATTTAGCACCAAAATGACAACAAAACTTTAATTAACGTATCGACATGTAAATACGGAATTATTGACATGAGAATAACTGTAAAGTATCCATACTTAGGGGACCTGTAAAGTATCCATACTTAGATTTAATAAATGAAGGGAATTTTGTTAAAAGTTTTACCGCCATGTAACTCTGCAAGCAACCCATTGTAGAATTTCTTTCCATCTTTCGCCTGCACAAGAAAGAGATGAGAATAATTCACTATTTATACGAAAGCCAGCTCTCCGTTCTCCACATCGAAATACGGAATAGACTAAAAGTGAAGCTGTGCTGCTGAACAACAACTGTCAATCAATTTATTCACTTGTGGTAGGATTAGCGAAGGTAGTTCGTTCTTGTTTACTGCCTCTGACGATGCGTGGCTGGTGCCAAACCCATCTTCTAATTCACTTTCACTTATTTGGCTGAAAGCTGGTCGGCCGTAAATAAACTAACCGTAGCAGAATTTCACGCATCGTGTGATCTTACGCAATTCCCTTCTAATCGAGCAGTACACCACTTAAAGCGACGGCTTCAGAGAGAAAAATTAAGATTTTCGCCAATAGCTAAGTAAAACACGAAAGAGTTGATGGAATAGTGGTGCAACTGAGTTGGCAGTTTTAAACCAAATATTTTAACTCGATATTGTGATTCATTTTCAGCGTCTTAATGCACTGAGCCTAAAAAAGAAGAGGTGTAATTTGACGAATCCTTTGAAATCTGTCATCATGTGTCTAATGTATCTGCTGCAAAGAAAGCATTGAAGAAGAGTCTGTTGAAGCGAGAGTGAATGTTTCAATTTTAAGTCTAAAAGCATTTTAATCTAAATACCAGCCTTATCAATTTCTTAGAGAATATTCATGCTTTGCTAATGGGCAACTGACTTCGAAGACTTATAACTTCCAAACTATGCTTTATACAAAAAAAAAATGTGGCGGAAGAAAATTTTAAGATCTAAATCCCTATTCTAAACATTATTAGTTTACTATTCAGAGAGTTAAAGATAGTGGAATCTAATACATAAAGAAGAAAGTTTGTATGTTTGTTTGTTTGAGTGTCTGTACGCTTATGCACTCAGACCCCAGAATAGCTAGAAACCCCAAACTTTGCATGAACGTTCCCTACACCCAGGTGAAGAGTACAGGCTATGTGCGAGCCTTCTGGGGTCAATCAAAATTGGGGTGGGCGAGTTTGAATTTCTGAAAATCTTCATAAACAGCGTTAAGGGTCGAAAGTTATTCAAACTAACTGTTGCCATTAATAAATTTGAAAAAAGGAATTCCACAAATTAAACTAATATCTGATTTCGAGTGATTAAACATTAGCAATTGAAAATTATTCAAAACAATTGTTGCCACCATTAAATTTAAAATAATGAATGTATCAAACTAGTTTCTTTCTGATTTCACGTGATAAACTCATTGTTCAGTTCGTTGGGTCAAGAACGCGAGCGTCCGTGATAGTGAAGTCGTTCTAATTAAGCACAAGCAGAACATGAGATTCAAAAACGAATTTCCTATTGGAAGTTAAAATCATTAACTTAATTTGAAAAATATGCAAAAGCTAATAAAAGTATACAAATAATTAATAAATGTGTTAAATATTATGTGAAGTAATATATAATTTTGTTCAATAATAATAATTCTTTTGTGCCTCTACATTTTTTATGTACCTCAGTCCATAGTTAATTTTCTTTTGCTATAAAGTTACACTTGCCTGGCAAATCGTATCCGAGGAACTCTGGTGGGTACGAAGTGATTTGAAAAGTTCGGTTATCTCAACGAGGAAATTCCGGTTTTTAGTTTAGAAACTTCTGACCTGGGGAGGATTATGGGTACCTCGAAGTAAGTCCATTTATTTTCTCTCCTAAATACAGGGGAGAAATTTTTACCGGAAGGGGTGGTTGGGTTGGGTTGTTTTCCTTCTAGCTGGCAGTTTTCTTCACTCAGTGGGTTAAATGGCCAGGTCACAAGGACCTTGAAGACTCGGACAAAGTTGGGGGAAGGGACCCACTGGAACAGCTGTTGGGAGACAGATGGTAGTCTCCCGTCAAGGCCATCCAGTGGGTTCTTTAACGTGCACTGGATATGGCTCTCCCGCACACGGAGCGACGGCCGAACGTCGCATCCGACGGACGGTGGCTTTTCCTATCCCATCAGTGTCCCCTACTGATCATGGAAATGGCGGGGAGTTTTGTGGAGACAGATCTAAACGTGGACCCAGCTGGGACTCGAACCTGGAACTACAGATTAAGCGCCTGCTGCGCTACCGACTGAGCTACCCCCCCGGACGGGGAGGAGATCGGTTGCAATGATATTTATGCCAAATGAAAGCGTGCGACGTGGGGAGTGCCATATAAACTATATTTTAGAAAGTTTCAGACACGAGCAACGCTGGGAAAATCTTTCATCATCATCATCATCATCATCATCATCATCATCATCATCATCATCATCATCATCATCATCATCATCATCATCATCATCATCATCCTCAAGCAGCCATGGTCTACGGAGGTCCAACCAGACCGCGCAGTTTAATTCTCCAAGGATATCTGTTCTGAGCTACATCTGCTGCATCCGGCCACTGTACACCAATTCTACAAAGGTCCTGTTTGACATTGTCTGCCCACCGCATCCTAGGTCTTCCCTTCCTTCTGAGGCCTCTAGGCACACTGTTCATAACCGTATTCGCCAATCTATAATTATCCATACGGGCAACATGGCCAAACCAGCGGAGTCTCTCTCTGCACAATATGCTGCTTAAAGGAGGTTGCAAACTCCTTTGCCTAACCTCATCATTAGTTACAAAGTTAAACCATCTAATACCCAAGACACTGCGTAAGCATCTAAAATCAAAAACATCAAGTTTCTTGTTATCTTGTTTACACAGCGTCCAAGTTTCACTACCATAACTAACCCTAGAAAGAACCAAACTATTATACAGTCTAATTTTTGTCTTTAGGTGTATATGCCTATTTCTCCACACTCTGCATAGATTCTTAAAAGTCCCGGCAGCAATACCTATTCGTCTGTTAATCTCATGCCGCACATCTCCAGTATCAGTTACATAGTTCCCAAGGTAATTAAACTGTGACACCTGCTCAAGACTGCAATCATTCAGATTAACTGAATCACAGCCTGTCTGACCAATTTTCATCACTTTAGTTTTCTCTCTGTTTATAACCAAACCTACTCTATTACCAGTTTCATCAACAACAATGAAAGAGTTCATCTCATCACGTCATTTGCCAAAAGGGCTAAATCATCAGCATAATCTAAATCAGACATTTTCGTATCTCCAGCCCATTTAAGGCCAAAAGCTTTCCCTTGGAGTGAATTTCGCATAACATAATCAACGACCAAACTAAAGAGAAAAGGAGACAAAATGCACCCTTGTCGAACACCAGAAGTAATACTAAACCAATTGCTACCAGCCTTACCAACTCTCACACACGACTCAATGTTATTATAGAGAGCTTTCATTATGTTAACTAGCTTGTCTGGTATGCAATATGATCTCACAATCAACCACAAATTCTGATGGTCAACAGAGTCGAAAACCTTTTTGAAATCAACAAAGCTAGCAACCAAAGGTTTCTGAAATTCTAAACATTTCTCAAGAATCTGCCTAAGTGAAAATATCTGATCTACACATCCCCTACCACTTCTGAATGCACATTGCTCATCACGCAATTGACTGTCAACCAGATTCTTAATTCTATTAAGCACAATCATGGAAAGAACTTTACCTGGAACAGGGAGTAGGCTGATACCCCTATAGTTATCACAAGAACTGTAATCACCTTTTTTGAAAATAGGGATAATAATGGCTCTGGTAAAATCTTTAGAAACCATGCCTTTATCATAAAAGTTATTCAAAATTTCAGTCATCCAAATGGTAACTGAAACATTCCCAGCTCTATAAGCATTTCCGTAGTAATTTCATTCACCCCTGGGAATTTATGAAGTTTAAGTTTAGAAATAGCCAAACTAACTTCAGATTGTGTTATAGGGCCAACATTAAAGCCAACAATGCATCTATCATCATTGCAAACAATGGGAGTAGAATTAACCACATTGTTTAGAACATCACTGAAATGGTCAGCCGACATAGCCATGACAGAATCCTCATCTTCTATAACGTTACCTTGTTTATCCTTCAATCCCTGTATACCTGTTCGTTTTCTACCACACAAAACATTAACTATCTGGTACAGCTCTCTGCTGTTGTGCTGTCTAACTGCTTCCTCAGCTTTGTCAGCCAGGCCATCAAGCCAAAGATCCCTTATCAGTAGCTAACTGATCCTTTACACGTTTATTAAGTTCTTTGAAATGCTTTCTATTAGGACTAGTAGGGTACTGATTAAGGACATTCCTGCAGTTCCTTCTTTCTGAAATAAGCTCAAGTGCCTTTTCACTTAAATAATTATGCCTCCTCTGCTCGTTTTTCCCTAAAAGAGTACTGTTAGTTTCCAAAAAAGCCTGTTTAAAATGGCCCCATTCTTCCTCAACTTCAGTATTAAGCAAACCATGACTGTCATAATGACTAAGTAACCTATCATGGTAAGCTTTAGCTATAACTGGGTCTTTCAGAGCTTCAGTATTAAAGGTAAATTTTTTAACCCTAGCACAACACTTTTTAAGTTTAAGTTGCAAGACACTTTTAACCAGGTAATGGTCAGATCCAATTTCAGCTCCCCTATATGCCCTGGCATTTCTAACAGAACTAGCCCATTTGCTGTTAATTAATATATAATCAATCATATTCCTATGCAGCCCATTAGGTTAAACCCATGTGTATTTATGTATGTCGCGGTGTTTGTAATATGTGTTAGTTATTCTGAAACCATTGAGTTTACTTACCTGTAGGAGACGTTGCCCATTGCCATTGCAGCTACCAATACCAAAAGGGCCTATCACCCCTCCCCAAAGATCAGAGTCAGTACCAACTTTGGCATTGAAGTCACCAAGAACAAGGGTAATATCTCCTTTCTTGACAGAATTCAAAATATCCTGAAGTTGTCCGTAAAACCTATCCTTCTCATCCTCATCAGAATCCTCACTGGGGGCATAACAGCAGATAACATTGAAGTCTTTAATGCTTGTCTGAAATTTTGCTGTAAGAAACCTTTCATTAATGCACTCATATCCTAGAAGAGCATCACTAGCATGTCTGCTGAGCAGCAGACGCACGCATTGGTGATGCTTTCCATCCTCCCTCCCTGTAAATAGAAATTTAAAGTTATTTTTAAGAATCTCACCTTTACCTGTCCATCTGGTCTCTTGCAAGCCTAGAATATCTAGGTTATAGCGCTGGAATTCCTGCATGAGGACATCAAGAGAATAATCTCTATGTAATGTCCTCACGTTCCACGTTCCTGCAGAGAGAAAATGATTAGTAGGATTTTTAAAGAAATTAGGTTTATTGAGATTGGTAGGGCCAACAATATCAAACAGCCCCCTGATCGCAGGCATGGGGAAAGACCTGTTCCTCCTCCGCTAAAGGCTGAAGTCACCGATGTTGGTAGGAACTTCAGGCACCACCTTTTCAAGTGGACTTTTTCAAGAGCCATATGACCTGCCTGAGACACATTACTCCAGTTTAGGCTTGACGATGCCTAACTAGCTAAGTAAGGTTCAGGTACCTGCGATGGCCTCTGATTAGGATTATCCACCAGCTGATATAAGGTATCCCATGCTTCTGTTCACTTAGAGCTGGCAACCCAGAAGCAAACAGAAAACACAGCAGCAGACTCTCTCTCAACAGAGGCCCACCAGTGCAGCAAGTCCAGGATCCGTAATCAAGCTCAAATCCATAAACAAGTCCAGTCTAGTAGGTATAAATGGTCAATACCAGGACCCTGTGAAGTTGACCACTCCCTAGCAGGGGTTAAAAAAAAGAAAAAAGTGGCCATAGATGACAGATCAGTAGGCTATACTGAACTGGCAGCCCTCCCCTTCCGTTCCCTTCCAAAAGAGAATATCTCTTTTGAAAGGTACTAACGGCCTGCACCACGAGAAGGCGGGGTCGGACATTAGGTGCTAGACCTGGCCGGTTCTGTGCATCATCACTATGGATTGGTACACAGCTGTCCTTCCAGTTTACGCCTAGCTACCATTTACAGGGTGGAAAATCTTTAGTTCTAAATAAATTATTTTGAGTGGCATTGCTATTGTTCAATATTCCAGCTTGCACAGTTCTGGATATTGAACGAATATTGTTAAAAATAGAGATTTAGATGTCGTTGATTTAGATATTTTTTATCTGCAGTCATATGTTTTCATAAAAAGCATAATTTAGAAGTAATAGATCTTCAAAGTCAGTTCTCCATTTACATAACATGGAAATTATCTAATAAATTGGAAGGGATATTATACTTTATAATGAACTGCAACATGAAGCATGAATCCACTGAATCAATGCAAGCAGTTGCGGCGGCAAGACCTCTGCGCCTCCAATCAAGGAATGGATGACTTTCACTGTGAATAGTATCAGGTAAATGGTAAATAAACTGGTGGCCATTAAAAATGCAACACCAGGAAGAACTCATCAGATTCTCCCGAAATATGCAAGAGGGGTAGCCCATGGGAAAACATAAATTATTCAAAGCGCAGCACATACGCACATCATGTGTGACAGTAACGCCCGCTGGAAGTGATATAAGAGGAGATTACAAGGAGCCGGTGTAAAGCACAGGAACTGTGTTTGCTCGCAGTTCTTGCGCACTAAAGGATCAAGTATGCCCCGTGGTAGAACACGGCATCCATACGACTAGTTTTCCGACTTTGTTCGAGGGAGAATTGTTGGATTACGGGAAGGCGGATTATCGTACTGAGACATCGGTGCTCTTGGTGGGCAGAATGATGCCACAGTGATGAGAATATGGCGTCAGTAGGTAGAGGAGGAACGAACTCACCGATGTGAGGGATCTCAACTGCCCTGACACAAAAACGAACGAGCCGACAGACATCTCATGCACATGGCTATGAATGATCGCACAGCCACATCAAACACCTTAGCTCAACAGTTATGGTGTTTTGCACATCAACCAGTGTCTGCACGTATGGTTCAATGTTGTCTGCAGCATCGGGGCATCTGTGCTAGGTGGACATTGCTTCATCTACCATTGACTCTACAACACAGGCGTATGCGACTGCAATGGTGACAAGAACATCGCATGTGGATGTGCGAATGGCATCGCATCGTCTTTTCAGACGAATCCCGCTTCAGTATGCAGCACTATTATGGGCGAATCTACATCTGGAGGTCCACGGCGACAGGTTCAGTGAGACATGCATGATGTAGTGTCATACAGGTCCGGCCCCTGGTGTTATGGTATGGCGTACCATTGGACTCCATTCATGCACGTGCCTGATATTCATTACTGGTACTTTGAACAGCCAGCATTGCATCACTGAGGTGTTGGAGCTTGTGGTCGTACCTTATCTTCTGGGACTCTCTGGTGCCATTTACCAACAGCACAATGCCCGACCACATGTGGCATGTATCGTCCAACAATTCCTGGATAACCACCATGTGACACTTCTGCCTTGGCCTGCGCATTCACCGGATCTGTCCCCCAATTTAACATGTCTGGTCCATGATCTCACGACGACTAGCACACCAGACACCAGCATCTGCTACAACAGATGAACTTTGGCTACGTATCGACATTCCCAAAACAAACATCCGACGTCTCATCCTCTCAATGGCGGACAGTGTAGCAACGGTTATTGCCGCTCATGGTGGCTACATAAGACACTGATTCCTTTGCATTCCATAAGTCTAACCGAGTTGTATTTATAATCATTTTATCCTTGTAACATAAGCTATGTATTCACTAAATATAACTTTGATATTAGTGGAAATATTCTGAAAAAAATTCATTGCCGACACGGCTGGAATCGAACCCGCATCTCTCCAGATTCATGCCATTGTACCACGCCTCGGACAATGATTTTTTTCAGAAAAAGACCTTACAATTCTTCACTGAGGCGTGGCTGACACAGCGTCATTTATACTCAAGGAGATGCAACTTTTACCAATCGTTGCTATTGAATTTTAGATGTTAATGAGAAGGTCGATAACACTCAAGAATATATATGATTAAAAATAGATCCATAATAAATATATATACGCTTGAGCGTTATCGACCTTCTCATTAACATCTAAAATTCAATAGCAACGATTGGAAAAAATTGCATCTCCTTGAGTATAGATGGCGCTGTGTCAGCCATGTCTCAGTGAAGAATTGTAAGGTCTTATTATGAAAAAAATTTATTTTCCGAGGCGTGGTACAATGGTAGTGCGCTCTGGCATGAATCTGGAGTGATGCGGGTTCGATTCCCGCCGTGTTGGCAATGAATTTTTTTCAGAATATTTTAACTAATGTTTGAAGTCTATCTCTACATGTAATCTGTGTATTTACTTTGGATGGCTTTGATATCTCTTATCTTTCCTGGTGTTGCAATTTTAATGGCCAGCATTGTATTAACACTTGTTCATGTACGTCAATTCGAATTCAATGCTCACCTTAGCCTCACCAAGTTACATTACATTTTAAATTGCTTAATAATGAAATATCACATTAATACTTATATTAATTGCAGCATAATGAAAGAAGTATAACACAATGAAAATCGCAATTTTAGCTTTTAGAATACTTAAGAGAAAATTTCGATTCTCGAAACGATACTTAATTTTTTTGCCTTCCTCATGGATTTTGCCTTTTCTGGAAAAAAATAAAAGCATACCCCTTCTTAGAAAAGTCTTACTTAGAGAGAAATAATTTTGTTCCTTTATTGCTGAGAAATTAGCGAATTCCTTCCTGATAGATATGACTCTTGGTGTGGCCAGTCATCTCAGATCATCACATTACTACCAACAAACTGGATGATGATCATATGAAGCAACTATGATCCATTTTTCTGCAGTTACAACGGTTATGGTACGTTCCGTTTTTTCAAGAACATAGTTGAGAATTAATCCTATGTTGCATTCCATACCAAATCAGAAATCGTCTGAAAAGTTTACATTTGACCACTGCCCTGGACTTCAATAACGATGTCTATACCACGTTAAAGAAAAGCGTTTTGTGTTAATAGGGTGAGGGGGCAAAAAACCATATGACTTCCTGCATATAGACTTTTTTCCTTATGCAGTCTCCCTATACATAGTAGGCCTGAAAGTGTCGTCCTTGTGGCAGATCATTAGACCGTTTCCAGCTATCATTCTCTTATGACGTCTTGCTGTTAAAGACAAATAGCGATTGTCCTGAACAACTGCGGCCCTGGGACGACTTTGCTTGGTCTATGATTAAAACAAGACCTCTTATTGGTTTTTAAATTGTCTCTAAAGTCTTGAAATGACACTTTACGCCGCATTTAAGGCCCTAGTTATATCAGTCAGGGTTTGGCCCACTAACATCCTTCCTATCGCTCTGCATTTTATACAGTTATCAACATTTTATCTTTCCAGCATCATGAAACCAAATTGCTTCCCAAGTTAACGTCATTCTGACTGGAACAGAAATGAGTGGCGACCGCTTCTACACGTTCTTTTATAAAAACTCTAATTTGCATACACGTTGGAGCGTCGGTTAAGTGTGCACCATTTTTCTTCCTCATTGCAAAATTTATATGTACATCACATTTCATGTCATTTCCTTGTATACTTTGCCAGATGCAAGATAACGTACAGAGAAGGACGCCGGTGAGATTGAAAAGGAGGTTTCACAGACAACTTTAGGATACCATTGTCAATAAAAGAGATATTTCTCTTGTGCTTGGTGACTTCAATGTTACAGTTGGTACTGACTCTGACATTTGGGCAGAGATGATAGATCCCTTTGTCATTGGAGATTGTAAAGGAAATAGGCAACCTCTCCTACAACTGGCTAGTTCGATTAGGAATACCAGATCATATAGATAAGCCGTAATTGGGTCTGACCATTAACTTGTCAAAAATACCTTACAACTGAAGCTTAAAAAAATGTGTTAAATTTAAGAGAATTACCGTTAAGACTAAAGCTCTTAAAGATCTAAATAGAGCCAAAGCATGCCACGATAGGCTACTTAGTCATACGATAATCGTGGTTTTCTTAGTTTTCTTACCACTGAAACAGAAAGAAAGGAATCGGTTTAAACAGGATTTTTTTTTTAAACTAACAGTACACTTTTGGGTAAAAAGAAACAGAGGAGATAAAGGTATTTACAGTATAACAGCAGAGGTGCATCAGACAGTTAGTATTTTGTGGGGGATAAAGAGACTAATGCAGAGGAATTGAAGGATAAACATGGTAAGGTTCTGAAGATGAGGATTCTGTAATGGTTAAGTGGGCTGAGCGTTTCAGAGATGTTCGAATTGATGGATTTAATGTTGTCCTTATATCACATTCTGAAGTCGCTTTAGCTCTCTCTAAATTAAAATTGCATAAATCTCCAGGGATAAATGAAATTATTATTTAAATACTTAGAGCTGGGGATGTTTGTGTTACCATTTGGCTGACTGAAATTTTGAATATTTTTTTTTCTGATATAAGTGCAGCTCTTAAGGATTTTTACTAGTGTTGTTATTATTCCCATTTTTTTTAAGTGATCGCAGTTCTTGTGATAATTATAGAGGAATCAGTCTACTTTCTGTTCCAGGTAAAGGTCTTTCCATGATTTTGTTTAATAGAATTAAGAATGTGGTTGGTGTGCAACTGCAGCATGAACAGTGTCGATTCAGAAGTGGTACGGTATGTAGATCAAATATTTCCATTTAGGCAGATTATTGAGCAATGTTTAGATTTTCAGAAGATGGTCGTTACTGGTTTTATAGATTTCAAAAACGTTTTTGATTCTATTCATCATTATAATATGTGATTGATCTGAAGAGGCATAGCTCACCTGACAAGTTATTCAACACTGAATCGTGTGTGAGAGTTGGTAAGGCTTGTAGCAATTGGATTAGCATTGCTAGTGGAATTAAACGGGGGTGGAGTTTTTGTCCCCTTTTCTGTTTTGTTTGGTTATTGATCATGTTATGAGGAATTCCCTGCAAAGGAAATATTTTGTACTTAAACGGTAGTGAGATTTCAAAATTTCTGATTTAGATTATGCGAATGATTTGTCCCTTTTAGCCAATGATGTTAAAGAGATGAATTTATTAATTGGGGCTGTTGGTGACACTGGGAATAGAGTAGGTTTCGTGATAAACAGGGAGAAAATTAAAGTGATGAAAATTGATCTGGAAGCTTGTACTTCAGTTGCTTTGAAGGTTTGCGTTGTTGAGCAATTATCTCAGTTTAATTATCTCGGGAGCTGTTTAACAGGTATTAGCAATGTAAAGCATGAGACATAGAGAACAACACGGGTTACTGTTGGGATCTTTAAGTCCCTTTGGAAAGTGTGAAAAAAAAGCATATACACCTAAAGGCTAAAATTAGGCTGTATAATAATTTGGTCCTTCCTAGGGTTAATTATCGTAGTGAAACCTAGATCCTTTGTAAGCAAGATAACATGAAACTTGATGCCTTTGATTCTAAATGTTTACGCAGTATTTTGACCATTAGGTGGATTGATTTTGTAAGTAATGATGAAGTTAGGCAAAGAAGTAGACAACTTCGTTGAGCAGCTTATTGTGCAAACAGACACTGTGTTTGTTTGACCATGTTCATAACTGTAGATTAATGAATAGGATTATGAACAGTGTGTCTGAAGGCCTCAGGAAAAGAAGGAAACCGAGGATGTTCTGAGCAGACAATGTAAAACAGGACTTTGCTAGAATTGGCCTGTGATGATGCATAGAACCGGCCAGGCCTAGTACCTAGTGTTCGACCCAGCCTTCTCGTGGTGCAGACCGTTAGTACCTTTCAAATGACATACTCTCATGTGAAAGGGAACGGAAGTGGAGGGCTGCCAGATAAGTGGGGCCACTGATCTGGACAATTACGACTACTTCTATTTTTTTCTACCCTGCTGAGGAGTAGTCAACCATACAGGGTACTGGAGCTGACTATCTATATATATACCAATCTGAACGGAATAATGTCTCTGAGCTTGATTATGGATCCTGAATTTGCTGCACTGGTGGGCTTCTGTGGATGGAAAATCTTCCGCTGTGTTTTCTGTTTGTTTGTGGGTTGACAGCCCCAAGTGAATAGATTCACAGCATATGTTTATCAGCTGGTGGATAATCCTGAGAAGAGGTCATCATAGCCATCTGAACTCTTTGCTTCTACTGGCATCGTCAAATTCTACATTGGAGGAAGTCTTCCAGTGTAGATGGCTTCAGACTTTAGTGATGGGAGAACGGATCTTTGCCCCATGGCTGCGATTAGGGGGCTGTTTGATATTATCGGCATTCCCTCTCTCAATAAACATAGTTTCTTTAAACGTCCCACTAACCATTTTCTCTCCAGGGATAGTTGGAATGTCCTCACATTCCAACTATCCCTGGAGAGAAAATGGAAAAAACTCTGCACAGAGCTTTTTCTCTTGATGTCCTCACACAAGAATTCCACCATTATAATTTAGATATTCTCGGCTTGAAAGAGACCAGATGGACAGATAAAGGTCAGATTCTTAAAAAAAAATAAATTTCTCTCTTCAGGAAGGGAAATCAATAAACAGCACCAAGGCGTGGATCTGCTTCTCAGCAGACACGCTAGTGATGCTTTACTAGGACATGAATGCATTAATAAAAAGTTTCTTACAGCAAAATTTCAGAGAAGCATTAAAGACTTGAATGTTATCTGCTCTTATGCCCCCATAAGAGCAGATAAGGAATTTGTTACTTTATGCGTTTCAAGAAACGAATAAAGTAACAAATAATGAGGATGCCGATGAGGATGAAAAGGATAGGTTTTACAAACAACTTTAGGATACTTTGAATTATGTCAAAAATTGAGATGTTAATTCCAAAGTTGGCGACAAAGTTGACAAAGAAAGCGAATTTAATTCCAAAGTTGGTACTGACTTTAACCTTTGGGGACGGTTGATAGGTCCATTCGGCATTAGCAGTTCCAATGGAAATTGGCAACTGCTCCTACAGGTAAGTAAATTTAATTAATGGTTTGAGAATAACTAACACATATTACAAACACCACAACATACATAAGCACACATGGGTTTCACCAGATGGGCTGCATAAGAGTATGATTGATTATATATTGATGAGCAATAAATGGGGGTTCTGTAGGAATACCTGGTCATATAGGGGAGCTGAAATTGGATCTGACCATTATCTTCTTAAAAGTGTCTTGTAGTACCTGAAATTTAAGAAGTGTTGTGCTAAGTTTAAAAAAGCTATATTTTACACTTAAACTCTGAAACACCCAATTGTAGCGAAAGCTTACCGTGATAAGTTACTTAGCGTTATGAAAGTCATGGTTTGCTTGCTACTGAAGTTGATTAAGAATGGGACCGTTTTAAACAGACATTTGGAAACCAACAGTATTCTTTTAGGAAAAAAGGAGCAGAGGAGACAAAATTATTTGAGTGATAAGGCACTTCAGCTTATTTCAGAAAGAAAAAACTGCAGGAATATATTTAATCAATACCCTACTACTCCTAATAGAGATCTTAATAAACGTGTAAAGGATCAGTTAGCTGCTGCTAAGAATCCTGTTGCATACAAAGTGAAAAATTCCACTACCAAAGGAACTTTACAGTTAGATTGTTTCACCTCGAAACGAAATGTTTTTAAACACAATGCGCTGAATGACTGGGTCACAAGGGCTCCAAAAGCTCACAGAAGGATGGGAGAAGAGAGGGCAACTGGACATCTGTTAGAAGGCAGACGGAAACCTCTTATCGAGGATATAAAAAAAAATTTTAAGTGCATATTGTATATCTCTCTTGTACACTGGGCCATGACGTAACGTACCATCCAATGGACGGTGGCCTTTCCATCAATAAGTACATCGGTGTGCCGTTTATGACCAATATAGGCATACAGATGGAGGAGAAAATTTAGCGGAGATAGTTATCAACGCAAAAAAAAGTGTAACTCGAACCTGGGAACCTGAAACAGTGTAACTCGAACCTGGGAACTGCAGATTACAAGATTGGCGCACTACCGATTGAACCAAATCCTGCTATAAACTGAGGAGTGAAAGAAACTATTGTGCAAACTAAGCTTACTTAAGCGGGGGGGGGGGGGGCATTCGATTATTTTCCTGTATTAATACCTAATCTTCTTTTTATCTCATATCTAACATTCCCAGTCTCTCTCAACAATATCTACTACGATTAATCTAGAATTTTGTTTAAGAATACATTCATCCAAACGAAGTGATCCCTCTACCAGATTTTTTTTTAGATTTCTCTTAGTATTAAAGACTATGAAATAGAATGATGATTTTAATAATAAATAAAAATCTGGAGGCATAAATAGTAAGCTTATATTGTACATGTATAATACATACATTTATAGAGAAGAGAATAGTATTGTACCTATGTAGAGAGAAGAAATGAGTTGTATGGGAGGGAATATTATGACGAGTGTTTTGGAAAACCAGAATTATAAAATTGAGTTTAACTTTCATTACAATTTTTAAAATTGCATTCATCGTTGGCCTTCCTAAATCAGCAAAATTCGTTTCTTGAAACGCATAAAGTAACAAATTCCTTAGCTCAAATAATATTTTTTTTTTCTTTTGTTGTCTTTGTGACCATTTTCAAGTATTCCATCATAGCAGGTGGAAAAACTGTTGAGCTGTTCCAAAATCGCTTCCTATACATTGTGTAACACTAGGATACTATGGTTGTCAATATCTGTTGCATACGTCATACGTATATGCATACCTACCTACCTACATACCTACATACATACATGCATACATAATCTTCAAGCTGCCATGGGCTACAGAGATTCAGCCAGACTGTAATTTTGTTCTCCGAACATATCTGTTCTGAGTTACATCATCATCATCATCATCACAAAGCAACCATGGGCTACAAAGGTACAACCAGATTATGTAATTTAGTTCTCCAAGCACATCTGTCTTGAGCTACACATATATCTGGTCTCTAACCAATTCAAGCAAGGTTCTGTTTGACATTATCTGCCCACCACATCCTAGGTCTCCCCCTATTTCTGAAGTTCCCCTAATCTACTTACCTCCTTTTCTATCTTTCTCCTAATCTACAGGGTGGCAACAGCACACGATGGAAAAGAAGGTGCTCAAAGTTGCTCCTACACTCTCAACTTTGAGCACCTTCTTTAAATAAACATGTTATTCACACTTTTTTCCATTCATTTATGTACCAGCTCCACAGATATTACTGTCAGCGCCCTCTAACACCGAAAGGTTACGTCAGCGTACATAAACGAAAAAGGTTTGTCTTCGCGTTCCCTATCTCCCATTAAAATTTGTACAGAGAGTTTTGAAACACCCTGTATAATTATCCATGCGGCAACATGTCCAAACCAATGGAGTCTCTCTCTGTAAAATATGCTTCTTAAAGGAGGTTACAGACTCTTTTTCCTGATCTTATCATTACTTACAAAGTTGAACTATCTAATGCCCAAGATACTGCGTAAGCATCTAGAATGAAAAGCATCAAGTTTCTTGTTATCTTGTTTACAAATGGTCCAGGTCTCACTACCATAACTAACCCTAGAAAGAACCAAACTATTATACATTCTAATTTTAGTCTTTAGGTGTATACGCCTATTTCTCCACACTCTCCATACATTCTTAAAAGTCCCGGCAGTAATCCCTATTCGTCTGTTAATCTCATGCCGCACATCACCGGGCATCGAACTTACAAGATGTTATCACAAGACTTTCTATCACTTTTTAAAATAGGGATAATAATAGCTGTGGTAAAATTTTCAGGATCAATGCCTTTATCATAAAGGTATTCAAAATTTTAGTCAGCCATGTGATAACCGAAACATTCCCAGCTCTAAGTGTGTCAGTACTAATTTTATCTACCCCTGTGGAGTTATGTAGTTAAAATTTAGAAATAGCGAAAATAAATTCATACTGTGTTGTGGGGCCAACATTAAAGCCAGTAATGCATCTATCATCATATCATTTCAGAGCAGCGCGAATTCTCCAGGCATGGTACTTGCAAGTTGTTGGATGCGTTGTGCAGGAATGTTGTATATACCAATCGGAAATGATTATGTCGTGCAGTTGAGGAAAATTGGACGGTGGCACATTCTCGTTGCCAACAACCCTTATTACCTCAACCCAAAGATGCTCGATAGTGTTTAAATCTGGGGAATGTGCAGGCCAATGAAGCAAGGAAAACTTGTCAGCATGTTCCTGGAACCATTCGGTGGCGATACGTGCCTTGTACACAGGTGCGTTATCAAGTTGAAAGTGTCCATCCATATTAGGATAAACTATAGCCATGAAGGGATAGGTCTGTAAATGGTAGATAGGTAGTCACTGGAAGGAGAGCTATGCACCAATCCCCTGTGATGATGGATAGAACCGGCCAGGCCTAGCACCTAATGTCCGACCCCGCCTTCTCGTGGTGCAGACCGTTAGTACCTTTCAAAAGAGATACTCTCTTGTAGAAGTGAGCAGAAGTGGAGTGCTGCCAGATTAGTGTGGCCTACTGATCTGCACAACTATGGCTACTTACCTTTTTTTCGACCCTACTGAAGAGAGGTCAACCACACAGGGTCCTGGTGCTGACCATATAAACCTACTGGACTGCACTGATATAAGGCTCTTAGCTTGATCATGGATCCTGAATTTGCTGCACTGGTGGGATTCTGTGGAGGGAAAATCTTCCGCTGTGTTTTCTGTTTGTTTTGTGGGTTCACAGCCCCAAGTGAATAGATTCACAGTATATGTCTATTAGCTGGTGGATAATCCTGAGCAGAGGTCATCGCAGGCATCTGAACTCCTTGCTTATACTGGCATCGTCAAATTCTACATTGGAGGAAGTCTTCTAGTGTAGATGGCTTCAGCCTCTAGTGGTGGGGGAAAGGGTCTTTGTTACCTGCGATTATGGGGCTGTTTGATATTGTCGGCATTCCCTCTCTCCATAAAAACCGTTTCTTTAAACATCCCACTAAATATTTTCTCTCCATAGGTAATTGGAATGTGAGGACTCTGAACAGAGCTTTTTCTCTTGATGTCCTCACAGAGGAATTCCACCATTATAATTTAGATATTCTCGACTTGCAAGAGAACAGATGGACAGATAAAGGTCATATTCTTAAAAATAATCTTAAATTTCTTTTTTCAGGGAGGGAAGACAACAAACATCACCAAGGCGTGGGTCTGCTTCTCAGCAGACACGCTAGTGATGCTCTTCTAGGATATGAGTGCATTAATGAAAGGTTTCTTACAGCAAAATTTCAGACAAGCCTTAAAGACTTGAATTTTATCTGCTGTTATGCCCCCACTGAGGATGCGGATGAGGATGAGAAGGATAGGTTTTATGGACAAGTTCAGGATATTTTGAATTCTGTCAAGAAAAGAGGTATTACCCTTGTTCTTGGTGAATTCAATGCCAAAGTTGGTACTGACTCTGACCTTTGGTGAAGAGTAATAGGCCCTTTTGGTATTGGTAGCTGCAATGGCAATGGGCAACGTCTCCTACAGGTAAGTAAACTCAATGGATTCAAAAATAACTAACACTTATTACAAACACCGCAACATTTATAAGTACACATGGGTTTCACCCGATGGGCTGTATAAGAATATGATTGATTATATATCAATTATTCAGCAAATGGGCTAGTTCTGTTAGGAATACCAGGGCATATAGGGGGCTGAAATTGTATCTGACCATTACCTGGTTAAAAGTGTCTTGCATATTAAACTTAAAAAGTGTTGTGCTAGGGTTAAAAAATGTACTTTTAATACTGAAGCTCTGAAAGACCCAGTTATAGCCAAAGCTTACCATGATAGGTTATTTAGTCATTATGACAGTCATGGTATGCTTACTACTGAAGTTGAGGAAGAATGGGATCATTTTAAACAGGCTTTTTTTGGACACTAACAGTACTCTTTTAGGAAAAAAGGTGCAGAGGAGGCAGAATTATCTGAGTGATAAGGCACTTGAGCTTATTTCGGAAAGAAAGAACTTCAGGAATGTCTTTAATCAATACCCTACTAGTCCTAATAGAAAGCATTACAGAGAACTTAATAAATGTGCAAAAGATCAGTTAGCTGCTGATAAGAATCTTTGGCTTGATGGCTTAGCTGACAAAACCGAGGAAGCAGTTAGACAGCGCAACAGCAGAGAGTTGTACCAGAGAGTTAATGTTTTGTGTGGTAGAAAACGAACAGGTTGAAGGATAAACAAATTGATTGAAGGATAAACAAGGTAAGGTTATAGAAGATGAGGATTCTGTCATGGCTAGGAGGGCTGAGCATTTCAGTTATATTCTAAACAATGTGGTTAGTTATATTTCCATTGTTTGCAATGATGATAGATGCATTGTTGACTTTAATGTTGGCCCTATAACACAATCTGAAGTTATTTTGGCTGTTTCTAAACTTAAACTACATAAATCCCCAGGGGTAGATGAAATTGCTACAGAAATGCTTATAGCTGGGAATGTTTCGGTTACTACTTAGATGATTGAAATTCTGAATATCTTTTATGATAAAGGCATGGTTCCTAAGGATTTTACCAGAGCTATTGTTATGCCTATTTTCAAAAAAGGTGATCGCAGTTCTTGTGATAACCATAGGGGTATCAGTCTACTCTCTGTTCCAGGTAAAGTTCTTTCCATGAATGTGCTTAATAGAATTAAGAATCTGGTTGACAGTCAATTGCGTGATGAGCAATGTGTATTCAGATGTGGTAGGAGATGTGTGGATCAGATATTTTCACTTAGGCAGATTCTTGAGAAATGTTTAGAGTTTCAGAAACCTTTGGTTGCTAGCTCTGTAGATTTCAAAAAGGCTTTCAACTTTGTTGATCGTCATAATTTGTGGTTGATTGTGAGATCATATGGTATACCTGACAAGTTAGTGAACATAATGAAAGCTCTCTATAATAACACTGAGTCGTGTGTGAGAGTTGGTAAGGCTTGTAGCAATTTTTTTAGCATTACTTCTGGTGTTCGACAAGGGTGCATTTTGTCTCCTTTTCTCTTTAGCTTGGTTATTGATTATGTTATGCGAAATTCACTTCAAGGGAAAAATTTTGGCCTTTAATGGACTGGAGATACGAAAATTTCTGATTTAGATTATGCTGATGGTTTAGCCCTTTTGGCAAATGACGTTGATGAGATGAACTCTTTCATTGTTGTTGATTTCATTGTTGTTGATGAAACTGGTAGTAGAGTAGGTTTGGTTATAAACAGAGAGAAAACTAAAAGTGATGAAAATTGGTCAGGCAGGCTGTGATTCAGTTAATATGAATGGTTGCAGTCTTGAGCAGGTGTCATAGTTTGATTATCCTGGGAGGTATGTAACAAATAATGGAAATGTGCGGCATGAGATTAACAGACGAATAGGGATTGCTGCCGGGACTTTTAAGAATCTATGGAGAGTGTGGAGAAATAGGTGTATACACCTAAAGAATAAAATTAGACTGTATAATAGTTTGATGCTTTCTAGGGTTAGTTATGGTAGTGAAACTTGGACACTTTGTAAACAAGATAACAGGAAACTAGATGCTTTTGATTCCAGATGCTTACGCAGTATCTTGGGCATTAGGTGGTTCAATTTTGTAACTAATGATGAGGTTAAGTTTTGTAACTAATGATGAGGTTAGGCAAAGGAGTCGGCCACCTCCTTTAAGCAGCATATTGTGCAGAGAAAGACTCCGCTGGTTTGGCTATGTTGCCCGTATGGATAATTATAGATTGGGGAAAAGGGTTATGAACAGTGTGCCTAAAGGCCTCAGAAAGAGGGTGATACCTAGGATGCGGTCGGCAGACAATGTCAAACAGGACCTTATTAGAATTAGTGTGCAGTGGCCAGATGCAGCGAATGTAGCTCAGGACAGATTTGCTTTGAGAACTAAATTGCACGGTCTGATTGGATCTCCGTGGCCCATGGCTGCTTGATGATGATGATGATGATGATGATGATGATGATGATGATGATGATGATGATGATGATGATGATGATGATGATGATGATGATGATGATGATGATGATGATGGGATGAAGTTGGTCAGCAACGATGCTGATGATATCAGGGGACGTAATATGTGACAGGAAAATATTCCTCTCACCATCATATCGCCACCATCGGCTGTACTGTTTGACACCAGATAAGATGGCTCCATGGCCTCATTTTAGATGCGCAAAATTCTGATCCTTCGATCAACAGGTTACAAAAGGAGCCTTGATTCTTCTGACCAGGCCTACATTTTTACCAGTCGTCATTGGTGTAGTGTTGATGCTCTTTCGTGTTCTGCGCTAACAACATTGGCACTCGACATGGTCGGTGGCTGTTGTAGCCCATTTGCAACAAGGTTCGATACTTGGTGGATTCGGAGATGAATTTCTGCACACCAATGTTTAAATCTGCTGTGGTTTACCTGTTTGTGGCCCGTCTGGTCATTTGCACGATTCTCATCATTCTCCTTTTGCATTGAACCCTCTGATCAACAATTTTTTTTCGACCACAGGATCGCCGATCACTGGTAGTTTTTTGCTTTTCACACCATTCTCGGTAAACCCTTGAAACTGTCGTGCGTGAAAAGCCTAGAACGGCCGTATGAGAGATACTAGAACCTGCACGCCCTCTCACTAATTATGACGCCACGTTAAAAGTCGCCGTGATCGCTCGTTTTTCAAATTCTGATCCTCAATCCAACTCTAATTGATGATCGCCGGTCTGCCTAATTTATACTGCACACTGCGATCACGTGACGTATTACGTGCTGGAATGAACCATTTATGTGACGAGGGGTGGTGTACCTAATAAATTGGCATCTCAGTGTAGAATATCATTTTAACTTTTCCTGTTTTCGTGGCCAAAACAGTCAGTTATCTCAGTAATCGGATGCTTTATGTACAAAACATGTTTCTTCATTTTAAATGTGGCATATTTAGTTTATAACTTTACGAAATGTTTAATAATCTCATCGTCATTTTTGTTTCGTGGTTAGAGCCTATAAATATACACTGTTTTCCATACATTAAGGAACAACCCTATTTTATGTCAATGGGAGAGTAACATCGAAGCTCTATTACTTCTAAAACGATGTTTTTGTTTTGAAAAATGTTATAGTAGATGAAGATCTCAATGGAATATATCAATATCTCTATTTTTCAACAATATTAGTTCAGTATTTAATGAGTTAAGGAAATTTGAATATTTATCAATAACAATGCCAGTCCTATGCAATTATACAAAACTAACGAATACTGAAAGATTAATTTGCATAAACTTCTAAAATATACATTTATTTTAAGTAATTAAATCGTTTCAAATAATAAAACTTATTAAATCTTAGGTCTGAGATAAATCATTATGACTGTCATTGTTATTATTAAATAAATAGTCAGACTTCCATAAATACTCTCACAGTTTTCAAAATATATATATTAATATTTGGAAACCGTTGCGAATACCCCTAAGTAAATTTGGTGTATACATGATATTGGCAGTGTTTTGCAATACCTGTTTCGTTTAGTCTCTCCCGTTTCCGTACTCCTTTAGAATCTATTATTATTAATTGAAATCAATGAGCAATAGAAGATACCAAATAATAGAAAAAATTATTCGTAAATAAAACAGTGGGAATAATTGAACTACAATTAAAAATAGTAAATTACCACTCAAAACGTATCTTATCACAAAGGTCTTTATAATACGTCTGTGATATTATCTCATATATGTCCCCGCGTAAGTAAGCTTAGTTTGCACAATAGTTTCTTTCACTCCTCCGTTTATAGCAGGATTTGGTTCAATCGGTAGTGCGCCAGTCTTGTAATCTGCATTTCCCAGGTTCGAGTTCCACTTGTTTCAGCGTTGATAATTATCTCCGCTAAACTTTTTCCTCCATATGTGTGCTTATATTGGTCATAAACGGCACACCGATGTGCTTGGAAAGGCCACCGTCCATTGGATGGTACGTTACATCATGGCCCAGTGTACAAGAGAGATATACAATATGCACTTAAAATTTTTTTTTATATCCTTGATAAGAGGTTTCCGTCTGCCTTCTAACAGATGTCCAGTTGCCCTCTCTTCTCCCATCCTTCTGTGAGCTTTTGGAGCCCTTGTGACCCAGTCATTCAGCGCATTGTGTTTAAAAACATTTCGTTTCGAGGTGAAACAATCCAACTGTAAAGTTCCTTTGGTAGTGGAATTTTTCACTTTGTATGCAACAGGATTCTTAGCAGCAGATAACTGATCCTTTACACGTTTATTAAGATCTCTATTAGGAGTAGTAGGGTATTGATTAAGTATATTCCTGCAGTTCTTTCTTTCTGAAATATGCTGAAGTGCCTTATCACTCAAATAATTTTGTCTCCTCTGCTCCTTTTTTCCTAAAAGAGTACTGTTGGTTTCCAAATGTCTGTTTAAAACGGTCCAATTCTTAATCAACTTCAGTAGTAAGCAAACCATGACTTTCATAACGCTAAGTAACTTATCACGGTAAGCTTTCGCTGCCATTGGGTGTTTCAGAGTTTAAGTGTAAAATATAGCTTTTTTAAACTTAGCACAACACTTCTTAAATTTCAGGTACTACAAGACAGTTTTAAGAAGATAATGGTCAGATCCAATTTCAGCTCCCCTATATGACCAGGTATTCCTACAGACCCCCCCCCCATTTATTGCTAATAAATATATAATCAATCATACTCTTATGCAGCCCATCTGGTGAAACCCATGTGTGCTTATGTATGTTGTGGTGTTTGTAATATGTGTTAGTTATTCTCAAACCATTAATTAAATTTACTTACCTGTAGGAGCAGTTGCCAATTTCCATTGGAACTGCTAATGCCGAATGGACCTATGAACCGTCCCCAAAGGTTAAAGTCAGTAACAACTTTGGAATTAAAGTCGCTTTCTTTGTCAACTTTGTCGCCAACTTTGGAATTAACATCTCCATTTTTGACATAATTCAAAGTATCCTGAAGTTGTTCGTAAAACCTATCCTTTTCATCCTCATCGGCATCCTCAGTGGGGGCATAAGAGCAGATAACATTCAAGTCTTTAATGCTTCTCTGAAATTTTGCTGTAAGAAACTTTTTATTAATGCATTCATGTCCTAGTAGAGCATCACTAGTGTGTCTGCTGAGAAGCAGATCCACGCCTTGGTGTTGTTTATTGATTTCCCTTCCTGAAAAGAGAAATTTAAGTTTTTTTTAAGAATCTGATAGTTATCTGTCCATCTGGTCTGTTTCAAACCGAGAATATCTAAATTATAACGGTGGAATACTTGTGTGAGGACATCAAGAGAAAAAGCTCTGTGCAGAGTCCTCACATTCCAACTATCTCTGGAGAGAAAATGGTTAGTGGGACATTTAAAGAAACTATGTTTATTGAGAGAGGGAATGCCGATAATATCAAACAGCCTCCTAATCGCAGACATGGGGCAAAGATCCTTTCCCCCATCACTAAAGTCTGAAGCCATCTACACTGGAAGATTTCCTCCAATGTAGAATTTGACGATGCCAGTAGAAGCAAAGAGTTCAGATGGCTGTGATGACCTTTCTCAGGATTATCCACCAGCTGATAGACATATCCTGTGAATCTATTCACTTGGGGCTGTCAACCCACAAACAAACAGAAAACACAGCGGAAGATTTTCCGTCCACAGAAGCCCACCAGTGCAGCAAATTCAGGATCCATAATCAAGCTCACAGACATTATTCCGTTCAAATTGGTATATACATAGATAGCGCCAGTACCCTGTGTGGTTGATTACTCCTCAGCAGGGTAGAAAAAAATAGAAGTAGTCGTAATTGTTCAGATCAGTAGGCCCCACTTATCTGGCAGCCCTCCACTTCCGTTCCCTTTCACAAGAGAGTATGTCATTTGAAAGGTACTAACGGTCTGCACCACGAGAAGGCGGGGTCGAACACTAGGTATTAGGCCGGGCCGGTTCTATGCATCATCACAGGCCAATTCTAGCAAAGTCCTGTTTTATATTGTCTTCTCAGAGCATCCTCGGTTTCCTCCTTTTCCTGAGGCCTTCAGACACACTGTTCATAATCCTATTCATTAATCTACAGTTATGAACATGGTCAAACAAACACAGTGTCTGTTTGCACAATAAGCTGCTCAACGAAGTTGTCTACTTCTTTGCCTAACTTCATCATTACTTACAAAATCAATCCACCTAATGGTCAAAATACTGCGTAAACATTTAGAATCAAAGGCATCAAGTTTCATGTTATCTTGCTTACAAAGGATCTAGGTTTCACTACGATAATTAACCCTAGGAAGGACCAAATTATTATACAGCCTAATTTTAGCCTTTAGGTGTATATGCTTTTTTTTTTCACACTTTTCAAATGGACTTAAAGATCCCAACAGTAACCCGTGTTGTTCTCTATGTCTCATGCTTTACATTGCTAATACCTGTTAAACAGCTCCCGAGATAATTAAACTGAGATAATTGCTCAACAACGCAAACCTTCAAAGCAACTGAAGTACAAGCTTCCAGATCAATTTTCATCACTTTAATTTTCTCCCTGTTTATCACGAAACCTACTCTATGACCAGTGTCACCAACAGCCCCAATTAATAAATTCATCTCTTTAACATCATTGGCTAAAAGGGACAAATCATTCGCATAATCTAAATCAGAAATTTTGAAATCTCACTACCGTTTAAGTACAAAATATTTCCTTTGCAGGGAATTCCTCATAACATGATCAATAACCAAACAAAACAGAAAAGGGGACAAAAACTCCACCCACGTTTAATTCCACTAGCAATGCTAATCCAATTGCTACAAGCCTTACCAACTCTCACACACGATTCAGTGTTGAATAACTTGTCAGGTGAGCTATGCCTCTTCAGATCAATCACATATTATAATGATCAATAGAATCAAAAACCTTTTTGAAATCTATAAAACTAGTAACGACCATCTTCTGAAAATGTAAACAGTGCTCAATAATCTGCCTAAATGGAAATATTTGATCTACATACCGTACCACTTCTGAATCCATACTGTTCATCCTGCAGTTGCCCACCAACCACATTCTTAATTATATTAAACACAAACCTTGAAAGACCTTTACCTGGAACAGAAAGTAGACTGATTCTTCTATAATTATCACAAGAACTGCGATCACTTAAAAAAAATGGGGATAATAACACTAGTAAAAATCCTTAAGAGCTGCACTTATATCAGAAAAAAAAAACATTCAAAATTTCAGTCAGCCAAATGATAACACAAACATCCCCAGCTCTAAGTATTTAAATAATAATTTCATTTATCCCTGGAGATTTATGAGTTTTAATTTAGAGAGAGCTAAAGCGACTTCAGAATGTGATATAAGGACAACATTAAATCCATCAATTCGAACATCTCTGAAACGCTCAGCCCACGTAACCACTACAGAATCCTCATCTTCAAAACTTTACCATGTTTATCCTTCAATTCCTCTGCATTAGTCTCTTTATCCCCCACAAAATACTAACTGTCTGATGCATCTCTGCTGTTGTACTGTAAATACCTTTTCTCCTCTGTTTCTCTTTACCCAAAAGTGTACTGTTAGTTTAAAAAAAATCCTGTTTAAACCGATTCCATTCTTTCCGTTTCAGTGGTAAGAAAACTAAGAAAACCACGATTATCGTATGACTAAGTAGCCTATCGTGGCATGCTTTGGCTCTATTTAGATCTCTAAGAGCTTTTTTTAGTCTTAACGTTAATTCTCATAAATTTAACACAACATTTTTTTAAGCTTCAGTTGTAAGATACTTTTGACAAGTTTATGGTCAGACCCAATTACGGCTTATCTATATGATCTGGTATTCCTAATCGAACTAGCCAGTTGTAGGAGAGGTTCCCTATTGCCTTTACAATCTCCAATGACAAAGGGATCTATCATCTGTGCCCAAATGTCAGAGTCAGTACCAACTGTAACACTGAAGTCACCAAGCACAAGAGAAATATCTCTTTTATTGACAATGGTATACTAAAGTTGTCTGTGAAACCTCCTTTTCATTCTCACCGGCGTCCTTCTGTGTACGTTATCTTGCATCTGGCAAAGTATACAAGGAAATGACATGAAATGTCATGTACATATAAAATTTGCAATGAGGAAGAAAAATGGTGCACACTTAACCGACGCTCCAATGTGTATGCAAATTAGAGTTTTTATAAAAGAACGTGTAGAAGCGGTCGCCACTCATTTCTGTTCCAGTCAGAATGACGTTAACTTGGGAAGCAATTTGGTTTCATGATGCTGGAAAGATAAAATGTTGATAACTGTATACGATGCAGAGCGATAGGAAGGATGTTAGTGGGCCAAACCCTGACTGATATAACTAGGGCCTTAAATGCGGCGTAAAGTGTCATTTCAAGACTTTAGAGAGAATTTAAAAACCAATAAGAGGTCTTGTTTTAATCATAGAGCAAGACAAAGTCGTCCCAGGGCCGCAGTTGTTCAGGACAATCGCTATTTGTCTTTAACAGCAAGACGTCATAAGAGAATGATAGCTGGAAACTGTCTAATGAGGTGCCACAAGGACGACACTTTCAGGCCTACTATGTATAGGGAGACTGCATAAGGAAAAAAGTCTATATGCAGGAAGTCATATGGTTTTTTGCCCCCTCACCCTATTAACACAAAACGCTTTTCTTTAACGTGGTATAGACATCGTTGTTGAAGTCCAGGGCAGTGGTCGAATGTAAACTTTTCAGACGAATTCTGATTTGGTATGAATGCAACATAGGATCAATTCTCAACTATGTTCTTGAAAAAACGGAACGTACCATAACCGTTGTAACTGCAGAAAAATGGATCATAGTTGCTTGATATGATCATCATCCAGTTTGTTGGTGGTAATGTGATGATCTGAGATGACTGGCCACACCAAGAGTCATATCTATCAGGAAGGAATTCGCTAATTTCTCAGCAATAAAGGAACAAAATTCTTTCTCTCTAAGTAAGACTTTTCTAAGAAGGGGTATTCTCGGCCTTGATATCATTTTTATGGAGGATTATGCATGTGGTCCACAATTTCAGTAAAAGTGAGGCTATTCATATTATGGAGTGACTAGGCAGGTCGCCATAGCTGAGTTCAATTGGGTATTCATGGGACATTCTGGGGAGTCCTCTTCCAGAGCCATCTATGGGCTACTATCTTATGGAGATGTGTGTGCTTTATTACCATAAAATATCATCAACAGCCTCATTAAATATGAGGATATGAGAGTAAACTAATCAACTTTCTTGATTAGTGAATCAAAATTATCATTTTGCATTTAGCACAATATTTTTGTCAAAAAACACTTTTTTATGTTTTGCAAGACACAGTCTCAAAACGTATTGCAAAACAATTAGCACTAGCTAAAATATTATCAAATATAAAATTATTAAAGCTTTGCGACCTCATACCAAGTTCTGGAGATCCTGAGTTTGAGAACCACTGTTTTAGACGAAAACTATTTTCAGTTATGTTCATTGGTTTATCATATTTCCTTTAACATTAATCAGCAGTTTAGTTTTGTATTGGAAGAGGGTTTCAGGAAATTATTAATTTATTGAGCAATAAAACTGTTTTGAGAAAAAATTCCTCATCTCCCTGGTTTGAAATCATACTTAATGATAAAACCATTTCCAGACTTCTCTATAAACTGATTTTTTTATCAAATGAAATGGTTTACATTCTTTTTCGCATTACATTGACTAATTTTACTGCTCGAGATGTTATTTTTCGTTATCAGAGTCACAGATGGCTTTTACTTTCTCATCCAGCATTACAAGAGTCTTCATAAGAGTTTGTTTGGTTCAGAAGTTGTTATTTTTTTTTCGTCAACATTTCACGATTCTTTTTTATTACAAAAATATCAAGCTGAAATGGAATTATTTTCTTCGTTACATCACCATGAGAACGGCAGCTGAAGATTAACCTTATCGAAATTGGATTGCCAAACCTTTACTCTTTAAACAAATGTTAATTCTTTCAATGCTTGCTATTTAAATACCTTTGAGGGAAAACAAAGTATGTTCATTAATGCTATTTACTGCAGTTCAACCAGTCAGTTATTATATACCAGCACAAAACATTTCAAATCTAATAGTGAAAAGAATATTTAAGGATGAAAATGTTTTTATTGCAGTATTTGTGCATTTAAATTTTGTATGTTAAATATAATTAAAAAAACTATTCACGTAATTTTTCTTTTGTGAAAAAAACCTGTCCTGTATTTGAAATATCTAATCGACATTTACATAATTAAAAAAACTTTTTTCATTACTGTATTGCCATGCTTTAATTATTTCGTCCTTCTTTCATTAACAGACCTGTGTATGCTTTCAGATCCCCGTTTCTTTGACAAAGACGCATTTCTTCCCATTGAAATGGCTCGTTAATGATATTTAGTTCTCGTGATAAACTAAGCTTTGTTTACATTCGTTCCTTTTTCTTTCTTCACTGATACGTGAGGATAATTTGAAGAATTAATAAAAAAAAACACTGCGATGATAATTTTTGTTTTTACAGATTTCTCAGTGTATAGAGAAAGATTTTAGCTTGCACGTTTTCTTTTCGTCCCAATAATACCATTTGTAGAGAACAATGGATTCGTTTCCGGGTTATTTTATGTAATAATTGAGTTGTGACGTCACTCTGAACCAACCAATCGCATTGTAAACTCAGAGTTGCGTGGAAAAAAAGTGCCCAAAAAATTCACCAGTGGCAGTTGTTTCTAATCCTGTCATTCCGTATAAATAATTGCGGTGGCGATAATAAGCTGGCGCATTCACAAAAGTACAAAAGGGGAAACATAACGCAGGTTCTTTTGTTTTAGTTCAGAATGAAGTTTTGTTGCTTGAAATAAGGATTCAACGTGCACAATTGTTACGTTCGTCGTTAAATAATACAGACGGGTTTTTCTTTCGTCAATATAAATACCAAAGAATGATTCTCGGTGTATTGAATTTAAATTTATGTAATGAGGAAGGTTAATTTTTGTTCTTGAGTAAAGAAACAAGGCTTAAGGGAAAAATTCTTTCAAGCTGATTTTAAATATTCGTAAATTTTGAGGAGTAGAACAAGGGAGAGAGGCAATCTATTTAAAACATGACAAAAGAAAAAAAAACAACTCTTTGAAGAAGATAAGGTGAAAATGATGTTAAACGAAGCAACATTGCATGCCGGGAAGAGTTGTTGTGAACCGATACATCTTTGCCACGAACACCTGCAAGTTGCACTTTCTTTCGATGGATGCAAATATAAATCTTCCTTTTTTTCCCTTAGAAATAACCGTCAAAAGGCGAATAATTAAAAAAAATGTTCAATCATGTCTTTGTTTTTTTACTATATGAAGAATAATGTTTTTGATTAAAAACTGTATTTCTGTAAGATCCATTCAATTTCAAACATAACTGCATAGAATTTCAAATATTTTTCCGTTAAGCATTAGAATATATAAAATCAAGGTCGGTTCTACCGTTGGAGGTGGGAGAACAAGGGGGCCATGCCCCTCCCCCATTTTCAGAAGGCTAACAGAGGCAAAAAAATATTAAAGTTATTTTTTATTTTTATTTCATGCATTTTCAAGAAATTTTTAAATGATCTGAAGAACGTAGGGAGAAAATGTCAAGCTGCACCAGAAGTCTAGTCCCTTGTCCTCCCCGCTTTTACTTTATTTTTGGCTCGATTTTTTTTCTTGTCCCCCTCCCAGATCGTTTTTTTTCCAGACGCGGCGTGTATAAAATTAATTTTTAAAAGCATTTCTGATTTAATAACTGCTAACAAATGATTCATAATTAGGTTTTAAGTCATTTAGCTAGCAAAAATGTTCTGCAAATCAATTTTCTTCTAAATCGAGAATGAGAACAAAGGGCAAAGACTCCCCATCTTTGTCCCTTTGTCTGGATTATCCGCAATCTTTTCTCTTTTCCCCATTCATTCATTTAATATTACTCGCTGTTGTATTAAACCTTCCTTTTTTTCCCTTCAAGTTTTCTATGTTTTTTTTTTATCACATTTCATATTATATGTTTGTCTTCGTCTGTGTAACTAGTCTTTGTATTTATATGTATCAAATAATTATGCAGTTCCTGTAAATGTGTTTGTCGTTTTGTACTATCATAAATATTTCCTTTTGATTTCTGAAATGTACTGGGGCATCAAGCCAATTGAACGTTTAAATTAATATCTAAAATTACCTGTACCTTGGCTATACTGTAACCCCCTGCATGAAATAAATTATTATATTATATATTTTATGATTATTTTAGTTTTACGACAGAATCTAAACGCTTATGATTCCATTTAATCGGCTTAACACAGCCGAATTATTTTCAGTTGCGCCAGGTGAACGAAACAAGGACCTTACCACTCACCATAGCAACGCATGATGATATTTAAATCGTTTGAATTGGTTTAAATCTATATGTATTAAGGAATTTTCCAAAAAGCAAAATGTGCAGTTACTTTGAATGGTTTTAAGAGAAGGGATCCTGTGAAATGTGGGGGTTTTATTTAGGCAGTTTTCCGATGAAAATAAATAGTTTGAGAAGTGGATTTTTGCATTTGTAGGTCTAGATGCATTTGCATCGCTTATACCTATAGAGCATATCACACTGTTTAGAATTTTTTAGTAAAAAGAATCATTTATATTGTTATGAATTTTTTTAATAGAAAAACTGAGCGTGAGTTCAAATGATAAAAAAAATGATCACCAACCAAATGATAAATTAACCAATTTAATTTAAAAGGTTCAATTATGTCTTTCAATTACGTCAACTTGTGTCTTTCCACAAAAGAATTATAATTTAAACTAAACACAAATCTGTCTACCAACAAACATTATTTTGGTGATTTATTATACCACCAAAATAATGTTTTACAATATCTAATTATTCTTAAATGTCTCGCTGAACTGTTTTCGCACGAAAATTAGATTACATAACGCTAACTCTACTATAAAACTAAATACAAAACTGTATTAAAACACAATTCAACTCTTTTTATTATGGTGAACTTCCCAAAGTTTGTCTTCACTCGTTATATTTTTAAAGTCTCTCTCTGTTCCAATAGCCTAATGACATAATTCTCACGCAGAGGTACAAAGCGAGCATCAATGACACAGCAATCATGGTTTTACTCTAGCACGTTCATCTGTCGTAACAATATTTTATTGTTACGAAATGCTTTTGGCTTTCAATGATTAGTGGCCAGGCTGAATTGTCTTCTCGACAGTCACACACCCATGATTTATTTTCGGGGGGGGGGGGGAGGAAGAATAAGACTTGCATAGTGTTTCCCAACTATCTAAATATTCCATCGGACAGGAAAGTTTAAAATAATGTTCTAGATGAAATAAATTTTTATAGTTGTTTTTAAATCTATTTTTAGTGTAGGACATGTACTATGTGCTAAAATAAAATTATACATGGACACCTGATTTTGATTTCGAAACAGGTAGACAAGTTTGAGATTTCATATAAGCCAACTGGATTTTCGAGGGGGGGAGTACCACTGGTCCTCACATCATATACAACTCTGCACGACAGAATCTAAACGTTCATGATTCCATTTAATCGGTTTAACATAGCGGATTTCTTTTTACAGCGTTAAGCATAAAATGGGATGGGCTGATTTCATTTGGTAAAATCAGGACATTTTTCCTCGAAAAATGTTTCCTCTGGAACATTTCCTAACAGAATTGAGAATGAAACTATTTTAATATCAACTGGTCAATGAAAAGTATCGGAAGGATATGCTTTGTTAACTATCTCTATTTGCCGTACTTTTAATTAGTTTTATTTCTAAGAAGTGTATTTGTTCAAATTTGTTGTCATTAGAAATTATGCATTAAATTTAATCAACATATAAACAACGCAAAAGCAAAATTTAATTGCAAAATCCTAAATTTGATTTACGACAAATTCAATATGATCAGTCATTGGAGGCTTTACTCTAGCTGACCTCCAAGCTCCCCTTCTTTAGTTCAACGCTAATTCGTTGGAAAGAATATATTTCTTACTTTCTTCTTCCCATGTTAAATCGACAGATTTGGTAACCCTAACTATGATAAGTCATATTTAATTATAGGAAGATGCCTATGCTATTTCTGTAAACATGCATGAAAATTTAATCAACATATAATGTTGATTAAATTGTTGATTAATCCCATGGGGATAATGTTGATTATTCCCACAATATAATGTTGATTAATCCCTTGGGGAGTGGGTCCCGAAGGACCCACTCCCCATGGGGAAAGCACGTGCTCCGTCTCAAGACACTACACGTGCATAGCAACTAGAGGCTTGGAAGAGAGAAGGTGAAGTTTGTCTCAGGGGAGACCAGTAGGGACATGGAGTATGGGTGGTGTTAAAGGGGGTGCTGAGTGCAGCCCGGGCCAATATACTACAGTGGACCCCCGATATAATGCGCATGTCGGGCGGGAAACAACACCCTCGTTATAAGGTGAACCGCGTTATACCGAGCGGCACGGTGGCGACACAATAAATTTCACACTGTAAGCTTTTCTTTTACTCATCTTGCATACAATAATTAAACACTATTCAAAATACATGCAGGAACTCAATACATACACAATTATTCAATACGCAGTAACAATAAAATGCGATACTCACTAACGCCGCACGGACCTGTATAAACATGTTTGAACTTATCGCGAACATCGCCCGCGCTATAACCGAGTGCGCGATATAGCGAGCAGTGCTATAACGAAGGTCCACTGTATTTTTAACTACTTGTGTCCAAATCAGTGGTTCTCGACCTTTTATGCTTCACGTACCCCCTGGAAATGTGTATGTAATTGGCGTACCCCATGTATAGACAGATAAAATTATAGTTATAGAATAACAATGGGAATAAAATAAAACGTATATATATATATACACATTAAATTTTTTTTACTTAACTTACATTTAGAGACTTTTGAGCTCTGACGGCGTATCCCAAAATTTTAACCGCATACCCCCTGTGGGTACGCGTACTGCACTTTGAGAACCCCTAGTCTAGATAGTATTTTATTGCTTTTTGTCGTTATCTTTGCTTGTTCAGAGTTTTATTTGCACTATATCTCAATCGCCTGGACTCTCCTGTTGTTGGTTGGTTTGCCCGCTCCTTCAAGAGAAGTGACTCATCTAAGGCATATAAAATTTTTATTTATGGATGATGTAACAAAGGGTAATACTGCTTTCGTAGCCAACCAATAGGTTACATACATTAGTTCTTAAATCTATAGAGACTGCATTGACTGGTGATAGAGTACACAATTACTGTATCGTTTGCATTAAAATCTTATATACGTTGAGATCACTGTAACTCTCAAATCTTGTCTTTATGGGTACAGCATTTAAAACACTTATTCCATTAGAACCATTAGAAATTAACGTACAAACTATTTACTGTGATGGTGAAATCAAGTTGTTATTCAATGAAAACTAATTTCATAATCTAGTAAAATATATTTCAACCTTATAGTCAATCGATAGTTTCATTTTTCCTGTGGCAACCGCACTCCATCATACACTGACAGAAATAGCGTATTATTGTATAGGATGTAGCTCTTCCGGTAAATATTCTGCAACGCACTTTTGCATGTATAATTATAATTCACCCTTTCCATCGTTTGATGCACTTAAGTTCAAAAGTCATCAGCGCCATGTTTTGAAATTTCGAATATTGCACAGAACATTACCAAAAGTTAATCTTTTTTGTCGCAGTGGCGAAATATATTTAAACATTTTGACATAAAAGTAAAAGTATTTTCATAACTTTGATAAGTTTATTCTAACGTCAGGTTTACATTTCTATAATATTCTTCGAATTTTTCTATTATATTTTACTGTATGATTAACAGAAGCACCAATTCGCCAGCTGGTCGAACTAGGAGTGTATGAAGAATCTCGCTTCATCGCTACTGCATTGGTTATCGTATCTTACAGCGGCAGTTACATCTTCCATATTCAATTCACAGAATTCAATGAGCAGAAATTTCTTTCGTTGGAAGCACTTTGTCGATTGCTTTGCACCATACATAATATTTCACACCGCTAGAGTTGTTGTCACTGTCAGCAGCAATGAAGCCGATTCACTGTAAGTGTAATTATTTAAATTATTGTTTTGAAAAACGAGATGGAACTCTCCTTTATTGTCCTATGCCCAGCTTTCTTATTCCAAATTATATGAATTTCGTATGTATTGATAGAATTGCTCTACCGATGAACATATGCAAAATAAACGTAAACTGTGTCCTATCGCGTTCTATATCTGTCAGCTTATTTCCTGTGATTCAGGATTATTTGCTGAAGTGGTTTATGACTTCTTAATCTACATGTTACTCTTCTCATTAGCATAATAACTAAAGATAATGTTATTATTACTACAAGTATAATAAAAAATATACAAAGTAATTAAAATATTTTTTAGATAAAGTAACCTACGAGTACTAATGCTACATTGCCGAGGCTACATTCAGTCAATATACTGTGAAAAATATATGCTGTGATACATTTCACTCACAACGATAAGTTTAATGTTTTTCGCTTAACTTCGCCTTTTAAAGAACAAATTAATGACGTTAAGTGCGTACCTACTGTACTGCACTACATTCATATACGTATAATTAGATGCATTAAAATTTTTTGAATATATAAGAGAAATATACGAAAATTTGAAATTGGAAAGTTATGTAAATTCGTACTCAAATATTTAAAAACAAAATATAAGCAGTAATCTGGTTCAATTATTGTTTATTGTTTTTTTTTTAAAATAATCTACAAATCTCTTTCCGAAAAGAGCAGAATTAAGTTGTGAAATCTCATTATTTAGAACATCTCTGAAATGCTTAGCCTATATAGTCACAACAGAATCTTCATCACAATAACTTTACCATGTTTATCCTTCAATCCATGTATACCTATTCGTTTCTTCCCACACAAAAAGATTAACTATCTGGTACAACCCTCTGCTGTTGTGCTGTCTAACTGCTTCTTCTGCTTTGTCATCCAAGCTATCAAGCCAAAAATAATTATCAGCTGTTAACTGATACTTTACACGTTCATTAAAGCCCATTGTAATGCAGTCTGTTACGACTAGTATGGTGTTGATTCAAATTATTCCTGCACTTTATTCTTTCAGAAATAAGTTCCATAGCCTTATCACTCAAATAATTTTGCTTCCTCTGTTCTTTTTACACAAAAGAGTACTTTTGGTTTCAAGAAAAGCTTTTTTAAACTTATCTTTTTCTTTCTCAACTTCAGCGGTAAACAAACAACGATTGTCATAATGACCAAGTAGCCTATCACGGTATGCTTTGGTTATATCTGGATCTTTCAGACCTTCAATGTTAAAAATAATTCTTAGCCTTAGCACAACATTTCTTAAGCTTCAGTTGAAGACACTGTTGACCAGGAAATGGTCATACCCAATTTCGGCTCCCCTGTATGATGTGATATTCTTAATCGAACTATCCAATTTGCTGTTAATTAAAATGTAATCTTCATAGTCCTGTGCAGGCCCGGATCTAGAACAAAATCGAAGGAAGGGCGGGAGGGGGAAAGTATCGCATTCGAACCTAAAATACCCGAAAGGGAGAGGGCAAGAGACTGGATTTTCAACGCAGTGTAACATTACCCCCTCTCTCGGTTCCACAGGTCATTACAATAATTCTTGAAAAATGCATGGAATATAAATAAGTTTAATAAAATTTGCATCTGTTACCATTATTAACATTCTGAAGGGAGGAGTTATGACTCTCTTTCCCCCCCCGCCCCCAGTTCCGGCCCTGTTCCTGTGTAACACATCAGGTGAAACCTATCTGTATTTATAAATGCCCCAGTGTTTGTAGTACGAGTTAGTTATTTGCAAACCATTAAGTTTACTTACCTATAGAAGATGTTTCCCATTGCCATTAGAACTACCAAAGCCAAAAGGACCTAAATTCCCTGTCCAAATTTAGCATTAAAGTCGCCTAGCATAAGAGATATATCTTCTTTCTTCACAGAATTCAAAATATCCTTAGTTTTCTGTAAATCCTATCTTTCTCGTTCTCATCAGAGTCCTCGGTGGGGGCGTAAAACAGATAGTAGTCAAGTCTTTAATTTTGTTTGATATTTAGCTGTAGAAATCATTCATTAATCCAGTTATATCCTAGAAGAGCATTACTGGCATGCCTGCTGAGAAGCAAACCTACTCATTGGAGATACTTTCCATCCTCCCTCCCTGAAAAGAGAAATTTAAAGTTATTTTTAAGTATATCACTTTCCCCTATCCATCTGGTTACGAAAGCCTGGAATAGCTAAGTTATAACGTTGGAATTCCTGTGTGAGTACATCAAGAGAATAATCTTTTATGTAACGTCCTTACGTTTCACCTATCTGCAGAAAGAAAATGATTAATAGGATTTTTTTAAGGAAATCAATTTATTGAGAGAGGTAAGGACTAACAATCTTAAACAGCCCCTAGTCGTAGGCGTGGGAAAAAGACCCGTTCCCCACTACTAAAGGCTCAAACCACCTATGCTGGTAGGTACTTCAAGCACCACCTTTTCAAAATGGCCTTTTTAAGAACCAGAAACTGACATGCATGACAAACATTATTCCAGTGTGGGATTGGTGATGCCCAACTTGCTACATGAAGGTTCAAGTACCTACGATGCCTCTGATCAGAATTATCCACCAGTTGATATAAGATATCCTGTATCTCTGTTCAGTTAGGTCTGGCAATACACAGACAAACAGAAAAACACAGTGGCAGATTTTCCCTCAACAGAGGCCCACCACCCTACTCTTTGGTCTGCAACTTTGAGGATTATTTCGAGTACTCTTTTTTTTTCTTTTTTTTTTGTGGGGGGGTATCAAAGAATAGATGTATCTTGCCGTATTTATAATTCAAAAATCCAATTTCTAGTACTGATTTTTATGAAAGAAATCTGTAAATTTATATTAGTAAGCTGCAATGACTTAAACAGTATTTTCTCGTTGCTATAATTTATTCCAGAATTGTCCTAAAGATTGATTTGGTCTTGGTGGATCCAATTGCTGAACAGAGCTGTCTTGCGACATTATCATATAAAAATAAACCAATCAGAGACAACTAATCCAAATGACCCAAATTCATGAACAAGACACTTCTTTTCCGAAGTTAAGAGAACAATCGAGGTTAAATATTCCAATCACTAAGCCTTACTTACAATTTTCTAGAGTGTTCTTCTTGTCATTACAGAATATGAACAAAAATTTACAGATTAATAACATTATAACTCAATGAACTATATCAGTGCACAATACTATATCATATCCACCACCTACATTAACTTCAAAACCATAGACTGAAATAATTAGCTGGAATAAATTGCTCCTCTCTTGAGTGGGAAACAACCTCTCGGCATGTTTCGAGGAGACATGTGTTCGAATACCACTCAAGGCAAACCCTAATTTTTCCCAGCTAATTATTTCAAGTATGTTAGTAGGGGTAAAATGAGAGTTCTAATTTGGAGGCGGGTACATGTTAAGTCTATGAGACCCGCCTCCCACTGCTCTTCAGCAGGCGATGGGCGCAAAAAGGTTTCCCAAGATCAACGAACCCTCTGCGCACCGTGTTTTAGGTCAAGCAAGGACGTTCTGGATCAGTGCATACAACTTAAGTATGGATGTAAGGGTGAGAAGGAGAATCTTTTACGAGATTGGCAGATGGAAGGAGGAAGGGAGTAAGTAAAACAGGTTTTGAGGCGGTGAATTCACCATTTCGTTTGCCGCAGCGGAAGAGTGCAGACGTGTTGATTGCTCTGCTTGTAATCGGTTGAGTAACCTATAACTGAGGTGGTGGTCTTAATCCCCACGGATTTATAGGTCAACCAGTATTAACACTGCACAATTAAGGACTTTCTATCGGCAATCGTAATATTTTATATGCTCTGAGTTTGGTAGTTAGGTGAATTATCCCTGTAAACGTATTTTAATAGTGTGAGAGGAGTCGTTATTATTAAAAATTTTTCCATGTCAAATTTGTGGTAAAAGCTTTGCTTATTCAACTGGCTTGGCACGTCATAAAAGATCTCAGGAAGTAAAACTGTAAAACTTGGAGATCTAAGGAGGGATGCTCTCTGGCGTCATGAATTATCCCATAGTGCTGAAGCTCTATTCAAATGTGGAATATGTGAGACGCCATTTCGCAGGAAAGACAGCTATGTGCAGAATGTTCAAAGGCCTCATAAGCAAGTGAAGAAGCTGAAGGAGACAAAGTTTGACATTGGTGAACCACCACAGAAGGAAATTTGCAATGATCCCCGTGAATTTGCAGATGTGATAAAAAGAACTGTGTCTACGCGTAAACTGTTTCCTAATGAAGAAACAAACAAGGATTTAACTTTTTTCCTTGATGCTTCTCGTGATGAGTTGGACGGTATCCTGAAAGAAGAAATAAGCTTAAACGGAATATTAAGTGGTATCTAGTTGTGCAGGTGCAATTTAAAAGAAAAGTCAACCCTTCAATTTTTGAATATAGTCATCCGTATTTCCGGGTTGGGTTGGGTTGTTTTACCTCTGAGCGGCACTTTTTTGCACACCATGGGCTAAATGGCCAGGTCACAAGGACCCCGAAGTCTCAGAGAAGGTTGGGGGAGGGGACCCACTGGAACAGCTGTTGGGAGACAGATGGTAGCCTCCCGTCAAGGCCATCCAGCGTGTTCTTTAACGTGCACAGGGTATGGCTCTCCCGCACACGGGACCACGGCTTAACGTCCCATCCGACGGACGTCGGCCTTTTCAAGCCCATCGGTGTCCCCTACTGACCGTGGGCAGGGCCGGGAAATTTTGTGGAGATAAATCTCAACGCTGACCCAGTTGGGACTCGAACCTGGGAACTGCAGATTACGAGCCTGGCGCGCTACCGACTGAGCCATCCCCACCCCCCGTATTTCCGGAGTAAATGCTATATTAGTCTTGAAGATTATTTTGTAAAGAAGGATTTACTATCAGCGTATGAAAAAATCAAAGCCTCTTTTGAAGAGTATGAAGGACTCCAGAGTGGATGGCTGTTAGATAAGGTCATGCAAGCAGAATTAAATATTGGGAAATACATGCCTTTAGCTGGCTCCTGTTTCTTTCCGTACCTCGTGAATTACAAGTGAAACGTGCAATTGTAAATATACGCAATAATGATCAGAAGTGCTTTATTTTTTCAGTTTTAGCTGCTCTTCATCCAGCAAAAGAAAACGCACATCGCCTTAGCAATTATCAACATTTCGAAAGTGAGTTAAATACCACAGGTCTAAGTTTTCCAGTAACTTTAGAACAATTAGAAAATTTCGAAAAAAATAATGATCTCTCGATAAATGTCTATGGTTATGATAAAGATATATTTCCTCTTTATGTTACTCATACCCAGTCTGAAAAACATATTAATCTTTTGCTGCTCTCAGATGATGAAAATCGCCATTATTGCTACATTAAAAATACAAGCAGGTTGCTGAGTGTATTGACAAAGCATAAAGGAGTAGCATTCTAATGCAATTATTGCCTACATCGATTTACGAAGAAAGAAACTTTGGAGCAGCATCTAAATTACTGCCGAGAGCACGGTCCTCAGAAAATCGAATTACCTAGTGAAACTGACAAATGGTTGAAATTTGACAATTACTCTTACCAGTTAAGAGTACCATATGTAATTTATGCAGATTTTGAATCTTTGTTGAAGAAGGTAGATACTTGTACACCAAATCCCGAAACTTCTCATAACACCGTCGTATCTAATCACGAACCTTGCGGATTTTCTTATTTGGTAATTGGGCCTGATGGACAAAGCTGTAAACCACCGGTTCCTTATAGAGGAGAAAACGTCGTGGACTCTATTTTACGTCATTTATTAAAAGAGGAAGAAGACATCCAAGCATCTTGAAAGAAATTAAACCAATACAAGTGTGTATTGAAGATGAGAGAGTATTCCAAGAAGCAGATATATATCATATTTGCAAGAAATCATTAGGAGCAAACCGTGTGCGTGACCACTGCCACATTACTGGAAAATACCGAGATGCTGGTCACAATGCATGCAATTTAAATTTCAAGATTGCTGAAAAAATCCCTGTCATCATTCATAACCCCAGAGGATATGATGGCCACCTCTAATGCAAGGAATTCGAAGTATTAAAAGTAGACGAATTAAATATATCGCTAATAACATGGAAAAGTACATTACTTTCTCCCTTGGAACACTTCACTTTATAGACTCATTTCAGTTTCTAAACGCATCACTAGAAAAGTTAGTTAAGAACTTGTCCATTGAGAAGTTTAAAATTTTAAGCATGCATACAGAATTTTCAAAAATACATTTGCTTCTGAGAAAAGGTGTCTACCCATATGAATACGCTGACAGTTGCGAAAAATTCGAGGAAACGATTTTACCACCCGGTGAAGCATTTTTTAACCAACTCACTGGAGAAATGATATCAGAAGATGACTATGAACATGCTCAGTCTGTGTGGGAAGCCTTTGATGTGCAAAATCTCGGGGAGTACCATGATGTATACGTCAGAAGTGATACACTTCTACTTGCTGATGTGTTCGACTATGAAATTGATAAACCTTCGAAATACATTTTATACCTAGATGCAAACAATTTATATGGTTGGGCAATGTCTCAGAGCTTACCAATAAGGGAATTCCAATAGATGAGCCATACATATATTAAAGAATTAGATATTTCAAATATTCCTCTTCACTCCGAAACAGGGTACATCTTAGAAGTGGACTTAGAATACCTCAAATCACTGGATAATGCTCATAGTGATTATCCACTCGTACCTGAAAAGTTCCGAGTAAAGCAATCCAACAGTCAAATCCAACAAATTCTCGCGCTCGTCGTAACTCGCTCGGGTCAATGACCACGACGCTCCCCCACCTACCACTCTCGCCACCGCGCCGCGCCATTTTTCTGTCAGTCTGCACTTATTCCTCGTGTTTGATGTGTGTTTCGTTCGCTCTTGTAGTTATTATTTTAGCATTTGCATTTATTTCAATGTTAGTTTTGTGTTATGACTTTTTTTGTAACATTGTGACTTAACGGTGATATACTATGGCTGTACCTAAGCTGTCAGATCCCTACAATAGACAGAAGTATACTAAGTAAGGATCAGCAATATCTACTTGATATTTCCATGGCAATAAAGTCGAGAAACTGTAAAGAGGATTTGGCTGTACGAGAACCTGGTCCCTTGTCACACTCGAGGTGGTTGACAACAGCAAATCGAACTCTCAGATTGTACTTAAGTGAAGAAAGTCCCACAACTGAACTTCAAGAAATAGTTGTATTTATTTTGAAGTCATACATGCCAATGTGGTTTAATATTAAAACAAGTAAATATTTTACAGAGGGACCAAAATTTGTGTACCAATCAATCTTCAAGGTACCTGCCTGAAGATTTACGTAATATTGTCGACCCTGTGATCGAACGAAATGGCTTTTTCGCTTATCCAGAACATTTAATGTTAGCCATGACACAAGATAATACAAAACACATAAGAGAGCTCGGACTTCGACGAATTCTAAAGGCGAGACAGTTAGATCAAAAGAAAACAACTATCAGAACATTCATGCCGCCAAAACTCAATTTCAAGGTTCAAGACTACTCGGAAATAATTAACTGGATGGACTGTGATTAATCTTCTCCCTCATTATTAAAAGATATCAGTGACGATGAGATTAAATCACATATTCAATGTGACTCAGTCCCTAATTGGGATATAACATTCAAGACATTCCCAGTTCACACACAGGCAGTTGAACGATGTGTGAAACTCGTGACAGAAGTCTCAGGAAAAGTTTGCGGAGCTGAGTCTAGGGATTGTTTTATCAGAACGACTCTGCTGTCAAGGTCAACCATGCCTAACTTCGCCCATAAATCAGATTCCAAAGTACCTTCAGCTAAGAATGACTGAAAACGGAGATGTCCAATTGTTCAACATGAGTTTCTTGGACTTACGACTCTTCATACAAAAATTTAGTTTTTTCAATAAAAAAATCTGTTTATAAATGTTACTAATGGTCTAAAATAATTTGTTTTTAAACATTTAAACTTGTATTCAATAAAGAACAAATATAAAGAAATGTAAGTTGTTAGTGTTTTTTTTCCTTGAACTGTGATCTGCCTTTATTTGTAATTTTTTTTCAAAATTTCATTACATTTGAAGGCAATGCGCGACCGGAAGATGTTGATGGATTTAAATAATATTTAAACATTATTTTCTGTGGCTGCAATACATCAGAATTCGTGCTATTACATTCGGGAAGAGGCTAATGTAAAAATGTTAAAAATTATCGTAAAAATGTGAATTTTTCCAAATTTCGGCAAAATTTAGAGCACATGCGCGACCGCAAGATATAAACCGATTTTATTTCTTTTTTAACCCCTTTTTAGTCTCCCCAATTCGCAACTTTTCCGCGGTATTACGACTTGAAAAAAAATTTTGAATTTTTTCGGCCCACCCTAATACCTATACCTAATTTGTTTTACTTTAGAATAGATTGACGGTGACAAGTCCTTGCAAGTTGGTAGGCAAACACGCGGTTCATGCAATTTAACATGTTTCGACAAGAATATGGGAGCTTGAAATGACTTGTTTACGGAGCAAGTGCGCCGGCATCGCAAAACATACAAGTTAATGCGTGCACAAAATCAAATCTATAAAAGCGATAGCTCTAGGAATGTTTTATTATTTTTATGTGCTTCGCCGTGATAAATAGTCGTGAGTGATAAGTGTTAAAAGTCATTATAAACATTATTTTTATAACTATCTATAAATCTGTTGAGAAGTTAATTTGTATTTGAAAATGTCTGAATCTACATCTAAAAGGAAATGCCGGCAGTACAGTATTGAGTTTTTGAAATATGGATTTACGTACTCTCCTACAAACCAATCATTACCTGTGTGTTTAATTTGCCGAAAAGGTTTTTCAAATGAAGCTATGAAACCTTCTAGGCTACAAGAGCATTTAAATAAAATGCATGCTGATAAGAATAACAAAGATTTATCCTATTTTCAAGAACTGGAAAAACAATATTTAAAACAGCCAACTATGTCAAACCTTTTTGCGTCGTCTTCTAAACAAGATGATGATGGACTACGAGCCTCATATAACGTTTCATTGTTAATCGCAAAAGCAGGAAAACCACACAAAATTGGCGAGGAATTAATTTTACCGGCAGTCAAAGAGATATTAAAAACTGTTCTTCATCATAAGACACCATCAGATATCATCAAAAAAATTCATCTCAGTAATAATTCAGTGCAAAGAAGAATAGATGAAATGGCGAAAGACGTTGAAATATCATTATGTGATTACTTAAAGACTTGCAAATTTTCCATTCAACTCGATGAATCAACTCTACCAACGCATTGAAACAAGCAGTACCAAATGTACTCGCTGTACATTGTATTATTCATCGTCAGCATTATTAAACAAGCAGTACCAAATGTTCTCGCTGTACATTGTATTATTCATCGTCAGCATTTGGTTGCAAAAAATTTGAATGAACGTCTGCATACCAAATAACGAAGCTCTACTCTTATCATACGTACGATTTATAAAAGAAGAAAAAATTCATGAAGAGTTATTATTTGCTAAAAATTTGGAATCTGATACAAAGGGAGAATCTATATTTAATACCATAAAAAAATATCCCCTCAAGCAGCTGCTTGCCACAGAGGTCTGATAGGAGCCTGTCAGTTTATATGCCAAAGTAGAAGATCTGAGAGGATGGCAGGACCTCAGCAGAAAACAACACGAACATCCATGCCTTAGCCGGGGCTTGAACCCAGGTCCCTTGGATCAGCAGCCAAGCGCGCTAACCACTCGGCCAAGAGAAAGAAATTCCTATTTGCAATATTTTGTCTGCTGCTACTGATGGTGCTCCAGAAATGACAGGGCGTCAAAAGGGTTTCATAGCGCATTTGAAACAAGCAGTACCAAATGTACTCGCTGTACATTGTATTAGTCATCGTCAGCATTTGGTTGCAAAAAATTTGAATGAACTTCTGCATACGTCGCTCCATTACGTTATTAAAGCTATCAATAAGATTAGAAGCAATTCATTGAATGACCGATTATTTGGTAAGCTTTGCAATGAAAATGATGAAGATTACAATCACTTGCTGCTGCACAGAGAAGTACGTTGGCTCTCTAAAGGTGTTTGTCTGAATCGTTTTTTCAATCTATTTGACTCAGTACTGGACTTTCTTGAAGACAGAGACGAAAAATTGCGCGAAAACCTGATTACGTCAAAAAATGACATCGCTTATTTGACAGACCTGTTTAAAATATTTAATCAAGTTAATTTACAATTGCAAGGTGATGAGTTGAATTTAATTAAAACAAAAAAACGTCATAGCTGCTTTTGCGGGAAAACTTCTTCTATTCAAACGAAATCTAGTTAGAGGTGAATATAACCACTTTCCCACATTATCAGCAGTCTCTGCAAAACCGGAAGATTTACTTACTTACTGCCAACACTTGGAAGTTCTTCATGTTGATTTTACGGAGCGTTTCCAAGATATTTTAAACATGAATATACCGAGTTGGGTTTTAGATCCTTTCGCAAACACAGATACTGAAGAATCATCAAATTTGGAAGAAGAACTCTTAGAACTCACGACTAACGAAGTACTCAAAGTAAAATTCAAACATGGATACCAAGAGTTCTGGCTTCAAAAATCAATACCAGTTCTCTACCCTGGATTGTGGGCAATAGTACATAATTTTTTAATCGCATTTCCTTCGTTCCATATGGCTGATTGTGGATTCAGTGCAGTAGCTAATTTACTGTCAAAGAAGAGGAACAGACTACACATCACTGAACGTGGCGATCTGCGATTGATGTTAACGAAATTGGAACCCGACATTAACAAATTGTTAACACTCCACCAGCCTCAACCATCTCATTAATTTTTTTATTATTATTAATTTTGTGTTTATCTCATTATTTTTTATTTCTTATTGAATCTGTATTTATTTTTATAATTTTAATAAACAATTTTATTGTACATTTGGTTGTCGTTTTATTAATTTCTGTTTATGATTTTTAATAGATAAATAAACAGATAAATTAGGTACAGATAATATGCAACAATATTTTAATATTTTATATAAAATTAACTATTATAGACTAGGGGGGCGTTGAAATTTTTGTTCTCTTCTAAAGGGGGCGATGGGCCAGAAAAGATTGGGAATCACTGATTTAGACAGTTGCCCTGGATGAAGTCGCACACAGAATTCAACACTAATCGAAGGAAATAAGCAGAAAATGATTTCGAAAAAGACTTTTTAAATTAATGAACAACGCTGTTTTTGAAAAAACAATGCAAAACCTCAGGAACCATGTTAATATTCAACTCGTTCAGAAAGAGAAGAAAGCTTTAAAGTTAATTGCATCTCTTGCATTTCACGCCTTTCGTATTTCTAATGATAATCTTATCGCCATACGATGAAGAAAATTGTGTTAAAGCTTAATAGGCCCATATATGCCGGTTTCACCATTCTTGACTTGAGCAAAACTCTTTTGTATGAATTCCATTATGAGTACATATCCCAGAAATATGGAAAAAAGGCAAAACTATTATTTACAGACACACATTCTTTGTGCTATGAGATTGAGACCCAGGATGTTTACATAGATATGAAGAACGACATGCGCTTATTCGGCACCTCTTCTTACTCTCCTGAACATTTTTATTTAGTGCTCAGAACAGAAAGGTATTAGGAAAAATGAAAGATGAACTTTATGGTATACCTGCTAGGTTATTTATTAGTCTCCACTCAAAAATGTATTGTCTTTTAACTGAAGAAGGTGAAAAGAAAACAGCAAAGGGTGTTACAAGGAGAGCAGTTAGAGAAAACATCAGTTATCGCGATTATGAACACTGTTTACTAAATAAGTCGACTCTACATATTGATGAAGTGAAAATTTCAAGTAGTGGCCATATACTTAACACCATAGCTTCTCGAAAGTTAGAACTCTCACTTTTTGACGATAAAAAATGCATACTTTGCAATGGCTGTGATACCCTAGCACATGGACATTATAAAGCTATTGAAAACTGTAAGTAGATAATGCTGTGCTAAAGAGACTAGTTGATTTTCGTAAACAAATATTATGTGTAGAGATTCATACTTCACATGGATAATTCTCTACACATAGGAGATGTACATATTTTATGAAAATCGTAAGCATTTGTAAAAAAACATCATTACTTCAACCTTGCAATGTATCGCTTATTCGTGTAAAAAACGCAATCTGTAAATAAAGTTTATTATTTTTGAAATTGTTTCTATGTGAATTACATTTATTTAATTAGTACTAGTTCATTTTTAATATAAATATATATCGAAGAAAAAAAAAAGAAAAAGGGGAGTGGACTTCCTATTATCTATTTCATGTGTGAAATATCTATTAATAATTGTTTTAGTATTGAGAACACACGGTTGCACGGCAGAAAGTTTGTTTTCGATTTGCCGAAAGATTTTAATATGAATATCTAGGGAAATGTTTATTAATAACATTAGTGCTCACCGAAAAAAAATCTCGTTTTATAATTTGTTATAGTTATTAAGAAAGAAACTCATATTTTTGATACTCGTTTTCTGACAAGTATTAACACTATTGAAGACAATCTTTCATGTTTCTTTGTGTTGAAATCAGTGTTGTTTCGTCTTATTTAGTTTTATATCATGTTATTATTTGCTGCTGCTACTTCAAATCAGTATATACCTAATCCTTCAACCATTACACAGGGATGCTAAGCTAGACTATACAGTTTAGGGTTCAATCGGTCTTGAGACAATGCTCTTTCACTTGACCAATTCTAAAACTGACGTCCTTCGAACTGTTCTTCAAAGAGATTCAAGGTCCCCTTATATTTCTGAAGACCTAGGCATATTGTTCATAACTATATTGGCTAATCACATGCAGCCAACATAACCAATAGAGACACCCCTCCAACTCTACGCATCACTCTAATCAGCGGTGTTGATGAATCCATCGTTACATGGTTGAAATATCTAATGCACAAGATACAGAATAAACACCTAAAATCAATGACACTAATTCTGCTTACAGCGTGTTAAAGTTTACCTATAATAAAAACGTCAGAATGAACTAAACTGAGGTGCACTTTTAGTGTTGATGCATTTGCTTAATTCTCCACAGATTCCAAAAGGTTGCAATACCTTTTGTTTTTTCATATCACACATCACCTGTCTCATAACTCCCGAGATGAAAAGTGGGAAACTAAGTGAAGAATACTTCCATTAAAGAAAAAACAGCATCACTCACCACTACTGCTCACCCAGATGATCAATTCACATCTCCATTGAATTTAATTGCCAGTCTTTTTTAATAATTCTAAGTAAAAAGCTCGTTTCATTAACATCATACTGCAAAATGGTTATATAATCAGTGTCCAAACTGAAAATACGGTCTTATTGAACTCCAGTAGTACTCCCATCACCATTATCCCTATCATATCAACTAACTTTTCCGGAGTACAGCACGATCTTACCACCAACCACAAATTATAGCGGTCAACAGAATCAAAAGAGGTTATTGTTTTTAAATCCAGAAAAGAAAAGTACACTAATTTATAACTCGGTACCTTTAACGATTATGAAAACTGTTGCACCGTCCATAGAAATTCCCTGCGAATAAATGAATATTTTAAGCAAGGTCGTGCCTAGCCAATTCTGCATCTAGGCAAAAAGTGTTTTGCGACCCCCGTAAAACACTCAATTTCTGCACAATAATAAAAGTTCACCATGTAATAATATGAAAATACCATAGACAGATATCCACGCATTCCTACTTTAACACGTCCCTGCTTCACGGATAAATCATTCAACAAAATCACAATTTTCTGGAAATGGGAAGAAAATTGAGCTGCTGTCCTAATCTCTAAAATAGCATGGAAACGAAAAGTTTTGAATTTAAAAAAAAATGTTTTCAGGAGAGTTTTCTCATTTGTTCTTTACATTTAACAAGGATGCACAATCAGCAGGAATACGATCAACCAATTTCTTCAAAGAATGGACCCTGTTCAATTTCCTAAATGATTATTTAATCAGAGTAAAAAATATAATGAATTTTAATGATCACTAACATTGAACCAAATTTGGCACGGGAAAGCTTCTCATTGGAGTAGAAATTAAGCTCCAAAGAATAAATTATGGTTTTCAAAAAATTTTGCAGCAGGTATTTTAACAGAAATCGTCTTTATTTTTTTTCCTTTTTATTAACGCGAAGATTAACAAAATGTATAACGTAACAAACACATCCGTCAAGATAAGATTCTACGCTATGTTGACGAAATATATAGATATGTCTCTTTTCGTGGTGCAGACCGTTAGTACCTTTCAAAAGAGATACTCTCTTGTGGAAGTAAACGGAAGAAGAATGCTGCCAGATTAGTGTGGCCTACTGATCTGGACAACTCTGGCTACTTTTCTTTTTTTTTCTACCCTGCTGAGGAGTGGTCAACCACACAGGGTCCTGGTGCTGACCATATAAACCCACTGGACTGGACTGAATTAAGGCTCTGAGCTTGATTATGGATCCTGAATTTGCTGCATTGGTGGGCTTCTGTGGAGGGATAATCTCCCGCTGTGTTTTCTGTTTGTTTTTGGGTTGACAGCCCCAAGTGAATAGATTCACAGGATATGTTTATCAGCTAGTGGATAATCCTGAGAAGAGGTCATCTTAGGCACCTGAACTGTTGCCAACTTAGAGACTTTATTACTACATGTAGCGACTTCTGAGATCTCAAGGCGTACCTCGAAAATTTTTACCGCGTACCCTATGATGAGAACCCATGCCCAAGAATATAAGCTACGGTTTTGGTTTCGTTTTTAACATCCGAAAGAGTTTTCTGCTTTTTCAGTAAATGAGAATTGCTTTAAATTTTTCCTTCAGTTAACTGTGTTATATTTATATTTGAAGTTTACGCATTTTGTATATTTAAATCTTATTTTTATATATTTATGTTAATGGTATTTTTATATATTCATCGTAAGTTTTCTTTTCCTTAATTGCTTTGGGTTAGAAGTGTGTAACTATAGCGGCCCCAGAGGAGTGTAATCTTTAAAAAAAATTGATAATGAGAAAAAAAAATGCTTTCCGAACAAAATGAAACTAATTGATTTAACATAAGCTTATACACCGAAGAGCCAAAGCATCATGACCACGTGCCTAATATGATGTTGGTCCTCCACGTGCCGTCAAACACAGCTAAGCACGGACACTACAAGATTTCTAAAGGTGTCTTGTGGTATCTGGTACCAACACATTACCAGCAGATACTTTAGCTCTTGTAAGTTACGTGGTTGAGCCGCCACAGATCGATATGCTGTTCCAATACAAACCGCAGATGCCCGATTGCATTGATGTCTGGGGAATTTGGAGGACAGGGCACTACCTGGAAGTCTTCCTCATGTTCCGCAAACCATTCTCGAACAATCCTGGCCATGTGTAGGCGCATTATCCTACTGCAAGAGGGCACTACTATAGGGATATACCGTTGCCATGAAAGGATATATCTGGTCTGCAATGATGTTTAGGTAGGCGGTAGACGTCATAGTTTCTTGCACATGGATGACTGGACCCAGAGTTTCCCAGCAGAACTTTGCATAAAGCATTACTCTTCCTCAACCGGCTTGTTTTCATCCCACAGTGCATCCTGGTGCCAGCACTCCCCCAGGTAAATGATGCACATGTACCCAGCCATCCACATGGTGCAACTGGAAATGAGATTCATCGTACCAGACGACCGTCTTCCAATCATTCAAAGTCCAGTTTTGATGCTCGCGTGCCCATTGTAGACGCTTTCGATGGTGAGCCGAGGTTAGCATGGACAAAATGTTTCAGTGGACTGCAACTATGCAGCCTCATTTTCAGCAGGGTTCGATGTACTCTGTGTTGACACATTACTCCCGTCACCAGCATTCAAATTATGGGCGAGTTGTGCGACAGGATCCCTTCTGCTGGCTCGTACCATATGGGATAGCCTTCGTTCACCTCCAGCATCAATGAGGCATGGTCGGTCCAAACTTTGCCGGTGGTTCGTGGTTTTTCCATCCTCAGACCACTTTTTGAATGTGCTAACCACGTCTGATCGTAAGTACTCCTACAAGCCTTGCCATCTCAGAAATGCTCTAACCCAGTCGTCTGGACATTACAATTTGGACTTTGTCAAACTTACTTAAATCCGCTGCATTTCCCATCTGAAGAACAAGAATAACACTGATTAACAGAGTTCAGTATTAAGTGTTATTTATACCGTTTCCTGACCTTCATACACGCCGTCGTTTACCTTCAGTTGCTTCGATTTTTATAAAGACATGCTGGTCATAATGTTTTGACTATTCGGTGTATACCAGTGTATCACCAAAATATGCGATGGAATTTCATCCAACTAGTACTATTTAAGTTAAAAAAACTTCTTTTGATATAAATGCAACATTTGCATGATACCGATAAAAGGCAAACACACATTCGATGATTGCTATTCGGTGCAGTTTATTACATATACTGTATATAAACCACGCACTAGATGCATAATTTAAATATTTAATCTCGTCTATTACTTATCTCAGTGTCCTGCCTTTGCTTTTTGAACATCATGCTGATCTTAAAAGTTCTTTCACATACAAAGACATTGCAATTAGGTAGGTTTACTCAAATTCTCATTATCAGGCAATATGGTTCTGATTGGAGAGCCATTTTCTGCTTCACGCAAACACACAATGATTTTATTGATAGGTATTGTCCGAGTGGCTAGCGCGCTTGGCTAGTGTTCTAAGGGACCTGGGTTCGAGCCCCGGGTAAGGCGTGGATGTATGTGTCGTTTTTCTGCTGAGGTCCTGCCATCCTCTCAGATCCTTCTACTCTGGCATATAAACTGACAGTCTCCTGTCAGATCACTGTGGCAAGCAGCTGCTTGAGGGAGTATTTATTTATTATTTTATTTATTGTCTGAAGCGTTAGAACATAATTTCCGAACCCTAAAATCTCATTGTTCTCTTAACTAAACAAAACAACCTATAATATTTTAAAAAAAAAGAGTATGCTTCATTAATATAATAGATATCGCTTTAGACAGCTTTTATTGAGAAGCCATATTAGCGGTGACTCCTTCAAATGGTCGCTATTAAAATAACTTAAAATTTCCTCTGCATACTAGTACTCTCATTAAGGTCGACTGAATCAATGATATAAGTACTATGTACACTACACTGTGGCGGAAATAGAAAAAACAATACCATTAACAATTGAAGCATAATCTATGAGATTTATTTAGTAGAAATGCTGGTTGAGAAATGACAGGATCACACGTGGGAAGTGATTCAATGTTTATTTTACTTTTTAACGAGTATTACATTTTACAGAAGGCACATTTCAATAAGGTGTTGAACCTCGTCTAGCAGTAATACAAGCTTCCAATCTGGCATGAAATCGGTCGTACAAATACTGGGGATCACGCTGGGAGATACCATTTCATTCTCTTTCAACTTGGACTCGTAATTCAGCGGTGGTCGTTGCCTGCTGCGGTCCTCGAAAGAGACTTTGTCCGATCCAGTCTTAGACATGCTCGATTAGAGGGAAATCCGGAGAGCGTGTTGGCCAAGGGAGTTGGTGCACTCCTGAAGAGCATGTTGAGAAACCCAGGCGGAGTGTGGACGGACGTTATCCTTCTGGAATATCGTATTTGTGATTACACTCAAATATGGCAGACAACCATCTGTAGGATGTCGCTGACCTACGTATTGCTATTCAGTGTACTGTACAAACACCAAGCACGTACGAGGTGATAGCTAATCGCTCCCCACACCATGATGCCTGGTGTGGGCTTTGTGTTTCGCTGGTGGATGCACGATGGAAGAAGCCTCTCACCTTGTCGCTTCGAGCGCATAAACGACTATCAGACGCTCCTAAGCAGAATCTGATTTCATCATTGAAGATCAGATTGCCATTCTTCCCTGCACTGAACTCGTTCTTGACACCACTGCAAATGTGCTCGACAGTGACGAGGTGATAGTGGTAACCGTGCCAGCGTCACGTGTGTCCATAGTCCTGCTTCCAAAAAACGATTGCATATCGTTCTTGTAGACACCCTTCATACGACAGAGGATCGAATTTGTGATACCGTAGCCGTTCGCTCTGTCACCGCCGCCCACAGATTCTCTCGTGCTTCTGTAACTCTGTGTTGCCTGGAACCACCTGTGCGAGTGTGCGAATGCTATTTTGACCATCGACGCTACCATCATACCACTGCTGATACCTCTCGTCCAACTCGGTGTGCATTATGACGAAAAGACCAACCTGCTTCCCGGAGACCCACTATACGACCTCACTGAACTCCGCTAACTGAACAAATGTTGCACTCTTGCGTCGTCCAGGCATGGTAGCTTCTTCAAAGAGCGCTGAACAATACGACACAAGACGAATAACTTCTTTCTTCACGCCCTAGTTCTTAAATACGCGCAGCGTACATTTGCATGTTGTCGTCCCCAGTGACGTCATTATTTCATCCAATGACTTTCAATCTTGTATCACGGTTTCTGCGCCCTTAACTATTAATGTATTATAACATGACGTTCCTAAAGTAATTCCTTATGGGTGTTCTTTTTTACATTTCCACCAGTGTATATTAGATATATTACTAATGTACATAACCACATAAATATTCACTGAATAACGAAATATTATTTATTCGAAGGCACCCGTATTCGTGGCTCCTTCATCACATATTAATAATTGCTGATTTTCCAATAATGACAGATTAATTTTAAATAATTAACAGAGCCATCCAGTGATGATTCTGTAATCAGTGATATGATCCCTACGTATTGTTGATTGTTGTGATCTGGCTTCACATCTGCCCAGCATTCGTCGCAACCTGCATACCGTCGTAGGCAGTGTGCAAATGACAAATAATGGAAATTTCTCGGCATACTTAAAGCTTGCCCTGTAATATCTCGCGTTTATAATTAAGGCGACGGAAGAAGGTTTTGGGGGTTTTACTATACTAATTGCTTATCGAAACGAAATAAAACGAGCAGTTTTTTTTAAACAAATATCACGTAAAGTATTATTTTTATTATTTACTCTAACTGGGAAATTAATATTTTAGGATATATCGCAGAAATATTGGTGGGGCCTGGACCCTCTGGTCGCTAATGAGAAGTCGCCCCTGCGTATTTGTAAATTGTTGCTATTGATGCTGACAAAGTTTATGATAAATTTTATTACTCTTGGCGAACATGTATAAATATTTCATAAAGTAACATTCGAAGCGTCAGGAAATATTCTCATCATTTTCTGGTTTATTTAAATCTAACTGATAGTGAACCAAATATTATAATACTTACTGAAAATGAGTTAAAGGAAATGGAACTAAACTGCAGAAAATTAAATTAAATTTAAATATAAATGTAGAAAATTAAATAGATGGGTGTGGGTAATTGTATATATTGTGGAAAATGGGAGGTTACACAAAGTTTCTTGAATTTACAAACAGCTGACTGTGTAGCATTTTATATAAAAAATTTTAATTTGAAATTTGGATTTTTTGTAAAATTCAGAACCATGAATACTCAAAAACTGATTTTATAGAAGAATTTGTTTTCTCTCTGAGGAGCGTGAAAACAAATTACATGATTTCCATAAATTTAGGAAAAATGAGAAAAATCGCGATAATTCGCCAAAATATTGCGCGATCCTCATCAAACTTGTTCATGCAACCAGAAAAGTAATTCAGAGTGAGCATATCTTATTCAAATTATTCTCAGTTGCGTCCATTTGCGTCATTAGATAGAGTCATAAAAACGGGTGTTTTGGGGTGGATCGTTATTTTGTGTTGTAAATGTAAGTAAAAATTGGAAATAGCCATTTTGTAGGAATGAGCTCGAGACATCATTTGCCAAATGAACTGCGGTGGAGAGCTATTGGCCGGTTCTAAGCAGTCCAAAGTCAGTCAGACATGTCACGATGGCTGATGTGAGTTCTTTTGTGGTCCATAGACGGTGGGATCAATTTCTTAGCACGGATTCCGGCGTCTCGGAGGTTTAGCTGAGGAAGGGCTAGAGTTAGGACCGCTGTACAAGACCGATATCTGTATTAATAGAGCGAAGGAGCAGGACGTCTACTCCTTCTGAGCTACAATCCATTCTTGCAGCAGTCATTGGGAGGGTTGCATCAGCTTCTATTTTGCGTAGAAGGCTTCATGAGGGAGATCTATACGCTAGACATACGTACTAGACGTACTACTTCATGAGGAGGTCTATACGTAGACGCTCCTCACGTCACGTCACAGGAGAGAACAGTTGAATTGGGCATGCACCCATGTTAACTGGACAGAAGAGCAATGGAGGTCCTTACTCTTCACAGATGACTCCAAATATTGCTTGCAGAGTGATTCCGGCTATTATTTGATATGGAGAGGACGAGGTACCTGCTAACATCCCAGTAACTCCGTCAAAGAGACAGTTATGGCGGAGGTAGTGTGTGTTTGGGGTGGCATTTCCTTAGGTGGAAGCAGAGACTTCTATACGTTGACGAGTGGGAACCTCAATGCTCCTGGACCTTTATGTACGTCCTTACGCTGGTGCAATAGATGAAGCATTCATCTTACAAGACGATAACGCTCTTCCACATGGAGCTCGACTAGTAGAACAATACCTTCAAGAGGAGACCATTATGCGCATGGAGTGGCCAGCTCGATCTGCCGACCTAAATCCGATTGAGCATGTATGGATGCTCTAGGGAGACGTGTTGCTACCCTTAACCCGCCACCTGCAACAAAGGGGAAGCTTATTACGGTTTTAAGTGAACAAAGGTCGTTACTCCGTATTGAGCTGATTCACAACATTATAAACAGCATAGAACGTCACTGTCCTGCCTGCATCGATGTGAGGGGTGACCACACTCCTTATTAAAGAATTTTGCCCATTGCATTCTGACACCTCGTTTTTGGACAAGTTCCTGTAAGTGTTAGGTTTTGACGAAAAATGTTTCTAGTGTAAAATATTTTATGCCATTCTGAAACTAGCATTGTAATTTATATTTCCATCAAATTTCATTAAAATCATTCATACAGTTTTTGTTTATTATAATTTTTCTGCGTTTCCCTTAATTTATGGAAATCAGTGTATGTCGTTATGACTGGTGAATTTAGATAAAAGGAAATTGGATAGTAATGCTTTTACTATTTGCAAATTTTAAATTCAAATAGATTTCTAAATTACCATAGTCAAGGTATTAGAGATGATTCTAAAATATGTATTGATCATCTGATCATTACATATATTAATTCGAATCAAATCAAATGAAAGTTTACTATATTTACATTCTATTTATATATACTGTCTGTTTGTACATTTATTCACATGAGCAAAAAATACTATGCATTTGCACATTTATGCAGATGAACAAAGTATTCATATATTTGCTTGTGGAGTGATATTTATAACCCAAGGGCAATAGTTCGTCTACTTTAAAATAGTGACTATTAGTTGTTGTTTTTTTTGAAGTAACAGTGACTATATCTATATAGATATATATATATAGATATAATTTCTTAAGACAAAAAAATATGTTAAATCATTGTAAAATAGCGAGAAAAGGGTCAACATTGCTAATATTTTTAAGATAATTCTTCAGCAGATAGTTGTTAAAAACTGTTTAATGATAAATATTATTAAATTAGATATTAGTGATCGTTATTTCATTCGATGTGATATCGATGCTAGTCTTATTAACAAGGTTAAGAGAAGTTTAGACTCTACTTCATCTATGAAATGTGATTTTAAAATGCTACAAGAATTAATGTTTGAGCACTCTGGAAACATATTTATCAATAGACTGAAGTTAATACAACTTTTGTTATGTTAATAAAGGATTTAAGGGCTTTAATTGAACGATTAAAAATTGTTGCACGTAAGAAATTAATAGAGAAATACTACTCTTTAACACTCTACAGAAAAATTAAAATTGATAAATAATGAAATGGAATTTATTAACAAAATTAAAATATGGCTTTTAAACCTAGTAAATATTAATGTATCGTTTTAAATATATATGTCTAGTTTCCCAAGATCAACCTGCAAAATCAATTAAACTTGTATAAAATATCAAATTTTAATAGTTTTCGAATAAAAAAAAACCTTTTTAACAAATTTATTCAGTTTGTGTTATATGTTGTTCTGTAAATGGTAGCTAGGCATAAAATGGAGGGAGAGCTATGTACTAATCCCCAGTGATGGTGCATAGAAGCAGTCAGGTCAGCACCTAATGTCCGACCACATCTCGTGGTGCAGGCCGTTAGTAACTTTCAAAAGAGATATTCTCGTTTGGAAAGGAACGGAAGGAGAAGGCTGCCAGTTCAGTGTGACCTACTGATCTGGTCATATATGGCCACTTTTTCCTTTTTTTTTAACCCTGCTGACGACTGATCAATTTCACAGGGTCCAGTGGTGCTGACCATTTATACCTACTAGATTGGGCTGGTTTATGAATTTGAGCTTCATTATGGATCCTGGACTTGCTGCACTGGTGGGCCTATGTTGAGGGAGAATCTGCCGTTGTGTTTTCTGTTTGCTTGTGGGTTGCCAACCATAAGTGAACAGAGGCACGGGATACCTTATATCAGCTGGTGGTGATCAGAGGCCGTAGCTGGTACATGAACCTTACTTAAGTAGCTGGGTATCGTCAATCTTAAACTGGAGTAATGTGTCTCAGGCAGGCCATATGGCTCTTGAAAAATTCCACTTGAAAAGGTGGTGCCTGAAGTTCCTACCAGAATCAGTGACTTCAGCCTTTAGCGGAGGAGGAACAATTCTTTGCCCCATGTCTGCGACCAGGGGGCTGTTTGATATTGTTCCCCCTACCTATCTCAATAAACCTAGTTTCTTTAAAAATCCTACTAATCATTTTCTTTCTGCAGGAACGTGGAACGTGAGGACATTACATAGAGATTATTCTCTTGATGTCCTCACGCAGGAATTCCAGAGCTATAATCTAGATATTTTAGGCTTGCAAGAGACCAGATGGACAGGTAAAGGTGAGATACTTAAAAATAACTTTAAATTCCTCTTTACAGGGACGAGGATGGAAAGCATCGCCAAGGTGAGGGTCTGCCTCTCAGCAGGCATGCTAGTATGCTCTTTTAGGATATGAGTGCATTAATGAAAGGTTTCTTACAGCAAAATTTAAAACAAAAATTAAAGATTTGAATGCCATCTGTTTGTTATGCCCCCACAGAGGACTCTGATGAGAACGAGAATGATCGATTTACAGCCAACTTCAGGATATTTTGAATTCTGTGAAAAAAGGAGATATTTCTCTTGTGTTAGATGACATCAAAAGTTGGTACTGAATCTGTCCTTTACGCAGGAGTTTTAGGTCCCATTGGCATGGAGAACGTCTTCTACAGGTAAGTACGCTTAATAGTTTGCGAATAATTAACACATACTATAATCACCGGGATATTTATAAATAACATGGGTTTCCCTGATGGGTTGCACAGGAATATGAAAGATTATATTTTAATTAGCAACAAATGGGCTAGTTTAGTTAAGAATACCAGATCATACAGAGGAGTCGAAATTGGGTCTGATCATTACCTAGTCAAAAGTGTCTTGCAGCTGAAGCTTAAGAAATGTGCTAAGGTTAAGAAAAGTATCTTTAACACTAAAGGTCCGAAAGATCCTGATATAGCCAAGGTATACCATGATAGGCTACTTAGTCATTATGACAATCGTGGTTTGCTTACTGCTGCAGGTGAGAGAGAATGAAATCAGTTTAAACAGAAACCAGCAGTACTCTTTTGGATAAAAGGGAACAGAGAAAATAAATTGTTTGAGTGATAAGACTCTGGAACTTATTTCTGAAAGAAGGAAGAGCAGGATTAATATGAATGAACAACACCCTACTAGTCCTAACAGAAGGCATTACAACGAGCTTAATAAACGTGTAAAGGATCAGTTAGCAGCTGATAAAAATCTTTGGCTTGATAGCTTGGCTGACAAAGCAGAGGAAGCAGTTAGACAGCACAGCAGCAGGACGTTGTTAAGGTTTTATGTGGGAAGAAACAGATTGGTACATAGCGATTGAAGGATAAACATGGCAATGTGGTTGAAGGTGAGGATTCTGTGATATCTAGGTGAGCTGAGCATTTCAGAGATGTTCTAAAAAATGTGATTATTTCTACTCCCGTTGTTTATAATGATGATAGATGCATTACTGGCTTTAATGATGGCCCTGTATCACATTCCGAAGTTGCTTCAGCTATCTCTAAATTAAAACTGCATAAATCCCCAGGGGTGGATGAAATCACCACTGAAATGCTTAGAGCTGGGAACATTTGTGTTGTCACATGGCTGGCCGAAATTTTAAATATTTTTTATGATAAAGGTGTTGTTCCTAAGGATTTTACCAGAGCTATCATTTCCCCGATTTTTAGAAAAGGTGATCGCAACTCTTGTGATAATTATAGGGAAATTAGTTTACGTTCTGTTCCAGGTAAAGTTCTTTGCATGATTATACTTAATAGAATTAAGAATTTGGTTGATGGACAAGTGCGTGATGAACAGTGTGGATTCAGAAGTAGTAGGGAATGTTTCGCATTACATAATCAATAACTAAAAGAGAATTATAGATATTTTCTCTCACGCAGATTCTTGAGAAATGATTAGAATTTCAGAAACCTGTGGTAAATAGCTTTATAGATTTCAAAAAGGCTTTTGACTCTGTTCATCGACATAATTTGTGGTTGACAGATCACGTGGAATACCTGATAAGTTAGTTAGTGTAATGAAAGCTCTCTATAACAACACTGAGTAGTGTGTGAGAGTTAGTACCTCTTGCAGCGATTGGTTTAGCATTTTCTAGTGGAGTTAGACAAGGGTGCATTTTTGTCTCCTTTTCTCTTTAGTTTCTCTTTGCAAGGGAAAAGTTTGTCCTTAAATGGTTTAGAGATTTCAAAATTTATGATTTAGATTATGAAGCTGATTTGGCCCTGTTGGCTACTGATGTTGATGAAACGAATTCGTTCATTAGGGCCATTGATGAGACTGGTAATAGTGTAGGTTTGGTGACAAACAGAGAAAAAGTTAAAGTGATGAAAATTGTTCAGGCAGATGGTGCTTCAGTTGCTTTGAATGGCTGTACTATTGAGCAAGTGTCTCAGTTTAATTATCTTGGGAGCTATGTAACAGATGCTGGTAATGTGCGGTATGAGATAAACAGAAGAATAGGAATTGCCACTGGGACTTTTAAGAATCTATGGAGAGTGTAGAGAAATAGGCGTATACATCTAAAGACTAATAGAGGCTATATAATAGTTCGGTTCTTTTTAAGATTACTTATGGTAGCGGAACATGGATCCTTTTCAAGCAGGATAACAAGGAACTTCATGTGTTTGATTTTAGGTGCTTACGGAATTTGAACATTAGGTGGTTTGACTTAGTAAAGTAATGATGACGTTAGAAGCAGGATTAATCAACCTTTTTTGAGCAGCATATTGTGCAGAGAAAGACTGCTTTGGTTTGCCTATGTTGTCCGTATGAATAGCTGCAGGTTGGCAAACATGATTATGAAGAGTGTGCCTAAGGGTTTCGGGAAAATGGGGAGACCTAGGATGCGATGGGCAGAAAATATCAAACAGGACTTTGCTAGAATTGACCTAGAGTAGCCAAATGCAGCAGCTGTAGCTCAGGAGAGACACGTCTGGAGAGGAAAATTACACAGTTTTGTTGGACCTCCGTAGCCCATGACTGCATGAGGATTTTTTATGTATAATGCAGGTTTTATATATAATGCAGGTTGTACCGATTACTGAAATATATGACATACCTATATAAATATATAGGTATGTCATATATTTCAGTAATCGGTTATATGTTGCCGAAATAAAATTTGTTTTTTTTAGTCAAAAATACCTCCAAAATGCTAGTTTTTGCTATCATTAATTGTTTTCTCAATTGCTTATTACTGAGATTCCCATATTTCTTCTTTAGAATTTATAATATAAAAATGCTTTTGTATTAAATATAATGCATTAATATATCAATTAAATAATAACATATTAAATGTTATGTCAGTTATATATTGTAAAAATTGAGAGAATAATAAATCTGTCTGTCTGTTTGTCTCTTATGCACAACTGGTGAATCCGTCTATCCACAATGCCTTGTTGTCTTGACCAAGCGCTCTAATGAGCAAGAACTCTGGGAATGAAAACACCGCTTGTACAAAACGGCGTGAACTAAAATGCCGCCTACATAACGCCGCCCGTACATAATACCGAGATCAAAATTACCAACTAGATATAAAGCCACCTAATAATATAATTTTGCAAAGGAGTATGATAAAAAAAAATACAATTATTTACTTTTACGTGGTTCGAGTAGCTTGTTTTCAAATAACTGTTGATATCAATCAGCCTACTTCGAAATCGTTGAAAATGCACTTTCTTTCCATAATCAGTGCATTGCTTTTTCGCAAAGGCAGATATATATTTTAAAATATTGATTCTGTATATCTCACGAAATTTTCATTCCTTCTCTTAACATTATGTGGAATAGTCTCCTGTTCAATGCGTTCCTGTCCTTTGTCCATTTTCCCCATCCAATAGTCAGTGGTTCAGTGTAGAGATATCAGAAAAGAGTCGTTTGTCGTGATGAATGGCATCGTTTAGTCTTGAGTGAAGAAACTCGGTTCTCTTTGAGAGCTAACGACAGGCACATTCGAATCTGGTGACAAGATGGGGAGAGAGTTAATCCAACCTGCATTAAGGAGAGCACTACTGTACTAAAAGGCGGGAGTCATGGTATGAGTAGTAATCACCTACGGTAGCCGTTCACCTCTGGCCATCTTTGAAGGCCCTCTGACGGGGTTCCATGACAGAGCAACGAATGCAAAAATGCCTCCTGCCGTCAACGAAAACGCCGACTCTATATAACTCGGCCAATAAAAAAGCTGCATACAAACATGCCGCAAACAAAAATGCCACATATACGTAAACATGCTGCAAAAAAAAAATGCCGTCAATAAAATGCCGCATATACGTAAATACGCTGCAAACAAAAATGCCGTAGAACAAAATGCCTAATATGCAAAACTTTGTGAACGAAAACACCGCCTGTACAAAACCGCGTGAACTAAAATGCCGCCTACCAAAACGCCGCCCGTACATAATACCGAGATATAAAAATGCCAACTAGATACAACGCAACCTACAACAACGCCGCCTAATAATATAATTTTATAAAAGAGTATGATAAAAATACAATTAATTGCTTTTACTTATTTCGAGTAGCTCGTTTTCAAATGACTGTTGGTATCGATCAGCCAACTGCTTTTCTCTTGGTTTGAGTATTTGGTAAAATATTCTGAAGAGATAAATTTAGTTTTTGGTCTGTGAAATATTACAGTTTGCACTTATCGTACCGTCCAAACGTTTAAATAACTGCAACTGTTCAAAACTGCAAAACTTTTAATAGATATTGCAACCGATGCTCGGAATTTCGATAATGCAGTGTGAGGGTTAGGAGGTGCACATTGACAGCAATGATTCGCCACTTACCCAAGGGGGTGGGAAAACGATTTTTTTTAATCAGAGGTAATTCCTTTTTTTAATATAAGTCAAAAATTAATTTTTGGATTGGAAAGGTATTGATGAAATATTACGAATCGCGCTTTCTGAATCACCCAAAAAATTTAATTGCGCCCTGTAATGTGGAAAAAATTTGAAATTGTAAAATTTTGATCGCATATTGGAAACGATGCATTTTTACTGGAAATTCAGTTTTGTTGATAGAATGTGAAGGTCATTAGGTTTGCATTGGCAACGATGAGTTCGGCCCTTAACCAAAGGAAGGGGGGGAAAAGGCAACTTTTTTTTTAAGAACTAATTAGAAAATTCTTTTATAGTTGGATCGTACTAATAAAATATTATAATTCGCATTTTTTAAATCCTTTGATAGTTTGAATATACGTCGTTAGAGGTCACTAAATATGAAAAAGCGAAATATTTAACGACATTACAAGTGATTTAATTATGGTAGAAATTTGAAATTTCGACGTTAAAGTGTCAAGAGATAGTTCACTGAGAGTAAAAATCTCCCACCCTTTTTTTAAACGCATGTGAGAAAAGCAATTTTTAAATTTTAAGGAATAAAAGACAAATACTTTTATTTACCTAAGTAATAAAAAAAATACGATCTGCATTTTCCTAAATCATCCATTAGTTCCAATTAAAATTTTTGGGGTGAAAAATTAGGTAAACGAAAAGTTTCATTCTCTTTAACGACCAGAGTCTCATGTTCACTAGAGGTGATAAGTGTTCATCTAGTTATACTGTCATCCGCCGATATGCTAGCAATATTTTTTACCAAGTAAAAGTAGATAATTGTTTCTTTTTCTCACACTCATGTACAAAAGACAGGTTGTGGCTGGGATATTACTATACACAGGTCACAAAATAAAATTAATTGCAAAAATATTTATGGAAGAATTAAACATTAGAGAGTTGTATTAATATTTAACGTAAAAATAAAATTCGAATACCATTCATATAAATTATTAACATTATAAATTGAATGAACAAATTTTTATATACATCCAGTTAGCAATATGCAAAGCAGAAGTATCGCGTCCGGTCATGTGGGACCCTAAAACTGGCAATGCTTATAAACAGAGCAGATCTCAATGCATTGGAACCCAGTCATGGAAAGGTAATCATGGTAAAGGCAGCGACAGAAGTGCGTTTGATCGTGGCCAAATAGTAGGTGCAAAGAAAGACTGTTGTACAATCATCGCAACTGCTGAACTGTTGGGATTTCCACTTCAGACTGTCGCACGAGCATACGGAGATTATGGGAAATACGGTAAAACATCTAACCGGTGGGAGAAATGTGGATGTAAACGTGCAATTGAATTCTTGAGGTGAACGCAGATTGTCCTGCATCGTTGCAAAGAATCGCACAGCTGCCGTGGAGCAGGCAACATCAGAATTGAATGAAGCCACGTCCACAAGCTTATTCATATACACTATCCGTTGTACCATGGAAAAAATAGGTTATGGCAGTCGACGTCCATATCATGTCCGCTTGTTTGTTGCAAGACACCGAAAGATTAGGTTGCAGTTTGCAAAGGCCTATCGCAACTGGAGTGTGGAGAACTGCAAATACACAACATGTGGTCTGACGAATCACGGTTTCAACTCCATCACGCTGATGAGAGGGAGCGTAAATACACGAAGTGATGGACCCAGCTTCCCAAGTTGGGTCATACAGGCAGGTGGAGGCGGTGTAACAATTTTGGGTGCGTTTACATGGGCTTCCTTGGGGCATTCTGTACCCGTCTAGACCTCCATCGGCGGCACCAGGTATGTGATCTCCCTGACGCCATTATTGAACATGGAAATGCCACACCGATACTTCCCGAGTGGCAAACAGTTGACTTCAGGAGCATTCCAGTGAGCTTAACACAATCGAATGACACCCTCGATCGCTAGACCACAACCCCATTGAGAATATATTGGACGAATAGAAAAGATCTGTTCGAGCCCGCCAACCTCCAACAGCAATGTGGACGTTCAACGACAAGAGATCTTTGCCTCACACAAGGCAAGACAATACTACCTCCGTGTTTTCCACACATCATTGAGTTCTTACCAAGACGTCTGGCTGCTATTGTGAGGGCAAAAGGTGGAGCAACTTATTAGGTAGATGTATATAATAATTTGTCCGTTCAGTATACTTGGCCCTATATTGCTGCTGCATTTTTTTTTCGTAATTGGGGTATGGGCCAGAATAATCTAATAGCAGGGATCACACTTTGAAGAGGGGATCTAAGTGTTAAGGAGGGGGAAATATTTAAACTTTTTGAGAAAAATCCCAATAAAAGAAAGAAATAAAGACAAATCAGAAGGCAATGAAAACATAGATCCCCCTGTTTGACTTTATTTTATCTGTAAAAGATACATAATATTTATGTCCTATAAGCACAACCATAGATAAGATTCATCAGCATCATCCTCAAGTAGCTATGGCCTACGGAGGATCAACCAGACCGTGCAATTAGGAGTCTCTCTCTGAACAATATACTGCTCATAGGAGGTTGTCTGGCTCCTTTGCCAAACCTCATCATTACTTACAAAGTTGAACCATCTAATACTCAAGATACTGCGTAAGTATCTAGAATCAAAAGCATCAAGTTTCTTGTTATCTTCTTTACAAAGCGTCCAGGTTTCGCTACCATAACAAATCCTAGAAAGAACCATACTATTATATAGTCTAATTTTAGTCTTTAGGTATATACTCCTATTTCTCCACAATCTCCAGAGATTCTTAAAAGTACTGGAAGCAATTCATATTCGTCTGTTAATCTCATGCCGCACATCACCAGTATCTGTTACATAGCTCCAAGATAATTAAATTGTGACACCTGCTCCAGACTACAACCATTCAGATTAATTGAATCACAGCCTGCCTGACCAATTTTCATCACTTTAGTTTTCTCTCTGCTTATAACCAAACCTACTCTACTACAAGTCTCATTAACAGCTCGAATGAAAGAGTTTATCTCATCAACATTATTTTCCAAAAAGGCCAAATCATCAGCATAATCTAAATTAGAAATTTTGAGATATCTGGACCATTGAAGGCCAAAATCTTTCCCTTGAAGTAAATTTCGCATAACATAATCAATAACTAAATTAAAGAAAAAGGGAGACGATATGTAACCCTCGTCGAACACCAGAAGCGATTCTTAACCAATTGCTACAAGCCTCAGGAACTCTCACACACGACTAAATGTCATTATAGAGAGCTTTCATTATATTAACTAACTTGTATGGTATGCCAATCAACCACAAATTATGGCGATCAACAGAATCAAAAGTATTTTTGAAATCAACAAAACTAGTAACCAAAAATTCCTGATACTCTAAAGAATTTCTCGAAAATCTGTTTAAGTGAAAAAATCGGATCTGCACATTCCGTACCACTTCTGAATCTGAACTGTTCATTGTGCAATTGGCCATCAACCAGATTCTTCATTCTATTAAGCACAATCATTCAAAGAACGTTCCCTAAAACAGAAAGATGTCTGATACCTATAGTTATCAAAAGGACTACGATCATCATTTTTTGAAAACAGGGATAATAATAGCTCTGATAAAATCCTTAGGAACCATGCCTTTATCATAAAAGATATTCAAAATTTTAGTCATCCATGAGGTAAACGAAATAATCCCAGCCCTAAGCATTTCCGTAGTAATTTCATCTGTCCCTGGGGATTTATGTAGTTTAAGTTTAGAAATAGACAAAATAACTGCAAACTGTGATATAAGGTCAACATTAAAGTCAGTAATGCATCTATCACCATTACAAACAATGGGAGTAGAACTAACCACATTATTTAGAACATCACTGAAATGCTCAGCCCACCTAGCCACGACAGAATCCTCACCTTCTATAACCTTACCTTGTTTAACCTTCAATCCCTGTATACCTGTCCGTTTTCTACCACACAAAACATTAACTATCTGGTACACATCTCTGTTGTTGTGCGGTCTAACTGCTTCGTCGACTTTGTCGACAAACCATCAATTCAAAAATTCTTATCAGCAGCCAATTGAAACTTTTCACATTTATTAAACTCTTTGTAATGCATTCTATTAGGACTAGTAGGGTATTGATTAAGGACATTCCTGCAGTTCTTTCTTTCTGAAATAAGCTCAAGTGCCAAATCACTCAAATAATTCTGTCTCCTCTGCTCCTTTTTTCCTAAAAGAGCACTGTTAATTTCCAAAAAAAGCCTGTTTAAAATGATCCTATTCTTCCTCAACTTCAGTAGTAAGCATACCATGACTGTCATAATGACTAAGTAACCTATCCTGGTAAGCTTTGGCTATAAGTGGGTATTTCAGAGCTTCAGTATTAAAAGTACATTTTTTAATCCTAGCACAACACTTTTTAAATTTAAGTTGCAAGACACTTTTAACAAGGTAATGGTCAGATTTGTTGATTAATATATAATCGTACATTTACCTTGTTAAATGTGCTCTTCCTATATGAATTCTTAATTTCAGCTCTTCTATATGACCTGGTATTCCTGACAGAACCAGCCCATTTGCTGTTGATTAATATATAAGAAATTTTACTCTTATGCAGTAGATCTGGTGAAATCTATGTGTACAGTCGCTCAAAAAAGTATCCGAACACTATGGTTGATTGCGGAATTAATAAAAAATATCTGGCATCGTTTTTTTTAGAAATTAGTGATCTGGTAACCTTCGTGTCACGTGACACGAAGGATGCCAGATCACTAATTTCTAAAAAAAACGATGCCAGATATTTTTCCTGAATTCTGTAATCAACCATAGTGTTCGGATACTTTTTTGAGCGACTGTACTTATGTATGACGCGGTGTTTGTAATAAGTGCTAGTTATTCTCAAACCTTTAAGTTTACTTACCTGTAGGAGACGTTGCCCATTGCCATTGCAGCTACCAATACCAAAGGGCCTATCGCCCCTCCCCAAAGGTCAGAGTCAGTACCAACTTTGGAATTGAAGTCACCTGATCAAGGGTAATATCAGGTTTTTGACAGAATTTAAAATATTCTGAAGTTGTCCGTAAAATCTATCGTTCTGATCCTCTTCCGCATCCTCAGAGTTGACATAACAGCAGATAACATTGAAGTATTGAATGTTCGTCTGAAATTTTGCTGTAATAAACCTTTCATTAATGTATTCTGCTAGAAGAGCACCAGTAGTGTGTCTCCTGAGAAACAAACCTAGGCCTTGTAGATGCTTTTTAACTTCCCTCCGTGAAAAGAGAAATTTAAGATTATTTTCAGAAATATGTCCATCTGGTCTCTTGCAAGTCGAGAATGTCTAAATTATAACGGTGGAATGTTTGTGTAAGGACATCAGAAGCGTAATCTCTGGGCAGAGTTTTCACATTCCAAGTGCTTATGGAGAGAAAATGATTAGTGGGATGTTTATGGAAACTGTGCTTATTGAGAGAGGGAATGCCATCAATATGAAACAGCAAATGGCAAAGACCCGTTCCCCCACCATAATAAAGGCTGAAGCCATCTACACTGGAAGACTTCCTCCAATGCAGAATTTGACGATGTCGTAGAAGCAAGACTTCAGATGCCTGCGATGACCTCTGCGTAGGATTATCCACCAGTTGATAAAACTTAACCTCTGAATCTATGCATTGCGGCTGTCAACCTAATGGATTGCCCCAATGTATAGATTAACAAATAGAACAGAAAACCTAGAGGAAGATTTTCCCTCCACAGAAGCCCACCAGTGAAGCAAATTCAGGATCCATAATCAGGTTCAGAGCCATTATTCCGTATCAGGTTGGTATAATGTTGAAATTTCTGATATGAGCATAGTATGTTAACAGATAAGCTAATCTCATAGCCCTGTTTATCATCATCTTTAGAGTCAGATGAATTATTAATATTTTCTATCTTGCAAGAATTGCATTTCCAAGAATTTCTCTTCCTTTGTTTCAATTTTTTTAAATTACCTTCTGTCATACCAAAGCAGTCAACATATCAAAATTTGCATTCACCTTTATACTTGAATATTTTGTAATGATCAAAAATATATCTTTCACAAACTCTATAAGTTACAACAGTCTTATCAAACGCCATTTTAAAAATAAAAATCTTTTCAAAGCTAATATATATTGAAAAAATATAGTCCCACCGTGTATTAAAAATAATATTATTACATTCATGAATATATTGATTTGCATATATATTTTCTTTAGTTAATGAAAATCTGTTTATGCTAACACATTTCATAAATAAGCCTAGAAATTGTATTAGAGCATGACATTGCTGACATGACAACAGTTGACTTTCTAGAGTTAAATAATACTACAGATAACGGTGAGTAAAGTTCGATCAGCCAGACTAGACTCAAATTTCAAAACAAAAAAAGTTCTTTGATGTAATTTGATATAATCAGAAGGGCAAAACTAAACAAACCTTACATCACGATGCACACAAAAAGTTGAATAATATTAACTACCCAAGTCGACAAAACTTGATTTATTATTTAGGAGAGAAATACATTTCACACTCACTAGAACCAAAACGCTGACAACTATTATATACAAGAATAAAATATATAGTTTTTTTGTTATTTTTTTTATTTTGAATCCCGATCACTTTTTTCCATTTACTTTTACTGATATTGTAACAAAGAAACACGTGCAACAATGAAGCCGGGGCTGTAGCTCCGAGGCACGCTGGAGATGTGCCTCGGAGGGAGAATTGCGTCACTAGTCATCGAGATGTGGCTCCGAGGCACGCTCGAGATGTGCCTCGGAGTGCACTAGCCAGTTCGAATAACGAAGAACTTAAAAAAAAAAATCCGATACATCAGTAGCAATTCTGAAAAAATCTGTGGGTAGCAGAAAGTTAATTGATTTTGTCTACAGTTAATCTAAAGAAGACTATTTCTATTGTAGTGTGGGCAGGAGTTGTGAAAATAGTTTAATGAGTAATAAATCGATCATGAGGAAGTATTAGAGAGAATTTAGTTAGTGTAAGCGGAGTGCTAAGGGCTAAACACAGAAGTGCTAAGGTTAATCAAACTTCGAAATATATCTAATATTCCAATACAACTAAAAAATGTAACAATTGGTGTCAAGAGTATAGATTCTTTTGAATGCCTTTCACTAGTAGTATGGAAAAATTGGTAGCGCTTATGTCAGATATGAGAACCGAAATGGCTACTCAAAGAAATTAGATTACTGATATATCTGAATATATCAGTAATCTAATTTCTTCATCACTGAAGAATTCTTATTCTTATTACTGAAGAATTCTTCATTTCTTATTAATTCATTATTGAAATATATATTACTGATATAATCAGAATAATAGTCTGATCAATAAGATCTGTGAAATAACTGATCAATTTAAAGATATAAAGAGCGAACTCAGAAGACACACAGTATGATAGTTTAAAGGATAAAACTGATAGTGTAAAAATTAAATTGATCGTATTGTGATAAATTTAATAGATGAAAACTGAGCGTGAGTTCAAAACTTGCTTACCAAACATAAATATAAGTGAAGTAATTTATTACAACGGTCTGCTCTAAGTATGACTAAACTCAAAAGAACAAGACCTAATTTTCTAATATTTATATTTCAATATTTACTCCTAGTACAAAACAGAACTTTTTATTTCATAACATTTAACGAACCACGCAAATGTTTGTTGTTGAAATTCCTTTGCGATACCATGCAATATACGGCGATACTTAACAATTATTCGGCGATACTTAACAATTCTTTATACCTTATTTATGCGAGGCATCAGACGATGAACTCTCCTTAAATATGACCTAAAACAAACTTTTCCTGTTGGCTGTTTTTCACCAGTTGAGCTAGGCTTCGTCTTGAACAAAACATAAACAACCTTTTTACTCAATAACACTAACCTAATAACATCAACACAATACGTACTTTTTTCCTACTAAACAAAATATCCCGCCGGCTCCTCAATTCCTATTGTTCAAAGTCTCTCTCTGTCCCAATCAGTTGATGATGTAATTGTTACGCTGTAGCATATGCTAGACTCGATGACACATTATCATGAGTTCATTGTAACACGTTCATCTGTCGTAACAGTATAAAGTGTAATGTTAATGAAATTACTTCTGACTTTAAACATCAGATTGATATGTCAAAAGAGATTGTGAAAATCAGTTTGAAGTTTTAAGAACTGAAATGTTATCTTCTTCTTGTAATAATAGTAATGTTAGTGTAATAATGTAATTGCGCATATTACAAGAAATGCAACCAAACCTTCCATGTATGCTGGTCAATCATCTTGGGCGGTGTTTCAAACAAAATTCGAAGTCATCACTATTGCCAATGAGTGAAACGAAGTAGAGATGGCTAGTTTTCTTGCAGCTTCTCTACGAAATGCTGCTGCAGAGGTTTTACAGTCTGTATCAGAAGATAAACGGATTGATTACACTGATTTACAAGGTTTTTCTAACATGAATAATTGTAACTGCCTTTAAATACTTTTCAGGTGCTGATTTCAGATCTGGCCTTAAAGATGACTAGCACGTCACGTTTTATGTTATTAATAATTTTGACTCTTATTAAGGTCTTCCTATACCAACACCTCCAGGCAACTGGGAGGATATTAGGTATTTTACTTTTTGTGGCTTGCAACACTGATTGAGAAGTGGGAGAAAACATGTAACATTAGACCGCCATTCTTGTTGTTTTCATTGTAGGAGGAACACCTGCTCTGCATTGAAGAGTGAATTTTAGCATTTAAATGACACAAAGGCAGCGTCGCGAATGTGTTAAGGTGCCAGATAGGTTTTGTTACCTGTGTGGAAATTATATTTTAAAATACCAAGGTCGTTTTCTGACAAAGATTGTGAAGAAAGCCTATAACTTGCATTTTGGATGTAATATTGGAGATTAGGACAAAACATGAGCTCCACATGTGTGCTGCATTTCGTGCTTTGTTGGCCTGAGTGAATGGTTGAAAGGTAAGATAAAATCCATGCCTTTGCAGTTCCAATGGTTTGGCGTGAGCCAACTAGTCACTTGCATGATTGCTATTTTTGTTTAATTAAAGTGTCATGCTTTTCAAAACAGAACAAAAACAAAATACAACATGCAAATATGCCTTGAGCCACAAGCCAGTTAGTCACGGAGAAGATCTTCTTATACCAACACCTAAAACCAACTGGGAGGAGATGGATTCACATTTATCTGACGCAGACTTTGAGGCACATACAGATCCTGATGTTAGACGAACCTCATCTGATTCAGCAGAATGAACTAAATAATCTTGTTCGAGACCTAGGACTTTCCAAACAACAAGCTGAGGTTTTAAGTGCAAGACATGAAGAGTGGAATCTTCTGGCCAAGAGTATCAGAGTTTCTGTGTTCAGAAAGAGAAATTTTGCTTTATCTGCTTATTACGAGATGCAAGATGGTTTGTGTTTCTGCACAGATATTTCAGGGTTGATGGAAGAAATTGGAACAACTCACGACCCTAAGGAATTGTGTCGATTTAAAGATTCATCAAAATTCAGTTTAAAAGCTGTCCTTTTGCATAAAAGAAATCAAAAACTTTCCATTCCAGTGACCTATGAAAGCATGGGAAAAATAATCACTGCTATAAAATATGACCAGTTTAACCACTTAAACAATATGTGGACTAAACGTCATAACTCTCTCGCTAAGATTTCAAGTAGGCTTCACAAAAGTTTGCTGTTCTTTTTTCTTTTTTTTTGTGGGACAGTAGGGCCAGAAAGGGACAGTCTAGAAAAGACTGGCCTAAAAAAACGTTTTTATCCCTGGAAAGAGTAATGTGAGGTATAAGCTTCTAGGTGACCCCTCTGATGTTCGGCTCCCACCACTACGCGTCAAATTGGGGCTTATGAAAAACTTTGAAACGCTATGCACAAAAATGGTATAGGGTTTTTGCCCTTGAAGAAGAATTTTCCGAAACTAAGTGATACCAAACTCAAAAAAGAGATCTTTGTTGGTCCTCAGATCAGAAAGCTACTGAATGATACTCTCTTTGAAGAAAACTGAATATGAAAGAGCGTGCAGCATGAAAATCCTTCACGTCTGTGGTCCAGGTTTTCTGGGGAATCAAAAAGGGGAAAACTACCATCAGCTCATTCAAGATCTTCTCAAAAACTCTGAAAATCTTGGCTGCCAAATGTCTTTGAAGATCCATTTCTTGTACTCGCATCTCGACTTCTTTCCCAAGAACTTAGGAGTTGTCACTGATGAGCAAGGTTAAAAGATTTCACCAGATATCCGAACCATGGAGGAGAGAACCAAGGCAGGTGGGACCCAAGAATGATGACTATTGGTTGTTTTAGCAAGTAGTAGACCAAGAATGATGACTACTACTTGCAGAAGGAAGATATGTCAGCACATAAAAGACAAAAAACTTCTTGAAAGTGTAAATGATCCTTTCCCATGTTTTCTTGTTTTGAGTTTCAATATTATTTCATGGAGTAATTCAATATTAATCACGGAGTTAATGAGTTTCAAGTTGCAATTTGATAAAATAGTCACATTTATATTCATTTTCCAGATATGCGTATTCATTGAAATTTGAAATAAAACATTCCGTAATAAAAAAAAAAAACTGTACATGCTTCAGATTGTTCACAGCCATATTTGAATTCAACACCCAGAAATTAGTTAAACACATCCTATTTGACCAATGTTATAAAAAAAGTTTCAAATTGTTGTGTAGTGTTATCAGAGTTTAGTAATTGCTTTATAATTAAGATTTGTTGATCGTTACTTAAAGCAACACTGTGTAAAACAGTTTAAACATTGAATACAGAAGAGTGGTAAGATTCTACAAGAACTAGCCAGCGATAATGAACGCCTGGCTAGATTAGTTGCAGTAACTGTCGGTCAGATATACAAGATAGCTTGGCCCAGCAGAAGTTTATTGATGATATTGATGAACCTGAAACTCAGCAATCCCTGAGGATGGTGGACTGTGAATCTTTGAAGTCAGTTGTGGTACATGCAATGAACTATGATTGGTTCAGGCTCTCCTCCTGAGCAAACAAACGCTTATGAGATTCGCAAACGCTGAAGAAACTGCGGAAAATAATAGTGAAATTCAAGAATTAACCACAGAAATATTATTTGCTTTAAAGGAGGTTAAACGTTCCTTCTCAAGGACTGCCATAGAACTTCAGTGTTGGAACTGTGGCAAGACTGGGCATATTCTAGCCAACTGTAACAAGAGGTAGGTGCGACGTTCAAGTACATTTAACAGAGAGAAAAGCCAGTGTAAACAACGTGAAGGGCAAAGGCTGGCTGTTGACTGGTTGGCCCCAGGGGAAGTCGCCCATGCTTCAGCATTGCAATAATGGAGACAATGTATTGGTAGCTGATGGTACAGTGAACGAAGTGCCTAGTCGCATGATAGTAGATACTGGTACGAATTAACCACAGAATTAAATTATTCAGACCTGATAGTGTCGTGCCCACGTTTGTTTTAAAATGTGGACATGACTGTTGGCGCCGAAGGCCTCAGACACATTATTTTCATCACTAGTGCCAACCTACCTTGCCTCCATTTTGGCATCCAACTCGACCACAAGAATATCGCTGGTGGCACGGACCCATAAAACGTGGTCCAGTGCTCCCCAGATGGCGGGTGATATACGTGACCGCTGAGGAAACAACTCATGCCGGAGGGATAGAAGAATCACACCTCAGCCACATGGGCCAATGAGAAATGCTCGCGAGCGGTCTCGGATGACCTCCACCAGGGAGCCAACGGTGAATAAAACTGAGAGGACACAATTTCTAAACCCCCTTTTTTTGTCAAAAACATTCTCATCTCTGAGCTGGAAAGAGGAAGACGTGGCGAGTCGTCTCCGGTGAAGGAAAGGAGCCGACCCAGACGGAAGCATGCACGCGAGATGTAGCAGGAACCTCTAACTACCTGTAGGTGTACGAGCCATCGACAGCAGCAAGCCGACGACGATGCCTTCTCCTGTGATCCGTCTGCATAGAATGAGGTAGGGTCAAAGTTCATTCTGGTCTGGGAATATTTTCCCCACATAATACTGTATTCACTTATCGCCGTCGCGCTGCCCCCACGTGAACGTAAGAGACTATCTAAAATCTACTTGTCTCTTGAGCAATGACTCAGACTGATGAACTAGAAATCGGCTTATCACCTTCAATCTATAATGTTCTCTTAAGATTAAAAGAAACCGCGTCTAATGCGCTCATCTGATTTGTTAAAAATATTAGTAGACAAATGTGCAATTCGAAATGTGTAATTCGCCTAGATGTTAAATGTAAATAAGTGTTGATATTTGTTACATACGATTAAGCTTGATACTTTTCTTGTTTACTGATATATGTGTTCGTCGAATTTAAAATTAGTCTCAGAGCCTGGTCTCAGTTTGGCAGTAAGAAAAATATATGACCACTAGTCATATATTTTTCTTACTGCCAACGGCTACCAAAGGCAGGTCACGCTAATATATGTGGCCACCCCCACCCCCCTTTGACAAGAGTAAAGAAGATAACACCTTAACCTAACGGATATTCCAAACAGTCAAATATTGCTCTGCAAACAGTCACTGAGATAGTGATAAAGTACATGGAAGGATCAAACTCGACATCAGAGTTGGTAGCTGTATTATACGTCATCCTGTTTACATTGCTGCCATCTATAATGAATGCATATAAGCCTTGACTTCCTAAAGATACATTGGTTCAGTATTAGACCCAGTGATAGCCTACTTATCAATAAGACAGAAGAGATCCCTCTTCTTTGCCAAACATCTGATTCTTTATCAAGTGTGACCAAAGTGAGGTTGTAGTTCCGTGAACATCAGGCGGAGATTTCTGGTGCCTTCTGATTGGTGGTCACCGATACCTCTGGAAAGGAGCTTTGGCTCATGGCATCCTGGTTGCAAGAACTCTAGTCGAAGAAGATCAAGGTCGGATTCCTTTTAGAGTGATGAACTGCAATAGAATCAGTAGATTATTGACAAGAGGTGAAGAACTAGCAATGTGTGAACCTGTTAGATGAATAATTCGTGCAAATACAATAGAAGTTACTTACTCAGAACAACATCAAATAGACATCCCATCCCATCTTGCTGAATTGTGCAGAGATATACGGAAGTTATTAACCAAAGATCAAGCTGTTAAGATCGAGGACCTACTTACAGAGTTTTCTGGATTTTCGCAGCTACATCAAACGATTATGGTAGGACTAACCTGACATAGAATAAGATCAATATTGATGATTCTCCTCCGATCCATTTACTAGCAAGAAGGCTTCCATTAGCAAAGCGGGACGACACAGAACAGCTCATAAGGAACGTGGATGCCGAAGACATACAACCATAATCTAGTCCCTGGACATCACCAATAGTCCTAGTTAATAAAAAAGGAAGCGGTCACTAGATTCTGTGTGGACTACCGCAGATTAAATGATATAACGGGAAAGGACTGCTTTCCCTTACCCAGAATTCATGACACACTATATCTGGGTCAGAATGGTTCTCGACTTTAGACTTAAAGACCAGTTATTGGCTGATCGCGAGAAGACAGCATTCACTAGAGGAATGACGTCCACCACCTACCTAAATATCATTTCAGACCAGTTACATCCTTTCATGACAACAGTATTTCCCTCTAATAGTGCCTTCTTCCAGCAGGATAATGCGCCATGCCACACTGCCTGGATTGTTCGAGAATGGTTCGCGGAACATGAGGAAGACTTCCGGGTATTGTCCTGGCCTCCACATTCCTCAGACATTAATCCAATCAAGCATCTGTGGTTTGTGTTGGAACAGCATATCCGATATGCGGCGGCTCAACCACGTAATTTACAAGAGTTAAAGAATCTGCTGATAACGTGTTGGTATAAGTTACCACAAGACACCTTTAGATATCTTGCAGCGTCCATGACTCGCCGGGTAAAAGTTTTTTTAGCGGCATTTGGAGGACCAACATCATATTAGGCAAGTGGTCATAATATTTTGGTTCTTCGGTGTACATATTTACGAGGGGCGTTCAAAAAGGTCTTGACATAATCAGCAGAACAAAAACTATTGTACTTACCTCAAAAAAAATAAAAAACTTTTACTTCCTTCAAAGTAGTCCCCTCCAGCATCAATGCAAAGTTGTAGAAGTCTATGCCAGTTCTTGAACGTTTGGTGGTACTCCGGTTGGGGAATATTCTGCAACTCTGAACGAACGCATTTTTCAAGGCCTTGCACCCTTTAAAAAGGCTTCCCTGCAAGTTCTTTTTGAATTTTTGGAACAAACAAAAATCGCAGGTTGGAAGATCGTGTGAATATGCAGGATATGGTAGCTGTTTGAGATTTTCCAGCTTCAGATAGGTGGTGAAGAAGGAGAACATTTGACACGTCTGCTGTTGGACGCTGCTCCTTCTTCTCGTTAACCATTTTGGGCAAAACGATGTTGGTGCAGTATTGGCCATTTAAAGTCATTTTTTCAGGTAAGGTGTCTACGGCTACCAGTCTTTGGGAATTGAAAAAACAATTGTCAACATCCTCTTTCTTTAGCGAAAGTCTTGTCGGAGGATTTGGGGACACGTTTCATCTTACGCAAACCATACATAATTGTCGATCTTTCTGGGAGTTGTTTAGCAATAAAACCACATCTCATCACCTGTGACAATGGTTGTTAAACTTTTGGGCCCGCTAGGTTTAAGCTTTGTCAACACATCCTTGCACGAGTTGACTCTAGCCTTTTTCGCTGTTCTGTCAGTTTGGGGGGTACCCATCTAGCACAGATCTTTCGGAATATTAACTCTCGATGGATAAATGTTCCACACTGCCAATCGATACACTGGCATCTAAACATATTTCCCGAACGGTGATATGTGGGTTTTCCTTCATTAGTTCACAGTAATAATGGTTCTTTCGTGCAAGACATTCTTGGGTCTTCCTGCATGAGGGAAGTTTTCGAAGCTCTGCCGTCCGTCTTTGAATTTGCGCATCCATCGCATAACAGCGCCATGTGAACAGGCATTATCTGCATATACCTGTGATAAATCGGTATAAATGTCTCTCGCGTCTTCAAGCTGCATCCTAGTGAAAATGCAAAATCTTTCCCCGTCTTTATTTCCCTCCTAACGCACAGGTTTCGCAGACCGTACTTTACGCTCCGTTAGAGAAGCGAGAAATGTTGATCGTCTTTTGTTTTTAACACGTACTGAAAAGTTTAAACAGCTTTCAAACAAGTCGTAACTCGCTAACTTCGGGCGACGAATGCAAATCTACAGACGTGTGTCAAGAACTGTTGTGAAAGCCCTCCGTATATAATTTAATAAATCATTTTAAGTGATGAGTAATGTTTATATCTATTAGTAACCTTGTTTCTTTTGTTTAAAAAAATGAAACCTAATTTGTTTAAAATATTCTTATTCGTTGATAATTTGTACTAAATGAATCGAATTTATCACAATAAGTAATAACTTGTTTTGGTAATCGTTCGCATTTGTTGAGTTTTTCTAAGCACTAGCTAGAGGTTAACTGCATTGCCTGATCTAGTACATGTATGTCTGTTGAAAAGGGCTGCAAGCGGCCATGTTTCCCTTTGAAAATGCTTGTAGGGGTAATGAAGGCAAAAATAATTAAACTTGGGAATATTCCACGCGTATTTCAATATTTTTCATCTCTAAGACTGAGGAGGGAATATGTATGCTTCAATGGAAATTCAGTGTCTGGCCCCCTCCCCTTTTTTTCCGTTCCATTGCGTAAACTGCCCTCATCAGATTATTATTTTTTTAGATCTGGTCTTAATTAAATGTAATACCTTTATTCTTAGAATATTTCGAAAGCTTCAGCAGTAAGACACAGTTTAATAAGTAATGATAAGAACTATTCTCAACGGTGCTGTGGAGGCGAGGGTGGCTCAGTCGGTAGCGCGCCAATCTCGTAATTCCATCGTTTGCAATTCCAAGGTTCGAGTCCCACCTGGGTCAGCGTTAAGATTAATCTCCGAAAAACTCCTCCGTTCTGCCCTGCGTCAGAGTAGGGGACACTGATTGGCTCGGAAAGGCCGCCATGCATCGGATATGAAGTTAAGCCGTGGCCCTGTGTGCTGGAGAGGCATACCCTGTGCACGTTAAAGAACACGTTGGATGCCCTTGACGGGAGGCTACCACATGTCTCCCAACAACTGTTTCAGTGGGTCCCTTCTCTGAGCTATTGGGGTCCTTGTGACCTGGCCATTTAGCCCATTGTGTGCCAAAAAGTGCCGCTCAGAGGTACAACCACCTTACTCTGCTTAAGGCCTGGAAATTCTAACAGAGCTAGCCCATTTATTATCATTACTAATCAATAACAGTCCTTTGTGACTAATCTGGTAACACACTGAAGTAGGAATTTGTTATTTTCAAACCATGAGGTTTTTGCTTGTCCTTGCAAACTCAAAAAAGTAATCTTTTTACTGCTAAAGGAATTGAAAAACATGCCAGTCTCTCTTTCATGAAAACCATCAGTGGAAGCAAACAAGTACGAAAGGTTTCATTGATGCTTTGTACCTACATTTGCTGTGCTCTGTCATCATTGCAGATTGAAAAGAGTTATCTATTAATACTTTTCCTTACATCACCTCTTCCCATGTTTCTTTGCAAACTGATCCATTTACACTACACAGACCTCATCGGGGCGTTTTCGCTCAGCAGCGCTATTGGTGAGTTTGCACTTTGAAATGACAGTTATTCATCTCCGTTTGTAATCGAGAGACTGGGGAATGCTTGTTTGAAATAGAACAAAATTAGTAGCGATGTGCCAGAAGGTAAGACGAGTTTCGAGAAAGGTTAGAAAAATGTTTAGTAGGTATTTGTGGAGGGAGAGGCATCTTAAAAAAATTGTGTTTTCTTTTCATATGCTATTCTTGTGTCATGGGCGTAAGCTTTCATACTGTAAATGCTTCAAATAGGGACTGTGAATGCTTAGGGAAAATTTATGGAACACAAATAATCGAAACACAATTGAACGATCACAGTTTATTATTGTAACATTATTTTGTCAAACCACCACTTTATTAATACACATGGCTGAGTGGAGAGAGTGCTTCATTACTGATCAAAGGCACAATGGTTCAAACCCCAGATAAAGGATGATGTTTTCTTTCTTGTGTTATCCTTCTGCTGAACCTCTTCAGAAGTGTCCGAAGCATGCGTGTGGTGAAGATGTTTGCCTGGCTACTAATCGCTACTAAAGAAAGGCCCATTTTACTATCACTTTTTTCAGTAACCGTTGTGCTTGCAGCAAATTTTTATTCTCTTGTCATACAAAAGATCAATGACACCAGTAATGTTACTAACCAGGTAACCAGATTATTAGTTTTCGTGGTTATGTTGAGTGTAGGGTTCACACTTTACTGAATCACTCCCTCTGTGGCCTTGTTATTTTAAATTTTTTATAACGTAACAGACGGCTTCCTAGGAAACGAGAGTTATGACTGTCTGATTCCACACTTTACCGATGTTACCACACTTTACCGTTTTTATCCTAGAAAAAAACGTTGCATATTCCTAATCGGCATGGTTGGAAAATTAATAATCAATAAAAGTGACCACCGGCACTAATAGCAGAAGAAGTAGAATAAAAGATTTATGAAAAGTTTATATTAAAATTTTATAATCATTTTCTAACAAACATTGAATTGTACAATTATGAACTCTGATTCCGTATAAATCCATTGACTACCTCATTAAAAAAAAGTTCATAGAGGGAACGAATCAATGAAGTATGAAACACAAAATCACTCGTAATCTCATTAGAGCAAGTTTTTGAAGAAGATTGATTGATTGATTTGCGACATATAGGACAGAGAAGAATCCTAGAAGCTACTCCTAGCTTAATACAGGCCTTCTCATACAAGGCCATGCCCTTCTAAGACCGAAGTCACTGCTGACCACTGCCTTAGTTAGAGCTAACACAACACACAAAGTTTGCCTTGCTGGAACAGTCGCTAGCTGCCTAACCACTATGCCAGTTAAGGAATAAAGATAATTACAGATAAAGGTGTCTGTTGAAGCCCATGCTCAGAATCCGTAGTCAGGCAGAACGATTCTCTAGATAACTTTTGTAATCAATGAACACTTACACCTTTAACGTATAAGCAGAATCCCTAGGCAGCCAGAACGATTCCGTACTTTATCGACTATATTTGCCTAGATTTCTGAGCATGAGCAATGCTTCGGGGGAGAGCAGCCTACCGACTCTTGTGAGGTCTCACCTTCCTCATAGATTTTCTCTACGGCTTATTATAACTGACTGGTTCAATGGCAAATAGCTGCTTGAGGTGTAACTTATTTTGATTTTCAATTTATCGAATAGTAAATTTACCGAACTACAAATGCTTGAAAGCATATTTTCCAAATTCCTATAAACACAGTGAAACATTTAAAATTGAATAACTAAAATATTTCATGGTTGCACAATAGCCTGTTAGAATCATCACCAGGCTCCACAAGGAAGTCTGCTCTGTAGTCTTTCCATTTTTTTTATTTGCATGTACAGGTAATTCAAATATATATTTCTAAATTTTTATTTAGTACAGACAATCTCTGCTTAAAGTTCTGCAGGCCAGCACACATTCACTATACATTGCGGTGTTAAGAAAAATTGTATTTCGCCATTAAAATGCAAAAAAAGTTCTTCAAAATATTTCTTTCGCATAACTAGTGAAGCAGTCTCTCCATAATACATTGATGTCTAGAGCGAGAGGTTTCGTGAAAGTGTTGACTCTACGAACTCATTGAAGAAGCACATTATATCCATAATCAGTGAATGGTTTTGTCGTAGGGGCACAGCTATGACTTCATACGACAGAGTGACGTGAAATGTAAATGTGATGCGCTGCCTGTGTGCCTTTGCCCCCTTCCCCTTTACATTTTCCCCTCCCGATTTGTTTTCTAGATTTGGGCCTGGTAGGTAGTAATACCATTGAATTCATTTTAGAGGATGCAGAGTCAGTTGGCAAAGAACAAGATAATATATAATGTTGTACTTTAGAAATTATGTCAGAATAAATTATGTGACACTTAGAAATAATTAACAAAATAATGTGACACTTGAAATAATTAGCTGAAAATAATTGGTTGCCCTTACCACTCAGGGCAACCAGCTTTTTTCAGCTAATTATTTCAAGTGTTTCTCGTCTAAAGATAATTTTCCTGTGATACTTTATTACTGAACATAATTCACAATGCATAACAAGAGCAATGTGTTACACACATAATATGTAGGGAAAATATTAATATCTTAGTCAGTACTGTATCATTCAAATATTCAGCAATCTCGTATTTGTTTTCTTCAAATGATAATATATTTTCATTTACTCTAATTTCACTAAAATTTTTTTGACATTTTTATTTTCTGTTATTTCATTTATAGTTTTCCATTGCTTTTTAAATTAGTTGTAACTAGAGTAAATATATTTTTTATAATAGTTCTTCTCTGCATATCTTAGTATATTAGTTAATTTATTTCTGAATATAGTGAAAAGATGTGAGAGGTCAGTATCCGAGTATCTTCGTTGCATTTGTTTATATAATTTATTTTTCTCGTTTAAAAATGGTAGCTAGGTATTCACTGGAAGGACAGCTATCCACCAATACCCTGTGATGATACATAGAACCGGCCAGGCCTAGCACCTAATATCCGACCCCGCCTTCTCGTGGTGCAGACCGTTAGTACCTTTCAAATGACATACTCTCTTGTAGAAGTGAACATAAGTGGAGGGCTGCCAGATTAGTGTGGCCTACTGATCTGCACAACTATGGCTACTTTCCTTTTTTTCTACCCTACTGTGGAGTGGTCAACCACACAGGGTACTGGTGCTGACCATATAAACCTACTGGACTGAATTAAGGCTCTGAACTTGATTATGAATCTTAAATTTGTTTCACTGGTGGGCTTCTCTGGAGGGAAAATCTTCCGCTTTTTTTTCTGTTTGTTTGTGGGTTGACAGCCCCAAGTGAATAGATTCACAAGATACGTATATCACTGGTGGATAATCCTGAGCAGAGGTCATCGCAGGCACCTAAACTCTTCGCTTCTACTGGCATCGTCAAATTCTACATTGGAGGAAGACTTTCAGTGTAGATGGCTTCAGCCTTTATTGGTGGGGGAACGGGTCTGTGCCGCATGCTTGCAATTAGGGGGCTGTTTGATATTGTCAGCATTCCCTCTCTCAATAAATACAGTTTCTTTAAACATTCCACTAACCATTTTCTCTCCATAGGTAGTTGCAATGTGAGGACTTTGCACAAAGCTTATTCTCATGATGTCCCCACACAAGAATTCCACCATTATAATTTAAATATTCTTGGCTTGCAAGAGACCAGATGGACAGATAAAGGTCAGATTCTTAAAAATAATCTTAAATTTCTCTTTTCAGGAAGTAAAGACAATAAACATCACCAAGGCGTGGGTCTGCTTGTCAGTAGACACGCCAGTGATGCTCTTCTAGGATACAAGTGCATTAATGAAAGGTTTTTTGTAGCAAAATTTCAGACAAGCTTTAAAGACGTGAATGTTTTCTGCTATTATGCCCCCACTGAGGATGAGAAGGATTGGTTTACGCACAACTTCAGGATATTTTGAATTCTGTCAAGAAAGGAGATATTACCTTGTTCTAGGTGACTTCAATGCTGACGTTGATACTGACTCTGACCTTTGGGGGGGGGGGGGTGATAGGCCATTTTGTTATTAGTACCGCAATGGCAATGGGCAACGTCTCCTACAGGTAAGTACACTCAATGGTTTCAGAATAAGTAACACTTATTACAAACACCGCGACATACATAAGTACACATTGCTTTTACCAGATGGGCTTCGTATGAACATAATTGATTATATATTAATTAACAGCAAATAGGCTTGTCCTGTTAGGAATACTATGACATATAGGGGGAGCTGAAATTGGATCTGACCATTACCTTGTTAAAAGTGTCTTGCAACTTAAACTTAAAACGTTTTGTGCTAAGGTTAAAAAATTTACCTTTAATGCTGAAACTCTCAAAGACACAGTTATAGCTAAAGCTTACCGTGATAGTTTACTTAGTCATTATGACAATCATGGTTTGCTTACTACTGAAGTTGAAGAAGAATGGAACCATTTTAAACAGGCTTTTTTTGGAAAATAACAGTACTCTTTTAGGAAAAAAGGAACAGAGGAGACAGAATTATTTAAGTGATAAGGCACTTGAGCTTATTTCAGAAAGAAGGAACTGCAGGAATGTCCTTAATCAGTACCCTACTAGTCCTAATAGAAAGGATTACAGAGAGCTTAATAAACGTGTAAAGGATCAGTTAGCTACTGATAAGAATCTTTGGCTTGATGGTTTGGCTGACAAAGCCGAGGAAGCAGTTAGACAGCACAACAGCAGAGAGCTGTACCAGATTGTTAATGTTTTGTGTGGTAGAAAACGGAGAGGTATACAAGGATTGAAGGATAAAAAAGGTAAGGTTATAGAAGGGGAATATTCTGTCATGACTAGGTGGGCTGAGCATTTCAGTGATGTTCTAAACAATGTAGTTAGTTCTACTCCCATTGTTTGCAATGATGATAGATGCATTGGGGCTTTAATGTTGGCCCTATATCACAATCTGAAGTTATTTTGCTATTTCTAAAATTAAACTTCATAAATCACCAGGGTTAGATGAAATTACAATGGAAATGCTTAGAGCTGAGAATATTTCTGTTACCACTTGAATTACTGAAATTTTGAATATCTTTTATGATAAAGGCATGGTTCTTAAGGATTTTACCAGAGCTATTATTATCCCTATTTTCAAAAAAGGAGATCGTAGTTCTTCCGATAACTATAAGTGTATCAGCCTACTCTCTGTTCCAAGAAAAGTTATTTCCATGACTGTGCTTAATGGAATTAAGAATCTGTTTGACAGTCAATTGCGTGATGAGCAATGTGGATTCAGATGTGGTAGGGGATGTGTGGATCAGATATTTTCACCTAGGCAGATTCTTGAGAAATGTTAAGAGTTTCAGAAACCTTTGGTTGCTAGCTTTGTTGATTTCAAAAAGACTTTCGAATCTGTTGATCGTCATAATTTGTGGTTGATTGTGAAATCATATGGTATACCTGATAAGTTAGTTAACATAATGAAAGCTCTCTATAATAACACTGAGTCATGTGTGAGAGTTGGTAAGGCTTGTAGTAATTGGTTTAGCATTACGTCTGGTGTTCGACAAGGGTGCATTTTGTCTCCTTTTCTCTTTAGCTTGGTTATTGATTATGTTATGCGAAATTCACTTCAAGGGACAGATGTTGGCCTTAAATGGACTGGAGATACGAAAATTTCTGATTTAGATTATGCTGATGATTTAGCCCTTTTCGCAAATGATGTTGATGAAATGAACTCTTTCATTCGAGTTGTTGATGAGGCTGGTAGTAGAGAAGGTTTGGTTATAAACAGAGAGAAAACTAAAGTGATGAAAATTGGTCAGGCAGGCTGTGATTCAGTTAATCTGAATGGTTGCAGTCTTGAGCAGGTGTCACAGTTTAATTATCTTGGGAGCTATGTAACAGATAATGGTGATCTGCGGCATGAGATTAACAGACGGATAGGGATTGCTGCCGGGACTTTTAAGAATCTATGGAGAGTGTGGAGAAATAGGCGTATACACCTAAAGACTAAAATTAGACTGTATAATAGTTTGGTTCTTTCTAGGGTTAGTTATGGTAGTGAAACTTGGACACTTTGTAAAGAAGGTAACAAGAAACTTGATGCTTTTGATTCTAGATACTTACGCAGTATCTTGGGTATTAGATGGTTCAACTTTGTAAGTAATGATGAGGTTTGGCAAAGGAGCCAGACGACCTCCTATGAGCAGTATATTGTTCAGAGAGAGACTCCTTTGGCTTGGCCATGTTGCCCGTATGGATAATAATAGATTAACAAAGAGTGTTATGAACAGTGTGCCTCATGTCCTCAGAAAGAGGGGGAGACCTAGGATGCAGTGGGCAGAAAATGTCAAACGGGACCTTGTTAGAATTGGTGTGCAGTGGCAAAATGCAGCAGATGTTGCTCAGGACAGATATGCTTGGAGACCTAAATTGCACGCTATGGTTGGACCTCGTACCCGATGGCTGCTTGATGATGATGATGATGATGAATTTTCAATAACGCCTTTGTTATCCAAGTTTTAACTATATTTCTGTTATTTTCTATTGGAATATATTTTGTACAGTTTGTTATTAATCGCTTAAAGTGATTGGAAAATTTTCAAAAAAGTGTGTCGGCATTTGTTTGTCTATCCACAAAATATTTCTTATAACTGAGTAAAATTTCAAATCGATTATAAACAATAATTTCCTTTGTTTGACAATAGTGTTTTTCTGTTAAAAGATTCTTATATTGTATCACTGTCATGTAATAATCGGTTACATTTGATCTAATTATGCTTACACACATCTATATATAACATTATGACTTGTTAGTAGTACTAGCATATGATTTAGACATGAGGAATTAGTGCACAGTCACTCAAAAAATATCCGAACACTATGATTGATTACAGAATTCAAAAAAATATCTGGCAACGATTTTTTAGAAATTAGTGATCTGGAAACCTTCGTGTCACGTGACACAAAGGTTTACATTTACATTTTAAAATGACAATATCTGCATTATTATGTTCTATTGCAATCTGATTTGAGTTTAATCTATTCTTAAAAAACACTTTTACTTTTCCAGCTTTGTTTATGTTACCACATTTAAAACGTGAGCTGTAACCTTCTATATGATATACTGCAATTTCACTATAATTTTACCAAGATTTCAGATTAAATAATAATATCAGGAGATAATTTCATTACAGATAAAAAAACCTAGAAAATGAAAAAAAGTGAAAAAGAACCTGAAAAAGGTTCAATATATTACTACGAATCTTATGACTCGTTATTTTAACGTATTTAATCATTCATAGATTTTATATTTATTAATCTGGAATGTTAATTTTTTGTAAATAAATTTCCCCGCCTGTTACCCAAATGAATTTATAGTTCATTTCTTTCCTTAATTTCTTAGTTTCATAAAATATTTTTAATATCTGGTGCGAAATATTCACCGATGTAGATGTATTCCTCACTTTCAGAAATCCCAAAGTCTTTAGTTTTTAATCTTCGGACTAATCTCCACTTGGCTATCCAGAGATTTCTCTCTTGTTTCGAATTAAACCGAGCTATTACTGATTTTGGTTTCTTTTTATTATGTGTTAGAACCCGATGAAGAATTAGTTGATAATAGTAATAGATTAGAATTTAGTTGGTAGGATGCCAAGCTCGTAATCTGCAGTTTCCAGGTTTGAGTAACATCTGGCCAACGTTGACAGTTATCTCCTCAAAACTCCCTCGCCCTGTCCTCGGTCAGTAGAGGACACTGATGGGCTTAGAAAGGCAACCGTCCGTCGGATAGGATGCGAATTGTGTGGGAGATCCATAACTTGTGCAAATTAAAAGACCGACAATTTAGATTATGTCGTACTAACTCTATAAAGAAATTTTGGCATTTGGGAACTTTTCCACTCTCTAAAGGTGAAAATTCGAACCGTGGATGATTCGGGTAATGCGGATAGTAATCCAACCAAAAATGAAAGTTTCTTTTATCACTGAAAAAAATAATTAAATAACTGTGTTTTACCACTGCGCTGGCAGTAAGGAGGCAAGTCACTCTTGTCAATGTAAAACACTTTGACCAAGCACGTACCGATGATTTATTTTCGATGGGGGTCCAGCATTTAATTTCGGAGGGGGAGGGGTTTGAGAATAAGGTATATAAATAAACCGTACTCCAATATTATTCTCAGGCTTGAGTAAGGTTTCCCAATTACTAAAATATTCCCACAGACTGGAAAGGTTAAGATAATATTCTATGTGGAATGAAATTTCACATAGAATTGTTAACGCAGTTGATTTTTAAATCAATTTTTAGTGTCGAACGTATACCATGGGGCAAAGCATGTAAAAAAGTTTGAGCTTTCGTATAAAAGACCGGATTTGGGGGGAGGAGACCAGGTGTCTGAGGGGACAGTCCCCTCGGAGTATTATTTTACACCTGGTAAAATAAAATATATAAAACCACTAAATAAAATCGAATAATAAAAATTTCAAATATATATGTATTATGTCATCTTATGGTTTTAAATATGCATATAAATGATTTTACAAAAATAACATCTGTGACAGCCAGTTGCATGTACCATATTTTTATTAGAAATAAAAATTATAAATTTTTGAATAAAACAGCTATTTGTAAAACTGATGTAACAGATCATTACCACTAACAATAATTACCGATTATCATTATTAGTTATCAATGGGCAAAATATTAAAACGAAAGAAAATAAATTTAAAATTCAAACTAAGATAAACAATTTTAAATTTGAAAAGCAAATTAGAAATGTGTTAGTTAATGCTATTTATAAAAAAATGTAAATATTGTTTATAAAGAATTCCTCAATATAGTACAAATAGCAATTGAAAATAGTAAATTTATTACTAACGTTTCTGATTCTGAAATCAATAATAAAAATTTTAAAGAAATTTGGATTACACATAGTATTAGAAATAGTATTAATAAAAAGGAAAAACTATAACAAAGTCAAAAATTATCCTGTAGTTGTTTCATATACAAATGAATATAAAATGCATACTAAAAAACTTATGTACTAAACAAAAGTATTATAAAAAATATTTTTAATAACTGTTTAATGATCATAGGAAGCAATGGAAATTAGTTAATGAGTGTATAGATAATATTTATTCTAATGGAAAATATACTAAAGTAATGGTAAATGAATTTAACGAATATTTTACTAATGGTGAAAATTAAAAATATATATTTTCCGCAATAAATCGTCGATCAATATGATCTATAAAAGAATAAAGTATTACTTTGAAATCAGTGTATGTTTTATAAACTGATATTGATGAGGTTTTAAATATCATATGAAAATTAACAACTTTTTTTAAATATCACATCAAAAAAATTAAATAACAATAGAGCAATAGGTTATGACGGTATATCTATAGATATGTTGAAAATTATATCTAAATATAAATTAAATTTAATTGTTATATAATAAATTTATCAGTTGAAATTCAAAATTTCATTGAATATTTAGAAAACAATAATTTAACCTATTTTTAAAGGTTGTAATAAGAATGATTATAACAATTTGACCTATTTTTAAAGGTTGTAATAAGAATGATTATAACAATTATAGACCAATTGTAATATTACCATTATTTTCCAGAATTACTGAAAAAATTGTAAAGAAAATAATTTTGAGTTATTTAAATAATTTGCATTTTTTTGCCAGTTATCAATGTATATTTTGTGAAAAAAGAAATACTGGACATGATATTTTAAAACTTTATGAATTAATTTATAAATTAATAAACAATAATAAAAAAATTTTAACAATTTTAATTGATAATAAAAACTTTTCGATTCTATGAATCATGAGATGCTTAAAAGATATATATATATAATTATGGATTTAGAGGATTGGCTTATGATAGCTAAAGTCTTACATAAAAAATGACAACAATATGTATTAATTACTTTTATTTCTCCTTATTTTTATTAACGATTTTTGTAAATTAATAAATAAGGTGAATATTGTTTCCTTTGCTGATGACACAACTTTGATATTTGGAACAGCAAACTATCATATATTGTTAAATGAAATTAACACAGATTTAAAGATTATTCTTTATTGCTTTATGAAAAATAAATTACAATTGAATGTAAAAAACCAAATATAATTAATTTTCTTACAAAAGTTTCCAAGTTTAATGCCAATAAGAAAATTAAATTTTATTTCCAGAACTATAGGTTTGAAATTTCATATTGAAAAATCCAACATAGAAATAATCCACAACAATTTCCTTTTCATAGCACCAAACATTTTCAACACATTAAGTACTAATATAAGAAATAATAAATGTTTAAAAACATTCAAAAAACTATTTGTTAACAATTGACCAAGTTGATACTATTTATGATATACCAAAATAAAAGCATAAGTTTCAGTGCTACTGAAGATTAAATTTAACTCAATAACCCTCTGCAAGCGTTTTATTTATTTATTTTTGTTGCTTATTTGTTAATTGTTATAATTTAATTTTTTATTTAATTTTCAGAAATTTATAGTAAATTTTATTTTATAATCTGGATGGGCTTCTATTTAGTTCCTTGGTTATGCATATTAAAGAAAATGTTATTTTTTCTTCTTGTGTGTGTATATATATATGTATATGATGTGCTTATGTTACACATATTATATTACCATTGCATATATTGCTTTTTAAATATTCTAATTTGTTATCCTTGATAAGTGTTATTACTCAAGCTTTCATATCATATATTGTTGATGTATTATAGGTTTTAATAAATAAATTAATAAATAAATATTACCTCAATACCTATCGAACTCAAAAGATTTTTTCATTTATCTATATAAACATAAAAAGTGGAATATCTACAGACATTTCACAAATCTATGGGCAGATGAATGAATAAGTGAAATCTATAGTTCGTTTTCATTTTTGAGATAAATATGACGATATATGGAAACAAAATTATGTACAAAGAAAATGAGACATAATTTAATTTTTTTCGTTTAACAAATTTACTTTTAGGCATTTTGTGTGCAAGTTCACTAATTGCTTAATTGTTGAAGAAAACCGCACTTTTGTACAATGTCACATTTAATACACCTACCACTAGCAATGGTTTTTTATAACAGGAATTATTTACGTTGAATTATTTTGGTTTCAAAATTGGTGATGCAGAATGTGATTTTGCCTTGAATGAAAAAAAAAAGCATTTGTCTATAAAATATAATTCCCAATAAAAATATTCAAAATTTCTCCGATTCAAACAAGTATCAGTACTTGTTATCAGAGTAAATTAAATTGTTAAAATAGTGTCAATACTAATTATTTTATCAATATAAAATATCGGTTTTCAAAAAAAAAAAAATTATGTCTTTAAAAATGATAGGGCTTCTATGTATACATCGCTCAATGGGTCCTAAAAAGTTTAAAAAAAAATAAAATAACCTGAAAAAACCCTGGGCTATCAGCTGATTTCAGAGGAGGAGTTATTTATGTTGGCAAATATTTTACATACAGCTTTTACATTTATAAAATGTTTTAATATGGGAAACGCATTTCAAAATCTGACGGTCATTTACATATAGGTCCACAAGGGTTGCCGGAGGAGATTTTCAAAGTTTTCCCTTCACGAGCTGGATAATTTTCCATTTGCACTTTCGAACTCTCTTCTCTCGCGAATGTCTTCTGAAGATTACGTTTTAAATGCATAATTTGTCTCCTGCTTTAACGGTCAGAAGGTTAGAACGATTTAAGATTGTTTAGATATTTAATTAACTTAGAGTGTCATTAAGTGTCGTTAATGATCAGTCAAGATGATTTCCGCGTCATTAATATTTAAAGTAGCCTCTGATGCAATAAAGAAACTGACTAGACAAAAGGGAAGAGAGTCACCAGCATGTAACACAACTGCTTTAACTAGCTCTTCAAAGCACTTTCATCTGATAAATAAGAGCTACTTTCGCCGTTTCTGCATCTTCCAGATCCCATTCGAAATTTGATGCTGAGGCGTATTATTCTGCCATTTCTCATAACCTTGTTCGTGCACATGTACGTATGTAAATGAAGCAAATCGCTGGAGTTAGATGTAAACAAAGGAACGTATCATTTTCTTAATAACAAGGAAATATCTGTTTAATCTTATTCATTGATTGTTTTTTGGTCTTGATACTGATTCAAGAACTTCTTTCTGTTGTATAACATCAAGATTAAAACTCTGCAATAAGGTGAAAATTAATAGTTTGATACGTGTTTGTTAAGGTTCGCTTCTAAAGCGTAAGCTTTCATCCGAATGTGGTTGTTAGAAAAAGTATAGTGTTATTTTATTCTCTTTCATCATGATTTTAGAGTTTCACGTTTTGAATATATGGCAGGATGGCGAACGTATGGCACGCTTGTCAAAGGTGGCACGCGAGACCATCTTTGTTGCCCAGCCACTGTGAGAGGTGAAAACAATACATGACTATGGCTAGTGTAAAGAATTGGAAATAATTATGCGCTCATACGTTACAAAGAACTTCTCAAATAACTGATTACACACATTGCAAAATATACGCTCTAAATCTATCAACTCAGATTCCTGAGCTATTGTACTCTCGCAGTCAATAAAAACTCACATCATTCTGGATCACGGTCGATGGCATCAGTAATGAGCTGAGCAAAATAAGTGGAAAGTAGAGTGAGAGTTTTTGCGTTTGATTGAATGATTTTGGTTGTAATAAATGTTCTCTTTTGTTCCATTGTATAATGGCGAAATCTCAAATTTTTTGCCCTTATATTTAAATCCGTGATATTATGTATCATATAATTTGTATTGTATGATAAATGGATATGTAAGTTTACTTCGAATAAAAAACATCTTAAAATATATTTGTAACGTTGTCACGCGAGCTAGAAAATATTAGTATAGGTATCATTAGTGTACTTTCGTTTTACATAAATAACGAAAATAGCGAGAAAGGTTTTTAAAATGTAGAGAAATAAATTGGGGATGAATTCTACCAAAAATTCAGATCCACAAAATAAGAGAGTGCAAAAAATGCAATAAACTTCCCACTTGGTGGCAAACTGTTGAAAAAAAAACAACAAAGAGAAAAATAATAAAAATACTTTTGATGAAATTGTCAGAGAAAAATCAACAACGTAAAATAAAGGAGGAAAAGAAAACAATAAATCGACAACAGAAAAAGGCGAATAGCATAAACTACATCACATATGTATCTGACACCAAAAGAACTAAGTATGGAAAGAAACAAGAGCACGTATAGACTACCAACATAGAACTTCGAAAAACAAATAAGTACATGAAATTCGAAAAGAATCAAAGAAGAAAATTTAAAGAAACAAGAAAAATAGAATAAAGAAAAGAAAGAAATAGAGTCACAGGACGACAGCTGAAAAGAATCAAACTCAGAAATCGGTTGCCAAATAGACAGGCGAAAAAGGAGAAAATGTACGAAGGAGAAGAACTGCATTTTGAATCCGAACTCTTCGGTAAGTCAGGAAGATGTGGAAAAGCTGAAGAGATTATGCCAGAAATGCTTTTAAGCATTTCTGGCATAATCTTTCTGGCTTAAAAGCATTTCTGGCATTCTTCATGTTCCAGAAATGCTTAAAAGCATTTCTTGGAAACATGAAGGCAAATTCTCCTATGACATTGATCTCGCCAGTCTTGGGCCTGACCAAACAGTTCAGGAGAATGGTGAAATTTTAAACCCATTCAGAAACTTTCTCACGAAAATCTCAATGAATTCTATGAAAAAGAACCAGAAAAACTATTGTAGGACGTCAGTAACATAATAAAAATGCTAGATAGAAAAGAACAGAAAAACAGGAAATGTCATCAAAATAAGTTGATAAAGACTCATTGCATTCGCTTAACTTGTTTCCTGAGAGTTCTTTCGTGATCTGCCTGTGTGGACATTTTTTATTTTGGGCTTGTTGATACCTTCTTGATGTTGGATACGTGGGCGCATTAAAAAGAAAGTTGCACTCAGCGCGCCCTGTCGTCGTAGTAAGGAAACAACATTTGTCCTTGGGAGGGATATATGAGGTAGTAGAACTATCCGACCAAGGCACTTGCAATAGGCGAACGGTCAGAGTGCGTTTCTATTGCTCGTGAATGATGGCGCATCAACTCCATTGTTAGTCCAAATTAGAAGTCCGTGGAACAGTTCGTTTTCTGTGGACGAAAAACTTGAATTGTACGGAAATCCATCGAGAAATATCCTCCGTATACGAGGAGAATACGATATCTCCTCATGCTATCATTAAATAGTAACAACAGTTTGAAAATTGTCGTACAGATTTGACAGACGAATACTCCAGAGCCAGATCATCGATGTCCATCATTCCTGATCACGTTTCGCGCGTTAATGAGATGATTCCCCAATAGTCACCGAATTAAACTCAAGGAAATAGTGATTACCATTTGTTCGGTAAATTGAAAGAGCATCTGGGACGACAGAAATTTTTATCAGAAAGACTTTAAAGAAGCTGTTTTTATCTGGTTGGGGAAGGACAAATTAATTACATCTTCGGATAAGTGTTTACATAACCTAATATGTAATGTAACTGACTATGTGGAGAAGTAGATTCAGGTTGTATCTTCACTCTAATATATTTGCGGTTCTCATATATTTTGTTGTTTATTATTTATTTAAGACTACAACTTTTTTTATACGCTCTCGTACAAATCGAGGACTTGGATTATTGAAATTGGTCTAGCTGCAATCGTCCTTTCACCGCTGTTTATGCATAGGCAGTCCATAACTGCAGCTGCAGAGGAAGTGTCATACGTTGCATACGCTTGATGAAGTGAATTACGCTGATATTTTCAAAAGACATTCGTGTGCAAATTATTTATTCCTTTGTTGAATATGGTCGTAATTTAACGGCCTCGAGGAAAGCTTCAAAAATGATGTTTCTTTTATGAAGAAGGATCACAGCAACAACAGTGAGGGAAATCGTAAAACGCTTAGAAGAAAATGAAATCGTGAACAACGGCCAAAATCTGTTTGTCAAAGAATTTAATTGTAGAAGACTCTGCTGTTCCCAAGGTCAACAGATCAGTCTTCAACTTTTACATGGGTTGTGTCCATAGCTGTAAATCCAAAGAAATCAACTCGCAAACCGGTAGAGCAATAAAATATCAGTCAAACCTCGGTGCATCGCATTCTGAAGAAATAAAGGATCTATCCTACAAACTCCAATTTGTCCACGAACTCCATTTAGATGATTATGATCACAGAATGGTGTTCTGTAAATGGGCACTGACTCAGCAAACAATAGACACCAGATAAAATTTTGCGATGAGGCAGCATTCACATGCTAGGACATATCAATTGTACACCTTCAGGTGTAACAGTTCATATGGTCTGATGGGAATATATTGTATACTGGATACAGGACCAGACCCTTCAAGATTCTCGGATTATGGTCTTGTGTGGGATTCATTATAATCAAATCATTTGTCCGATTTTCTTTCAGAACAATGTACATACTCACATCAACCATGATGTGCTGGAAAATATGCTGAACCCTTATCTTCTCTTTTAATAAAAGCCAGTTTTCAACAAGATAGTGCATCCATTTGTTTGGGTTGCTTTACCTCTGAGCGGCACTTTTTTGCGCAGATAGACTAAATGGACAGACCATAAGGGACTCCAAGATTTGGCACAGATTTTATGTGTAATATTTATGAAAAATTAATTAATATTTATATAGCGTATTGTACATACTTTATGATTTTTTACAGACTGAGTCAGTCTAGTCCATAGTTATAGAACAATTATTTTGCACACTTTTCGAAACTTGTATGAAAAAAATGCTCCTTTTCAGAGAACACGGGAGAAACTCTTTCATGAAGAATCTTTATCAGATATTACAATCAAAAGATATTACCATATTACACTACAGGAAAAAATAATTGCAACACCTAGAAGGATTAATGCCATTGTATTGAAACGCAGGCAATTGCTAGCATACACTGAGATGTGCGATTGATTATATTATCAAACAAAATATAGAAAGTTATCACTCTACCTACCTAGTAAAGTAGTATAACTAGTATGATGTTGAACCACCCTGCGGAGCAATGCATTCATGAACACGGTGGGTAAGGTTATCGTACAGCACTATAATGTCCTCCTGATGGATAGAACGTCAAATAGCGCGAAGTCGCTGTTCCATTTCAGTGATAGTGACACCTTGGGTGTTGTTGGAGCTGTCGGACCATCATGTCCTAGACGTGTTCAATAGGTGAAAGGTCCGGCGAGCGTGCTGGTCATGGTTCCGTGCTACTGAAGAAATAGGACATCCACTGGCTGCAAAAGTTTGCTAATATATTAGAGTTAGAGATTCCCTTATGATGACCAGTTCTGACCGAGATATCCGACTTGTGGCACCCGGCAGCAAGACACCAGGCGCTGGAACTGTGTGACGATGTCGCACACACTCGATGGCGTTCCTTTCCCCTGGATGACAGCGAACACGTTGTCTACCGTCGGGCTGACCAAGGCAAAAACGATATTCGTCACTAAACACCCAGTACTCCACTCTTGGTTTTTCCAGTTTTATCTGAGGCGACACCACTGAAGACATGCTTGCATGTGAGCAGATGTGAGGGGCAAACGCAGTGCCGGACGATATGCTGGCAATGAAAACTGTAAAAGACTATTTTTTACCGTCTGCCCTGGTAGGTATTCGATGTGCTACCTGTTGCCAGTCCCTTTTCAGTTGCGTTTTTGTAACGAATCTGTCACGCAATGCCATGCGTTGCAAATGGCGGTCCTCTCCCTCTCCGTCATCATACGTCGTCTTCCTAATCCTTGTCGGCGTGTGCAGGATCCTTCTTGAACCCACTGGCGCCATATGTGTATGATGGTGCTTGGGAATGCAGCCAGCCTTCTTTGTACGACAAACCAACTTCTCTAAGGCCGATGATTCTTCCACGTTCGAAGTCTGTTAACTGTTGGAACGGCTGTTGACGTCTGAGTAAAGGCATCTTTTAGCGGTTTAGAACAATTTCCACAACCTTTTGTCAACCAGGAAGCTTTGGTTGCCTTTATCTGTGTTTGACTGCTTCGCACCATTGACGTCAGCTTGCGCCTGTCCAATCGTTTCGATCGTCCTGCAAACCTAATCATTTTCATGCAATTCCATAAACTACCGCCTCGGTAATTTCATCACATTTACATAACTTCTTGCAAGTGTTGCATTTTTTATTTTCTGTAGAGTATTTAACAGCCGTAATTCCGAGTGAGCGAATGGACAAAAGAAACGGGCGTGCGGACTTGTCTGACATCATCTGAGGTGGAAATTGCCAATTTCTCAGTGGTTCCCAGGCAAACTTCAGTGATCGACCCCAAATTTAGTGGGGTGGTCCTACTTAGTTCTGGCCTTGTTGGGGTAACCGATGGAGTTCTTATTTCCCTTGGGTCTGGAGTGATATATTGAAAACGCCGATTTCTGAGGAAGGTGCCACCGCCTACGTTGTGAACAGAGTTAACGTTAACGGTGGAAAGCTGTGAATGAACTTATCTATGGGAAGAGTTATTAATGGGCATACATTTCGCGCCAAACTTTTGGGTGGGTTTAAATATACTCCGTTCCAGATCAATAATGGAGCGGGAGATATCGTGATCAAAGAAAGCAATCAACCAATGAAAAGAGGCCACACCCACGTGAGTTCTTGCAAGAAAACTCGAAGATATAAATCCGCTACAGCAAATAGTTCCACACTGGTTGTGGAAGTGAGCAATTAAAAATGCTGTTTTCAATTTCGGAATATTGCAAAGTACACAATGAAACATAATAATAAGGTGGATACGAAAATAATCTTCATAATTTGATTTTAATTCATAAAAATATTTATAAACTAGTCTTTAATATTTCTTCCTATTCTAATATTCATACTAAACAAGATACATTTTTATAGCATTTAGACAAATATGCATATACAAAATTCTGTTATTTGTATATTTAAACAGATATATATTTTAACAGATTTTAACAGATATACCCTTACAATTCTATACGAGTTGGCTTGTCGTACAGGGTTCCATTTCCATATAAAAATGTAATAAAAAGACATTTTATTTTCTAGCTCCTAAAATTTGCAATAGTTTAGACTTATATATTGAATAAAATGAAATCATTAGATGAAATTAGTTCAGTTCGCATTAAATATAAAATAAAAAGATATGTTTTTGATATTATTAACTTGGAACATTTTTTTGAAATTTTCAAAATCTATTTCCTTTTGTTACCCTTGTCCTTTGAAATGATTATTTGACTTTATGATTTTGAATTAAATATTTAATGAACATAATTTGTAAATTCGAAACATTTATTCATTACTAGAGATAAATCAACGTATGTATTGCCACATATTATAATACTTTACTCGTTCTGGAAACCAGAAAGGGCATAAGGTGCCCCTTGCTTCTCGACTATGTCAAATTTTTTCTTTCTTTACTATGTTTTCTTTTTGGTCATTACTATTTTCTTTGTTTATTAGTAATTGGCGTTACTGTTTTCTTCTTTTTAGCTACATTTGTTTCCTAAAATATCATATATAGCTGTTATGTAATATGATTTTAGGAGCAAATAAAGTATTAATTTTTTATATATATAAAGAAGGAAGTTTGTGTGTCTGAAAAAAATATAGATAAAAAAACATTTGCTGTAGAAGCTCTCTAACGAGTTGAGGATTGATACATTTTCAGGCGTAGAATCTTTCTTTTCATTGGTTTTCGTGGTTAAGCGTAATAAGCCACGACTGGACAAAAAAACTATTTGATGGAGACTTGCTGCTCCATTCTTTATGTGAAACGAGCATAGGAATATTTATAGAGGAGAGACTCTTTCATGGGGAAGGGCTGCAGTTTATGGAAGTACGCAAGTTGAGAAAAGCTACCACTCTGCATCCTTGACTTGAACAGCGCGCTTCATGGTTACCCGCCAGTTGCTCTTATCACCTAAGGTAGGCTTGAATCATTTTCCTAGAACAAATGGCTCGTAAATAGGTCTACTAGGACGTAATCGAGTCCGAGCTCTGTGTACCTGCTTTTTTTTTCTTCACATTTACTATTTCGATGTTCCTTTTCATTGGGTACAAATTTATAAAACATGGAAATGGATAAGAAACCACGTGTATACGATACTTTCCCATAGATAAGTTCATTCACAGCTTTCCACCGTTAACGCACTGCTCCTGTACGACTATTGATTTTTATATGACATTTGAACTTGTGTCTTTGAAACTACAATCTGTCTTAATTAGGGTGTCCATCTGTCCATTATTTTGGAGTACATTTCATCCAGATCTGAGCACATTTTTCTTCGGTCTGTTGATGAGCTCAAAAGTCCTCATTTTTTTTTTCAGAGATGTAGTGAGCAATAATATTTTGCGAACCAAATGTTTCAAACATTTATTATGTTTTAAAATTAAAAAGTTAAATTGGAGGTGAATTTCACTACTTTTGAAAGAAAACTTTGTGGTACATCGATCAAAGATTAACATCTGGCAATGATAAAGAAAAATGATCTTTTAGTGTACCTCATTATCATTATAAAATGACTATTTCCTGATTTACTGCGTCTTTCGGTAGGCTTCTTCTAATAAATATTATACCTCTGAGAGGCGCTTTTTTTGCACACAATGGTCTAAATGGACAGCTTACAAGGACCCCGAAGGCTCAGAGAAGGTTAGGGGAGGTATTCACTGAACAGCTGTTGCGAGACAGATGATAACTTCCCGTCAAAGCCATCCAGCATGTTCTTTAACCTGCACGGGAAGTCTCTTTCTCACACGGGACCTTGGCCTAACGTCCTATCCGATGGACGGCGGTCTTTCTAAGGCCATTGGTGTCCCCTACTGACCGAGAGCAGGGCGGGATTTTTGCAGAGATAAAACTCAATTCTGGCCCAGGTGGGACTCGAACCTGGAGACTGGATTTACGCGCTATCGCAATACCGACTGAGCCATCTCCGCCTTCTACATTGATATGGTAATCTACATCATTGATATGGTAATTTATTTAAATCTGCGAACTAATACAATAAATTGTGAGAAATAATTGAAAATACGTGATAATTTTCCCAAAATATCGTTTGCAGATAAATCGTAAAATACAGTAGAAAAATGGGAATTTTAGTTTCGAAACCTGTAAACAAAGATAACACTTTATAAGCTATTGGGCTTGCCTCTTCTTCTTTTTCTGAAACAGTTTTTTTTAATGAATGGGAAATTACGAGATGAACGAAATCGTGTAGTTCAGATTTAATCAGGGCTTAAGAGTGATTCACCTACTTTAATCTTAATCAGGGTTCACATTAATCTGGATATTACAATTGTAATTGTGATGAATCTACAAAAATAATGTGTGATTTCTCGAAGTAACCAAAACAAAAGAAAAAAGCTAGAACAAATCATTTCAAATTATAAATATGTTCCTGTCGGCATTTTCATTTTGGTACTGAAATAAAGATAATGTTTGTACTGATTTCATATTTCTTTTTGACACCGATATTATCGTCTTATTTGTGCAACGAAATTGCAATCTTATGCGATATCAAATCTGCATTCTCCAGAGCCCTCCTTTTCTGCACCTCTGTACTCTCCTGAATGTTTTTTCTTGTGAAGGTCTCACACTTCCTTCTCCCTTCCCAATATGTTGAACACCTTTTGAATGATATTTGGGTTGGGTTGTTTTACCTCTGAGCGGCACTTTTTTGCACACCATGGGCTAAATGGCCAGGTCACAAGGACCCCGAAGGCTCAGAGAAGGTTGGGGGAGGGGACCCATTGGAACAGCTGTTGGGAGACAGATGGTAGCCTCCCGTCAAGGCCATCCAGCGTGTTCTTTAACGTGCACAGGATATGGCTCTCCCGCACACGGGGCCACGGCTTAACAACCCATCCGACGGACGGCGGCCTTTCCAAGCCCATCGGTGTCCCCTACTGACCGTGGGCAGGGCGGGGAATTTTGCGGAGATAAATCTCGAAAGTTTGGTATAATTCTCTTCATAGTTTTCTATTGTATCCTTTACATACATTATTAACATGCCATCGTAAATAGAAAATAAAAATTTTCTTTCCTTTCTTGTAATTGCATAGAAAATATACTGTCTGGCCAAATTATTATGAACAGCTACTTAATACTTCTTTGTCTGTATCATGGTACAGTTTCAATTCTCTGCACAATTCTCTGCATAATTCCAAAGTTTTCAATTCTCTGCACATAGTTTTGTTGAAATGAAGTTATGAAGTACTGCTAGTGGATATCTCTCTCAGCTGATGAAATGCAGCAGCTCTGTTTTGCCACACAGTTCGTAACAACAAACGCCTGTCCCTGTCTATTAGAACCTTTTACCGTCCTCATTTGCCACATTTCATGGACATGTCTTGAGACCGTTGTCATTCTCCATATACTTGGGATATTGTGCCCTGTTCCTCTAATTCCGTTACGGATGATTCTGTCCATCGCGCTCCAACGATGAACCTCCTTTCGAAGTCAGTCACATCATTCTTTTTACTCACAACGCACTTGACTTTGTTTCCCATCATGCCTTTACGGCTTTCAAAGGACTTCGCAGTAACGTAAAATACTACCGTCAGTAAGAAATGTTACATACATTGGTATGTCTCATAGAACTTCACTTACGTTACAATGCTAAACGAAAAGGAAACTGTAATTTTACTGCAACGAAAAGAAATAAGTTTAATTTCCTGACTCTAACTTGAAACAAAGAAACATTTTTTTTTTATTTGGCAACGCTGATATTTAAGGAATTATACTGCACTGCTTTAAACATATGGATCTGTTTGTCATCCTGATTTCAGTCGGTCGATTTCTGCTGACTTAGATTAACAACTTCTGCATTTTGTTTTGTGAGGAAGAGCTAAGGAAAAGTCTAAACTTTAATTTTCAAAATAGAGTTTCTGTCTTCTGAGGAATTCTTTATAGACTATATAATATAAATTGATATAAATAGATATATAACTCAGAGAGTATAATGTATTTAAGTATTATATGTATTATTATACAGTTACACAGTATGATATATTTATGTAATAATCACGCAGATTCGGTATAAAAATGCCTTCAATGATATGACCGCCTCCTACATAAACAGGTTTCCTGCAACGGACTCGGTGGCTGTGTTTGGTCGGGTGCCAAAAATGGGGCTTATTGTCGTATCGGATCCTTAGTGTTCTTTCAGGGTAAAAAAGTATTGTTCAACATACTGCGTCTTCCTCTCCCTTATTAGAAAAGAAACTGTTTCAAAACAACTTCGTGATAAAAACAACTTGATTTAACGTTTAAAATCAATGAATAAAATACAGAAAACAATAATTGCCATTGAAACTTGTTCTAAACACGTGCAATTTGATAAATTTATAACTAAATAATATTCCACCTTTGGAATTACTAAAATGTTTATAACAATTCATTGTCCTTGATACCACAGGCTGATTTAGTGGGGAAGGCGGAGATAAGGAGGATATACTACACTTATTTGATAATGCTAATGAAGAAAATTGAGGTTAAAAAAATCAAACGTGTGCCAGTTGTTTCATGCAATTTTCGAAAATAAATAAATAAATAAAGACCTTTGAAATAGAGGGTAAAATGTTACGCTGCAATGTAAATCCAGATTTTTTCCCTCCCTACATTTTCCCGTCTCAATTGCGTCACCTTAATTTCCGTCACATTTTTTTTTCCATATCCGGGCCTGTTTGCTACTGTTGTTATTGAATCCTACAATTGATACGCATCATCATACTTAAATATAAATCACACAATCGATTCATTTTAGCAATGAAAACACAAATATCTATCGACAGCCCTACCTGGTCTAGTGATTAGCGTACCTGACTCCTAAGGCAGCAGGCATGTCCTTGTGTAAGTGTTTGTAAGTTGCATGAGAATCTAAGACAAAATAGTAAGCTTCTAGTTTATCTCTGTCCTTTGTGTACATACTAGCTTATCTCTGTTCTTTGTGTATATACTAGGTTATCTCTGCTCTTTGTGTATATGTATATATACTGTATATATAGGTATATACAACATGGCTAACACATCGAATCGACGTTACGAGCACATCGAGATCTTTCTAGAGAGATCCTCCATCGCTTCCTTCACTACGCCATTTCTGATATCTACCTTCCGATTCTGGACAGTTTCGACTTTCCACTGACTCTGTCTTTTGCAGACTGGCTTCTTTTTACTTTTTCTCATACTGGACTGGTAACTGGCTTACATGGCAAGCACATGCATGCTGCCCGTTTTTCAGATTAATGACTTTTGAAATTCTTCTCCCTTTGAAATCCGCTATATTAATAATATATATCACTAGAAATCAATCGATGCCTTCAGCATTTCTTGATCTCTAGCCCATCACTCCGACTTCTATTTGAATTTGAATGCAACTGCGGATTTGACACTCCTTCTCATTTCTGAGTTTTACTGCCCAATTTTTAGCTCTCCAGCGTTGGAATATCGAAATGTGACCTTTGACTTTAAAGGACTCATCGCATCCAATATTTGACATAATTTTTGAGATCTACAACTCAGAACATTCCCATATACCAATTGCAGTCCACTAACACCGATCTATCTTTATTTGATCTTTGGCCTGAAAGGACCAACCACATCCAACATTTCACAACATTTTTGCAATCTGCAATGCAAAATACGCCTAGCCAACAATTTCTAACCCTCTATCACTGATTGATCTAAATTTGAACCTCTAAGGACCCTCCGGTTCCGATGTTTCGTAACGTTTTCGGCATTTACAATCCGAAACACCCAGAGGCACGAATTTTCACGTTTATAGAACTCATAGATCAAGGTATGACTTCTATGTGACTTTTATTTGCGCTTGAAGGACACGGCAAAAGTCACATTTAGAATTTTTCCCGAGATCTACGACCCGGATTACCCCTAGGTACAAATGTTCAGAGTGCTACCATTTATGCATCATAGTTAGAATTAGTTGATCCCCTGTCAGTCGGTCAGTCAGCCATCAATCACTCACAATTGTCTACATATAGTAGGTACTAAACTGCAAATGAATGTATTTATACACCTCACCCTTGTTGTATAGAAACGACATACAGTATTTTGCAATAACGTCACTTACTGGTAGGTTCTCGTCGGAGTAGAAAGTGCCATGAACTTCATTGCTCTTGTCCCCCTCTGCGTCAGTCTTCCGTGCTTTAGACAGCGCCTTTTGTATGGTGAGCTGGCCAGGTTCAATTAATCCCAGTATTTTAGGGCCCAATTCGAGAAACTTCGTGTAGTCGTCTGTAGCTTTTGTTTCCCGCCGTTGGGTTTCCCTTCTAATTTGTTGAAGGCACGCTGCTGGAGCTATTGTGGACTCTCGGGCATCTGTTTGGGATTTTAGAAAGTGTACGTACTGCAGAACAAGCTGGTTAGATTGAGTCAAGTGCTTTCTCTGTAACTAACATGGAGCCGATTTCCTGCCTTTTCTGTGAACATAATATTTTAACTACAGAAGAAATTATTCGATGTTCCGAAGCATATCCATCATTATTTCTTTGTTGTTTTTTCTAAAGCCGGATTCAAATACCAAACTATAAATAAAAAATTGCATTGGCAGTGTTTAAACTGCAAAACACTGCAAGGCACGCAACAAGGATCTTCTGTTACCGTTAAAGATAGGGAAACAACTTCCGATGGTGGCAAAATTAAATTGTTGATGATGCAGATGTCTGAAATAAAAGGAAATGTAGCACTAATTAAGGAAATTAAGGTTTCGCTGACTTTGCCTCAACGAAACTTGAGTTAAAAACGGTAATTAGAGATCTTAAACAAGATCGCTGTGATTTAAAAAACAGAAACGGTGAACTTGAAGCGAAAAATGAATATCTTGGATATAACTCAAATTCGAGATGAATTTACGATTCTCAGCAATACTCCAGAGGGTAGAATCTATAGATATTGAGCATACCTAAAGAGCCGAATGAAGATTTTCTGGCTATAAAGGGAAAAATAGCTAAAAAGATACAGGTGTAATCAAACGCTGATGATATTTAAGTGTCACACCGAGTTCCATCTGCTAATAAAAGTAAAATAAAGCCCATTATTGTTAAATTTAAAAGAATAGAAATACGATATAACTGGTTAATTTTAAAAATATTTAATAATAATAAAATAAATTGTTGTGATATTGGCTAAATTTAAAAATGCCAAAATGTATTTGAATGAGTAACCTCTTATAATGAAACAATTACTATACAAGGCAAAAGTTGAAGGTAAAAAATCGGGTTTTAAATTTACCTGGGTTAAAAATGGAAAAATCTTTATGAGGACGAATGAAACAAACAGAATATGGAGAGTTAGGAATGAAGATGACATAGATAAAATTATTAAGCATTATACAAGGGGTAATGAATAGCGACACATAGTTTAATGATATGAGTAAATAATAAAATTATTTTAAATGGTGTTAAGGATAGCGAATGACAGATCATTTGAGGATATATAAATCTGATTACATATGACATGACCACCTGAAGACATTTTTCTATTCGATGATAAATCTATATGTATACTAAACATTGACATACGTAGTATAAGAGCAAAATTTGAATTACCTGAAATGCTAATTGAAGAAACAAACGTTGATATATTAATATTAGGTGAGATTTAGATAAAGGAAGATGAAATTTGCATATATAATTTAAAGGATTATAATAAATGATGATAATGGATTAGTTACAGCAGAATCGCTTTATCTGATTAGGAAAAATCATCATATTTGTTTATTTGCATTATACAGATCACATTCCTTTACTCCACAACAATTTGTTGCAAAACTAAACAATAACTTAAATTTAATAAAAACCAACGACGTTATCATTACAGGAGATTTCAACATTGACCTCTTGAATAACTACGAATATGCAGGAGAGTACTCAGATATGCTTTCATCACATGACCTACAATCACATACAGAGATAGCAACCAGGGAAGCTAGAGACTGCATCATGCTTCGATCATGTATTTTTATAAGGAAGGCTGCTACTGCTGGGGTGCAATCAGCAGTAATTGACACTGATCTTTAGGATCATTTCCTATTGGTGTCAAATTTATCGTATCCACAACAGAAAATTTCAATGAAGTGATTATTAATTCAAGTATTGTTTACAGAATTAATTATAAACTACTGCATGATAATTTAAGAATTGCAGCTGTAAAGAACTTTAAGATCATAACAATGTTAATTTATGTTATAAAATGTTTATAAAAGGTTTTTCATTTTAACTGAAGATGCTAACTATAAAAAGGGCGAATCGTGTACTTAAAAATAGATGGATTGCTGAAGAAATGAAGCAACTTATTAAATTAAAAGATAAATTGTATAAAAAAAAATAAGAAATATCCTTATAATGTGTTTCATGAGGACAATAATTATAAAAAGATTAGAAATGAACTTCAACATACAATAAAGACTGCAAAACACAATTTTACAGAACACGGTTTATTAATTACAATGGCGATTGTAAGAAACAATGGAAGTTTATTATTAACTTAATTGATAATAAAAAAGTCTACTTTAGTTCTACCTAACAAGTCTGTGGGTTCTAATCAAACTTTAGAGAGTATTTGGATCAACACTGCTAATGATTTTAATGCCTTCTTTGCTAATGTAGTAAATGAAATTGCTGGTAATCAAATTATAGAGGAATATAAAGAAACACAGGATCTAGCTAATTGGAAAAGAATTTCAATGTTTCTTTCCGCATTAACTGAAGTGGAGACTATAGAAACTATTCTTAGCCTTACGGGAAATCAAAGAATCGATTAGATGGAATTAATGTTAAAATAATAAATAATTATGTTAATCATATTGCATGCCATCACTTATGTTTTAAATTTATCGTTTGAAACTGGTACTTTTCCAGATGAATTTAAGAAAGCGGTTATAACACATATATATTCTTGAATATTATAAGAAGGGCAATATAATTGAATATTATAAGAAGGGCGATAGGAATTATCTATCTAACTGTACATCAATCTCTGTTATTTGCATTTTTGGTAACATATTTGAAAAAAAAATTTTCAAAATGTGACGAAACCTTGTATGTAATTTAAGACAAAATTCCTTATATTCTAATAATCAGTTTGGATTTCAAGAAGATAAAAAATACAGAGAAAGTAATCATAAATTTAATTATATATATAAATATATAGAGGAAACTTATTTAATTCTGACTGTCTTTTTAGATATCAAAACGGTGTTTGACACTATTTCTCATGATATTTTATTGCATAAATTGGAATACTTTTTAGTCAGGGACATTTAAGACGTTTTCCTTTCTTTAAAGCACGAAATTTTAAGGGAAAAATAACTGCTGCTTTTCGGAAACTCAATTAATAAAACCAATCGAATCCCACTGTACTAGCGTCGATATTTATCTCCGCTGACACACCCTGACCTTGCGAAAAAGGAAATACATTTCGACGTGGAAAGGCAACAGTCTATCTGATGAGACGTTCAGCTGTTTTTCAGGAGAGTCTTACCTTTTGCACTATAAAAAGCACGCTGGATATCTTGATCGGAAGCTTCCATCTGTCACCTAGCAACTATTCCTTGGGTTCCTTTTCCTACTCAACTCTGAGCCCTTTTGGGTCTTTCTGAGCTTTCCATTTAGTCTATTGGAAGCACAAAAGTGCGGCTTAGATGATAACTCAACCTTTCATTGTATTTGAAACATAATTTTCTTTACCTCAGTAAACTAAACGTTTACTTCAATTCCAGGAACTGATAAGCAACGTGATGAATATTTTCAGTTTTAATTGGTTTGTGTATATTAATTTATTCTTTTGTAGCCCTTCATTTATTTATTCAAAATAATAAATTCAAATTACCTCTTCCTCAATCAACACATTTTTAAAACGGTCAACACTGAAATTCAAAAGGTCAAAAGTACTGCATGTCTCAGTCCAAATCACTACTGAAATGCAATACAAGTGTGCCATGTCTTAAGATCTTCTCGCCCTGATTACAATCAACAGCAGACAATACACATTTATACACTCGCAGCAATTGTGTTAATCAAGCAGTCGAGCCAAACTTATTTAGCCATCCTCGTTTATTCACGTTTCTCTTGAAGAGGAGCGACAACTGCTCTGGAAGACGTTAATGATTTGTCTTATATTAAGGCTAGTTCGGTGATTAAATTAGTCAACTTGTCATGCATCATTTCACCGGAATGGGGCAGTCTCTAGTTAATGGATAGGTACCATTTGCAGACCATCTCTTTAGTGAATGTAAACCTTTACATCTTTCTGCCAATGCTGCAAATTCATTGAATAAAAACACTTCAGTTATCGAAAAAAAATAAAAATGTGTACGGATATTATGATATAGTTATTTCTTTCAAAATACTGAAAGAACAGTACAATGTGATGCCCTTCTTAGTAATAGTTTTATTGTCAAGATGCAGGCGCTTCTTTCTGCAACTGCTGTTAAGAATGTTTAAAACGAATCTACTTTTTTGTGTTTTTAGGGGAAAATCTCGTGCATTGTCCGATGCTTAATCGCACTCTACCAACTACTGTGAAAGGTGTTTACCGTGTCACTATGATTATTTGGCCGATGTAAGCATAAAGTACGTCGTAGAAATACTTTAATAATTATTCACGATGTTTCCAGAAATCTACTTCAAACATAAAAAAGAATTGCTTTCAATAATTTCTTGAAAAAAATAAGTATATAAATATTTATGCTAATTTTCTGTATGCTGCATAACAATAAGGGTTTTTCAGAGAAAGTAACATTATAAAATTATTTATTCATTTTTTCTAACACGCATTTTACTCTAATTAATACATAAGTTAAATAATTAATAAAAACAGTGGTTTGGGTTCAATTGATTGGTAACATTGAAGCATTCTAAATGTGAATTAATGAATATAGAGTCACCATGTTAAATAATAGTCGTAATTCCGAACGGGAGGGCGGACACGTGAAAGCTATCAGTTGCAAAAATTGGCAGTTCGTGTTTTCGTGGCTACGTGGGCGATTGTCCCGAATTTGGTTGAGTGTCCCACTTAGTTCTAACCTTTTGGGGTGACAGATCGGGTTCCTACTGCCGTGGGTCGGGAGTGATCACTACAAAATTGCCGTCGCCTACCTAGTGAATGGAACAGTTATTTGTGAGTAATGCATGTGAAAAGTTGCGAATGAAGGTATCAATGAACATACATTTGGCGGGATTGGAATAGTATGACGTTGTGACTGGAATAGTATGGTGGAAAGTTGTGAATGAATTTATCAATGGGAAGAGTTATCAATGTTTCACGACAAACTTTTGGTGCGTGTTTAACTGGTATATATATAGTTACTGCTGAACTTTGATATTAAACTTGTAAATTTAGCGAGGAAGATAACAGGAAATTTGACGCGTATTATTCAAGATGTTCCAGCAGAATATTGCGTACTAGATGATTTTATTATGAATAACAGTGAGATTAGATGGAAGAATTATCAACCATATTTCAGCAGGATCTTGAGTAGGAGAAACACTGCATTAATTTGACTTTGTTGCCCACGTGTAGAATCACATATTAGGGAATGTAAATAATTTTCCTGAAAGCTTTAGGAAACAGATTTTGGAGATCTCTACGTGGCACTTTTTTGCACACAATGGCCTAAACCTCTAGGTCACAAAGACCACAAGGCTCAGAGAAGGTTGGGGATAGCGATCCATATATCAGCTGTTACGAGACAGATGAAAACTTTCCATCAAGACGATTCAGGATTTCTTTAAGGTCCACAGAATACAGCTCTCCTGAAAACTGAGCCATGATTTAATGATGACATTTTAAGATCTTCCATGGCTCCCTTTTCACTTTTGACAGAACTGGGGGTTAGCGGAGATATCTTAATTCAGGCACAGTGGAGACGTGAACTTTGGAACATCAGCTTACGGGTCCGCTACGCTAGAGAGTAACCAAATTCCCGCCATAAAATTGGCACAAAAAATTGGCAGAGCAGCCTTAATTGCTACTGAGCTGTAAATCTCCAGCCAACCAACCAACCAGCCCGCCCCAAGAAGAAAAGATATAGATCTAAAATGAGATGAGTAGACAGTGTTAAACTACACAAGTAGTATGGTAAATGAGAGTTCTGGGCCAATTTTATAGTATAATGGATTCTATGGTAACCTATGGGACACTTTTGGGGAGATGAACGTTGACGCTCTGTTCGGAAAGACGTTCTGTGTGAAAGACAGGACACGAGGGGGTTTTGTTGGAAAAATGTTGCAGTTATCAACACTTCACTGAATTATTGGGCTGTTGGGGTGTAAAATCTGGTTAAATCGGAGAAATCGAAAAAAGCAAGACAGTTTGGGAAATTAGTTAAAAACAAATATGACAGTTCAAAATCAATAGGTAAAATGAGGTTTTCGAGGGCTGCGGGAGAAAAATATGAAGGAAAAAATAGATTTTTCGGTGCTATCTGTGAATGTATGGATTTTTTACGTTCCAGTAAGGATGAGGACTAATTACACTTTTTAAGTTAATTAGACATTAGTAGAAAAAAGCCCCTTGTTGTCGGTCAAGAGGATCCATCTAAATTTTCCCCCATCCACAGGGTCTATTGCAGCATCGGCTGTTGTTTTCAGTATACATTGCAGAAGGGGTAACCGACTTCAGGCATGAGGTCTGCAGGAAATATTATTAATAAGCTCGGCAGATAATCTCTTCGTGGGGAAGGCTACTGCTCCAAACATGTTTGCGTTGCCGTGACACTGGTGCTGACTGAAATTCTGTTAGATACCTCTTAGTATTAATTAATAAAAACTTGAAAAAAAACTCTCAGGCGCTGAAGCAGAAAAAAAGCTGAATTCATATGGGGAAGTTTCTAAGATCTTCATTTCTTTCCCTCCTTGCTTCTCTCCCGTTGTATCTAGTCTCTTTATATACATTTATTTCGTGCGCAGCATTTGTGGATTTTTGCCACTGTGAGATGCTTGCTTATGCTGCTTCCTGTTCAAATCTCGAAATATGACATAATGAATGTATTCTGAGAGACTTCTTGTTGACGCTAACGGAAATGCAACCTTTGTTGGCTTACTCGGTCCAAAAAGGAGATACAAATATGAAACTAATATTGGGATATACTCTCTTCCCAATGCAATCCATTCGTGATCACTAAATTGTGGGTTATTGTCACCATAAGCTCCATGCTTGCTTAGTATTCATCCGAATCAATTTCTGCAAAACTGGACTTACTTTAGCAGTGTCTGAAAGAACACCACGACCCGACCACTTCTGATGTAGGGGCGTATATCTGGAATAAGGATCTCGGTTGGTTTAACATTCATGATTTCTTTTAAAAAAAGTATTGTTGGATAAAGTGTTGGGGGAACTTTTGTTTTTGGTAGAAAGTCTATTATTAGTGGTAAGTGGATTATTAAACTGGTTTATTAGACCATTTAATATAATGGCAGATTTATTTTTTTTCAGCTGATTGTTTTATAAATGGTATCATCTATCTTGTCATACATATCTGAAATTCGAAAATTTCCAAATGCATACGTTTTAATGCCTTCTGTATCAACTATTCTTTTGGTATATTCACGAGACAATCCAATCTTTGTAATTTAAAATATTTCCATATCATGTTGTAGAGATCGAAATTCTATTTGTTTAGTACTTAAAATTCTTTTTCGAAAGAGACAGTGGCAATAATTTTCGTGAGTAAATTCCTTTTTAACACCATTTGCTGATTTCTTGGAAATCGGGCAATCAATTGAATATAATATTGAAAGTCTCCTAATTCGAACTGTTGTGCTAAAAAATAGAATCATTGCGCCGTTTCGTTTTTTGTGATCGAAGCGGCGGCGTAGAGTTACTACGAGTGATTTTGTAAATGCTTGTTCTTCCATTGCCCCATTTCTTGTGCTCGAAGCTGCGGCTTGATAAAAAAAATGATAAGAAAGACTGATTTTGATAGTATTTTTTTTATTAGCCTCTCTGCTCACAAACAAAACTCGGAGTTAGACTGTCAAAGCTTCTTCCAATTTTTTAACAAAAAACTTCTTCTCTACAGGGTCAGCAGATGTTTCTATTGCCCTTTCTATAGTGGGTCAGTACTTTTCGGAGGTGTCTTTCAATTCTGCTGCTCAGTCTGATTTCCTGGAAGGAGAAAAAAAAGTGTCGTTATCATAATACATGGAACATTTTTTTATGTATGTACGCAACTTCTAAGTGTTCAAGAAATGTCTTGAAGAATGGACTGTTTGTGTGAGAATTGGGAGAAAATCGATAGGGTTTTTTTCTGAAAATTACTCAGAGGAGGATTTTTGAAGGTGTTGAGGAATAGTAAAATTCCGAGTTGATTCGTTCCTATTGGGGTCATCAGGTGGACTGAGACTTACTCAGTCAAGCGCCGTCTTACGAAATAGGGCATTTAGTGGGTTGGCACATTAAGTGGCGAAATAAAAAATACCCCCTCAAACAGCTGCTTCCCACAGAGGTCTGACAGGAGCCTGTCAGTTTATATGCCATAGTAGAAGGTCTGAGAGGATGGCAGGCCCTCAGCAAAAAACGAAACAAACAGACAAGTCGTTACTTAACAAGGTCAATGTAAGAATACTCACTTAGGCCTTCCGCTCGCTCGTTCACTTGAGAGCATCCAGGCCTCGTCTTTTCAGAATTGCGTGCATAAAAAAAAATGCGTACATTTTTTCAATGGTGACTTGATGAGGGGGGAGGGGGTTCTAAAATAGTCAGACATTCCAGGTTCGAATTCCGAACCTTGGGCAGATTTCTACTTCTTTTACTTCAGATATCGTATTTTTAATGGTCTGGCATGGGAGAAAGAATCTTACGATCGTTTACTCGTAGTGCGAAAAGCTTTTCTCACTATTGACGTTTTAGAGAGAAACATTATTGAGAAGAGTTAATGAATTAGTCATGAATAACTTTATTATCTTTAGGGCGAGAAAGAGGGAAAAGTGTCAAACAGGATCTGTCGAAAGGTTGCGCTTCTTCCCATTGCATATTTGTCCAGAATCATCGGCAGTCTTCACTTGCACAGAAAGAAAGAAACAGATGTTAGAAAACAGTTCTTTTGGAAGCGAGATTAAGAGTTAATGAATTAGTTATGAATAGCCCCTACCTTTAGGGCTATAAAGAGGGAAAAGTGTCAAACAGGATCCATCGAAAGGTTGCATTTTTCCATCACACTTTTGTCCAGAATCATTGGCAGTCTTCACTTGCACTGAAAGAAACAGTGAACTGAAAACAAAACAGTTCTTTTACGGAGAAGTTTAAAGTTATGGAATGAATGATTAGTTATTACCTTTTTTTCCAGCTCAGGGGATCCGAGAATTGAGTTGACCAACACAATAATTAATCGACGATCCGAATGGATTGTTCCTGAAAGAAAAACAGTTTGAATAAGAGCTTTACAAACTCCAGGGATGAGCTTTGGATCGATAGTTTCACAAAGAGATTACAGTCTATCTGTAGTTTTCAGCCCTGAAAATAAATAGAAAATTAATACTCCGGATGCTCTGAAAAAAATATTATTAAGAATATTAACATTATGCTGAAAAACATTCATTAGATTTAAGATGCATGCATTTCAGTAGAGACAGCTAAGGGTTGCATTTCAGTAGAGACATTTCAGGGTTATGAAATCCAACGAGGAATCTTTTCGCTTGTGGGCTGAACGAGAAAAAAAGAGAAATTAATAAAAAACGGAAGAGGCTGGCTTATTGGGCAGACAATTATTTCGTCTAATTATTTCGTTCGTCTAAAAGCAGGAATGTTGTCTGTTCGGCAGACTGTCAAATCCAGGTCTTTTCGGGCCAAATATTTTCACAAACGTCGAGGCATTTCTCGAAAAGCTCTTGCCAACATCCTTTCTCGATCTTGACCACGGCGTGGACCACGGACTAAAACGGGTCTGTAGTAATGATCTGGGATTTATTTAACAGGTTTTCTGAAAAAAAAGTAAGAGACTTTTTATATGAGAGTTAACTACTCTCTTTTTTTTAATGGGCTTCTGAAAAATTTATTGAAGTGCGCACAGTTTCCATATCCAGATTTTTAAATAATGAAAGATTTTTTTAATCCATGTGAAAATGACTCTTCTGTGCCAATCTTCTATGATTTACTAAGCGCTACTGACTGTGAATTTAAAAATTGATCTAGAAATAGGATGAGAAATTAGGATGAGAAATATGTCATAAATGAATAGACGCGCCTTCAAAAATCCCCATTTGCCTAAAAGTAAATAAATAAAAGGTAAAGGACTTCTTTTATTTATGGTATTTCTCAAAAAAAAAAAAAAAAAACGTGGACTGGTTACAAGGACCGAAAACGGATCTTGATCCAGCCAAGTTCTAGTGCACTGAAAACATTTATTCAGAGTGCATTTTTTAATGATTTTTTTCCTGAGCATGTGAAAAGGTCAAGGACCACGGACGCGAGCAGAAGTGATCAGAGGATAGGGGGACGACAAACTTGGGAGAAGAGTCAGAAGGCAGAAGTGATCAGGGGATAGGGGGACGACAAACTTGGGGGAGGAGTCAGAGATTGTGGCTGCCAAATCGCTTGTCTTTTCGTGTGACAGTAACCACCGAAGCATCTTGAAGTGTTTTTGTGCTAAGTGTTTCAGATACGACAATTACTGACACAGCACACACAACACGAAGAGACAAGCGACTTGGCTGCCACGCTCTTTGACTCCTACCTCAAGAATGCCATCCCTTCTCCTCTTCTTCTTCACGTCTTTCTAAAACCTCATCTCTCTCGTTACATACCCACAGACGTAAACGACCCTCTGAAGTAACGTCTCTTCTGTAATCGTGTTCAATCTGCACTCCAGTAAAAACTGGCTGGATTCGAACATTTGCGGAAAAATTCTATAAATAAATTATGTGGGGAACCTCTTCAAAAATCAAAGATGGCTCGACTTTTTCTTTACGCGAGAAGCTGTTGTTGCTGGTCGTTTGCCTTCAATAAGTGTTGGGGGAGGGCCGGATCTAATCTTCTGCACATAGTACTACACTGATTCTGGGAATGCGATACATCATTTGGGAAAAAGGTGTTATTGGAGCGCACTATCTGCGACCGTGGTTCATAAAAATATTCGATTCCTTTCTAGATTAATTAAGAGTGATCACCGAGTCTAAAACACTTAAGAAACAAAAACACTTCAGTATGATTCGGCAGTGGCAGATAATGCGCTCCACGGGGAGACACTTGGCTACTACGCCTTCGTACTTTTCTTCGAGGTTCTTCCTCTGTTTACGTGATCTGTGCCGGCCACTGCAGCCGTGGTGCGTTCAAACCATCCACTACACCGAGAACCCCTTAGGTACAGAAGTTATTTACACATGAGAAAAAAATGTAAAAAAAAAAAAGCTGTGCATCTTTTGAATAATTTTATATCATCTTCATATTTAAGATCGATTCTATAGCCCAGTTTTCCGTCCTTGTGACCATCATTTTTTTAAAGATCTGGAGAAACTATCATAAAGAAAAGAAGTATTTCGACCTTAATAATAATTAATTAATTGATTAATTCTAAGGTTGAAAGAGGTTTTTGGGGGAGGGTTTTTTTCAACATGATACTATTTTGTTTCTCAATTTTGTTAGAACATAAAGTCCATTGCACCCGTAATAAGTCCATTTACTCCCAAGTACATGAGGCGGTGATTACTGACGCCATTCCTTGGATAAAACTAAGAGCGTATAAAACTAAGTACTACTAGGATAATACTAAGTTATACTAGGGTACTACTAGGATAATACTAAGTACTACTAGTACACCTACTACTAAGCACACATTTTTCCCAAAAGATGTATCGCATTCCCAGAATCAGTGTTGTACTGTGTGCAGAAGATTAGATCCGGCCCTCCCCCAACACTTATTCAAGGCAAACGACCGGAAAAAACAGCTTCTCGTGTAAATAAAAAGTCGAGCCATCTTTGATTTTTGAAGAGGTTCCCCACATAATTTATTTAAATTATTTTTCCGCAAAGGTTCGAATCCAGCCAGTTTTTACTGGAGTGCAGATTGAACACGATTACAGAAGAGACGTTACTTCAGAGGGTCGTTTACGTCTGTGGATCTGTAACGAGAGATGAGGTTTTAGAAAGACGTGAAGAAGAGGAGAAGGGATGGCATTCTTGAGGTAGGAGTCAAAGAGCGTGGCAGCCAAGTCGCTTGTCTCTTCGTGTTGTGTGTGCTGTGTCAGTAATTGTCGTATCTGAAACACTTAGCACAAAAACACTTCAAGATGCTTCGGTGGTTACTGTCACACGAAAAGACAAGCGATTTGGCAGCCACACTCTCTGACTCCTCCCCCAAGTTTGTCGTCCCCCTATCCTCTGATCACTTCTGCTCGCGTCGTGGTCCTTGACCTTTTCACATGCTCAGGAAAAAAAATCATTAAAAAATGCACTCTGAAAAAATGTTTTCAGTGCACTAGAACTTGGCTGGATCAAGATCCGTTTTCCGTCCTTGTAACCAGTCCACGTTTTTTTTTTTTTGAGAAATACCATAAATAAAAGAAATCCTTTACATTTTATTTATTTACTTTTAGGCAAATGGGGATTTTTGAAGGCGCGTCTATTCATTTATGACATATTTCTCATCCTAATTTCTCATCCTATTCCTAGATCAATTTTTAAATTCACAGTCAGTAGCGCTTAGTAAATCATAGAAGATTGGCACAGAAGAGTCATTTTCACATGGTTTAAAAAATCTTTCATTATTTAAAAATCTGGATATGGAACCTGTGCGCACTTCAATAAATTTTTCAGAAGCCCATTAAAAAAAAGAGAGTAGTTAACTCTCATATAAAAAGTCTCTTACTTTTTTTTCAGAAAACCTGTTAAATAAATCCCAGATCATTACTACAGACCCGTTTCAGTCCGTGGTCCACGCCGTGGTCAAGATCGAGAAAAGATGTTGGCAAGAGCTTTTCGAGAAATGCCTCGACGTTTGTGAAAATATTTGGCCCGAAAAGACCTGGATTTGACAGTCTGCCGAACAGACAACACTCCTGCTTTTAGACGAACGAAATAATTAGACGAAATAATTGTCTGCCCAGTAAGCCAGCCTCTTCCGTTTTTTATTAATTTCTCTTTTTTTCTCGTTCAAGCCCACAAGCGAAAAGATTCCTCGTTGGATTTCATAACCCTGAAATTTCTCTACTGAAATGCAACCCTTAGCTGTCTCTACTGAAATGCAACCCTTAGCTGTCTCTACTGAAATGCATGCATCTTAATTCTAATGAATGTTTTTCAGCAAATTGTTAATATTCTTAATAATATTTTTTTCAGAGCATCCGGAGTTACTATTTATTTTCAGGGCTGAAAACTACAGATAGACTGTAATCTCTTTGTGAAACTATCGATCCAAAGTTCATCCCTGGAGTTTGTAAAGCTCTTATTCAAACTGTTTTTCTTTCAGGAACAATCCATTCGGATCGTCGATTAATTATTGTGTTGGTCAACTCAATTCTCGGATCCCCTGAGCTGGAAATAAAGGTAATAACTAATCATTCATTCCATAACTTTAAACTTCTCCGTAAAAGAACTGTTTTGTTTTCAGTGCACTGTTTCTTTCAGTGCAAGTGAAGACTGCCAATGATTCTGGACAAAAGTGTGATGGGGAAAATGCAACTTTTCGACGAATCCTGTTTGACACTTTTCCCTCTTTATGGCCCTAAAGGTAGGCTATTCATAACTAATTCATTAACTGTTAATCTCGCTTCTCAGTAACGCTTCTTTTTAAAAGAACTGTTTTCTAACATCTGTTTCTTTCTTTCAGTGCAAGTGAAGACTGCCGATGATTCTGGACAAATATGTGATGGGAAGAAGCGTAACCTTTCGACAGATCCTGTTTGACACTTTTCCCTCTTTCTGGCCCTAAAGATAATAAAGTTATTCATGACTAATTCATTAACTCTTCTCAATGATGTTTCTCTCTAAAACGTCAATAGTGAGAAAAGCTTGTCGCACTACGAGTAAACGATCGTAAGATTCTTTCTCCCATGCCAGACCATTAAAAATACGATATCTGAAGTAAAAGAAGTAGAAATCTGCCCAAGGTTCGGAATTCGAACCTGGAATATCTGACTATTTTAGCCCCCCCGTCATCCTGTCGCCATTTAAAAAATGTACGCATTATTTTTTTTGATTCACGCAATTCTGAAAAGACGAGGCCTGGATGCTCTCAAGGGAAAGAGCGAGCTGAAGGCTTAAGTGAGTATTCTTACATTGACCTTGTTAAGTAACGACTTGTCTGTTTGTGTCGTTTTTCTGCTGAGGGCCTGCCATTCTCTCAGACCTTCTACTATGGCATATAAACTGACAGGCTCCTGTCAGACCTCTGTGGGAAGCAGCTGTTTGAGGGGGTATTTTTTATTTCGCCACTTAATGTGCCAACCCACTCAATGCCCTATTTCGTAAATCGGCGCTTGACTGAGTAAGTCTCAGTCCACCTGATGATCCCAATTGGAACGAATCAACTCGGAACTTGACTATTTCTCAACACCTTCAAAAATCCTCCTCTGAGTAATTTTCAGAAAAAACCCCTATCGATTTTCTCCCATTTCTCACACAAACAGTCCTCTCTTCAAGACATTTCTTGAACACTTAGAAGTTGCGTGCATACATAAAAAAATGTTCCATGTATTATGATAACGACAATTTTTTTTTCTCCTTCCAGGAAATCAGACTGAGCAGCAGAATTGAAATACCCTCCGAAAAGTACTGACCCACTATAGAAAAGGCAATGGAAACATCTGCTGACCCTGTAGAGAAGAAGTTTTTTGTTAAAAAAGGGGAATATGCTTTGACAGTCGAACTCCGAGATTTGTTTGTGAGCAGAGAGGCTAATAAAAAAATACTATGAAAATCAGTCTTTTTTTATCATTTTTTTTTTGCAAGCCGCAGCTTCGAGCACAAGAAATGGGGCAATGGAAGAACAAGCATATACAAAATCACTCTTAGTAACTGTACGCCGCCGCTTTGATCACAAAAAACGAAACGGCGCAATGATTCCATTTTTTTAGCACACAGTTCGAATTACGAAACTTTCAATATTATATTCAATTGATGGCCCGATTTCCAAGAAATCATCAAATGGTGTTAAAAAAAAATTTACTCACGAAAATTATTGCCACTGTCTCTTTCAGAAAAGAATTTTAAGTACTAAACAAATAGAATTTCGATCTCTACAACACGATATGGAAATATTTTAAATTACAAAGATTGGATTGTCTCGTGAATATACCAAAAGAATAGTTGATACAGAAGGCATTAAAACGTATGCATTTGGAAATTTTCGAATTTCAGTTATGTATGACAAGATAGGTGATACCATTTATAAAACAATCAGCTGAAAAAAATATATCTGCCATTATATTAAATGGCCTAATAAAACAGTTTAATAATCCACTTACCACTAATAATAGACTTTCTACTAAAAACAAAAGTTCCCCCAACACTTTATCCAACAATACTTTTTTTTTTTTAAAGAAATCATGAATGTTAAACCAACCGAGATCCTTATTCCAGATATACGCCCCTACATCAGAAGTGGTCGGGTCGAGGTGTTCTTTCAGACACTGGTAAAGTAAGTCCAGTTTTGCAGAAATTGATTCGGACGAATACTAAGCAAGCATGGCGCTTATGGTGACAATAACCCACAATTTAGTGATCACGAATGGATTGCATTGGGAAGAGAGTATATCCCAATATTAGTTTCATATCTGCATCTCCCTTTTGAACCGAGTGAGTCAACAAAGATTGCATTTCCGTTAGCGTCAACAAGAAGTCTCTCAGAATACATTCATTATGTCATATTTCGAGATTTGAACAGGAAGCAGCATAAGCAAGCGTCTCACAGTGGCAAAAATCCACAAATGCTGCGCACGAAATAAATGTATATAAAGAGACTAGATACAACGGGAGAGAAGCAAGGAGGGAAAGAAATGAAGAGCTTAGAAACTTTCCCATATGAATTCAGCTTTTCTTCTGCCTCAGCGCCTGAGAGTTTTTTTTTAAGTTTTTATTAATTAATACTAAGAGGTATCTAACAGAATTTCAGTCAACACCAGTGTCACGGCAAAGCAAACATGATTGGAGCAGTAGCTTTCCCCATGAAGAGATTATCAGTAGAGCTTATTAATAATATTTCCTGCAGACCTCATGCCTCAAGTCGGTGACCCCTTCTGTAATGTATACTGAAAACAATAGCCGATGCTGCAATAGACATTGTGGATGGGGGAAAATTAGATGGATCCTCTTGACCGACAACAGGGGCTTTTTTCTACTAATGTCTAATTAACTTAAAAAGTGTAATTAGTCCTCATCATTACTGGAACATAAAAAATCCATACATTCACAGATAACACCCAAAAATCAAATTTTTTCCATCATATTTTTCTCCCGTAGCTCTCGGAAATCTCATTTCACCTATTGATTTTGAACTGCCATATTTTTAAAACGAATTTCCCAAACTGTCTTGCTTTTCTTGATTTCTCCGATTTAACCAGATTTTACATCCCAACAGCCCAATAATTCAGTGAAGTGTTGATAACTGCAATATTTTTCCAACAAAACTCCCTGGTGTCCTGTCTTTCACACAGAACGTCTTTCCGAACACCACATCAACGCTCATCTCCCCAAAAGTGTCCCATAGGTTAACATGGGATCCCCTATACTTTAACATTGGCCCAGAACTCTCATTTACTATACTACTTACATACACCAGCCACTGAATTAGAAATCTTTATTCAATACCGGGTTGGACCTCCTTTGGCCTGTAGTACAACACGTATGCAGTTTGGCATAGATTCCACAAGGTGCTGGAATGCCTTTACATCTCCAGCATACTAGGTGTTCACTTGACACTCCTGTAACTGGCTTAGATTTGACGGAAGTGGACCCTGCTCCCGGATCTGTTTTTCTAACATGTCCCATATATTCTCAATGGAGTTCAGATCCAGGCTTTGCTCGCTGAACCACTACTGAACACAACGGGCGCGATAGACAGTACAGTCGCTCAAAAAGTATCCGAACGCTATGGTTGATTGCAAAATTCAGAAAAATATCTGGCAACAATTTTTTTAGAAATTAGTGATCTGGTAACCTTCGTGTCACGTGACACGAAGGTTACCAGATCACTAATTTCTAAAAAAAATCGTTGCCAGATATTTTTTCTGAATTCTGTAATCAACCATAGTGTTCGGATACTTTTTTGAGCGACAGTACCATTGTCGTCCATGAAATAGCCATCACCTGCTGGATAGAAAGTCAACATTGCAGGTTGGACGATCGGCAACAATGTTCAGATAATCCTTAGAGGACATCCGATCTTCCAGCAATATCAGAGGACTCGTTCCATACCCAATAGTACCACACTATGACACCGCATTATGGCATGCATTATGCCCCACACTATGACACCGCCTCCAGAACCTTGAGTTGTATTTACAAGGCAAACTGAGTCCATTGTTTCATGGGGCTTCCGCAAAACTCTCTGCCCACCATCGATACAGAATAAGATGTACCGCGACTCGTCGGACCACATGACTTTTTTCCAGTCTTCCAGTATCCTGACACCACTTTACGGTTCTTCGCAGAAATCAGTGGTTTCCGTATAGGCATGCGACTGCTAACACTGAGAGATGTGGGTCCGGAACAGCCTTCATTGAATGCTAAGGTCAATTGCTGCACACAGGAAGTCCTCTTTCTCCGTACGAGCCATTTCAGACGACGATGATCTCGTTCCTCACAGATTGTCGTCGGTCACACTTACGCCTCTTAGACAAGAAATGTGGGTTATTTTTTCACTGATTAAAAACCCCAGATATCTCACCTTTCGAGAAACCAATCAGTTCTGCTGTTTTTGAAATCGTCGCTCTAGCCAGACGGGCACCCACAATAAGCCCTTTATCGAACACGAAAGATCCTTTGTTTTTCCCATTGTGATCAACATTGCTGACGATTACTGACGAGCAGCAGTCTTAAATTGTTGCCTAGATCACGTGGTGATGCACGTGACCACATGTTTTGCATATACGCTACGCAAGTGACTTTTACATCTGCATAAATGTTTCTAATTCAGTGACTGGTGTGTGTAGATCTTATTAGGATTGCCAAGCAGTGACCCATTCCAACAGGCGTTAATCAATGTAGGAGCAATGGAAGAATTGTACGGGCTTATCTGATGCCCGTAGACTTTGGCTGCTTGAGGCTTTTGAATGGGTGCATCATTACGTTAGCTGTTTAACATTTATGCATTTTTTTCCCCTCATACATGAGTTACGACTGTAGTGGATGTTTATCTTACGGTTTGTATTTTTATTCATTATTTGAGTTAAATAGGAAATTAGTTCAAATTTGACCTGGAATTTTTCTCATAGTGGGTCAATAAATCGTTTTATCTAATTCGTTTTGGATAAGTCCTATTGATATGAGAATGTTCTTAACCCAATAACATACGATTCTGTAGGACAGCTTCGCAGTCACTGGAGAACACCATGACCTCACTGCCGTTTTGCTGTTAAACTTTCATCTGCCCAAAAAGTTCTTTGAACTTCTCGAAGAGGTGAAAACCTGAAAGAGACATATCTGCCCTGTAAAGAGGTGGTCCAGGATCTACAAACCCTGAGAAATTATTGTTGCAATGGTTTTATTGGCAGTATAGGGTCAGGTGACATGAAGAAGAATGAATTCTTTTAGGACTATTTCGGGACACTTTTTTGTCAACTGTATGAATAAGTACATGTGCTGAAATAAGGTTAATATGTGAAAGAGGTATAAAATGAGTAAAAATTTTCACTGTCTATCGCAAACAACCCTGCGAATCACTATCAAAAAAATTGATAGTGATTCGCAGGGTTGTTTGCGATAGGCAGTGAAAATTCAGAGTCAAATTTTAAAGTATTCTTATAATATAAATACATATTTCTATTCTATAATTTAAATGATTGGAATAGTTTCTTATTGGTGTAAATGTGAATCAAATTTAATATATGAGGTGTGACAACAGGCAAATAAACTGATTCAGTAAATGAAAATATCTTTATCTTTGAAGGTTAGATTTAACTTTCAATACATGTGATCACCTTCAAAGACATCTCGTTCTCTCTTTATACATTCATCCCAATGTATTCGCCTTGCCTAGAAACAGTCCAGAAATTATTTTTCCGAAAGTTCTTTCAAACTGTTGTCACATTGCTCTGAATGTCTTCCAACTCAAAACGACAACCTCTCAATGAGTTTTTCTCTTTTAGAAACAGGAAAGGTGACATGTGTTATACAGTTTCGAACATCTACAGTTTTCGATTTTGCAAAATTTTAGGACAACAACTTTAGGTCAAAAATTGCATATACGTGCGCCTTACCGAAAGAGTTGTGGGAGAAAAAGACAGAATCTTTGACCGTAAAAGTAGATTTGGCGTCATGACAATGACCATCGCACAGTTTGACCAAAACACAAATCTCAGGTGATGGATCATTTACCATAGTTACTGAATTTGTTCCATGCGACTTGTTCATGTTCCCCAAATAGAAAAACTGCTTAAAAGGTCCTCATTTTGAATCTATCGAACATATTCAAAGCAATTCTTTCGCACTACGGAAAGAACTTACGAAAACTGATTTCCAGACAGGGCAGAGACTTTGGGATGTTCGTGAAGAGTCAGAAGGAGATGACTGTGGAGATTAGATGCTATAGTCCAATACCGAAGATTTGACGTTTTTCATTGACTTATTTATTTGACTTATTAAACTCGTTGACTTTAGATTGAAGGAGTAACCTATTCAGAAAACCAAAAGATCACTCTTTAGACATTAATCTCTTCTCTGAGGCTCTCGAGTTTACTCGAACAGTATATTTTACCACTTCCAGCTAGAGGGTCTAAATTAGAAGAGAGTGGCGATACGGGGGATTCAATTTGATTGATCAATCTCAATGTCAGCCATTGGTGGAAATGATGTTTCTGCATAAATACCCAGATTATATGTGCACTGCAAGAGAACTAGGCGAAATTTTAATATTTTTGTTTGAATAGTTCCTAAACTTCTTATTTTTGTTTTTAATAAATTATTTATTAACTCAATTCTATAAGTTATTTTAGGTGATATTATAGATTTGTATATTAATAATAAATTTTTATTAGGGCATCCCCATTTGGAACTGCCTAAAAATCTCATATAGTTAAATAATTTATTCGCCTTTTCTTTAGCTTTTTTAGATAAAAGTTCCATTTCAATTTTGAATCAATTGTTAGACCCAAAACTTTAATATTATTTACTATTTTGATATTTTTATTATTTAATTTAATGTTGAAATCGGAAGGTAAAGATTTATTTTTATGAAAATATGTGATTAAAATTTTTCCATAGATATTTTTAAGTTACAATTATTACAAAATTGATTAAATTTATTTAATGCATTATTTTTATTTGCATAATTTTTTCAATTTTATTTAAGAGATGGCCCAATGTCCAAAAAATCAAGTTATCTGCATATATTCCATATTGCATATCAGTATCGAGTATTTTACTTATATCATTCAGATAAATATTAAAAAGACAAAGGGACATTATGTCTCCTTGTATCACTCCATTTGCAAATTTATATTTTTTGGATAGATTTTTTCCTATTTTGACTTAAAAAGTTCTTTCTTGTATAAAATGAAATAAAAGTAGTATAAATTTCCACATATTTTCAGTTCTCTATTTTTTTTTTAATGAAACACTGTGTGATACCGAATCGAAAGCATTTTCAATATCTATCACAACAGCCACCATGAACATTTTATTATTAATAGTAATTTCCGCATCAGTTATAAAGTTCAATAATAAGTCCTTGGTAGATCTTCCATATCGAAAACCAAAAAGATTTTTATGTAAAATATTGTCCTTTTCCAAATGCGATTTAGTCTATAAATTATCATTCTTTCTAATAATTTTAACATATTTGAAATAAGACAGAGTGGAAGATATGAATTAGAACATATGATGGTTTGAGATCTTTTTTTTAATAAAGCTCATATAATTATCTAGCAAACATTCTGGGTAGCTTCTTGACACCCAAATTTTATTAAAGATATTTAATAAATTCATTAAACAACTTTGCGATAAATTTTTTAACAATTTATTTGATATTCCATCAGGTTCAGGTGAGGTTTTAGATTTTAAGCTTTTAATTGCATATTTTAATTCAATTAAAGTAAAAGCTGGTCTGTAAATGGTAGCTAGGTAGTCACTGGAAGGAGAGCTATGCACCAATCCCCTGTGATGATGCATAGAATCGGCAAGGCCTAGCATCTAATGTCCGACCCCGCCTTCTCGTGGTGCTGACCGTTAGTAACTTTCAAAAGAGATACTCTCTTGTGGAAGTGAACGGAAGGGGAGGGCTGCCAGATTAGTGTGGCCTACTGATCTGGACAACTATGGCTACTTTTCTTTTTTTTTTCTACCCTGCTGAGGAGTGGTCAACCACACAGGGTCCTGGTGCTGACCATATAAACCTACTGGACTGGACAGATATATGGCTCTGAGCTTGATTATGGATCCTGATTTTGCTGCACTGGTGGGCTTCTGTGGAGGGAAAATCTTCCGCTGTGTTTTCTGTTTGTTTGTGGGTTGACAGCCCCAAGTGAATAGATTCACAGGATATGTTTATCAGCTGGTGGATAATCCTGAGCAGAAGTCATCGCAGACACCTGAACTCTTTGCTTCTATGGGCATCGTCAAATTCTACATTGGAGGAAGTCTTCCAGTGTAGATGGCTTCAGCCTTTAGTAGTGGGGGAACGGGTCTTTGCCCCATGTCTGCGATTAGGGCGCTGTTTGATATTATCGGCATTCCCTCTCTCAATAAACATAGTTTCTTTAAACATCCCACTAACCATTTTCTCTCCATAGGTAGTTGGAATGTGAGGACTCTGCACAGAGCTTTTTCTCTTGATGTCCTCACACAAGAATTCCACCGTTATAATTTAGATATCCTCGGCTTGAAAGAGACCAGATGGACAGATAAAGGTCAGATTCTTAAAAATAATCTTAAATTTCTCTTTTCAGGGAGGGACGACAATAAGCATCACCAAGGCGTGGGTCTGCTTCTCAGCAGACACGCTAGCGATGCTCTTCTAGGATATGAGTGCATTAATGAAAGGTTTCTTACAGCAAAATTTCAGACAAGCGTTAAAAACTTGAATGTTATCTGCTGTTATGCCCCCACTGAGGATGCCGATGAGGATGAGAAGGATAGGTTTTATGAACAACTTCAGGATATTTTGAATTCTGTCAAGAAAGGAGATATTACCCTTGTTCTTGGTGACTTCAATGCCAAAGTTGGTACTGACTCTGACCTTTGGGGAGGAGTAATAGGCCCTTTTGGTATTGGTAGCTGCAATGGCAATGGGCAACGTCTCTTACAGGTAAGTAAACTCAATGGATTCAGAATAACTAACACTTATTACAAACACCGCGACATACATAAGTACACATGGGTTTCACCTGATGGGCTGCATAAGAATATGATTGATTACATATTAATTAACAGCAAATGGGCTAGTTCTGTTAGGAATACCAGGGCATATAGGGGAGCTGAAATTGGATCTGACCATTACCTTGTTAAAAGTGTGTTGCAACTTAAACTTAAAAAGTGTTGCGCTAGGGTTAAAAAATTTACTTTTAATACTGAAGCTCTGAAAGATCCAGTTATAGCCAAAGCTTACCATGATAGGTTACTTAGTCATTATGACAGTCATGGTTTGCTTACTACTGAAGTTGAGGAAGAATGGGATCATTTTAAACAGGCTTTTTTGGACACTAACAGTACTCTTTTTAGGAAAAAAGGAGCAAAAGAGGCAAAATTTTCTGAATGATAAGGCACTTGAGCTTATTTCGGAAAGAAAGAACTGCAGGAATGTCCTTAATCAATACCCTACTAGTCCTAATAGAAAGCATTACAGAGACCTTAATAAACTTGTAAAGGATCAGTTAGCTGCTGATAAGAATCTTTGGCTTGATGGTTTGGCTGACAAAGCCGAGGAAGCAGTTAGACAGCACAACAGCAGAGAGCTGTACCAGATAGTTAATGTTTTGTGTGGTAGAAAACGGACAGGCATACAAGGATTGAAGGATAAACAAGGTAAGGTTATAGAAGGGGAGGATTCTGTCATGGCTAGGTGGGCTGAGCATTTCAGTGATGTTCTAAACAATGTAGTTAATTCTACTCCCATTGTTTGCAATGATGATAGATGCATTGGTGGCTTTAATGTTGGCCCTATAACACAACCTGAAGTTATTTTGGCTGTTTCTAAACTTAAACTTCATAAATCCTCAGGGGTGGATGAAATTACTACGGAAATGCTTAGAGCTGGGAATGTTTCGGTTACCACTTGGATGACTGAAATTCTGAATATCTTTTATGATAAAGGCATGGTTCCTAAGGATTTTACCAGAGCTATTGTTATCCCTATTTTCAAAAAAGGTGATCGCAGTTCTTGTGATAACTATAGGGGTATCAGCCTACTCTCTGTTCGAGGTAAAGTTCTTTCCATGATTGTGCTTAATAGAATTAAGAATCTGGTTGACAGGAAATTGCGTGATGAGCAATGTGGATTCAGAAGTGGTAGGGGATGTGTGGATCAGATATTTTCACTTAGGCAGATTCTTGAGAAATGTTTAGAGTTTCAGAAACCTTTGGTTGCTAGCTTTGTTGATTTCAAAAAGGCTTTCGACTCTGTTGATCGTCATAATTTGTGGTTGATTGTGAGATCATATGGTATACCAGACAAGTTAGTTAACATTATGAAATCTCTCTATAATAACACTGAGTCGTGTGTGAGAGTTCGTAAGGCTTGTAGCAATTGGTTTAGCATTACTTCTGGTGTTCGACAAGGGTGCATTTTGTCTCCTTTTCTCTTTAGTTTGGTTATTGATTATGTTATGCGATATTCACTTCAAGGGAAAGATTTTGGCATTAAATGGGCTGGAGATACGAAAATTTCTGATTTAGATTATGCTGATGATTTAGCCCTTTTGGCAAATGATGTTGATGAGATGAACTCTTTCATTCGAGCTGTTGATGAGACTGGTAGTAGAGTAGGTTTGGTTATAAACAGAGAGAAAACTAAAGTGATGAAAATTGGTCAGGCAGGCTGTGATTCAGTTAATCTGAATGGTTGCAGTCTTGAGCAGGTGTCACAGTTTAATTATTTTGGGAGCTATGTAACAGATAATGGTGATGTGCGGCATGAGAATAGGGATTGCTGCCGGGACTTTTAAGAACCTATGGAGAGTGTGGAGAAATAGGCGTATACACCTAAAGACTAAAATTAGACTGTATAAAAGTTTGGTTCTTTCTAGGGTTAGTTATAGTAGTGAAACGTGGACACTTTGTAAAGAAGATAACAGGAAACTAGATGCTTTTGATTCCAGATGCTTACGCAGTATCTTGGGCATTAGGTGGTTCAACTTTTTAACTAATGATGAGGTTAGGCAAAGGAGTTTGCAACCTCCTTTAAGCAGCATATTATGGAGAGAGAGACTCCGTTGGTTTGGCCATGTTGCCCGTATGAATAATTATAGATTGGCGAATAGGGTTATGAACAATGTGCCTAAAGGCCTCAGAAAGAAGGGGAGACCTAGGATGCGGTGGGCATACAATTTAAAACAGGACCTTGTTAGAATTGGTGTGCAGTGGTCAGATGCAGTAGATGTAGCTCAGGATAGGCTTGCTTGGAGAACTAAATTGTACGGTCTGGTTGGACCTCCGTAGCCCATGGCTGCTTGATGATGATGATGATGATGATGATGATGATGATGATGATGATGATGATGATGATGATGATGATGATGAAATCTAAGTTTAAATATTTAATTTTATTCCTTTCAAATGTTTTATGAAAAATATTTGAATTTTTTAAAATTTTGTCTAAATAAAAATTAGTTTTATTATGTAGATTCATAAAATGTATGGCTAAATCTTCAGAAGTATCTTTAAGTATTTTATTGTTTTTTAATGCATATGATTGTAAAGGGTTGATTGGTGTATCCTCATTACATAAATTTTTATAAATTTTCCATAAGTTTGTCGCGGTTGATTGTGGAGATAGATTTTCCGCTAAAAGAGTCCAATTTAATTTTTGAATATTTTTTTTGTAATAGCTGCGTCCAGTGTTTTAAATTTAAGACAATCTCTAAAAGTTTTTTTCATTGTTCATAGTTCTTTCCGCTTTCCTGCTTATTGCAATTAATTTGTTTATAAATATTGTCTGTATATTACTATTTGGTGTTTTTTTTATTATTGCCTGTGTATTTTCCGTGTTTTTTTCTTTTAAAATTTCAATATTTTTTTCATAATCTAAATTATTTTCATCAATATTGAAATTTATGTTTTCTCTAAATTTAAGCCAATTAGTAATTTTTATACATTTTTTTATTTGAGGTATAATTTGTATATTTTATATAAATTGGTTTATGATCGCTACCAAACAAATCTGTCAAAATAGACCATTTTAAATATTTTGCAGTTTTTCCTGTACAAAGTGTGAGATCAATTATTGAATAAATGTTAAATCTATTTTTAAACATAGGAATCTTTGAGTTTAAAATTATTAAATTGTTATATTCAATAAATTTTTCTAAATGAATACTTTTCATTTTTATACGAAAACCAAATTTTACTATGGGTATTTAAATCCCTGCATATCAAAATTTCCCCCTGCAAGTTATCTATATTTTTCATATATTCCTCATATTTTATACATCATCCCGGATTATAGCCTACTCTAGGTTTTCTAGGTTCACAAAGTTCTCGGTGCAACGACAAATACTAAGAGTGATGCTTTTTGAAAAGTTACTCTCTTATTGGCCAACTGGAAGATAAATGAGATTGTAACAGTAATGTTACAAGGAAACATAAGGAATGGTAATGTAGCTGCTGACTTTCATACTTTTAAGGAAGTTTTAGAGTATATTTCGTCCTGCTTTCGATGCTAAAGTTTCAATAATCGCAAGCTTATATGCATTAAGAAAATAAGCTTCCTATTTCTCACTATTCCCAATTCTTAGAAAAGATACTCTGTAGAAATGAATGAAATAAAACAAACCTAAAACAAAGTCTTTGAATGTAGACTCAAATTTAATAACGTTTCACATGTAATATTTAAAAAAAGAGATAGGAGTATTTGTATTCCAAAGTATATTTTTATGAATTAAACGGATGGCAACTGAGTGTGAGTTCTAAAGTATTTTTACCAAACCAAAATATGAATGAAGTAATTTATTACAAAGGCACAAAATCACACAAAAAACCAACAAAACAATCTTATAACAATCTTATCTAAACACAAATATTTCTCTCCCTCTTAGTATAAAGTCAAACCATAAAAAGAACGATTTACTATGCTTAACTAATTTTCAATGTTAATGAAATACTTGTGCAGTTAAATCCACCTTGTACAGTGCTGTCAATATCCACCTCCTAATACAAAATAGAACCTATTATCTTGTAACGTTCAAGAAACAAACCATTTTATACTGAATTTCATTTGTGATACAAGACTACCTTAACAATACTTTATACCTTATAGATGCGAAACATCGAACATTGATCTTCCCTGATAGAGGACCCAAGAACAAACTTTGCTGTTGATTACCTTTCACCATCGGAAGCAGGCTTCATCTTGAATCAAATAAGAGCAGTCTTCTTCAAATAAGAGCAGTTCCACACAACACTAATTCAATACACTATATACTTCTTTCTTTACTACTCCACTATACCTTTTGTTTTTCCTCCATAATTCTTATTATTCAAAGCGTCCCTCCGTTCTAATCAGTTGATAACGTAATTGCCACGCTGAAGCATACACGAGTGTTCATGACACATCTACCATAAGTTCATTGTAGCAACAATTTGTTGAAATGAATGGTAAGAATCCCTTCTCTTGCGAGATGGAAAAGCATTAGGAGAGCAACGTAGAATATGTTTTGCGCGTGACGCAGTTGTAAGATGTGTACTGAACAATTTGACCTATTTCAGCAAGGAGGAAAGGGAAGGAGTCATTGGGATAAAAAAATGAAGGAAAGCTGAAATATTGTTTGATCGGCATACTCAGTACTAGTGAGAATATCGATAATTATAGTGAATGAATCGAAAACAATTTACACAAAGATGATCAATAACTGTATGAATATTGAGTTATTTGAACATAATGGCTGGATAAAGTTGCTTGAACGGAAAATGCGTTTTTCATATCTGCAATAACATCCAATTTAAATTGTCATTGACAATGTAGTGAATATGAATACATTGTCTGATCCCTGCTAAAAATCCGACAGTCGGAATAAATACAGTTCTTTTTATTTTGACCTTGAATGGAGAAACTATTCGAGCGGAGGATAAGCGAATATGTTGATGCCATTTGTTCAGAACCGTTTCACGAAGCTCGATCTCCCGGCTTTGCTTTTCATAACCCTTGTGTAGAGAGTGGAGTGTTTGTTTTAGGCGAGTCTCTTTATTTGCTGTAAACAAGAACAAAGCAATTCATATTGTAATAAAGTTAGGCGGGACGTGACAAAAGTGAAAGAAATAAGAAGCGCCAAAGGGAGGACAGCGAAGCAACGCGGATGGGGTAAGTGAAGCAGCACTGGAAATAATCGAGGAGAGAGAATTGCAACTGGAGGCGTTGATCGAAAAGAAAGTGCTATTGATGTGGGCAGATGGAAGCTCTGGCTGAGGGTCACATGGGACGGACCTGAAGATGATAATTTGTTCCACTTGTCCGAATCCAATAGATGGAGCATGTCCTGCTCTTGCATTCTATTGCAGATCCAACATTAAGGAGGGGTGGGAGGGGGAAGCACAATAAAAACAGAGGCTAAATGGATTGATGATTCTTCTTTAGAGTTTTACTGGAGAAAAATTGGCATCGAAAATTTTAAAAAATATGATCCGAAAATAAATATAGAATTTGGATAATAACTTAAGAGTCTGTGGAAAGGAATGAAGTGGAGTGAAGTGATAAGAATGAATTATTCAGGAATAAAGTGGTAGTACGTAGTGATACGACCAACATTCGGCATCACTCATAGCAAATATAGCTACCGGAATATTTATTATTATTATTTTGCTCTTTCTCTAGTATTAAGCATTTGTCTTCGAAAAAATATGCAGCCAACGAGTTAACTTATATGCGTCTTTTAATACGTTCCTTAGAATTCCCTTAAAGTGTAATTAGTGATGTGAAGCTGTGTAGTACTAAAATATAGTATCATGGAGCATTTGTCTTATCTGAAAGATATAGAGAAAGTAATGCATTTATTAATTTATTATATCGATGGCTCAAAGGCCCAATAATTCCTTTAGTGAAGATTATTAAAAACACTCAACTTGTGCGTCTTTTTGTAGCGCACTTTAAACTTTTTATTCCCCCCCCCCCTATTTTGATTCGCGTGCGCCAGTTTTACTTACTTATTCTAACCTATTCTTTTATTCTAATTCAATGGATCTCTTAACTCTTCTAATTGTTAGTAAGTTAATCACAAGGATTTTTTTAAATAAAAGTCTCATCTCTAAGCTGTTAGGTAACGAATGGAAAATTATTTTCATTTCAAAGTGTAGATTCTTATTTTTAATATGGAGGTATTGGTTCCAAAAGCCGAGGAATTCCTAAAAATATAAATTCCTTTCAGCTTTGGACTCGAGTTCATCCCAAAAAGATTTCAACAAAAGGCATAACTCCCTGCTATTTTTACCTTATTTAGTTATCTGATATAAAATGAGATTTAAATTAAAATAATAAAATTAATAATAATATAGCAATTAAAGTACAAGACGGGTCCTGTTTTTTTTATAAGTACCATGTCGTGACCCCTGTGGTCTCTGGCTTGACTACAATACTACTAATATGTACGTATAGAGTCATACACGGATCACAAAAGTTGTATCTGCATCAGTAAGGTCTTATCTGCATCCACAAAGTCCTATCCGAAAATCTTTATCAGCAACTCTGTATATTAGTTGCCTAATAACCGTCGAAATATCCAAATGTTTTCGGTCCGATGTATGTTTGCGAATAAAACAATTCATTCTCTTAGTTTATTAATGACTAATAGTTAGCTGAAAAGATATACTGTGCTAATTTTGCTCTTTTAAATGAAGTTATCCGCAGTTATGGAAATACTTCAATTATCTAGTAATTCCTCTCTTCATTTCAACATGGAAACTTTGTGATCTCCACGTCTGAAATTTTTACAGATTCAGTTCCAGTTTCCAACACAACACTATAGTAAATTTTTAAATGAAAATTTTCTTTATCAGCAAAAAAGATCGCTTTTTTTTTGCACATAGCATAAGTATTTTAAATTTGTCGCTTTATCCCAAAGCATTTTTTTTCTTTTTAAGTGAATATCATCACTGAATTTCGAAGTAAGATTTCTTCCACATTTCAAGTAACTTTTTTCATTCTTGCCAGCCATTAACAACGTAGTAATATTTGCATGTGTTCTCGTTAGTGCTATTCGCGTTAATCTGCATTTTTTTATTCATTATTCGTGTTAACATGAATCATTTATTCCCTGAGAGCTTTTAAATGTAGATATTCGCATCGCACAGGATTCTAGATATGTATGCTTTTTTCGGTACAAACAAATTTATTTAATATTCCAGCCGCAGTGGCATACTTAATATTCATATATTTATGAAAAGTCACTTTACAACAGCAAAAGGAAACGGTGGCTACAACGGCAAATGGAAATTGCCCGTACTGATCCCCCATTAGTATCAATTTCATTGTCTAAGATACATATTAGAAATATGCCTGAATTGTTTGAAGGAGAGTCCATACGTTGAAATGAATGGTAAGAGTCCCTTCTCTGCGAGATGGAAAAGCATTAGAAGAGCAACGTAGAATATGTTTTGCGCGTGATGCAGTTGTAAGATGTGTACTGAACAATTTGACCTATTTCAGCAAGGAGGAAAGGGAAGGGGTCATTGGGATAAAAAAATGAAGGAAAGCTGAAATATTGTTTGATCGGCATACTCAGTACTAGTGAGAATATCGATAATTATAGTGAAAGAATCGAAAACAATTTACACAAATATGATCAATAACTGTATGAATACTGAGTTATTTGAACATAATGTCTGGATAAATTTGCTTGAATGGAAAATGCATTTTACACCTTTTCATAGCTGTAATAATATGCAATTTAAATTGTCATTGACAATGTAGTGAATATACATACATTGTCTGACCCCTGTTAAAAATCCGACAATTTACACTCCATGTTTTAATTGTCCAATTTTGGACTTTCTGTGCGTCTGTTGTTACATTTCTTCTGAGGTCTCATCTTCCTCCTACCTTTTGTTTGGCGTACATTAGTGGATTAAGGCATATAACGAAAATAAAAAAAATAAAATAAATACACCCTCAAGCAGCTTCTTGCTACAGAGGTCTGACAGGAGCCTGTCAGTTAATGTGCCATAGTAGAAGATCTGAGAGGATGGCAGGACCTCAGCAAAAAACGACACATACATCATGCCTTACTCGGGGCTCGAACCCAGATCCCTTAAATCAGTAGCCAAGAGATTTGGGAGGCCTTTAACTGTTCGAGAGGAAGGGGGGGGGGTAACTCAATGTACAACAAAAATTGCAATTTGAGAATGGAAATATAGCAAAAAATTAAATAAATTGAACTACAGAAATACATTAACAGAAAATTTAATAAAAAAATTAAAAACACGTTTTTGCTCGAACTTTCGCATACAAAAATGAACAAAAATTAATTAGAAACAAAAATGAAATCTGTTTTTTTTTTATAGTGGAATTAAACAAAAATCAAATTATATTTTGAATTTACATATTTAAAGACTCGAGATGTGTATATAAATATTAGATTATACTAATTTTGAAATATTTTACTAAAAAAAACGTTGAGGGAAAAAACCTAGTTTTGATTCATTTGAGGTGACAAATGCCGGGGGCCTGCGATTTTTGTGACTAAATTTGTATTAACACCATTTACAGTAATTTTAAAGCTGGATCCCATATTTTACTTTTGATTATTGACCCAGGTAAGGTGTGAGGATGGCGAGACCTCAACAGAAAAACAACACCAACATCCATGCTATTTCCCGGGGCCCTTAGATAAATAGCCAAGCGCGCTTGGCAAGAGGGTCTTCTTACTTAACTATCTATAAAAGATTTAAAGCATTTTGCCATTATAATATTCCGTTTGTTTTTCTGCCATAACTTTCGACTCAAAAGATATATTTCATTTTTTTGAATATTCAAAGTATAATAACTTTTTCAAAGCATTGGAATACATTAACGTAAAAGAAAGAAAACTTATTGTAGCATTGCGATTTGATTTCTCAAATGTAATCTTACATCTTACATTTGCAACGTCTCCGCAAAACTAATTTTAATAATTTTGTAAATATTGCCAGTTCAAACGTTTCTAGAGAGGAATTTGTTTGCCAAAAAGAATTAAAAAAAATAAGGAGACAGCATGAGAGAAGAGCGAAATAAACTTCTTCTGTACTTTAAAAATTATGTTTTAAACAATACGAAATTTAATTTGACGTTTGATAAGTCTTCCGTAAATAATAATGCACTTTTTTCTCACATTATTCTTTGTATAACACTTTCATCTACCGTTGTTTCAAGAATACGTAGTAGTTTTACTTTCTGTCTCGTTTTCAAAGAAAATATTAAATTTTGTTTTGCTTTTAGAGATAAATTAAACATTCCTTTTGGTTTGGATATGTATGAATGAAATATTACAATCCGCGCTTGCCGAATCTTCCAAAAGTTTAAATTGCAGCCTCTAACAGTGGAAAAATTAGAAAATTGCAAAAGTTTAAACGAATATTGCATTTTTTAAACATATTTATTTTATAATTCCAAAATTTAATGGTTGGATGTGAAGATCATGATTTTTGCTTTTGGCAGTCTCCAGGCACTCCAGAATGAACGAGAAAATGCAACTTTTTTTTTGTTTTAAGTGAGAATTGTTTGCTTTCAGACGTAAATTAAATTTCTGTTTGAGTTGGATATGTAGCAATGAAATATTGTGATTCACAATTTCCAAATGTCGCAAAATTTTAAATTTCTCCCTCTAACACGGGGAAAGTTGAAAATAAAATTTTAAACAAACATTACAAGCGATGGATTTATGCTAGAAATTTGACATTTTGGTAGTGGAAAGTGAAGGTCATGAGTATTTCATCGGCAACAATAAATTAACAACCCTTATACCCAAGGGGGAGAGAGGAAACTTGTTTTTTAAATAGATAATTGATTTTTTTTTCTTGCGTAGGTACTAGTGGAATATTATAATTCACGTTATTTAGTTCCTAAGGTAGTTTTAATTTAATCTTTAGAGTCATCCATTACTTAACATTTCCCTCCTAAATGTGGAAATGGTGGAACTTTTAAAGAATATTGCACGTGATTTATTTTGGAAGAAATTTTAAATTTCTGTTGTAGAATGTCAAGAGTTATTCGATTGATAGCAGCAATTTACAACACTCTCTGAGAGGGGTGTGAGGAAACAAACGTTTTTCATTTTAAAGAATGAAAGAACAATATTTCTTTGTTTTATAAGTAGTAATAAAAAATTACAATTTATATTTTCTCATCATCCATTTGTTTCAATAAAATATTTTAAAGAATGCAAAAGTCGGTACAGGAAAAACTTCATTCTGTTTGGAAAGGAGATTCCTATATTCTCCAGAGGTGATATATTCTCTTGTAGTAAGAGTTATGCGGAATTAGAACGCATATATCATGAAAAAAATTCGTCTCATTTTGTTTGTTACCCTTCATAATACTTTGATGCTTTTTGGTATCGTTTAAAAAAATGCTGCTTTTCACAATATGTTTTAAATCTGTTAGGTAAAATATTTCACAATATTGGTAGCTTTCCAATCAGAAGTGATGACATCGTTCACACGCACATAAAAAAACGACCGTTAAGAGAAGCAGTGGTCAATAATATCATGTGTATCCAGAATTTTTTCCAGGGTGAGTCTCACAAGTAAAGGAGGGAGAAGGAGTCATATTCACCTCTCATTGGGAAATTTTAAAAACTGGACAAAGGTGAAAAAACTTTATATTTCAGATATTTTGGTAGGACATTTTTGAAAGTCCAACAGAAGGTAGAAAAAATATATAGTGCGCTTTTTGTTCAAAGTAATTTCTCACAAAAAAAGGAACAGTGTCACACAAATAACTTCTGTTTTCACCCCACTGTATTTAGTTTTTCATCACAGAATATTGACGTCTTTAACATATTGAGATACAGGCCCGGATATATTAAAAATCGAGGGGGGGGGGGGTAAGAAACACAACCGAACAGAAAAATGGAAAAAAAAGGAGGGAAGACTGGATTTACCCGCCGGTTACTGGTAGATGTGGGTTCGAATCCCATTCACGGCGAAAATCAATTTTTTTCAGCTTATCATTTCACGTTTCTTCATTTTTTTTTACCATTTTTTACCATTATTAGCATTCTGAAAAGGGCGGGACCCCCTTGGTCCTTCTTTGTTCCGACTTGTTTACATACGTAGTCGTGTCAGAATAATATGACCACCCTCCATTCCCATTATTAGGTAGATGGTCATATTATTCTGATACGACTGTGTATATATAATACACGAAAATATAATGGTTTATGATTTGAGTGAACAGGCTCTTATTTGGTGAGGGAGGGGGGTTGCAGCTTCGTCACGCTATTGGTCTGATGTATATTCAGCCTACAAAAAATGCTTAAGAATGTATGTAGACAACACCACTGTCTACATACTGTCTGTTAGGAGAATGACAGAGTTCCCTTTAAGGAAATCCAACATTTTCTTTAAATGCACAGGGCCAGATTTAATATCCCCTTCGACAGACAGGGGCCTTTTCAAGTTCATCGGCGTTCCCTTTATGACCGAGGTCAGGATGGAACAGTTGGCACTCGAACCTGGGAACTGCAGATTGAAAGTGTGGCGCGCTAATGACTGAGTCAACTGCAGCCCCATTTACATATGTTACAAGCATAGCAGAAAACAAGAAAATATCAGCTTTTGAATGCAATTGACGAAGTCTGAACAATTCAATTAATACGAGAATAAATTCCTCAAAGAAAATTTTGCATAACATGTCACAGGGACATTACCGGATGGGCTCTACCGCACACCACGGGCCGCGGTTTAATATCTCATCCCACGGATGGCAGCCTTTTCAAAACCATCAGTGTTCCCTACTGACCAAGGGCGGTAAGTTTGCAGAAATAAATCTCAACGCTGGCCCAGTTGGGACTCGAACCTGGAAACTGCAGATTACGAGCCTGACGCACTATCGACAGAGCCACTCCTGCCCTCCCAAAATGATAGGAGAAAGACTTTTATTTTTTCTTAACTAGTTGAAAGAAAAAATTGAGCTAATATTTCCAAACTAATATCTGCAGACACTCAATTTTTTTTCGTTTTTAGAGATAATTTAGAAATTCTTTTTTTTTGTGGATTAGTACTGATTGGTCTCTAAATGGTAACTAGGTAGTCACTGGAAGGAGAGCTATGCACCAAACCCCGGTGATGATGCATAGAACCGGCCAGGCCTAGCATCTAATGTCCGACCCCGCCTTCTCGTGGTGCAGACCGTTAGTACCTTTCAAAAGAGATACACTCTTGTGAAAGTGAATGGAAGGGGAGGGCTGCCAGATTAGTGTGGCCTACTGATCTGAACAACTGTGGCTACTTTTCTTTTTTTTCTACCCTGCTGAGGAGTGGTCAACCACACAGGGTCCTGGTGCTGACCATATAAACCTACTGGACTGGATAGATATATGGCTCTGAGCTTGATTATGGATCCTGATTTTGCTGCACTGGTGGGCTTCTGTGGAGGGAAAATCTTCCGCTGTGTTTTCTGTTTGTTTGTGGGTTGACAGCCCCAAGTGAATAGATTCACAGGACATGTTTATTAGCTGGTGGATAATCCTGAGCAGAGGTCATCGCAGGCACCTGAACTCTTTGCTTCTATTGGCATCGTCAAATTCTACATTGGAGGAAGTCTTCTAGTGTAGATGGCTTCAGCATTTAGTGTTGGGGGAACGGGTCTTTGCCCCATGTCTGCGATTAGGGGGCTATTTGATATTGTCGGCATTCCCTCTCTCAATAAACATAGTCTCTTTAAACATCCCACTAACCATTTTCTTCTCATAGGTAGTTGGAATGTGAGGACTCTGCACAGAGCTTTCTCTTTTGATATCCTCACACAACAATTCCACCGTTATAATTTAGATATTCTCGGCTTTCAAGAGACCAGATGGACAGATAAAAGTCAGATTCTTAAAAATAATCTTAAATTTCTCTTTTCAGGGAGGGACGACAATAAACATCACCAAGGTGTGGGTCTGCTTCTCAGCAGACACGCTAGTGATGCTCTTCTAGGATATGAGTGCATTAATGAAAGGATTCTTACAGCAAAATTTCAGACAAGCGTTAAAGACTTGAATGTTATCTGCTGTCTGCTGTTATTATGAGAAGGATAGGTTTTATGGACAATTTCAGGATATTTTGAATTCTGTCAAGAAAGGAGCTATTACCCTTGTCCTTGGTAACTTCAAGTTACCAGTTGTTGTACCAAAGTTGGTTACTGACTCTGACCTTTGGGGAGGAGTAATAGGCCCTTTTGGTATTGGTAGCTGCAATGGCAATGTGCAACGTCTCCTACAGGTAAATAAACTCAGTAGATTCAGAATAACTAACACTTATTACAAACACCGCGACATACATAAGTACACATGGGTTTCACCCGATGGGCTGAATAAGAATATGATTGATTATATATTAATTAACAGCAAATGGGCTAGTTCTGCTAGGAATATCAGGTCATATAGGGGAGCTGAAATTGGATCTGACCATTACCTTGTTAATAGTGTCTTGCAACTTAAACTTAAAAAGTGTTGTGCTAGGATTAAAAATTTACTTTTAATACTGAATCTCTGAAAGAGCCAGTTTTAGCTAAAGCTTACCATGATAGTTTACTTAGTCATTATGACAGTCATGGTATGCGTACTATTGAAGTTGAGGAAGAATAGGATCATTTTAAACAGGCTTTTTTCGACACTAACAGTACTCTTTTAGGAAAAAAGGAGCAGAAGCGACAGAATTATCTGAGTGATAAGGCACTTGAGCTTATATCGGAAAGAAAGAACTGCACGAATGTCCTTAATCAATACCCTACTAGTCCTAATAGAAAGCATTACAGAGAACTTAATAAACGTGTAAAAGATCAGTTAGCTGATGATAAGAATCTTTGGCTTGATGGCTTGGCTGACAAAGCCGAGGAAGCAGTTAGACAGCACAACAGGAGAGAGCTGTACCAGATAGTTAATGTTTTGTGTGGTAGAAAACGAACAGGTATACAGGGATTGAAGGAAAAACAAGGTAAGGTTATGGAAGGTGAGAATTATGTCATGGCTAGGTGGGCTCAGTATTTCAGTGATATTCTAAACAATGCGGTTAGTTCTATTCCCATTGTTTGCAATGATGATAGATGCATTGTTGGCTTTAATGTTGGCCCTATAACACAATCCGAAGTTATTTTGGCTGTTTCTAAACTTAAACTACATAAATCCCCAGGGGTAGATGAAATTACTACAGAAATGTTTATAGCTGGGAATGTTTCGGTTACCACTTGGATGACTGAAATTCTGAATATCTTTTATGATAAAGGCATGGTTCCTAAGGATTGTACCAGAACTATTGTTATCCCTATATTAAAAAAAGGTGATCGCAGTTCCTGTGGTAATTATAGTGGTATCAGCCAACTCTCTGTTTCAGGTAAAAATCTTTCCATGATTGTGTTTAATAGAATTAAGAATCTGGTTGACAGTCAATTGCGTGATGAGCAATGTGGATTCAGAAGTGGTAGGGGATGTGTGGATCAGATATTTTCACTTAGGCAGATTCTTGAGAAATGTTTAGAGTTTCAGAAACCTTTGGTTGCTAGCTTTGTTGATTTCAAAAAGGCTTTCGACTCTGTTGATCGTCATAATTTGTGGTTGATTGTGAAATCATATGGTATACCAGACAAGTTAGTTAACATAATGAAAGCTCTCTATAATAACATTAAGTCGTGTGTGAGAGTTGGTAAGGCTTGTAGCAATTGGTTTAGCGTTACTTCTGGTGTTCGACAAGGATGCGTTTTGTCTCCTTTTCTCTTTAGCTTGGTTATTGATTATGTTATGGGAAATTCACTTCAAGGGAAAGATTTGGCCTTAAGTGGACTGGAGATATGAAATTTCTGATTTAGATTATGCTGATGATTTAGCCCTTTTGGCAAATGATGTTGATGAAATGAACTCTTTCATTCGAGCTGTTGATGAGACTGGTAGTAGAGTAGGTTTGGTTATAAACAGAGAGAAAACTAAAGTGATGAAAATTGGTCAGGCAGGCTGTCATTCAGTCAATCTGAATGGTTGCAGTCTTGAGTAGGTGTCACAGTTTAATTATTTTGGGAGCTATGTAACAGATAATGGTGATGTGCGGCATGAGATTAACAGACGAATAGGGATTGCTGCCGGGACTTTTAAGAATCTATGGAGAGTGTGGAAAAATAGGCGTATACACCTAAAGAGTAAAATTAGACTGTATAACAGTTTGGTTCTTTCTAGTGTTAGTTATGGTAGTGAAACATGGACACTTTGTAAACAAGATAACAATAAACTAGATGCTTTTGATTCCAGATGCTTACGCAGTATCTTGGGCATTAGTTGTTTCAACTTTGTAACTGATGATGAGGTCAGGCAAAAGGGTCGGCAACCTCCTTTTTAAGCAGCGTATTGTACAGAAAGAGACTCCGCTGGTTTGGCCATGTTGCCCTTATGGATAATTATAGATTGGCGAATAGGGTTATGAACAGTGTGCCTAGAGGCCTCAGAAAGAAGGAGAGACCTAGGATGCAGTGGACTGACAATGTCAAACAAGACCTTATTAGAATTGGTGTGCAGTGGCCAGATGCAGCAGATGTAGCTCAGTATAGACTTGCTTGGAGAACTAAATCGCATGGTCTGGTTGGACCTCCGTAGCCCATGGCTGCTTGAGGATGATGATGAGGATGATGAGTGCTGATTAAATATTAGGATTCGCATTTTTCGAATTTTCCAAAAACGATTAATTTTACTCTAAAGGTATAAAACTGTGGAAAAAGTTGAAAATAGCAACGTTTTTAACGAATATTGCAACCCAGGCCCAGATTACTGAAAAAAAAAAATAAATTCGAAGCGGGATGCGAAGAGACTGAATTTTCAACGGAATATAACATTTTCCTTCCGTTTCCGAGATCTTTCAAAGATTTCTTGAAAAATACATGAAATATGTCCAAGTTTAATATTTTTTTGCCTATTTTACCCTTCTTAGCATTCTCAAAGGATGAACCATGTTCACCCTCTTGGGAAGCGGGCAAGGGGGTGGGCATGGTTCAGCCTTTGAGAAGCATGGTTCATCGTTAAATCGTACCCTGTTCTAAACAGTGCATTTATGCTAGAACCTTAGCAATTTTAGAGATGAAATGTGAAGGTCATGAAGTTTACATTGACAACCTATTTGATGATTGCGCTCTTTACCTCTACGTGGAGTGGGGGGTGGACTTGTTTCAAGTGATTAATTAAAATTATATTTGGCCTGCATAAGTATTCATGAAATGTTTCGATTTATACTTTCCGAATATCTTAAGTTTTAATTGCGCCCTCCAACGGCTGAAAAGTTTGAAGTTTTCAAACTTCAAACGAATATTTTGTCTATAAAATATGATAATTTGGTGATGTAATATGATTATCAAGGGGTTTAGATTAGCAGTAAAGATCTGTCTGTACTCCCCGGTGGATGGGAGGGGACGCAATCGTTTGCTTCCAGATAAAAATATATAAATAATTTTGAGTTGAAAAGGTACTAAGGAAATAGTATGATTCCTGTTTTTAAAATCCTCCAAAAGGCGTTAATTTATGTCGTTAGAAGGTTTTGAATATATGAAATGTAAACCTTGACTAATATTGCTCATGATTATGTTTATGCCAGATTTTTGAACTTCCGTGGTAGAATGTGACGTCAAAAATGGTTGCTCACTACAGTCTGGTTGGACCTCCGTAGCCCATGGCTGCTTGATGATGATGATGATGATGATGATGATGATGACTATAGTATAAGAAAATTTATTTCTTTGTTTTCAATTTATATCCATTTTAATTAAAGCACTATTATATAAAATACGACCAGTTGCTCTTTATTCCAAATTCAAATTTAGTTCAAACGTTTTAACTTTAATATAGTCATCATCATCATCCTCAAGCAGAAATAGTCTACTGAGGTCCAACCAGCTTGTGCAATTTAGTTCTCCAAGCATATGTCCTAAGCTACATCTGCTGCATCTCGCCACTCTAGACAAATTATAACAAGGTCCTGTTTGACATTGTCTGCCCACCGCATCCTAGCTCTCCCCCTCTTTCTGCAACCTTTAAAGCACATTGTTCATAATACTATTCGCTAATCTAGAATTATTCATACGAGCTACATGACCAAACCAACGGAATCTCTCTCTGCACAATATGCTACTTAAAGGAGGTTGCCGACTCCTTTGCCTAACCTCATCATTATTTTCAATGTTCAACCACCTAATACAGAACATATTGCCTAAGCATCTAGGATCAAAAGCATCATGTTTCCTGTTATTGTGTTTACATAGGCTCCTAGTTTCACTACGATAACTAACCGTAGAAAGAATCAAACTGTGATACAGTCTAATTTTAGTCTTTAGGCGTATACGATTTTGAAATACATTTTGTATACATGTTTAAAGAAACCATGTTTATTAAGAGAGGGAATGACGGCAATATGAAATGTCCCCCACCACTAAAGGCTGAAGCCACCTGCACTGTAAGACTTCCTCCAATGTAGGATTTGACGATGCTCATAGAAGCAAGATTTCAGGTACAGTCGCCTCTGCTCAGGATTATCCACCAGCTGACAAAACCTATGCTGTTAATCTAGTCACTCGCGGCTGTAAACCCAGATATAAAATGGAAATACGGCGGAAGATTTTTCCTCCACAGAAGCCCATCAGTACAGCAAATTTTGCACATAACAAAGCTCAGAGGCTTATTCCTTTTCGATTAATGTATATGGTTAGCACCAGGACACTGTGAGTTGTCCACTCCACAGCAGAGTAGAAAATGGAGGAAAAGTGGCCATAGTTGTGTAGATCAGTAGGCCACACTGATCTGGAAGCCCTCTCCTCCCTTCCTTTCTACAAGAGAGTATCTCTTTTGAAAGGTACTAATGGTGTGCACCACGGGAAGTCGGGGTTGGACATTAGGTGCTAGGCATGGGCCTGACCGGTTCTATGCATAATCACGGGGGATTGGTGCATAGCTCTTCTTTCCAGTGACTACCTAGCTATCATTTACAGACCTTACTTTTATATCATTTAAATTTAAATATCTAAAGTAAACATAATATTGTTACGACAGACGAACGAGCAACAGTGACTTCATGACTTCACGTGACTAGAACCTTCGTGTGTGCTTCTACGTGAGATTCAATTAGCCAACGATTTGGAAATTAGAACAGTTCGGAAGAATGAAAATGAGAGAAATGTAATGTAGTAGTGCGTGTATTGTGAAAGATGAGGTTAATCTATGTCAGTGCGCGTTAAGTGAAAACCAGAAGAAGTATTTTTATTATGGTGTGTGCGTGGTTGATTATTTTGTGTTGTTAGTAAGATAAACTTAGTGATCTATCACAAGATAAAAGATTGTTTACGTCGGAAGTGGAGGAATTCAAGAGATACGACAAACAGTGAAGAGGTAGTAATTTAGTAGAACAGACAGATTGGTCTTGTATGCTTTGTAGAAAAAGTGTTATTGATTTATGTATAATTGTAGTTAGTTTGTTTATAAGTCATTTCATCCATACCATTGTAATTTATTTAAAAATACACTTTCTTTTGATACCCATGCTCAGTGCCTATCCTTATCGATTTTTTTTAATTCGCAACATTATTATAGTAAAATAATTTTGTATTTAAATTTTAAAGAATGAAATAATTTCTTAAAATATAAATATTTAGATAATCTAGTGCACTTTTCGGTTGTTTATGTGTTTATTATAGTAGAATTTCTAATGAGATTAAACTCTTGCAAATACTCGAATAGTATTTACTAAAAATTAGAAAAAAATTTCGTAAATTTAATTTTACAGAATTTTCCCGAGTTAATTTCACTTTTTAAGTGAAGTTACTGGCGATTATGAAGAGACACTCATTACCAAACCTTTCATTGCTAAATACTTACTTTGCACATTTCACTACATAAATGTTATTATCACCAAGACAAAAAGGTTCTGTTTTGATTCCGGTTTTTACCCCACACTCGATTTTTTTTAACCTATATTTTGACTGCAAAAGGATCGCTTCTTTTCGCATGAGATAAGTTTTTTTTCCTTCTAAAGTACAACAGTCTTCTAAAGTACAACAGTGTTCTATCTGCAGTAGTTTTGTAAGCTATCAATAATTCTGAAATGTTTTATCCATGTTGTTTTATTAAGTAAGCAAGTTCATTTCTATTTTATTCAGATTTATTTTTAATTTTTATTGCAGTTCTTATATCCGAGTGATCATCAACATTTTTAGCCGTTATGTTTCGTGTTAGTTTAAATCTTTCATCCACCGAGCACTTTTAAATGGGAATATACGTAACCCATAAATAATAAGTACAGAGTGAGAAATACAATTTTTTTTATTTTAAGAGATAAATGCAGAATTATTTCTGTGCTATAAAGGACTAATCATATATATTACTTTTACATTTTCCTAATCATCTGATAATAAGAATTGCCACTGTTTAAAGATACAATATTTTGAAAACGAGCATCCCATATTCGCCAGAAGTGATATATTATTCTTCTAGTTTATAAACATTTATAAATACATGACGGTAATAAGTGAAAATGTCATTTGACGCCTACCTTTCATGGCGCTTGTGGCCGGAGCCATATTGGCCATAGCCCAGATATGGCTCTGCTACTGATTACATACTGATGTCTCAAGGTAAAGAATTATTATAACTTCATTCACGGGTCTGCTGAACGAAATGACCATTGGTTTCGTTTTTCATCGGATTTTGTGTTCCAAAAATTGTTTATGAACAAAACTACTATGTTTATGGAGAGATATGTAGTTGTTGTTATTATTTTGGAACTTTGCCTCAAACACTATTATCAACAACTTTTCATATTATGCAAAACCTTTTTTTGGGGGTGAGTTTTATTATTCTCTATAAAAGGAGACTATGGATAATCATGGCAATGAAATTACCTCTTCGAAGGAGAAGAAACAAATTGAAAATATAAATAACACGAGATAATATATAATAACGCAAATAATAACGCGAAACAAATTGAAAATAAAATAACACGAGTGGTAATTGTATGTAAATAAAAACTAATATTTAACCATGATTAGGAAAGTAATAATAAGATATGAATGAGCCAAATGTTAGTTAAGAAAATAATTAAGACACTAGTTTCAAAATACAGACAGTTTGAGCCTAGACCCCAGTGAAACTGATCCTCTCACAGGTAAGATAAACTAATAAAGCAGTTTAAGAATCCTGATAATTAGGTCATAGTGATCCGACATACGCCTTTTACATTAAACAAAAAAAAAACTGTATCAATGAGGAGTTAGACTACAAGGACAGTTCTTCTGAGGAAAACTCTGCCCATTTCTCCATTTAGCTTTTCACTACTTATTACCTTTCCAAATTGAACCATTTTTACAATATAGATGCTGCTAATGAATGTTTGAATATAGGTCTTGATCTGGGGATATGGCCAAAGGGGCCATGAGAATTTGAGAATGCTAGTAAAAGGTAATACAGGAAAAAATTGCTAAACTTACAGTACGTATAGTTAATGCTTTTTCAAGATAGTTTTTAAAGACCTGTTAAACGCAGTATATGAATACAGAATCTGAAACAGATCGAGCAGGCAAAAAATAAAGTGGGAAGGGAGAAGAGGTAAAGACGCTGGATACTTCGATGCAGTATAGCATTTCCCCCTCCATTTCATAGGTCTTAACAATCTCTTGAATATACATAAATGTATTGAGTGCGTTACATATACAAAGTTTTCATAATTTTTGCCTCTATTTCCTTTACTAGCATTCTGAAAGGGAGGGAGGTATGGCCCCCTTGACTCCCTCCTTCCTAGATCCGGTCCTGTATGTATATTAATTTGCGATTCGTGATACTGTCAAAATAATCCATTTTCGCAATTTGAACATTGGAAATTTAAAGGTCTCATTTGTGTGAGAAACAAACCGACATTTGGTTACTGATTAGACGATGTAATTCAGGGGCGTAGGATCGATCAACCGGTAGAGCGCCAGGCACGTGTTATGCAGTTCCCAGGTTCGAGTCCACCTGTTCCACCATTGATACTTATCTCTGCCAACCCCGTGCTGCCTCGGTTAAAAAGGGGACACTAATGGGCAGGGAAAAGCCGCCGTCCAAAACACGTCCTGAACACGAAGTCATGGCTCCGTGTTCAGGAGAGAATTTCTTTGATATGGATCATAATTCGTTGATCTAAATTTCATCACCATCTCCCCAACATGTCAACTTTCACATCATTTGAACTCACCCAGGTTGAATTTCACATCTCGTAAAAACGAATTAACCATTCATGAAACCTAGGTTATTTGAATATCTAGTATTTGGAACCTATTATGACGTTGTAAAGACATTCATAGCTGTTTCCTTGACATACTTCCTATGAGCTGATTTTTTAATACTCACCATACCAACGGGAATGTAAACGAAATATGTTGTTTCAATGTTAAAACCTTTGATGACAGTGATCATTCGGGTATGAATTCGCATTGCCTTTTCTTTTGTCTAGCATTCTGGACTGAATTCTGCAGGAAGAAAGGGAAAAAGCGACCTAAACAAATCCTGGCTTACTCATTTACATCGAAATGCATTGGCAACTTATTGCTTACAGCTCTAAGGCGAAAAGAGTTTTTTTAGATTCCATATAAAAATATACACTGGACTAAAAGTAAAATGCCATGTTAATAATTTTAACGCGTTATTAAAAAAATGTAGAACTGTAAAATTCCGGTCGAAGATTACCGTCTTCTGTTTTTATACCGTCACCTATATTGCCTACAAATTTTAATTTCTCTACTTATAATTTCTTATCAAGCATCTACATTGCGTAAAATTACGTACTATTTTTGATTGTAAATTATTTTAACATCCTTAAGCAGCTGCTTGCCATAGAGGTCATTATTATTTAAACAAATTAGACAATTTCATTTTATGACAAGCAGAGGATAAATTCGATACTTCGTAAATTCTAAACTAAACTTTTTTAGGAAAAATTGTGACTGGGGGTAAAACTTTCAATTCTCTTTAAATATCGAGTATTCAACAAAGTTCGTTGAATATTTAAGTGGTTATGGAACTTTGATATTTTACAAGAGTAATGCCAGTCATAAGTTATTACTTTAAAACTTAATTAAGTCTTAATAAGCATTATTTCAAACTAAGTATATATAAATATTAGAAGTTTGGGTAAATAACATTTTAAATATTTGTTTAATTTTGTATGTTTTTAAGATAATGCTGCTATTAAATGTTCCAGATTCTATAACACTTTAAATATTCTCTGAATATTTTTTGAAAATGAGGTTAAGATAGATTTGATTGCAGATCTTTATTGTTCGTCGTATTGTTTCGTAAAATTTTTATTTAAGAAGTTACAGGGCATCGAATTTAGCTTTCCACTGGAATAATATGAAAAGTTACTAATTTGGTGTTTAAGCAGAGTATAATAATTCATTTCTTATCGTCCCTTAAGGCAATCTGTAAAATAAATAGTTGCTGTCTGGTGGTATTATTAAAACGTTTCTGCTTCATAAAGAGAAATGTGAGTCAGGCATAAAGATCTGTATTTAGGAAGGAATTTTGAGATATCAGTATACAATATTTAGATATTTGTCGGTACTAAGTTTTGAAATTTAGCAGCTAGGTTGCGATGACCATGAGCTACGGAATATCATCACATGTGCCCGATGTGAAATCTGTCCCGATGTGCCCGATCACATGTGCCCGATGTGTTCTGCTTCATAAAGAGAAATGTGAGTCAGGCATAAAGATCTGTATTTAGGAAGGAATTTTGAGATATCAGTATACAATATTTAGATATTTGTCGGTACTAAGTTTTGAAATTTAGCAGCTAGGTTGCGATGACCATGAGCTACGGAATATCATCACATGTGCCCGATGTGAAACCTATGGACTGTGGATGTGGTACATATGTGCAGTCAAATATCTTGAAAGCTTAAAATCTTCTTATATGAATTCATGGGACCTAGGTGGCCATTCCATCTGGAAGTGTCGTGGTGGTTGGGTATTTGTATTTTAATGGTGCACTAGGGAAGTGTCTGGAGATGAATCTCTCGTCTAAACGCTGTCCCAGAATATCCTCCATCTTCTTTTGAACGCAAGCATTGGTTGCTCTGCAGAAAGCAATGATGTGCAAAACTTTCTCTCTTATAGGAGGACACGACATTATCAAGAAGCAATCCAGAATATCATTCTGCCCTTTAATATTGTATAGGAATTTTTCATCTGTCAAACTGGGGTTTGTGTCTGCCCAAATGACGCAATTATGCAATTAATCAATAATAATTAAATCGGTTTTATTCTCCAAAGTATGATGCCAGGCAATTGACCATCGAATCCGATCGTGCGAACACGTTTCTTTCAGAAGAGACCGTTTTATTGCCTAGAAAAGCTGCAGTCGGTAGGATAATACCATTGATGCGCAGAACCGGCTCATGCAAGGTATGTTTTAGCCTGTGCCCCTCTGCGAAGTCCCTTTTCAGACATTTTAACGGCGTCCCATTGTCGAAAAGAGCCGAATGTCTTGATTACCTCGCTTACTGACTAGCGACGGCCCTGTTAGTGAAATTTGAACAAACTAGAGCTGAGGTGGAAAAATCCAGTCGCTTGTTCAGAGTACTGCAGTTAACATACTCATTTGAATCTAGACTTGACCTCCTAAATTACGGCACTGTGGATCTCCAATCATTCACCTATCACACTGAAGCTCGTGGCTTCAAATTTCTTTTTGATATCACGAATTCAGAGACATACGATGGATTTTGTTTGGGAAGGAAGGGGAGAGGTTCGAGAATTTAGTTTCGGGGGATGTCTGAGAAAAAGACTTGAATAGGTTTTCCAGTTACTAAAACATTCCGCTAGACCGAAACAAAATTCAAAACATTATCCTCAAGCAGCCATGGGCTATGGAGGTCCCATGCAATTTGCATGCAATTTGGTTGGCTCCAAATACTTCTGTCCTGGAGACATCTGCTTAAGTCGTCATGGTAGATCGCATCTTAGATCTTCCTCTCTTTCTGAGGACTTTAGAGGCACACTCTTCATAACCTTATTTGCTAGTCTATAATTATGCACGTTGGCAACGTGGCCAAACCAACGCAGACTCTCTCTGAAAAATATGCTGCTCAAAGGCTGTTGCCGACTCTTTTGCCTAACATCGTCATTTATTACAAAGTTGAACCACCTAATGCTCTAGATACTGCGTAAGCATCTAGAATCAAACGCATCAAATTTCCTCCTATCATGTTTACAAAGGTCTACGTTTCACTACCGTAACTAACCTTACAAATAACCCAACTATTATACAGCCTACGTTTAACTGAACCACAACTGGTCTGACAAATTTTCATCACTTTAGTTTTCTCTCTGTTTATCACCAAACCTGCTCTATTACCAGTCTCATCAACAGTTTTGATCAAAGAATTCATCTCATCAACATCATTAGCCAACAAGGGCAAATCATCTGCATATCAGACATTTTCAGATCTACAGACCAATTAATGCCGAAATCTTTCCCTTAGAGTGAAGTTCGCATTATATAACCAATAAACAAACGAAAAAGAAAAGGAGACGAAATGCACCCTTGTCCAACAACAGAATCAATGCTAAACAAATTGCTACAAGCCTTACCAATCATATATTTATTATTTATTATATATTTTCTCGTGTTATTTATATTTCCAATTTGTTTCTTCTCCCTCGAAGAGGTAATTTCATTGTCATGATTATCCACAGTCTCTCTTTATAGAGAGTAATAAAACTCACCCCAAAAAAAAAAAGATTTTGCATAATATGAAAAGTTGTTGATAATAGTGTTTGAGGCAAAGGTTCAAAATGATAACAACAACTACATATCTCTGCATAAACAGGGTAGTTTTGTTCATAAACAATTTTTGGAACACAAAATCCGATGAAAAACGAAACCAATGTTTATTTCGTTCAGCAGACCCGTGAATGAAGTTATAATAATTCCTTACCTTGAGACATCAGTATGTAATCAGTAGCAGAGCCATATCTGGGCTATGGCCAATATGGTCCCGGCCATAGGCGTCATGAAAGGTAGGCGTCAAATGACATTTTCACTTATTACCGTCATTTATTTATAAATGTTTATAAACTAGAAGAATAATATATCACTTCTGGCGAATATGGAATGCTCGTTTTCAAAATATTTTATCTTTAAACAGTGGCAATTCTTATTATCAGATGATTAGGAAAATGTAAAAGTAATATATATGATTAGCCCTTTATAGCACAGAAAGAATTCTGCATTTATCTCTTAAAATGAAAAAAATTGTATTTCTCACTCTGTATTTATTATTTATGGGTTACGTATATTCCCATTTAAAAGTGCTCGGTGGATGAAAGATTTATATTAACATGAAACATAACGGCTAAAAATGTTCATGATAACTCGGATATAAGAACTGTAATAAAAATTAAAAATAAATCTGAATAAAACAGAAATGAACTTGCTTACTTAATAAAAGAACATGGATAAATATTTCTGAATTATTGATAGCTTACGAAACTACTGGAAATAGAAGACTGTTGTGCTTTAGAAGGAAAAAAAACTTATCTCATGCGAAAAGAAGCGATCCTTTTACAGTCAAAATATAGGTTCAAAAAATTCGACTGTGGTGTAAAAACAGGAATCAAAACCGAACCTTTCTGTCTTGGTGATAATAACATTTATGTAGTGAAATGTGCAAAGTAAGTATTTAGCAATGAAAGGTTTGGTAATGAGTGTCTCTCCATAATCGCCAGTAACTTCACTTAAAAAAGTGAAATTAACTCAGGAAAATTCTGTAAATTTATATTTAGGTAATTTTTTTCTAATTTTTACTAAATACTATTCGAGTATTTGCAAGAGTTTAATCTCATTAGAAATTCTACTCTAATAAACGCATAAGCAACGAAAAGTGCACTAGGTTATCTAAATATTTATATTTTAAGTAATTTATTCTTTAAAATTTAAATACAAAATTATTTTACTATAATAATGTTGCGAATTAAAAAATATCGATAAGGATAGGCACTGAGCGTGAGTATCAAAAGAAAGTGTATTTTTAAATAAATTACAATGGTATGGATGAAATGACTTATAAACAAATTAACTACAATTATACATAAATCAATAACACTTTTTCTTCAGAGCATACAAGACCAATCTGTCTGTTCTATTAAATTACTACCTCTTCACTGTTTGTCGTATCTCTTGAATTCCTCCACTTCCGACGTAAACAATCTTTTATCTTGTGATAGATCACTAAGTTTATCTTAGTAACAACACAAAATAATCAACCACGCACACACCATAATAAAAATACTTCTTCTGGTTTTCTCTTAACGCGCACTGACTCAGATGAACCTCATCTTTCACAATACACGCACTACTACATTACATTTCTCTCATTTTCATTCTTCCGAACTGTTCTAAGTTCCAAATCGTTGGCTAATTGAATCTCACGTAGAAGCACACACGAGGGTTCTAGTCGCGTGAAGTCATGAAGTCACTGTTGCTCGTTCGTCTGTCGTAACAATATTATGTATACTTTAGATATTTAAATTTAAATTATATAAAATTAAGGTCTATAAATGATAGCTAGGTAGTCACTGGAAAGAAGAGCTATGCACCAATCCCCCGTGATTATGCATAGAACCGGTCAGGCCCATGCCTAGCCCCTAATATCGAACCCCGACGTCCCGTGGTGCACACCATTAGTACCTTTCAAAAGAAATACTCTCTTGTAGAAAGGAAGGGAGGAGAGGGCTTCCAGATCAGTGTGGCCTACTGATCTAGACAACTATGACCACTTTTCCTCCATTTTCTACTCTGCTGTGGAGTGGACAACTCACAGTGTCCTGGTGCTAACCATATACATTAATCGAAAAGGAATAAGCCTCTGAGCTTTGTTATGTGCAAACTTTGCTGTCTGATGGGCTTCTGTGGAGGGAAAATCTTCCGCCGTATTTCCATTTCATATCTGGGTTTACAGCCGCGAGTGAGTAGATTAACATCATAGGTTTTGTCAGCTGGTGGATAATCCTGAGCAGAGGCGACTGTACCAGAAATCTATCTTCTATGAGCATCGTCAAATCCTACATTGGAGGAAGTCTTACAGTGCAGGTGGCTTCAGCCTTTAGTGGTGGGGAACGTTTCATATTGCCGTCATTCCCTCTCTTAATAAACATGGTTTCTTTAAATATGTATACAAAATGTATTTCAAAATCTTATACACCTAAAGACTAAAATTAGACTGTATCACAGTTTGATTCTTTCTACGGTTAGTTTATGGTAGTGAAACTTGGATCCTATGTAAACACGATAACAGGAAACTTGATGCTTTTGATCCTAGATGCTTAGGCAATATGTTCTGTGTTAGGTAGTTGAACATTGAAAATAACGATGAGGTTAGGCAAAGGAGTCGGCAACCTCCTTTAAGTAGCATATTGTGCAGAGAGAGATTCCGTTGGTTTGGTCATGTAGCTCGTATGAATAATTCTAAATTAGCGAATAGGAATATGAACAATCTGCTTTAAAGGTTGCAGAAAGAATACTGTTAGTTTCCAAAAAAACATATTTAAAATGGCCCCATTATTCCTCAACTTCAGTAGTAAGCAAACAATGACTGTCATAATGAATAAGTAACCTATCATGGTAAGCTTTAGGTATAACTGGGTCTTTCAGAGCTTCAGCATTTAAGGCAAATTTTTTACCCATAGCGCAACACTTTTTAAGTTTAAGTTGCAAGACACTTTTAACAAGGTAATGGTCAGATTCAATTTCAACTCTCCTGTATGACCTGGTATTTCTAACAGAACTAGGTCATTTGCTGTTAATTAATATATAATCAATCAGATTCTTATGCAGTCCATCAGATGAAACCCATGAGTACTTATGTATGACGCGGTGTTTGTAATAAGTGTTATTCTCAAACCATTAATTTACTTACCTGTAGCAGACGTTGCCCATTGGCATTGCAGTTACTAATACCAAAAAGACCTATCAACCCTCCCCAAAAGGTCCTCAATGTCTCAAAAAAAAGCTCAGTACCATCTTTGGCATTGAAGTCCCGTAGAACAGGGGTAATATCTCCTTTCTTGACAGAGTCTAAAATATCCTGAAGTTGTCCTTAACTGTTCTAAGTTCCAAATCGTTGGCTAACTGAATGAGGATGAGGATGATAAAGAAACCTCGTAAAATATATCTTTATCATCCTCATCAGCATCCTCAGTGGGGGCATAACAGCAGATAACGTTCAAATCTTTAATGCTTGCCTGAAAATTTTCTGTAAGAAATCTTTCATTAATGCAGTCAAAACCTAGAAGAGCATCACTGGGGTGAAGCAGGGCACTGCTGAGAAGCAGACCTCCGCCTTGGAGATGCTTATTATCTTCCCTCCCTGAAAAGAGAAATTTATGATTATTTTTAAGAAACTGACCTTTTTCTGTCCATCTGGTCTCTTGCAAGCCGAAAATATCTAGATCAGAGGTTCCCAAACTTATTCGTCCTACCGCCCCCTTTCAGAAAAAAAATTACTCAGCGCCCCCCTGGAAATCTACCTTCTTTAAGCGAACAAACAGAAAGATGCAGTGACAAATTTGCGCTCTTTTATGTATCTATATTTCTACCTACGTCCTACAACATAGTAAAGAAAGATGTTGTAAATAAAACACCTTGAAGCTTGAAATTATAAAATTATTTATTAAAATCACGAACGGTTTTTCAAAAATTTCTTACCTTCCCATCTTTCTTTATGCTTCCACCGCCCCCCAACTGCACCCGAGGATACTACCGACCCCCTGGATTGTTCCAGCGCCCCCCAGGGGGCGGTATCGCCCACTTTGGGAAACATTGATCTAAATTATAACGGTGGAATTCTTGTGTGAGGATATCAGAGAATAACCTCTGTGCAGAGTTCTTACATTCCAAAAACCTATGGAGAGAAAATGGTTAGTGGTATGTTTCAAGAAATTATGTTTATTGAGAGAGGGAATGCCAACAATATCAAACAGCCCCCTAATCACAGATATGAGACAAAGGAGTGTTCTCCCACCACTAAAGGCTGAAGCCATCCACACTGGAAGACTTCCTCCAATGTAGAATTCGATTATGCCAATAGAAGCAAAGAGTTTAGGTGCCTGCGATGACCTCTGGTCAGGATTATCCACCAGCTGATAAACATATCCTGTGAATCTATTTACTTGGGGCTGTCAACCCATAAAGAAACAGAAAACACAGCAGAAGATGTTCCCTCCACAGACGCCCACCAGTGCAGCAAATTCAACATCCATAATCAAGCTCAGAGCCATATGGCTCTGAGCTTGATTATGGATGTTGAATCAGTCCAGTCCAGTAGGTTTATATGGTCAGCACCAGAACCCTGTGTGGTTGATCACTCTTCAGCAGGGTAGAAAAAAAAGAAAAGTAGCCATAGTTGTCCAAATCAGTAGGCCACACTAATCTGGCAGCCCTCCCCTTCCATTCACTTCCACAAAAGAGTATCTCTTTTGAAAGGTACTAACGGTCTGACCACGAGAAGGCGGGGTCGGACATTAGGTGCTAGACCTGGCCGGTTCTATGCATGATCACAGGGGATTGGTGCATAGCTCTCCTTCCAGTGACTACCTAGCTACCATTTAGAGACCTTTCTTGTATACTTGTGAGTATCTTCACACACAAAACATTAACTATCTGGTACAGTTTCTGCTGTAATGCTGTCTAACTGTTTCTCTGCTTTGTCAGACAAGCTATCAAGCGAATGATTCTTATCAACTGTCAACTGATTATTTACCATATTTGTCCTTCAATCCTTATATACTTGTCAGTATCTTCACACACAAAACATTAACTATCTGATACAGGTTTTGCTGTAACGTTTTCTAACTACTGCTCTGCTTTGTCAGCCAAACTATCAAACCGAGGATTCTTATCAAGTTTTAACTGATCTTCTACACGTTTATTTAGCTCTTTGTAACCCTGTCTGTTAGGAGTAGCGTGTTGATTAAGGATATTTCTACAGTTCTTTCTGTTATTATAATTTTCATTAATCTAAAAGATGAAGAGCTCATTCTGAAAATCACTCTGCGGTGTATTATCACTCAAATAATTTTTTCCTCCTTTGCTCCTTTTTACCCAAAAGACTATTGTTTCTTTCAAGAAAAGCCTGTTTAAAATGGTCCCATTCTTCTACAACTTCAGTAGTAAACAAATGATAACTGTCATTGTAACTAAGCAATACATCATGGTATGCTTTAGCTAAAACTGGGTCTTTCAGAACTTCAGTGTTAAAGGTAACTTTTTTAACCTTAGGACAACACTTCTGACGTTTAAATTGCAAGACAGTTTTTACATTGTAATGATCAGATCCAATTTTATCTCCTCTATATGAGCTGTTATTCGTAACAGAATTAGCCCAATTTCTCTTAATTTATATGTAATCAATCATATTCTTTTGTAGCCCACCAGGTGAAACCCGCGTATACTTATGCATGTACCGGTGTTTGTAATAAGTATTACGTAGTTAGGAAAACTTTAAATGAAATGGTTAAAATTATATTTTATATATTCTATATTTCTTATCGAATTAAATTTTATTGTAGTTTTTTAAATATATATTCTTAGTATTGAACATATATTCTGGCGCCAAAATGAAATTATACAAAGACAATTATTTTGGGTTTTAAAGGAGGTAGCCATGTTTGTTATTTCGAATAAGACGATAGCATTTTCGGGGGGGGGGGTCCGGCCCCCTGAACCACGCACTCTTACTAGGTACGTCCCTGTCACGAAGAGACGTTTTCGTTTTGCGTGACGAATTACGTGTTAAAGGCAAATGGTGATATGCTTTAATTGCTACCAGGTGTTCATTCTCTTTGGCTAAAAGTGTCTTAGACACTGATCACTTTCTGTAGGTGTGAGTATCATGATTTTGAATTTTAAGACCCTGTCTTAAATATTTGTCTTTTTTTATACTTTTTTTTTTATATTTGGACATTTGAACTTTAAGACCATTTAGTAGACACTCTCATGCTGGAACCCTATTCCAGTTCTACGAGAGTGAGTTACTCAAAGCATAGAGTTACACTGTGTGATAGCTGTGTGATTAGTGTGTGATAAGTGTGATCCTAGTTTACAAAACCGAAACTCACATTCCCGAGTGCAAGAATCTATATTTATATAATAAAAGAAGGTGTCTGTCTGTCTGTGCGTCTGTCTGTGGCAGCCATAACTCATCGCAAAATCAACGCATACGCTCTGAATTTTCAGAGAATGTTTCCGGTTGTGGTCCGGATTGCAGTGCCAAATTTCTGCTCGAAAGTCCAAAACGGGGACTTGCTAGAAGCAACACTATTTATCATGCTATTCCTACGGTAGACGAGAATCGCTATCAAATTTACTGTTGCCATTTTCTGCTCCCTAACTATGAAAGTAAAGATTTAAAATAGCATTTAAATCCTCTGCTGCATATCTGATGCCGTTGCCAGATTCCCCACAGTTCCAAAAGCATTACTTAGTCGTTTCATTGTAGCTAAATACTTGGTTTTCTAACCAAACATGGGGTCGGGCACGGGGAACCGCCTACGAAACTTGGGACCTTTCGGTAAAGTACGTTGGGAATTACAGAATGCCAAAATGTGACGAAATATATATCGATCGTTTGCCACGGGCACTAAGAGCGCGCGCCAAGGTCAGCAATGACCTTTGCAAAACGGGGAAAATTAAGTGTTCAAAACTGTAATAAAATATCGAGGGGATGGGAATACTCACAAAAATAACCTTTAGTGCAGGAAACAACAAAATATGCAGATTAAAAGTGATACACGAGCTGTCACAATTTGTGTAGAAACGAAGACACGGGCCATGTGAGAACCTGATTTTTAAACCAATCACCGGTGCACACGGGGTAAGCTGTTCATGAAATTTCGATCGTGCGGACGAATTTCACGGGAGCCATAATAAGGGTGACAAAATCTGTGGTAACGGAAATAAAAATCTCGAAAGCTTACGCAAAAAATAAGCCACGAGCTATGAGAGAGCTCGCTGACGTCGACAACGATCCAAGTCAACACCGGGAAAATTTCTTCGTATTGAAAATCTGTGTTAAAATGTCGGGGGGTGGGGGATACTTACAAAATTTACCTTTGATGCAGTGAAAAGACTGTACAGGTTAAAAGTGACACTCGGGCAGCACCGGGTAAGTTCAGCTAGTTTATAATAAATATAGGTTCTCGCAATTTACTTGCGACATTTAAAAACTCGCTGGTAACCGTTATCGAGATATTCGACTCTGAAGTCACAAGCACTTTTTATAATTACCCAGTAGGTATTCTTGTCACTTCTATCACAAAATATATCATTATTTGTCGCAAGTCAGAGCGAAGGAAATTAAACATTTTTAGAAAGTGTAGAGAATTCACCCATCCATCTTTAGAATTGAAACACGGAATTTTCTGGTTATGCATGTGGGGATATGTCACACTTGCTAGGTTATTTTTTCACGTAGTATCATCCGTTTATATAACATTAATTTGAGAATGTTCGTATGTCGGAAAGACAGGAGGTTATTATAATTTTCATGAATGTAAAAGAAGAAAGAGCTCATTCGGAAAATATCTCAAGTAGTTATTAAAAGCCAACTTCGGTTTAAATAGTACGATATGTAAATGTCATAATAAAGGGACCTAGAGCCTATAACCTTATATAAGAACAGTGATTAAAGTGATTAGAGCAAATAGGAAATATAATGATGTTTTTCACAATCCCGAAATCAGTTTTATTGAATATCATCAGTTAATAAGTCATTAAATTGAGCATCTTATTGTCAAATCCTTATTTGTAAATCTTCTTGTCCCTTTAAAGATAATTTGCATAGCTAAAAATTTTATAAATGGAGATTAAGTGCATGCAAGTAAATATTGAATAGTTTAGAGCAAATATTGAACATTTCGCTTAATGTTTAGATTCATTTAAACCTTTCAAAGAGATTAGAAATAATGTTCCTAATGTTTCCAAAGGACAACAAAAGCATTTAAAACACAAGAAGGACGGAAACAAGAAATGAAAAATTAATAAATGTTGAAACAATAAATTATAAATTAATGTACATCAAACATCATATTATCCGTGCTAATGTAGAGACAGATGAGTACAGGTATATCGGATACCGATAAATATGGATATTCGAAACAATGTGAGAACTGTTCTTCAAAATCTTTTCAATTAATTGAAGCTTTTCTTTAAGCATTAACAAGATTGCAATTATTTGAAGTTATCAATCAAGGTATCTAATTTTTTTCCAGTTCTTACTTACAGCAATTATTTTGAAAGGAAATACGAACCGGTAGGTGTATTTTAAATTATTTGTTTTAAAATTTAAAGTTATGGAAGTATATTAAAGTAACAAAGCTGAATCTACTGAACAGATTTAAAAACTGAAATTGTTTTGCATTCAATAATAATAATAACGATTTTATAGCAGGTTGTTCATTCTTTTCTCCACGTGTGTGTGAACTTTGGCATCTGGGTATTATTCTACTATCGATGTTAGAATGACACTACTTTTCTGCTTAAAATACTGGATCCATATGTATATTATATGCATAACAATACTTGTATTTACGTTTGAAGCAATGTAACCTAAAATTAAATATTTAAAAGGAAGAGCGACTGCCGCCCTGAAAGTTACTAAACACACGACAGCAGGATTTCCAATCATACTAACAAGGTTATCACAAAGCCTTCATATTCTGGCGCCAAAATGAAATTATACAAAGACAATTATTTTGGGTTTTAAAGGAGGTAGCCATGTTATTTCGAATAAGACGACAGCATTTTCGGGGGGGGGGGGGGGGGAGGTTTCTGGTGTTCCCACCATTTAGACAAACGAAAGCGGTTAAATATCGACAATACGACGGTTTACCGTCTCCTGAAAGAGTCCAGATGCAACTGTCTTTTTGAAATTTCACTTTCTCCCAATGGAAATACCGCGGTGCGGTCACATAATGTATTTCAGGATGGGGAGGAAGAAAGTTCCCTTGTTCCATCAAGTACGCCCACGTTCCAAGCTAGTGGGTACCATTCTAGAATGCAACTCTGAGCTCAGGACTGATTAAACATATGTGCTGTTTTCCACCCGGGCCCAGAGCTGTCCTTCTTGTTGCTAGGTAAGGCTCTGTAGAGAAATGCTGCTCCTGCTCAAGGCCACCCTGACGAGAAGGCCTTGACAGCATTTCTGTGACGTCACGACCGGAGGGAGTAGAGCCGAATGAACTTCGCTGTATAAAATCTTCGTTGCTACGTTTGCTTTGACGGAAATATATATTTGATCGAATTTTTTGAAAACACGCCTTTGCTTTAAGAGAAATATACATTCGATCGATTTTTTTTTTGTAAACACGCTTTTGCTTTAAGAGAAATATATTTTTGATCGATCATTTTTAACACGCTTTTGCTTTAAGGGAAGTACACATTCCGTCGATTGTTTTTTAGCAAAAAGCTACCAAATAGTCACCACCCGTTATTTTCAGTTTATACTTTTTTTTAGATTTTTACACTTAGTGGTGTTATATTTCGAACTTGAAACGTTAAAAAAAATCTGTCACGTAAATATTTTTCTTCTTCTGCAGAATAGACGATGAATCATAAAAAATTATATCATATCATCTCAAAAATCGATTTAATCATTTCTTTTTATGCCGAACGTATTTCGCACTAAAACTTGAAAAATATATAATTTCGATATATTTGATCAATTAGCTATTAATTTAAAAATGCAAAAAATGATAACAGCAATAAATAGATTTTATTTTCTTGCAGAAAAGTCGTTTACAAAGTAATTGAAATAATCATATTATTGTAGAAATAATCTACAGCACAATTTCTTTGTTCCCTTTCATGAATAGCAGACTTTTTTTAAATTGAACTTACATATTTCATGTGAAGAATGGTGACATCCTTACATATTGAAACGTTCGCATGATCTGTTGTAAAATACTGCCAGACATTTTTGAATAATATTTGCCCAGTAACTTTTTTTTTAAATATCTAATTTCTATAACATTTAAGCCATATTATCTAGTTTAGGGGTTCTCAACGTGGGGTATGCGGTAAAATGTTTTGAGGTACACCGTGAGAGCTCAAAAGTCGCTAGATCTAATACAAAATTTTATTCCCATTGTTATACTATTACTGTAATTTTCTCTATCTATACAAGGGGTACGCCAGTTTCATACACATTTCCAAGGGGTAGGTGAAGCATAAAAGGTTGAGAACCACTGGTCTACTTCTTCCATTGGATGAGATTCTGTTCATAAATGCACTGTATTACAAAAAGTTCTGGACCACTTCAATGTTAAGTCAATGAAAAATTATATCTGACTTTGAAACTAAGCTTTTTATAGAAAAATGTTATAGATCAACTGAATGTCAGAAAAAAAAACTGTAATCTATAAGATTTATATTAAAAATAACCCTTAAGAGCAAGGGTTTCTAAACATAAGAACGTGCTTCAAAAGCTAATTGAAATATTATTATTTTTCAATAATAGAATTTCAATTAACTTATAATAAATTGTTTGCTAAACAAATGCAATTTTAGAAGCTTATATCTATATGCATATTGGCAGATAAGAATAGAAGAATCTGCACAAATTCAGGTAATTGTTAAATACCTGCACAACAGTATTATGTATTAAAAATTCCAGCTGAAATAATTCTTTAAATATTAAGCGAGTATATTTAAAAATTAGGAATTGCTTATTTAAGTGAGATATCCAATTGATTTCCAAAGACAATGTTCTGTAAAAGTCATATTTACTGTTAGGAATAAATATGATATGTTTGTATAGGGTACACTGAATAGCAATACATATGTCAGCGACATCGTACAGCCGGTCGTCCTGCCATATTTGAGTGCAATCCCAAATGCGATATTCCAGAAGGATAACGCCTGCCCACACTCCGCGCAGTCAACTCAACATGCTCTTTAAGGCAGTGCACCAACTCCCTTGGCCAGCACGTTCCCCGGATTTGTCTCCAGTCGAGCATGTCTGTGACTGGTTCGGACAAAACCTCTTCTGCGGGCCGCTGCAAGCAATGATCATCACTGAATTACGCGTCCAAATTGAAAGCGTATGGAATGGTATCCCCCAGCATGATATCCAGCATTTGTACGACCGATTGCATGCCAGATTGGTAGCTTGTATTGCTGCTGGAGAAGGCTCAACATCAAATTAAAATGTGCCTTCTGTAAAATGTAATATTCATTAAAAAGTACAATAAACATTGAATCACTTCACACGTGTGATCACTGTCCTTTCTCAACAAGTTGTTTCTACTAAATAAATCTCATAGATTACGCTTCAATTGTTAATGGTGTTCTTTTTTCAATTTCCGCCAGTGTATATAGGTCTAGGTATTAAAAAACAATATGAATATAGATTATTCTTTCTAAAATTAGACATGGATGTGAAAATATGTCATTAACCTTTTTTTATACTATTTTAGATTGTTTTGTGAACAATTTTGTTTCTATATGAACACACGCTGCATATAAAACTTTGCTTTAATATGTAAAAAAACACAATTAAAATTTAAAGTAATAATTATAGTAATAATTATAATATTACAAATAATAATTTAATGTATTACGAAAGTGATAATATAATATTACTAGTAACGATTAGTTACTACTGGTTATCTATGACCAGTAATAGATAATTATATAAGATATTACTCTTTTAATAACTTGCACTCAGTTGTTAACTACAAGTGTTAGGATCATTTTTTATCAGTTCATCTGCATGTGCAGATGAACTTATAAAATTATGAAACTTTTCAAATGTTCCAATATATTTAGATTTCTTTTTTAACACTTACTAGAGTACTAAAAAACATTGACACATTTATTGTACCCAAATGTTTTGCAATAACATGGTCATATTACTGCTGATTAACTAGTCTGCATTACTAATCACTAAAGTAAGCTTCATACAAATACAAAATGTAACAAATTTTTAAGAAATGCTATATACTGCACCAAAATTTAACTGACGACGCACATTTGGTGTCTATGAGCTCTGATAGAGTACTTATTTATATTCTACAAACTCTCATCCAGATATTTTAATAATAGAAATTAGTATTTATTTTAAAACTGAAACGATATGAATACAGAAGCTGTTTGTTCATAACAGAGTTAATCGGCAATAATGTAGATCTATAACACAGCAATGCATTCAGCATGCTTTTAACAGGTGATGAGGTATGCGGACTATCTTAAATATTTTATATGCTTAAAAATATTAAATGCAAAATAATAAGGGAATGACGCATGCTTGAAATGAAGTAGTCTTCGGAAAATTAGTTGAACTTTGGCATTTTTCCTCAGTTTCTGAAACACAAGCAAATTCTGCTACTTGTAACAGGTCAAACTAATATGGCTTCTCGACAAGCAACTGCAAGAAAGAAACTTCATCCTGCTCAAATCAGTCACGTGATCTTCACAAACTTCTTTTACACTAGTATCATTGATCTTATAAGTGCAATCAATAATATAAATAGTTCTCCTACTACAATCTCTTCAATATCATAATGCTTATCAATTAACTCATCACTGATCTCTGCACCTTCTTTTGGTCTCAGCAGAACTCGCGGTTAGCATGCCACATTCAAGGCAGTCATCATTCACCTCATTCTGCACTTCAATAGTAGGACTTACATTGCAAACAGCATTTAATTCACCTACTTCAATGTTACTGAATTTGCTAAACACATCACAGTTTACTTTAAATTTTCTCCTTCTTCTCTTATTACTATATCTACGCTTTTACCATTAACATAGCTACTATTAATTTTGTCGTTGCAAACAATCTCAGCCACTATGTTTGCTACACACCAGATTTTCCTTGCTCGTCAGCAATAACTTCGGCATTGACACACATTAGATCAATACCCTGTGTCGACATTATAACCAAATGTATTTCCATAGTGCAATAACTAATCCTGTTCGCTACCTCAACATAGCTATCGCGTTTACCTTGTCAATAACAGAATTCTCAGCCACTATGCCCGCTACGACACCAGATTCGTCCGGCTGACTAGCAAAAACCTTTGCATTGATATACATTTCATTAGCACACTCAGTTGACTCTGCTGATGCTTGCAATCAAATACATTTTTATCATTATATTTACTATTATTATGCAAATCACTATCAATATTTACTACTTTTCACATTGCGATACCCAATTTGGATGATGGTCAGTAGCTTTTGCTTCAATGGTATCAATAGACTTCTTACCTTACCAAGTTGAATAGCTAATATTAGTCTCTGACGTTCAATCTCATTATTAATTTCTTTGAGCTCAGTATCGATTTTTATAAATCTCCATCCAGCGCTCCCTATCTCTCTGGTACTCGCATGAGTGCCATGTTTTCCTCTGTACATTGAATTGACTGCTTCTATTACTGCTATGCACTTCTCATCTCTGTTGTCAGTTCCCGTAGGTTTTTGACATCATCTACAGAAAACCCGCCTTCGCAGACATTGTCTGTTTTAACAACCAAAATGTTTTCCGGCAGTAAAAGCTCTGCTGAACGACTATTGACACTCGCCTGCGATTCGATTTCCTTCATCCGAATCCATCGCTTCACTCTGTTTAGTAGCTGCGATAAGCATAATTTTGTCGGCATCAATTCCTTCAGCGCAATTTCGGTCTTAGCCCATGACCTATCCATCGCAATCGCTTCTCGCGCAGCAATCTCGGAAAGCAAAAATCGCGCCTCTCGCTATGTTCGGCAGACAGTCGATTATATTCTAACAAAGGCAATTGCTTCTAGTTTCTATGTGTTGTTTTCACACAGTGTGTGTTCATGATGTGAACTCCTATTATCCGTTTTCCCATAATTGTAACTTACATGGCCTAAACAAAACACTTAACTACAAAAAACATGGACAAAACATTAGGCCTTACCATTACTGATGGGTAGCTTTTTGTCACCCAGGGTACCTGATGCATCCTCGAAGTCGCCAGTCCAGCCGACCGTTCAGATCTTCGTTGCCTCCGACTGAGAAATATTCTCGATGCCGCCTGCTTCCAAAGCGTTTTTCACACTTACTTGGCGTAAGGGCTTCCTTGTGGTTAAAAAACACAATACAGTGAATTCCCTGTACAGGGTCTTGGACATAATTCCTTTTCTTCTCGGTACGTGACAGTCATTTAAATGTCCTTTACTGAGACTTGAATCATGACCAAGTTCTTTTCACACACTTCTACTCCTCCCTACTCTTTTGCTTAAAACAATGGACTCATATGAATCCTATATAAATATCTACACTTCTCTTTACATCTGAAGCAATACCAATGCACAATCACATAATTTCAGGAAGAGTGACTGCCGCCCGCCAGGTCACTAAAAACAAGACATCGGGATTCCCAATCCTACTAACAAGACTATCTTTGCGATAGTTGTTCGAACACCTAAAAAAAAAAGGAAAGCGGTTAAGCATCAACGGGACGACGGTCTCAGCACCGTCTCCTGCAAGAGTACAAACACAACTGCCCTTTTCAAATTTCACTTTCTCCTATTCGAAATACCATGGGTGCGGGGTCATGTGATATATTTCTGTGGGTGTAAGAGTCATTCGTCCCAATCAGGTAGGCTCACGTTCAAGCTAGTGGGGACCTTTGTGGAATGCAACTCCGAGCTTGGGACTTGATTAAACACATGTATTATTTTTCACCAGATCCGGAGTTGCCCTTCTTGTTGCTAGTCATGGGCTCTGCAGAAATAGACTCTCCTGGTTCGCTCTAGCCTATCGAGTTTCTACAGATTTCTTTCGTATTTCTTCAAATATAAAAATTTCGGAATCAAATTTCAGTGTAAAGCAGAAGTCTGCAGCCTTTTCGAGAGGAGAGCAACGAAGATATTCAAAGACATACTTGGTAAACACAAAACGTTTTCGACGTTACTCTAGTCTGGTGTCCCCGTCAATTCATCGTCGGCAATTCCTCGCAGTGTTAAAGGTATGATTTTATTGAATTTCTACATCTATGCTCAAATGAACTTTCTAGAGACAATTGTTTAATTTAACTTTGAGAAGTAAAACATGCATCATACGAATTTACTTTCAGAAATTAATTAAATCTTAAATAACAAGTAGGATTTCAAATTATTTAACAAAATGTGCATTTTAAAAGTTCGCGCAATGATTATTTCAATATTAAGCAATCACGACTGATTTTTATGAAAGCTAATTTATTGTTAAATATTTCAGCTTCCGTAATTCTTTAAATACTGAACGAATAGGTTGAAATGAAACATTTAAAAAAATTGATTTTGATCTTTAATTTATCTTCAGTCCCATTTTTCATTAAACGCATATTTTATATGTTATAGAGCTTCGAAGTTAGAATCCATTGAAAAAACAGAATCTGTTTTATTAGAACAGTCTAGGTCAGGCATGGCCAACTGTTTTTGCCCGCGGGCCGGATTGGGAAAAAAAATATTTTCACGGGCCGGACGAAATATTAAAATTGAAAAATGTTAAACCAAACACTTATTTCTTTAAGTAAACAAAATTTTATTATGAAATTTGTTTATGAATAATTTTAAGTAAATCAATACAACAAATTAGCATAATAACTAATGCGACGTGTGAGGCGGTTTGCATCGCTTATTATTTTTTTAATATCTGGTTCAATACTTGTAGTAGCTATTCTTAACACAGCCTCCAAATGTAAATCATTCAATCTTGATAATAATTTTTGATAATAATAAGATTTTCTTTATAACGGAATGTTTTTTAAACAATATAGAAGTATCGAGAATTCATTCGATTAATTACTAGAAGCTAAATGCTAATATTGAAAAATTGTTCGCGGGCCACATAAATTCATTAGGCGGGCCGTATCCGGCCCGCGGGCCGTATGTTGGCCATGCCTGGTCTAGGTTGACCTATTGTTACGTGGAGAATACGTAAATCTCATTACGTATTTCATACCTTCGCCATAGTAACAAAGGTTTAGGTTATTTTACTCCTGAGCCGCACTTTTGCACAGTTTTAAAGATACGATTTTATTGAATTTCTACATCTATGCTGAAATAAACTCTCTAGAGACAATTGTTTAATTTTAACTGGGCTAAAAGGCCATTCTCAAAGACGTCGTCAATGGCTCAGAGAAGGTTGGGTAAGTACACCCACTGTACAGCAGTTAGGAGACAGATTGCTTAATAATGAAATAATCATTACGTAAACTTTTAACATGCCTATTTTCTTAAATTGTTTGAAACAATACTCTTACTATAATTCTGTTTGAAACAATACTTATCTTCAGTCCCATTTTTCATTAAACGCATATTTTATATGTTATAGAGCTTCGAAGTTAGATTCCATTGAAAAAACAGAATCTGTTTTGGTAGAACAGTCTAGGTTGACCTATTGTTACGTGGAGAATATATATTTAATTAATTTCTGTGGTAAATTCTTATGACGCATGTTTCACCTGTGAAATTCAAAATTAAGTAATTTTATCTAGAGAAACTATATGTAGAACTTGAACACATATGTAGAAAGTCAATAAAATCATATCTTTAATACTACGATGAACTGATGTCGCGATGAATTGACGCTGCAATGATTTGAAGCTGCGATGAACTACGTGGTGATGAATTCACGTGCGATGAAATGACCGCAAACAATCGACGTGAGATAAATTGACCGTGATGAATTGACATGGAACCCTCCAACCCTTATCACAGGAAAGTAATAGAATAGCATTTAAAGGTCTTGCACTTCAACTCTTTATTCAAGTAATTATCAACTGGGATGAACTGATATTTTAATTAAAAACATTTTTTAATCTTAATATTTTCAAAACACTGTTTTAAAAAAATATGGAATATAAACTGCGTTTTTTTGAGTAGCAAACCCGATAAAAATTTCACGTGTTTTAGTAATATTCTCTCCTGTACTATTCTTTGTTGACATCTTCTCCCATATTACAAGTGTTGTGACTAAATCGATTATGTTGCGTGTATGTAACGATTCGCTTTGAAAAACTTGAAGCTTGCCAACCGAAACCGTTTTTCGTAACTATATGAAAAAACTAAATGTAGAATTCTGAAGCAGAGTTGTTCATCTCTATATTTCGTTTAGAGGTAGTTCTTTAAATGCAAAATTCTTCATTAATCTCTCTCTGAATAACTTCATGTATTAACAATTTCCCACATTTGGAAAACAAGAAACAAAATAAAACAAATCAAATGTAAAATCAGATTTTGGAATATATATACAGATCTGGAAAAAGGGTTTTCCGATGAGATTTGTTGTCATCACATAATAAAGCCTTATTTCAAATTATTTTCGAAGTTCCCAAGTTGCTTCGGTTGACGCGAAAAACAGCATTATTATATGCCGTAATAGAGTAATGCCTCCATTTGCAAAGAAAGCTAAATATACTGCTGGGAAAGAACACTGGAAGGAATTACTACTATTAATTATAGAAGAAGTAAATTATTTTATGAATTTTAGAGCAGGTACACCTATTAAAAAAAAAACACCGCAACATACATAAGTACACATGGGTTTCACCAGATGGGCTGCATAAGAATATTACAGATTATATATTAATTAACAGCAAATGGCTAGTTCTGTTAGAAATACCAAGTCATATAGGGTAGCTGAAATTGAATCTGATCATTACCTTGTTAAAAGTGCCTTGCAACTTAAACATAAGAAGTGTTGTGCTAGGGTTAAAAAATTTACTTTCAATACTGAAGCTCTGAAAGACCCAGTTATAGCCAAACCTTGCCCATGATAGGTTACTTAGTCATTATGACAGTCATGGTATGCTTAGTACTGAAGTTGAGGAAGAATGGGATCATTTTAAACATGCTTTTTTGGACACCAACAGTAATCTTTTAGGAAAAAAGGAGCAGAAGAGACAGAATTATCTGAGTGATAAGACACTTCAGCTTATTTCAGAAAGAAGGAACTGCAGGAATGTCCTTAATCAATACCCTACCTGTCTTAATAGAATGTGTTACAGAGAGCTTAATAAACGTTTCAAGAATCAGTTAGCTGCTGATAAGAATCTTTGGTTTGATGGCTTAGCTGACAAAGTCAAGGAAGCAGTTAGACAGCACAACAGCAGAGAGCTGTACCAGATAGTTAATGTTTTGTGTGCTAGAAAACGGAAAGGTATACAGAGATTGAAGGATAGGTGCGGATTCTGTCATGGCTAGGTGGGCTGAGCATTTCAGTTTTCTAAACAATGTGGTTAGTTCTACTCCCATTGTTTGTAATGATGATAGATGCATTATTGGCTTTAATGTTGGCCATATAACACAGTCTGTTTCAGTTACCACATGGTTGACTGAAATTTTGAATATCTTTTACGATGAAGGATGGTTCCTTAGAATTTTACCAGAGCTATTATTCTCTATATTTTTATAAAACGTCGTCCACAATTTTTGAGATAACTATAAAGGTATCAAACTACTTTCTGTGCCAGGTAGAGTTCTTTGCATGATTGTGCTTAATAGAATTAAGAATCTGGTTGACACTCAATTATGTGATGAGCAATGTGGATTCAGAAGTGGTAGGGGATGTGCAGATCATATATTTTCACTCAGGCAGATTCTTGAGAAATATTTAGAGCTTCAGAAACTTTTGGTTGCTTGCTTTGTTGATATAAAAAAGATTTTCGACTCTGGTGATCGTCATAATCTGTGGTTGATTGCGAGATCGTATAGCACACTATAGAAGTTAATTAACCTAATGAAAGCTCTCTATGATAACACTGAGTCGTGTGTGAGAGTTGGTAGGGCTTGTTGCAATTGGTTTAGCATTACTTCTGGTGTTCGACAAGGATGCATTTTGTCCCCTACCGTTCCGTGGTCGAGTGGTTAGCACGCTTGGCTACTGATCTACGGGACCTGGGTTCGAGCCCCGGGTATGGCATGGATGTATGTGTCGTTTTTCTGCTGAGGTCCTGCCATCCTCCCAGACCTTCTACTATGGTATATAAACTGGCAGGCTCCTGTCAGACCTCTGTGTCAAGCAGCTGCTTGAGTGGGTATTTATTTATTTATTATTTCTCTTGAGTTTGGCTATTGATTATGTTATGCGAAATTCTTTGCAAGGGAAGATTTTGACTTTAAATGGGCTGGAGATACGAAAATGTCTGATTTAGATTTAGGTGATGATTTAGCCCTTTTGTCAAATGATATTGATGAGATGAACTCTTTCATTCGAGCTGTTGATGAGACTGGTAGTAGAATAGGTTTGGTTATAAACAGAGAGAAAACTAAATTGATGAAAATTGGTCAGGCAGGCTGTGATTCAGTTAATCTGAATGGTTGCAGTCTTGAGCAGGTGTCACAGTTTAATTATCTTGGGAGCTATGTAACAGATAATGGTGATGTGGGTCATGAGATTAACAGACGAATAGGGATTGCTGCCGGGACTTTTAAGAATCTATGGAGAGTGTGGAGAAATAGGCGTATACCCCTAAAGACTAAAATTAGACTGTATAATAGTTTGTTAACATAATGAAAGCTCTCTATCATAACACTGAGTCGTGTGTGAGAGTTGGTAAGGCTTGTAGCAATTGGTTTAGCATTACGTCTGGTGTTCGACAAGGGTGCATTTTGTCTACTTTTCTCTTTAGCTTGGTTATTGATTATGTTATGCGAAATTCACTTCAAGGGAAAGATTTTGGCCTTAAATGGACTGGAGATAGGAAAATTTCTGATTTAGATTATTCTGATGATTTAGCACTTTTGGCAAATGATGTTGATGAGATGAACTCTTTCATTCGAGCTGTTGATGAGACTGGTAGTAGAGTAGGTTGGGTATAAACAGAGAGAAAACTAAATTGATGAAAATTGGTCAGGCAGGCTGTGATTCAGTTAATCTGAATGGTTGCAGTCTTGAGCAGGTGTCACAGTTTAATTATCTTGGGAGCTATGTAACAGATAATGGTGATGTGCGGCGTGAGATTAACAGACGAATAGGGATTGCTGCCGGGACTTTTAAGAAACTATGGAGAGTGTGGAGAAATAGGCGTATACCCCTAAAGACTAAAATTAGACTGTATAATAGTTTGGTTCATTCTAGGGTTAGTTATGGTAGTGAAACTTGGACACTTTGTAAACAGGATAACAGGAAACTAGATGCTTTTGATTCCAGATGCTTACGCAGTATCTTGGGCATTAGGTGGTTCAACTTTGTAACTAATGATGAATTTAGGCAAAAGAGTCTGCAACCTCCTTTGAGCAGTACAATATGCATAGAGAGACTCCGTTGATTTAGCCATGTTGTCCGTATGGATAGTTATAGATTAGCGAATAAGGTTATGAACAGTGCGCCTAAAGGCCTCAGAAAGAGGGGGAGACCTACGATGCAGTGGGCAGACAATGTCAAACAGGACGTTGTTAGAATTAATGTGCAGTGGTGAGATGCAGGAGATGTAGCTCAGGGCAGATATGATTGGAGAAATAAACTCCAGGGTCTGGTTGGACCTTCATTAGCCCATAGCTGCTGGAGGATGATGATGATGATCAGATTAAAACTGTGAGGTTGCTGAGGTTGCGTTTTTTACTCAAGGATTGACTATCTTAACACTATATGTATTCAAGTATTTTTGTTTATTTCTAGAAAAGATTATTTCTATCTTCTTCGTTTGTATTTATTCATATTGCTTAAGCGCGTTTTTACCAACTGAAAATTTCGTTTTTTAGAGAGAGAGAGTGGTTAGCATGCTTGGCTACTGATCAAAGGGACCTGGGTTCGAACCCCGGGTAAGACATGGATGTTGGTGTTGTCTTTCTGCTGAGGTCCCACCATTCAAGTTCAATGTGTTGTGAGATCACTGTGAAATCAGCCATCTTTGGCAGATCTTCTACTATGGTGTATATACGCGCCTATAGGCTACAGTTGGAACTCTGTGGCAAGCAGCTCCATGAGGGCGTATTTATTTATTTTTTTCATGATGATTTCTGTGTTTTCATTCTTCGTAACGATTTCTTATAGTTTAATCATGAAGGTTAAAAGTTGCACTCAAGGGCGAAAAAAACCAAACTTTTTTATACCCTTGAAACAGTGTTCAAGCAGAAAAAGTCTGAATGCTCCTTCTCTTGATTTTAAGGAAATTTTACGTATAGGAATAAATAACACTTATTACAAACACCGGGACATACATATGTACACATGGGTTTCACCCGATGGGCTGCAAAAGAATATGATTGATTATATATTAATTAACAGCAAATGGGCTAGTTCTGTTAAGAATACCAGGTCACATCTTGTTAAAAGTGTCTTGCAACTTAAACTTAAAAAGTGTTGAGCTAGGGTTGAAAATGTTGCCTTTAATACCGAAGCTCTGAAAGACCCAGTAATAGTTAAGCTTACCATGATAGGTTACTTAGTCATTATGACAGTCATGGTTTGCTTACTACTGAAGTCGAGGAAGAATAGGACCATTTTAAACATGCTTTTTTGGGAACTAACAGTACTCTTTTAGGGAAAAAGGAGTAGAGGAGACAGAATTATTTGAGTGATAAGTCACTTGAGCTTAGTTGAGAAAGAAAGAACTGCATGAACGTCCTTAATCAATACCTTACTAGTCCTAATAGAAAGCATTACAGAGAGCTTAATAAACGTGTAAAGGATCAGTTAGCTGCTGATAAAAATCTTTGGCTTGATGGCTTGGCAGGCAAAGCTGAGGAAGCAGTTAGACAGCACAAATGCAGAGAGCTGTACCAGATAGTTAATGTTTTGTGTGGTAAAAAACGGACAGGTATACAGGGATTGAAGGATAAACAAGGTAAGGTTATAGAAGGTTAGGATTCTGTCATGGCTAGGTGGGCTGAGCATTTTAGTGATGTTTTAAACAATGTTGGAAAATGTTGGAGTTACGAAAATGTCTGATTTCGATTTAGGTGATGATTTAGCACTTTTGGCAAATGATATTGATGGGATGAACTCTTTCATTCGAACTGTTAATGAGACTGGTAGTAGAGTAGGTTTGGTTATAAACAGAGTGAAAACTAAATTGATGACAATTGGTGAGGCAGGCTGTGATTCAGTTAATCTGAATAGTTGCAGTCTTGAACACGTGTCACAGTTGAATTATGTTGGGAGCTACGCAACAGATGCTGGTGATGTGCAGCATGATATTAACAGACGAATAGGGATTGCTGCCGGGACTTTTAAGAATCTATGGAGAGTGTGGAAAATAGGCGTATACACCTAAAGACTAAAATTAGACTGTATAATAATTTGGTTCTTTATAGGGTTAGTTATGGCAGTGAAACCTGGACACTTTTTAAACATGATAACAGGAAACTTGATGCTTTTGATTCTAGATACTTACGCAGTATCTTGGGCATTAGGTGGTTCAACTTTGTAACTAATGATGAGGTTAGGCAAAGGAGTCGGCAATGGTCTCCGTTGGTTTGGCCATGTTGCCCGTATGGATGGTTATAGATTGGCGAATAGGGTTATGAACAGTGTTCCTGAAGGCTTCAGAAAGAGGGAGACCAAGGATGCGGTGGGCAGACAATGTCAAACAGGACCTTATTAGAATTGGTGTGCAGTGGCCAGATGCAGCAGATGTATCTCAGGACAGACTTACTTGGAGAACTAAATTGCTCGGTCTGGTTGGACCTCTGTAGCCCTCTGTAGGACCTCTGTAGCCCTCTGTAGGACCTCTGTAGCCTCAAGCCCATGGCTGCTTGAGGATGATGATGATGATGTTGATGACGACGACGACGACGACGACGACGACGATGATGATGATGATGATGATGATGATGATGATGATGATGATGATGATGATGATGATGATGATGATTTTTTATATGTCTACAATTATGTATAGAATAGAGATTTTAAGATGTACAGTTGGATAATTACTTATCATATGTACATGAAAGAATGAGAGTAAGTTCAAAAGAGTGAATGAGAATTCACGTTAATAAGGGTTGTGATCATCCTGACAGTAATGCAGGGCTCACAACTCTACTTTAGACTGATAGAAATATCACCAATCTAATTCTAAAAGAGAAAATTCCACTGGCGCAAAAAGCTTTTCTCAGATCTTGGAACTTTCGCGGAGGTGGAAAGAGATTGGCAATCCCTCATTTCTCCTTAGGCATCCCAGATGTTATCAACAAGATTGATGTCTGAAGGTACTGCAGGCCACCTCACGCCTTCAATATCTTCATGCTGAATATATTGTTACACCAGGTGATCTCTAGGTGTGTGGGAATTATCGTCTATTGAAATGAACCCCAAATCCGCTACATCTACAAATGGGCGAACATAAGGATCAAGGATTCCATTCAGATATCCCTGTGCATTCAGTGATCCTCTTTCAAGCAAGTTAAGGTGGGTGCAGCAACTGATGTTGAGGCGCCCCTAGATCCTCAAACTACTCTTCCGTATCGGTTCCCCTCCCCGATGTTAGAGGAATGGTACCGTGTCTCACATTCGCTTCAGATGATGTTCGTCGGCAATCGCAGGCTGCAATTCGACTCACCTGTGCAAAAAGCATCGTGACACTGAGTAGTAATTCCAGGTCTTGGTTATTACTACTCACTTTTTCTGGGTATCAGGCACACGTTTTTGAGATCTATTCAGAGAACTCTTCAGTGCAAAGAGTTAGAACGACGCATACCATTGTTCATCTCGTACAGAGTCCCCTCTCCTAAAAAATAAATAAAATTAATACCCCCTCAAGCAGCTGCTTGCCACAGAGGTCTGACAGGAGCCTGTCAGTTTATATGCCATAGCAGAAGGTCTGAGAGGATGGCAGGACCTCAGCAGAAAAACGACACAAACAGCCATACCTTACCCGGGGCTCGAACCCAGGTCCCTTCGATCAGTAGCCAAGCGCGCTAACCACTCGGCCATGGGACGGTTCTCCTAAAGCCTTCTGTAAAAAAAGTCAATTTTTTAAATTTTCTTTCTTGTGAGCAAAGAAAGCTCTAAATCAAGTTGAGGAGTTGCAAGTGCTGTATGATGCTTGCCGTTAGAGACAAATACCAGTTATTTCAAGGTATAGTCTATTGGGAGACCATATATTGGTCTTCGATTGACATCACCTGTATATTGTATTGTTTTCAGAGTATCGGGATCACCATTTAATATACATTCAGCCATGTGCTTACAAAAGACTAGGTTCCATTCTTCTAATGGCACAACCTTAACGAGTTATCTAAAAGATGTCTTTCAGAAATTTTTACAAAATGGGAATCCCAAATTTTTAGTTCTTGGACAAACAATTCACAGCAATCTAGCATCTTTTGTACAGACGGTACATTTTGCGGGTTTGGGGACTAAAGTGGTTTTATCACTAATTTACATATTCACAGCATGGTATCATTTAATAACTCAAATTTCGATTTCAATTCCATGTATGTTTCAAGTTATTGAGAAAAATCGATGTTTAACTATATATTTTAAACTTTAGGCAGTAAAAACGGATATTACGGTGATATTATTACTTTCACTCATTAAGTTGCTATTTCATTACTAATCAGTATTTTGTAATTTTATTGTAAATCGGAAAGTTATTCATGGTGTTTTGAATTACTGACAATGACTATATTATCATCAACTGTGAATTGCTACACAGGGTGTTTTTAAAAGGCAAACCGAAATTCTCGGAACGATACTAGGAATCAAATTGAATATAAATTAGGCAGTCAACAAGGAGAGAAAAATGCACAGTCTTAATGTTAATGGTCGGAGAAGTGTGTTGGGACAGATATAGGACATTTGTTTTCACGTCTTTTATACAGATCTTGAATACGTGTCAATTTTTGAACATGTCCTCTTTTGTACTGTTGTTTGAACCTATCTTTTTTAGAATATGATATTTTTATATGAAGTGTTCTGCATAGATTTTCGTAACTACGCAAAACGATATCAAAAGTGCTTCATGACTCGTTGTTCCCCATTGTCGGCACAGGGACAAAAGACTCGCAAGCCATTTCCGTCAAATTCTGTATGGCTGGCGCCAGTCGCTATCAAGCTAACGTTAAAAGTGGCTGGAGTGAGGGTCCCACCTGTAACCTGCTACAAAGACAGACTTCAGGAAAGCGCTGATGACATCTCCAAGAACTGCAGTTTCCCCCGTGCCTCAATATGTGCAAGGCGCTCCTACCACCCAATTGCCTCGCTGGGGATCAGCGAGGCAATCTGAAACATGGCATCACAGCGTCCCCGGGAAAGAATGCGACCCACGTGATGCAGAGCGCAACATTAAAGAAATATCAAACCCTTACTAATATTTGCTCCTTCTGATTGGTGGATGTTGACCAATGGAAGGGGAAGATGAAGCCTTTTGTGAGGAGGAAAATCTGGATCGGACTCAGAAAGTTGGAGGGAGGAAACTACGACATAGGGTTTTAGAGGACGAGCAGAGTAAGTCTTGAGGGGCAGAGAAAGGAGATCATGAGGAAAAGTTGGCGCAAAGTGCGAGAAAGTCCTTATCTGTTAGTCAGCTCTTAGAGAGCCAATGCTGTGATGAGCGATGATTTCAGCCACACCAACTGACTGATGTAAGTGTCCATGTTAATTGTAAAATCATAATGTGAAAGATGTCTATTAGTTTAGTCTAAGATTGCAATATATGTTATATATTAAGACCCGTGGAACATCATTGGAGCTCTAATGCCCACCATTTTATGTTTTATTAAAATATTTGAACGAAACTGGTATAGATCACGGCCAACTTAAGACTGGGCGGGAATGCCCATAAGGCCCATTTCATTTCCTTTTCCTCCGTATAACACAAGAATAAGAGAAAATGTAAAAATTAAACAAACCCAGAGAATCATAACTGAAGAAACAATACGTCATGCAAGATGAAATTTCAGTTCTCGTAACTCGACAGCAACACTATTTTATATCCTGTAGACTAAACTTTTTTTATGAATCTAGCTTCCTCATGTCCTTCCGTGAAAGTATTGCGTACCTGTTAGCACGCATGGCGAATGATCAAAGGGATTAGAACCCCTCATAAAATATGGATGTTTCTTCTCCGTATTGTCTTTCTGCTGAGGACTCGCCATACTCACAGATTTCCTCTATGATATATTATACTGACGGCCAGAACTCTGTGACAAGCTGCTGCTTGACACAGGGATTGAAGGGTAATGATTGGAGTGTTATAAATATGTACAGAATCTATTATGTATTTTAGAGAGTAAGAGCTAGGACTACCAAACTTCGTCAACAGATTCATCTCATCGTAACTTAATGCACCATAAGGATTTCGACTGCATAAATTTTGGCTCTCCCCCAAAATTTGGCACTGAAACTTCTATTCATGATAACTTTTCCCATTAATAATGTACAAACTATTATATTCATAACATGCAAGCAAAAATTTCGGACAATTGTGGCGGTTTAATCCCGACTTACCATAGGTAGCTCATCCGATCTCTAAACCCTATGCGTCAAGAGGCAAGTGTGATCACTACATCAAAATCGGAGCTGATCTTTCCAGTACCTGCGAATTATGCGGAGCCGAAAACGTCCTCCATCAGTGTCGTCACTGCAAACATGCACAGTCGCTCAAAAAGTATCCAAACACTATTGTTGATTACAGAATTCAGAAAACAATATCTGGCAACGTTTTTTTTTTAGAAATCAGTGATCTGGCAACCTTCGTGTAGGTACACGAAGGTTGCCGATACACCTGAAGTTTGCTACTGCCAGTCATTTCCTATACGTTAGGGCCCGAGTAAATTGGGCAGTTCTGATAATATATATAATATAATAATATATATAACAGTATATTATAAACAATGCACAAGATTCTTGTTCTGTTAGAGTCATTATCTTTCATTCCATCTTTAAACTCACGAATCTTTGCGAAGTTCATTCTCTAATGTATGTTGCTCTTAATGAGTACAACGGCATTTTGGTTTTGTATTTTCTCTATAAACTGGTCAAGCCATCCTTTAAGTTTAACTTAATTTAAAATTATCCTCGTCGTTTGTTTTCCGTTCCTCTCGTCTCCTCCAAAATAAAGAACATCGAATTACCGCTATTTGTTCGTGTGACCTGAAAATGATCGTTGGGCTTACTCATTTCAAAGTTTTATGACTGTGTTTATAGTCCTTTTTCACACTATCCTCGTAGCTGTCTTTTTTCTCCAGGAGAAACCGTTATGGTGGTTTCGTAAATGCCTGAAGCTGACTGGAGGTCAAAATTTCCTTCCTGATATGGACATCATGATAACAACTAAAGCAATCCTTTACTTTAGTGGTCTCCAAACTTTTCCAGGATTTGGCTGTTTTAGGGCATCATGTTCTTTCTGCTGCTCGCCTCTTGAGTTGAACTGTATTCACATCCTCCCCTTATCCTCCCATATAGTTGTGGATTTATCTATATCTCCTCAGTTATCCAGTATTTACCTGATTCCTCAGTGATTAACTAAAGCAAACCTTTACTTTAGTGGTCTCCAAACTTTTCCAGGATTTGGCTGTTTTAGAGCATCATGTTCTTTCTGCTGCTCGCCTCTTGAGTTGAACTGTATTCACATCCTCCCCTTATCCTCCCATATAGTTGTGGATTTATCTATATCTCCTCAGTTATCCAGTATTTACTTGATTCCTCAGTGATTAACTAAAGCAAACCTTTACTTTAGTGGTCTCCAAACTTTTCCAGGATTTGGCTGTTTTAGAGCATCATGTTCTTTCTGCTGCTCGCCTCTTGAGTTGAACTGTATTCACATCCTCCCCTTATCCTCCCATATAGTTGTGGATTTATCTATATCTCCTCAGTTATCCAGTATTTACCTGATTCCTCAGTGATTAACTAAAGCAAACCTTTACTTTAGTGGTCTCCAAACTTTTCCAGGATTTGGCTGTTTTAGAGCATCATGTTCTTTCTACTGCTCGCCTCTTGAGTTGAACTGTATTCACATCCTCCCCTTATCCTCCCATATAGTTGTGGATTTATCTATATCTCCTCAGTTATCCAGTATTTACCTGATTCCTCAGTGATTAACTAAAGCAAACCTTTACTTTAGTGGTCTCCAAACTTTTCCAGGATTTGGCTGTTTTAGAGCATCATGTTCTTTCTGCTGCTCGCCTCTTGAGTTGAACTGTATTCACATCCTCCCCTTATCCTCCCATATAGTTGTGGATTTATCTATATCTCCTCAGTTATCCAGTATTTACCTGATTCCTCAGTGATTAACTAAAGCAAACCTTTACTTTAGTGGTCTCCAAACTTTTCCAGGATTTGGCTGTTTTAGAGCATCATGTTCTTTCTACTGCTCGCCTCTTGAGTTGAACTGTATTCACATCCTCCCCTTATCCTCCCATATAGTTGTGGATTTATCTATATCTCCTCAGTTATCCAGTATTTACCTGATTCCTCAGTGATTAACTAAAGCAAACCTTTACTTTAGTGGTCTCCAAACTTTTCCAGGATTTGGCTGTTTTAGAGCATCATGTTCTTTCTGCTGCTCGCCTCTTGAATTGAACTGTATTCACATCCTCCCCTTATCCACCTATATAGTTGTGGATTTATCTATATCTCCTCAGTTATCCAGTATTTTCCTGACTCCTCAGTGATTGAAGCTTTAAAACTGAATCTCAAATTAATGGCAAGATATTCGCACCAGTACATTACAGATGCAATTGCTTGGCAAATCCAAAGGCTATTTGTAACTTTCACGCTTCAGATTTCTTGCATCATGAATTTGGAAGCAATCTAATGGAATTCAACTCGTTTTTCTGTTATATATATAATAACAAAATTCATTACGCACCTCATATATTAGAATGTATCTCCAATCAAATTGAAAGTAATCAAATCACATTCCACCCACTTTTCTATGTATAATTACAAAAAGATTGCGCACCTCATATAGTAAACTGCATATCCATAGGAAGAGTTGGATGTAGACCCCACAGTTTAGCAACTATTTGATTTTGTACTAATTTTGAACTTTTAAATTTTCCCTATTTTTTTTAGCTCTACTACTCGAATCAGCTAATGTAAATAAAAATATTGATAATTTTACCATGTAGGTATCGTGGTACAGTAAAATAAATGTTTTTAATCATCGACAGAGTATGAATCGACGTGAACATAAACAGGAGTTACTATGTCGATTCATCACAGATGTTAATTCATCGCGACAGCAATTCATACTAGCGTCATCCCAATATCATTTCGTCGCTGCGTTAGTTTATCGCAGCATCACTTCATCGTGACTGCAATTCATCGCAGCGCCAGTTTATCGCAGCGTCAATTCATAGCAGCCTCAATTCATTGCAGCATCAGTTTATCGCAGTTATAGAGATAAGATTTTGCTGACTTTCTATATCTTTGCTGAAATGAAATGTCTAGAGACATTTATTTAAATTTGACTTTGAGAGGTACAATATGCGTCATAAAAATTTCTCTCAGAAATGAAACAAATATTGTTACAAACCATAAGAAACCTTAAGAAACAAATATTGTTGCATACCATTTAATAAAATATTAATTTTCAAAGTTTGCATAATGATTATTTCAATATTAGGGAATTATGAATGATTTTTATGAAAGAGAATTCATTGTTAAATATTCCAGCTTCCGTAACTTTTTAAACACTGAACTAATAGCTTTGAAAATCCAGACTTCAATATATTTTATTATGATCTTTAATTATCCTTCAGTCGCATTTTTTTATTAAATGCATATTTTAAAAGTTATAGAGTTTCGAAGTCAGATTCTCATCGAGATAAAATATAAATTCCCCATTCTGGTAAGTTCTAGGTAAATTGCTCGAAGATTTGTCTTAAAAAAAGTTGCTTCTCTCTCGGTGTAAGGAGGTGGGGGGAGGGGGAGGGAACGTTGTTATCAGTTGCTATCAGTGGCACATTAACAATGACACTCCACCAACAAAATTTTAAATATCTAGCATAAATAAATCGTTTATACTATTCGTTTAAATTTTTCTCATTTTCCAAATTTTTTATCGTAAAAGACGCAATTTAAGCTAGTTGGAAATTTTGAAAATAGCAACCGCAACATTTCATTAATACGTATCCAATTCAAAAAAAATAGTTTTTAGTTTATCTGTAAAATGCTTAAATATCTCTTATGCAATTTATTTTCGAAATGGCCATTCTCGAAAAAATGGCCATTCGAAAGCTTTATTATTCGAAAAATCGACTTTCTAAAAACTCATCATTGATTGATCCAATTGATTCATTATCATCATCATTCATTCATTCATCATCAGTTGATTTTAGAACAATTTACCCAGAAGCTACCAAAATGGGGAATTTCCACTTATCTCAATGGGAATCTAACTTCGAAACTCTATATTTTAAATTGTGCATTTAATGGAAAAATCACAATCAAATATATTTAAATCTCGAATTTTAAAATTACTAGTTCAATATTTAATATGTTGGTATATTTAACAATAAATTACCTTTCATGAAAATCATTCATAATTGCTTAATATTGAAATATCATTACGCAGATTTTGAAAATGAATATTTTATTAAATGGTTTGAAACAATACTCGTTATTTAAGATATAATTAATTTCTGAGAGAAAGTCTTATAACACATTCTTTACCAAAGTCAAGTTTAAAAAATTCTCTCTAAACAGCTCATATCAGTAGAAATGTACACTGCTCAAAGGGGCGGGGGTGACTCAGTCAGTAGCGCACCAAGCTCGAAATCTGTAGTTCTTAGGTTCGAGTCCCAGCTGGGTCAGCGTTGAGATTTATCTCTCAAAATTCCCTGCCCTGCCCACGGTCAGTAGGGGACACCGATGGGCTTGGAACAAGCCGCTGTCCGTCGGATGGGACGTTAAGCCGTGGCTCAGTGAGCGGAGAACCATACCCTGTGCATGTTAAAGAACACGCTGGATGGCCTTGACGGGAGGCTACCATCTGTCTCCCAACAGCTGTTCCAGTGAGTCCCCTCCCCCAACCTTCTCTGAACCTTTGAGGTCCATGTGACCCGGCCATTTAGCATGGTGTGCAAAAAAATGCCTCTCAGATGTAAAACAACCCAACCCAACACTGCTCAAAGTGGAAATCGCAGGAGGCAATCAGTCATCCGAGATATGCAAATTATTCTTCAGCAGCAAAAGTTCCGCAGCAAATAGACATATGACACCTTGGAAAAGTCTTGGATAAATACTGGGCTGAACACGAGTTCGTATCATAGCACGACTGACACTGAGGTTGGATTGCATGCTCCGAAAATGTTCGAAACATGCCTTGCAGACGCCAGCGGGACTCTTCACGTAATTGACGCCTTTTAAGAGAGAGAGAATCGTCGAGTGCTCGGAAGCGATCGCTGCACGCATGGGGCATAATGTGAGCACATCGGAACTGTGCATCTAAAGCAACATCATGGACCACGAAATGTCACAAAGGACGGACATGGGACAAGTATGCCGCACCACACCGCACTCACAGGACGCTGTGCCACCGTGAAGATTGCATTCTCTGTAGGAGCGCAGTTCGTGACCCTTTCACCACAGCGACTCTGCTGCAGAGTAATTTGCAGACTGCATGGCTACTGTGGACTCCATGAAAACCATTAGACAACGTTTTCATGTTACAGGAATGAAGGTAAGACGTTCAGTCTGGCACCTGTCATTTCAGCCACGTCACCGGTTATGATGTATTTACTGGTGTTGAGTGAGGCAACATTGTACTACGGAATAGAAGAGAGTGTTGTTCACATATGAGTCCAGATTCTGCTTCAGCATAGCAGATGGCTGTTTGTCTCCATGTCGTGAGTCTATTCCACTAGCCGCCATACAGCTCCCCACCATGGTACAATGATTATTGGGTGGCCTCACATATGGCGGATGGATACTTCTGCTCCATGTTTCTGGCGCGCTAATGGCGCGGCGAGACGTTATGTCGATGGCATCGTTAATTTTATGGCACGACCCTTCCTTACTACCATGCCTGGACTAATTCTACAGCAGAACAACGCCACCCCACACACTGCACGTGCAACAATGGACAATCCCTCTATAATGGGATGGGGGAGGGCTGTCCTTATTCGCCGCCATCACCAGCTACCTCTGGCGGCGAACCTGGTACAGTTTTGCGCCCAATTGGATGCTGTTTGGAATGCTATACCTCATGACACCATTAACCATCTGATTGATGGAATGCCGAGACATCTATAGCTTGTATAACCGCCTGAGGTTGGCCTACTATATACTGATGAATCTGCAATATAGCATGTACCTTGCATTCTCACGTTCTATTTTTTGATAATTCGCACATCTGCCCTAATAGCTTCCGTCTTATCAGTTTCAGGCGTATTATTACACACGGGTTCTTATATATATGTATATATTCCCCACTAAAATGTTTTGTACATTGCGTTGTGTTTTTTTTTTCAATTTTATTATAGAACCAGCCATAATATGCTACCAAATCCTAAGCATGACATTTAGGTAGTCTGTATGGCAGCATGACTCATAAGCTGGAAGGAATTGCATACCTTAAATATTCTGCTTAGCAATAAATACAACTGGTCTATTTAGCATAACTAGAAACTTTATATCTTTTAACAATAAAAAAACGACATTTATTGCATTTCTGGCCAATAGACATCTTCCACATTATGATTTTACAAACAATACATGTCACTTGCATCAGACAATTGGTATGGTTGAAAAAATCTGTCATCACATTATCGTTTGTCTAAGAGCAGACTAACCGACTCAAGAACTCCATCGCTCGTTGTCCAAACTCTTTCTCCTTCCTTTCTCTCCATGCTGACGGATGCTCTAAGACTTTTTCGCAAAGAGTCTCATTTGATCCTTCCATTGGTCAGCATCAACCAATCAGGAGGCGCAAATATTGGTTGGGCTTGAGACTTCCTTTGATCTCGCCTTCTCTACCACGTGGGTCGCTTTCTTTCCCAGGGACGCTGTGATGCCGTGTTCCTGATTGCCTCCTTGGAGATTAATCGGGTGGTAGGAGTGCCGTTGCACATGGAGGTACAGGAGGAGTTTTCACTCACTTCTACAGTCTTTGGGGATGCCATCACTGCTTAACAGAAGTCTACTTTGTAGCAGGTAATAGATGGAGGCTCTCGCTCAACCACATTTACCATTGACATGATAACGGCTGGTGCCTGCCACCCAGAATTTGCCGGAAATGGCTTGCGAGTCTTTGGTCTTTGTGCCGACAATGCCTCACAAACAAACAACTGAGCACGTTTGATATCGTTCTGCGTATATACGAAAATCAACGCAGGACAGTATACATCACTTCCTTCGCGGTGTTGCGATTTCCATTTTGAGCAGTGTAGAAAGTCAACAAAATCCTATCTCTGCAGCTGCTATGAATTGACGCTGCGATAAACTGGCGTTGCGATGAATTGAAGCAGAGATAATTGACGTCGCGATGAATTGACGCGACCTCAGGAGTGTACACCTGGTGGTGTAGAGATACATGAATTCTGTGCTATGGAATCAACTCACCTGTTCGAGTCAAGACAATTAAAGGCGGAATTCGGCTTCTGAAATCCAAAATTCACATTTGGATCACTTTATATTAATACAAGTCATTCAAATGTGACCAAGGAGAAGTCATAATAGACCAAGGAGAGGTCCTCGGGCAATATAGATTCTGAAAATCAAGCAAACGTTCCGCTGACAGAAACAATTATTCAGATGAGTTTATGAAGGTTAATCATAAACGTGGGGGAACAAAGGCAAATGATTTAGAATGCTGCTGGAGATTGGAGTAAAGTGAGAAGTGAATGAAGTGACATGATAATCTCGTAAGAAAATGGAGAACGGGCTTGATGATGATGAATGAAGAAAGTCGTGTGTTGGGAGACAAGGGGATCAGGGTCAAGGCACTTTGTGTACGGAGCTTTAAGTTTTATGGAAGGTTTGTGTGAATGAAGGTCGTGTGTTGGGAGGCACGGGGATCAGGGGCAAGGCGCTTTGTGTATGGAGCTTTAAGTTTTATGGAAGGTTTGTTTACCAAAATGAATCGAGTTGAGGATCACAGTGTTATTTTAGGAAGGGGGAAAAAGCTTTCCTTTGGCAAACGTATTGGAAACTTTAAGTGTTTATAAGGAAGATGAAGTAAATCATTCTGAGTCCATGCGAAACTGAAAGGCAGCTAACGAAAGCATTATACGTAGATGCTGGAAGCCAGAGAGCCAAATATGAATCCTACATTCCCTAAAAAAGAGAAATTGAATAAAGAACTGCTTTGGAGTCAGCGAACTGCTGTTAACTGTGTGGATTCTTTTCTAATAAGTTGTACGATAGTTATCTCGCCATTAATGAATAGGAGCGGGAAACACAAAGGCTCACAGAGCGGGAAATTAATAACGTTCCCTCTCCTATTAATGGAAGGAAGGAATGTTTTATCATTTTTGGCGCAGTAGCATTCGGATGAAGAATAAGAGGAAGTATTCTTTATAGATGGCATTGTCGTCACTTTTAACAACTTTTCCGATTCTTTTAAAACGACTTCAGTTTCAATAAGTAATGTAATTGGACAAGATTTCAAAGAACGAATGACTTGATTCGCAACACGTTATTCTGAATCACAATCTAAGACAAATTTGTTAACTTTGGTTGCTTGTTTCCTTTCCCTAATAAGAGTTAAGGGGATTAGCATGCTGCCCTGAATTCAAAGAGTTTCAATTTCTCAATTAAGCTACTTTTGTTACTGTGATACGAGTCCTTCCTTGCCCTATTCAGGGCGCTCCCGACCCTCCGTTTCCTTTCTTCGCAGCCTCTGTCAGCTTCTCTCCGCTGCAGCCCAGTGACGATCGCTTCACGCGCAACTGCGTCGTGTAAATGCTGCTTTAAAACTTCAAGGGAATTAAAGCCGCTCATTAGTGGTGAAGGAACTACATTAATTTGAGGCATTAAAACTCCGAGAGATTAAGCTTTCCCAGGAGAAATCTTGTAGAAGGATATTGATCCAGAAAACTTTAAGGTCAAGAATTTGGAGCTCCATAGCTCAAGTTGCGCTCCGAATCCCATGCAGCATATTTGCCATCTGTTTTAGCTGATCGTTTTAAGACACTTCACCTCAAGAGAATAAGCTCTTCATCACATAAAAGTAAACCTTATACATATCAATAATTGAAAACGTATTCAGTAAGCAGATATCTTACTCTTAATTGGTGCTAATCTCTTTCAGTCAGTATATCATTTAGAGTGAGCTGTCCTACATTTCTCATTCGATATTAATGAGTTATATTCGAAAACGATTAATCCGTAAACGCAGAACTCATACAACTGTTGGAAAAAATTTGCGAATTTGTCGTCCATTTATGACTCTTGAATGTTGTCAAGAAGAACAAATTTAAAGAGAAATAATACAGGCAAGAAAATCTCTAGATCTCTCTATTTAAAGATTTTCCTTCTAATGCTTAAGGTATGGTAGAATCAAGGGCGAATCTAGGGAAGGGGGAGGGGGGGGAATGGGCCATACCTACTCTACTTAAGGTCAAAATTATTACACTTGTGCATATTTCATGCATTTTTCAGGAAAACGTTTAAATACATCTAAAACAAAGAGTTAAAAGTTACACTGTAATGTAAATCCAGTATCATGGCCCCCACGTTTACCATTTTGCGGCTCGAATGACCCTCCCCCCATTTTTTTTCAGATACGGTTCTGAGTAGAAACAACGTTTCAAGGACAGAAAAATTAATTCCAGAGGTTTCAATATATCGACACCTCTTCATAATTTCTAAAATAAATGGTTTTCATAAATTCAGGAAAATTCAGAAAAATTATGATAAACAAAAAACTATATGAATGATTTTAATGACATTTGATGAAAACGTGAATTGTAATGCTAGTTTCAGAATGGCATAAAATATTTTACACTAGAAACATTTTTCGTCAAAAAATAGTACTTACAGGAACTTGTAAAAAGTGAGGTGTCAGAATGCAATGGGCAAAGTTCTTTAATAAGGTGTGTGGTCACCCCTTACAGCAATGCAGGCACGACAGCGATGTTCCATGCTGTTTATGATGTTGTAAATCAGCTCAGTAGGGAGTAACGACCATTGTTCCTTTAAAGCTGTAATAAGCTCCCCCTTTGTTTCAGGTGGCGGGTTGTGAGGGCAGCAACACATCTCCCTAGAGCATCCCACACATGCTCAATTGAATTTAGGTCGGGATTTCGAGCTAGCCACTTCATGCGCATAATGATCTCCTCTTGAAGATATTGTTCCACTAGTCGAGCTCTGTGTGGACGAGCGTTATCGTCTTGTAAGATGAATGCTTCACCTATTGCACCAGCGTAAAGACGTACATAAGGGTCCAGGATGTCATCTCTATACCTTTGAGATTGAGGTTCCCACTCGTCAACACATAGTAGTCTGTGCGCCACCTAGGAAATGCCACCCCAACATACACACTACCTCCGCCATAACTGTCTCTTTGACGGATTTTCTGGGATAATAACAGTACCTCGTCCTCTCCATGTCAAACAATATCCGGAATCACTCTGCAAGCAATATCTGGACTCATCTGGGAAGAGTACGGACTTCCATTGCTCTTCTGTCCAGTGAACATGCGTGCGTGTCCAATTCAATCGCTCTCTCCTGTGACGTACGTGAGGGGTATACAAATTACTGGCCTTCTAGCGTACAGACCTCCCTCATGAAGCCTTCTACGCACAGTAGAAGCTGATACAACACTCCCAGTGGCTGCTGCAAGAGGGATCGTAGCTGAGAGGGAGTAGACGTCCTGCTCCTTCGTGCTGTTAATCGCAGATATCGGTCTTGTACAGCTGTCGTAACTCTAACTCTTCCTCGGCTAAACCTCCGAGACGCGGAATCCGTGCTAAGAAATTGATTCCATAGTCTGTGGAACCGAAGGACTCGCATTCAGCCATCATGCGACGTCTGACTGACTTTGACATGCTTCGATCCGGCCAATAGCTCTCCACCGCAGTTCATTTGGCAAATAATGTCTCGAGGTCATTCCTACAAAATGGTTATTTCGAATTTCTTTACTCACATTTACAACACAAAACAGCAATCTACTCCAAAACACCCGTTTTTATGCCGCTATCTGATTACGTATATTGACGCAACCTAGACTAATTTGCATACGATATGCTCATTCAACATCACTGGTTACATGAACAAGTTTGATGAGGATCGCACAATGTTTTGGAGAATTATCGCGATTTTTTTCATTTTTCCTTAATTTATGGAAACCAGTGCATTATTATTTCTTTGATTTGTATTATCTTAAAATATTAATTAAGTAAAATTATTTGTGAACAAGTCGGTTTACAATCGAAATCAATGAAAATTGTGTAGTATATCCATCGAAGACAATATTCTTGTTTACGGACGTTTAACCTCCAATAGAGTATCGATTTCAAATCTAGACTCTACAGGTAAGTTGACCAGTACAGAGGGAGTAGCAGTTAGTAGAAAGTCAGGTTTCAGGAGAGATAAACTAGAGATACATTACTGCTAGAAATATTTCAGTACGCAGTAGATTGTATTAAATAAGATAAAATAGATCAGCGAGAGCATACAGTTAAGCAGTTTCAATATTTCTAAGCCTGCCTTAAATATTTATCTTCCTGAATATCTTTACATATTGAAAAATAATGTCTACTATTAATGCCACTTAATGTCTGTAGTTATACCTTATTTGTGAGGGCGGTGATTGGCTCAGTCCGTAAAGTTCCAGGATACTAATCTGGTGTTTTCAGCGTTTGTTTCCACTGTGCAAACGATGAGATTTTCCCCTCTAACTCATTATGATATCTGTGAGAAAGACGGCACGATGGGGTGGGCATTCATCGGATAGGATGTTAAGCCATGGAGCTTTGTTCATAATAGCCATACCTTGTGTAACTGCAGATGGATCAACCAATCAGGTCCCAGTTTATAGCGCTAATCAGCATTTATGAGCGAATTAAATCCATTGGCTCTTGCTGCGTGTATAACAAAATTCTGTTGTAATAGGAGAGTGAATATTGTTCAAGACGAAAAATACATTTTTGCAAGATGCAAAATGATTTCAAATCATTTATATTTTTAAAATAGGTTAGTCCGACATAATGGTTAAAAACAAAGTAAATTGTATCTAATTAACGGTTGTAAGATTCACTAAACGATATGAAGAAATTAGAGTCATCGATGATAGACATCGTATACAGGACAACAAATGTGCCCTACGGTTTCATTTCACATGTTTCGACTCCCATAATAATAGAAAAGTGATATCATCATAATTGCTTCGAGAATGGTCTGAAAGCTCTGATTCATGTTTCAAAATGGGATTGTTCGTCACAGGTTGTTTCAGGTCGGACTTCGTTATCATAAAATCAGGACAAAAAACCTATCCTGTCCCAAATTCAAAGAAAGAACAGACTGCAACATAACCGTTGGACTTTTTTGCTGATTGTAAATTTTGTTTTCGCAAGTTAGATAATAGAACTTATATCCCAATGTGAAAATTTGAGAATTAGACGTTTTTGAAGAACTGAAGTTTTGCGAGATTATATGGCAATGATGAACACAGATACCAGAACTAGAGATTTTAACCGTAGCCGAATCTCGGCCGTAATACCTCGGCACTAGATGTCTATATTCCGCAATATATCCTCAGTTCTACACCACTTTTTATCGACGAATATTTAAATTTTCAAACGCTGATAACGGTTACGTTTATGCAAATACAGTATAAGTATAACTTGGTGATGTGTTCAAGCCAGAGGGCATAACACGGACAATTAATCACCTTCATTTATAATGATATGTGTCTGCATGTCTGCTTCAGGAGTTGTCTGCTTATTTGTATTTATATCCATATGAATGGGCAGATGTATGAGGATGTTACCGATTGCTCGAGTAATGTTTCCAGATGGGATTTCTTATTTTAGGATGGCAATGCATCTTGTCTTCAGTCACGAATAACACAAGATTATTATCGCCGAAATAGAGCCAGCCACTTTGACTGGTCGTCCAATACCCGAAACTGAAATGCATAAATAATTTGTGTCATAAAAATTCAGCTGAAACGCATGAATAGAAATTTTCCACAAATTTCAATTTTTGAGAAGGAAATTGTCAGAGAAACTGAAAGTGGAATAAATCCCGAATATTTAATTTTTCTAAATCGCAGAAATAATGGATTGGTTCCTAAATTTATGAAATTTAAATTGTCTCTCAAACATAATCCAGAAATCTTCATTTGGTACCTCCGCTAAATTAAGCGTTTATACTTTTATATGTGCCTCCTTCTCAAAGAAATTGCATTTCTGGATGAATAAACTTTCAGCTCCTATTAGGAACTTATTACCTTTTCTCGCCAGCTAGGGTTCAGCATTAACCTTCAAATGCATCCATCTTAAAATTTCTTCTGGGATTGCATCACAAGAAATAATACCACATGAGACAAAATACTGAATTTATTTAAATCGCAAAATCTGAAAATAATCCAGTGATTAACTTTCTCAGATCACGTTTTCTTTAGGGAAAAAATTATCCTTGAAGTTGGTTCTATACTTATCCCCACGATTCCAACCACGAAACATTGACAACTAATTCCACAATTGGAAGAAACGATATAGAGCATACCAAGCGCAAGGGAGGATAAAGAGTGATTACAACTTGTATAGCCATGTTTAGAGATTGTTAAGAATCATGGTCAATCCAACTTAAACCGAACTCTAACGACTCTCCAAGATATTAACACAGTTTGAAAATATCCTGTGCTTTGGCAGATATAAACGTGACCAACTGGTGATTCTTAAAAAAGGTGATTTCAAGGAATACCTTAAAACAGGACACATAACTTTTGCTGTTGCCTCTCAGCCTGCGGGCCATCGTAAGAAAAATTGTAGTAAATGCTATATAATGCTATAGATTTGATATAGCAAAATAGCAAATAATAAGTATTAAATAGTACATTTCAATTTATTTTCATGCAAGTAGAATAACTATGCACGAAGATATAAAATAAAAAGTATAATGAATTATACTTTTTATTAAATTTAACAACAGAATTAACTTTAATGTTTTAATGCAGAAGAGTGTAGAACTTTTTTTTTAAACTTCGCGTTCTCTGCTATCGCTAAGTTTGACGATATTAAAGCTCAGATTCTAAGTGATGCTTTCGTGGCAATATTTCTGAAAACAACAACAATAAAAAACAGTTTTACCTAATTTAAGCATTATACTTTTATATGTGCTGAAACTGGATGATAATATCACTGAAATGATAAATTTATACATACACAGAATATTTCACTAAGAAAATTATAGAAATTTTAAAATTATTTAGGAATTTGTAACAATAACGAAAATAGGAATAACAAATAATCTCAAATAAATAAAATATAAATAAATACCCCATCAAGCAGCTGCTTGCCACAGAGGTCTGACAGGAGCCTGTCAGTTTATATGCCATAGTAGAAGGTCTGAGAGGATGGCAGGACCTCAGCAGAAAAACAACACATACAACCATGCCTTATCCGGGGCTCGAACCCAGGTCCCTTAGATCAGTAGCCAAGCGCGCTAACCACTCAGCCATGGGTCGGTAATATATCGTTTAAATTTTTGACATCAGCATAAGCGGTCACGAGCCACACAAAAAGAAATGACGGAACACATACATATTGTGCCCCACTGCCTTAAAATAATTTCAGGACTGAACACTGTAACAATAAAACAGGATCGTATTATAAACATTTCTGAAACTGTCTCTCGCTGCTCCAATAATCTATCCCTTCCAAAATAGATTAGAAAATTCTCTTTCCGCGGTTGTATTCTAAAACCTCCATCCTACATTATATACCCCCTCAAGCAGCTGCTTGCCACAGAGGTCTGACAGGAGCCTGTCACTTTATATGCCATAGTAGAAGGTCTGAGAGGATGGCAGGACCTGAGCAGAGAAACGACACATACATCCATGCCTTACCCGGGGCTCGAACCTAGGTCCTTTAGATCAGTAGTCAAGTGCGCTAACCACTCGGCCATAATTAAGGTTAATCACACGAAAAAGTCTTTATCTTTCTACCTTAATCTCAAAACGTAATTCCCCCATATACAATTTAGAGATGGAATTTCAACAGCTCTTCGGGGGCATTGTTTCCTGAGAGGTTATTTAATCGGAGGATAAAAAATTGCGTTACCCTTTCTGTTAATTAATAAGATCTTGATTCTTATTAATGAGGTGATTTGGATATGCCTCTGTGATGAAGCCATCACCAGTGGCATATCCAAAACAGACTAATGGAACCAAGATTGTTAAAAATGCAGAGTTTCTGACTGTCGAGGATTTTCTTAGAATTAATCAAAAGAAAACGCACAGACTACCCGCAAACATAAAATTGAAGATATATTTTGCTGAAAAAATGAGTTTCACTCTTAGTAGGATTTGAACCCACGTAGGGTGTTCTACCACTAAACTATAAACTGCTAATTCATTTTTCAGCAAATTCTGATTATAAATGTTTTGTGGTTTGTGGCGTCATTTATGATTAGAACGTGCAAACTTTTAAACTTTGTCACAAATGAAAGATTTATTACTTTCTTATAAAATGCACTATATTCAAGCTATCGAAGGGAGGTGGAGGAGATCTGTAACACCCTTCTTGGATATGCCAAGGATTCAACGGAGACATTTAACTAAGGATTACTCCTCATGCACAAAAATACTTTGGCTGAGCCAACTTGGCAAAAGTTGGCTCAAAAAATACTCCACTTTGCAAAACTGTAATATATTTATGAAGGATAGGTTTAAACAATTGAGTGGAATTTAAATTGAATATTCTAGAATTAATAACAATCACGTAATGATGAAATAACCACACTTTCCGGTGTCATGAACTAATATATAGACGTAGAGAAAGTATTTTACGAAATCAAATAATATATTTTTTTTTCTTGGAAAAAAGCATGGTCATAAAAGCGATCGAGACTTTTCAAATATTTTGTGTACCTACCTTTGCATTCTTTTAACTTATTCATTCTATATGGCATGCTTTCTATTAATTATTGACTCGTTTTCAGAAAAAAAAAAGGGCTAATGTTTTCACTTCGTTGTATGTGTGTCATTTTCAACTTCTTTGCTTTTAGAGATAAATTAAGAATCCTTTTTTTGTGTTCAATAGGTACTGATGAAATATATACTATAATATAAAATAAATATATATTATAATATACACCGCGACATACATAAGTACACATGGGTTTCACCTGATGGGCTGCATAAGAATATGATTGATTACAATTAATTAACAGCAAATGGGCTAGTTCTGTTAGGAATACCAGGGCATATAGGGGAGCTGAAATTGGATCTGACCATTACCTTGTTAAAAGTGTGTTGCAACTTAAACTTAAAAAGTGTTGTGCTAGGGTTAAAAATTTTACTTTTAATACTGAAGCTTTGAATGATTCAGTTATAGCCAAAGCTTACCGTGATAGGTTACTTAGTCATTATGACAGTCATGGTATGCTTACTACTGAAGTTGAGGAAGAATGGGATCATTTTAAACAGGCTTTTTTAGACACTAACAGTACCCTTTTAGGAAAAAATGAGCAGAAGAGACAGAATTATCTGAGTGATAAGGCACTTGAGCTTATTTCAGAAGGAAAGAACTGCAGGAATGTTCATCAATACCCTACCAGTCCTAATAGAAAGCATTACAGAGAGCTTAATAAACGTGTAAAGGATCAGTTAGCTGCTGATAAGAATCTTTGGCTTGATGGCTTGGCAGACAAAGCTGAGGAAGCAACTAGACAGCACAAATGCATAGAGCTGTACCAGATAGTTAATGTTTTGTGTGGTAAAAAACGAACAGGTATACAGGGATTGAAGGATAAACAAGGTACGGTTATAAAAGGTGAGGATTCTGTCATGGCTAGGTGGGCTGAGCATTTCAGTGACGTTCTAAATAATGTGATTAGTTCTACTCCCATTGTTTCCAATGATGATAGATGCATTGTTGGCTTTAATGTTGGCCCTATAACACAATCTGGTTATTTTGGCTATTTCTGAACTTAAACTTCATAAATCCCCAAGGGTAGATGAAATTACTACGGAAATGCTTAGAGCTGGGAATGCTTCTGTTACCACTTGGATGACTGAAATTCTGAATATCTTTTATGATAAAAGCATGGTTCCTAAGGATTTTACCAGAGCTATTGTTATCCCTATTTTCAAAAAAGGTGATCGCAGTTCTTGTGATAACTATAGGGGTATCAGCCTACTCTCTGTTCCAGGTAAAGTTCTTTCCATGATTGTGCTTTAATAGAATTATGAATCTGGTTGACAGTCAATTGCGTGATGAGCAATGTGGATTCAGAAGTGGTAGGGGATTTGTGGATCAGATATTTTCACTTAGGCAGATTCTTGAGAAATGTTTAGAGTTTCAGAAACCTTCGGTTGCTATCTCTGTAGATTTCAAAAAGGCTTTCAACTCTGTTGATCGTCATAATTTGTGGTTGATCGTGAGATCATATGGTATACCTGACAAGTTAGTTAACATAATGAAAGCTCTCTATCATAACACTGAGTCGTGTGTGAGAGTTGGTAAGGCTTGTAGCAATTGGTTTAGCATTACTTCTGGTGTTCGACAAGGGTGCATTTTGTCTACTTTTCTCTTTAGCTTGGTTATTGATTATGTTATGCGAAATTCACTTCAAGGGAAAGATTTTGGCCTTAAATGGACTGGAGATAGGAAAATTTCTGATTTAGATTATTCTGATGATTTAGCACTTTTGGCAAATGATGTTGATGAGATGAACTCTTTCATTCGAGCTGTTGATGAGACTGATAGTAGAGTAGGTTTGGTTATAAACAGAGAGAAAACTAAAGTGATGAAAATTGGTCATGCAGGCTGTGATTCAGTTAATCTGAATGGTTGCAGTCTTGAGCAAGTGTCACAGTTTAATTATCTTGGGAGCTATAACATGTAGAAATAACAGATAATGGTGATGTGCGGCATGAGATTAACAGACGAATAGGGATATTTATATCATACAATATATAATGATATAAATTTGAAACTTTGGTGGGAAATATGAAGATCATGGAATTTGCATTGAGAACAATGAACCTTTATCCCTCAGAAGAGTGGAAAAAACCGTTTTTTAAATGGATAATTGTTTGTTTTTAGAGATAAATTAAAAATTATTTTTTAATTAGATAGGTATTAGTAAATTACTATGATTCACACGTTTCAAATCTCCCAGAAGCTTTCACTGAGCTCTGTGACGGTGTAAAAAAATCTAAAATTTTAAAACTGAACGAATATTGTAAACGATCAATTTGGACTTAAATTTTGATATTTTTGTGGTGAAGGATCAAAAGGAAAATGCAACTCTTTACTTTAAGAGATTTGTGAAAAATTCTTTTTCAGTTGTATAGTTTATTTTGCCTTTTCGTGGCCGAGTGGTTAGCTCCGCGTGGCTGCTGATCTACGGGATCTGAGTTCGAGCCCCGGGTTAAGCATGGATGTTGTGTTTTTTTTTTCTGCTGAGGTCCTGCCATCCTCTCAGACCTTCTACTTTGGCATATAAACTGACAGGCTCCTCTCAGATCTCTGTGAGAAGCAGCTGCTTGAGGGGGAATTTATTTTACTTTTTAGGTACAAACGAAATACGATGAATCGCAGGTTTCAAAACCTCAGAAAGGATTTAACGTACATCAATGAGCTGGCGCTTGATGTAGAAAATGCAGAACTTGAAACAATATTGCAAACGATATATTTACGCCAGAAATGAGCAATTCTGTTGATAGAAGGTGTTGTTGATCAAGAACAGATATCCAGAAAATTTATTAACATAAATTTATGATTCATATGTGTTCTAATTAAATTACCAATGGTTAAAATTCGACAGCTGCTTTTTATTTTTAAAAAGTTAATATTTAATTTTTAAAATTTCCAGAATACTTTTATACAGTAAAAATAAATAGGTTATTTTATTTTTCAAGGGAAACATCACACTTAGTTTAACGACGATATCATATGTAAGGGTAAAAAACATCTGAGCCGGATGGGATACGAATCCACTTCCTCACAATACTGCTGATACAATTTTTCGTCTAATATTTGATATCGACGTTAAACTAAGAGTGATATTTCCCTTGAAAATTGAATATAAGCGTCGAGAAATTTCTTTGAAGTTGTTTTATTTTATATACATTGAATGAGTTGTCTTTTAATTTGAAATTTGAATTGGATTTGAATTTAAACCCAAGGAAATGGAGGAAATTCTAAATTTTTCATTTTAAGGGATAAATGAAATATTCTTTTCGCCTTGTATAGGGCTAATAGTACAGTACTATTTACATTTTCCATTCACCTATTAATGCAAATTACTAATGTTAAAGTTTGCAAAATCGGAAAATGTAAAACTTCATTGTGTTTCCAAACGAGCATCCCCTATTCTTCAGTGGCGATATGCTATTATTCTAGGTTAAATGTAATGCCTTTGTAAATATGCCAAATTTGTATTATACTGTGTATGCATATATGTTCTATTGAAAAATTCTTTGTCAAAATGCCCCTTGGATTTTACTTGAATATTGTCCGCAAATTATCTATGACATTCATATCTTGGCTGTTCCCAGCCCAAGTAAATGTTCTTATGCCATTTTCTGTCAAGAATTTGGACACCAATTTTGTTTAATGACACCGAGCACTTCTTATCAGGAAACCAACCCTAAATTTTAGGCAATAGGGCTGTTTCAAAGACTGTTATGTACTGGTTTTGCCTCATTATGTCTTCAATAATGTGAAGTCGACCAGTACCTTGTGCAGACATTACGCTCCAGATCATAGCAATGTCGGATGCTATACCACTAGCTGCACATGTTCTGATTTGAAGATCTCATGCCATCTGTTACATATTGCCTGCTTTCTTCAGTAAAAACAAAGATTGATTCATCCCTAATATATTCCTGAAACAGAATTAAAAATAACGTAAAAGGTTAAACTGTGAACTCACTTTTCATATATCAATTCATTTCAAAACGTTCTGTTATTTCCCAGTATTTCAGGTTTCATTAATAATCATTCATTAATAAGCATAAAGAAAGAAAAATTAAGGATGGAATATTGATCCTCATTTATTTCAATCGCCAAGTCATTGCTTTGCATTCATCAGTCATTTAATCCTATTTATGTCCATGGCATGTGTAATCGTAGCATTTCTTTTCTTTACTTGCAAGCTTTGAAAGCCTGCGTTGAAAAGTTTTCGCCTAATTTTCTGCCTTTACCGTTGACTCCATAACCTTTTATTAGTTCTTCAAGTCTTCTGAAGTTGCCTTCTTATTCTGTAGATTTAAATTGATTAGTTTTCTCTCCAGTCTTGGGGTTATTTTCTTATTTCTACCACATTTCCTTGATCAAGACCAGCCATAGTCGACTTTGGTGACCTCGTATACGTTAATGTGGCTCAAGCAAGTTGGATAAACTTCCTTGAGTCACCTATGTTACAGCATTTCACCTAACTATTTTACAGCATTTCTCCCAAACAAGGCTTTAAAAAATAATGTATGCAGCGACGTTTTTTCCTCTTATGTTGCTTTTAACAACGAAATCATTAGTAAAATTGCGCACCTCAGAAAAAACATTTTACTAATGAATTTTCGCGTAAAAGCCGATTGAAACTTCATAAAAGATGAATAAAATAAGAGCAATAAGACATCAGAAACTGAATATGAATCAAAATATTTTGCATAAACTCCTCACTTCCTTGTGAATGTAACATATAAAATGGTTTCCAAATCACGAAAATGCATGGTTGCCAGAGTAGCCAACAATTGCTCTTCATAAAGTAATAATTAAAATGTTTTCATTGAAAAAACATAAGTATAGGATAATAGAATAACTAAACCTAAATGCTACAATACAATCTTTAAAGCAGAAATCAAATAAATAAATGCTGGTTGAAAGATATTTTACATTTTCTAATTTTTCATACTTTGAGTCTAATAAATTGTCCACTTCTGTAAAATGAAGATGGGATAATGGAAGGACAACGGCGGAAATGTAAAACTAACTTAGAGACGTCGACTCTAATGCGATTGCTCTAACTACGGTAAAGACTGAAAGAGAGTAACGGAGAGAAGTGTTACCCGAACCTTGAGAATGAAACAAGCAGCGGTAGTTTCTAAATTATCCGGTAGAGAGTAGAAAGTTTTGATGTTTAGGACAAAGTGTACTTTTTTTATTGTTTCTGAAAGTTTCCCGGAGTGTACTTCAGTTAATTGAAAAGCATAGAAATTTTCGTAAGTCAAATGAACGTAACGTAATGGATACATCAAGAAGTGTCACATGAATTAACAGAACGAACGGGAAATACAAAAGTATCAGGAGTAGAAAGTAAGAAGGAGAAAAAACGAGACAAGGAAGAAAATAACACAAAATGGATGACTAATGAAAGGAAACAAGGTGGATGAGAAATGGCAGAGGAAAGAACATGGAGGAAGATAAATGGGCAAGGATAGAAAACGTTTTGAGGTGAAGTTATCAGGATATTGAAAATAATTCTTAATTATAAAGATGGTTTAAGTTCTAAGATAGAATTGTGTTAGTGAAAGCATTGGAAATGGTCTTCTTTTGTGAAATATGTAAGCCAAGGCTGAGAAATTATAATTAAAACGTTTGTATTTATTAATCCCATTTATATCTTTGTATACTAATTGAATTAATATATTTTTTATATATTAACGTTTCAATTGTGATCGCCGTGCATTGCTTTTGCACAAATTTTGAATGTTAATTTAATATATGTGTGGCAGAACATATTATTATTTTATCATCGCTTGGGAAAAAGTCATTTTGATGACACTAATTACTCATCAGTTATGAGATATTGCCAATTGTTCGCATTATTCATTAGCTATAATATTAATTATCATATCAGCCACTAGAAAGTAACTAACATGTGGATGTATCCATAGTCAACACACAGATTACCTGTAGGTATAGAATTCAATAAATATTTATGGGTAAAAAATTATTGTTGACAGTGTGGGATTCGAACCTACGACTCTGTAGATGGCACAAAGTCCGCCACATTCAGCGAAAGATATAAAGGTCATATTATGGAAACAAATTATCGGCTGATGGTTGATTTAATGGATAAATCACTCTATCAGAGTCGTGGGTTCGAATCCCACACTGTCGGCAACAATTTTTTCCACATAAGTATTAACATGTGGATGATTTGACAAAATATTCCGTTCTGTTCTAACTTATTGGGAAATAAATGTGCATTATTAATGATTTGCTCTGGATTTTTTTCTGTGAAGGTGACTTGGTGAAATTGCAAAAAAATTAATATCCAGTATTGGTTTTTTGGCTATTCTTTAACCGCTCGGTTTTCGTTGTGAAAACCTGAACATCTTGATGAGGATAGGAAGTTGTTTAGTGGGGTAGGGGCGGTTGTGTTTTGTTTCCTAATATATTTGTCACTCCTACATAGTGATCAATCAGCTTTATATAGTGTTGTCAGTTATTTGATTGCAACATCTTTTTTATTGTTCTGGAATAAAATGGAAATCCTTTAAGATTAGATTAATTTCCCCCCACGACATCAAATTTGGACCCCCCCCCCATGAATCAATAATTACAGAATACATCGCCATCCACAGTTTGAGATATAATGAGCTAATTCATTTTATTGACATGGCGCGAAAAAGAAAAGCCCTCAATCGATATTTCAGAAGTTTGACAAGTTTAAATAATTAAGACTGCGCATTGTAAATGTTATGTGGGGGATGCGATAGAAAAATGTGAACGATGCTAAAATATCCCTGTGGAGAATAAGTAAATTGATATAAGTAAAAAAAAAGTAAGGTTAAAAGGAAACATTGAAATCAATCCGAACGTTTTCGTGGCTTTAACATTTTGCGAGATTTCCTCCAGTGTTTTTGAGACATAGAGAGTTTCGTAAAGAAAAATATTTAATGACTTATTATTAAGTTCAAGGCACAGCAATCTCTGAAAACGGCAAAGCCAGATATCAGCTATTTCCTTATTGCTTTTCAGTGATGGATTAAGATATATGCAGACCCAACCGCAAAAGATTTGATAGCCCTCCAATTCTCCGAGAGTGGGTGAGTATGTTTTGGTGGGGGAGGGGTGTACTCATTCTACAAAACATTTGTCAACGTACGAATGGGAACAACGCATACATCAGGTTAAATAAATTGAATTTCAGAAATGCATAAATAGATAATTTAACATACATTGTATAACGTTACACATACTGAAAAATAAAAACTTAATTATAACCATCGAGTAATTTCTTTGAAGTTATTTTATTTTATATACATTGAATGAGTTGCTGTATAAACTATAGGAAATTGGGAAAATTGTAAATTTATCACATTAAGGATAAATGAAATATTCTTTTTGCTTTCTATCGGGCTAATAATACAGTATTATTTACATTTTTCACTCACCTATTAATGCAAATTACTACTGTTATTGTGGCAAAATTCGTTTCCTTTTTGCAAAATTCGGAAAGTGAAAAACTTCATTGTCTCTCCAAACGAGCATCCCATATTCTTCAGTAGCGATATACTTATTCTTCTAGTTTAACGTATTTTTTGTCATAATGCCCCTTGGATTTACTTGAATATTGCCCACAAATTCTCTATGAGATTCCTATCTTGGCTGTTCCCTGCCCAAGTATATGTTTTTATCCTTTTTTCTGTCAAAAATTTGGACACCGATTTTGTTTAACGGCACGGAGCACTCGCGTGCATACACACGCAATCCTTATCAGGAAACCAATCCTAAATTTTGGGCAATAGCGCTCTTTCAAAGACTGTTATGTAATTATAAACTGAAATTAATATCTTTTTCCTTTCATGCATTTAACAATATCACATCATATTTGGTATTAACCTGAAAAAAAGTTTGGTATTAACCTTTGGTAAAATCACGAGATGTGTACATAAATAGCAGATTATACTGATAGTTAAATTTTTTACTCACTGCAATGTTCGAAATAAAATCGAGTTTTGAGGGCCTCCATCAGTGTAGAGACCCTAGGCAGTGCCTCATGTGGCTTTGCGGTAATCCGCCACAATTGATTTTCGATTGATGTTTGTGAGTCTTTTTGTCCATTTTATCGGTTTACAGAATTGTCAAAACGGTTGTGTCACTAAATCATCTTTACCTGGCGGCCGAACGTAACGAGTCATGTCAAATGAAAGATTGTAAAGGGGGAAGTGTCATAGGGTGCAAAGAAAATTTAATCCATCCTTTCTTCCTCCCTAAAAAAAGGGAAATGCGCAGAGAATTGTTCCCCTATATCTTTGAAACCTGAAGTCGTAAGGCATAGGTGGCCAAACAATCGATCGTGATCGACCGGTCGATCGCGTAGCTGTCATTGCTGGTTATCAGCTTACACTAATGTGAACGCACTGGTTACTTTCAGTACTATATCACAAGTCTTATGTTTGTGAGCGAATTTGCAGCTAGATTTAGTGGATTTTTTTAAATAAAGTATTCTAATAATTGTAATATATTTAATATAATTTTGTATAATCATATAATTCTTGATTTATCACCATGCTAATTTTTTTGGATCAACATATTAATGCAAAGCACCCATTTCCCAAATGAAGATAATTAAATCAAGGTATCGAAGTCACCTCACCGAAAAATATTTAAATTACTGCCTTCATTTGTGTCTCAACAGTTATGAGCCCTCATTTCGTAAGCTAGCAGAAGATATGCAGTGTCATGCATCTATTTTTCAATAGTAAAGTTAGTGAAAACAATAATCTTTTAGGGATATTTATAATAAATAGTTTTAGGTGTAAAAGATTGTGTTTTAATTAATGTAATAATGTCACGTTAATATGTTTGATACTAAATTGTGATTTTATGCTTAGCTGATCAAGCAGGGTTAAATCATTATTATGACTTATGTATGTGCTATGGTCGATCTCGAAAGAATTTCTGTCTTAAAAGTCGATCGCAGAGTCCAAACGTTTGGTCCTCCTTGGTACAGTCGCTCAAAAAAATATCCGAACATTATGGTAGATTACAGAATTCAGAAAAAAATATCTGGCAATGATTTTTTTAGAAATTAGTGATCTGGCAACCTTCGTGTCACGTGACACGAAGGTTGCCAGATATTTTTTTCTGAATTCTGTAATCGACCATAGTGTTCGGATATTTTTTGAGCGACTGTACTTCAAGAGTATTATAAGCAATAAAAGAATTTACCTACTATGCTTTCTTTGTATCTCCACAAAAGGGGAATTGTGTATAAGCAATTGTTCCGCTATATCTTTCGAAAGCGAGGGTTGATAGCAATGAGTTATATGTCAAAACGAAGCTTGTAAAAGGGGGAATGTCAGTGACTATTAAAATATTTTTCCTCTGGAATTTCTCCCCCCGAAAAAGGGAAATATATATAAAGATTGTTTCACTGTGGATCCTAGTATAATGGATTAAATGCCAAATAAAATTTTGTGACATCTAAACTGTCATAGCTACCTAAAAATATTCTCTCTTCATCCCTCCAAAGTGGTGGGGAGGATTTAAGAGTTGTCGACACTAACGAATTGCATTTAAAATGAAAGCTTGTGAAGTAGAGCGTGTCATGGGTTTTCATAAACTATGAAGCAAGGGTTGGCTCAGTCGGTAGGCGTCAGACTCATAATCTGGAGTTCCAAGGACTGAATCTCACCTGAGCCTGCTTCAGATTTATCTCCGTTGGTTCAGGTGACTCTGGCACACCCTGCCCTCAGTGAGAAAGAGAACACCCATGGACTTAGAAAGACCTCCGTCCTTCTGATGTGACGTTAAGTCTTGGTACTATATACAGTTGTATATGCTAAAGGACGCTCTGGGTGACCTTGATGGGAGACTACCATCTCTCTCTCTTAACATTTGTTCGATGATTCCCATTCCCCTAATCAACTGTGAGTCATTGGGGTCTTCATGACCTAACAATTTTGATCATTGTCTTCCCGAAAGTGCCTCTTCGAGGTAAAACAACAACCCATAAGCTATGTCTCCCTTCCTCGTCCTCCTAGGAAAACTGCGAGTGACAAATAACGGTGTCGATGGTCGAAAGTTATGTATGAAATGAAAACAGAGGAAGAATAACAATACTCTCTTCTGATTCAGGAAGAAAGATAGCTCTTTTAGTAATAAAGTTCCCTGTCATTAAAGAGCAAAGCACAAAATATGAATATTAAAAAATAAAATATTTCCTGTCTTCTTAAAAATAATAACTAAAAATAAAAATGAAACCTAATGCTAATGACTATATATTAACTTCAAAGGAAGATAAAACACCAAAAGGGTTTCTCTTATCAATGGAACAAATATTGTCGGCGCTCTATCTTTCATTTAAATTAATTAATGATTAATTTTAATTTTTTAATTTTTAATTAAAATATGTGCTACCGTCAGCTATACTGAGGTCGTATAAAGTATTATTAACACACTTTTTGAATGTAATTTTTAGTCTATTTTTATGTAAAAACTTGTACAGTTCGAGCTATTATTTTAGCTGCTTTTGTATGTAGTTGCTTTATCAGTTTATTTATGAATTTCGCTTCTAATATAATGGATCGTTTCAGTTTTATTTGATGTATAATTGTTTTAGCCTTTAAGTAACATTATTTCACTGTACAATTGTCTAAGCGGTTGAATCAAATAATAATGCAAAATAATATTCCAAACATAAATTTCATTAACTTTGCAAAAATAATGGTGATATTAATTTAAAACTTCCATTTGCGGATTTTACTTTGATTTAATTAAGGTGGTAAAAAATATAAAGGTAGAAATGAAAGAAATAGAAATAAGAGAAATTTTACTTTGGATGTCATATTTTATTAACATGCAACTAAATTAATGGTTACGAAATGTTCTTGAACATACAAGAGATTAAACTGAGTCTTTCTCTTTTGCACTTATTTGTTTTAATTGTTTACCTAATGTAAGGCCGTAATTCTTAAAATATAGAGGTAATATTTTGCTTTATTCTTCATAATCGAATGTTTCCTCATATCAAATAAGTTTAAAAAAATTCCTATCACTTCAATTAACAGTCGTTTCATTTTCAGTATCAATTTTCATTTTCCATTTGTTGAATCATAAATAAATACAAATTAATAATTTAAACGTCTGGAAATCATGAATGATAAAAAAATTGTCTCTATTGAATTAAGTAATTTCCTTTTAAGGAATCTAAAAGTTACTGAAATTATTTAATGCTTTTAGTGCTTTAACATTTTATGTTCTCCAAATACGTGTATATAGTATATATACTCTCTATACAGGGTGAATCTGAAAAAGTGGGCAAAACTTTACGGGGTGGTAGAACGCAGCTATACGAGCAATATTCGTCATAGAATGTATGGTCGGAACGCAAGCGGTGAGAAGTTAAAAGGTAGTTTTCCACTGTCACATTTAAAGAATGAACACAAGAAGGAGAGGAGATACTTCAGAAAACATTTTATTAACAGGAATGTAATTGAGGTACATGCTCAAAGAAATTGCTCAAAAGAGCTGCCGCCAGCTGTAATGCAGGCTTCACACCTGCGGGATAGGGACCGACGCACATTTGCGAAGACACCAGGCATTTCCCGAATATCGCCGGCAACAACGGCGATCCTGGCGACTAGATCCATATCGGTTTCAATGGGGCACTCGTAGATTAGGCTTTTCATATGGCCCCACAGGAAAAAGTCCAAACACGAGAGATCCGGCGATCTTGGTGGCCAAGCTATGGGACCACCTCGACCAATCCATCGCCCTGTTAACATTGCATGTAAAGTGTTCTGCACATCTAAGTTGAAGTGTGCAGGCGCACCGTCGTGCTGAAACCACATTTTCGACCTGCTGGGGGTTGGAATCGGACGCAGCAGCTCCGGCAACACCTCTCGTAGGAATGTGTTATACGATTTGCCGTCCAGACGGTGTGGCAGGAGGTATGGGCCAACCAAATGGTCATGGAGGATCCCTGCCCAAACATTTACGGAGATCCGCTGCTGGAACGAATGAGGACGTGTGGCATGCGGGTTCGTAGATGCCCACGTGTGTGAATTGTGGGTATTCAAAACGCCCTCACGGGTGAAAGTGCACTCGTCCGTAAACAGAACATGTGCACCAAAATCCGGCTGCGCTGCATTCTGCTTGAGGTACCAACGTGCGAAATCGACACGTGGCTGATAGTCCGCCGGTGACAATGCTTGTACCTTCTGCGTACGATAGGGGTGCATTCTTTCCTCCTGTAGCACACGGCAAACCGACATTTGGGACACGTGTACTGCACGGGAAACCGCTCGCGTGCTACATCCCGGTTGCTCTTCCACCCTACGCAGAATGTCCTCTGCAAGTTGCGGCGTCCTGATACTCATTTTACGCCCTGCGTCTTGCTTGGCCGCAGCGAAGGATCCCGTTTCACACAGCCGCCGATGCAAACGCTCGAAGGTTTTCTGATCTGGAGTGCATCTCATCGGAAACCAGTCGCGGTAACGTCTCTGTGCCTCACTTGCATTCCCGTCCGCCGCACCGTACACAAAGTGCATATCCGCCATTTCGTGGTTAGTATAACCAGCCATCCTCTCGGCAATTCACGGTGGAAATGCCGTTGGGTGCGAGGACCGACCCTTTTATACCATTTCCAACGCCACATAGCGGCTCGCCGTTTGCGTTTCGCCCATACATTCTATGACGAATATTGCTCGTATAGCTGCGTTCTACCAACCCATAAAGTTTTGCCCACTTTTTCAGATTCACCCTGTATATATATTTGATATACAGAAGCTGTTTAGTGTTGTATTCGTTTGATTTTTAATATTAAGGAAGTATTATTGCAGCATTCAGAAATAAAAAAATCAAATATGATTAATTTGTCGACTGAGAATCTGCTGCTTTTAATGTACACAGGAAGATTTTGAACAACGACTAAAACAGATCCGGAAGGCGGACAGATGGCACTCAGGAGAAATGATTACGAGCTCCATAGTTTTCTGTAAATTTCTAATAAACCACAAAATGTAGATTTCTGATTTCAAGTGATGCAATACATGAAAGGATGGTGAGTTGCTAGATATTTTTAGTTTTTCCAAATAATTTACTGGAAAGTGTTACAAAGTAAAAAAATAGTCAATTTGGTTGTTCCTTTGTTTGCAACCAAATCACTGCGACAGCGAAGCGAGCGAAAGCTTGACCAGTGGCAGCCTAGTGACCTTGATCTTGACCTACGTGTCGAAAAACATAAGGGACTGTCTACATATTGTAGAGTGAGCTGAAATTTGGTAACATGGTTTTAAAGTGTGGAGTGTGTTCTAAAGAAGCTCGCGACGCAAGCGATATAATTAAATGCATTGACAGTTGCAATACCTCTATGCATTTCTACTGTGGAGGTTTCAGTGAAAATAATTATCGTAAACTATTGAAGGAGGCCAGAAATAAGTGGCGATGTGGACAGTGCAAATTTAAAAAGCAAAATGCGAAATCGAAAGGAGAGTACATCGACCAGGATCCCCACGCAAGGAATCTATCATCTCCGGGGTCATGTGTAGCGGGCATCGGAGGGTACGGTGACTTCTGCGAGGCAAGTTCCCGTGATACCGTCCAAGCAGTTGTGTTAGCGGCTCCCGTAAATATAAATACTAGAGCGAAGAAAACTACAGAGAACAGTGGACAGGAGTCAATGATAGAAGAGGTAGGTTCTTTACGAAATATTATCGTAGACCTAAAGAATGAGATCAAAGTGCTGAAAAATGAAAGATCTGGACTTCGATCTTCAACAGAATTTTCATCAGGCAAAATAGATGACTTTTTAACAGTAATGCAGGGACTTACTCAAGAAGTTTCGCACCTGAAAGAGCTTAACCTTGAGTTGCAGTGTCGAACTGTAAAGCAAGAGGCAGAACTGAAAGAACTACGAAATGATTTGCATGAACTGCAACAGTATTCGCGAAACCAGAACTTAGAAAATTTAGATGTTCCAGAAATTCCAGGCGAGAATGTTCTGGCCATTGTTAAGAAAATTGCTAGCAAAATTCAAGTAAAGGTGAGTAATGATGATATTCAGGTGGCTCATCGAGTTCCTGCAATTAACAGAGACAAAATTAAACCCATTATTGTGAAACTATAAAAACGAAAGAAATAAGAGACAATTGGGTAGAATGCAACAAAAAATCTAAATTCCCTCTAAAAAGTACTGACATTAATCCTGATTTTAAGGAGTTAAAATTATTTTTAAATGAACATCTAATTCCTAGTACTAAAATTTATTGTATAATGCTAAGCAATTTAAATTAAAAAATAGATATAAATTCGTTTGGGTGAAAAATTGAAAAGTTTTCATCCGTAAAAGTGAAAGATCCAAAATTTGGCGGATCAGAGATGACAATGACCTAAATATGTTAAATGAACAAGATGGCTGCTGAAAATATTTCACCTTTTAGTTCTGTTGAACCCATGCCATGTTCTGTGATCTGTAACGACATTAAAGAATTACTGTCTTTCTTTAATTCCGGAAATTTTTCAAGTTCAAAAATTTTACATTTTAACATCTGAAGTTTAAGAAATAAATTTGAACAGCTAGAAGCTATTCTTGAATATTTAAATAGTAAGACGGATATTTTAATACTTTCTGAAATATGGATCAAACCACATGAGTTAAATTTGTATCAAATAGATGGTTATCATATGTTCCATTGTTGTAGAGATTACAATAAATCTGGTGGAATACTTTGCTACGTTAAAAGTTCTTTAATAGTCAAGCAAATTGCATATAATGATATAAGTTCAGCTGAATATATTGCTATTTATCTGGAAAATTATCAGCAATATTTCGTATGTATCTATAGATCTCTTTGTATCCCACTTACCACCTTCCTAGTAGAATTTCAGGAACTACTCTTATCATTTGATAATAAAAGCGAAGTTGTTGTAATTGGTGATTTGAATATAGATATACTAGGAAATAATCACTACACAAATGAATATCTAAATTTGTTGTCATCAAATGGCTTTCAAAGTTTCATAAATTCACCGACCAGAGAAAGTATGATATCTTCTACTTGTTTAGATCACATTTTTGTTAAAAGCAAAATCGAAAGTTCATTCAAGAGTAGTATTGTTAAATTAGCAGTGACTGATCATTATCCCATTGCCTTAACAGTTAATTTTAGCAATAATATGAATATTCAGTGTGATAATTATACAGAGCCTATTCTTTATCACTACATAGACTATACTTTATTGAACAGGCTTTTAAGTGAATGTTCCTGGGACGAGGTATTAACTCTTAATGATGTCAATGAAGCTTATAATAAATTTTTAACCACATTTAATCTCATAATTAAAGATTCAACTAGAGAAAGAAAAATTCAAAATAAATCACAATCAGCAAAGCCATGGATTACTTCCGAAATTCTGAACTTATTAAAAGAAAGAGATAAGCTATATAAAAAACGCAAAAAATACCCTTTAAATGAAACTTAGGAAAGTAGCTTTAAAACTTTAGAAATCAAATAAATTATAAAATACGAGATGCAAAAAACAGTTTCCTTGCAACTCAGTTACAAAATTGTGATGGAAATATATCAAAGCAGTGGAAATTGATAAGAGAGATAATAAATCAGAAGAAGGTAGAAAATAAATATCCAGAATTAGAAAGTGGTTCTGATTCAACTGAAAATGCTAAGTTATTGGCAAACCAATTTAATGAATACTTTGTAAATATAGCAGTAAATCTGTCAAAGAATAGGATTGTAAGGAATCAAAATAGCCATATGAGTAAAAATGTCAAATCCATGTTTTTAGCTCCAACTTGTTAAAAAATGTTCTTTTAACTTGATTCAACCATTGGTTCACATTTGTAATTTATCCTTCGAAACTGACACTTTTTCAGATTTAATGAAGAAAGCTATTGTAATTCCAGTTTACAAAAAGGGAAATAAAAATGATTTTAAGAATTATCGACCGATATCTCTTCTCCCAAAAATTTCAAAAATATTAGAAAAACTAGTTAATAGTAGACTGATAATTTTTTTAGATAGTTTTAATTTTCTCTCTGAAAACCAATTTGGGTTTAGGAAGGGTAGAGGTACAGAAACTGCATTGTTGATTTATACGTCAAAGGTGTTTCATTCCATAGACAATAATCAATTTACTCTATCCGTATTTATGGACTTGGAGAAAGCTTTTGACACCGTTGATCACGAAATTTTAATTAGCAAACTAGAAAATATTGGCATTCGTGGTGTTGTATTAAAATGGTTTAAAGTCTACTTACAGCACAGAACGCAATGTGTTAGTCTTTTTAAAACACTTAGTAACCCAAAACATATTTCATGGGGCGTACCACAAGGTTCAGTCCTGCGACCAACCTTGTTTCTGATATTCATAAATTATCTATGTAAATTAAAAATAAATAGCTATATTAACACTTTTGCAGATGACACATCATTAACTTTATGTGCTGATTCTCTGGAAAATCTTCTTTATAACATGAACACTGATCTAAAATAAATGTGTGATGAAATGGTTGGATTTAAATGGATTACATTTAAATACGAAAAAGACTAAGTATATTCCATTTAACCTAAAAAAGAAATCATACAATCCAAATTTGATTAAATGAAAATTGCATACATTTTCATGCAATAATTACTCAGCTTATTGCTGTGAAGAAATTGATCAGGTTCAAAGTCTACTATACCTAGGCGTTTATACTGATAGCTCCCTAAGTTGGAAAATGCATATTGGAAAACTAACAAACACACTTAGACAGATATTATATAAATTTTATTATTTAAAAAAAATCCTCAGTAAAAAATGTTAATAATGTTATACAAATCTTGGGTCCAGTCTGCTATACAGTATGGTATTACAAGTTGGGGAGAAACATACATTTCATCATTTAGGAGTCTAATCTCAATGCAAAATAAATTTATATTTCAAATTTTACCAAATAAATATAAAACTGTTACCATCTTTTGTAAGTATACCATTTCAGGTGTATTTCCACTAAGACATTTATTTGTTTATAGAACATTAATTTACTTCTTTAAAAACAATAATGCAGTGCTGCATTATACAAATTATTGTATGCGAGATAATGGGAAAAGGTTTCTGTTACCACTTGCAAATAAAGAAATTATGCAAAAACACTTTGATTATTTGGTCCCTAAAATTTTTAATTCTTTACCGATTATAATTCGAAATGTAATTAATTTTATGTATTTCAGATCTCTCACTGCTAATTATCTATGACCATTACAAATGCTGACAGCCTGTTTTCAGTGTTAAAGTAAAAAAACATAATTCGTTTTTATAAATTCTGTGTTGTTTTGTATATATATATATTTTTTCTTTATGTAAAGTTGAGTGTCAGTGTTGCCAAAATTATGTATTTAAATAATTTGTAAATTAACCTATATGAGCTTAGATGCTCTTGGGTTAATAAGAGTATTACAAATATATGTTGTTTGTAACCTTATTATTATAATAAAACTGAACTATTCAAATTCTGATATTCAAAAAAAATTTGATTATTATCAAGCGGAGAGAGAGAATGAAGTTTATCCCCCCCCCCGAAAATACAAGTAACATTTTTTCCACTTTCTTCTTCTCTCGAAACTTAAGTAGGTTGTCGTTTAATAATCGCAAGCAAAAAAGAAAAAGAGAGACGACCATAATATTATCATGATAAAATTTATCTAGTGCAGGGAACCCAAACAAGCGACCCGCGAAAGCGTATTGTGCTGCTCATATTCAATACGTTCTCTCATAATCATGATAGCGAACTGTGATGATTAGCTTTGTTCGACTGCAATGATTACACGCAAGGATGAAGAATAGGGCAAATGATTTGTTTGAATTGGGTAACTTTCAGCCAAACTCTGCGCTGAATCAACGAATTGCTGTGATTTTGTGCTATGTTGGCACTGCTTACCTTTAGCTCAGCGGGTAACCAGCTAGGTTTGGATAAGTGATCCGTATGAGGTAGGTGAACTAACGGGCTTATAGTCTAGGGCACCAATGGCAGAGGGGCCCCGCAACTGGTTTAATTGAATAAAAAGCTTTGCAAATTTTGCTTTTAATTTACTGGCCTTCATAAAAAATAATTCAAGTTGTATAGTACCTCGTACTTTAAATTTGCGAAATATATTAAAATATAAAAAAAAATAATGATACTGATCACTACTTCGGTAACTTAGTCCTTTTTTTAGTTGCAAAAATCAAGCAGATATATCCATTAATGAAAGGTTTTTTACAGAAAATTTTCAGAAAAGCATTAAAGATTTGAATGTTATCTGCTGTTACGACCCCACTGAGGATGCCAATGAGGATGAGAAGGATAGGCTTTACAGACAACTTCAGGATATTTTGAATTCTGTCAAGAAAGGAGATATTACTCTTGTTCTAGGTGACTTTTATGCTGAAGTTGGTATTGACTTTGGGGAGGAGTGATAGACCCTTTTGGTATCGGTAGCTGCAATGGCAATGGGCAACGTCTCCTATAAGTAAGTGAACTTAATGGTTTGAGAATAACTAACACTTATTACAAACACCGCGACATATATAAGTACACATGGGTTTCACCAGATAGGTTGCATAAGAATATGACACATTATATATTAATTAAGAGCAAATGGGCTACTTCTGTTAGGAATACCAGGTCATATATGATAGCTGAAATTTGATCTGATCATTATCTTGTTAAAAGTGTCTTGCCAATTAAACTTAAGAAGTGTTGTGCTAAGGTTAAAAAAATTACCTTTAATACATAATCTCTGAAGACCCAGTTATAGCTAAAGCTTACCATGATAGTTACTTAGTCACTATGACAGTCATGGTTTGCTTACTACTGAAGTTGAGGTAGAATGGGACTGTTTCAAACAGGCTTTTCTTGAAACTAACAGTACTCTTTTAGGAAAAAAGGAGCAGAGGAGACAGAATTATTTGAGTGATAAGGCACTTGAGCTTATTTCAGAAAGAAGAAACTGTAGGAATGTCCTTAATCAGTACCCTACTAATCCTAATAGAAAGGATTACAGAGAGTTTAATAAACGTGTAAAGGATCAGTTTGCTTTGATAAGAATCTTTGGCTAGATGGCTTGGCTGACAAAGCTCAGGAAGCAGTTAGAAAGCACAACAACAGAGAGCTATAACAGATAGTTAATGTTATGTGTGGTAGAAAACGGACAGGTATACAGAGATTAAAGGATAATTGCAATAAAAGATATTCACATGCAGTTATAGGCTGATTCTACAATGACAGGATTTAGCATCCACAATAGAGGATAGCTGATCAGCAGCCGGTAGTCAAGCTGTCAGACCACTGACATGTCTTCAGAAGGACGTGGGGTCAGATCCCACCCAGATTAAGACATTTTTTCTTCTATGTCCACATTGACCTTCAGCATAATAGTGTTTAAAATGTTGTTACTGTGATGTGCTGTGATTTAAAATGCTAATAATGCCTTTATTATTATGAAAAATAAGCACTTACAGTGAAAAGTTAAACAGTGAAAGATATACACAGTCGTATCATAATAATTTGACAACCTACCATACGTATACTATGGTAGAGGGTCATATTATTCTGATACGATTGTGTAGATATATGCATGGATTTTGATTCTGCATTTTTTCCCTATCCCTGCCATTTGCGCCCTTTCCTATATGAAAACAATGCATATCTAGGCGGCTATTTTTTACATTGCGAACCCCACATATATCCGGAGCCGACCAGAACAGGAAAATGAGTCTCATTGTTTCCTGCATGTAGCAAACGCAACAAGTGAAGATCATAAATATTCAAAATTCTGAACAATGCAAGTGAAAAACAATTAACGAGTTAAAAAACGTATGTTTCCTAAGATAATAGATTTATCGTCGTTATTGGCAAAATGAGTATTTTGCTATTTTGCGTTCCATAATTCGTTTATCGTAATTCGCATTAACAAGAAAATACTTGCGATATTTTAGTGATTTATTGTATAGAATTAGCGAGTTATTTCAGTTGGATACTGATATTCGGTACAATGATAGAAAGTGTCAATGGTACGCGAGAAACGTCTCTACAACGAGTCTTTCTTTTCCTAACTCAGACGGCGAGGAAAATCAAAAAGTAGGTGGCGATGTTTTAAAACCAGTTTGTGCTGCTGCATTAAGGGTGAGTCATAAGATAATGATGCTGAAATATATGCTCTCTCAATATCCAGTGAAAAAGTAGATGATATGGGGAAAGCAATTGTTGAAATGGAAGAGCCACCTGATGAAAGGGGAAAGCCGTGTAATAAAATTGCGCCACCACAGTCAGAATGCAGTTAAAGTTTCAGGAAATCTGATAACAGGAAATATTGTTTGTTAAAAGATTCTGCACAAGAGGAATGTTGGGAACTGGAAATTGATCATGGGTTTTTCTTGAGGCGAAATGAGAACGTGATTTATGTCCCGAAAAGCAAAGGCATTAAATATTGCTTGGGAGAGATGATTTCTTTTGCAATTTTCGCTCTTTTGTCTTGTATCATAATTGTTATCATCGTGATACATCGTATCCGATATAGAGGATGATAATGATGAAGAATGACAGAAAGATAAAAGATAATGTAATTACAACAACAACAAAATATGAAAAGAAATATGTGAGAAACCGGAAAAAAAGAGAAAAAAATGTCTCCTCTGAAATCCAACCTCAGACGTCCTCGAATCGTGGGAGATGGGCAATATTCAATATTTGTTAATTTCTCCCTACAGTACATTTCATCTTTAAGAAAAACCTTAGATAATGGATGGCTAACATGAGGATCTGGTACAACACATATTTACATATACAGGGTGAATCTGAAAAAGTGGGCAAAACTTTACGGGGTGGTAGAACGCAGCTAAACGAGCAATATTCGTCATAGAATGTATGGTCGGAACGCAAGCGGTGAGAAGTTAAAAGGTAGTTTTCCACTGTCACATTTAAAGAATGAACACAAGAAGGAGGTTGGGTTGGGTTGTTTTACCTCTGAGCGGCACTTTTTTGCACACCATGGGCTAAATGGCCAGGTCACATGGACCCCGAAGGCTCAGAGAAGGTTGGGGGAGGGGACCCACTGGAACAGCTGTTGGGAGACAGATGGTATCCTCCCGTCAATTCCATCCAGCGTGTTCTTTAACGTGCACGGGGTATGGCTCTCCCGCACACGGGGCCACCGCTTAACGTCCCATTCGACGGACGGCGGCTTTTCTAAGCCCATCGGTGTCCCCTACTGACCGTGGGCAGAATTTTGCGGCTGTAAATATATCTGTCCAGTCCAGTGGGTTTATATGGTCAGCACCAGGACCCTGTGTGGTTGACCACTCCTCAGCTGGGTAGAAAAAAAAGAAAAGTAGCCATAGTTGTCTAGATCAGTAGGCCACACTAATCTGGCAGCCCTCCCCTTCCGTTCACTTCCATAAGAGAGTATCTCGATAGCCTGAAGTTATCCAGGAAGTAAGAGACATTTCCAGATGCCTGGTAGACGAAGAGGAAGTATTTTGGATGTGTTATCAATGCGGGGCACCGAGCGAAGGTCAGGTGCCGTGAACCCTCTAAGTGACTGGAAGTAGGGCCTAAACGACAGCACTCTGCCTTTAGGGAAATTCCGGGGGGGGGGGGGTTGTAATTAGTCTCGCGATTGCAATGAAGAGGGGACTGGCAACTCAATGAGGTGTAAAAATAGGATGGACGGAAAGTCGCTTGTTCTGCAAATGCTGAGAATACTCAAGTTAATTCTTCTGAGTGACAGAGAAGTTTGAACATTATAGTTAATTAACTGGACAGTCTTCAAGTGGGTAATTACTATAGTGCCTAGCCGCGAGACAAAAGAAAATTCGAGTGACAAAGAGGATATAATTTTATAAAAATAAAAAAAATAAATACCCCCTCAAGCAGCTGCTTGCCACAGAGGTCTGACAGGAGTCTGTCAGTTTATATGCCATAGTAGAAGGTCTGAGAGGATGGCAGGCCCTCAGCAGAAAAACGACACAGACAGCTATGCCTTACCCAGGGCTCGAACCCAGGTCCCTTAGATCAGTAGCCAAGCGCGCTAACCACTCGGCCACGGGACGGCAATGAGTTTTATAAGTCTCATAAAAACTGATAAATCTCTTTGAAGAAGGGGCGTGTCATGTCCCCCGAATTTTATGTTTATTTATTTATTGATATATTTTTGTTGTATTTTATTATTGTATTTCAGAGGTTGTTTTTCCGGTCTAAAGCTGTTTGTGTAAGTGGGGACGAATGCCAGCATTTGTTTATAGCCGTAAATGACTAGCCTAAGGCGCTAGTTCCGCGCACAAGGCTAGGCGGTAGATTGGAAGATTTAGTTTTGGTGCGAGAACATTGAACGAAAGGTCGTGTCACAAGCATTGGAAGGACGCCGTCCATACTAAAAAAAAAGAAACTCTTAAAGTGAGGGTGCGATTCCAAAGGGGGATAGAGATTCTTGTGTGAATCTGTTTTATTCTTGTGGTTCAAAGGGAACCACAGTGTAGGCAAAGGTTGGTTATCCTTTCGCCAAGTTTTTGAGGTCTGTATAGTGAGAATTTGCAGAGTGTGCGATTTTCCACCTCATATTATTATTTGCAGCAGTGAAGCAGCAAAGGCCCACGGAGTTAAGTGCATTCCCAGCACGTAGCTGTATATATTATAAATAAAACTGTGTCGTCCCTATCTAGTTCTCGTGCAGTAATTAATGGACTGTTGTTATTCATCATTCAACACCAGTGTCTTCATAGGCGTGCAGTGGCATCGGCCAAAAAACTCGCGAACCTGTAATTTCACCGAAGTGAGGGTGAAGTAATTATTAAGCAACAATCGCATCGTCCTCTGGCTGCCACGACGTTTGGTTCAGTCTCCATATATCTGAGAAGGGAGGATATCTCATCTGACCTAGTCCTATAGGATCGGAACCTTTTATGGGACATCACATGTATGTATGTATCTATGTATCTGTGTATGATGTATATGTGTCTGTATATATGTGTGTGTGTATGTATGTGTGTGTATGTGTGTATGTATGTATGTGTGTGTATGTGTGTATGTATGTGCATGTGTGTGTGAATGTATGTATGTATGTATGCATGTATGTATGTATGTATGTGCATGTGTGTGTATGTATGTATGTATGTATGTATGTATGTGCATGTGTGTGTATGTATGTATGTGCATGTGTGTATGTATGTATGTGCATGTGTGTATGTATGTATGTGCATGTGTGTATGTATGTATGTATGTATGTATGTGCATGTGTATGTATGTGTCTATATGAGTGTGTATGTATGTGTGTCTATGTGTGTGCGTGTGTATGTGTGAATGTATGTGTTTTGTGTGTGCATGTATGTGTGTATGTATGTGTTTTGTGTTGTGTGTATGTGTGTGTATGTGTGTATGATATGTATTTATATATCTATATATATGTAAATGTGTGTTGTACCAGATCCTCATGTTAGCCATCCATTAACTGAGGTTTTTCTTAAAGATGAAATGTACTGTAGGGAGAAATCAACAAATATTGAATATTGCCCATCTCCCACGATTCGGGGACGTCTGAGGTTCGATTTCAGAGGAGACATTTTATTCTTCTTTTTTCCGGTTTCTCACATATTTCTTTTCATATTTTGTTGTTGTTGTAATTACATTATCTTTTATCTTTCTGTCATTCTTCATCATTATCATCCTCTATATCGGATACGATGTATCACGATGATAACAATTATGATACAAGACAAAAGAGCGAAAATTGCAAAAGAAATCATCTCTCCCAAGCAATATTTAATGCCTTTGCTTTTCGGGACATAAATCACGTTCTCATTTCGCCTCAAGAAAAACCCATGATCAATTTCCAGTTTCCAACATTCCTCTTGTGCAGAATCTTTTAACAAACAATATTTCCTGTTATCAGATTTCCTGAAACTTTAACTGCATTCTGACTGTGGTGGCACAATTTTATTACACGGCTTTCCCCTTTCATCAGGTGGCTCTTCCATTTCAACAATTGCTTTCCCCATATCATCTACTTTTTCACTGGATATTGAGAGAGCATATATTTCATCATCATTATCTTATGACCCACCCTTAATGCAGCAGCACAAACTGTTTTTAAAACATCGCCACCTACTTTTTGATTTTCCTCGCCGTCTGAGTTAGGAAACGAAAGATTCGTTGTAGAGACGCTTCTCGCGTACCATTGACACTTTCTATCATTGTGCCGAATATCAGTATCCAACTGAAATAACTCGCTAATTCTATACAATAAATCACTAAAATATCGCAAGTATTTTCTTGTTAATGCGAATTACGATAAAAACGAATTACGGAACGCAAAATAGCAAAATACTCATTTTACCAATAACGACGATAAATCTATTATCTTAGGAAACATACGTTTTTTAACTCGTTAATTGTTTTTCACTTGCATTGTTCAGAATTTTGAATATGTATGACCTTCACTTGTTTCGTTTGCTACATGCAGGAAACAATGAGACTCATTTTCCTGTTCCGGTCGGCTCCGGTTTTATGTGGGGTTCGCAATGTAAAAAATAGCCGCCTAAATATGCATTGTTTTCCTATAAGGAAGAAAGCAAATGGCAGGGATAAGGAAAAAACGCAGAATCAAAATCCATGCATATATCTACACAATCGTATCAGAATAATATAATCCTCTACCATAGTATACGTATGGTAGATTGAAAAATTATTATGATACGACTGTGTATATCCTTCACTGTTTAATTTTTCACTGTAAAGTGCTTATTTTTCATAATAATAAAGGCATTATTAGCATTTTAAATCACAGCACATCACAGTAACAACATTTTAAACACTATTATGCTGAAGGTAAACGAGGACATGGAAGGAAAATTGTCTTAAGCTGGGTGGGATCTGACCCCACGTCCTTTTGATGATATGCCAGTGGTCTGACAGCTGGACTACCGGCTGCTGATCAGCTATCCTCTATTGTGGATGCTAAATCCTGTCATTGTAGAATCAGCCTATAATTGCATGTGAATATCTTTTATTGCAATTATCCTTCAATATCTGTATTCCTGTCCGTTTTCTACCACACATAACATTAACAATCTGTTATAGCTCTCTGTTGTTGTACTTTCTAACTGCCTCCTCTGCCTTGTCAGCTAAGCCATCAAGCCAAAGATTCTTACCAGCAGCTTACTGATCCTTCATACGTTTAAGCTCTCTGTAATGCTTTCTATTAGAACTAGTAGGGTATTGATTAAGGACGTTCCTACAGTTATTTCTTTCTTAAATAAGATCAAGTGCCTTATCACTCAAAGAGTTCTGTCTCCTCGGCTCCTTTTTTCCTAAAAGACTACTGTTAATTTTAAGAAAAGCCTGTTTGAAACGGTCCCATTCTTCCAATAAAATTATTCAACAAACATTAAATCAGCGATAATATACAATGCTCCACTTCTTACCTCAGCTCCTATCTCTTACTGATCTCTCGTTTCTCCTGTATCTCAGTCTATCTCTTACTGGTCTCTCGTTTCTACTGTATATCAATCAGCTCTACTCAGCGTCTGGCTTACCCAAAGCTACACCTTTACCACTTATTTATGCTGATACAGGAGCACTACCCCTCTCTTCACGGGTTCCTCTTATGTCTGATAGCAGCACAAGAAAGGAATTCACATCACCGTTACCATCCAATCTACGAACAATCTGCCGTCAGCCACAATTTTTACATTTTCATCGGTGGAATGAGGAGGGGGGAACTTTCCCCTCTATTAATGCATGTTCGATTGGAATTATTACATATTAATCACACTCTTTCAATCAGACAACCGCCTGTTTAATTTTATTTAATTTTGTCGTATAATTATTATAATTAATAATATAAAAATGAAATAAATTATTAGACATATCCATTTCTGTATATCAGTCTTATGATGCATCAGTGTGTAATGCATGTATGATATGTACGCATGTGTTTATGTTAGCGTATGTATGTATGTATGTATGTATACATGGATAGTATATATGTGTATATACATGTATATATATGTATATTTAGGTAGGATATGTATTTATAAATTTAAGTACGATGTGTATGCATGTATGTCTAATAATGTTCATAATGGATGGACAAACGTCAACCAGTGATCCCAAGGAACAATCATAACTACTTGTAAAACATTTCATTCTCCATAAGCCCGGCGAAATATCTGGTTCAATTTCCCTACTATCTAAGAACTATGCACGCATTCTCGACGCAGAATTTTCTTTAACAGAACGTCGTCGAGCAGTTAATACTCAAAGAAATCAGCGAGAGGAGTTGATGAAATCTAAATCATCAGAAATATATATGAAATATATAATATATCTATGAAACACCTTCCAGATCAACCTTTCAAGAATCTACTTCACATCAATAACAAGATGTGGTCTTTCGGTACTATTCCCGAAACATGGAAAACATCATCAATCATTCGTATTCTGAAATCGGGACATCAACCGAACACTGTAACAGCTTATCGTCCAATTGCTTTACTGTCACCTTGCTAAAATAATGGAAAGATTAATCTGGTACCTTATCACTTGGATCATCACCCGTTACTTGGTATTACCAGAAGCAGTTCATGGATTTATTCCACATAAAATCATGCTACATGTACTGTCACCTATTCATCTTGACCAGACAAACAATAAAACGACGACAGTATATTATAAAAAATTGGACATTTTTCATGCGTACGTTTCTGTAAATGTAGAAGCTCTTCTATATAAACTGAAGGCTCTTGGATTTTACGGCAAACTATTGACATGGCTTATCTTGGATCTAGAAGCATCAATGTCCACTGGAGAAACTCTCTTTCTTCAAGTAGAGAGCAAAATCTTGGCCTTTCTCAGGGTAGTGTTCTATCACCATAGCATATTACACAGCATATCCAAACACCATGTAAAATAGCAGTCTATGCAAACGACATTATTAATATTGGTTTCAGTTCAATCTTGATCATTTACTTAAAGGCAGTCAGACTTTTAAGTAACATTTTACAATACACGAAAAAATGGGAATTAAAGTTATCAGCACCAAAGAGTGATGCTTTGATTATCAGTCGACGTCACAACGTTAACGCTGATAATCACCTGCTTGGATCAGATACCATTCCATGGGTGTCTATGCTGAAGATTTTAGGATTTACTTTACAGATCAACGGAATACTGAAATAATATTTTATTAACATAAAAAATAAAAGCTTCACCTACTTAACATCATCAGAAGCTTAATCTCTCCAAGAGAGTGTCTTAATAGATACACCTTAATGCTATTAATAAAGCAAACATTAAATCAGCGATAACATACAATGCTCCACTTCTTACCTCAGCTCCTATCTCTTACTGGTCTCTCGTTTCTCCTGTATATCAGTCAGCTCTACTCAGCGTCTGGCTTACCCAAAGCTACACCTTTACCACTTCTTTATGCTGATACAGGAGCACTACCCCTCTCTTCACGGGTTCCTCTTATGTCTGATAGGAGCACAAGAAAGGAATTCACATCACCGTTACCATCCAATCTACGAACAATCTGCCGTCAGCCACAATTTTTACATTTTCATCGATGGAATCAGGAGGGGGGAACTTTCCCCTCTATTAATGCATGTTCGATTGGAATCATTACATATTAATCACACTCTTTCAATCAGACAACCGCCTGCTAATTAATTTTATTTAATTTTGTCGTAAAATTTTTATAATTAATAATATAAAAATAAAATAAATTATTAGCGATATCCATTTCTGTATATAAGTCTTATGATGCATCAGTGTATAATGCATGTATGATACGTATTCATGTGTTTATGTTAGCGTATGTATGTATGTATGTATGTATGTATGTATGTATGGATAGTATATATGTGTATATACATGTATATATATGTATATTTAGGTATGATATATATTTATAAATTTAAGTACGATGTGTATGCATGTATGTTTATATCTGTGCATGTATATATCTATATACGATATATATGTATTGTCATGTCCCCCGAATTTTATGTTTATTTATTTATTGATATACCTTTGTTGTATTTTATTATTGTATATATTTTTATGTGTTCTTTAAAATGCTTGTGCTGAGATGACTCACGAGGTTGTTTTTCAGGTCTAAAGCTGCTCGTGTATGTGGGGACGAATGCCAGCAGTTGCTTATGGCCGTAAATGACTAGGCTAAGGCGCTAGTTCCGCGCACGAGGCTAGGCGGTACATTGGAAGCTTTAGTCTTGGTACGACACGTTGAACGAAAGGTCGTGTCAACAAGCATTGGAAAGATGCTACCCATACTCAAAAGGAAAAAAAAAGAAACCCTTGAACTGAGGGTGTGATTCCAAAGTGGTATCGAGATTCTTGTGTGAATTTGTTTTATTCTTGTGTGAATCAGTTTTATTCTTGTGTGAATCAGTTTTTCTTGTGGTTCAGAGGGAACCACAGTGTAGGCAAAGGTTGGTTATCCTTTCGCCGAGTTTTTGAGGTCTGTAAACTGAGGATTAACAGAGTGTACGATTCTCCACCTCACATTATTGTTTTGCAGCAAGTTAAGCAGCAAAGGCCCACGGAGTTGAGCGCATTCCAAGCACGTAGCTGTATATATTATAAATAAAACTGTGTCGTCCCTATCTAGTTCTCGTGCAGTAATTAATGGACTGTTGTTATTCATCATTCAACACCAGTGTCTTCATAGGCGTGCAGTGGCACCGGCCTAAAAACCGGCGAACCTGTAATTTCACCGAAGTGAGTGTGAAGTAATTATTAAGCAACAGTAGCATCGTTCTCTGGCTGCTACGACGTTTTGCTCAGTCTCCATAGATCTGAGAAGGGAGGACATCACATCTGACCTAGTCCTATAGGATTGGAACATTTTATGGGACATCACATCTGGCCCAGTCGGACAGAATCCGAACCCAGGTCATTACAGCTGACCTAGTCCGACAGGATAAGATCTTTCAGGTCATCACATCTGGCGCAGTCGAGCAAGATTGACACTTGTATGCCGAAGAAGAGGTCCATTAATATAAAAGAAAAAGAGAATTTCCTTACTTACATCTATCTTAATCTCATCCTTCCGACATTTAATTTTCTGACTCTTTACATTACTATCTACTTCGCTCTCAGCGAAATCACTAGATTCTAAATTTCTTTCTCTGACAATAATATTTTTCTACCACCTATCTCTTCATCAGATATCTTACCAAATATTTCACCCTTATTATTTATAGAAATATTTCCTTCAGTAAATTTAGTCACATCATTTTCCACCTTAAAAATAACGATATTCTTAATCTTATTACCGAACATCTCGTTCGTACCATTTACCTCATTATCAAGGACATTGGTGTCAACATGGGGCTTCTTCAAAGGAAAAATACTCCTATCTTTCCAATCAGCCTTCGGCTTTCTAATGTTTCTGCTAGCTGCATTAGACTCAAACCCGATTTCACCAGAAATCTCTTTACTTATTGGCTTCTCACCATCATGAAACTTAAGAACCTTCGTGAATTTGCCAACCTTCGACATAGCCTCATCATTAACATTTCTGCTGGCTTGTACATCGCCACATTCATTACTCTCTAAGTTACTGACCCATGACTCTTAATAATACCTACAGTATTATCTAATACTTTTCTCGTTATACCTTTAGATTTATTAAACCATTTTCCCTTCACAGGCATATAATTACTTTCATCAAAATAAGAATTACTACTTTTCATAAACACTTTACAATTATTATTCTTATTATTAATCATCTTAAACCTACCCTGACTATCAGAGTTATTATTACCTCCTGCCTTATCTGCACTAAACCTTTGAAACTTATTCAGGCTTATCGGATTATCCTGACAATCAGTCACACAGCAAAATTCTACTTCTTGCTCTAAATTATCTTTATTGATATTTATATTTTTAACAGAATTATCACCGTTATTTTTCACTTTTGTCCTACCTTCAACCTCACTCATACACTCTTTCTCTTGCCTAGCTATCTCCCTAGCTATATTCTCTCTCCTCCTAGCTATTTGTTTTCTCTCTCTACTTATTTCTTCCATACTTCTCTTGTATTCCATTTCCAATCTCCTTTCTTCCCTATCACTTTCTTCCCTATCTCCTTCTTTCCCTCTCTTATATTCCCTATATATTTCTTCTTTCTTTCTCTTTATCCTTCCCTAATTATTTCTTCTGTATCCCTAGCTATCTCTTTTCTCTCCCTCATTATTTCATCCATCCTTCTCTTATATTCCATTATCTCCCTTCTTTCTTCCTTATCTCTTTCTTCTTTCTCTCTTCCGTATTTCATATCCATCTCCGAGACTGATTTTGAGCCTGAATCACTCATTTCGACAGGATTCGGACCACATTAACTAGTACCCTGTTCTACCCCAACATCGCTACCAATACTATCAATTTCAGTAGTTTCCTCACTTTCCCCAGCCTCAATGTGTCAGGTTAAGTCATCGCTCCCGTCCTGTTCTGTTCCACCCTTAGTTTTATCACGACTCCTATGCATCAGTGGCAACTCAAACTAGTCTAAAAATGGAAATCACAGACCTTTCATTCCCGTGAAGATCGGCTCTGCTCCTGCCTGCTGCACTTGAGTCTCCTTCCAAACTATGCACTTCCTTCACAGTGACGGACCTTGGTGAATATTTCGATGATTTAGCACTTGGGGACTTGCACTCACGGACCATGGCACACTGAACCTCAGCGAAGGCCTCGATGACGTAGCAGTTGGGAAAATTGCACCCTGCAGAACACTGCACTGGATGCGGCTTAGCCCACTAGTCTGCTTGTAGCTTCCTCACTTTCTGGAATCACTGCCACAGACGCACAAATATTTCAAGAAATTTTTCTTCTTTTCAGAAAATTTTCTTTCTCTTTTTCTTTTATATTAATGGACCTCTTCTTCGGCATACAAGTGTCAATCTTGCTCGACTGCGCCAGATGTGATGACTTGAAAGATCTTATCCTGTCGCACTAAGTCAGCTGTAATGACCTGGGTTCGGATTCTGTCCGACTGGGGCAGATGTGATGTCCCATAAAATGTTCCAATCCTATAGGACTAGGTCAGATGTGATGTCCTCCCTTCTCAGATCTATGGAGAGTGAGCCAAACGTCGTGGCAGCCAGAGGACGATGCGATTGTTGCTTAATAATTACTTCACCCTCACTTCGGTGAAATTACAGGTTCGCGGGTTTTTACGCCGGTGCCACTGCACGCCTATGAAGACACTGGCGTTGAATGATGAATAACAACAGTCCATTAATTACTGCACGAGAGGTAGATAGGCACGACACAGTTTTATTTATAATATATACAGCTACGTGCTGGGAATGCGCTCAACTCCGTCGGCCTTTGCTGCTTAATAGCTGCAAACAGTAATGTGAGATGAAGAATCGCACACTCTGTGAATCCTCAGTTTACAGACCTCAAAAACTGGGCGAAAGGATAACCAACCTTTGCCTACACTGTGGTTCCCTCTGAACCACAAGAATAAAACTGATTCACACAAGAATAAAACAGATTCACACAAAAATCTCGATCCCCCATTGGAATCGCACCCTCAGTTCAAGGGTTTCTTTTTTTTTTCTTTTGAGTATGGGTGGCATCCTTCCAATTCTTGTTGACACGACCTTTCGTTCAACGTGCTCAAACCAAGACTAAAGCTTCCAATGTACTGTACTGCCTAGCCTCGTGCGCAGAACTAGCGATTTAGCCTAGTCATTTACAGCCATAAACAACTGCTGGCATTCGTCCCCACTTACACGAGCAGCTTTAGACCTGAAAAACAACCTCGTGAGTCATCTCAGCACAAGCATTTCCAAGAACACATAAAAATATATACAATAATAAAATACAACAAAAATATATCAATAAATAAATAAACATAAAATTGGTTGGACATGACAATACATATATATCGTATATAGATATATACATACATAGATATAGACATTCATGCATACACATCGTACTTAAATTTATAAATACATATCATACCTAAATATACATATACAGGGTGAATCTGAAAAAATGGGCAAAACTTTACGTGGTGGTAGAACGCAGCTCTACGAGCAATATTCGTCATAGAATGCATGGTCGGAACGCAAGCGGTGAGAAGTTAAAAGGTAGTTTTCCACTGTCACATTTAAAGAATGAACACAAGAAGGAGAGGAGATACTCTGTGCCTCACTTACATTCCCGTTCGCCGCACCGTACACCAAGTGCATATCCGCCATTTCGTGGTTAGTATAACCAGCCATCCTCTCTGCAATCCACGGTAGAAATGCCGTTGGGTGCGAGGACCGAACCTTTTATACCATTTCCAACGCCACCTAGCGGCTCACCGTTTGCGTTCCGCCCATACTTTCTATGACGAATATTGCTCGTATAGCTGCGTTCTACCACCCCGTAAAGTTTTGCCCAATTTTTCAGATTCACCCTGTATATATACATGTATATACACATATATACTATCCATACATACATACACACATACATACCCTAACATAAACACATGCATACATATCATACATGCATTATACACTGATGCTTCATAAGACTGATATACAGAAATGGATATCGCTAATAATTTATTTTATTTTTATATTATTAATTATAATAATTTTACGACAAAATTAAATAAAATTAATTAACAGGCGGTTGTCTGATTGAAAGAGTGTGATTAATATGTAATGATTCCAATCGAACATGCATTAATAGAGGGGAAAGTTCCCCCCTCCTGATTCCACCGATGAAAATGTAAAAATTGTGGCTGACGGCAGATTGTTCGTAGATTGGATGGTAACGGTGATGTGAATTCCTTTATTGTGCTCCTATCAGACATAAGAGGAACCAGTGAAGAGAGAGGTAGTGCTCCTGTATCAGCATAAAGAAGTGGTAAAGGTGTAGCTTTGGGTAAGCCAGACGCTGATGGTAGAGCTGCCTGATGTACAGGAGAAACGAGAGACCAGTAAGAGATAGGAGCTGAGGTAAGAAGTGGAGCATTGTATGTTATCGCTGATTTAATGTTTGCTTTATTAGCATAGCATTAAGGTTATCTATTAAGACATTATCTTGGAGAGATTAAGCTTCTGATGATGTTAAGTAGGATAGGGCTTTTATTTTTTATGTTAATAAAATATTGTTTCAGTATTCCTTTGATCTGTAAAGTAAATCCTAAAATCTTCAGCATAGAGCCCATGAAATGGTATCTGATCCAAGCAGGTGATTATCAGCGTTAACGTTGTGACGTCGACTGATAATCAAAGCATCACACTTTGGTGCTGATAACTCCATTTTTTCCCCATTTTTTCCCCATTTTTTCCATCCAGTTTTTCCATCCCAGTTTTTTCATCCAGTCCCATTTTTTCGTCCATTGTAAAATGTTACTTAAAAGTCTGACTGCCTTTAAGTAAATGATCAAGATTTCAACTGAACCAAATTTAATAATATCATTTGCATAGGCTGCTATTTTACATGGTGTTTGGATATGCTGTGTAATATTCTATGGTGATGGAACACTACCCTGAGAAAGGCCAAGATTTTGCTCTCTACTTGAAGAAAGAGAGTTTCTCCAGTGGACATTGATGCTTTTAGATCCAAGAGAAGCCATGTCAATAGTTTGCCGTAAAATCCAAGAGCCTTCAGTTTATATAGAAGAGCTTCTACATTTACAGAAACGTACGCATGAAAAATGTCAAATTTTATTATAATATACTGTCGTCGTTTTATTGTTTGTCTGGTCAAGATGAATAGGTGACAGTACATGTAGCATGATTTTATGTGGAATAAATCCATGAACTGCTTCTGGAAATACCAAGTAACGGGTGATGATCCAAGTGATAAGGTACCAGATTAATCTTTCCATTATTTTAGCAAGGTGTGACAGTAGAGCAATTGGACGATAAGCTGTTACAGTGTTCGGTTGATGTCCCGATTTCAGAATAGGAATGAGTATGATGTTTTCCATGTTTCGGGAATAGTGCCGAATGACCACATTTTGTTATAGAAGTGAAGTAGATTCTTGAAAGGTTGTTCTGGAAGGAGTTTCATAGGTATATTATATATTTCATATATATTTCTGATGATTTAGAATTCATCAACTCCTCTCGCTGATTTCTTTGAGTATTAACTGCTCGACGACGTTCTGTTAAAGAAAATTCTGCGTCGAGAATGCGTGCATAGTTTTTAGATAGTAGAGAAAGAGAACCAGATATTTTGCCGGGCTTATGGAGAATGAAATGTTTTACAAGTAGTTATGATTGTTCCTTGGGATCACTGGTTGATGTTTGTCCATCCATTATGATTAGTGACGAAGAAATATTTTCCGATTTGACAGATTTTCGAAAATTACGATATAGTCGAAAAATATCACAGGGTGAGCTAAGTTGTCGACAAGTCTTTGTCCAATATTTTATTCTTTCATCCTGTATTGTACATTTGAGAGCAGCGCCAGCTGCCTTATGTACTATCCAATCATTTCTTTGTAATGATGTTCTGGTAACGTTAAATGCACGGCGTTAAGTTGGCGTTCTCGTCTGCAAGGGAGCTTTTCATCATGGGGGTGAACATTTGGCTGGTAGTTGGTATGTTGAAGTCGATACTGGTAAGTTCTCGATAATGTTGCGAGGAAATCTTCGTATGGAAGATTCTGTGACTTAAACTGATTGCGTAGATATTCGGAGAATTGGTTCCACTTGATGTATTTGCGTATGGTAAAGGAGCTTGTAGCTGAAGAAATACGATTATTTCCAGTTCGTAGATCTAGTAAAATTGGAGAATGATCGCTTCCCCAAACTGGTGAAAGGGTTATCCAGGAACATGTGTCATACTAATATGGAGTACAGAAAAACAAGTTAATAGCTGATCCTTTGGAGGTGGCAAAACATATAGGCGATCCGTTACTTAATAAGCACCAGTTATTATTGAGTAACCATTACTAATCTTTTCACCTGATGTTGACGTTGAAGAGGAACACTATTGAGAGAAATGATAGTTGAAATGACCAACGATAACGTTTGCATTGTAAGGAGTTGATATAATAAAGTCAAGAGCTCTGACAGTATCTTGTCCATTAGGATTACAACAATTTGCTATTATGATGTCCGTATCTGGGAGAGAAATGGAAATTATTTGGATTTTACTAGATCCTGTAACCACATTCGATGCAATAGGTAAAGGTTTTCATGGGATATCTTTCCGAACTGCAGAGAGAATTCCTCCTCCTCTCAGTCCTGGATGATCATTTTGTAAAATCACACAGTCGTTTAGATAAAAATAAAACTTTGGTTGTAGCCAAGTCTCTTGCAAACAAATTACGTAACAGTTTATCATTGGAACGAATGCTGCGAAGATTCCTTTGAAAATTCGCAAAAACATGGAAAGAAAAATAGGAAGCTTTCTAAAAAAAGGAAAAAGCTACTAAAATTTAGTGTTCTGCGAGAGCGAGATATCGAGTTTTTTGATCCTTGATCAGAGTTATGAGACTTTTCCTGGATGGAATGGATATCAGATGACATCCATTTCTTAGAGACTTGTCTTCGTAATTGTTATTTTGCTGGTATACTTAGAGGCAGTCTTAAATTTGGAATTGGTTATGAGTCTAACGAGTTGAAGAAGGGTGGAAGATGTGACAGAATAATGCTGAACCATAGTTCTAGAGTTTGAAGGAGTTTCTTGAATTTCTGATAAGGTGGTTGATTTTGAGATTTGAGGGACAGCTATTCCTCCTGCTTGTGGAAATGATGAGATTGCTGTATATAGTAGTTCTGTGAAGTTCTAGTTTCCCCAATGTTGCTGAGACATAATCAGTAACTGTTCTCTGGAAGTTTAGTAAAAGATGATCGAAGAATCCCTTCGAAAATTCTGGGGTCGCATGTGAAGATTTTGTAACCGATGCAAAGGTAGTTTCTGTTGAAAAGATTCCTCTTGATAAGAAACGTGATATGTAGACTTATGTCTTTCTTAAGGTATCATTTTCTTTAATCCAATGAGGACATATCTTGTCATTTGCCGTCTGATTCCTTGAGCAGATGTAGCAGGAACGACTAACACTTGTACACACAGATGCTGCATGCTCGGTTCCATATCGACTACGTTTGCTGTGGCGGTTTTCGCAGTATGAGTAAACCAGTGGCAGTGGCTACAATTTCTAGGTTTATGAACAAAGATAGTCATTTTATGAAGTTGCCTCCATACAGGAACGTCTTTTGGACAATGAAGTCCTAGAATAGTCACAAGAACAGTGGATGCAAGAATTGTAGCAGAGCCTTCACGACGCGGCAACTCCAAAATAATGAGTTTATCAGATTGGAGGTCATTGCGTAATTCTTCCATTGCGACAGCAATGTCTATGCCATATAGCAAGAAACGAGTAGATAAAGTATCAGTATGTAAAGTAGCTGTTACTTCGATTGAGATAAAATCTGTAATGTGAAGTATATCATACACACAAGAAGCTGGAGCAATATGTACAATAAGATTATTATTTCTTGCTAGGCGAAGAGAAGTAATGTCTTCTAGAACTTTCAGGCATTTAGGCAAAGCTCTCTTTAATGCTTGAGGCTTAGTGGCTGCAATGCGATGACTTTTCCCTTTCAGCAACACGGTGAAATTTCTTATTCAAAAGTCTGTATCAAGACTGACAATTTCTTCCTCCTGAAGGAAAGTTGACCTTCCTGCAAATGGTGCATTAATAGAAGGAGGTACTGCCTTACTAAATCGTTTCCTCTTTGAATCACTTGGTGGTTTTGCCATTGCTTAGAGAACCACGTTTTATTTCACTTTAATGAATAAAATGTTTATGTGAATTTCTCACAAATGAAGTGAAAAACTTGGGCTAGAAAAAAATTATACCTTGACGATAGATAAATTTAAATAGAAAATATCGCTCAGTTCTATGGAACCGAAAAAAAGTTCGCTACATTTTAAATTACGTATAATCTTTTCAAAAAGGCAAAAACAATAAAAATGAAGCACAAAAATCTTACGAATTCAAAGTCGACGAAACAGGTACATTCCGTGGAAAGCTCCGCGGAGCACCGCTAACAACCGACCGCACAGGTACATGTTACTCTACACATAAAATCATATTTTTGTCTAGAGAAAATTTGTTTTTAAAATTTTGATAATATTTTCAGCAGTAAGTAGGTAATAGTAGGTATAAGGAGAGGAAATATTTAAGAATTAAAAATAAATATATTCATATAATACAAAAATAAAAAAAAAAAATATTTATTAATCATAACTTTAAAACACTACAGCTCAGTGTTAGAAAAGCAGGATAAATCAACACTGGTAATGTGTCTATAAGACAAATCCTTGCCAACAGATGGAAGCCTCCCGTCAAGGTCATTCGTCAGAGTTCTTAATGTGCACATGATTTGTATCAACTGCCCACTGGGGAGATTAATTAACGATTCATCAGACCGAAGGCAGCCTCTACAAGACCTTTGGTGTCTCTTCTGATCGAAGACATGGTGATGGTTAAGGGGGAAAATATTAACACACAGGGAAAAGAAGAAGAAAATAAAATTTATTTACCAAAGCTTTATCTAAAACCTTTCTTACATCTCTTTTTTTAATGAAAATATTCTCACTCGATATTTTATCAGTAAAAATTTCAACTGTCAAAGAAGTTATTTCATAATGAAGATTAATCGATCCTTCTTCTGAAAGCAATTGAAAGGATAATATATTTTTTACGATGTCTTTGATTTTCATCTGTAGATTTCTAATTTATCTAATCTCCTTCTTCATTCACATATGCTAAGTTCTCTGCTTCCTTCGTTTCTCCCATGAATCTGCTATAGAAACTGAATCAGCTTCAGAGACATGAAGAGGACTTTTACAACTTCCTTTCATACTCATCAGAATATTTTGTCATTATTATTTTTTAACCATCTTTGTAGTTTTGTTGCCATTTTTGACATTTCTCGTTTCTGAAACAGACGGAATGCCACTACAGTCTCAGTTACATTTCTGTTCAGAATAGGGGACGAGGGGAGGGGGGCGAGGGCGGCAAGAAACACAATCGTGCCAGGAAAATGTAAAAGGTGAAGGGAGGGCAAGCGAATGGATTTCCAATGCAGTATATCATTTCCCTCTCTGTTTTAAAAAAATTCTTGAAAAATGCAGGAAATATAAATAAGTTTAATAATTTTTGTCCCTCAGACCTTCTACTATGGCATATAAACTGACAGGCTCCTGTCAGACCTCTGTGGCAAGCAGCTGCTTGAGGGGGGATTTATTATTATTTTTTATTTATTACCCTTACTACCATGGCATGGTCTCCTGTCCCCGGGGTTGACCCTCTGCTTTTGAATAACTCCCACCCCTCGTAGATGCAGCCGTGGTTAAGAAATCTCTCTTTCTCCAAAGATTTGTTCGATAATTAATCCTTTAATTTTAATAAATTCCTCCTCTCATAGATTCATAAGTATTTGATTTCTTTTATCAATTGACACACACATTTGACAAGTGAATTTACACTGCAATTGCTACAATTGATATCCAACTGAGACTGGAATTGATAAGTCAATTAACACTGAGGTTGACATATTTCGCAAACTAATTGACACTGCAATTAAGATACTTTACAATGCAATTGACACATTTGAATATATAAGTTCAATCTCTATTTCGTAATTTAAACATATTCAAATCGAACCCTTACATGAATCGTGAATCGTCTGCATTACTATTTAAAAGAGTAACGGTTACAAAACAATTCAAAATTAATTTTCCAGTTTTTTTTTTATCAAGAATTCTCGATAAACAAGTCCCAGGTGCTATGAACATTGCAAATGTCTGTGGGTGCCATATAAAACAATATTCCTGATAAAAACCCAGGAACATCTTGATATTTCCTTGTTAAATAATAATTGTTAATTAAATAATAATTCTTAACAAGATATAAGGTACCCATTGATAAATTAGGATTCAATAATAAATGGTGCCATGACGTAGTCCACGGTCTGTGCAAGTTTCTGTTCAAGGTTGAGGAGGCTCTGTGATGTTCTCAGGGTGTGGGTCCTTTGATTTGTTCCCGAGGAAATGGGTCCTTTGATTGCGGTGACGTCACACTTGAACCAGAAGGGCTATATAGACCTACTGGACAACTATATGTTGCCTTTTGTGCAGCATTTCCACAGTGAACATCAGAATGATACCCCAATCTTCCAAGACGACAATTGTCGCGTGCAGAGGGCTCGAAGTGTGTCGGATTGACACGACGAGCATTCTGAAGCCTTCGAACATCTCGACTAGCCCGCCAAATCCCCAGATTTGAATCCCATAGAAAACCTGTGAGACTATTTGGGGCAACAAGTGAAGCTCTGTCCTAGCCATCTAGCTGAACTGCGGCATTTGCTGCTGGAAGAGTAGAAGAATATTGATGTGTACTACATCCGCACACTGGTGACATTCATGCCAGACAGGATTTCGGCTGTTATTCGGTCGCACGAAGACGTTACGCGCTATTAGGTGACATTCAGCCAGGGGTGACTAATTTTTTGTCCGGTGAGCTTATTTTCTAAGGAAATTCTTGAACATCAAAGACTCGAGACCTAACCTCCACCCCAACCTACCCCCAATTACACTAACACATGTGAAACTCCCATTGCAGATTTCTTGATACGTCAGTAAATTCCCATATATCGCTCTACGTAATAATTGTATTCATGGCTGTCTGAGAACAGGTAGAGTAATATACGTCGAAAAAATTAACAAATAGATTCACTTACTTGTGAGTAAATATTCTAATATTTCGACCACTGACTTGGGTCGTCATCCGAGGAGGTTGCAGCTTCTGTCTTTCAATATCATGAATCATTAATCGGTTTGAGTGTTAATATAAGTTATTTTTAAAAGCATTGAGTTCAGTTAAAAGTAAAGTAGTTAGGAACTTCCAAACTGTTCAAAGTAGATTTCCTTCTACAGCATATTCAGCAGCGAATTTCTTGTTTAAACTCTAATTCTTCTCTGGCACCTCAGAGGATCTCTCGAGCTCACTAATGGAGTGCTTTCCACAGTTCGGGAACTCTTGATTTAAATAATAAATTAATTAATTAGAGTCTGCCGCATCCTTATCGGATCATCACTATGACTTTCAACTGTTTGAGCAACTGAAGTACGTAACATTGCTAAATTTAGAACGATTATGCTTTTACTCAAGAACTTGGCAAGATTGTTATGTGACCTTTGATTTACTGTAAGTTAGGCTTAACTCTTGTTAAAATTTCTGATCTTTCAAGACCACACATGACTACTATGGTTATTTTAGTTAATATCTTACAAGGATAATGAGATAAGTAATAATCATCATAAATCATCCACGTCTTTCAGGAACATTTTCAAAAATAACATATATTGCTAAAAATTTAAAGCAATGAAAGGAGTAAAATTAAGCAACCAGCTGTTCTTTCCGATGGAAAAGGGAATGTATATATATATATCCTTCAACATTCTAATGCAATGAAACAAGAAAAAAGTCCCGTTTTACTTTCAGCTGTAAACGGAAAGTAGTTGAAGTGGTTTTTTTTTCCTCTACACAAAAGTACACGCACTTTCTTTGGCTTCAGAATAAATTTCTTATTTCTCGAGCAGCATGATTTTGAGAGCATTTGACCAGACCGTGACACGTGCACTTTTTGGAGCGCGCCGCGTGCCTTCCCTAGAGAGAGTTCCTTGGCAGCCAGAGCGAAATGTTCCTTCTGGAGCTGGGTCGGAGTGATTAATGTGAGAATCCAGTCTCGTGAAGTGGTTCCAACGCCTCAGGTCCTCATCGACACGACTCGCTTGACTTCAGTTGCATGCCGGGAAAAAATGACTGGTCTCAAATCAGTATAAGAAATGGAATTAATAGCGTAAGTTATTTTTTTAATTCAAATTACTAGAATTTCATACAATAAATCACCCCTTATAAGGTGAGAAATCAGAACAAATAACTGAGATCAGACTGATTCGTGAAGACTGCAGAACCCTGAGTATGTCTCAATTCAGTATCATTGTCCCATAGTGTAACTTATGCAAGTACCCAATAATTATAAGCATTTTATCACAATTATATATTTTATTTTTAACATTAGCATGCTTATTTTATTTTAAAAATGATATAGTATATATTTTAGCTATGAAATATTTATGGTTGAATCATTTATTTTATATCTCCAAAAATAATTTGGTCATTATTATTCACCTTAACAAAATTATATAGGTTTTCTGCCCAAAATGTCGCTGCAGTATTATAAGCGAGTGTGTTTATTTTTCTATGTTCTGAGATTAAAAATTGTTAGTTAAAATATGAAACAATATGATCTCATACAGAAAATATACACCGATTTCATTGAACAAAAAAGAACTACAATGTTTAAAATTGGATAGACCGAAAATGGGTACATGAATGAAAAGTAAAATACCAGAAAGATTTATATACATAACAAATGTAAACAGGAATGAGTTCAAATATCTCAACATTTATCAATTTTAAAAATTCAGGCTTAAATACCGTACATCTACAAAAATCCATTTTTTAATAATAGGAATAAAAAATATGGTTACATATTATTTCTACAAATTTAAAGCAGCTACAGGTTTAAAGATTAAATAATTGTTCACTTGATTTTACTGACTCATACAAGTCTTAAGGCAATAATTAGCAATCTTGCTTCAAATGTATTTCAAAGTGATTCGTATACTTTTAAATATTAAAACGAAAAAAGAACATAACCTTTTATATTATAGATTCAAACTGCAATCTTTAAGGTTAACTTTCGAACTTTTAGTTGGCACGAAATCCTTTCTTAGTATTGCAGTCAGACATCTTCTTCGCAAATTTTGATATTCTGGATCCAAGCGAAGAATCTTTAGGCCAATCCTATAATTCCTACCACATTCAACATTTATAAAATAACAATCATACAAATTCTTTCCTGTAAACTTGAAAATATCGCTAGCGGCAGTCACTTCTTTCATGCCTGCTCAAAGGCTTTCTGAAACTAACCTCCTAAGGGTTCTGGCAGCGCACGAAATTAGGTCAACTTGACTCAAACTGCACGATGCCACTACTTTTCTGTGGCTTAGTTGATTGGCCTGTTGTAGGAGGTGTTGGCTGGGTTCGGTGGGTCCGTACCTGAATGCGCCCTACTCCTGATAACATGTGACGTGTTTTGCCTCTGAGCTTCGTCTTCTGACCAATTCTTTCCGCGTTAATGAGCTACAGAATCCATGTAGTCAGCCAAAGAAATATTTGTTTGATGTTAGCAGACGTTAATTAAAGAAGAGTTGATTGGCGTTCGTAACTGAAGGATAAAACAGTTTACATGTTGCTAGAAAGGTTATGGGTTCATTCTTACCCGAGTCAAGACGATTTTTCCTCTATATGAAGAGTGTTATCTCTTACCGGTTGCATGTGATTTCTTATTATTATTCATAGGGGAGTATTTAAAATCAAAACACTATTTTATTCAATGCCTCCACTTCCCGTTTAGTTTTCATATATATTTATTAAGGGCTTTATCCCTGCATCCTAGGCCGCCATTGGGACACCGCCTCCTGGACTCCCACGCCATTCCCGTTATTGGCTCAGTTCGCCTCGCTACTTCCAGAAAAAAAAAGACTCATTAAACAAAATCATATCAAATTTTGTATATATGGATGATGTCACAAATGATCAAGTTGTTTTTGTAGCCAGCGAATAGGGTACAAGCACAAATCTATAAAAACTTCACAGACAGGTGATAAAATGCATACAACACACGATTGCTGTATCGTTTGCATAATAATCATAAATATCTTACATTAGGGTAACTGCATGTCTTGAAGCTTACGTCTTTCTGGGGTATTAGCATTGAAAGCACTTCACTCGATTAGAACCATTAGAACGCAACGTACGAACTGTTTACTGTGGCAGTGCAGTCAAGTTGCCATTCAATGAAAACTAATCTTCACATAATCTAGTGAAATATATTTCGAGTTATAGTCAATGGATAAAGTCCTTTGACGATAGACTAAAGAATAAATAACTATATAAACTAACGTTAAAAACTTTAATTACTCAGTTTTTAATTAAATATAATTTTAAAAGTTGATATGTAGGGAAAGCTAGAAACTAGGTCTCACACTGGTATGACGTCAGCTAACGTATCTCGTTTCTCCTCTGACAATCAGACTCCATTATACACTAACAGATATAGTGTATTATTATATAGGAGAGTTCCGAATTGACACCTTATTTCTATTTTTTAGCTTTAAAAGTATATGGTTCAGTAGAAGCCTTAGTTTGGTGCTATCTGTGTTGTTTAAAACAACAATGGCGAGCATGTTTACGCACTGTACTCTTAACGCAAATTTATATCAGTTTCAAGAATTTAACATGTAACAATTTGATACTTTACCTTTGATATGTTTTCTATATACACTAATACCCAATCTGCCGTTATTGGATATCGGACTCCTAGCAGGATTATTTTCAAGTACATTCGCGGAATCTTGAACAAAACGCTCCGGGATTGGTTGCAAAATCTTCTGAATGCAACAAAATCCACAGAGCTATTCTTGAGCAGAGCAGATGGTTCATCTCGTCAGACTGAGTGTGGAGGTTCTTAATCCTTTCATTCAAAGTTCGTTATTCCCGTTTCCATGCCTCAGACATGTGTCTTTGGCATCTAGACGAAATAGACAAGTGTTTGAAAGTAGCTGAAAGAATGCGAGGTAAGAACGGATTTTAAAGATGAATCGAGATGCGAAGTAAAAATACTTATATCAATAAAGAACAACATAAACAGTAAGCAATGGCATACAAATTCATGAATGAACAATTTGTAATGTCTCCATCTAATTTTAGCGTAGATTTTATAGATAACACCTTAAGATGCTAATCAATTGGAGATCATTTCCAATGTTTATTTTTAACTCATGAGAATGTTTTTTCATTGGTGCATATGGGTGCAGCCAGGATTACTACTACTATTTATTAATGTTCCGAAATTTCGTCTCAAATGGGTTTCGATCCGTTGTATTTTTATGTTCTCTACAGGTTACTTGGCAGCGCCTTTGCCATTAAACAATTTTTATTTTACAAATTCATAAAAATACATATGCTGATTTTAAAATTGTTCCAACCTGAAGGCGTACTTGGAATTCTTTGAAATTATGCATGCATACATATCAAAATATTACCGTATTTTAACGTGTATAAGAAACCCTCGTGTATAAGGAACCCCTTGATTTTTCATCAAAGATAATTTTATTTTAAGGTATAATCATTTATTTAAGAATACTATCCATGTATAAAAAAAACTCTATTTTTGGTACCCAATTTTTGGGGGAAAATGGGTTCCTTATACACGTTAAAATACGGTATATGCAAATGATGAACTTACAAATACGATCAATGCGAAAAATGAAGAAAACCAACTGGTAGAATGCGTTGTACTGGATTTCTTATTGGATAGTAGTGACTGAATTAAGAAGAGGAGCGATAAAATCGTCATTAAAGGCTGGGGAATGTCAAGGCAACGTGTTAAGAAAGTAGAGTTCAAGTGAGGGTTGATAGTGGAATTCAGTGATGACAAGTGGTCAATTCCAGATCTCGCTAATCATGTTGGCCGTGGTGCAAAGAAAGTAAGATGTCTGCAGAATGGCATCGGCAATCGATCAGGACTCGGGCAACCTGACGTACATCACAATGTGAGGACCGCATGGTCTAAAGGTAGGCTGTGGTAGATCCTTGTTCGACTTTAACCAATAGGAAAGATGCAATACCGAACGTGACTTAATTCGATGTCCAAGAGGATCACTTTCAGATGACTTATAGATGATGGGTTGCATTCACACTGTTTCCACCGCTCATCATTAAAGCTCATCAACTGCATCAAAATCATCGACTGCAAGTGGTATACAGATAAGGAGTGGGAAATGGAGTTGTCTTCAGTAATTGATCTGGTTTGTGTTGGCTGCGAATGATGAGCGGATTCGCATGTGGAGAGCAGCGCCTAGTCCTCAAATACCATACCAGATATCTATTCGATTTGGAGATTTTTTATATCTGACTCCTCAAGTTCCCCTCGTTTGTTGCTAATGAAGAATGTGTTGGGCGTGTTGGTGCACCGACTAAATGATATCGGCAATTCGACCAATTTATCATATCCTTCAGAAACCAACTGCAGGAATCATGTCACGTTTTCCCCCAAGATGATATCTGAAACGTATATGAGTTCATGTCACGTAGTATAACGATGTGAATTTTCCTATTAATTTCACGATGCAATCGGACAATACTACCTATTGATAACGACAAAACAAGGTGTTTTGTATACCTTTATAAGATCTTCGTCTTCTAATCCTTTACATTTATGCTACACTTCCTGAAACCACTTGTGCTATTCGACAGCGACGACTCGTTCGTTATTAGCCTAGAATATATTTCAACTGGGTTAAAATAATGTATCATCAGCACTTGATCGTCAAAGAGGCTTGTATGAAATATTCTCCAGAGTAAGGTATACTGAAGTTTGGGTTGGGTTGGGTTGTTTTACACTGAGCGGCACTTTTTTGCACACCATGGGCTAAATACTGAAGTTTGGGAAACTGCAACTCGTACATATAGGTAGGGCAGTGGCGCACTCAGGATTTAATCTTGGGAGGGGGGGGGGGGCGCTAGCCCGGCTAGGGCAAGCGAAGTCGCGCTCTGTCCGCCCGATTCGTTCACCTTGTGTTCACAGCGGCTGTGATTCCCGAGAGCTATAGGGTATTCCCACCTTATGTGACCGCTAATTCATAAATAGTATATAAATAGAAGACACAACACAACATAAATATAAAAAATGAATTTTAATTGGAAAAGATTTTTGGAAAATTTTCTATTGTATTTTTTCCTTTTTTGGGGGGGGGTGCCAGGGCTCCTTGCTTCCCCCTCTGGGTGAGCCACTGAGGTAGGGAAATCTTTTATCGATGATGTAGTGTGACTTTAGACTCTCAACAGGATGGTAGTGAGAACAGCTGCATCATAATGGTGCTCAATATTCTAGAAAACGCCTTTGTTGTGGAGCATTATTTTCGTAGATACGGGTAAAGGAAAGGAAGGAGACCAAGTGTGAAAAGTTTAATAACCACCCCCAACTAAGGTGAAGACATTGAGAGAAATTGGAACAGTGGTAGTTAAACGGAAGCAACATTCGGAAAGGAAACTGACCTTTGCAGACAACGAGCGTATGGGGGAGGTGCTTCATAAAATTCTCAGATCACCAAGGAAAAGCCAAAAGCAAAGAGCAAAAGAACCGGCTATAAGGAGAACATAGATGCAAGAATGCTTCATGACTTGGGAGATTTTTCAAAACATTTTCTAGTTAATGAGAAGTTACGAGGACTGGATATGTCAGGAAAATGTTTGTATCAAAGAAAAGATGAAAAATTGTGTTGAGCGGGGTGGGATCCGACCCTATTACTTCTTGATAGCATGCCAAGTGTTGTGACTTCTGAGCTACTAATAGTTGATCAAAATCTGCTTTATCGATGGCTTTAAAAGTTTTACCACGGAATCATCATTATGATCAGTCAGCGGAAATTATCTTGCCTGCGACGGAAAATTCTGATCAATGTAGCACTTCCCAAGTATGTGCATTGGATCACTGATAACTCAAACCTTATCTGATATGGTGATTTTCTCAAATCCAATCGCACTTTATGAATATTGCTAATAGACAAATACAGAGGAAAAATTGTCTTGAGCCGGTCAGATAAAGCTCTTTGATAACATGTCAGATAATGCTTGAAGTGTCAACTGTCTAGTACAGATACTTCGGAAGTGCTATGTTGACCAACATTTTCAGCTGCAGTCAAGACAATTCTAATGATTTTAATGAATACATGAATTTTTTCCATGGTAAAAAGTTTAACGTTATCAATAGAAGAGATATTGATCAGAGGCGGGTAGCTCCGAAGTTAGAGCACCTGACATGTCATCAGGTGGTCTGAGTCGAATTCCTCCTGATTCAAGACAATTTTTCCTCTATATTGGAGATTATTCATCGTAGTGCTGATTACCTGTGTTTGTTAGTAAAACGTTTGTTTCGGACACAAGCTAATATTTATGAAGACGAAAGTTTCCCCTGCCATATTTGGTTCTACTGTTACCAGATCTATCTGATGTATGGTATTTCATACTGTGCTTAGTGTGAAATTTGCCTTTGTGTACTCTCTGTACTACCAACAAGATGGAGCTGCAATACACATGGCAAGGATGCATTGCATGTCCTCCAGCAGCGCTTTCCAATAATTTCATCGCTATGGAAAGAAATTATTACCATTGTCTTCCAAATCACAGACCTCACCCCACCAGATGTTTAAATGTAGGGAGTGTTTAAAGATGTATCGCGACCCACTGCCTTTTGACATTTATTAACTAAAGGCCAACATTCGACCTGTATTGCAATCTATACCGTTTCAGTGCAACCAGGATATCAAATATCCATCCATAGTAAATACACTGATTACCTGTAGAAAGACTTATAATGTGATGCGCGGTTTAACTGGTAGAGCGCTCTGTCATGTATCTAGGGTGTTGCGAGTTCGATTCCCGCCGCATCAGCAATATATTTTTCCAGATGAATAATTATCCAATACCCGTCTGAGATGAAACCTGTTTGGAACGCCTTGGTTGAATTTGGGATATAAATTTGTGTAATGTCATCTGTTTCGTTTAATTTCCACTGTTGTAGTCTGCTTTCATGTTCTGCTGCAAGTACTATCTTCAAAAGTTTTTTATTCTCATTTTCGGTATATTTTATTCTGGGCATATTGTACTTCCGGAAAATAATGCGACCCTGTAAAGAAACTGGAGCTTTCCGTGCGAAGGAAAGGAAATTCTCCTCGTACTATCATATTGCGTCCAGTAGCTTAAACAGCAGGAGCTGAATATGATGGGTTCATTGATTCATGGGGTTGTCGCCAAACTCTAAGTCCGCCATCTGTAGAAAACGTTATTTACCTCTGTATATAACGTGATTCGTCTGACCATACGATACATTTCCAGTCCTCCACTGACATGACATACACCATCAGCACCTTCGAAATATTGTTTTAGAATATTAAAGGCTTTCATGTTATGGTACAATCTCTGAATTTCAAAGTTTTCGATGCTCTGTGCATAGTTCACATTTAAAATGGTTTTGAAGTACCGCTAACGGTCATCTCTCTCAGATAAACTCAGATCAGATGATGAACTGCAGCATCTCTATTTTGTTTTAGAATTCGTGCCAACAGACGCCTCTACCTATCTGTCAGATCCTTTCTTCTCCCAATTTGCGACGATTTGCTGACGTTTTATGAGACCATTGCAAGTTTCTTTGTACTTGGCATGTCGTCCTGTGGTTTTCCGTTGAGTTCCATCACCCCCGTTGTGGACGCTCCTGTCCATCGCCTCCAACGATGAGCCCATTTCGAAGTCAGTCAGATTAGTCTTTTTACACATGTAGCGTTTGACTTTGTTTTTCACCATGCTTTTACCACTCTCTTATGACTTCGTAGTGACGTAAGTGCTAAGATCGGTAAGAAATTTTAAAACATTGGTATGCTTCATGCTACTTCGCGCAAGATGCAGTGTTGATAATAATTTGATCAAGCAACATATTTATAGACAAGCTGATTGTAAAGCACTTCACACTTGAATAAGAGTGAGCACTTTCATTTCTGCTCATCGTATTGCCCTTCCACAGCATCTCCATTTACCCGATGGTGTTAAAACTGGGTATTTGGATGGCAATGCGAGGTTGAAGCCGTATAGGGGCGTAGCGAAGCACTTTCTCTGGTTGGTTGGGGGTAGAGAGAGAACGGAAAATTTCCAACTCGGAATTCAAATATTGTCCAACTGAGAAAATAAGTACTCTACATAACTTTAATTATGTCTCTGTCAGGGACGTTCCCATGATTTCGTTCCGTGGGATGTGTGAATGTGTGTGTGTGTGTGTGGGGGGGGGGGGGGGGGGGCAACTACGTAAAATTTTGCAATTTGCCTCGATTTTATGTACTCCCCCAGATTCTTCCAACTTCCCTCGATTTTGCATAATTTTATTAACAGAAAAATTGCAATTTTTTACATCTCACCTTCATTTGAGAAAATCACTTCGAATTCTGCCAAGTTGTCTCGATTTTGCCAATTGCCTTAATTTCTCAAAACCAATCGAAATTTTCAGAACTCACCTGCGTTTTACCAAGTGGCTTCGAATTTTGCTAACTAACCTTAGTTTTACAGAAAAAATCCCAATTTTTATATCTTACCTGAATTTTGCGAAGTCACTTCGAATTTTGTCAACACCGCAAAATTTTGCCGTCTCGATTTTACCAACTCTCCATAATATTATAAAAACAATTCTAATTTTTACAACTCACCTATATTTCACCAAGTGGCTTCGAATTTTTCTAACTGCCCTTTATTTTGCAAACTCGCCATAATTTTACAGAAAAGATCACAATTTTACATTTCACTTGAATTTTTTCAAGTCTTTTCGAATTATGCCAATTCCCTAAGATTTTGCCAACTCCCCAAGATTTTGTCAAGTTTCCTCGATTTTGTCAACTCCCCGAGATTTTGCCAAGTTGTCCCAATTTTGTCAACTCCCCAAGATTTTGCCAAGTTGTCCCAATTTTGTCAACTCCCCAAGATTTTGCCAAGTTGTCCCAATTTTGCTAAATCTCCTTAATTTCACAAAAACGATCCCGATTTTCACAACTCACCTGTATTTTACCAAGTGGTTTCGAATTTCGCCAACTGCTGTTGATTTTGCCAACTCCCCTAAAGCTTGTCAAGTTGCCGCGATTTTGCTCACTCTTCTTAATTTTAGGGAAAAAAAATTTCACAACTCACCTGGATTTTACCAAGTACTTCGAATTTTGCCAACTCCGATTTACTTTGGGGGTAGCCTCCCCCTTCCGCTTATAGCTACGACTTGAAACCGTCGTTATGCTATTCAAACTAATCCTGTACATTACTAGCCCGATGACATGGTGCATTGTCTTCTTAAAAGAGCTCACCACAATTGGAGAACATTAACATTGAAAAATGTACTTGATCTGCAACAAAGTTCAAGTAGTTCAAGAGAGGTAACTTTTTTTAGCTTGCGTGCGAAAGATAGCTAAAACAATTAATTTTTTTTCGTGTGTCAATGTTTTTTCACACATAAAAATATTTTTTTTCCTTATCATATAAGTGATTACTTAATTTTGCTTATAACATCATTTTATTTTAGGATTTACTCAGAAAAACATAAAATATTCTTTTTCGATTTTGAGAGACCAACAACAGTTTTATTTTTTATAAAAAGGAAAAAAAAAACATAATGTAAATAAAATTATATTCCACTCATTTACCGTATTTCTTCAATTTTCTAAGACGCACTTTTTTTCCCTATTTAAACTGTCTCTAAAAACAGGATGCGTCTTAGAATCGATGGCGTCTTAGAAACGCAGGTTTTTTTGTGTTTTTTTTCCGAATTTTCCCGCGCTTTGCACACTGCACCACACGTTTCGTTTTTATGCGGAAACCCCGCCTCTAAGTTTAACCGTTATCGCATTCTCGAATTCCATTGGAGAATAAAGTGGCGTGGTGTTCTTTCCAAATGTGAAGCCGCCGTTATTTCGTTATAGTGGAGCTGTGTGAGTGAATTATAGTGAGCTTGCAACCTGGGTGTTGATTGACAACCTTCCGCTGACACCTTCCGGAAAAATTAAGAAAGCGCCGGCATCAAAATTGGCGGAATGGGTATCAACAGCTTGGAAGCTAATCCCAGAAAGAATAGTGCAGCACTCAGTTAAAAAATGTTGCATCACCAACGCTCTCGATGGGTCAGAAGACTATATATTATGGGATAATGAAGATAAAGACGGCTCAGAAGAATCACTCTGATATTGATTCAGAAGGAAGTGATGAATAGCATACTTACTGATAAATAGATACTATTGTTGCTAGTACATTGAATACAGTTATAATAAAAATATTTGTTAGACATATTTTAGCGATTTATTTTATTTTTTTCCTTAGAATCAAAGCTTTTTGTCTGTTGGTGCTGAAATTAAGGTGCGTCTTACAATCGATGGCGTCTTAGAATTGAAGAAATACGGAAGCAATTTTCAATTAAATGAGAAAGAACACAAAATAACAAATATATGTTTACTTAATACTAAAGAATCTCAGTCATATTTTTGTTTCGTATCATGGATAACAATTTTTATATGTCAGGCTTATACATATTTCGCCGCTTCTAGTGCTATGCAAACAGCACAGACATCATCAGTTAATTCATTTCGTCAATCTGAATTAATGAAGTTCATGGTAGAAAACATAACTCACACGAATAAGTGAATAATAAAATAGGACAGCTATTTATTGTCTTTTAAAAATAAAATTTCAGGTATTTTATTCCATGATTTTTAGCACTTTATTTTCATCATTATTTAGCGTTGATTCTGTTAATAAGACTGCTCTCAATAATTTTGAATTCTACCTTTAAATCTATAAACGTCTGCTTCTACAAGTTCATTAAATTGAATTGCATCTCAACCAATTGCATCTCAAAATCAGTTAAAAGGATGTTTTATAAATTTCTATGCTTTTTTAAATTCCCTGAATTGCAAAAGTGACAATAAAACTCACTCTAGATTTGCAGATCTGATGTCATAAAATGGTTTTACAAATGTATTGATATCTAATTCCTCATGATTTTGGGGATAAACATTATTTGTTTCGCTGAGTACGCATGCGTGCTATAGGTTCACCATGCCAGAAGTACTCTATTGCCTTCATACTTTGTCACACCTACATCAGAGAATCTAACACACATCCCCAAAACAATATTTCGAGTCCATGACCGGGGAGGAGGGGATGATGTCATTCTATCTGTACAATGAACATGGGAGCTATTTCAAGATTGCTGTTTTCGTCGTAGGCTTAACCGTCAATTTGCATGTTTGCAAAAGGAAACATAATTCAATTGGACCACCAGACCATTTTACAATCGTTCATGCTTACCGTTCCCGATATTGCTCATATTGTACTTTTCAGTGCTGAGGTATTAGGAGAGGATATTGTTGCGGATATTGTTCGATATCTTAAAGATTGAAAGCTCAGCGCATTGTGCTATCGAAAATCAGTAGTGACTTACCTTTTACACTTATGTTCCCCATTAAACATGCATCCTGACTTGTTTTTTTAATCACGTTTTCAAAAAAAAAAGGTAAAATGTTTTTTTTTCAGAAGAACGAGATAACAGTTTCACTTTGTCGTCTGTCTGTCTTTCGGTCTGTAGACATCAAACATTTTTGTTTATAGGGATAATTAAATTTTTTTTGTTCGATAGGCATTGATATAATATTACGATTAGCACTTACGAAACTTTCCTACAGCTATAATTGCGCTCTCGAAATGTAGAAAAATTTGAAAATTCTGAATTTTCAAAGGAATATTGCAAACGACGTATTTATGCAATAAATTTTGGATTTCGGAGGTGGAATGGGAAAAAGCTGTCTCCATGGGGAAAATGAGTTGACTTCTTAGATCCCGGGTGTGGGGTGGGAAAACGCAACCTTTTGTGTTTTAATAAATAATTATTTGCTTTTAGAGGTAAATTAAAAATTCTTTTTGAGTTGAATAGGTATTGATGAGCTATTACGATCTGTAATTTCTGAATATCATAAAAGCCATAAATGTGCCCTCTAACATCGAAAAAAATCAAATATTTCAAAATGTTTAAAGAATATTACAAATGATGTATTAATGCCAGAAATTTATAATTTCGGGATGGAATCTGAAGGTCATGAAGTTTCCAATGGCAGCATTGAGTTGACCTCTAACCCCAGGGTGGGTGAGAAACGAAACTGTTTTTTTTACAGATAATTGGAAAACTATATTTTTAGTTGGATTTGTACTAATGAAATGTTAAAATTAGCGTTTTTAAAATACTTAGGTATTTTTAATTAATATCACTAGAGATCACTAATTATGAAAACGGCAAAACTTTTATGGTAGAAATTTAAAATTTCAGCGGTAGAGTGTGAAAAGATTGACAGCAATAATCTGGCCCCTTTTCTCAAAGGGGTATGATAAAAGCCCCTTCTTAAATTTAAGAAATAAAAGACAAATGCTTCTTGCGTTGCATATTTACAATTAAAATACAACTCTTTGCATTTCCTCCATTATCCCTCAGCTCAAATTATGTATAACTACCGAATGAAAAAGTGTTTAAACGATAAACTTCGTTCTCTTTCGAAACGAGAACTCCATCTGCATAAGAGGCGATATGCGCTCTTCTACTAATCTTTATATGTGCAGGCTTATTTTTGTACAATTTCCGAAGATTCTTAAAAGTCACAGCTGCAACCCATATTTCTATTTAATACACATAATCGTAATATAAAAATGGATACAACAATGAAGTTACAAAATCGTGTAACAGACCTAGTGATATCTATATATTGTTACAACAGATGAACGAGCTACAATGGCATGGACAGGTGTATCATGAACGCTCCTCTGTGCTTAGCGTGACGATTTACGTTATAAACTGTTTAGAACGAGAATGCTTGGAAAATAGTAAGAAGTGTGAAAAAAAGCTAAGAGATAGAGGAGTAGTAAAAGGAAGAAGGAGATAAAAATTAGTGTTGTGTAATGCTATATAAAAGGATTTCATCTGAAATCAAATAAGAGCAGCTTATTTGATTTAATTGCTCTTATTTGATTTAAGATGAAACATGGTTCCGTTGGAGAAGAGGAATCAACGGTGAGTTTGCTATTGGGTCCTCTATCAGGGGAGATTAATGTTAAACGTTTCACATATATAAGGTAAAAGTATTGTTAAGTTTATTTAATGTCGCAAATGAGATTCAATACAAAGTGGTTTGTCTTTATGTTGAGAGGAATAGAAGTACTTATGTTTAGATAAAATTGATTAATTTGTAATAATATTGTGTCATTGTAATAAATTACCTTATTCATACTTTAGTGGTATACATATGTGCTATTTATGAACGCACGCTAAACTTTCATCTCTTTGAATACATAACAATATGCTAAATAAGTATGTCCATCTCTGTGTTGGTATAAAAACTTCGAAAATAATTTTTACTGAATTAAATTTCTTTTATATTGCCATTATATGTTGATTATTCGCAATAAATTAATTTCATACATGCTAAAACACATATTTATGCATTTTTAGGCGATTTTGTGGTATATCATAGTTAAAATAAAATTCGTTTTTTTTCTTTTACATCATACTTAATACTATCATAGTTTTACTTTATATCATTTCTAATATTTTCATTCTCTTTATTTGTATCATTCCTAATACTATCATTGTCCATTATTTCGTTCCTAATAGTATCACTGTCTTTCTTTGTATGACTTTTAATACTGTCATTGTCTTTTTATCATTCCTAATGATATCTTTGTCTTTTTGAATCATTCCTAATGCTATCATTGTCTTTTTTTCCGTCATTCCTAATACTATCATCATTTTTCTAGGCATCATTTCTTATAACAGTATTTTCTTGCCGTATGTCATTTTTAATGCTACATCACAAATATTCCTCTCAATGAAGTTTTTTTGGCGTTATTTTGTATCATTTCCATTTGTTTACAGTGTTCGTTACCAATTGTAAGTTCCCCTGCTATTTACAGAAGTGTGTCATTGTCTTTGAAGGTGATTATGGAACCTCCAATCATTTTTATACCGAGTAAAATATCTAAAATTTATTTCTCTTGATCCAATACGATTACGATGAAAAAAATCCTTTACTTCCTCTTTCCCAGCTTATAACTTCTTTTTCATCAAATATGGGTTCTTAACAAAAATTGCCTTTAAGTTGAACATTTAACAAATCAACGCATTTAATTTCTTACCTATTCAAACAAAATATATTAGGCACTTATACGTCGTCTCTTCTTTAAAAATACAAAATTTGTCTCACTTAAAAGCATCATTATCTTTAGTGGCTGGCAACACTGATTGCGAAGTGGGAGAAAACATGTAACAGTAACCTAAAAAAAGGATGCATAATAACATATTATCTTGATAATGATTTTAGTGATCTTTTCTTTCTCCGCTTGATGATAATACTGCAATGATAATTATTCTAAAAGCAGCACTAATAACACTGGTTTTCAAGATTTTTATAACATGAACAAATGTAGCTGCCTTTAGCTATTTTTCAGGTGATGAATTCAGATCTGGCCTTAAAAATGGCTAGCACGTCACGTTTTAATGTTATTGGTCATTTGATTCCTATTAACATCTTCCTATACCAACACCTCCAGACAACTGGGAGGATACTAGATATTTTACTTTTAGTGGCTGGCAACACTGATTGCGAAGTGGGAGAAAACATGTAACAGTAACCTAACCATAGACCGCCATTCTTATTGTTTACATTGTAGGAGGAACACGTGCTGTACGTTGAAGAATCAATTTTGGCGTTTAAATGGTACAAAGGCAAGCGTCGCGGATATGTTAATGTACCAGATAAGTTTTATTATGTGTGTGGAAATTATTTTTTTTAAATCCCAGGGTCGTTCTTTGATAAAGATTGCGAAGAAAGCTATAGCTTATATTTTGGATGTCATGTTGGAGATCACGACAAAACATGGGCTCCACATGTGTGCTGCATTTCGTGCTTTGTTGGCCTGAGTGAATGGTTGAAAGATACGATAAAATCCATGATACCCTTTGAGGTTCCAGTGGTTTGGCCTCAGCCAACTAGTCACTTGCATGATTGCAATTTTTGTTTAACTAAAGTGTCGGGCTTTTCAAAAAAGAACAAAAGCAAAATACAATATCCAAATGTGCCTTCAGCCATAAGGCCAGTTCCTCATGGAGATCTTCCTATACCAACACCTCCAACCAACTGGGAGGAGATGGGTTCACTTTCATCAGAGAAAGACTTTGAGACACATATAGATCCTGATCCTACATAAACCCCTAAAAAGTTAGACGAGCCTCATCTGATTCAGCAAAATGAACAAAATGATCTTGTTCGAGATTTAGGACTTTCCAGTCAACAAGCTGAGGTTTTAGGTTCAAGACTTCAAGAGTGGAATCTTCTTGCCAAGGGTACCAGAGTTTCTGTGTTCAGAAAGAGAAATTTGGCTATATCTGCTTATTACGAGATGCGAGATAGTTTATGTTTCTGCACAGATATTTCAGGGCTGATGAAAGAAATTGGAACAACTCACGACCCTAAAGAATGGCGTCTGTTTATAGATTCGTCAAAATTCAGCTTAAAAGTTGTCCTTTTTCATAAAGGAAACCAAAAGCCTTCCATTTGAACGACACACGCTGTGGGAATGAAAGAAACCTATGAAAGAATGGAACAAGTACTCACTGCTATAAAATACAACCAGTTTAAATGGACAATATGAGGTGACCTAATAGTCATATCTTTCTTGCTCGGGCTTCAAGAAGGCTTCACAAAATTTTGCTGTTTTCTATGTTTATGAGACAAGTGGGGCCCAGAAAGGAACACTACAAATCAAAAGACTGGTCCAAAAGAAATGTTTTTATTCCTAGAAAGAGTAATGTGATGTATAAATCTCTAGTTGACTCCTCTGATGTGCTGCTACCACCACTACACATCAAACTTGGGCTTATGAAAAACTTTGTAACGCTATGCACAAAAGAGGTAAAGAGTTTTTACACTTGAAGAACAATTTTCCGAAACTAAGTGATGCCAAACTCAAAGAAGATCTCTTCGTTGGTGCTCAGATCAGGAAGCTACAGAATGATACTTACTGTGAGGAAAAACTGAATATTCACGTCTGTGGTCCAAGGTTTTCTGGAGAATCACAAAAACTACCATCCGCTCGTTCAAGATCTCAAAAACTATGAAAATCTTGGCTCCCGAATGTCTTGAAGATCCATTTCTTGCACACGTATCTCGACTACTTTCCCAAGAACTACAGTGATGAGCAAGGGGAAAGATTACACCAGGATATCCGAATCGAGGCAGGTGGACCCAGCAATGATGGGTGACTTCTGCTGGTTCTTGCAGAAGGAAGATACCTCAGCACATAAAAGACAAAAATGAAATTCTTGTAAAGAATAAAAGATCTTTAGCCATGACTTCTTATTTTACGTTTCAATATTATTTCATTCGTTACTTTATATTCAGTGGTCTATAACTATGATGTTTCTATTTTTTTTCACTGTAGTCATGTAATTAATTAATGAGTTTTAAGTTGCAATTTAATAAAATAGTCACATTTATTTTCATTTTCCAGATATGCGTATTCAGTGAAATTTGAAATACGTCAATCGGTAATTTAAAAACAATTATACGTGCTGCAGATTTTTCACAGCCATATTTGAATTCAGCATCCCGAAATTAGTTAAAAGCATCCTATAGGAGCAATGTTATAAAAAAGTTGCAATTTGTTGTTTTATGTAATGGACCGAAATCCATTCCAATTCATATCAGCTAAGAATATTAATATTTTGGTTATCTCTAGGAATTATAAAGGAAGCATCATTTCCTTTACACGTCTGACTACTCCCATTGCTTTCATGGATCTTCAGATGCAATTTTAAATAGTGCATTCTTTAACAAATGTGTTTGCACTGATGCTCTTTTTAACAGTGCTTTTAACACTGTTTAAATTACATCCATTAATCCCCATATGATTTAGTTCACACTTCTGAGTTTCAATAGTACCTTTAAATTAGAAGCGAGCGTGGCTCAGTCGGTAGCGCTTCAAGCTCATAATCTGCAGTTTCCAGTTCGAGTCTCAGCTGGGCAGCGTTAAGATTGATCACCGCACAACTCCCCGCTCTGCCCATGGTCAATAGGGGGACACCGACCGGCTTGGAAAGGCTGCCGTCTGTCAGGTGAGAATTAAAGCCAAGGCTGTGTGCGGGAGAGCTATGCCCTGTGCACGTTAAATAACACGCTGAATGGGCTTGATGGGAAGCTGCCATCTGTCTCCCAGCAGCTGTTACAGTGGGTCCTTTCCCCCAACCTTCTCTGAGTCTTCGGTGTCCTCGTGATCTGGCCATTTAGCCCGTTGTGTACAAAAATGTACCGCTCAAAGGTAAAACAACCCAACACTTAAATTAGTGGCTGTCTTTATTTGAGAAATTTCTAACAGTATTTTCGAAATTTAACACAAGTGTTATACCTTTTAATGGCCATGATAGAAAGTACATTCAATTTTATCGTTTCTTAGAAAACCTCAAATGATTCTTTTTCGGATGGAAAACGATGTTACACCATTGAAATTAGAAGCGGACATACGTGGAATAATTAGGATAATTTGTATCGCACCTGGCATTATATTAACAAACCAAGAGACTGATATTTAGCAAAGTAGGTCAATTTTTCCTCCCGCTTCTCGAATTCTGCCTCTCCAATCAGTCGTTTATCGCGCCTAATTGAAGAAGGTGCTGCTGACTCTTAATATAGGTGCTAATGGGCATTCAGCTGATGACATGTAATAAAGTTAATTTTCCGCATCAATAAATATCTTTGTAGGAAAAAAATAAATATAAAGGTTATTCATCGATATCTTGTACTTCTAAAAATATACACAAATAGTTACTTTCTCATATGGGGGAAAAATGATCTTTAACTCTATAAGTTTACAGAGAAAACTGTCTTAAGCTGAGTGCGATTCGAACTCCTAAAAATCTATCAGTTCTCTTACCTTTAAGATACCCATCACCAAGCAACACACCTTTCATTAACAACTATGAATATTGTAAAATGCAATCAAATATTAAAAGTATTTTGACTGGAAGTGAAGAGTCCGATTGAAAGAAATATCTTTGTCTTTGGTCGATTAATAAGGTTAACACTCTAGTTTCATGACAAGTCAATTACAAAGAATTGTTGGAACAGTAATTTTCTATTAAAATATCGCAGGTGAATTTTAGTAGCTCAACATTAGAGTACCTGGAATAGTATGAAGAATTTCGTGTGTCCGTATGCCATCCAGCTGGAGGCTATTTTAACTCTATGCTTCACAGAGTCACCTTGTAAGTGTTGATTTCCAGTAGCGATTGGTCTTGGTGTCTGATTTTCATTTGTGTTTTAATCTTATCAGGTCTTGGTGCCTGGCAGTTTTTCGAATTTCTTTTTATTTCGTTTTCAAAAAATAACGAGATAATATTTTCATTTTGTCGTCTGCTGTCCTTCCATCTGTCACTGTAGATATCGTATACTTTTAGGGGTTAAAAAAAATTATTTATTATCGCACCTTCTAAAAATTTTGAAACTATTATTACGCCCTCTAACAAAACAAAAATTTGAAAAAATGCAAATTTTGAAATGAATATTACAAAAGAGGTTTCTTGGCTAGAAATTTGAAATTTTGGTAGTGGAATGTGCAGGTCATCAGGTTTGAATCGGGGTCATTAAGTTGACCCTTACCCCCAATTTGGGTGGAAAAGGTAACTTTTTGTTTTAAGTGATAATTGGAAAATTCTTTTTCAGTTCGAATGGCACTAATGAAATATTGAAATTGGCATTTTTCAAATCCTTAAGTAGTCTAAATTTGAATCGTTAGAGGTCACCAAATATGTAAAGGCAAAACTTTTGAAGAAGATCGCAAGTGATTTGCTTATAGTAAAAATATGGAATTTCGATGGTGAGGTGTCAAGAGATATTCTGCTCACAACAAAAATCTGACCCCTGTTTTCAAATAAATGTGAGAAAAACAACTTTGTAATTTTAAGTTTTTCATTTTCATTATCTTGGGAGCTATGTAACAGATGCTGGTGATGTGCGGCATGAGATTAACAGACGGATAAGGATTGCTGCCGGGACTTTTAAGAATCTATGGAGAGTGTGGAGAAATAGGCGTATACACCTAAAGACTAAAATTGGACTGTATAATAGTTTGGTCCTTTCTAGTGTTAGTTATGGTAGTGGAACTTGGACGCTTTGTAAACAGGAAACTAGATGATTTTGATTTTAGATGCTTACGCAGTATCTTGGGCATTAGGTGGTTCAAATTTGTAACTAATGATGAGGTTAGGCAAAGGAGTTGGCAACCTCCTTTAAACAGCATATTGTGCGGAGAGAGACTCAGCTGGTTTGGCCATGTTGCCGTATGCATCACTATAGATTAGGTAATAGGATTATGAACAGGGTGCCAAAAAACTTCAGAATTATGTGAAGACCTAGGATGCGGTGACAGACAATGTCAAATAGGATCTTGTTAGAATTAGTGTACGATGGCCAGATGTAGCAGATGTAGCTCAGGACATATATACTTTTGGAGAACTAAATTGCACAATCTGGTTGGATCTCCGTAACCCGTGGCTGCTAGAGGATGATGATGATGATTTGCATTTTCTGAATCATTTTATTTTTCACATAAATTTTTTATGGAGAATAAAAAGTAGGTGAAGAAAAATAATTCATTATCTTTGAAAACGAGATTCCCATATTCGCCAGAGGAGTTGTCCAGTTTCATCTGTGATCCACACACTTCTCCATCGGCTACTGGAATAACCAACGACACATGCAGTTTCGGAGAGGCAGGCACCCGCATACCTGGCACAAGCACTCTTCGAGAGTTAGCGCAAATGTTGAATTTAGGTTGGAGTGGAAGCCGAATCCTCAACTTTCCGAAAACACACCACGTGATATTCCTTTGAACTTCCCATCGCAATCCAGTTCCAGCTAATGGGAGATTATAAATCTGATTCTATGATCAGGAGAACTGTACGCTGAAAGATCTTACAGTCGAATCAACTTGTAACAAATTAGAAGGGACAGCAGGGAAACTTCGTTATATCCGTAAATTCTCTATCTCAGAGGTTCTCTACGTGTCATACGCGGTAAAAGTTTTTGGGGTACGTCGTGAGAGCTGAAAAGTCGCTAGATGTAGTAACAAAGTCGCTAAGTTGGCAACACTGCTGTGCAAAATGTCATTTTTTGTGTTTATCGATATATGTAATTTACCAATACAAAATTTAATGTGTGTTTGTGTATATATATATATATGTTTTATTTTATTCCCATTGTTATACTATAACTGTAGTTTTATCTATCTATACAAGGGGTACTCCAGTTATATACTCATTTCCAGGGGGTACGTGAAGCATAAAAGTTTAAGAACCATTGCTCTATCTGAAGCATCGATCGGAAGGCTATATAGAAAGGGAATTATAGTGTGCTTAAGCATAAAAAATCTGGGCTAAAAGTAAAAATAGTAAGACTATTTAAACATAGAAAGTAAAGTCTACTTATGTGTTTTTAATAAGCCATGAATACCGAACACTTCTTTTTGCTTGCAGCAGTAAACCATTCAGAAGTAAATGTTATAGCTCTGGCTCCTACTACCCACTAGATAAGAATCTATAGTTATCTTCAACATCCAGGTATAAAGTCAATCATAACAGCATCTCTTAATCTTGCAAGTTCCGCTAACTTTTCATTTTTTTTTTATAAAATTGTATAAACACCATGCATGAAATTCCATACTCCTTGATACAGTTTTTTATTGTCCTTTCTCACATTTTGTTTAATGATTTCACCTCTCTGTTCCCAATTTAGAATTTTTCGTTTTTGGGACAATGCGAAACTGCTTAGAGATCACCGTCAAACTGTTCACTTGGTGAAGAAAGAAAACAGAATGCTTTGCTTAACACAAATTCCAGAATTCATGAAAGACATGGTGAACAATAAATGTTTTGGGAGTCATCGTTTTCTGGCTTAACACCTCCATAATGAAATTCCTAAGAGAGTTGTCTTCTTATTCTCTAGCTATTCAGGAATCCTGCAGGAATGCACGTTAGCTGTGTGAAGTCAGCAGACTGACAAACAAGAACAATTAATTTTCTTTGTTGATATATCAACTGTTTTAATATATACAGCACTTTTTGAATCTATAATTTGATGTGGAATACACTTTATGAGCAGCCTTTAAGACAGAATTAAATAAAAGTTCTTAATCAATACCCTACTAGTCCTAATAGAAAGTTAGTTGCTGATAAGAATCTTTGGCTGACAAAGCTGAGGAAGCAGTTAGATAACACAACAGCAGTGAGCTGTACCAGGTAGTTAATGTTTTCTGTGGTAGAAAACGGACAGGTATATAGGGATTGAAGGAAAAACAAGGTAAGGTTATAGAAGGTGAGGATTCTGTCACGGCTAGGTGGGCTGAGCATTTCAGTAATGTTCTAAACAATGTGATTAGATCTACTTCCATTGTTTATAACGAAGACAGATGCATTACTGGCTTTAATGTTGGCCATGTAACATAGTGTAAAGCTATTTTGGCTGTTTCTAAACTTAAACTACATAAATCCCCAGGGAGAGATGAAGTTACTTACAGAAATGCTTAGAGCTGGGAACTTTTCGATTACCAAATGGATGAATGAAATTTTGTATATGTCTTATGATAAAGGCATGGTTCCTAAGGACTTGACTAGGTCATTATTAACCCTATTTGTTAAAAATGTAATTGCAGTTCTTGTGATATCTATAGGGTTATCAGCCTACTTTCAGTTCTAGACAAAGTTCTTTGCATGATTGTGCTTAATAGAATTAAGAATATGGTTGACAAGACAATTGCGTGATGAGCAATGTAGATTCAGATGTGGTAGGGGATGTGTGGATCAGATATTTTCACTTAGGCAGATTCTTGAGAAATGTTTAGAGTTTCAGAAACTTATTATCTAGAATGGTTATTTTAGAGTGGTTACCTTCTTTATAGATTTCAATAAGACTTTTCACTCTATTGATTGTCATAATTTGTGGTTGATCGTGAGATCATATGGTATACTTGGCAAGTTAGTTAAAATAATGAAAGTTCTCTTTAATAACATCGAGTAATGTGTGAGAGTTGGTAAATCTTGTAGCAATTGGTTTAGCATTGCTTCTGGTGTTCGACAAGGTTGCATTTTGTCTCCTTTCCACTTTAGTTTTGTTATTGATTAAGTTACAACAAAAATTACTGCAAGGGAAATATTTTGGGCTGAATGGTATAGAGATCTAAAAATTTCAGATTTAGATTATGCTGATGATAGACTTTTTGGTAAATGATGTTTATGAGATGAACTCTTTCATTAGAGTTGTTAGTGAGAAACAGAAAGTAACCTAAAGTGATGAAAATTGGTCAGGCAGACTGTGATTCAGTTAATATGAATAATTTAATTCTTGAGCAGGTGTTTCAGATTAATTATCTCGGGAGCTATGTAACAGATATTGGTGAAGTGCGTCATGAGATTAACTAACGAATAGGGATTTCTTCCGGGATATTTAAGAATCTATGGAGAGTGTGGAGAAATAGGCGTATACACCTAAGGACTAAAATTAGACTGTATAATAGTTTGGTTCTTTCTGTAGTTAGTTATGGTAGTGAAAAGTGACCCTCTGTAAACAAGATAACAGGAAACTTGATGCTTTTGATTCTAAATGTTTACGCAGTATCTTGGGCATTAGGTGGTTCAACTTTGTAAGTAATGATGAGGTTAAGCAAAGGAGTCGGCAACCTCCTTTAAGCAGCATATTGTGCAGAGAGAGACTCCGTTGGTTTGGCCATGTTGCCCATATGAATAATTATAGATTGGCGAATAGGGTTATGAACAGTGTGCCTAAAGGCTTCAGAAATAGGGGGAGACCTAGGATGCGGTGTGCAGACAATGTCAAACAGGACCTTGTAAGAATTGGTGTGCAGTGTGTAGATGCTTGGACATATTTGTCCAAGTAACTCAGGACATATTTGCTTGGAGAATTAAACTGCACTGTCTGGTTGGACCTCCGTAGCCCATGGCTGCTTGAGGATGATGATGATGAGAAGAATACATATTAGTCTGTTAAGAGTATTCTGCAAGCCAGAATTTAAAAACTCTCTTTAAACGATGATATTTTGGGATATTATTGGTTTGATTGGATGATATTTAGATGATATTTTTGGTTTGTTCAAAATTTTACCCATTTATATGCGTTTGTTTGTGCTATCAATAACATTTTGATAATAACTCTAATTAAAATATTTGCCACGATATGTTTACGAGACAACAGACTAAAGGTTATTAAAGCAGCCAAAATGCGATAATAATTTCGAACAAAATTTATCATACCTACTTAGCACATACCTTATTTACGTAGCTTCCTTTTAACTTCTATTTAACTTGTCTTCTTAAGAAATGGTGAACTTGAAAAGAATTTTTGACGTTAGGAAAATTTATTTGATTGGTTGGTGAAAAAGTGTTGTTTTGAATCAGAAAATTTTATCGTGTCATTGTTTTTTTTCCTTATGTTTGACTTCTTCTTCTTTTTTTCACGTTATGATACTCATGTCATCGAGCTAATATTTTGCTAAAATCATAAACATTTCCGCTGATACGCTTCGGTTTTGTGGGAATTTGTATTTAAAATAAATGTACAGATGACAAATTGAAATAAATTTTAATTTAATTTTTTTTAGTTTATTACTTTTCTTTTACCCATGTTCCGAACAGCAATTTTCCCCACACAAGGACTTATAGAAATCTGTGGGAAGGTGATTTACAGAACAGGTGTTGAAAAGAGTTGTTAGCATCCCGTCAAATCATCCAGGGTGTTCGTTAACGTGAACAGGATATAGCTCTCCTGCACAAATTTTGAAAAGTACGACGGTGTCCCCTTTCTCACCCAGGGAGGAGTGAGGGTTTAGCACAGATAAATCTCAATACCGGAACATCTGGAACTGGAATTTGGAAACCGCATGTTAACCCCCCCCCCCCCCCGCAAATGAAGCAGAGAAAGTGGTAGATTTTGACTCGTTCGTGAGCTCTGACTAAATATAAAAAAGTAATAAATACCCCCTCAAGCAGCTGCTTGCCACAGAGGTCTGACAGGAGGCTGTCAGTTTATATGCCACAGTAGAAGATCTGAGAGGATGGCAGGACCTCAGCAGAAAACAACACGAACACTGACTAATGGATATTTAATCACGAAAAACGATTCGCTGTATCAGTAAAGCGCAGAAAACGTATTCACAATAAAATCTGCATAAAAATAGTATTAAAACTCAAATTAAAGGGGAACGGAATTTGCATTTTTATTTCCGTAATTTCGTTATTATTAACTTCGTTATAACAGGTTTGCTGTATATATATAAAGTCAAGCAGATAGAGTAATCGGTGATAAATTCAAGAAGAGTTACTGATAGGTGATGTCTGTTACGTTATAATAATTGTGTGATCGATTTCCATTTATGCTCTAACACATTTCTCTTCACCTACCATTAGTAAACAACTTCATCCTCATCATCAGAGGTAATGAACCAGAAGTTGGTCAGTAGAGTCATTTGCTTTGTGAAAAAGTCCAACTACATTGAATAGAATGTTTTTCTTTTTGCCAGATTGTTGGGATGGCTTTTGTTTTGGTAGTAAAATAGATTTCCTGTTAGTCATTCATAAAATAATGTTGTTGAAATGAGGTAAAAGACCTAAGTCCTGATTTGATCTGGCTATTGCTCTGATTCGTCACTTATAGCTGATAGTCATTCAATGATTTTCCAGTTCTAAATGTAGTAAAGGCCCAGAACCGTAGAAAGGATATTGACAGGAAAGTGGGCAAAGTGACAGGAAAGTGGTTGTTTGGGATGGTTAGTTTTATTTTTGTTTAGTCCTTAGAAAGACATTTTGTGCCCTGTTGAAGGAATATTGGCATGTGGCTAGCTGTATATTTGTTTAGTCCTTAAATGCAAGTCCTTGAAACGAGTCCGTTGAGTTCGTGAGGGGAGTCCTGAAAAGGACAGTTTTGAATTTTTGTTTTTTCGTGCTGTGAAACTGAGAAGGAATGAGGGTGCATTGCTAAGTAAAATTTTTTAGTTGATCTCTGCAGCGCTGTGATTTTTTTAGGGGGGTGGGGGGGGGGAGAGAACGTTAAGCAGACGTGTCCAGAAAACAGTGGTTAACAAAACATACAAACATAATAATTTTTTTCAGTTATCTCGTAGATATACAATCAAAAGTTTTCAATTAAGAGATACTATTTCTAAATTTATACAATCAATAGATGCTGTCTCTAAATTTCTGTAATCAATAGATGCTGTTTCTAAATTTCTGCTATCAATAAATGTTGTCCCCAAATTTCTGTAATCAATAGATGATGTCTCTAAATTTCTGTAATCAATAGATGCTGTTTCTAAATTTCTGCTATCAATAAATGTTGTCCCCAAATTTCTGTAATCAATAGATGATGTCTCTAAATTTCTGTAATCAATAGATGCTGTTTCTAAATTTCTGCTATCAATAAATGTTGTCTCTAAATTTCTGGAATCAATAGATGCTGTCTCTAAATTTCTGCAATCAATAGAAACAGTTTCCAAATTTCTGCGATCTCTAGATGTTGATCTTTCAAAATTCGTCCAATTGCTGCACACTGCATTAGAAGATTTGTAGGAATCGAAGAACAATTTTAATAAATTCAGTGAAAGTGCACAATAGACGGCATTAATGTGGAGCGCTGAACTTATATTGCAGATTTCTCGTGTACCTAGAATCAATTGTATTGGTGGTGAGTTATGTGAGTACCAGAGGCTTGAGAATGAACAAAATGGTTTCGAAATCGAGGTATTCAACTTTACTTTCGACAGAGCCATTATGGAACTCAAAAGACTTTTTAAGAGTTTAAATGAGATCTCTGACACTTCATCGTCCTGCATCCAAAAACTTTACAATCAATAACTGATGAGGAGTTAAACGAAGCTGCAGAGCTTCCCGAGAGAGAATATAAATCGAATAAAAGTATTCATTTGGTGTTCAGCGTCTATAATTTAGAAGTAACTTGAAACTGGATATAGGTAACATTTCTACTATAAGGGAAGAATTTATTGATTATTCGAAACTACTCTCTTATTTCAGCTTTTTCACATATGTGTACTGCTCTTTGCTGTTTCTAACGTCACTGGTAACCGTAGCAACATCGGAACGTTCATTTTCCAAATTAAAATTGATAAAAGATTATCTCAGAACTAAAATGACAGAAGAAAGGCTATCAGAATTTGACCTTTTAATCTAGAGAAAAATCAATGAGCACAAAAGACATTTGCAGAAATTAAAGTAAGGAAAGTAAAAATCTAGGCTGAGCCAATAAAATTAAAGTTTCTTTCATTAAAATAATTTTAATTTGCAGTGGCGGCTGGTGACTAAAATGTTTGGTCGGACATTTTACTACTACAGGCAAAGACCGGATGTTGAAAAATATAGGGGAAATGCCTGATATTCAATTGAGTCGAATAGGACCGAATAGGACTGACGATTCGAAATGCATATATCCTTTTTTCCCCCAGCTATTCCAAAAAGACATTATTTAACAAAAATATTAGGGGAAAAAAAAACTCGAAAAGGTGTTCTTTGCCTTTCCATTTATATTTAGAATTTTGTCTCTCCAGTGTATTAATTACCTATATAAATATATTTTCCACTCGGTTCTAGCGGGTAGGGGCGGGGGTGGCTCAGTCGGTGGCGCGCCAGGCTCGTAATCTGCAGGTTCGAGTCCCAGCTGGGTCAACTTTGAGACTTATCTACGAAAAACTCTTCGCCCTGCCCACGGTCAGTAGGGGACACGACGGGCTTGGAAAGGCCGCCGTCTGTCGAATGGGACGTTAAGCCGTGGCCCCGTCTAAGGGAGAGCCATACCCTGTGCACGTTGAAGAACACTCTTGATGGGAAGCTACAATCCGCCTCCTAACAACTTTTCAGTGTGTCCCTCCCCCCAACTTTCTCTGATTCCTTGGATTCCTTGTGACCTGGACTTCAAGTCCATTGTGTCCAAAAAAGTGCTGCTCAGCGGTAAAACAACCCAATCCAAGTTTTTAGGAAAAGAAATTTTTCGAATGTGGTGTTTTTGTCAGCCTGTGTTTTAATTTTGTGAAGTTCGCGCTAACAGGCAAGGGAAACATTTAGGTTATACTTGAAATAAAACTTCTTTTTGAATTTGGGTCATTTTTGCCCGAAATTGCTATTGTGGCTTCGCAATGTTTGAACACTTGCAAAGAGTTTTGATATCTAATATTTTTATGATGCATGGAAGATCATGGACAGAGAGACGTACAAGATGAGCGTGTTTCATAATGTTCGCAGACAAGCTATTTGCTTACAGCTCGTATTAGCGGTGGGGAGGGGGTTAATTCGTCTAACAAAAATGCCATTCGTTAATAAAAATGTATGTGTGTATGTATCGCTCATTTTAGCGAATACTGGTAAGAAAAGTGCTCTTTTAACGAGGGATGAGAATACTCTATTAATTATGTGTAGATTGTAATCAGATTGCACAATACGGCAATATCATTCCATAATTTTTTTGCTTTGTATAATATATGTATTACCTATTTACAACTAAGTTTCCATTTCATGTCGGTAGTCTTTTATTAACTATGAAATTTAAATGCGAATTATTGCCTCTCAAAATTCGCAGTTCGGTGGTCCTTCGTTTATTGCACAACATTGATTTTGTGTCAGATGCTTCGTTTCACCTAGAGCAGTTTACGGTATGTCTTGTTTATTGCCTTGTATTTGTCAATGTTATTTAAATAATGGTGGCATTGTCTTCAAAAAAAAATATATGTAACATTATAATACCTAAAGGGAAGCAATTTCATTTTAACCTAAACGGATTTTTTTTCCCGTAAATGTCATAATGAAAGAGAAAACGTGGCTGAAAGTTCTTAATTATTAACTTTTGTTTTAAAAGCTTACTTCGAGGAAATTGTTTTGAATAATAATCTTTTTCAATAAATTATTGCGATTATTTCTCTAATGGGATTGAGTTCGGATGCCAGATCTATACCGGAAGGGAAATTTGTCAGTTGGAGGGACAAGAGAAGGTTGGAGAAGAAAAGATGCTGAAACGGAAAAAAAAAATGAAAGAAAAAGAAAAGCAACATTAGCTGATAAATATTGAATCTTGCCCTTAAGCTTTCGGAAAACAAAGCGGACAAAGAACAGGAAACAAACAAGGCAGAAATGCACGTCTATTATTTGCAGCAGATAAGAAATAAAACAAACATAAAGGCAAACACAGATACGAAGAAGAGAAATGTTCTTTTATAGCACACGTTGCAATTACATGAGCGATGTGAACCGAGGAGTGGCCCGGAAAGTTCAACTTACTTTTCGTTTGTTCTGAAGTACAAATACAGTTGCATGATGGTGAAAAGATTCTTTCGACTGTGTAAAGGATCTCCGAAAACGAATGATGCGATACCGTTGCGATAGGAGGAGGATTTGTGCATGGACTGGAAACTGCTGCAAGCTCTTGTCTCTTTCACTTCTCATCCTGTCAGCAAAACTTGCTTCCCTTTGCAAATAGAATTGATTCTTACTCATCATGCTGTTTTATTTCAAGACGGTTGGTTTTTTCATTAATAAATAGGTAAATCATCTATTTTGATGCTGCTGACGCTAAGAAAAGATGAAATTGTTGAAAGAGTATTCACTTATAAAGTTCTTCATAGCTTTCTTCATTGGGAAAAATATTTTAGCTTCTGATTTCAGATTTTTATTTTTAGCAGGTGATGTTAATATCTCTACATTTATAACCATCAACAAAATTATTAATGGTTGTTCTACGATCATTGTTTTATTTCAGATAGTTTATTTTGACTCTTTCGTTCACTAAGACAGAATTGCTAACATTCAATAGTTCATGAGTTTCTGTTCCTTTCAAGCTATTTTCTTTCTACTACGTAAGGAGAGTTATATAAGCTTCTCTCATTATTCACAGTATCGCATTCTAGGCTCTTTAAGTTCTATGTTTTAATACCCAAAAGGAACTATGATCTGATGAAGGTTTCGAGTGGATTGAGAGAAGATGATCTGCTGTATCGAGCGAACCATTATAAAGACAGTTTTTAGAAATATCATCGAAACAGGCCCCGATATAGGAGAATTTTAGGTGGGGGAGGGGCAAGAAGCACAATCGAGCCCTAAAAATGTAAAAAAGGGGTGAGGAGGGAGAAAGACTGGATTTCCAAAGCACTATAACATTTCCATCTCTTTTTTACAGGTTTTAACTGACTGCTAACAGCTGTTCAGTGGGTTTTCTTTCCCAACCTTCTCTGAGCCTTTGTGGTCCTTATGACCTGTCCATTTCGCCCACTGTGAGCACAAAAGTGCCGCTCAGGCGAAAAACCCTTATCTATCTGTCTCCTAACATCCGTCCAATAGATCCCTTACCTATTATGATCTGAATCCTTGTGGCCTGGCATTTAGCTTATAGTGTGCACAAAAGTAGCTCTAAGAGATAAAACAATCCAAAGTGTTAAATAATCAATTTCTCCATTAATAATCAATTTAATTATTTTTAATCAGTTTCTATTTAGTTCTAATACAAAATGATAAATATTTCCTCAAGCGGCTGCTTTGCCACCTCAAGAGCTGACGACATTCTTCCAGTTAATACGCCATAGAGAAGATATGTGAGGAAAGCGAAATGAGCAGAATGTCAAGCAAAGAATCATCCTCCCCTTGACCGGGGCTCGAACCCTGGTCCCTTCGAATTAAAGAACCGATTCATTGCCAGCGTTATATCCCTAGAAATAAGATATTGAACGTTTTCCAATTTTTGCGAAAACGTTTGACTATATTCTATTTAAAGGCTTTTTTACAGAAGCAGGACATTCTAAGGATGAGAGCCACTTAGCCAACTTAAGGCATAATACCGAACAAAATCTTTCTCTTCATGCATGTAGATCAAATAATCAACATTTTAATCCTTTGAAGAAAATCAATAATAATCTTTTTAATACGATTGTGATTACTTAGCATATAACAAACCAAGCGCAGAGAACAGGTTTACTACAAGATTTACTAGAAGAAATCTATTTTTTCGTTTGGAGTTTTTTATCTATAAATCTTAGCTTAGTCTGTATCACGTCAGGCTCCTAATCTGCAGTTTCCAGGTTCTAGTCCCAACTGTGTCAGCGTTGAGATTTATCTCCGATAACCGTCCCCTCCTTCCCTCCCTGCACCCTCAATAAGAAAGGGACACGTGTCCATGCCTATCATCCCGTGCACGTTAAACAACACGAGGATGCCTTGATGGAAGGCTACCGTCTGTATCCTAACAGCTGTCCAGTGGATTCCCTTCCCAACTTTCTCTGAGCCTTGGAGTCCTTGTGACGTAGTCATTTAGCCAATTGTGTACAAAAACGCTCCGAGGTATAACCCAACTTTTCATATATCAGAAGATAGAAATAGTTAGCGCCACCAAACGTAGTTGAGTTAAATATTAAACTAAAGACAGATGACATCGTCGGAGCAGATCGTTATTATCACTTGAAGCTAAAATTATTTAATTTCTGATATGATATTCTTATCGCACAATATTCGTGATTCAGAGCGATTTATTATAGCTTATTATTTGGCAATAAAATGGATTTAATGAGTGGCCATATGAGAGCTATTCGCGAGAGACGAGATCACCGGAATAGTGCATAACTGATATAAAGAAAATTTTAATGTCTTACAAGTTTCAGTTTTCTCAGAAAAAAGGAACCATTTGGTAACACATGGTCGGCATAAGAGTCCAAACTCATGAAATTTACCGAAATGGAATGTAGACTGTTCAGTTTGCATCGCCTTTCAGCATTAACCTACACTAAAGGGCCTTTCAGCTTCGAAATTGACACACGGATCATCCAATGGATCTCTTTTCGCTTTTTATGTATTAGCATAAAAGGATCGCTTTCCCTTTCGAAAACTGTTATCGCTGAGATTCTAAACGATAAACACAGACACACGAATTTGACATAAGACGCCAAACCCAAACATTTACATAAAGCCGTTATCTAAGTTGCAAGACAGACGCCCCCCAAAAAATAACAAAGGATAAGATGTTTGTGAAACGAGGCGCATGAATTCATGAGGCCATTAAGAGCGCCTAAATGCCTCTCGCCGGAGCAACACTGTGTTGGCTAATCTCAGATATCACTGACTCGAGACACATTCCGTGTTTGACTGCGATGAAGCTGGCAAACGACGAGATGAGCCCGAGATATCGTCGATACGAGCTGACCACTTAGTTCTGTGCTTGAGATTGTAGCCGTCGGAGCCCGGGATTGATGCGCCCAGCGGAGCATCGTGAGTCAGAGAAGCTTAGTTTCATTAACGGACAATGTCAGCTTGAACCGTGCTGGAATGAACAGGCCTTCCACGCGACGGCCTCCAATCAATTAAGCCAGCCGCGTACGCTGAGCGTTAACACAATGTCCTTGATTAAAGCCGAGAGATTTAACATCTCGTTAACAAGTCGGGGGAGAAGGAGCGACGAAGAGACTGGTGAATATTAAACGACCACTCGAGCTCGATGGATGCAAGCATGGGTCTCAGTTTAAACGGGGTTGTTTGTTAGCGAGATTCTTCCACGTTTTCTTAGGTTATTTGCTAATCAGTCACAGATAAGAGTAACATTTTTTTCCTTATTTAAATTAAATTCATTTAAAAGTCAGTCAATCGAATTATGTTTAGGACTAGTATTAATTGACAGTTAAAACAACATAAATTTGTTTCGTAAAATGAATTGACAGTTTTCGAAACAAGTAAAGAAGATGAGTTTTCTGGATTGTTCTTCATCCATGTGCTTGTGAGCCGCCAGCCAAATTGACAAATGAGGTCGGCGACTCATCTTGCTGCGATGTTAATCTTCCCGCACTCGTTGACAATGGAGCGTTGTGTTCATCATTCGACTAGAATTTGCATTTCTTGTTAAATGTTCAGTGTTGGATTATAATTGAGTTCCGTAGCAGCTACAAGCTTAGTTTAATTAATTTTCGTCACATTATCTGACTAAACTAAGTTAAGGCATTGGAAGACGATGTCCACGCTGACAAGCACTAAAGAAAAACAGCGTTGGGATTAAAGACCAACCAGTGCTAAGACGTTTCTCGTGAACACCTAAATATTTCTTTTTCTTACATCGATTATTATAAACGTACATTCAGTATTGATGTTAATAATGCTTTATTTACCAATTTAGGAGTAATCTCATTAAAGGAACCAATGCAACCATAAACGCTGTTGCTTGTTGTAGAATGTTTGAACATTTCTCATTGATTTCAATTCAAGAAAACCGAGAGAAAATCAAATCATCTTAAATATCTGTTTATTTCGATATTCGTTAGACCTGTAATACTTTTCGAGCATATAATGGAACTGAGTATAAGATTTCTAGCAGATTTACATTGCAGTTGGACTGAAATATGATCTCTATTTGAGTTTGTTCGAATGATCGTATTATCCTCTTCTAGTGAGGTTATTGCGATGAATAATTTTTATATCTTTAGGATTTTTTAAAAAATAAGTTTGAAAAGGGAAGAAGGTACGTACCTACACCAAGGACAGAGATAATCCAGAAACTATATTAGGCTTGTTCTGGTTTTTCATACAACACTTACTCAAGGACATACCCACCGATCTCAGTAGTCATGTACTCTAACCACTAAACCAGGTAGGGATTATTGTTTACATGATGTTTAGAATTTGAGTTATTTTGCCTCTGATCGAAACTTTTAGCACACAGTGGGCTAAATGGCGAGCTCACAAGGACCCCCAACAGCTTACAGAAAGTTGGGAAAAAGGATTAGGCAGATGGCTGCTAGGAGACACATAGTTAGAGTGAAATGTGTTTTCTGTGGTCTCGACGGAATTAGGAGGACCGGATCTAGGGAGGGGGAACGCTGGCTATACCTCCCCCCCTTTAGAATGCTAGTAAGGGTAATAGAAGTAAAACATTATTAAACATAAGTATATTACATGCATTTTTCAAGACCTCTGAAACGTAGGGGGAAATGTTTGTAACGGACTTCCAATTCTCCAATCTCTTGGCCCCCTGTTACTCTTTTATTGCTCAGTTGAGTTTCTTGGCTCCCCATTCATTGCTTTCTACCTCACAGCTTGAAGATCATTAATCAATTATATTTACTACCTTCTAGGATAATATGCTTACTATTGCTGTCAGTACACTTACGTTGAATAATGTTGGGCAATAATGAGTTACTGTGTCAACTTTAGCTCAAATAAATACCAATATCCAGCCAACAGTTGGCCGACGTACATTTACCGAACACGGGACATTGGATGGCCAACTACACTGCCTTACCAAGTTATTAAGAAAGCCTTAATGTATCATGGTGCAGTTGTGAAATTTTAACGTTTTCAATTATCTGTACACAGTTTTGTTGAAATGAAGTTTTGAAGTACTGCTAGTGGACATCTCTTTCAGCTGATGAACTGTAGTAGTGTCGTGACCATCCAAATGTTTTGTGTGGTGTCCTGGCATTAAGGGTGAACTTATAAAAAGTGAGGACAAGGGGATAAATTAAAGCGTTGTGTTATTTTCACCAAGCTTGACATTCCTGAGAAAGTGAACCTGATGCCGCATTTGCTGGTAATTGAATTCAATGAGGATAATGTCAAATCTGTGCAGTACAACCAACTTTTCCAGATAAACGTATTTATTTACATACAACAAAATGTTTTCCTGCAAGGACCTCTTGGGTGACCATTCATGAGGTCTAGGCAGTAGCTGAGACTCAAATCGTCTCAAAAGTCATATACTATATTTCTAAAATGGGGAGACCGAAGAGAAAAGCAAGACCGAGAGAATAGGAAAAATGCGACAGTACTTCAATTCCTTTGTCGTGAAGAAAACGATAAAATTCTCAATTCTTTTGCTCCAGGGCGGTCTCGCGGACTACAAACTCTGCCTCTCAGCAGGGAAAACTGTCCTCAGTTTTCCCGGGTCTCAAAAACAGACTTGAGGCTCGGCCATTCCATCCCGTGCCTGGTCATTCCTTCCATGCCGTCAACGTCGCTTTTCTTCTTCTGGGCACCACAGACACCACACACTACTGAACATGTTGCAAGACAGGAACAAAGTCTCTCAGTTCTTCTCTGTGGATGCTCTCAGTGACGTGAGCCTGGGGCGTCCCCAACCATCTGGGTTCGCATGGGACTTGGCGATTGGTTCGCTGATGTCGGGTACAGCTAGAAGCTCGCCACGTAACTGAAGTTGTTATTCACTTTTTTGGGATCTTCTTCCCAGATGGCACCCTCAACTGGTGTCGATTCCTAGTATCCAGAGCCCTGCGGCTGGTTCTCTTTGCTGGCGCAAGCACTGGAGAGAAAGATGGAGGAAATGGGGAGAGAGTCTGATATCCAAACGACGTAAAACTGCAATATGGAAGAGGGAATCTTGCCCTGACAGATACGTCGGGCTCACATTTCAAGAATTGTGACCACGACAACAGCTCTGTTTTGCCATAAGTTCATGTTAACAAACGCCTATTCTTGTCTTTTAGAGTTTTTCTTCCTCCCGTATTTGACACGATTGGCGGACGTTTTTGAGACCATTATCATTCTCCATACACTTGGGATATTGTGTCCCATGATTTTCCGCTCCATCACCTCCATTATGTCTGTCAGATCAGCCTTTTTATTCATGTCGTACTTAACTTTGCTTTCTACCATGCCTTTACCGTTTGATAAGACTTTGTAGTGACATAGAATACTTACTTTAGTCAGAAATTTTGCATGCATTGGCTCGTGCTAATGCATGCAATGCTTGAATCATGCGCGAAGTACCATAAAACATGCCAATGTTTCACGGTACTTCGCGCACGATTCATAATAATTTTACCAGGTAGTGTATTTTGCCAATTAGTCATTAGGATGAAGCGGGAAAAAAATTGTTTTCTTTAGTTTCCCCATAATGTGGAAAAGTTGTTACGATACTCCTCAGCAAGCATGCAAATTATTTTTATATAAAAGCAATCGTATAATGAGAATTCAAGAGACTGGAGTAATCTTATCATTACGCCTGGTTCTTCAGTTCATATCATACGTATCGATAGTAAATCATTAATGATTACCAATTTGGAGGGTTTTGAATTTTTCACAATCGATACTTTGTTAGAACTTCCGTCCGCGAAGTAGGACTATAAGCCGTTGCCCATCTGCAGTACACAGAGACATACCCTGTACACATGAAAAAACACTCTGGATGGTCTTGACGGAAGACTTTCATCTATTTCCTAACAACTGTCTAGTTAGTCCACTTCTCCACCTTCTCTGTGCCTTTGTTCTCCTTGTGAACCTGATAGTTTTGCCCAATAAGTCCACAGAAGTGCTGCTCAGAGGTAAATCAATCCAAAATCCTCTCAATAAATATGGTATGACCATATTCACAGAGGAAGGAAATTGTCATTTTCCGACTTTTGCATCCTTTATCAGCAGAAAATTCAAACTAATCAATGATTGGGAAAATCAAATAGCAATATTTTATTAATACCCATAAAACATAAAATGAAATTTTCATTTATCTCTCATAACGGGAAAGTTGAGTTTCCCACCTTGCAATTCATCATTAATTAATTTTTCATGCTTCATATCTCATGCTAGAACCAAATTCAAATAATAAAAGCAATAAAGAAGCAATTTTGTTGTCAAATGATTATGGAAATAATATATTTGTATTTATGAACATAAATTCCAAATTAGTGATTAATTTAATGATAGTCTTTTGTGTATTTCACTGTACATACATACATACATACATACATATATACATACATACATACAAAATCCTCCTGCAGCCATGGGCTACGGAGGTCTTACCACACTGTGAAATGTTTCCTCTCCAGACATGTCTGTTTTGAGATACAGCTACTGCATTTGGTCACTGTAAGCTAATTCTGCCAAAGTTCTGTTTTACATTGTCTGCCCATCACATCCTAGGTATGTTTCTTTTCCTGAAACCTTTGGGAACACTGCTCATAATCCTATTTGCCAATCTGCAGATATGCCATACGGGCAACATGGCCAAACCTACAGTCTCTCTCTGTACAATATGCCGCTCAAAGGAGGTTAGTGACTCCTTCTTCTAACCTCATTATTATGAAGAAAAACCACCCAATGCGCAAGATACCGCGCAAGCATCTAGAATCAAAGGTATCACGTTTCTTGGTGTTCTGTTTATAAAGGATCCATGTTTCGCAACCATACCTAACCTTAGAAAGAACAAAACAATTATACAGCCTAATTTCAGTCTTAAGGTATGCACGCCTATTTTTCCACACTCTCCATCATCATCATCAAGCAGCGATGGGCTACTGAGGTTCAACCGGACCATGCAATTTAGTTCTCCAAGCATATCTGTCCTCAGCTGCATCTGCTGCATCTGGCCACTGCACAACATTTCTAACAAGGTCCTGTTTGACACTGCCTGCCCGCTGCCTTCTGGATCTCCCCCTCTTTTTGAGGCATTTAGACACACTGCTCATAACCCTATTTGCTACACTGTAATTATCCTAACGGGCAACATTGCTAAACCACACGGAGTTTCTCTCTGAAAGTATACTGCTCAACGGAGGTTGCCAACTACTTTGCCTAATATCATTACTTACAAAGTTGAACCACCTAATACCCATATACTGCGTATATATAATCAATAATAAATAAGTATCTAGAAACAAAAGCATCACGTTTACTGTTATATTGTTTACAAAGCATCCAAGTTTCACTATAATAACAAAACCTAGAAATCATTATGCAGTCTAATTTTAGTCTTTAGGTGTATATGCCTATTTCTCCACACTCTCCATAGGTTCTTAAAAGTTCCGGCAGCAATCCTTATTCATCTGTTAATCTCATGCCGCACATCACTAGTATCTGTAACATAGCTCCCAAGATAATTCAATTGTGACACTTGCTCAAGAGTGGAATTATTCAGATTAACTGAATCACAGCCTGCATGATAAATTTTCATCACTTTCGTTTTCTCTCTGTTTATAAACAGACATACTCTACTACCAGTCTCATCAACAGCTCGATTGAAAGAGTTCATCTCATCAACATCATTTGCAAAAGACTAAATCATCAGCATAATTTGAATCAAAAATTTTCATATCTCCAGACCATTTAAAGACAAAAATTTTCCCTTGCATTGAATTTCGCATAACATAATCAATGATATGACATACAATCTCGCAATCAACCACAAGTTATGACGATCAACAGAGTCGAATACCTTTTTGAAATCGACAAGCTAGCAACCAAACTGTAATTATCCTAACGGGCGGATGTGCGGCATGAGCGGCAATGAGACTCTAAACATATCCTGATGTGCGGCAACTCTAAACGTCACTCAAGAATCTGCCTGAGTGAAAATATCTGATCTACATATCCCCTACCACTTCTCACTCCACAATGTTTATCACGCAATTGCCCATCAACCAGATTCTTAATTCTATTAAGCACAAGCATGCAAAGAACTTTATCTGGAACAGAGAGTAGGCTGATACCCTTATAGTTATCACAAGAACTGCGATCACCTTATTTAAAAATAGGGATAAAAATATATCTGGTAAAATCCTTGGAAAACATGCCTTTATCATAAAAGATATTCAAGATTTCAGTCATCCATGTCGTACCCGAGACCTTCCCAGCTGTAAGTATTTCTGTAGTGATTTTATCTACCCCTGGGAATATATGTAGTTTAAGTTTAGAAATTGGCAAAATAACATTAGACTGTGTTATAGGGCCAACATTAAAGCCAGTAATGCATCTATCATCATTACAAATAATGGGAATAGAAAATGACATGATATGAGATTGAAAATTTTACACACCATTAAATGTCCACTGTTGGAATTAAGCAAATGCATTTCCGCCAATGTCGTAATTAACATTGAAATGTCGAGACTAATAGAAGTCGAAAGAGTTTATTCGAAAGAATCGTTAAAATACACATATATATCTTTTTCACCGGCTGGTATTTTGAGATTGAAAAAAAATTGAATTTCGAACAAATATATTTATTTACCTTGTTTGAAACGTGCGAAAGTATTCGACAATTTATTTTGAAAAAGAAAAAAAAACTGAGAAAACAAACGTTGTAAAAGCTTAGTCGTTTCTCTAATACTACTTGCAACGAACGTATCAATAGAGAGAATATCAAAACGGAACATTTTAAAGATTGAATTCAGTTCGATGTTCCTTTACTGGATCACAAAGAGCACAGAATATTCTATTTATAAAACTGTAAGAAATAAGGAAACTCATGAGTAAATAAATGATGATGAAATGTAAGAGAACTCATGGAAAACGATGAGAGAAGAGAGCGGCAAAGTTTAAGTAAAAATATATTGAATTTTCTTTATACTGAAATAATATCCGAAGACAAAAGGAAACTATTTAGGAATAAAAGAAAATTTTGTTATTGGCCATATACTGAACACATTCAAGCAGTGACCAAAGAAAGACTTTTCCGGCAGTCGTTTTAGTCTCGCAAACTACCAACTTGCTTCCACGAATTGGATTTGAAACTGAAAATTGTACCTATATTTTCCTTCCATTAAAAGGATTTAGCTGAATATATAGATCCATGTTTCGGGGTAAACAACAAATAAAACTGGTAAAGTGGATAATAACACTATACAACACGACGGTCTAAAGTCACGATGAAACGTCTGTGAAAATTCGATGCAATTGAATTCAGAATATTAGGTTATGAAATTGCATTCTGAAACGTAAGTATCCCACCATCCACAAATTCATGAGTTTAATCATATTCCATAACATTTACTATAATATTATAATAATCCTAGTACTATAAATATTATAATAATCCTAGTATGATTTTTATATTGACTATGCATGCATATTGTTATACAGTGCAATTTTTAAATGTAATATAGATTAACTGCTATTTAAAAATGAATAAATTCAGAAATAAATTCCCTGATGAATTTAGTGGATATTATATCACTGCCACAGTTATACCAGTGTATAAATGTAGCTGTGATAAAAATAAATTGAAAATTATCGCCCAATATCTATCCTGTCTGTTTTTTCTAAAATAATGGAAAACAATAGTTAAGTCTAAATTGGTAAACGTTTTGAATAAATATAATTTCTTTTCTGAAAATCATTTTTTTTCTGAAAATCATGGGAACAGAGGATGCCATTTTAAAAATGACCTCAACTATATATATATAATAGTATTAATGAAAATTTAAAAGTTGTTTTATTTCTCAATGTTAAAAAGCATTTGCTTCTGTTCCATATTTAATATTATGTCATAAATTAGAAACAGCTGGAATGAGAGGCCAAATGCTATCTTGGCTGTCTAGTTATCTGGCAGATAGAAACCAAAAGGCGAAAATAAAAAATTCCTGTAGTCCAATTCTAAGATTGATTTCGATGTTCCTCAGAGATCTGTTTTGAGTCGTTTACTATTTTTGATTTAATTTAATGACCTTTCTGATTTAAGATTTTACGGTAGCAATATAACTTTTGCGGATGATGTATCTTTAACTTATGCAAGCAAAACGGAAGAAAATAATTATGCAAATAAATGATGATCTAAAGAAAGTTAAAAATTTGTATACTCAAAATAAATTAGTTTTGAACGTTACTAAATCGAAGTATATTAAACTTCGGATTACAAGAAAAATCTCAAGGATGATTTTACCAACAAACTTTTTATTGTAATTTTAATTGTGATGAGATATATTGTATGTGTAGTGCGAATGGTCGAAATGCGAGAGCTCGGTTTAAACCTTCGACCAATCACTGCATACATGCGTACAATGTGAGCACAGTGCAATAATGTTCTCACATAACATCATGGACCACCAAATGACACGAAGGACGCGCACGTGTCGTATATTCAGACACGTGTCGCTATTCAGAGTGTTGATTGCTCTAGATATTTAGGTGTATACCTTCAAGAATTTTCATGGAAAGTACATATAATTAAAAACTTAAATATTACGGTGTCAAGGATTTATTACATAAGGAATTTTATTAATTTGTCAATGTTAAGAATTATTTATAGTTCATGGGTAAAATCTTATTTGAAATATGACATTACATCTTGAGGAGGTCTGTATGAGACAAAATTGAAACCATTTCAAAGTTCTCAAAATTATGTATTAAAATGTAGGCTAAAAAATGAGAAATGTGACATTATAAAAACTAATTGTAAAACATTAAATATATTACCAGTTAGGAAATGATATATTTTTCACCTATTAATAAATAATAAACAAAATTGGGAGATGATTCCGAAGTTAAGATCTTCCCCAAATATACACGTTTATCGTCAACTGTGTATTTATCCATGCCTATGCGTATTTATCCATGCCCCCCCCCCCAAAAAAAAAAAAAAAAAATCCCAAAAGCATTATATTTATTTGGCACCAAAACTTTTCGATTTTCTATCGGCTAACATTAAAAATGAAGAAATATTTGCTCTTTCAAAAAGTTAACATGGGATTGGTTACTAGATTCTGATGACGTAGAGAAATATCTATGAAAAAAAAACTGCATTTTAAATGTTAAAATATTTATAATACTGTTGTAGTTAATTTTTCAAATATATTATTTTTCTACTTCTCCACAGAGGAGGTTTGACTCTAGTGGAGTACTGATTTATTTAATGCTTTCAAATTTTTCTCTTTGTTTATTATATAACTATAATATTTAGCTTTCATATATAATTTATGTTCATGAGATTGGTGTGAAGTGTTGAACAAAAAGAATAATACTGTTACGAAAGATGAACGCGCTGCAGTGAGTTTGTGATGGTCTTGTCATGAACGCTCGTGTGTGCTTCTGCGTGGAAATTACGTAGTCAACGAATTGGAATACAGAACCGATCTAAAAAAATAGAAAAGATAGAGTTGTTGGAATTGTAGAGATCCGAAAGGAGGCATAATTAGTAGTCTGTGCACGATAGTATGAAGAATAAATGTTTTTATTTGGTGTATGCACGGGAGGTTGACTAGTTTATTAGTATGGATTGTGTTGGTGAGCTGCTAAAGGAAAAGGAAGAATTTGCCGTCTTCTGCGTGGTGATCAACGTCTGAAAGAAGTTGGTTCTGAGAAATCATTATACTTAGCCACAGTTTTGGAATATTTGAGGACTAAAACCTAGACAGAAATCATTTTGTGTATAGTTACTTAGTTATTTAGGAATTAGTAAGGTTATTCTCGAGGTATTACAACTATTCACATATATGACTATGGTTAAACTGAATATTTATTTATCAACATGATTTTATTGTTTATTGAATGATTTTAGTCTTGTTTCGTGAATTGGATGTGAGTAGAATTGAGATAATGGATTATTCTGAAAGTTTATCTTTGTATTATTATAGAGCTTCGTGCCGGTTGGCTTAGTTTGTTTATAATTGATTTTATCCATACTTTTGTAATAAATTGCATTGTATTGTAATTTTCATTGACCAATTTTTACTTGAACTCACGCTCAGTGCTCGTCCATCTTAATTTGCAACGATATGTAAAACTAGGTTCCTTACTTACCTCATAGTTTTGCATTGAGTTATATTGTTATTGAGAGTAGTAAATAAAATATTTATCTACTTATTGCAACACTGACTCTTCTGTGGTTGCCGTCACATTATTTCATTCAGAACATCTTATGGTATATTTTCTCTATTTACAAGTGGCTAGCTCATTTGGTTACTGATGAAAAGGACTGGGCTCGTGCCAGGATAAATTATGTATGTTTCTTCTGTTGTCTTCCTAATGAGGTCTCACCATTCTCACAGATCTCTTCTACACTGCCGAAGTTGTGATGGAAATCGCAACACCACGAAGGAAATGATGTATACGCCTGAAATTGACAGGACGGAAGCTATAATGGTAGATGTGCAAATGTCTGAACATGAGAACGCAAGGTACATGAGTGTATTGCAGATTTATCAGTACATAGTAGGCCCACTACGGGAGGTCATACAAGCCTATAGATGTCTCGGCATTCCACCAATCTGATGGTTAATGGTGTCCTGAGGTATGTCGTTCCAAATAGCATCCAATTGGACATGAAAATGATAATGTTCACACCTTGGAGACATGGTGGTAAGGAAAGGTCATGCCATAGGATTAACGATTATAAGTGATGCCACCCCATACCTTTGTACCACAGTGGGAAGCCGTATTACCGCTAAAGGAATAGGCTTCGTCATTTCGTTGACGACACCGTCGCAATGCGGACAAACGGCCATCTGGCATGCCAAAACATAATCGGGACTCGTCTATGAACAGCATTCTCCTTCATTCCGTAACCCAATATTGTCTCACTCGACACCAGTTGAGATTACATAACTCATGTCGCTGCAATTTCAGATGCTGGACTGGATGTCTCGCTCTCATTCCTGTGCCATGTAAATGTTGTCTAATTTTTACAGTACCCGTAAAGGTACGCAAATCATTGCAGCACGGATGCTGCAGTGAAAGTGTCTCGAATGTCCTCCTTATGATGCATACGGTCTTCACGTCCTGTGCTGAGGTGTGCAGGTCCCATGCACGTCTTTCGTGTCATTTGGAGGTCCATGATGTTGTGTGCACATCATGTGTGCACACAATGTGAGCACAGTGCATGATCAATGCACTGTGATCACATTGTACCCCATACATGAAGTGATTGGTCAAAGATTTAATCCGAGTTCTCGCATTTCGACCATTCGCTCTCTCTCAGAAGGCATCAGTTGTCCATAGGGTTCCCGCTGGAGTCTCCAAGGCAAGTTCTGAACATTTTCATAGCATGCACTCCAACCTACACTATCGGCCGTGAGCACTACGAGCTCGTGAGCACCCGGTATTTATCCAATGCTCGGCTGGGTGTCACGTGTCCTTTCGCTGTGGTACTTTGATGATTTGCATATTTCCAATGCTCGATTGCCTCTTGCGATTTTCAATTCTTTCTTGGTGTTGCGATTTCCATTTTGAGCAGTGTATGTTTTATTCAACTAATAGGATTTTGTCAGATGTATGCGGCAAACAACTTCTTGGGGAATATATTTTTTTTAATTTCAAGTAGGTGGTATATTATTTGGGAAAATATATACAAATAACAAAATAACAAGGATTTCTGATTTCTCAATAATTTTAAATTCTCGATAATCGGGTATCAGATATTTGAATTCTTGAAGATTCCTGAAAAATCTAATTGTGTAAAAAATAATTGATATTCCTTAGATTTTTCTCAAGTCTTTTATTAAAATAATTAAAACCGAAATTACTAAAAAAAAAAAACAACTTACTAACTAAACAACAAAATTCTAATTATAAAATAAACATTTTTATGTTTATTCTATTTATATGTAACATCATTTATATGTTTTTATATTAATTAAACAAAAACGCATTATTAAAGAAAATATTCTTTGTTTTTTGTTGAGTTTTTAATAAAATAATTTTAGTTAAAACGACTATTTACACATTTTCTTTAAAGTGATACTAAAAAAGCATAAGGCATCGATTCTCGACTTGAGAAATTTCTTTCGTTTTATGCTGATGTTGGTCATATGAGTTAACAGAGCCATACAAAAGGAGTCACATTTGGTCTGACTTTATGCGACACTTGTCAAGATCTCTCTTATTTATAGGTGAGAGATCTGTTGGCTTAATATCTTTACTGGACATTTATCACATAGTAGTTGTCGTACTTAATAATAAGACCAATAACTCAGTATCCCTTGACTAAATATTAATTTAATAAACAGCACTCTACCTGTCTCCCACGTTGTCTAGTGGTTGGGATACCTGGCTTTCAGCCAGGAGTTCCGGGTTCGATTCCCGGCGTGGGAACTCATTTTATTTTTGTGTCGTCCCATGGCCGAGTGGTTAGCGCGCTTGGCTACTGATCTAAGGGAACTGGGTTCGAACCCAGGGTAAGGCATGGATGTATGTGTCGGTTTTCTGCTGAGGTCCTGCATCCTCCCAGTCCATCTACTCTGGCGTATAAACTGACAGGTTCCTGTCAGACCTCTGTGGCAAGCAGCTGCTTGAGGGGGTATTTATTTTATATATATTATTTACTCTACATAAACGAATACAATAATTATTGTGTGCAGCCTTAATCCACTGCCCCACCGAGAATACCTAGTTATACACTCCCAGAGTGTATAACCACTTTATTAAAAATTCCTTCAACGATGCTGCTGGCTCCCAGAGTAGAGCAATCCCCTTCCGACCCTTTCGATGATCAGGAGAGAAGTTTCTTTTTTCTCCATGGGCTCCATTCCCCCTATCCGCCGTAAGGGAGCAGTAGACCTTATGTCGCTGCATACTAATATGCGTCGACCCGAGTTTCGCAGGTCATCTGGGTCGCACATTGTTCACAAATGGCTCTGCCCAACACAACATACAGCGAAGAGACAACATAAAAGTCCGGATGGGAACATCCTTGACAACACTACATAGAATATTTCACATATTAAATTAAGGTCATGTATAATGATTGACACATGATATTTTCAAATAATTTTGCTTGTAGAAAAATATTAATTAACTTGCAAATTTCTTGAGAAAATTTGCTTCTTGAGAAAACATTTGTCGAAAAGTGAGCATTTTAGAAGTCGTATATTTCTCGAGAAGAAATTCCAAATATAATATTTTCCGATGCAAGTCAATTCTTTGTGATGTACCTAGAAAAGAATTAATAATAATTCTTTCAAAATACGCGGACGAAACAAATAATTTTCGTTTAAATACAATTGATAAGGTGAATGGGCTGGTAGTTTTGCGGACAGAATAATTTAGTAGCGATAACTCTGTGGATTAATTACAAATAATAACTTTCACTTTAATTACTAATGAGACTATCAGCACGGATAGCTCTTCTGCATAAAGCCAAACAGCTAATTGGGTTTCCAATACTAAATGCTATCTTCCCTCTGTTATACCTCTTTAGCTAACCCACTACTCTAAGTACTAAGTGCACTAGTCCGACTCCATATTTACTCTCCTGTCTCACTTTCATGTACAATGCCTTTAGATCTAGGATCGATACTTTGGCCGATGTACACATCAGAGAACATCAAGGAATTGTCGGTGCTTGTGTTCTCGAATAACGGTACTTATCGTTGTCCCTGGTTATATACCTGACATATACTCCAGATACAGTTAGGATTTGTAACATTGAAGTGGCTTTTGCGTCAAGCATGGAATCAGACAATATCGGATACAAGACGTTGTGTCGAACTGAAATAACACTGGTTAAGAAGAAGAATTAAAACTACGTTTAAGGCGATTTCACACAGCAGAAGCTTAGCTAAGAGGATATTTATACCTCCCCGTCGTGGAAAATGTACTTTTAAGTGATCGTTATATTATTAATATTAACGAAAATGCTAACAAAATCCTTTTTGACGAAAACGCTAACATAACCTTTTTGACAACGGCTCGGTTTCTCGGCGATCTCTTTGCTGTAGCGGCGCATTTCCTTCCAAATTCTTGAAGAGGGGTAGGAAGAGATGAGATAGCAATCCCAGTTGCCAATGACACTCTCTATTCATTAGTTAATCCTTTTAAGTGTTCCCACATTCGTTGCTTCTGGGCATACCGTGTCATGATTGCTGTTTCTTGTGGTTCCTCATCAAAAGAGTTTGTAGTTTCATCTCACAGAATATATACAGCTATTCGCCAAAAAACTGCAAACATTTTCATGTTATCTGAATCATATTCAGAGCTCAATAAATTCTTCAATATGATTTTAATGAAAAATAGTCCACAAATAAATTAAAAATCTCAGTTAAATCTATTTAAATCTTGATTTTGAACAATATTTGCTCAGTATTCAAATAGTAATGAATGCTAGAATATTTAACAGGCTACAGAAAGAAATTTGACTCAAACATTAAAACAGGTTAAGAGATCAGAGATCAAAGTTGACTATCCCTTTACTTTACTAGCGTCAACTATTATAATCTTTTAATAAATTTTGCCATTAATTTTTTGTAGCTTGTCAGATATTTTAGAGTCCATACCTCTTTGAATACAGAACAAATAGTGATTAAAATCGAGTTTAGATAGAGTTGATTGAGATCGTTATTTTATCTTCATACCTATATTTCATTAAAAAGCATCTTGAAGCAGTTATTACAATGGGCTAAATGGCCGATTCACAACGATCCCGAGAGCTCAGAGATGGTTGGGGGAGGTGACCCACTGGAATATATGTTTGGGAGGCAAATGCTAGGTTCCCGTCAAGGCCATCCAGAGTGTCCTTTAATGTGCGCAGGTATAGCTCTACCGCACACGGGGGCCATGGTGTAACGTCCCATCCGACGGACAGTGGTCTTTCTAAGCCCACCAATATCCCCTACTGACCGTGGTCAGGTATTTTTGAGCAGGTAAACCTCAACACTGCCCCAGCTGAGACTCGAACCTGGGAATTGCAGATTACGAGCCTGGAATACTACCGACTGACCCCCACTCCAAATATCATTTTCTATTGAGCTAAATGGAACTGTTTCCATTTCTCTGTCCTGTACTTCTATTCAGATAAAATATTTCTTATTTCTTAGTTTCGTTTGAGAAATATTGATAAGAAATTTTTTGTTCTATAATATTTATTTGGAAATGGTACTTAAGAATTAGTTTCGGGGGAGGAAAAGGTTCTGAAAATAACAGTTGAGTTAAATTTAATTTTAAATTATTTTTTTAAAATTAATTTTAAATTAATTTTAAATTTTATTTTATTTTGAAAATAACAGTTTCCCCAATTACTAAAATATTCCATCAGACGACGGGAAAGGTTGAATGATATTCTATATGGAATAAAAATGTGTAGTTTTATTTTTAACCCATTTTTAGTATCGGACGTATACTACCGGGCTAAACTAAAATTATACAAAAGAACTGTTTTGGATTTTAAAACAGTAGACAAGTTTGAGATTTCGTCTAAGATGACCGGATTTTAGCGTGAGTTTGTGGGAAGGGGAAACACCCCCGTTCTGAACCCATGTCCCCTCCTGGGTACGTCCCTGCCTATACTTATTACATTATATTTATTATTTTTTTAACATGTTGCTAATACTTCAATTTGGGAATTTAAAAAAAATTGATTTAAAAATAACGCACTGCAAAAAGAATAATAGATGTTCAGATTTTTGGACTGAAGATTTCTCTATTAAATTTCACAATACAAAGAGTGGGGAGTGATAATTTGCCCCAGAACATAATTTTAGGCGTTTGCAATAATAAGAGATAAAATAAAGATATCTTCAAAAATAATATATATTTTCCATTCTCATAACATTTGGTGAACAGAATTCTTGTTTTATCTGTTGTGAGGCATTTTGACTTCCCTTTTTCATACCAATTTCCGTCTCATTTTAACCCAATGTGCTTCCCTATTACAAAACCATGCAACTCATATTAAAATTAAATATTTTTTCTCTCAAAAATTTCCCTCTCTTATATACATGACGAATTACCAAATTGTAAAATTCTTGATGAGCCATAATTATCAAATTTTATCAAACTTGAGGAGAAACCTCACACGCTTACATTTCATGTAAAATAAATAATTATCCCTCAATCAGCTACTTGGCACAGAGGTCAGACGAGAGTCTATTAATATAATATGCTGCAAAGAAGGTTTGTGAGGTATGCGAGACTTAAAGACAACATGATAAACACCCATGCCTTAACAGGGGCTCGAACCGGCGTTTCCTTTGATCAGTAGCTGACAATGCTAACTACTCGATCTTCTTCCCCCTCTCTTTCGGTATCTACATGAGCACGCCCTTCCTCATTCCCCAAGTATTAACTCTGCTCTGTTGATTGCACAAGCACGACTGGACAGCCAGATAGCGAGGGAAGAAAGGACAAAGGAAAATCCCGTCTAGGAACAATAAAAGGAGAACTTAAGTAGTCTGCGGGGTAGTCGTGCTCATGGAGGTCAGCGCTGGCGATCCTATGTACGGGCACCAGGCATAATTTGTAAAATGTAAAAAAATAGCGCGAAACTGCGCAGAGAATAGTAATCTTTGGTATAAATTAAAAAAATAAATACCCCCTCCAGCAGCTTGCCAGAGATGTCTGACAGTTTATAGTCTGTGAGGATGGCAGGATCTCAGCAGAAACACCACACAAACGTCCATGCACTATCCAGGGCTCGAACCCAGGTCCCTTAGAACAGTAGCCAAGCGCACTAACCACTCGGCCACGTGACGGCTTAATATGGTAATTGAAAATGTTTCTTCACAAAGGACAATAAAGTGTTTTGTTATTGTCACTTAAGTGGTTTCGAGTCTGATTAATCGAAGGTACCAGAAAGGAGTAATATTTAATCAAATTCATCTAAAACGTGTTTATGTCGCCCCACGTCCAGTACTGCATATCACTTGGCAGTTGAGTTTACATCATTTGGAGTCAGAAACGGAGTCAGTTTTTAACAAGGAATAAATGTGGTACCTTTGGTGGACATGGAACAAAGAATATTTTGTTGAATGTGCACTGTAATAGTCAAGTGGAAATGAAAAGTCAAGTCCTGCATATAGAGGCATCGTATCTCGGACGCTCTTGGTCCGCACAGGTAAGGCTAGTTTGGTACTAGAGTGATTTTTCCTGTCTTTTTTTATTCGTTATTGCACACAAGGTGTGAAAGTAACTGGACAGATGGATAATCTTAGGTACAGTCAAACATGATACCATGGGACGAGTTAGGAACAGAGGGAGGTGACTTATTTATAACGGATTTGACAGAGGGCTCGATGGCTGAGGTTGATCGTTCTCTAAGCCCTAGTTCGGTATGAGGTTTACCTGGAAGTGTAGCAGCACTCCAATTGCAGATTGAGCTAGCAAAGCTATAATACGCAGCCGAGTAGAAGACGGCTGTGCAACCGGCCTTGGAAAGAAGTCACGAACTTCAAATGGCAGAGATCCGAGTGACTCAGGTAGAAGGCCTGCATTTGAGACGTCTATCTGTGCCGTCCGAATCGAATACAGGAATGACGGAAATTGAGAGGATTCAACGATATTCCCATTTCCTGAGGGGAGCACTCTCGAAACCCCCCAAACAGAACCAGGGGAGCTCCCATTATTTTTTAAAGAGATGGAGGCGATTTCCGAGACGCACAACATACCAACAGAGCAGGGGCAGGCTTTTGACCCCCATACTCGGAGAGTGACTACGTCCGGTGCTGACGAGTCTTACTCCCGAGGACGCACGAGACTATGTTAAGTTAAAGTTAGCCGTGCTCCGCTCGAGCAGACTCTCTGCACTGGAGTGCCACAAGCGATTTGATAGTGCGAAGAAACGACCTACAGAGTCTTGGTCTGGGTTCGGCTTCCGCCTCCAGGCAATTTTAAATGAATATCTAGAGAGTAAAAAAGCGCTGGATATAAAAAAATTAAGAAATTAATTGTGGCCGATTGCATGAAAGAGGAATTATCGTTTGCTACGCGAGAGTTTGTTTTTCAGAAAGAGGCAGACAACTGGCTAGCTTTGCAAGAGTTAGCTGAATTAATTTAGATCCACGCGGATAGCCGCAGTCACCAGTGAACGATCATCTGAGGCGTAAGGAACCATCTCGATGTTTCCCCTACATTGCGCGTTGAAAGGGAGAGTCCCAGGGTTCGGGACTGGCATCGGAAAGAACCTCTTTCGGCACGCTTTACCAGAAGCCCAGGGTGTTAACATTAGACAAGTAGAAAAGGAACATCTTAACAGCAGTGGTGAAGCTATATATGCGCGCGTGACATCGGCGGCCTTTTGCAATGAGAAGGAAAAAGAAAAACGCAGTTATGATATTTTGCTTTGTAATTGATATTTGATTCATTTAACACATCGAATTCGAAACGAATCAGATCCATTGACATTTAGTAAACTTATCTAAAATTATATTTCGTTTTAAGTGAAACTAATTTTGTATTTTTAATGCAGAGACGTCGTATAAGTGCTAATGTATTTTGTTTGAATAAGTAAGAAATTAAATGATTTGATTTCCTAAATGATCAACTTAAACGCAATTCTTGTTAAGACTCCATATTTAATGAAAAAGAAGTTATAAGCTGGGAAACAGGAAATAAAGGATATTTTTATCGTAATCGTATTGGATTAAAAGAATTAGATATACCACAGATACAAATAAGTGAAGGTCATCATCTCCAGAGACAAGGACACACTTTTGTAAAGAGAAAGGGAACTTAACTCGGTAAAGAACACTATAAACAAATGGAAATATCGCAGAAGAACGCCAGACTAATTTCAATGAGAGGACTATTCGCTACTTAGCATTAAAATGACATAAAGAAATAAAATACTATAATAAGAAATGATACAAAGAAGAACGATGGGAGTATTAGAAATGATAGAAAGTAAGATAAGGACACTATTAGAAATCATATAAAGGACAATGAAAGTATTAGGGATGATACAAAGAAGGACAATTATAGTACTAGAAATGATGGAAAGATAAACAATGATAGCATTAGAAATGAAATAAAGGAAAATGATAGTATTAGGATTGATACAAAGAATGACAATGACAGTATTAAAAGTGATACAAAGAAAGACAATGATAGTATTAGAAATGACACAAAGAAAGACAATGAAAGTATTGGAAATGATATAAAGTAAAACTATGATAGTATTAGGTATGATGTAAAAGAAGAAAAAAATTAACCTGGTTTAGGTGAATATCATCGTTCTTGGAAACACTTTTGAGAAACATTTGTGAAATCTTCGTCAAGTGTTTGAAAAACGTAGGGCAGCCAAGCTAGAATTGGGACCGACTAAGTGTAAACTGTTCCAGCAAGAAGTTCATTTCCAAGGTCATGTCCTCACTAAATCAGGGATCTAGTAAGATAGAAGCTGTAAGAGACTGGCCTCCACCACAGGATGTTCATCAACTTCGTAGTTTTTATTGTACTTTGCACATATTACAGAAGATTTGTCAACGGTGTCTCCAACATCGCAAGGTTATTACATCGTCTGTTAGAGGAGGGCCAGCGGTTCATGTGGACCACCGAATGTGACGAAGCCTTCCAACAGTTGAAGTAAGCTCTTTCCACAGCACCAGTGTTAGCATATCCACAAACTGGAAAACAATTCATAATAGATGCTGACGCAAGTAACACAGGAGTTGGTGCTGTACTTTCACAACAAGACGGACAAGAAAAGGTTATTGCATACTTGTTACAGCTACCAAACCAGAACGAAATTATTGTGTCACGCGAAAAGAACTATTAGCACTAGTAAAAGCAATAGAATATTTTCATCATTATCTCTATGGCCAGAAATTTCTTATCATTGCTGATAATGGTGTACTCAGGTGGCTATTAAAGTTTAAAACCCTGCAGGACAAACTGCTAGCTGGATACAGTGGTTGAAAGAATATAATTTCTCCATTGATCATCGAAGTGGTAAACTGCTTAGGAATGCAGATGCCCTTTTCAGACGTCCATGTACTGACAACTGTAAGCATTGCTATAATGCAGAGTGGAAATATGGTATTAAAGATATAATGTCCATAAGACAGATAACATAGACACAAGAAAAAAGTGATTCTCCTAACATCTGGAGTTCAATAGATATTAGAAAAATTCAACTAGACGATGAAGATATAAGGCCAATAACGGATTTAATTGAAAAACCTATATAAGACCTAATTGGTAGCAAATCTCGAGGTATATCCCAAATACCAAAAATTACTGTGCACAGTGTGACTCCTTAGAAGTAAAAGACAGTTATTATACAGAATATGGAAGAATCCCACTGGAGGACTGATCCGTTGGGAGAAAATCCTTCCTGGCTCCCGAGTGGAACTAGTGATGAAAGATGTACATGATAGTGCCACTGGAGGACACTTCGGTGTTAATAAGACATTAGGTAAAGCCAGGGAACTATTTCATTGGCTGAAAAGTAGGGCAGATATTGAAAGGTGGTGTAGGCAATGTGAGGCTTGTGCATCAAAGAAAGGCCCTAAGACTAGGAGTCGGGATAAGCTGCAGACATATAACGTCCGTGTCCCTTTCGAAAGAATAGTCATTGATGTAATTTGGGTCCGTTTCCTAAGACTGATGACGGAAATTACTATTTATTAGTGGTAGTGGATTATATCACGAAGTGGCCTGAAGTCTATCCCATCCAAGATCAGGAGGCAACAACAGTTGCAGAGATAGTAGTAAATAACTTGATTAATAGGTATGGAGTACCTTTGCAACTCTATTTAGACCAACGACGAAATTTTTAATCCAATGCGTTCAAAGGTATCTGCGAACTATTAGGCATTCATAAAACAAGAACTTTCCTCTTCACCCTCAGTCGGAAGCTATGGTTGAGCGATTTAATAGGACAATTGCACAACATCTAGCATTGTTTGTCGACGACCATCAACATGACTGAGATCGCCATATACCACTCTTTTTGTTAGCATACCGAACAGGAGTGCATGAAACAACTGGGCAGACACCTTCCATGATGCTCTTTGGAAAAGAATCACGTCTTCCCTGTGACCAAAACAATGCCTGTGCCCAATCCACAATACGTACAAGAATTACAACAACGACTAGAAGAAATCCACCACTCCGTCAGATATAACTTTACACTTAATATGAATTTGGCAAGCGAGAGAACCAAAACGAGGTGAGACAGTAAAACAAATGGAACTGTTTTCAATCAAGGAGATCTTGTCTGGCTGTACAATTCACGTAGAAAGAAGAGACTCTCCAAAACTTTAGAAACCTTGGGAAGGTCCGTATACGGTAGTTAACAGGATTAACGACGTGGTGTATCGCATTCCTCGACGTCCAACTACAAAGTGCAAAATGGTTCATGTTTATCGTTTGGCCCCGTTTCATCGTAGAAATGAAGAAGCTTAGGAATCCAGAATTGTTCGGGATCAACAAGACCTAAGGAGGGGGCAAGCTAAGACAGATGAGCGAGAACAATGAAACCGTGATGTGTTGCATCGTCTTGATGCTCACACGCACTACAGCGTGATAATTACGTCATAACCACTTCGAACGATAACTTAACTTAAAAATAATAAAGGATAAGAGAGTTGTAATTAAGAAGAATTAGTGTGAAGGAAAAAGTAGTTTGTCTCAGTCTGTGAACGATAGTCTAAAGAAGAAATGTTTTATGTGGTGTGTGCGCGGGAGGACAAATAAGTTTATTAGTGTGAATCGTGTTAGTAAACTAGTAAGGAAAAAGAAGAATCATCTTCTGAGGCATGGCAATCGTCTGAAAAGAATTAGTTCTGAGAAATGAGCACACTTAGCCGCAGTTTTGGAGTATTTATGACTGGAATCCTAGAAGGAAGTCATTTGGTGTACAGTTATTTGGTTTGTTTCAGGAACTGGTAAGGTTATTCTTGACATATTTTAGGTTTATTCGCAAGTATGATTATGCCACTTGTTGAGCATTATAAAACCTTATTTTATGCTTTGAGCAGAGATTGTTAGAAACAATTGTTTGTAGGAAGAGTTAAAACGGTGATATATACCAATCAACCAAAACATTCAAACCACCTACCTAATATGATGTTGGTCCTCCTCTCGTCGTCAAAAGAACTCTCATCCGATGAGGCATAGATGGAACGAGAGGTTGGTAGGTGTTGCTCGATATTCGGTACCCTGACTGCAACAGAGATCCCGCAGTTCCCGTAAATTACGTGGTTAGGGTGATGCTGCTCGTACACGTTTCTCCAACTCAAACCACAAATGATCGATAGGATTTATGTCCGGCGAATTTGGGGGCCATGACAATAAACGAAATTCCTCATCATGTCCTAGGAACCATTCCTAAACCTTCTTCGGAGTGTGCCATAAAGGGGTATACTTGGTCAGTCACGATGTTCAGGTAGATGACAACTGTCAGATTTTGCTCCACAGGGATAATTGGTCCAAGTGTTCCCCAAGAAAATATTGTCCGAACCATCACACTCCCTTCAGCTGCCAGGATCCGTCCCATAGTGCATCCAGGTGAGAAGACTTGCACACGAGATCGTCTGTTCACATGGTGTAAGAGAAAACGGAATTCGTCTGACCATGCGACCTTCTTCCAGTCTTCTATGGTCCAACGTCGATGATAACTTTTGCATTGCAAGCGTTAACGACGGTGAACGGTTGTGAGCATGGGCATACGAATGGGTCTGCGGCTACAGAGACCCATATCCAAGAGCTTAAAATGAACTGTGGGTTCAGACACATTGGGCCCTTTACCACAATTGAAATTATAGGTAATGTCAGCCTTTTTAGAGTAACTGACATATAAACAATAGTAGCCCTCCTGTTGCTGCGGACAAGAGAAGATAGCCTGCGCTGACCTCTGGCATCAGTGAGGTGTGACCGGCCCATGCCTTGTCGACGGCTCGAAGTGTCATCTGTTTCGGACCATCTTTGATAGGTACTAACTACTGCATAGCGTGAGCAGCCTACCAACGTCGCTGTTTCGTAGATGCTCTTTCCAAGGCGTCTTGCCATAACGCTCTGGCCTTGGTCGAAATCAGATAAATCCTTTGTTCTTCCCATGTTGAGACGAAACGAAATATTGCCTGCGAGAGCTCCGACCCAGGTATTATATGTTCGCGACCTTGGAACGTGACACTGATTGGCTGCATGCGCGCTTCTTTGCATAACGCAGAGGTGGTTTTCATGTATTAGCTGATCGGTGTATTCTTCTGATGGTTTACTTTCACATTGATGAAGATATAGATTTGTGTTAGTTCAGTTTAGTTTATACAAATTTCTTTATCCATACTTTTGTAATAAATTACATTTTTTTTAGAATTATTGTTGCTATTTTTTTTAAACTGACGCTCAATTTCCATCCGTTAAATTTATAAAAATACACTAATATTTGAAATCTGCTACTTCTAAGGTTATCGACAAAACCTAAAGTGATAAACGGGTATTAAAGTGCATGAGAAAAGATTTTAAGAGGAAGTGTGATAAAAAGCAACATTAAGGATGATAAAATATTAATAAATGAGCACCCACCAAAATAGGTTGAAAAATGCATTTACATTGTTAAGCAATTTGCGCCAAAGAAAAGATATCAGTATTTGTTTTTTGGCTTAAAACAAATACCAGTATTGGAAGTCCTCAGAATTAAGGATACTTAGAATGTGAATGCAATATGTTCAGGGATATTAAGCATTATAATTTACAGAAGAACAATATTTACTTTTTATATTTTTTTTTTATCGTATACTACTGACACTTTGGTGGTTTTACCTTTTTACAGTAACTGACATATAAACAAAACAGTTCTTCAGGTATCTGATTATGATAAGTCATTTATAAGAATGTTGTATAACTTGTTACGAATTGATAAAATTATTAAATTCCTTATTTTTAAGCATGCATTTCAGCACGTACTAAATAAAAGTATTGCGAATAATGGAACATATAACGGAAATATAAAAGAAGATTTAATTCAGTAAACAATGCTTTTGAAGTTTTTTATGCCTCCACAGAAATGAATATATTTGCAGGTATAGTTATTATAAGGTTTTTTAATGATAAGGTATGGCCGAGTGGTTAGCGCGCTTGGCTACTGATCTGAGGGACCTGGGATCGAGTCCCGAGTAAGGCATGGATGTATGTATGTTTTTCTGCTGAGGTCATGCCATCCTCTCAGACCTTCTACTATGGCATATAAACTGACAGGCTCCTGTCAGACCTCTGTGGCAAGCAGCTGCTTGAGGGAGTATTTATTTTTATTCTCAGACCTTCTACTATGGCATATAAACTGACAGGCTCCTGTCAGACCTCTGTGGCAAAGCAGCTGCTTGAGGGAGTATTTATTTTTATTATTACACGATTTTTTAACTTTCTTTTTGCACCATTTTTATATTATAATTATGTGTATTAAAGATAATAGAGATTATTGTTGTGACTTAAGAATCCGTAGAGATTGTAGTAAAATTAGCCTATTCATACAAAGAGTAAAATTAAATTATATAATAAACTTGTCTTTTCTGAAATTTGCTGTTTTAGTGTACTTGGACCCTTTGTAAGTAAGATAACTGAAAACTTGATGCCTTTGATTTTAGATGCATGGGTACACAATATCACGGACGTCATATAGCTTGATAACTGAAGTAATGAGGTTAGCAAAGGAATATAAAGACACTTTTGAAGATCATAGCTCGCAGAGAGATACGGCCTTGATTTGGTCATGTTGTCCTTGTGCATATCAATAGAATAACGAAAAGAATTATATATAGTGTGCTTAATAGCTTCAGATAAAAAGTGAAATCTATGATGTGATATACAGACAATTCAAATCAGGACCTTGTTGGAATTAGCTGTAAGTGGCCAAATGCAACAGCTGTGGCTGAGGCTAAATGTGTTTTGGGGAACTATATTTATCTTCTAATTGGATCCCCGTAGCCCATGGCTGTTTGGGGATTAAGAAAATAGATATGAAATGATGGCTGTCTGAGGATTAGTTACGTAGGTATGCATCAAACAATTTTTTAACACATTCATAATACTATTCGCAGACAATGTAGGTAACAACTGACTTACACGTTACATGAAAGCTGATATAAACAAATATAGGTGGCAGGCTTCTCTTCCCGCAGTATTTATTCATTTAATATTTTTAATAGTCCAAAAATAATGAAATTATTTGCCTAACGCAAGAAAAAATAATTCATAAATGACTAAAATGAATGGAAATAAAGTTAATTGAATCCGTTACTGGGCCAATATATCAGAAAACTGACATTAACAGAGACTTTTTTGTCACGAATGGCTCAGATTGACAGAGAAGTTTTCAAGTTACATATCAGCTTTCATGTAACGTGTAAGTCAGGTGGCAAGGGGAATTGCTGAGCACCGTGGACTGATAAAAGAGATCTAAAAAGCGAAGATGAAAGGTCGAATCAGCTACTCTTAAATTCTTTAAACATTTGACAAATATCAATTGATGATAATTCAGAACTTTGAAATTTATTCCAGAAACGTATTAAAAATTACTGTCTTAATTTTCTGTTAATATATAATAATTCATAATTTATTAATTAAATCATGAGTTTTTCAATTCAAATGATTTCAATCAATAAGAAAAATAAATGGAAATGAATTCTTTTTTTATTTTTATTTTATTGTTTTTATATCATAACCAATTAAAAATAACCTCAAAAGAGGAAAAATGACATAAAATAAACTTGAAAAGGGATGAAAAAGAGAGAGTTTGAAAATTATTAATGATTTGAACTAATCAAGAAATGCCTTTTTGTTTTTTTTTATTTATATTGCTTCCTTTAACCAGCACAAGTAATTACGTTAATCGGGTAAAGCTTATTGAACGACCCTTGAAGTTTCACCAATTATTTGCTGATGTTATGCTTGAAACTTTATAGTTCTTAGTGTGGAAGGCAATACCAGTGGGTAAATTCCCGAAGTAGAAAAGAAATACATAAATGTAAAAAATTTCTTTCCATCGTTAAGTAATTAATTGGATTTTTTCCGGAAGAACATTGCGGCTATTAATTGACATTAAATTTAATCAATAGGTAATTTGGAATATTAGTTAAATTAAAAAGTCCAATAAGCTCTAGTGAATACGTAAAGTACATTTTCAAAGATAAAAATTTGGTCTTATTTTCTTTCAGCGCCTCCTATACGATGGAAATAGAAACTATTAGAATATTTGCAAATTCTAATAATAAATCAACACAATAACTCCAAACTGAACTCCAGTAACGGAATTGCCTAAAAGAATAGAGTTTTTGCAGAACATTGCGTAAAGAAAACCTTAGACTTTCTTCTTATTATTATTTTCCAAAATGCGTTTGATTTCTTTTTGCATATTAATTACTTTTGGTACTTCTTCGAAAAAGCTCCTTATATTTACCCTTTTTTTGTTATTTTCTTTCAATAACAAACAGTAAGGAATATTTGCTTTTATGTATTTTAAGATAGTATTAGCACACTCGGAAACGCAAAGATCAATTACGTTTATTCACTTACAAATGGAACACTGCAATAAATTAACTTGACTTTTCTAAGCAACAAATGGATTTCTGATTTATGAATTTATGATGATTTTGTGATAATGGACAGAGCACGGTGTACAATCCTTAAATGACATTTCATTTATAACCAGAAATTTTCCAAAGGCACAGAAACGATATAATTGTTTTGACAGCTTTTTCAAAATATGAAACATCCTAAACGATGGAATTTTCGTTCAGCACATGTCTATAGAGACCAAAGTATGGGGTTTTCCAAAAGGGACTTTAGGATGTTGTTTTGTAATAAAGAGAAAAACATGGAATATATCTGATTTGTTTATTGTAAATTAAAGTTTCATCGATTACAATTAAACTTCAAAGATGATGTCATTTAAATGTCCACCATGGGTACGTTTACAGGCATCGATAAGAACATCATAATTTTGTAAGATATTATCAATCATTGAGACATCAATCTCTCTTATGACTGCTCGGATGTTATCTTTTAAGTCTGGTATGTTATCTGGTTTGTAAACGTAAACTTTACTTTTCAAATAGCCAAAATGAAAAAAATCCAATTGTGTTAAGTCGATAGACCTTGGCGGCCAATTCACATCTCCATTTCATGAAATTACACGTCCAGGGAATTTCGTGCGTAATAACTCTATGTTCGCTCCTGTTGTATGGCTCGTAGCACCATCTTGTTGAAATAAACATCAGAAATGTCAATTCCATCAATTTGAAGCCACAAAAATTCTGTAATCATGGCATTATAACGCTTTGCATTCACCGTAACAGCATTGTCACGATCATTTTCAAAGAAAAATGGGCCAATGATTCCTCCAGACCACAAACCACACCAAACCGTACATTTTTGTGCATGAAATGATTGTTCGTGAATAATTAGATGATTTTCTTCCCCCCAAAGTCGACAAGACAATTTTGTTTATTGACACTTCCATTTAACGTGAAATTGTTCAGTAGGATGATTGAATGCGCCGAAAAAATCACGAATTATGCGATATGTTTCTTTTACTGAACATCTATTTCCATAATAAGTTTTAACGATTTCAATACGTTGTTCTTGTGAGAGCGACGCCATAGTTAGACTTGTATGTGATTGAAGTTAGGGTATATGAAATTCCACCTGAAAAAAGAAACAAAAAACCTTTTATGTTATCGGCATTCAAAAACCTAAAGCCCCTTTTGGAAAACTCTTTATAATAAGTTTGTTAATTCGCAGAAACGTTACTAGATGACAGTGTTTTCCAGCTTACTTCCAAAATAAATGGACTTTGTAAGCAATGATGAGGTTAGAAGAAGTCATCAACCTCCTTTGAACAGTATTTTGTGCAGAGAGAGACTGCGTTGGTTTGGCCATGTTCCCCGTATGCATAGCTGTTGATTGGCAAATAGGATTATGAACAGTATGCCTAAAGGCTTCAAGAAAAGGAGGAGCCAATGTCTGGAGATGGGCAGACAATGTCAAACTGGACCTTGACAGCATTGGCCTACAGTGGCCAAATGCAGCAGCTGTAGCCTCAGACATACATGTTTGAAGAGGGAAATACACAGTCTGGTAGGTCTTTCGTAGCCCATGGCTGAATGAGGATTTTGCATGTATGTACGTATAAAATTTTTACTCTCCGGTTCAGAAGCCTTTAAAACAATCTCTTGAAACATGCGTGAAGAAATATGCAGAGGTTTAATACATTTTACCTCCATTGCCCATACTAGCATTTTCAAAGGAAGGGGAGCATTCCCTTATTACCCCCTCCACGTGTCTGGCCCTCATACTAAGTAATGCCAAAGGCACCTTTCTTATATGATTATAACACATGCTGGCATAAGTTCATATTTTACAATATTCAAATCTTGTTTTCTAGGTGGAGGCTCTTATTAATAGGCATCGAATTCTGAAGTAATCATTCACCTTGACGTATTGTCAGAGAAGTTCTGCCTAATGATGTACATTTGGATTACGTGTATATTTAATAAATTAATATAGAACAGATGCCTTTCACCAGAAGCCTGTAACAGATGTATGAAAATTTATATTAATTGTAACTATTTGTTTCGAAGGCATAACTTCAGAAAAGTGTTGCTTAGCTTAAAATAACTGTATGGTCAAATACCATTTTAGCTAGTAATATCTTTAAAAGTACTAAGTGACAAACTCAAACATATCGACAGTGTACCAATATAATCTTTTTTTTAATAAGAAAAAGAAAAGCTATTACGAAATGCAGATTTTTTCAAGGATTAATCTGAATATTTTAATTGTTGTCCCTAGGGCAAATATGGTGCTAAAGTCAGGTAAAATATAAAAAAAATCCTACCCTTTTTATAACGACCCTTTTTTTTTTTATAAAAAAATCAGTAAATAGTTTTTTTCGCAACCACTATAAGTCACATTCGATAAATAATAAATTTTAAATCTGCCTGTAAAACCCTTAAACTTTTTTTAACAAAGGGTATTACTAAAAATCAAGATTTCACTTCTCATTTAAGAATCATTAAAACTTAGCATGAAAATGCAGAGTTGTCGGAACATTCGTTGCAGAGTTGGTTAACCTGCCTATCGGTATTGCATAACGTAATTCAATGATTTGTGGCGGTGAACAGGGAGAGGGTGGCTCAGTCGGTAATGCTCCAGTCTCGTAATCTGCAATTCCCAAATTCACCTCACTAATGTATCAGGGTTGAGATTTATTTCCACTGCCCCCCTCCCCTCCTTGTCCTTTGTGATAAAGTGTGATAAGATAACTCTGTGAAAGCTTAAAGAACACGCTGGATGTCCTAGACGGTAGTCTTTCATTTGTCTCTTAATAGCTGTCCAGGTATTTCTTTCCCCCCAACCGTCTCTGAGCCTTTAGGGTATTTGTGACTAGTTATTTAATCTGTCTCGTGCAAAAAGTGCCACTCATCAACTGAAACAATCTAAACAACTGAATTTGGGAGAATCTGACGCACTTGGACGTAAGCATACTTATGTTTCATTATAAACAAAGTAGTTCATTTTACATTTTAATACAAAGCAGAATTAATCGGCATTACGAATTTGATATAATAACTCGTAGTAGCAGTTGTATTCGGAATGGTTGTGTGAATACTCTTTGTCGATCACTGGTAGCGGACATTTTAGGATCCCCGTAATTCCAGAGGTGCTTGACCTATCGGTCCCCCTTAATTCTAGCTACGTAAAGTTCATATACATTCAATACTGGAAGTCGATCTACCGCAGCTGGGATATCGACTTCCCAGCTGCGGTAGCTCGGGATTTAACCCGCCGCAAGTATCCGAAATCTCTGAGGACGATGCCATCATCTACCTTATGAATGGAGTACTGCATTATCGATGTGCTAAGTTACCAATGGGCACACATTTTGCGGCCACGGTTCTGGGAAAAATTTTAATTTTTTTCCAGAACTAAAGAAAAAAAACTAATTTTCTGTGGTCTAAACCTTGACAGTGCAACAAGTTACGGTGAGATGATGCTGTAGACAAAGTTTGGTGGTCCTAGCTGTGGCTGTCTAGGAGGAGTTGTCGAACACACAGACAGATACAGAAAGACAAACTCCCTATTATATAAGAATATATTTTATGATGTTTCTGGCTAAGATATTAACTGTTTTATGAAAAGTTGGCAATATACCCTACACACACACACACATACGGTATGCATATTTTCAATATACACTCAGTGTTCATTAAAATATGACCACCTCCCTCCATGTTATGTGGATGGAAGCCAATTTCGAAGCTCTATAACTTCTAAACTAAGCGTTTTATGAGAAAATGTAAATGAAGGTAAAATAAAGATCTCAATCAAATCTATTTAAATCTCGATTTTCAGTAATTCGCTTTGTGCTTAAAGAGTTATGGATTTTGAATATTTAAGAGCAACAATGTCAGTCTTAGGAGAATTGAAAAACATCGAAAAATTATTTACATTAATTTTACAAATATATATCTGTTATATTACATGGTGTAAAATAATACTTCTTATTCAAATTATAATTAACTTCTGAGTTGAATTCTAACGTTGGGCATTGCTGTTGTTAAATATTAAAACGTTCATAACTCTTTAAATACTAAGGAAATATTGTTGAAAATGGAGATTTATATAGATTTTAGTCATAAAACTCCTTTTTATATGTTATAAAGCTTCGAAGTTAGCTTTCACTGACATAACATAGAGGAAGGTGGTCATAATGTAGTGAGCACTGAGTGTATATACTAGACGTTTTACTAGGCTTGGGTCCTTATAATAAAATTATGCATTTGTAATTATGCAACAGGTGACACTCTCTTTGTCTCAAACTTTCGTTTGACATACAACTCATTAAAATCGACAGTTTAAAATGACAATTTCTCTCCCCCTTGATTTTGATTTTGGAGGGGGAGCAGAATGGAGATATAATTTGAGGTAGTACATAATGTTCCTCATTTCAGAAACTTTCATTCGAGATTTTATCGTTGCACCTGCCAATGCTTATATAATTCTCATTTTCTTCGTTTTCTGTTTCTTTCTTTTTATGGAGGGTAAGGAAAAGAAAGGTAAGGGTTTGGTCGTCAGAATTCTATATTTATTAGAGATGGCTCTGACAACAGTTTCATTGGTTATAATGGTGTTGAGTTAGTTGGGCCGAAACAACGCCTGTAATGTATTTTTAACAAAATGATAGCCTAATTTTTGTAGTTATTATATGACATGGTAAAATAGTGTTTTGTCGTTGCATGCACAAATTATTATAGGCAGGATAAATATCTTATTTTTTTTCAAATAAATAATTTTAATATTTTTTAGCAAAAAAATTAATTTTCCATTTCAACTTCAAGAATACACACACTCGGATTTATATCTGACATTGAAATATTATTTTCAATGATTAGTGTTATTCTGTTCCCAACAAATTTTTATTCTAATTTGTATGACAGTGCCAACTGTCATAAAAATTAGAATTCGACACCCGAATAAGAGATGGCTGTTTTTCCTTTTATTGTGTTGCCCTTCCGTTGAAGTCTCATCTTTCTTACAAATCTTCTCAATGGCGCATTAAACTGACAGACCCCTGTCAGACCTCTGTGGCAAGAAGCTGCTTAAGGGTAAAATTTTGCTTCATTTTTGTTTATATTAATTATTACGCTTATAAGCTGCGTTTATATGCTAACCTTAAATTTTCACATGCTATTCCTGTAGAGCTCTTGAATAACGGTACGCCAAATAAGGTGAAGGTCGAATTCAGATTCCATTCCATTTAGCCTTAACTGGCATAGTGGTTAGGCAGCTAGCGACTGTTCCAGCAAGGCAAACTTTGTGTGTTGTGTTAGCTCTAACTAAGGCAGTGGTCAGCAGTGACTTCGGTCTTAGTAGGGCATGTCCTTGTATGAGAAGGCCTGTAAAAGCTAGGAGTAGCTTCTAGGATTCTTCTCTGTCCTATATGTCGCAAATAAAAAAGAATCATTCTGATTCATAAAATATCGACTTTGCTAAATGACATGGGTACTCGTTTTGAAGGTCTTAATGAGAGAATCGATTCCAGGTATCAGAATAAACCTTACCATTATAGTTCTCGAAAAATCTACCAATAAACTTTTTTTTATTGAATTTGCGCATTATATTGAAATGGGGATGAAGTAATATGGTATAGAACCGATTCCAAGGATTCGAACACACTATCTTGATTGTGGCCACAGCTATTACCGATTTTCACTAAGCTTTATCACCATAGGATAACGTTAACTTTTTGGATCACCCTCTTCCCTATACTTCTATTCTTAAATATATTGCTGCATTAAGAAATACCTACATAGTAGATCTGGATGTGTAAATAAAGAAAGAGGGGAGGGACAGATTGAATTATCATGTTAGTATAAAAGTTTTCATTAATTATTAATTAACTTTTTATCCGTTAAAATATTTTCGAGAAGTCGATGATATATACGTACATTTAATAATCTCAAGGGGGTCATGCCGTTCCATAGATCTTCTACATAGAAAAAGATGTCTTTGGGTTTTATTTACCAAACAATATATACATACTTGGGACTCTACCCCTGAGTATAGGCTGCCAAACCCGCAAAGGAATGCCCTCCCCTTGGATTCTCCGTTGTTCTTCGACGGCTCTTTCCAGAGAAGTGACCCATCAGGCACCTTACAAATAGGAAAGATTAAGCAATGCTTTTAAATATCGAATATTAATCTTTTGTCCATCACAAGAAACAGAGTCTATAATTTAACACAAAACAATATATTAAAAATGCAGCTGTCGCGGAAAATATTTCACAGCACACTTTCCTATGTATAATTATAACTCACCCTTTCGATCCTAAGATGCACTTAAGTTCAAAAGTCATCACTATCATGCTTTAAAATTTAAATGTTGCACAAGAAAGTTATTTAAATGGGAAGATTAGAAGGTAACATGGAAACTGTTTACTATGACCGTGAAGTGAAGTTGGCGTTCGAAGACAACTAACGAGATTAGGAGATGTAACGACAACTAAAAATCTCATAATCTCGTAAACTACGTTTCATCTTACAGATTCCTTTGACGATCTGGCAATCGGACTACGTTACACAATTGCAAAGTTAGCCATTGTTATAGTAGATAAAGCTTTTGAAATCATGTGACATGTATAGAGACCAAAAGAAATGCATGTACTTGTGCTACGATTTTGATGTTTGACCAACGATTTGGCCATGATAATGCTCTTCGCTGATCCGTGGCGTCCAATGGTGCAGACATACGAGTTCTCCCTTTAGTATACACAGAATTATGTAGTTTTGACTCCTGTAAAGATTTATGTTATGATTAGAGGATCAGTACGTAGATTTCAGAGGGCCTAGCTCTTAGCGTTCAGCTCTTATGGAATAGAAGTTATCATGTTTTCTTCGAGGAGGGAGAAAACCTTTATGACAAACGCCGACAAAAATGTTCTAAATTTCATGAACCATCATGAAAAATTTTGTTAGGATATCCTATGAGATCTCGAAACCATTTAAAGTTTTGGAAAATGAGAATTGTAATGTTTTATTAATACCAAAACAACAACAACAAAAAAATTGTTGTTTGTTTCCTAAAACGAAACAAAAAAAATTATAGAAACGAAGAGATGGATAGAGGAAGAGACAAGACGACAAAGGGAAAAAAACAAGCAAATGGCATGATGTTGTGGACCATTGGAAAACATTACAAAAAAAGGTATTCAGTAACGATACATAAGCAAAGGCAGGCATACGTTGCTTGATACATCAGTAAAATGCAAAAAAAAATAACGTATGTAGAAAACGATGCCAGAAATAATCAAGTTAAGACCTTTGAAGTTAAAAGAAAGGAAAAAACAAAGGTTCGAAAATAAAGAAAGATTTTAGAAAATAACAATACAAAACTTTTTCTGAGTACAGAACATTTTATTTCTTAAAATATTTTTTCTTTTGTTAAATATAAACATAATGTCGGTTCATAAGTGCGACACGGATTTCACTTAAGAAAAATAACTTGAAATCTTGTGTTCGCTATTTACTTTTTGAAGCAAAGTTTCTTTATTACTATAACTTTGCTTTTAATATTCGCAGTATTCTAAAGACAAATTTTGAAAAAAATAAAACACCTTACAGAATCTTACGTAAGTCCCTCACCTTTTCCTAATTAAGAGTTGTATTCTCCTATAAAGAGACCGAAATAGGCGTTGCTATCTGCAAGAGGAAGAATAAGAGGGAATTCGGTTATTGTAATGGACAGCAGCTGTCAGAGGCAATCTCCATAGCTGAGGGGATTAACGTCACTCTCCCTTATTAGGCTATTCGAACTTCTGTGCTTTTTGATAAAGAAGATGGAGAGTCCTAAAAAGAGGAAACATTCTCGTCAAATGTATTGTGTCCAAAGCGGTAATGACACAGCAAGTGACGGGAAAGCACGAAACTAGTGGAAAGAAACAAAACGTTAAAATGTGCATCCACATTGCGACTCTTTCAGACAAATTGCAAAGACGTTAAGAGACGTTTTCCTCGACTAAGGGACAACTTGACGTTTTCCATTTTGGGGATGAAAAACAATATGATGTCCGAAAGAATGCGGAACTCTTTTGAACTTTATCATTTTTTAGAATGAAATGTGGCTAACAGTAAATAAGGTTCTCTTCGTTATAAATTCAAGTAATGTAATAATTTCTCAGCATTAATAAAAACGAAACTATATAAATTGACAAAAGTTTCAGCTTAAAAGGATGTTTAGTTAAATGATGTCATCAGTATAAAAACAAAGATTAAATTAGATTTAAAAAATGTTGACTTATTCCCAATTCAAATATTTCTATATTAGTTATATTCTGTTATAAATATATTTCTATTTATGTTCGTCATCTGGTTTCCTGAAATACTTTTCATCTTGATGTACCAACATTAAGAGTTTTCCCTTTACGATTTCTCCAAGCAAAAATTGCGAACCTAACGCATGAAGTATTAGTGTACCCCGTATCTTACAGTCCTTCGTAAAATAACTAGAGACGTACATTTTTCAAATGCATATACTGTATTAATCGAAAGCTTAGAGTTCTAGGTAAAACTACAATAATATTTCGATTTCTGCCACTTTAGCTGTCACTGACGAAAACGGAGCATCATGATCCATGAAAGGAACAAGAGACCAAGACAGTGATAGAGTGTATGCTCACAAATTTGTTAAGTTCGTTAGATACAGGGGTGAAAATGGATTTTCGGAACCAGGTGGACGGTCAAGATTCAGTTGAAAAGAGATTTAGTAATTGATATGGCGACGTTAAACAATACATAAAAAAACCTTTAAAAGCCAGGAGTTATGTCAAAACATTGTAAAGGGATGGATATACATACGGTGTATCTATTTCATGTTGTTAAATATCATCATCATCATCATCATCCTCAAGTAGCCATGAGCTATGGAGGTTCAACCAGATGGTGTAATTTAATTCTCCAAGCACATCTGTCCTGAGCTACAGCTGTTATATCTGACCACTGCAGATCAATCCTAATGAGGTGTTGTTTGAAATTGTCCGCCCACCACATCCTATGTCTCACCCTCTTTTTGCGTCGTTTATGCGCACTGTTCATAACCCTATTCGCTAATATATAGTTATGCATACGGGCAACATGGCCAAACCAACGGAGTCTCTCTGCACAATATTCTACTCAAAGGAGATTGCCCACTCATTTGCCTAACCCGTCATTACTTACAAATTTGAACCATCTAATGCCCAAGACACTGTGTAAGCATTTAGAATCAAAGGCATCAATTGTTTACAATTGAATATAGAAGGATCCAAGTTTGACTACAATAACTAACCTTAGAAAGAACCTAACAATTATACAGCCCACGTTTAGTCTTTAGGTGCATACCCTTAGTTGTCCACACTCACCATATATTCTTAAAAGTCCTAGCAGCAATCCCTATTCTTCTGTTTATCTCATGCCGTTTATCACCAGTATTTATTACATAGCTCCCAAGATAATTAAACCGAGACATTTGCTCAAGAATGCAACCATTCAGATTAACTATCTGATCAATTTTCATCACTTTCTAAATATTACGAATCGAAAAATAGAAGGCAACGAAAAATTCTGGAACTAAGGGAATGGTGTCCATCTCCCATTTACAGCCCTGATTAGATACCTGGGTTTATCAACATAATGGAAACAAGTACTGTTTGTGGAGAATATTTTACTAATTTCGTGTGTTCAGAACAGACGCAATTCGACGTGGAATAGACTTATACAAGTCATGCACATACGGTAATGGAAATTGGTACTATTCTTGCTGTAAAATATGGCCCATCTATGCAAGTGATGCTGGAAGTGGAAAGTGTGATCTGACCTTGCGCTCCAGATATTCCCATAAACGTTCAATAATGTAAATCCACCTTCATGCTTCACAGTCGGAACCAAACAGTCAAGGTGGTACGATTTTGAAGGTTTCCACCTTCATGCTTCACAGGCGGAACCAAACAGTCAGGGTGGTACGATTTTGAAGGTTTTCGCTAGACGTACACTCTACCAGTGGTGGGAAACAATATGTAGCAGGATTCATCAGAGCAGATGACGCGTTGCCAGTCTTTAGCATCCCAGTTTTTATGTGCTTTGCACCACCTTACACGTTTTGTTGCATTGATGTTGGTAATCAGAAGTTTGTGGATTGCAGCACGGCCATAAATACCGGCACGATGATGTTCCTGATGAACTGTTATGGCGGAAACGGGATCATTCAGACTAGTGTTCAACTCTGCTGCTATTTGCTGTGCCATGGACTTGTGCTTACATTGTACAATCCGTGCAAATGTTCGCCTATCCCTATCTGACAACTTCGTATGGCGTCCACAATTGGCACGCTTGGAGGCAATGCCCTGTCTTTAGGGATAGGTAGTTATAATCTTTGATACAGTTTCTCGTATTACACATACTAATTCCGTCGTTCTGGTTATTGAAGCTCCTGTAAGATGCGTCCCAACGATCAAGCCTTTTTAGGGATCATTGAGATCTGACATTGTCGACAATTACGCTACAACAGCTGTTATGCCACAACCTGCGCCTGTGGCACTGCTACCTGATAGCCGATATCGTACTTCTCCCTTTTATATACCTCACATCGGGGTGACGTCGTCTTATTGATATGCATACGGCGTATTGCTTGTACTCCAGACGCCATCGATGTTTCCATTATTTTGACAAACCCCTGTATATTCTGAATGAATTTTAGAAATGTTTTTCCGGGGTATAGAGAATCTCTTATCGATCTCTTATCGATCTCTTATCTCAATCTCTTATCGAGTGACAGTATAAAGCAGACTTGGATAGATATTTTCAGAGTCAAGAGCAACTTATAATTTTAAATTATAGAATACTGTGGTCCACCGCATATTTGTTTAATTTTTCAACTGTAAACAGGACAGACGCAGGAAATGAAACTACTATTCAATATCTTAATGCTGGTAACTAGAATGCGTGAAAACAAATATCATACGCCAAGCACAAAATATTTTTTATTGTCTATAACAAAGCGAATAACAAAACTAATATCATAATACGGTTAAACGATTATCATAACACAGAAATATCACATAATAGTGGTAAGTAATAATGAAATTAATAATAATAGTAACAGATTTTTGAAAGAGATAGTACGGGGCTGTGTGGGAGTGGCTCAATTTGTAGCGTGCCAGGCTCGTAATCTGAAGAACCAGGGAACTTCAACTTTGAGTCTCGCAAGGGCAAGCTTTGAGATTTATCTCTCTCAAATTCCTCGGTCACCGATGGACTTGTACAAATTATAGGAAGAATTCAACATTGGTGTGCAGAAGGTCATCTCCAAATGCACTACGTATCAGGCCTGTCGCAAATGGGCTGCCACAGACCATGTCGAGTGCTGATGTTGTCAGTGAGGAATAGGAAACCTCGTCTCCAGTGGGTGCAAGAGCATCGATACTGGACCGTTGAGGACAAGAAAGAGGGAGCTATGTCGGAAGAATCAAGGTTCCTTTTGCATCATGCTGATGGAAGGAGGCCATGAGGCCATGGAGCCATATTGTCTGGTGTCAACAGTACAGGTGGTTGGTTGGTGTGTGCTGGTGTGTGATTGCTTTCCTGACACACATTAAGCCCCTGATACTCATTGAAGGGCATCTGAAAGCCATGGAATATTTGAACATCGTTGCTGACCAAGTTGATCCCTCCATAAGTACACTTTATTTTCACTCGGATGGACATGTTTAGCATGATAATGTACTTCCTCACAATGCACTTATCGTCAGTGAAGAGTTCCAGGAACATGCCGATTCCTTGCTTGATTGATTGATTTTATTCGATGAGATTTCCTTTCTTGATTGGTCTGCACAGTCCCCAGATTTAAACCCATCGATCATCTTTGGGATGAGGTGAAAGGGCTGCTCGCAATGAGACTGTGCTGACATCCAATTTTCAGCAACTGCGGTACACAATCACTCCCACATGGTGCAACATTCCTTCACAACGTATCCAGAACGTTGTACGTTCCATGCCTGACGAATTTGGTTTGCTCTGAATGCCAAAGAAGGAGTAACATTCTCTTAGGTTGGTGTACCTAATAAACTGGCAACTCAGTATATAAATACATGATTTAAACGATAACATAGTATTTTTTTTACGTTTAGTTTTATTGTAAAAAGTCAAAACATTTAGAAATTTATTCTCTATACTCATTACAGTATTTAATGGAAGAAGATATATTATCCCAGCATACCAGATCATAATAAATAACTGCCTGAAACCATGCAAAATATAGTTTAATCAAAAAAAAAACATGAGAGACAAAGTTTCTTAATATAATTTAAATATTTGACTATCTCAGGTTTGTATATTAGACAATCGCAATGTTTGCATTGTTGCAGACATTTGAATGGAAATACAATTCACCCAAAGAGTTTTCTATTTAAAGTAAAATAAATAAATTTTGATATTTTTTTAAGCTTTAATAGCAGCAAATTATTATCAAACCTTATTTAACTATTATTCATATCATATATATAAGTTTCAATATTCGAGGTTTACATGCAACTGTTGTGTCATCTGCATAAGAGACTACGTAGCCACGAAATTCCAATGAGAAAGAAATCATTGAAAAAAATCAAAAATTATTTAGATCCTAAGACCTGTGGTACACCGTTTTTACCAGTAGTTATCAGCTTTGCAATTGTCAATCTGAAAAAACTGTTTTCATGAAAACAGGTCATGTTTGAACCACTTGCACAGCGTTTCCTAATACCTACAGCATAAAGCTCTCTGAATAGAAGATCATGATCAACTATATTAAAAACTTTAGCTATATCAATGAAAATTGAATTTAATTTTCAGAATTATCAATTCCGCTAACTAACATTATTGTAAATTTTAAAATTTCATCTTCAGGTAGAAAAGAATCATAAAAACCGCACTGACCATTATAAAAAGGAAAATAACCATATAAAAAAATCTTGTTTTCATTATTTTCTCAGTTATTTTAGAAAAACTTGGTAAAATCTAAATTGTTCTATAGTTGCACATATTTTGTTTATCTTATAAATTGGCATAACTCTGGCGACTTTCAGATTATTAAAAAAGTTCCTTCTAAAAAAAATGTGTTAATAAGACTAACCAGAGAGTTAAAATGATCCATATCTCAAAACAATTTTTAAAATTCTTGAACTAATATTATTTTACCTGCGGATTTTTTAACAAAGTCCAGAAAATATATTATATTACTCAGTAGCATTTGTTAATTCAAAGTATATTAATTATTATTGTGTTTTATAGGTGATATTAATATTATAAAGGTATTCATTGAATTTCGAGGCTGCAGTTAGTTGTTAAATCTAAAGTAGATCATAGATAGTAATTTCTTAAACCCCTTCCCCCCTAAATGTCACAGAGGTTTGATAGGAGCTTGTCAGTATAATTACGCTATAGTAGAAGGTTTGTGAGAATGACTATTACCCTAGCAGAAAAACAGCACAAACATCCATCCCTTGGATCTGTAGCCAAGAGTGCTAACCACTCAGCCACGGAACGGACGTTTAGCTGTTGATACAACCCCATTCCTTTTGTACATTACATTAACACTGGATAAATTGTTTTTCGTGACACTTATATTTTACTTTCTTACCTTCTTCACTTAAAGCTTTCTATATTGAAAACAATTATTTCATAATCTAAAATATATGAATATTTCTTATGTTTTGCATTTGCTTTATCTATAATTTTAAATAGTTTAATCAATTCCAGAACGATCCAAGGACAATCTTTAACTCTGTTTTAAAACTGTTTTCTTCCCTCTTTGTGCACTGATATATTTCGAAGTTAATTATATCAACAGACTGATCATAAACGTTGTTAATATCCATATTATCCTCTGTACAGTACTGTAGCTTAAGATTTTTTTTATTCCAGATTCTATTCTTGATAACAGATTGTATTTCTACTATAATTTTTCTTACTTACATTAGCCACATTGTTCTTTTTTAGCTTTAATATAAGAGGATGGTGATCAGTTATGTCCTTTATTACCGTTTCCGTGATGTTAGTAGACTACTCTGTTGTAATAAAGATATGGTCAATACAAGATCCAGACTCATTAGTTACACTCAGGTCCTAATCTAAAATAAATCGTAGGAGGGAAATACAATCGACCCGGAAAAATGCAAATGGTTTCCAATGCAGAAAATATTTCCTCCCTCGGTTTTAGAGGTCTTTGGAAAAATTACTGGAAAATGCATGAAATATAAGTTTACTAATTTTTACCTCATTACCCTTACTAACACTATGGGGAGTTATGCCCCCCCCCCCCCCTTGACACCTCATCCCTGGATCCGGCTTTGGTTATATTCAGTTGTAATTTATGTAACTTATTAATTGTATAAATTCTAAATCTCATTCAGGTTTTTTTTTGTTACCCAACTTTCATTTGAATAAAAAATGTCTTATATCCAATCCTTTCAAACGTCTATACCAGATCTGCAAAATGCACGACCCTCAAGAGAATTCCCATGTTCACGGAACAGTTTTCGTTTTTGTGAAAATTGTTATGGCCAGCCATTTTCTATATAATAATCTTTAAAAAAAATTAAAAACAATATGAATTATTTCTAAAGGAAACTCTTGGAAAGGAAGCTGGGATATTTAGCAGTAGCAGTACCAAATAAAATACCTGATGTTGAGAATTTAATTCAAAACCTAAAGCAATAACCACTGTATTATGCTTCACAAAAGTGTTTAAGCGTAATTTTAACAATTTGTATAATAATTATATCAATATTAGCAAATTTTTAATGATTTTTGCAGAGCGAGCTAAGTTGGTAAAAAGATTCAGCTTGCATAATCATTAAAAACTGAATGAATATTATCGAAAATTTACATTAGATCGATATTATTGCAATCTTCATTTTCAGTCACACTTTCCATAAAATATCAAGAATTTTGCTGAGTTCTGCATCCTTCTGACATAACATCAGAAACTTATAAACCTGACAAGGATTGTTCTGACTTGATTGTTATGATTACTATGTGTCTATTAATCTTAACATCAAAAACCATTGTATAACAACTGTAGTTGCTAACCATCTAAAGAATGAAAAATGACTCTTTTTCGTGAAAAACTCTAATTTCTGTTGAATTGTAATTTGAAATTGTGAAGAACGATCATCCAGAAATCAACAGGTATCAAAAATGTTAAACAGATAAGTGTTCACCACGCAAGTAACCAGGAAATTTATTGCATACCAGGAACGTCTGCTATGTGTCCCCTCTTAAATTCTAAGAAGAGGAAAAAAACTTTCCCTAAGTCTTTAAAAATGAATTTTAACTAGTATATTTATTTTATTTTGTCATTTTCAGTGTATCACATGTAACGAGGGACAGATATTGGGAAAAATGGGACAATGCTCCCTCTTTAGAAATCCTAATAAAGATAACAGAGACAAAAATTTATGAAACTTATTTATATTTCATGCATTTTTCCAGAAATTTTAATACCTGTAAAACGGAAGAGGAAATGTTATACAGCATTGGAAATACAACCTCCCCCTCCCCACACACTTTACCTTTCTTCCTGCTTAATTGTGTTTCTTGTCCCTCATTCTCTCGATTATTTTTCAGATCCGGGCATTCATGTAACTATACGTTTCACCAACTAAATAAAGTAATTTTTAATTATTTCGATTAATATCCATTGGTAACAAATTTTTAACACATCCTCACCCCATGAAAATACATATGATCTAACGACATGACTGGTGCACGTTTTATTTTGGAGATGAACGAGATTCGAAAGGACATGACTGATTGCTATTTTTTTTGGTATACCCCAGTTGCTACTTCTATATTGTTTTTCTGTCTATTGGCACTTCTTTGAATCCATAACTGGCAAATGATAAAATACGTTTCGTAAACGAGACTTCAACCGACATGGTGTCGTCATAGATCAAGTGAACACGGGCATTGAGAGCCTTACAGAAGTGACCACGCGATGCAAACCTCCTTTTCTTCACCTAACTCAAGAAGATATGTGTTCCACTTGGACACGTATTGGTTTTCACAGCGACTATATGTGCATTTGGATCATCCTGTTCCGTGAAAGAAATGCTTTCTTTATACATTTGTTGGAATTTCTCTGCGTTTGTTGATATCCGGGTGCAGCGTCAGGGAAACAATCGATGCTGGGACTGTTTGCTCATAGGACACTCAAAGGTTAACAGCTTTAATGATAAAAAATGTGTAGAAATTGTTCCCATGTGTGATATTTAGTAAATTGGTAATTTTTATAATTTAAGTTTCTTTTTTCATATTTTAATGTGATAACAAATATTTTATTTATAAAATTAAAGAAATATTTTCCAATCTTCTCAAAAAGTGTTTTTGTGTATTTGTTTGCGTTCGAGATTTGAATTCTGTTTTATCTCTGTCACTGAGGAGCCGATTGAAACACAAAGGAAAAAGCTAATCAGTATTTTCAAATCGTTAAAGCTAAGCGTTAACTTACCATAGGTCAAAAATAGTTTACGACTCTCTTAACAACAATAAAAGAATTCAGAAAACTCTTAAAAATTCTATGACTAGTGGTCTATTAGCAATTTTATTTGTCGTAAATGAAACGCAATCGTAACAAATGAAATATACTTATCTGTGGAAATTAATTTCCACAGAAATTTATACTGTGTCTACCATAATTTCATTTATAGGTGTTTTTCGTCCAGTGCCGTAAACTGTAATACTCCAAGAAGTTTATTTCACATTTTCCTTTAAAGTTTTAAACAGGCTGTCTAGAATTGAGCTTAAAATTAGCCGCCTGTATGAATGCACACTTCGTAAACCTGCTGTGGGCAATGGCAAGAAGAATAAATTGCTCTTGGCCACCAACCTATTCTGGGCTGAAACTTTATCCCTTGCTTCCGGAGGATGCTGTTGGCAATAGCATTAAAGAAAGCGAAACGTTTTCTCAAAACATTTCGAAGTCCACTGATAAAATATGTAATAGTATTAATCACTTTTATAATTAAGCACATTTATAAGCATCATTTTGATGTCAGTAACATCTTCATAATATTGCTTTTAAACAATTTTTTGCTACTAAAATTTTAAAGGCCAACTGTCTGAAACCTTCGGTGACATGTCGTACGCACATAGAAAAGGGGAGGGGTAGCATCCCTAAGGAATGGTATTAGCATTATATGTACGACGGCCTTTAAGAAAGTAATGCCACATTTTTTAAAATTAAATCAATATTTGTGTAAAGGTACATCCTTCTCAACTCTTTTTTCTATAAGTACTACATCGTCTTCTCAGAGGTAGCCCTGGTGCAGCATTAATCAAACATATCAACCCTCATGTACATGGTCGAAGCAATGTTGAAGTTGATTTCTTGCTGGGTTCGGTTGTTTTACCTCTGAGCGTTCGTTTTTAGCACACAATGGGCTAAATGGGCAGTTCATAAGGACCGCGAAGGCTCAGAGAAAGTTGGGGAAGGAGACTCTCTGGACAGCAGCCAAGAAACAGATGGTAGCTTCGTGTAAAAGCCATTTAACATGTTCTTTAACATGCACGTGGTTCTCTTTCAACGGAGCCACAATTTAACGACACTTTCAACAGGCAGCGGTGGCGCCTTTCCAATTTCATCGGTGTCGTTTACTGACTGAGGGCAGGGCGGGGAGTTTGGCAGAGATCAATTTCAACACTGGCCCAGGTGGGACTCCAACACGGAAAGTACAGATTACGAGCTTGTCCCGCTACCGACTACGTCACCCTCACCCTAAATATTCTTAGTGTGTGAGAACGAAACTGAAAAACTTCTTTAAGAAACTACATGTGTATGGTGTCGCTACTTTTTACTGCAGCACAGTTGGTCGGCGAACAAAGCAGACATCTTCAAAAGACAGACACGCCGATTTTCACAACTATCCTCACAATGACATGCATACAGGTTCTTACTCTGAGGTGGAGAAAGACAATTGAGCGTGACATGGATCATAAAGAAAAATAGGATTATGTTCTTAGATGAACTACGAACTAATACATAATGTACAAGCAACAATACTGCGGAATAAAAACTGATCTTGAAAAAGAAAAACTATGGGGATTGCTTTCTGAGTGACCCTTGTACGAGGGAAACTTTCAAGGTCGAATAAATGTTTAAAATGCTTATTGGAATGAAATAAATCGGGCAAAATATATTAGTGAGCAAATATCCACGTAAAATATTATTTTTATTATTTATTCAAATTCTGTGTTTAAAATTTTAGCATATATATATTATAGAAAGTAATACATATATATATCGTCGTTAAAATTAAAATGTTCTTTGAGTTAAAATTTCTTCAAACGATAGATAAACTCTCCCCTAACAGTCGGCACTCCTCATTATCCTCTTCCCAATGAGATTAGTGGAGAATTTATTAACTCACTGTACTTGATCCTTGACAGAATTCCTTGCAACGTCTTTTCGATTTCAACTGGATACCTTAGTAATGATCCTCTGAAAAAATGTTTCTGCACATTCTAACTTGAGATCTATATCTGTTTCAAAACCTACGGTTAAATGATTTTAAACAAATTACTCAAACCTATCACGGTTCACAGTGAATAATGATTTGATCCAGCAAGCCTTTCTTTCATGAGTGTCCACTACTCTCTATTATAAACTTAGCGATTACTTCATTGTTAGTCAGTGGCGGCTCATCATTAGGGGCCAGGGGGGGGGGAGGCGCACCAACATTTCTCTACGAAATATATATATATATAGTAAAATATTAAACACATAATTTGAATAAATAATAGAAATAATATTTTACGTGGATATTTGCTCGCTAATATATTTTGCCCGATTTATTTAGTTTGAATAAGCATTTACCGAAATAATACACTCGAAACTGTCTTCTGCGCCTTAAATATCAGCGCAAAATATTACGAGAGAGCTTTAAGTCCAACCCTCAATCCCACAGCTAAATTATCGAACTCTCCCCTGAAGTAAATTCTCGAACAATCCCACCCTGAAACTAAATGCTGCGGTACGTGCCTGATATACTGTAAGCCACAATATACAGGGTGATTCAAAAGGTCTTAGACAAACTGTAATGGTTGGTCAGGAATACAAAAACAAACCATTTTTACATAGGAACCTAGAGCCACAAACGCCATCCGAGTGTGCTAGAGGGCGTTATTTGCCAAAAATTGAATTGGCAGCGCGAATCATCATCATTCGAGTCGTTGACGTTGCGGGAGTAGGATGCATCGTTACAGTAATACTGAGATGGCAGATATGCACTTAGCTTATGGGGCAATGAATGGAAACAGGCGAGCAGCGGTGCGATTGTATCGTGAACGGTTCAAAAACAGACTCATTGCCCATCATCAAACGTTTGAGGGTTTGCACCACAGATTGTGTGAAACTGGATCTTTTGAAGTAAACAGACATTGTGGTCAGGACCGAACGACGTGAACACTTGTCATGGAAGAAGCGGTCTTACATGAAATTGAACGCAATCCAAGTACCATTACATGAGCTATTTCACATCACATTCATGTACCTCAACCCAGCATGTGGCGAGTATTACACGAGGAGTTGTTACACCCTTTTCACATGCAATGGGTCCAGTCATTGGAAGAAGGAGATGACCACCCGCTTCTGGAATTCGCACGTAGGATTTTGTAAAAATGTGTCGCACAGCCGGAATTTCCAGCGTTGGTTCTCTTCACCGATGAAGTGACCAACGACTTCACACGTGAGGGTGTTGTTAATATTCATAATTTGCATGTGTGGGCACATGACAACCCACGAGCGACAAGCCCTCGTGCTGCGCAATACCTGTTCACCATAAATGTTTGGGTGTGTATTGTTGGAGACTGTTTGCTTGGGCCATACCTTCTTCCATCACGACTAGACGTGCGTAGTTATCGGATATTTCTGGAGGAGGTCTTGACGGAACTACTGCATGATGTTCCTGTATCTGTGTACCGACGCATGTGGTTTCAGCACGATGGGGCTCCCTCACATTTCACATTGGTTGTGCGAGAGTATCTCAACAGCATCTTTCCTGCGCGATTGATTTGCCAGGGTGGATAAAAAAATAACAAAAAATAATTATTTAATGATTGGCTTTATATGGGTTCAGTCATTACATCAGTAACGATGAATTTTGATGCAGCATCTTACAGAACGCCACTATATTTATAAAAATATCGCTCTTCATCAGCACTGTTCGTTGGAGCAGTGTTGACCACTGAAAAAACGTTGAAGAGCTACCTCTGACAGACCGGGAAATCGTTCCTTTTGAGACAAGAATTGAATTCCTTTATAATTCTTTCATAGCATCGATATTCGGCTTGTAAGTTGTCGTATTCGAACATGGGTATATTTTTGAAAACTGTATAATCAAGACCACTCGCTGAAATATTTAAGAAATTTGGCTTCGAAAATTCGACATGATTTAAAAAACACTGTTCCATGCTCCCGAAATCGGCAGTTTGCTTCATTACTTAAAGAGTATACAATTTTTCTTTTGAAAACATGAGCAGAGTGTGTCTTATGACAATGTGTGATCACACTGCTGGCTTTCACTAAATAATTTTAGTGCCAAATCGTTCATTTCGTTGAGGACTTTACGATATAAGAGGACTTTCACACAATGTAAGGGGATCGAAATATCCGGTGCATATCTTTGGAATTGATTCAGATCACCTTTTGAGGAATCATTTTCACACTTTTTAGTGCTATCCAATGATATAATACTGGAAGCTGTTTCTCATTTCCTACTCGAAAAACTCTTTGTAATATTATGCATGATCACAGTGAGGCCCAGATCTAGAACCAAATTTAGGGGAAGGGGCAAGAAACACAATCTAGTCGGAAAAGTGTAGATGGGAGAAGGGCACGAGACTGAATTTCCAATACAGTATAACATTCCCCCCTCTGTTTTACATGTCTTTGAAAGATTTATTGGTGGCATTAAATTTAAATAAGTTTAGCAATTTTTGCCCTTACTAGCATTCTGAAATACCCTTACAAGCAAATACCCTTACTAGTATTCTGAAAGAGGGAAGGAGCATGGCCCCTTGCAAACCTCCTCTCTCCCTCCCTAGATCCTTCCCTGACCAATTTTTCGAATTTTAAAAATTTCTAATGTTAGAGGGCGCAATTTAGCTTTTCGCATATTCGGAAAGTGCAAATCGTAATAGTTCGTCAAAACTTATCCAATACCAAACGAATATTTGAATTTTCTCTAAAAGCAAACAATTGTCTCTTAAAAAAATTGCTCTTTCCTACTCCCCTTGAGTCAAAAAGGTCAACTCATTTTGCCAATGAAAACTTAGTAACCTTAACATGTCACTGCCAGAATGAGAAATTTCTAGCATAACTACATCGTTTGCAATATTTCTTTGAAGTTTTGAAATATTTAACTTTTTCACCGGTAGAGGTAGGGAGATCAGGAAGCTGTCAATAGTAATATTTTATCCAACATAAAATATAATTTTTAATATTATTTCTTCGAACAAAAAACTTCGATGTCTACACATAGACAAACGACATGATAAAACTCTTACCTGTTTCGTTTATTTTTCTGAAAACGATATAAAAACTGAAATCCAAGTTCAATACGTCCATCTTCTCTTTATCATGGTTTAAAAATCAGTTTTCGATCCATATCATTCGAATTAAATTTAACCCTAATCATGCCTCTTCCGAAATAATAATATGCAGGGTGTCCGAAGAATAATGGTGATGTTTCAAGAAACTATATGTAGGAAAATAATATACATTCAATATATTGAAGAAAATAATATTTTAATTGAAAGCCTTTTTCAAAAATTTTGGAACATATTTAATGAATTTCCAATTTTCACTGTTTGGGGCACTGCATATGCCCAATCGGTATTGCACTTCCTACCATACAGGTTGCAGCATATCTCTTGTAACTTGCTCAACCGATTCTCTTATTCTGGTTTTCAAATCAATCAATTAGAATTTTGTCTAACGTAAACATAGTTCTTTACAAAGTCACACAAAATAAAATCAAAGGATGTCAAATCAGGGCGCCTTCGTGGCCATAGATTTGGACCATCTCTGACAATCAATCTCACAAGAAATGTTGCGCTTCGGTAACATCTCTTGAGAAATGTGATGTTTCGCCGTCTTTCTGGTGGACGTCCTTGAAACTGTTTGAGTGAGGAAATATACAGATGCAACATTCAATGTGATACGTTTGATTAATTGGAGGCAGTATTTCCCTACACCCCATCATTATTTGTCAGACACTTGGTAAGTAACAAATGAATACAGCTTCCAAATATATTACGTAGCAATGTCAAGCTTCAGCATCAGATAGCGGCACCTATCACGTTTCACATTAGAGTTATTTCAATAGTCTAAAGTCATTCACGAGGAGATGGCTATTCAAGTACTGCAGGAGTACGTGCATGATGAAAACGTGCAGTTCGTTTTTCAGGTCCCAAAGTCAAAGCCTTCAAGGATATTGACAAAGGAATGTTTTTATATATTGTGAGAGATGTTTATCTCGTTTAGCTATTCACAATTTTTGACGAAAATTCGAGAAACGTTGGGCAGATCTGCGGAACAAGGTTAAACATTGCTTCCAACTTATATTGCAGTTGGCGATTATGTAGCACAGGTGGAACGAATGGTTCCAGTAGACAGATGTCTTCATGTCAATGATGTGGTGGAAGCTTTGAGACGTTAATTCGACTTTAGGGTACATTTTTTTCACATTCCAGCAATGTAATGAACCATTAACGTAATAACCATCTACAATTCTAGTAATGTAATAACCAACTAGAATATAATTAATTACGATTCATCACATTGTAGATGATCGACTCTAGGAAAGCGTGTGCAAGATGGATACCCAAAGTATCCCTTCCTGCCTACAAAACAAAAAAAAACGTATGGGACCTGCAATGGAACACCTAATGCTCTAGCACAAGTACAGCGGAAACCACATGATCAGAAAACGGTCACGTGGGATGAAATCCGGTTCATAATTTCCAACCCTTTAAGAAAGAATTTTAAATCTGTACCTTCAGCAGGAGAAGTGATACTTACCGTCTTCTGAAACGTGTAAGTCATTATCTTTGTTCATTCCCAGATGCCTAGATAGTTGATATTCCTTAATTCAATAATTTAACGCCGTTTTCTGCAAAGTTACGGATGCAATTAGCAGGAAACGACCTGAACTACTGACGTCTGGTGTGCTACCTCCTACAGGAAAAGGCAACACCACAGTATTCCCATAACCTATAAGAAAAGCGGTCGTAGCCATGGCATGAGAGTTCTTTTGCGCTCTCACAGTTTTCGCCATTTCCTAAATATTTTCTTTTGGTTTTGTACAACATTTCAAAATTTAAAATTGTGGCTTTTAACACTTTAAACTAAGAAGTGATTTAGTAATTTCTCTTTATATGTACTGACCCAGATCTAAAAAAATAATCCAGACGGAGATGGTGGCAAATGTTGGTAGGAATGTTATTTCTGTGCGCGACAATTTTTTGGCACACAGTGGGTCAAATGGCTAGGTCCGAAGGATTCCAAGGGCATAGAGCAGACTGGGAGAAGGGAACCTACTTGACTGCTGTCAGGAGACAGATGACAGTCTCTTGTTAAGGCCCATCCAGTGTGCTCTTTAAAGAGCACAGAGTATGTCTCTCCTGCACATAGGTCCACGATTTTATGTCCACGATGTAATGTCCCATCCGATGGACAGTGGCCATTCCAAACCGACTGGTGTCTTTTTTCTGACTGAAAGTAGAGTGAGAGTTTAGCGGAGATAAATCTCAACCCTGGTACAGGTGGAACTCGAATATGGATATTGCAGATTACGAGCCTTTCGTACTACAAACTGAACCAACCCCGCCCCAGGAGGCAAGTGAGTAGATTGGATAACAGAAAAGAACACCATTGTGGAATTTTTTATCAGAAATTATTCTCATTAGAGAGTACAATATCTGATTTCACCACTCTGTGGTAGTAGTTTACGAACTTCATTCTCCCATCAGGTACAGTTGATGTGGGTAGGGATCTTTCAATTTGACCAAAATCCTTTCCCCTATTATATGAAGAATATAAGAGAATATTCTCACATTGGTAATTTTTGCTTTAGATTAATATAATTAAGCTCTGAATAGAAAATAAAAATCTAAAAAACGCATAATAAAAATTCCGACGTTATGTCGAAAACCGACAGTTTGCAAGGAAAGGTCTTGACACAAGAGCATTACTCGACACAGCGGTAAGTGTTTCTTCACCAAAGCGATAGTCGCATGTATGAAGCAGAAAGTAGGCGATTCGGAGAGAGCTTTAATGATTCCTCCGGACTTGGCGAATGGTCCACACTCGTTATCTGCAGTGGGGTATCACGGCTGTCAGCACCAAAAAGCACTTCAGCGACCAGATAGGGCATAAAAGTATGTGCTTGATGGGGCTCAGAGCACAGCAATATTGAAGCAAGAGAGAAGGGAGGGGATTCATAATGTGAGTGGTAAATTTATCAGCTTAAAATGGGATGCTGTAAAACGAAGGAGTTTCTGAGACGGTACGGATCGGTGGTTTAAGATTCTGATGCTACGGTTATATCGCTAGGACTGACTGAAATTTCTTTGCAGCAGTAAGATTTTCGATTCCCTTGAATTTAATTTTAATACTCAAAATTTCTTTTATCGCTTTAATTTTAATCAAACACGACTTGTGTCTCTCGGTGCAATCTTCGGCCCTACATCTCTTTTCTGATCATGAGGAAAAATCTTAAACTTTTGAACAGATTATACAATACTCCCACATGCACTTGATTCCCGTTTCCTGGTCATCATATCCGAAACAAATGTTTGAATGTTTGAATGAAAAACGAATTATAACTTTTCTTCTGCCTCCGTAAACAAACTAACCTGATCTAATTCTCTCTTGGTTCTCGAAAATTCAATTTATTCTGGCTTATGTCACGTAGTTTCGGGGAAATGTTTTCGTATAAGTTCCGTTACTAGCATTCTCAAAGGGAAGCGAGGAATGTGCCCCTACCCCATCCTAGTTCTGGTTAATGTCAGAATGAAAAAAAATATAGATTTTTCCCTGCGAATTTTTTTGCGGAAACTTGACGTAGCTTAGGGCCTCAAATGGTCGAAGTCCGGCACTGGTTTCATATAAGTGCTTTAGAATTATAATGAAAATTTTTGAGTGATTTGTAGTGTTATATCAAATATCTCACCATTTATAAGTTCTTTGATATGTGAACCGACGAAAATTTATTCTTTTGTTTTCGTTTCACTGAGTCTAGGAATAATTCGCCATCAATTCAAAGCCTATGAAGTCATTTTTTGGAGCCCACAAGTAATACTTGTTACCGCTTCTTGTGAATAAGGATGCTTTAGGTGTAAATTCAGCCATGTGGATAACTAACTTTGTTTACAAACGTTCCTATTCTATATGCGGCAAGTTTTTTATTCTTGAATTTAATTAAAATAAGTTTTTATTAGTTTCAGTGGAGGTTTATATTAATAAGTTTATATTAGTTTCATTGGAGGTTTACATTAATAAGTTTTTATTAGTTTCATTGGAGGTTTACATTAGTAGGTTTTTATTAGTTTTATTGGAATGCTATATTAGCTCTATTAGAAGTTCATGTTGTTTCATTAGAAGTGCTGAAAATAGGATAAGTGAGCTGAGGAAAACGTTCAAGGTGTTAATTATATAGTAAATCAAATAATATAAATGATCATAGAGAAGTGATTGAGAAATCTTGTTAAACCGAGAACCAGTCGTGTTAGGAAAAAACCAGCCTACTTCAAAAAACGGTTAGTTTGTTATTTTGAGAATCATGCTCTAATTCCTTTACCAACTACTACATTAAACGTAATATAAAATGACGGCAGACACATTTTCTGTTGATCTGCTAAATGGACGCTTTTTCTTCTACTATCCTTCTCTGAATGAAAAAGGATGAATAATAAAGGTTGTGAGGCACTGCGTAAAAGATTTTACTTACAACATAGTGAGCATGTTTAGTTCGCTTGTTTCACACACAGTAAATTTGCAAAACTTCCAGACCCTAGTAAGAATACCCCCCCCCCCACTTAAAAAACCTAAAACAAATGAGGCCTCATCCATCTCCCTCGAGCAGTGCCAAGTGAACTAAAAGACAGGAACATTTTTAATGCATGAGCAATGACCCGAAACAATAATAAAATTTAATAATTTAATTTCTTGTTATGAGATGGAGAAAATGCTCTAGCGATTTACTAAGTATAACATTTTTTCCTATTAATTAATTTCGATTTTTTTACTTTTAAATTATATGTACAATTTCATTAAAAATTTACAAAACTAAGTCAATATTATTGCATGGTTAAAAATATTAATAAAATTATAAGGAGTTGCAGATGTTTTGAAGCTAGTCTTATCTACCGCCGCGGAGATAGAACAATAATATTAGGCATCTTTTGGAGATAAGAGAGATTCATGTGGGGGAGGAAGTCTAAGATTTCTTTACCTTTAAGTTATGTTGACATTAAAGTACCCAAACTAATTACACTAACTACACCAAACGAAGGTGTGCAAAATTTTTAAATGCGTTATATAGAATGTCAACAAGAACCTGGGGTCTAAAATAAACAGTTAAGAAAGAATTCTATAAAAGTGACATTTAAAAAATAGTAACTTATCCCTGTGGGGCATAGTGGCAACACCATCTAGAGGAGAAGGGCGTACCACTCATTTGTGACGTCAGCATTACTGGACCGGATTGCCGGCAGAATAGATTGAGAGATAGCTTATCCTTGTTAATCGAACTTCCCATTTAGATTTTGAATATTCACTAATAAATCATTAAAATAATTTGTTTTCATATAATTAAAAAATCTCACCTTTTTTCTAATTTTTTTGCTTTGATTAGTATTGATAAACCATTAATTAACGTTTCCGATTATACAGATAGCTTTAAATTATTATTTAGATAATAACACTCTTTAAATGTTCGGAAATTTCAACTAATTTTGCAAACGATCGATTAATGTATTGAACAAGTACTAAATTTTCACTCTTAAAGGATTCTAGAAGTACGAAATATATTTAGAAAAAAACTACTTGGTACAAAATACCACAGATATCTATTTTGTTTTCACAAATATGTATGTATATATATATATGAGGTCTAAAACATTATTTAATGAAAACAGTATGTTTCAATATTGCATATGTTAAGAAAAACAACCAACAAATTCCACATTAAAAAAATACTTTTATTTACAATATGAGAAAACAAATATTTATAGGATACACATTACAATGAAACAAATATTTCATATCATTACTTTATTTTTAAGAAAATTGTGAAATTAAAACAGAAAAATTCACCAGTCACATGGGAGAATTTTTAAGCAATATGAAGGAACTTAATATTGTGCAATACTATTTAAATTGAAAAGGAAAATTTTATGATATTCCATTCATCCCAGTCGAACAATTGCTGATTTTTTTAAATAGTTTAATAATGAAAGCTGTTTTTAAAATGCATCACATTAATAAAAACTGTTTCTAGGACAACTATGACTTTTAAATAAAAAGAAAAGAAAAATTGCTTTCCCAAACTTTTTCACCCTAATGCATATTAAAACTGACTTCTTCATATAACATAGAAATTTTTATCCTTTTTGCTATCATAATAAACTTTAATAATATAAAAAAATTCTGAAGAAACATGAAAGCAACTTCTAAATACATGTGGTCAAAAGATTTGAACAGATTCAAAATACAACAGAAATATAAAATACAATGAGTATTATACAAAGTAAAGGTCACATTGAAATATCCATATACACTCAGTAATTATGAAACCTAATTCCATGTTATGTCAATGGAAAGCTAATTTCAAACGTTTGTAACTTTTAAAATGAGCTTTTATGAAAAAAAAATGAAATGAAGATCAATTAAAGATCTCAATCAAATTTATCTAAATTTATGTTCATTAAAAAACAAAGAATTATGAAAACTGGGATATTTAATATGAAGAATGGCTGTTTTAAAATATTGATCTGGGAAGTAGTTGAAATAAGTTAATCTCAAAACATTATCCCATATTAAATTTTATTAGCATAGTTTTAGCAGAAAATGTAACAATTATTTAAATTTTCACCAACTCTGCAGAATGTGCATTGCTGTTTAAGATGTTGATATATAATAAAATACCCCTTCAAACAGCTGCTTACAACAGAAGTCTGACATGAGCCTCTAAGTTTATATGCCATAGTAGGTCTGTGAGGATGGCGGAGACCCGGCAGAAAAACAACACGAACAACCATACCTTACCTAGGGCTCGAACCCAGGTTAGTAACCAAGTGAAGCCTCTTTAAAACTAAATGAATATTATTGGAATATAGAAAATTAAGATAGATTTTTAACTTATATATATTCAGTCATATTTTCCCATGAAATTTTTATTTTAGATATTACAGAGCTTTGAAATTATCTTTCCATTGACATAACATGGGATTGGGTGGTTATAATTAACAGAGTGTATATGGGGTAGTTTCATGGCAGCAAACACAGACTTTTATAACATTTATGATAACAATACATTTGTACATACATGTAATAAGATTTAACTTGTAAAATTTGCAGCTATATATGTAATTAGTAGAATTGTAGCATCATCAGCAACTTAGATTTAATGACATTGCAAAACTTGAATTAAGTGAAAATAAAGTACTACAAGCAATATATATCAACTATTGAACATTTTACTAACATTGAATAGATAGAATTAGCATCTAAAATTTTCTTATATTTTTATAGAGAGGTCAAGCTGTTTCAAATGATTCAGTATACTCCAAATGTGCAAATCAAATTGAAGAATTAAAACAATATCTAGATGTCATTTACATAAAGGTTGATGAAGTGGCAAAAATAAACTACAGCAGTAGGTTCTTAATAGGATTCCTACCCAAAGGCAAGTCGATAAAATAATTTTAAATTTGTATGGTGTCAAAAATATACAGAACAGAAAAAAATGTTTTGCTCTTTTCTAAAGAGCACATACTTAACATGCCTGGAAACATATTAAATAAAAACATTATTCTAATCTTGACCTTCTGCAGAGTTTTTTAAACCTTAAGTCATTAACTATTATGCATATCATAACTGCCATATCTGGTGAAGACTCTCAAATGCTAAGAGCAACAGGGTATTTTCCCTTTATAAACAGATATTCTTACATTAAAATTTCAATATTACTTGAACTCACTATCAGTGTAAAACCAATTATTAACAAAGAACTTGGAAGAAGAAAATGTGTATCAGAACCAGTACAAGGTTTCTAATAACATAGTCAATCATCTCCCTCCAAGCAGAAACTGACATCCCCCAATGATACAGAAAAACCTTATTGATCTCTTGACCAGGCTAGGTCATAGGCATATCAAACACCCATTGGCAATCACTATTAGAAATTTAAAAAATCCTACATTTGCAAGGCAGAAGCCACAAGATATGCATATATATTAAAGAAAATCAAGGAATAAATTAAATTCCTAAATCTCCCATGGCTTTTACAAAAACCAAAGATTGACACTTAAGCTTTCTGCTTATAATGTTCTCAATTTAAAGTAATGAAGGAAAAATAATATTCAGAAAATTCTATTTGCAGTTTAATGAGTTTCAGTTGATCATTTCATACCGAAACTGGTGGTATATGTTCCTACAGAAAATTATAAATTTCAAACCCCCACTAAGTGCATGTATAACAGAAGCAATGAAATGGATTGGAAAGAAAACCATATACTGTCACATACTGCATCCATACTGAATAGCTGTCCAAACAAAAGCATCTACCCCAAGTATTTGATACATTGATAAAAAAAATTTAAAGACAACCAAAAATATAATTTATCTTCAGGGGTCCAGCCATAAGAGTATAGTGGGAAGCGAAAATGTTGTGGAATTGGCAAAAGATCACTCAAAAGTAACCCTAAACACAATATTAAGAAAAACCTACTGACAAGTGCAGGTAGAGATTCCCTTTGATCATAGATTTAGCCACAAAAGACATGAAATCAGTAAAATAAAAATGAAATAAATCTAGTAGACCCTGTACAGTAGCAAAATATAGTTAAGGAACTGAAAATAGCTATTGCAGCTTGCATACAATAAAATTTCCACTAAGATATTGCAAAATATTTGACAATAAAGTTAACCAGTTTTTGTGTCTATAAAACAATTGTTGAAACAATAGCACACCATTCCAAAGGGTTTTCCACCATTGTACTTATTGGACTATAATTATTTGAAGGTTGGTCTATGATGTTGTGGAGACTTTTTCATTACAGTGTATCATTACTTTCCAAAAGGCTTCATGCTAACTGATGAAAATGACAACCAGCTATTTTTACCTCCCTCCAAATTTGATATTTCATAACCTACTTTTTAACATTAGGTACTTTAAGGTACTTGCAGACTAACCAAGTACACGAGCAGATGGACAATCCAAAGACTCGTGTAATAAGAAAAATCAAAAAGCATGCTTTATAGAAGATCCATGTTCAATTACTGGCTCAAATCTTGTGGAAATTGTTTTCCAGATATTAAAGATGAATGAAAATTAATAATTTCTTTATTTAATTATCTTTATTTAACAGTTTAAAATAAATTATCTGCATTGGGTGAAATTAAGACATTGGATTCTGGACTCAATAAAATATTTACTTAAAAATATTAACCACTGATATCAAATTTGTAACATGAATGAGATTACCAAACATAAATTTTTGAATTATATTAAATCTCATGAGTAATTTTAAGGTGTGAAATTAGACAATCAGCATTTTGACTTTAACACAATATCAAATTGTATAAAAATCTGAATATAATTTTCTCAAAGTGAAAGTAACATACACAAATTAATCCACAGTACCTCATTGATTTACTAACATTTAATCACTATCAAACTCCTTAAGTATTATGATGATAATGAGTATAGTGGAAAAATTACCTTCAGCCAGGTGAGATTCAAACACATAACCACCAGACGTAGGGTTACTCAATGCCAGTGTTATAAAAGGAGGACATGCTTTCTTTGTGAAATAAAATAAGTTTTTTCGTACTAAGTTTTTTGCCAAATACTAACTAACAGTTGAGTCAAAAAAAGAAACAATACTTATTAAATATACTATAAAATATATGGTGCGGTGATTTTTATTCCTATTTCATAAACAATCAAAGGTTATTTCTCCTAAAGTGTTATAATGATTAGTAACTATGCACTGTCATAAAAGGTAAATTTTCTGTTACTTCAAACTCTGACTGAGGTAGTGGTCAGCAATGATTTCAGTTTTGGCAGAGCATGCTCTTGTATGAGAAGGCTCCTATAAACTAGAAGTAGTTCCTTAATTACTGCAGTCTTTTATGCTGCAAAAAAAGAAAACCTGCTATCAACTTTCACAGTTCCATCTATACTTGGTGGAAGTAAAAGTTTTTTCAGTTTCCTAAAGCTCATAATTCTTCAATCTGACATGTCAATTGTACATATTGAGATTAGAGAGAAGAGTAACTTTTACAATGTCAGTAGAGTTAATTTAGCATTCATGATTTGCATTTACAATAAATTATTTCATGGTTAACAATAAATATTATTATAGTCATGAGTTCAAGAAATTTAGAAAAGTACAAAAAATGAGTGCTTTAATTTTAGTTTGAAATATGTTATGAATTTACACAAAAAGGAGGACATTTCGTGCATTTTCAAAATTCTGAGAGGACTTGAGGTGAAAAAGGAGGACTCTCCTCCTCTTGGGGGACATATGGTAACCCTAACCAGGAGGTCATGAGTTTCAGATCCCACCTGATTCAATTTTTTTTTTCTTCTGCACCAATTGTCATCATGATATTTGCACTGCTTAATAGCAATGAAATGCTTAGTAAAAGTATAGCATAAATGCTACCTTGAACAGTTGGTTTAACTAAAGTTTCAAGTTAAAAAAAAAAAAAAAAAATCGCCGTCCCGTGGCCGAGTGGTTAGCGCGCTTGGCTGCCAATCTAAGGGACCTGGGTTCGAGCCCCGGGTAAGGCATGGATGTATGTGTCGTTTTTCTGCTGAGGTCCTGCCATCCTCTCAGACCTTCTACTGTGGCATATAAACTGACAGGCTCCTGTCAGACCTCTGTGGCAAGCAGCTGCTTGAGGGGGTATTTATTTTTTTTTTATTTATTTATCAGTATATGGATACTTTAGAGGTCAGAAAGCTTTCTCCCAGTTTTCATGTCAAACATGCTGGTTCTTCTTTCAACATCAGATGGTGCAAAGTGGAGTTCACACACCTATGTATGCAAAAGAAATACGTATTGAGAATATGCACAAAAAAACCTCTGATGAATGATAAACATTAAAACAAAAATCCAAACACCAGGAATACTGTTTACCATACACTAAAAAAATTATTCAGAACTGAAGACTTTTTCCTTCGAAAGTAAAAGCTATAATTGTATTCAAAACAATTCTATAATCAGTGTATTTTCTAAGATTTGAATAAAAATCCATGGTTGGAAGAATGAATTCTCCCAAGGAATGCACCTAGTTATTCTACCAGTAAGCTGGTTTTTCTCAATATTTCTAGTACTTTTTTTATCATATATAATTCACCTTGAAAGCTAATGCTAACCATCTAATAGCATTCCACTGCTAGCACTAACCATAAAGTGCTTTTGGTAATGCCACTATAAGGTGATAATGTAAAATAAAATGTGAAAAATCATACTGAGCTGAAAATCATTAAAAACAAGTCTTATGAATGAACGTTTAAAGGATTGAAATATTCCAGTCCAGGAAGTGAGCCTGAAAACAACTCCAGTAATAAGTTTATTGTTTCAGACAATTTCCTCTTACTGTAATTTTCAGTTTATTAGGCATAAATTTGTTTATATAGACAGCACCTGGTATTATACTAATGCTGAAAGGTATTAGGAATTGATTGGTCAGGAAGTTTACTGTTGTCGACAGTTTCTACAATAAACTTTTACCATTACATATCAGTAAAATCAAAAAGACCTCAAATTTTTGTGATAATTTTTGGATTCCTTCAGTTGTAAAATCCAAACCAATGGTCAGTACAGAGGATAAACTTTGAAGTTAACTCGAAAACAATATTGCATGCATTTATGGCGTTTAACATACTAATATTCACATAATAGATGAAATGACAGATATCCCCTCAAATATTCTCTAATATACATAAGAGAAATTAAAATTAAGAAATCATAAGAGAACATAAAGAGAATGACGCCAGAAACATTGTTAACGAATAAGAGGAAAAATAATTCAAGTAGTAATGTAATATATTTTTATTTTCGAACAAATTTGATTTACAAACGTGTGTTGAAAATAATGTAATTGAATATAAATGATTCAACATTCATCAATAAAATTTTGCTGAAAATTTTATCAAATTTGTATCTGGTTATGCTTCATCATCATCATCACCATCCTCATGCAGCCATGAGCTACGGAGGTCCAACCAGACCGTGCAATTTAGTTCTCCAAGCATATATGTCCTGAGCTACATCTACTGCATTTGGCCAATGCACACCAATTCTAATGAGGTCCTGTTTAACATTGTCTGCCAACCGCATCCTAGGTCTCCCCTTCTTTCTGAGGCCTCTAAGCACATTGTTCATAACCCTATTCCCCAATCTATAAGTATTCATAAGGGAAACATGGCCAAACCAATGGAGTCTCTCTCTGCACAATATGCTGCTTAAAGGAGGTTGCAAACTCCTTTGCCTAACCTCATCATTAGTTACAACGTTGAACCACCTAATGCCAAAGATACTGCGTAAGCATTTAGAATCAAAAGCATCAAGTTTCCTGTTATCTTCTTTACAGAGGGTCACTTTTCACTACCATAACTAACTACAGAAAGAACCAAACTATTATACAGTCTAATTTTGGTCCTTAAGTGGAATCTGGAATCAAAAGCATTTAGCTTCCTGTTATCTTGTTTACAAAGTGTCCAAATTTCACTACCATAACTAACACTAGAAAGAACCAAACTATTACAGTCTAATTTTAGTCTTTAGGTGTATACGCCTATTTCTCCACACTCTCAATAGATTCTTAAAAGTCCCAGCAGCCATCCCTATTCTTCTGTTAATCTCATGCCGCACATCAACGTTATCTGTTACATAGCTCCCAAGATAATTAAACTGTGACACCTGCTCAAGACTGCAACCATTCAGATTAACTGAATCACAGCCTGCCTGACCAATTTTCAGCACTTTAGTTTTCTCTGTTTATAACCAAACCTACTCTCTACTACCAGTTTCATCAACAGCTCGAATGAAAGAGTTCATCTCCTCAACATCATTTGCCAAAAGGCAAAATCATCAGCATAATCTAAATCAGAAATTCTCGTTTTTCCAGTACATTTAAGGCCAAAATTATTCCCTTGAGTGAATTTCGTATAACATAATCAATAACCAAGCTAAAGAGAAAAGGAGACAAATGCACCCTTGTCGAACACCAGAGGTAATGCTAAACCAATTGCTACAAACCTTACCAACTCTCACACACGACTAAGTGTTTTTATAGAGAGCTTTCATTATGCTAACTAACTTATCTGGTATACCATATTATCTCACAATCAACCACAAATTATGACGATCAACAGAGTCGAAAGCCTTTTTGAAATCAACAAAGCTAGCAACCAAAGGTTTCTGAAACTCTAAACATTTCTCAAGAATCTGCGTAAGTGAAAATATCCGATCCACACATCCCCTACCACTTCTGAATCCACATTGCTCATCACGCAATTGACTGTCAACCAGATTCTTAATTCTATTAAGCACAATCATGGAAAGAACTTTACCTGGAACAGAGAGTAGGCTGATAACCTTTAGTTGTCACAAGAACTGCGATCACCTTTTTTGAAAATAGGGATAACAATAGCTCTGGTAAAATCCTCAGGAACCACATCTTTATCATAAAAGATATTCAGAATTTCAGTTATCCAAGAGGTAACCGAAACATTCCCAGCTCTAAGCACTTCTGTAGTAATTTCATCTACCCCTGGGGATTTATGTAGTTTAAGTTTAGAAACAGCCAAATAACTTCAGATTGTGTTATAGGGCCAACATTAAAGCCACCAATGCATCTATCATCATTGCAAACAATGGGAGTAGAACTAACACATTTTTTTTAAAACATCACTGAAATGCTCAGTCCACCTAGCCATGACAGAATCCACACCTTCTATAACCTTACCTTGTTTATCCTTCAATCCTTGTATACCTGTCCGTTTTCTACGACACAAAACTTTAACTATCTGGTACAGCTCTCTGCTGTTGTGCCGTTTAACTGCTTCCTTGACTTTGTCAGCCAAGCCATCAAGCCAAAGGTTATTATCAGCAGCTAACTGATCTTTTACACGTTTATTAAGTTCCCTGTAATGCTTTCTATTAGAACTAGTAGGGTATTGATTAAGGACATTACTGCAGTTCTTTCTTTCCGAAATAAGCTCAAGTGCCTTATCACTCAAATAATTCTGTCTCTTCTACTCCTTTTTTCCTAAAAGAGTACTGTTAGTGTCCATAAAAGCATGTTTAAAATGATCCGATTCTTCCTCAACATCAGTAGTAAGCATACCATGACTGTCATAATGACTAAGTAACCTATCATGGTAAGTTTTGGCTATAACTAGGTCTTTCAGAGCTTCAGTATTAACAGTAAATTTTTTAACCATAGCACACTTTTTATGTTTAAGTTGCAAGACACTTTTAATAAGGTAATGGTGAAGATTGGTGATTTTAATAAGGTAATGGTGGTTTTTATAAGGTAATGGTGAGATTCAATTTCAATTCCCCTATATGACCTGGTATTCCTAACAGAACTAGCCCATTTGCTGTTAATTAATATATAATCAATCATAATCTTATGCAGTCCATCGGGTGAAACCCATGTGTACTTATTTTCGCGGTGTTTGTAATAAGTGTTAGTTATTCTGAATCCATTGAGTTTACTTACCTGTAGGAGACGTTGTTCATTGCCATTGCAGCTACCAATACCAAAAGGGCCTATTACTCCTCCCCAAAGGTCAGAGTCAGTACCAACTTTGGCAATGAAGTCACCTAGAACAAGAGTAATAGCTGCTTTCTTGACAGAATTCAAAATATCCTTAAGTTGTCCGTAAAACCTATCCTTCTCATCCTCATCGCAATCCTCAGTTGAGGTATAACAGCAGATAACATTTTTGGTGATGCTTATTGTCGTCCCTACCTGAAAAGAGAAATTTAAGATTATTTTTAAGAATCTGACCTTTATCTGTCCATCTGGTCTCTTGCAAGCCGAGAATATCTAAATTATAACGGTGGAATTCTTTTGTGAGGACATCAAGAGAAAAAGCTCTGTGCAGAGTCCTCACATTCCAACTACCTATGGAGAGAAAATGGTTAGTAGGATGTTTAAATAAACTATGTTTATTGAGAGAGGGAATGCCGACAATATCAAACAGCCCCCTAATCGCAGGCATGGGGCAAAGTCCCGTTCTCCCACCACTAAAGGCTGAAGCCATCTACACTGGAAGACTTCCTCCAATGTAGAATTTGACGATGCCAATAGAAGCAAAGATTTCAGGTGCCTGCGATGACCTCTGCTCAGGATTATCCACCAGCTGATACAGATATCCTGTGATTCTGTTCATTTGGGGTTGTCAACCCACAAACAAACAGAAAACACAGCAGAAGATTTTCCCTCCACAGAAGCCCACCAGCGCAGCAAAATCAGGATCCATAATCAAGCTCAGAGCCATATATCTGTCCAGTCCAGTGGGTTTACATGGTCAGCACCAGGACCCTGTGTGGTTGACCACTCCTCAGCAGGGTAGAAAAAAAGAAAAGTAGCCATAGTTGTCCAGATCAGTAGGTCACAATAATCTGGCTGCCCTCCCCTTCCGTTCACTTCCACAAGAGAGTATCTCTTTTGAAAGGTACTAACGGTCTGCAGCACGAGAAGGCGGGGTCGGACATTAGGTGCCAAGCCTGGCCGGTTCTATGCATCATCGCAGGGGATTGGTGCATAGCTCTCCTTACAGTGACTACCCAGCTCGTTTCCTTCCTCAGAATAAATCGAATATGAACCACCGTTCGACATCCTGTCTATATTCTTGAAAACGTTTAAACAAATGAAATGTTTGTACTGCGAATAAAGTCTCTTATCCATAAGTTCTTCGTAGTATATTATTCGTTTAAGCGGATCTTTTATTTAGCTTTATATAAAACCAGGTCTGTAAATGGTTGCTCCATTACATCCTCCTGTATATGGCTCTGAGCTTGATTATGGATCCTGATTTTGCTGCACCGGTGGGCTTCTGTGGAGGGAAAATCTTCCGCTGTGTTTTCTGTTTGTTTGTGGGTCGACCGCCCCAAGTGAATAGAATCACAGGATATGTTTATCAGTTGGTGGATAATCCTGAGCAGAGGTCATCGCAGGCACCTGAATTCTTTCCTTCTATTGGCATCGTCAAATTCTACATTGGAGGTAGTCTTCCAGTGTAGATGGCTTCAGCCTTTAGTGGTGGGAGAACGGGTCTTTGCCCCATGCCTGCGATTAGGGGGCTGTTTGATATTGTCGGCATTCCCTCTCTCAATAAACATAGTTTCTTTGAACATCCCACTGATCATTTTCTCACCATAGGTAGATGGAATGTGAGGACTCTGCACAGAGCTTTTTCTCTTGATGTCCACACACAAGAATTCCACCATTATAATTTAGATATTCTCGGCTTGCAAGAGACCAGATGGACAGATAAAGGTCAGGTTCTAAAAAATAATCTTAAATTTCTCTTTTCAGGGAGGGACGACAATAAACATCACCAAGGCGTGGGTCTGCTTCTCAGCTGACACGCTAGTGATGCTCTTCTAGGATATGAGTGCATTAATGAAAGGATTCTTACAGCAAAATTTCAGACAAGCGTTAAAGACTTGAATGTTATCTGCTGCCTGCTGTTATTATGAGAAGGATAGGTTTTATGGACAATTTTAGGATATTTTGAATTCTGTCAAGAAAGGAGATATTACCCTTGTCCTTGGTAACTTCAAGTTACCAGTTGTTGTACCAAAGTTGGTACTGACTCTGACCTTTGGGGAGGAGTAATAGGCCCTTTTGGTATTGGTAGTTGCAATGGCAATGTGCAACGTCTCCTACAGGTAAGTAAACTCAGTAGATTCAGAATAACTAACACTTATTACAAACACCGCGACATACATAAGTACACATGGGTTTCACCCGATGGGCTACATAAGAATATGATTGATTATATATTAATAACAGCAAATGCGCTAGTTCTGTTAGGAATACCAGGGCATATAGGGGAGCTGAAATTGTAACTGACCATTTCCTTGTTAAAAGTGTTTTGCAACTTAAACTTAAAAAGTGTTGTGCTAGGGTTAAAAAATTTACTTTTAATACTGAAGCTCTGAAAGACCCAGTTATAGCCAAACCTTACCACGATAGGTTACTTAGTCATCATGACAGTCATGGTATGCTTACTACTGAAGTTGAGAAAGAATGGGATCATTTTAAACAGGCTTTTTTGGACACTAACAGTACCCTTTTAGGAAAAAAAGGAGCAGAAGAGACTGAATTATCTGAGTGATAAGGCACTTGAGCTTATTTCGGAAAGAAAGAACTGCAGGAATGTTCTTAATCAATACCCTACTAGTCCTAATAGAAAGCATTAGAGAGAACGTAATAAACGTGTAAAAGATCAGTTAGCTGCTGATAAGAATCTTTGGCTTGTTGGTTTGGCTGACAAAGCCAAGGAAGCAGTTAGACAGCACAACAGCAGAGAGCTGTACCAGATAGTTAAAGTTTTGTGTGGTAGAAAACGGACAGGTATACAGTGATTGAAGGATAAACAAGGTAAGGTTATACAAGGTGTGGATTCTGTGATTTCTAGGTGGGCTAAGCATCTATGTGATATTCTAAACAGTGTGGTTAGTTCTATTCCCATTGTTTGCAATGATGATAGATGCATTGGTGGCTTTAATGTTGGCCCTATAACAATCTGAAGTTATTTTGGCTGTTTCTAAACTTAAACTACATAAATCCCCACGGATAGATGAAAATATTACAGAAATGCTTAGAGATGGGAATGTTTCGGTTACCTCTTGGATAACTGAAATTCTGAATATCTTTTATGATAAAGGTGTGGTTCCTAAGGATTTTACCAGAGCTATTGTTCTCCCTATTTTCAAAAAAGGTGATCGCAGTTCTTGTGATAACTATAGGGGTATCAGCCTACTCTCTGTTCCAGGTAAAGTTCTTTCCATGATTGTGCTTAATAGAATTAAGAATCTAGTTGACAGTCAATTGCGTGATGAGCAATGTGGATTCAGAAGTGGTAGGGGTAGTGTGGATCGGATATTTTCACTTAGGCAGATTCTTGAGAAACGTTTAGAGTTTCAGAAACCTTTGGTTGCTAGCTTTATTGATTTCAAAACGGCTTTCGACTCTGTTGATCGCTATAATTTGTGGTTGATTGTGGGATAATATGGTATACCAGATAAGTTAGTTAACATAATGAAAGCTCTCTATAATAACACTGAGTCATGTGTGAGAGTTGGTAAGGCTTGTAGCAATTGGTTTAGCATTACTTCTGGTGTTCGACAAGGGTACATTTTGTCTCCTTTTCTCTTTAGCTTGGTTATTGATTATGTTATGCGAAATTCACTTCAAGGGAAAGATTTTGGCTTTAAATGGACTGGAAATGCGAAAATTTCTGATTTAGATTATGCTGATGATTTATCCCTTTTGGCAAATGATGTTAATAAGATGAACTCTTTCATTCGAGCTGTTAATGAAACTGGTAGTAGAGTAGGTTTGGTTATAAACAGAGAGAAAACTAAAGTGATGAAAATTGGTCAGGCAGGTTGTGATTCAGTTGGTCTGAATGGTTGCAGTCTCGAGCAGGTGTCACAGTTTAATTACCGTGGGAGCTATGTAACAGATACTGGTGATGTGCGGCATGAGATTAACAGACGAATAGGTATTGCTGCCGGAACATTTAAGAATCTATGGTGATTGTGGAGAAATCGGCGTATACACCTAAAGACTAAAATTAGACTGTATAATAGTTCGGTTCTTTCTAGGGTTAGTTATGGTAGTGAAACCTGGACACTTTGTAAACAAGATAACAGGAAACTAGATGCTTTTGATTCTAGATGCTTACGCAGTATCTTGGGTATTAGGTGGTTTAACTTCGTAACTAATGATGAGGTTAGGCAAAGGAGTTTGCAACCTCCTTTAAGCAGCATATTGTGCAGAGAGAGACTCCGCTGGTTTGGCCATGTTGCCCGTATGGATAATTATAGATTGGCGAATAGGATTATGAACAATGTGCCTAAAGGCCTCAGAAAGAAGGGGAGGCCTAGGATGCTGTTGGCAGACAATGTCAAACAGGACCTCATTAGAATTGGTGTTCAGTGGCCAGATGCAATAGATGTAGCTCAGGATAGACTTGCTTGAGATTTAAAACTAATTGAAATGAGAACTAAATTGCACGGTCTGGTTGGCCCTCCGTAGCCCATGGCTGCTTGATAATGATGATGATGATGTAAAACTTTACGTTGTTCCATTCACGGGTTCCTCTAACTGGCTGTAATGCACGATGCACACAGCACATCCAAGAAAAACAAGAGCAAAATCCAATAAATGGTTACGGTTAACCGTAGTGCCAACCATCACATTTTAGTGCGTGTATAGTGGCCTCTCGTATGGCATATTTTAATTTTGTCTCAGTTTCATTACTTACTTTAACATTGTGTATGCAGTCAAACAGTAACACTGGACAACACACAAAAAGGCTTTGAAATGATAATAGTCAATATTTACCAATTTCGAAATGCTGAACACAAAAACCACAATAACCTTTGTCGATTGACTCTTGTTTAGGAGAGACAGAGATGGTCATGTATAAACAACTCAGTCCGCCTTGAGTACATAGGTAACCATTTCGTAACGATGCATTTTAAACTCCAGATTGCAACATATTGCGTTGTATTGCATCAACCTGCCATACACACAACCCCCGGAGGTATTGCATCATTGTCTGATGCAATGCAGTTGTGTCACGATATCGCGGTTTTACGATCGCTGGCAAAAGATGATGCAATCGTAAGCTGTAAGTGACGTCTCATAGGGTGAGCAAGTCTCTTGAGCGACTCGCGTTTATCCCTGAGTCATAAGTACAACACAATAATTCTTGTGGTTTTAATCCAGCAGGAGTGATGCCTCGTAACTGTGTTAATACTGCAGATATATTTTGTTACATTTGCGGGGAAGTGACGTTTGCAAGCCAGAAAAGGGCTATCACTCCAATAGTGAAAGCAGCATATGATACTAGATCAGGGACCATGACAAGGCCTGGGCCCACACATATGCTGCACTATGTGTGCAAAGAAATCTTCCGAAGATGCTGCTGCTCCTATGGTTTGGAGAGATAAAAGTAATTACACTGCTGTATGGCTCCACCTGTTTCTGGAGGCATTACAAGGAAAAAGAAGTGGACAATAGAGTACCAGAATATACATTCTGCTCTCCGACCAGTTCCACATGGTGAAGGCCTTCCCGTTCCCGAACCTCCAAGAGAATTTTCCATCGATTCAAATGATGATAAGGGAAGCGAACCAACGTCGGGTTCTGCAACCTTCAGTGTTTAATGATGATCCATAAGTCTGCCACGGTGCGTCATCTGCGCCACACATTCTCGCCGAAGAAGAAATGAACGATCTGGTCACGATCTGGAGCTGTCCAAGGTCAAACCAGAGTTACTTGGATCAAGACTTAAACAATGGAATCTTCTCAAGGAAAATGTCCGAGTGACTTCGTTTTGAACTCGTCATGAGCAGTTTGCGACTTACTTCAGAAAGGAAGATGAGCCTGATGAATGCCCTCGGAATCAAACATGACCCTCAAGAATGGCGACTATTCATAGACTCTTCGGAATTGAGTCTCAAAGCAGTGTTGCTGCATAATGGAAATCGACTTCAATCAATTCCGGTCGGGCATGTTGTCTACATGAAAGAAACCTACGACAACTTAAAACAGCTGTTGAACTGTCTTCTATACAACAAGTATGGCTTGTATCTGTGTTGTGACTTGAAGGAAGTGGCTCTGTTGATGGGTCAGCAGCTGGGATATACGAAGTACTGCTGTTTCTTATGTGAATGGGACAGCCGAGCAAAGACTTTGCACTACGTGAAGAGAAACTATCCTCAGAGGAAATCTCTGAAGGTCGGAGAGAAGAATGTGGAACACCCAGCACTGGCAGAAACGCACAAAATCCTGCTACCGTCCCTATACATCAAACTCAGTGTGATGAAAATCTTCGTAAAAGCCATGGACTGGACTGCATCAGCTTTCAAGTACTTGGCTGACAAATTTCCTCGACTCAGCGAAGCGAAATTTAAAGAGGGAATTTTTGTGGGCTCTCAGATCCGCGAGCTGTTCAGAGACCAGATGTTCGATATCCTGCGTCAGGGTGTACGAGAAAAAGGCTTGGGACTTGTTTCGTCTGGTGTCAACTAAATTAATCGTTAATGTTAGGGCAGATAACTACAAGAAACTGGTTAAGGACATGTCTCTGTATCACAAACCTGGCTGCAATATATATTTATAGATCCACTTTCTTCATTCCCACTTTCCCGACAACTGTGGAATGGTTAGTGATGAGCGCGGTGAACGTTTTCACCAGGACATTGCAACGATGGAGAAACGATACCAGGGAAACTGGTCCACTTCAATGTTGGCTGACTACTTTTGGGCGCTCGCCAGAGATTATCCTGAGCAGCTGTACATGCGACGGGCAAAGCGACGTCGGAAGTAGAAGCGGAGTTTTACCAATACATGTCACATGTACCTATTACTCTATTACATAAAAAACTATTGCGGGTTTCTCAGAAATCGTAGCGAATTTTGCATTTTCATTGTCATATTCATGTTGAGCACCTTGAAATCTTTCAGAAATGACTACTTTTATATCAGAGTCATGATTTTATGAAAATTGTTGTCCAGTGCAATTTGTCTCTCATTAACAAATTCTCTCTTCCCTTGGAGGTTCATCGGATGACGTATCTCACAGGGAAGTCTGTCTACCTACATATTATACAGTCCACAGTTCTATATAATACGTAGGGTAGACAGAAAGTATCTTTTAAAGAGAGAGCATGTTATACGTTTTACTACGTAGTTTAATCATATTTAATATTGTACTTTTTTGATATTTAGACATGATGCGTTTTTATATATTCTTTTTTTGCCCGTTGTTGATTTTTATATTTAACATTTGTTTTTCCTTTTATGCAAGGATTTTTATGCCTTTTATTGTTATACTGTTTACATATTGTGTCATATATTGTTTTTTCTTCTGATTTTAACTTTGGTTGTAGGTTTATATCACTTTTACACCTTTACTTTTCTCCTTCGCACCAAGTTTGGCACATCATTGCCTTAGTTGCTCTTGCCTTAGTTCCTATAAAATCCCAAACAACCGAACCAAACCCACGACATATTTCATCTCCTGAGTCATTCTTCGAATAAAACTTCTAACCGAGGTTCCACATCTCTGTCGATGCACACTTCCAGGAACACCAGGAACACCTGTCAGTCCTTGTGTTTTTCTGGGATAATGAAAAAATAATGCAATACTGACAAATAAAATATTCTTTGGGAAAATAAAACGTTAGCAGCCCACTTCAAGTTCAGCGCAAATACATCTTGCCAGGAACATTTAGGCGTGTTGAGCTTGACATAATCAAATGAAAGTTTTCAGAAAGTAACAAGATCATCGACTAATGATTGCTTTGGCTGAATCAGTCAATCAAGTGTCACACCCCTCTACAAAATGGTGATCCATTCCTGCCTTCAATCGCTATTCTATTTCAGCAGCGCATTTATGTCATCGCCAAAATAGATAATATTAAGATTCCGGGTAGTGGCCATAACGGAAAATTTCCTATTGTATAAACTGAAGTAGACGACATAGGACTGATTCACAAAGCAAATGCTATGATTGTTTATATAAAACGGCAAATAACGTTTACAAAACGAATAGAAAAATGATATAATGTTAATTTAGATATGAATAATAATGAATACTAAATTTGAAATTCGTTTATTAGTTTTTCTGATTTATTTATTGGTGGGGATTCTTGTTAAGTTTGCATCTACATAAAAGTCTGCTGTGTCATCTATATTCGTTAGGAAAATATATTTCCTCTAGCATGTATCAAAAAACTTTATATTCCAGGTAGTTAGGGTCGAATGGCATATAAACTGACATGCTAGTGTCAGGCTTCTGGACAAGCAGCTGCTTGAGTGGGTATTTTTTTATATCGCATTAATGCACTGAATATACGATATTCGAGTTATATGTATCGCAAAAAACATATCTTTTATACTTGAACTACCAATATATGATATTGCAGCATATTTTAATATATATGTGTTGCAAAAAGACATACCAACTAAAGGTATAGAAAATAATCTCATATTCTAAGTAAAGGTAGAACATATATGATATTCTAAGTAAAGTAGAAAAAGATCTGATATTCTAAGCAAAATAAAAAAAATCTGATATTCCAGCTTCATATTTCAGAACTTAAAGAAGGATGGGAACCTCTGACCTAGAATAAAATAGACTACGGTATAATCAAGAAAAATGACTAGGGACTAATAGTTTAGAGTTAATAAATAAATGGTACGATTTTATATGTATCAGCGATTTGATGTTTCTTTGGTAGACAGGGTCTTGCATGTCATCGTTTCTATCTCCAGAGCTACGTCAAGATTGAGCCAGCATCAGATTGATAGCTTCAAGAGATACGGGGAAGAACGCTTCCTGCTGAAAAGCCGCAGTTGCACGCTGAAGGAACCAGAACATGGCTCCCAAGGGGATGCCGACGATGGAAATCTTTGTTAGGGAAACTCCACAATTCACAACGGTCGCAAGTAAGTCAAATACCTCAGCAAAGAATTGTTCTCTGGGGATGTCGTCCTCGATTTCGGATGTTACGACGTTCCTCGGGGAAAGCACGAGAAATAAATCACGTGCTTCCGAATTGTGCATTATAAAGATATCAAACTTTACTGTGGTGGTTGTAGGAGGAGTATCCTTTTTTTGAGGATTGCAAGAGGGATAAAAATTTAAATATTTTTATTTCCTTCCTGATAATTTACATTCCTTTGTTTTGTCTTTTTTTTATCTGTCAGAGAATTGCAATGGCAGCAGCGAATGGAGTGTGTTTCTAATAAGAAGAAATGCGGAAAGATTATTGTCGTAAAAGCAAAAAAAAAAAATGATTTTATAGATTTTCATCCAAACCGCAAAGAGTGGTTTTAACAATGCATTTATTGATTACTGTTTTACTAACTTTTTCATTAATTCGTTAACATGACATTATGTTTTACATGTCTGTAACATCTGAGCCGGTAAAGTGAAAAATAATATTGAAGCATATATGTATTCAGATTAGTCGCCCTGAGGACATGGAGATTGTGAAGAACAAACTAATTGTATTTGTCATACAGCGATTTTGCAAAATAATTCTAACGGCATTAGAAAAATTGTACCTCTTTGTAGGGAATAAGTCTTAAATCATACTGCATTTCATATGCGTTTAGAAATTATATGTGCCCACTAAAATAGAATTTATTTCCGATAAACTCACTCTTCGAGGACAGCACAACTACTATACATTATCAGTTATTCAGCTACTTTAAGGAGTTTTCATTATGAAATGTTATGAACTACGATGGGAAGCAGTTTTCTTCTGTTAATTATAATGCTGCACTATTCATTAATTGAAGGCGTTTGAATTGTGAAACGTCATTTTCGCAGCTTTGGAACCTATCTGACCATATCTCTTCTATTTAATGATAACATATCTGAACATGGCATGTTATCAGGGTGTCGTGGATTTCTATTCCACTCACAATAAGGCAATTTTCCCCCTAAATTTGATATCGATTGCTATCTTTCAACAGAAAAATCACATTGGAATTTATTAAGTAATTAACTAAGTACACACACAACATAAATATATAAAATAGTCCATATAGAAATCCAAAAATAAAATGAAACATATATTGTCATCTTCAGAATATTTTGTGTAACTGGAGAAGACACTATCTTCAAGTGGCACAGATATGTGAGCTGATTGGATTGTTGGATTGTTTTACCTCTGAGCGGCACATTTTTGCACACAATGGGCTAAATGGCCAGGTCATAAGGACCCCGAAGGCTCAGAGAAGGTTGGGGGTGGGGACCCCCTGGAACAGCTATTAAGAGACAGATGGTAGCCTCCCGTCTAGGCCATCCAGTGTGTTCTTTAACGTGCACAGGGTATATGTGAGCCATGTATGTAGAACAGTTCAAATGACTAAATAGAGATTTTGATCGGCGGCCGGTAGCTCAGTGGTTAGAGCCCCTGAGATGTCATTAAGAGGTCGAAGGTTGGGGGTGGGGACCCCCTGGAACAGCTATTAAGAGACAGATGGTAGCCTCCCGTCTAGGCCATCCAGTGTGTTCTTTAACGTGCACAGGGTATATGTGAGCCATGTATGTAGAACAGTTCAAATGACTAAATAGAGATTTTGATCGGCGGCCGGTAGCTCAGTGGTTAGAGCCCCTGAGATGTCATTAAGAGGTCGTGGGTTCGGATCCCATCTGGCTCAAGACAATTTTCCTCTGAAATTGATATCGTTGTTAAGAGTAACTTCATACCTTTCATTCTGAAAAAAAAAGTTAAATATCAGGAAAGGAACAAACGTTAAAAATTCAATCAGCCGTATTTATGGCTACTCTTTTCCGCAGGAATTGAAATAATGGGTTTCCAATTTTAGAGGAGAATGTTCCATTTTTAACTGAGATTCTCCCGTATTTAAAAGAGGAATAATGATGAGTTAAACGGACGAAATTATTAACACTATATAATTTGTTGATTGCTGCGAAAGTTGAAGGATATCCCTAGGAGGATGTGGGAGAGTGTCTGACCTTACTAGGATTTTGGGAGAATATAGGGCATCGTTAGGACTCACTCCTAGCGATGTCCTTTATTCTCCCACATTTCATGTCTTCCTTTTACCCTAATGGAGGATATTACTGATAATAATGGGGAGAGCAGAATACCTTTTAAAAGGGATGAAGACGTATTTGTCTAAAAGCTTCAGTCCGGGATATCCTTGAAACTGCAAATTATACCCTGTGTAAACTCTCTCACACTGCAAATTAGTATATCCTGTGCACGTTTCCATGTGTATCGTAACAGTAGTCCACAAGTAGGACTATAGAAAGACTTTTCTGTAGAAAAAGTTTCTTAGCTGTACACAAGTAGCTTCTCCCTTTCTTAACCTTCTGCATGTCCTTGAGATTCCTGTGACCATTCAGCGCGGTGGTTCTCAGCCTTTTATGCTTCACGTACCCGCTGGAAATGTGCATGTAACTGGTGTACCCCTTATATAGATAGATAAAACTAGAGTTATAGTATAATAATGCCAACTTAGTGAATTTGTTACTGGATCTAGAGACTTTTGAGCTCTCACTGCGTACTTCAAAATGTTTTACCACGTAACCCACATTGAGAACCCCTGATTTAGGGCATTATATGGAACAAAGTCGGTTCAGATTTAGACAACCCAACTAAAGATTAGTGGTGGGCTCCATTCTGTGAAATGCATGCCACGTATCAAACTGTATTCCGCACTCGTATTTCCTACAGTGCTTTCTCAAATAACAGTGATCTTTACCTAAAGATAGGAAAAACAGAAATCGAAACACTTGTACATCGTTTCCAGACTTTTGAGGCCATAAAATCCATAGGGTGATTTTAAAGAATATACGGGTACCTAAAATACCCGAAATTTACACATTTTTGTTAGAAAGTAAATATAGCAACCTCTCATTTCTGAAGATTTGTTTTTAACAATTAATGATTTTAATCACAAAAATGACGGATTTGTTTTTTCTTATCATGTACAATATTCGAAAAATTTCCATTTTTATTTTTAATATTTTTAATTTTTGCAGTAAAAGTTACACATTTTTTTGTACGGGGATTATTATATTGAAATAATCTTTATATGGGTGATGTATATAATAGTGTTTCGTATAGTGTCATCCCATATGGTATAAACGTGTTGTATTTGTCTTTCATTTGTCATCTGTCGTTTTGTATTTATCAAATTGATTTCCTAAACAAATCTTCATAAGTCGACCAATCATAACGCGTTATGCACCAAATGAAAGCTTGTGAACGGGTGAGTGTCATGGACTATAGAAAATGTATCCCTATGTATTCTTCTGGCCTAAAATTGGGGAAAGGTGTAAATGATTATTTCGCTAACTCATTCGAAATCTAGGGCCAAACGTAAGGTATTATATGTTAAGTATAAGTTTGTGACGTGAGGGAATGTCATAGGCTATAAAAATACCGATCTAAGCTTCCTTTCCCGAAAACACGAGAGTGATATAAACTATTTTTTCCCTATATCTTCTGACAACGATGGCCGAGAATAACGAGTTATGTGTCAAATGAAGGATCTTGAGGTGGCGAGAGTCATAAGTCATTCACGTTATGCCCCCAAAATATTAATAAATTAGCCCACAACAGCTATTTGTTACAATGGTATGATAGAAGTATCGTAATTTAAAATCCCATAGAGAAGACGCCGTGGATCATAAAACGAGGGAGCCGAGAACTCAGCAGAAGGACAACAACAGCAAAAAAAGAACAAGGAGAGTCTATTCTGATCAAATAGATCAGGGTTCGAGTATCAGAGCTCTTTGATCAGAAACCAAGCAATCTAACAATAGGCACTTCTCCCGAAAAAGGGAACGAAATTGACTGAGGGTGTCGATTGCAACGTGTTATATCCGGTGTTGTAAATGGGATTTTTGAACTAGGGGTAAGGTAAAAATACATCACTTCTATGCTCTCCCCCAAAAAAATAATCAAAATAGCAGGCCAAAGCGGAGGATGAGGTGTTTGGGTGTTTGTCCTTTTTAGTTTTTCAGCAGCTAGTTGTTTTCTTCTTGAGAACTAGTGGGAGCCGACTTATCACGTCCCACCATTGGCTATATCTCAAATGCAAGCTTGTGGTGTCGATAATACCATGGTCTAAATTAAGCCTCTTTCTCTCTCCTTACAGAAAATAGCCAGGGATATGTAAAGAGTGTCAATAATATTGAGTATAGCTCAAGAGCAGCCCCTGAAGACATGTGACTCATGAAATAGCTGAAAAAATTGGTTTGCCGTAGTCTAATTCTTTTCACTATGTATGCGGCCAATTCACCATTGCAGAACAACGGCGTAAATTTATCACTTGTTAAATTAGTTTTAGCTGTGCTTCAGACATAAGATATGTGACGAAGTAAGGCATGGGCTTCCTATATTACCTGTACTAATTATAGCAGAAATTTCACTATTTGATTTAAGGACTCGTGTAAAGTATTACAATTTGCGGTCCCCATAGTTTTGGAGAGAGCTCGAAGAGTATATTACAAGTTGCTATTTCGATACCCCACAATATAACATACTTCTCGGGTTAATATGCATGTTATGTTATAAGTAACATAACATACTTCTTTGTTAAAGAAAATAATATCAGATAGCCGAATATAATATTTTGCACTCTGCTGTGATCTCGAAGCCTTCTATGAGTTGGCAACTATGCTCTATTTCACATAAAGAACGGAGTAGCAACGGGTTGTTTTACCTCTGAGCGACAATTTTTTTGCCCACAATGGGTTAAATGAAAAGGTCACAAGGACTCCAAGGTGGTTTGGAGACGGGGACCCACTGCCAGCTGTTAGGAGTCAGATTCGACAGACAGCGGCCTTTCCAAGCCCATCGGTGTCCTCTACTGACTAAGGTCAGGGTGGATAATTTTGCGGAGATAAATCTCAACGCTGGCCCAGGTGGGACTCGAACCTGAGAACTACAGACGGAGCCACCCCCGCCCCTGGAGCGGCAAAAGCTGAGGTCAAAGAAGGCAACAACCTCCACCAAAGCAAATAGTTCTACGCTCTATGCAATAAATAATTACTTTTTTTCGAATGTAAATTATTAATATATATAGTTTATGAAAGTGAGCAATGAAGCAATGCTGTTTTCAATTTTGGAAAATACACGATGAAGAATAATATCATTTAAACAGCTGTATTCGCGATATAAATCATTTGTTGTACATACTCCCTAACTAGTTAAGGATTGATATATTTTGAGGAGTCACATCCTGTCTTTCATCGGCTTCTGTGTTAAGCATAATAAGCCACGATCGGATAAAAAATCCCTGAGAGAGACCTGCCACTCCATTCTTTATTTGAAACAGAGTATAAATAATGAGTATACAAACAAAAGAGATTACACGGAGCTTAATATTGATGTTAGCATTATCCAACTGTTCCCTTAGCTCTAAAACCTGTTATTCAGACTGATTTAAAAGATATTGTGAGAGATTATGTGAGAGACCTGGTTTTAAATAAGGCTCAAACAAAATATTAGTTCGTGGCTTCAGTAACTGAATTTACTTGCTGAGGGAAGTAAAGTAACTGCTTTTAAAAGTCGTCAAGAAGATATATTACCTATTTCAAAATCCATGATATGTTTTGAAATTGTTCTGATATTGATGCCCTTCTGAAAACGTTCAGTGTCTAACATAATACATCTGAATGACGCCATTTTATTGGCTTGTCAAAGAGATAACTCAAAGCTGCATTATTGCACATTACAAATATATTTCCTCGGCGCCGATTTTAGATACAGTGCACAGGAACGAGACATACGAATGCATGAAAGTTATCTTGTCACAAAACAACTCTACGAAATGCAATAGCAATATATGTGGCGGTTTAAAAGTCATCGTCTTACTACTAGGGATGCAATCGGAATATACGTAGCATTCAGGGCCGGATTCTCAGGGAATGCCTCAATTTTAAGGAGGGAAATGTTTAGGAAATTTTGAGACATATTCCAATAAAAAAGAAAAAAGACTAGAGATGAAAGAATGACAAATTTAAAGGAAAAGAAATCTTAGACTTCTTCCTCAACATGAATTTCTCTTACATCCAAAAGATACCTAATATTATTTTCCTATTTCCGCTGCTGTAGATAAGACTAGCTTCAAAACATCTGCATCTCCTTATAATTTAATTATTACATTTAACATGCAATAATATTGACTAGGTTTTTGTAAATTTTAGTGAAATTGTACATATAATTTAAAAGTAAAAAATCAAAATTAATTAATAGGAAAAAATGTTATAGTTACTAAATCGCTGCAGCCATTTTCTCCCTCTCATAACAAGAAACTAAATTATAAAATTTTATTATTGTTTAGGGTCATTGCTTATTCATTAAATTTGTTCATGTCTATTAGTTCACTTGGCACTGATCGAGTGAGGTGGATGAGGCCTCATTTGTTTTAGATTTTGTAGGTAGGGGTCAAAAAATTCTTACTACGCTCCCGGAAGTATTGCAAATTTACTGTGTGTGTGAAACAAGGGAACTAAACATGCTCACTATGTTGTAAGTAAAATGTTTTAGGCAGTGATTCACAACCTTTTACCATTCCTCCTTTTTCATTCAGAGACTGATAGTAGAAGAAAAAGCGTACATTTAGCAGATCAAGAGAAATTGCGTCTGCCATCATTTTATATTACGTTTAATGTAGTAGTTGGTCAAGGAATTAGAGCATGATTCTCAAAATAACAAACTAACCGTTTTTTAAAGTAGGCTGGTTTTTTCCTAACGCGACTGGTTCTCGGTTTAACAAGATTTCTCAATCACTTCTCTATGATCATTTATATTATTTGATTTACTATATAATTAACACCTTGAAGGTTTTCCTCAGCTCACCTATCCTATTTTCAGCACTTCTAATGAAACAGCATAAATTGATAATAAAGCTAATATAGCATTTCAATAAAACTAATAAAACTTCAAATGTAATTAATATAAACCTCCACTGAAACTAATAAAAACTTATTTTAATTAAATTCAAGAATAAAAAACTTGCCGCATATAGTATAGAACGTTTGTAAACAAAGTTAGTTATCCACATGGCTGAATTTACACCTAAAGCATCCTTATTCACAAGAAGCGGTAACAAGTATTACTTGTGGGCTCCAAAAAATGACTTCATAGGCTTTGAATTGATGGCGAATTATTCCTAGACTCAGTGAAACGAAAACAAAAAAATAAATTTTCGTCGGTTCACATATTAAAGAACTTATAAATGGTGAGATATTTTATATAACACTATAAATCACTCAAAAATTGTCATTATAATTCTAAGGCACTTACATGAAACCAGTGCCGGACTTCGACCATTTGAGTCCCTAAGCTACGTCAAGTTTAATATGCCCAAAAAAATTCGTAGGGAAAAAATCTATATTTTTTTCGTTCTGACATGAGACGGAACTAGAATTGGGTAGGGGCACATTCCACGCCTCCCTCTCTCAGAATGCTAATAACCGGAACATATATGAAAAAATTTCCCCGAAACTACATGACATAAGCCAGAATAAATTTCATTTTCGAGAACCAAGAGAGAATTAGATCAGGTTAGTTTGTTTACGGAGGCAGAAGAAAAGTTATAATTCGTTTTTCATTCAAACATTCAGACATTTGTTTCGGATATGATGACCAGGAAACGGGAATCAAGTGCATGTGGGAGTATTGTATAATCTGTTCAAAAGTTTAAGGTTTTTCCCCATGATCAGAAAAGAGGCGTAGAACCGAACATTGCACTGAGAGACACAAATCGTGTGTGATTAAAATTAAAGCGATAAAAGAAATTTCGAGTAGTAAAATGAAATTCAAGGGATATCGAAAATCTGAAAGCTGCAGGGAAATTTCAGTCAGTCCTAGCGATATAACCGTAGCATCAGAATTTTAAACCACCGATCCGTACCGTCTCAGAAACTCCTTCGTTTTGCAGCATCCCATTTTAAGCTGAGACATTTACCACTCCACACTATGAATCCCCTCCCTTCCCTCTCTCTTCAATATAGCTGTGCTCAGAGCCCCATGAAGCACATACTTTTATGCCCTATCTGGCCCCTGAAGTGCTTTTCGGTGCTGACTGCCGTGATACCCCACTGCCGATAACGAGTGTGGACCACTCGCCAAGTCCGGAGGAATCATTAAAGCTGTCTCCGAATCGCCTCTTTCCTGCTTCATATACGCGACCATCGCTTTGGTGAAGAAACACTTACCACTGTGTCGAGTAATGCTCTTGTTTCAAGACCTTTCCTTGCAAACTGTCGGTTTTCGACATGCCGTCGGAATTTTTATTACGCGTTCTTTAGATTTTTATTTTCTATTCAGAGCTTAAATGTATTCCGTGTCTTGAAAAAGAGAAATTCATCTAAACAAAAATTATCAATGTGAGAATATTCTCTTATATTCTTCATATAATAGGGGAAAGTGTTTTGGTCAAATTGAAAGATCCCTACCCACATCAACTGTACCTGATGGGAGAATGAAGTTTGTAAACTACTACCACAGAGTGGTGAAATCAGATATTGTACTCTTTAATGGGAATAATTTCTGATAAAAAATTCCACAATGGTGTTCTTTTCTGTTGTCCAATCTATTCACTTGCCTCCTGGAACGGGGTTCGATCAGTTTGTATTGCGCCAGGCTCGTAATCTGCAGTTCCCAGATTCGAGTTCTACCTGTGACAAGGTTGAGATTTATCTCCGCTAAACCCTCATCCTACCCTCAGTCAGATAAAGCACACCAATCGGTTTGGAATGGCCACTGTCCATCGGATTGGACATTACATCGAGGACATAAAATCGTGGACCTATGTGCAGGAGAGGCATACTCTGTACAATATACATTTAATATATAATATACATTCAATATATCGAATAACCTTCCTCAAACATTACTTAAACATTATTAAACATTACTTAGACTTAAAGCAGACTTACAAAAAGGAAAGTGTTAATATCACAATTATTGGGGAAAATTCGAGAAACGTTGGACAGATCTTCGGAATAAGGCTGAACATTGCTTCCAATTTAAATTGCAGTTAGCGATTATGTAGCATAGGTGGAACGAATGGTTACAGTAGACAGAACTTTTTAAGGCTGTCAGGAGACAGATGACAGTCTCTTGTTAAGGCCCATCCAATGTGTTCTTTAAAGAACACACTGGATGGTCCTTAACAAGAGACTGTAGCGATTATGTAGCACAGGTGGAACGAATGGTTACAGTAGACAGAACTTTTTAAGGCTGTCAGGAGACAGATGACAGTCTCTTGTTAAGGCCCATCCAATGTGTTCTTTAAAGAACACACTGGATGGTCCTTAACAAGAGACTGTCATCTGTCTCCTGACACCAGTCAAGTAGGTTCTCTTCTCCCAGTCTTCTCTATGCCCTTGGAATCATTTGGACCTAGCCATTTGACCCACTGTGTGCCAAAAAATTGTCGCTCACAGAAATAACATTCCAAACCAACGTTTGCCACCATCTCCTTCTGGATTATTTTTTTAGATCTGGGCCAGTACATACAAAGAGAAATTACTAAATCACTTCTTAGTTTAAAGTGTTAAAAGCCACAGTTTTAAAATTTAAAATATTGTACAGAACCAAAAGAAAATATTTAGGAAATGGCGAAAACTGTGAGAGTGCAAAAGAACTCTCATGCCATGGCTGCGACCGCTTTTCTTATAGGTTATGGGAACACTGTGGTTTTGCCTTTTCCTGTAGGAGTAGCACACTAGACGTCAGTAGTTCAGGTCGTTTCCTACTAATTGCATCCGTAACTTTGCAGAAAAGGGCGTTAAATCATTGAATTAAGGAATATCAACTATCTAGGCATCTGGGAAAGAACAACGATAATGACGTACACATTTCAGAAGACGGTATCACTTCTCCTGCTGAAGGTACAGATTTAAATTTCTTTCTTAAAGGGTTGGAAATTTGGAACCGGATTTCATCCCACGTGACAGTTTTCTGATCATGTGGTTTCCACTGTACTTGTGGTAGAGCATTAGGTGTTCGATAGCCGGTCCAAAACTTTTTTTTTTTTGTAGGCAGGAAGGGATTCTTTGGGTATCCATCTTGCACACGCTTTCCTAGAGTCGATCATCTACAATGTGATGAATCGTAATTAATTATATTCTAGTTGGTTATTACATTACTAGAATCGTAGATGGTTATTACGTTAATGGTTCATTACATTGCTGGAATGTGAAAAAAATGAACCCTAAAGTCGAGGTAACGTCTCAAAGCTTCCACCACATCATTGACATGAAGACATCTGTCTACTGGAACCATTCGTTCCACCTGTGCTACATAATCGTTAACTGCAATTTAAGTTTGAAGCAATGTTTAACCTTGTTCCGAAGATCTGTCCAACGTTTCTCGAATTTTCGCCGATAATTGTGAATAGCTAAACGAGATAAACAGCGCTCATAATATATAAAAACATTCTTTTGTCAATATCCTTGAAGGCTTTGCCTTTGGGACATGAAAAACGAACTGCACGTTTTCATCATGCGCATACAACTGCAGTACTAGAATAGCCATCTCCTCGTGAATGATTTTAGACTGTTGAAAGATCTCTAATGTGAAACGTAATAGGTGCCGCTATCTGATGCTGAAGGTTGATATTGCTGCATAATATATTTGGAATTTGTGCTCATTTGTTATTTACTGACTTACCTATGTGCTTAGATTGAAATATAAAAGTTAACAAAATTGAATGGTCAATCCATTAATGCAGAATAAATGCAATATTGTACGGCTAACAGTGAACATGAACATCGTAGTAAAATTAAAAACTGTCACTCTAGTAAAATAATAACTTTAACTGAAACATATCACTTTTCAATAAACAGAATTAACCTCCAGTGATTTCTTAAATTCCAAATGAGAAATCTGTGATATAATAAAATACCTGGTTTTTTCGCTCGCGAAACTTCTTTGTATTTTGGCATGTTTGATATAATGTACAAAGCATGCCAGAAAACAAGGTCACTTTCTAAAAAGAAATGCTCAATCACACATTGCTAAAATCATTCCAAATCCTCAATTTGTAGTTTATGTTCTGTTCTAATTGTCATGGTCGAATGCTTCCGACGTGAATCCCGCCCTCTCTCAGTTGATACGCTACCCATTCTGGCAGATGGAGAGAGGGATGCGAGGTCCTTCCCAGCTGCAATAGCATACACGTTCTGCTCCGTTCAGAAGTGGGGGAGTTGAAAGTTTTATGAAGGTCCAATGGTGTGGACTGTGGTCAGCTTCTCGTATTCCCGTATGCTACATTCCTAAGAAAGGTTGTTAGTGTCAGCGTGAGCTATTGGGCCACACATAGCGTCATTGCGACAAGTGGTAAGAGTTGAACCCTCTCTAAAATGTTTTTCTAACTGATGAAAAGAGCGGGGAAATAAGAATCTCTCTCTGAAAGTCTTGAGTAGGAGACGCGTCTGTCGGGGATCAAGAGAGAGCCGGTTTAATGAGACCTGCGTCCTAGCTTGGCCCATGAGATTAGGCCAGCTGGTATAGTTTGGAGCAATATGTAGCTATAACGCAAAGGAAGTATTGGTACTCTGTAGAGAAGAACTCTATTATGCAAGCTCACACATATACGTATGTACATATTTCTAAATAAGAGTAAAAGAATAAATAAAAACGCTGCGTACCTGAAAATTTAATCAATATCAATAATTGTGCAAATGTCTCACTAACGTTAATGACCACAAAGGACAGAGGCACACCTTGACTAATGTCCCTTCTAGGCAATCTGTCACGAATAACATAATTGATACAGCAATTAACCAGGTGTGTCAACCAACCCTGATCATGATCGAATTTCGTCACCAATTATAAGTTCATTGAGGAATATTCATGAGAACTACGTTCAATATATAACTGAGTCAATGTTGCAATGTCTCCCGATTTTATAAATATCTGCGGCAATCAAATGCTAATGTCGATCCCTTTTGTCGTAATATAATGTATTCCGATTAGAATTTTGTCTGTTGTTCCTCTTGTTTTATCACACTAATTTCAAAGAGTGCAAAAAAAAGCCTTGAGATTCGGCAGCCTGACAAGGTGAATCCCTTTTCCCAATAATAGTTAGACACCAAGTTTGGATACTATACTTTGTCTAAAGCCCATAGTGAATACAATACATCCTATCAAGTTTCAACATCAAATACTGTACATACTCACACAGACACACAACCATCATCATCATTATCATCATCATAATCCTCAAGCAGCCATGGGCTACGGAGATCCAACCAGACCATGCAATTTAGTTCTCCAAGCATATTTGTCCTGAGCTACATCTGCTGCATCTGGCCACTGCACACCAATTCTAATAAGGTCGTGTTCGACATTGATTGCAACCGAATCCTAGGTCTCCCCCCCCCTCTTTCTGAGGCCTTTAGGCACACTATTCATAAACCTATTAGCTAATCTATGATTATACATATGGGCAACATGGCGAAACCAACGGAGTCTCTCTCTACACAATATGCTGCTTAAAGGAGGTTGCCGACTCCATTGCCTAACTTCATCATTAGTTACAAAGTTAAACCACCTAATGCCCAAGATACTGCGTAAACATCTAGAATCAAAAGCATCAAGTTTCCTGTTATCTTGTTTATAAAGCGTCCAAGTTTCATTACCATAATTAACCTAGAGAAAACCAAACTATTATAGTGTCTAATTTTAGTCTTTACGTGTATACGCCGATTTCTCCACAATCTCCATAGATTCTTAAAAGCCCCGGCAGCAATCCCTATTCGTCTGTTAATCTCATGCCACACATCACCAGTATCGGTTACAATAGCTCCCAAGATATTTAAACTGTGACACCTGCTCAAGACTGCAACCATTCAGATTAACTGAAACAAAGCCTGCCTGACCAATTTTTATCACTTTAGTTTTCTCTCTGTTTATATCTAAACCTACTCTACTACCAGTCTCATCAACAGCTCAAATCTTTTGCTAATTCGTACTAATGAATCATCAGCGTAATCTAAATCAGAAATATTTCAGATCTCCAGACCATTTAAGACCAAAATCTTTTCCTTGCATTCAATTTCGCATAACATAATCAATAACCAAACTAAAGAGAAAAGGAGACAAAATGCACCCTTGTCGAACACCAGAAGTGATGCTTAACCAATTGCTACAAGCCTTACCAACTCTCACACACGACTCAGTGTTATTATAGAGAGCTTTCATTATGTTAACTAACTTGTCTGGTATACCATATGATTTCACAATCAACCATAAATTATGACGATCAACAGAGTCGAAAGCCTTTTTGAAATCAACAAAGCTAGCAACCAAAGGTTTCTGAAACTCTAAACATTTCTCAAGAATCTGCCTAAGTGAAAATATCTGATCCACACATCCCCTACCACTTCTGAATCCACATTGCTCATCACGCAATTGACTGTTAACCAGATTCTTAATGCTATTAAGCACAATCATGGAAAGAACTTTACCTGGAACAGAGAGTAGGCTAATACCCCTATAGTTATCACAAGAACTGCGATCACCTTTTTTGAAAATAGGGATAACAATAGCTCTGGTGAAATCCTTAGGAACCATGCCTTTATCATAAACGATATTCAGAATTTTAGTCATCCAAGTGGTAACCGAAACATTTCCAGCTCTAAGCATTTCTGTAGTAATTTCATCTACTCCTGGGGATTTATGAAGTTTAAGTGTAGAAACAGCCAAAATAACTTCAGATTGTATTATAGGGCCAACATTAAAGCCAGCAATGCATCTATCATCATTGCAAACAATGGGAATAGAACTAACCGCATTGTTTAGAATATCACTGAAATGCTCAGCCCACCTAGCCATGATGGAATCCTCACCTTCTATAACCTTACCTTGTTTATCCTTCAATCCCTGTATACCTGTCCATTTTTTACCACACAATATTAACTACCTGGTATAGTTCTCTGCTGTTGTGCTGTCTAACTGCTTCCTCGGCTTTGTCAGCCGAGCCATCAAGCCAAAAAATTCTTATTAGCAGTTAATTGATACTTTACAGGTTTATTAGGTTCTCTGTAATGTTTTCTATTAGGACTAGTAGAAATTGCTTAAGGACATCCCTGAAGATTATTTTTTTACTGAAATAAAATCTAGTGCCTTATCACTCAAATAATTTTTTCACTTGTGCTCCTTATTTCCTAAAAGATTACTGTTAGTTTTAAGAAAAGCCTGTATAAAACTGTCCCATTCTTCCTCAATTTCAGAAGTAAACAACTCATGACTGTCATAATGATTACGTAATTTATCATGGGAAGCTTTAGCTATAACAGGAATTTCAGAGCTTCAGAATTAAAGGTAAAATTTTTAACTTTAAACAACTCTTCTTATGTTTAAGTTGCAAGACACTTTTAACAAAGTTATGGTCAGATCTAATTTTACCTCCTCTATATTTTACCTCCCAATTTTACAAACTCTGACCTGTAAATGGTAGCTAAGCGTAAACTGGAAGGAGAGCTGTGTACCAATCCCTAGTGATGATGCACAGAACCGGCCAGGTCTAGCACCTAATGTCCGACCCCGCCTTCTCTTGGTGCAGGCCATTGGTACCTTTCAAAAGAGATACTCTCTTTTGGAAGGGAACGGAAAGGGAGGGCTGCCAGTTCAGTATGGCCTACTGATCTGGTCATTTATGGCCACTTTTTTTTTCTTTTTCAACCCTGCTGAGGAGTGGTCAACTTCACAGGGTCCTGGTGCTGACCATTTATACCTACTAGACTGGACTTGTTTATGGATTTGTGCTTTATTATTGATCCTGGACTTGCTGCACTGGTGGGCCTCTGTTGAGGGAGAGTCTGCTGCTGTATTTTCTGTTTGCTTCTGGGTTGCCAGCTCTACGTAAAGAGAGGCATGGGATACCTTATATCAGCTGGTGGATAATCCTAATCAGAGGCCATCGCATGTACCTGAACCCTACTTAGCTAGTTGGGCATCGTCAAGCCTAAACTGGAGTAATGTGTCTCAGGCAGGCCATATGGCTCTTGAAAAAGTCCACTTGAAAAGGTGGTGCTGAAGTTCCTACCAGTATCGGTGACTTCAGCTTTTAGCGGAGGAGAAACAGGTCTTTGCCCCATGTCTGCGATCAGGGGGCTGTTTGATATTGTTGGCCCTACCAATCTCACTAAACCTAATTTCTTTAAAAATCCTACTAATCATTTTCTCGCTGCAGGAACGTGGAACGTGAGGACATTACATAGAGATTATTCTCTTGATATCCTCATGCAGGAATTCCAGCGCTATAACCTAGATAATCTAGGCTTGCAAGAGACCAGATGGACAGGTAAAGGTGAGATACTTAAAAATAACTTTAAATTTCTCTTTACAGGGAGGGAGGATGGAAAGCCTCAGCAAGGCGTGGGTCTGCTGCTCAGCAGACATGCTAGTGATGCTCTTCTAGGATATGAGCGCATAAATGAAAAGTTTCTTACAACAAAATTTCAGACAAGCATTAAAGACTTGAATGTTATCTGCTGTTATGCCCCAACTGAGGATGCTGATGAGGATGAGAAGGATAGGTTTTACGGACAACTTCAGGATATTTTGAATTCTGTCAAGAAAGGAGATATTACCCTTGTTCTTGGTGGTTCCCTTTTGGTCCCCTTGGTGGTTCCCTTTTGGTATTGGTAGCTGCAGTGGAAATGGGCAACGTCTCCTACAGGTAAGTAAACTCAATGGTTTCAGAATAACTAACACATATTACAAACACCGCGACAGACATAAATACACATGGGTTTCACCTGATGGGCTGCATAGGAATATGATTGATTATATATTAATTAACAGCAAATGGGCTAGTTCTGTTAGAAATACTAGGGCATATAGGGGAGATGAAATTGGATCTGACCATTACCTTGTTAAAAGTGTCTTGCAACTTAAACTTAAAAAGTGTTGTGCTAGGGTTAAAAATTTTACTTTTAATACTGAAACTCTGAAAGACCCAGTTATAGCTAAAGCTTACCATGATAGGTTACCTAGTCATTATGACAGTCATGGTTTGCTTAATACTGAAGTTGAGGAAGAATGGGGCCATTTTAAACAGGCTTTTTTGGAAACTAAGAGTACTCTGTTAGGGAAAAAGGAGCAGAGGAGACAGAATTATTTGAGTGATAAGGAACTTGAGCTTATTTCAGAAAGAAGGAATGCAGGAATGTCCTTAATCAATACCCTACTAGTCCTAATAGAAAGGATTACAGAGAGCTTAATAAACGTGTAATGGATTAGTTAATTACTGATAAGAATCTTTGGCTTGATGGCTTGGCTGACAAAGCTGAGGAAGCAGTTAGGCAGCACAACAGCAGAGAGCTATACCAGATAGTTAATGTTTTGTGTGGTAGAAAACGGATAGGCATACAAGGATTGAAGGATAAACAAGGTAAGGTTATAGAAGGTGAGGATTCTGTCATGGCTAGGTGGGCTGAGCATTTCAGTGATGTTCTAAACAATGTGGTTAGTTCTATTCCCATTGTTTGCTATGATGATAGATGCATTGTTGGCTTTAATGTTGGCCCTATAACACAATCTGAAGTTATTTTGGCTATTTCTAAACTTAAACTTCATAAATCCCCAGGGGTAGATGAAATTACTACAGAAATGCTTAGAGCTGGGAATGTTTCGGTTACCACTTGGATGACTGAAATTTTGAAAAACTTTTATGATAAAGGCATGGTTTCCTAAAGATTTTACCAGAGCTATTATTATCCTATTTTCAAAAAAGGTGATCGCAGTTCTTGTGATAACTATAGGGGTATCAGCCTACTCTCTGTTCCAGGTAAAGTTCTTTGTATGATTGTGCTTAACAGAATTAAGAATCTGGTTGACAGGCAATTGCGTGATGAGCAATGTGGATTCAGAAGTGGTAGGGGATGTGTAGATCAGACATTTTCACTTAGGCAGATTCTTGAGAAATGTTTAGAGTTTCAGAAACCTTTGGTTGCTAGCTTTGTTGATTTCAAAAAGGCTTTCGACTCTGTTGATCGTCACAATTTGTGGTTGATTGTGATTTCATATGGTATATCAGACAAGTTAGTTAACATAATGAAAGCTCTCTGCAATAACACTGAGTCATGTGTGAGAGTTGATAAGTCTTGCAATTGGTTTAGCATTACGTCTGGTGTTCGACAAGGGTGCATTTTGTCTCCTTTTCTCCTTAGCTTGGTTGTTGATTATGTTATGCGAAATTCACTTCAAGGGAAAGATTTTGACCTTAAATGGGCTGGAGATACGAAAATTTCTGATTTAGATTATGCTGATGATTTAGCCCTTTTGGCAAATGATGTTGATGAGATGAACTCTTTCATTCGAGCTGTTGATGAGACTGGTAGTAGAGTAGGTTTGGTTATAAACAGAGAGAAAATTAAAGTGATGAAAATTGGTCAGGCAGGTTGTGATTCAGTTGATCTGAATGGTTGCAGTCTTGAGCAGGTGTCACAGTTTAATTACCGTGGGAGCTATGTAACAGATACTGGTGATGTGCGGCATGAGATTAACAGACGAATAGGTATTGCTGCCGGGACATTTAAGAATCTATGGTGATTGTGGAGAAATCGGCGTATACACCTAAAGACTAAAAGTAGACTGTATAATAGTTTGGTTCTTTCTAGGGTTAGTTATGGTAGTGAAACTTGGACGCTGTGTAAACAAGATAACAGGAAACTAGATGCTTTTGATTCTAGATGCCTACGCAGCATCTTGGGTATTAGGTGGTTTAACTTTGTAACTAATGATGAGGTTAGGCAAAGGAGTCTGCAACCTCCTTTAAGCAGCATATTGTGCAGAGAGAGACTCTGCTGGTTTGGCCATGTTGCCCGTATGGATAATTATAGATTGGCAAATAGGGTTATGAACAGTGTTCCTAGAGGCCTCAGAAGGAGGGGGGGGGGACCTAGGATGCGATGGGCAGACAATGTCAAACAGGACCTTGTTAGAATTGGTGTGCAGTGGCCGGATGCAGCAGATGTAGCTCAGGATAGATATGCTTGGAGAATTAAACTGCGCGGTCTGGTTGGACCTCCGTAGCCCATGGCTGCTTTAGGATGATGATGATGATATCATATAGAGAATTTAGTCAACATCCTATATATACACGTCATATAGAGGTTGACTAATCACCCTATATGATCCACCCTATATGACATGTTTACTTATGTATGTCGCGCTGTTTGTAATAAGTGTTAATTATTCTCAAACCATTAAATTTACTTATTTGTAGAAGACGTTGCCCATTTCCATTGGAGGTACCAATGCCGAAAGGGCCTATCATCCCTCCCTAAAGGACAGAGTCAGTACCAGCTATGGCATTGAAATCTCCTAGAACAAGGGTAATATCTCCTTTTTTGACAGAATTCAAAGTATCCTGAAGTTGCCCGTAAAACCTATACTTCTCATCCTCATCGGCATCCTTAGTGGGGGCATAACGCAGATAATATTCAAGTCTTTAATGCTTGTCTGAAATTTTGCTATAAGAAACCTTTCATTAATGCACTCATATCCTAGAAGAACATCACTAACGTGTCTGCTGAGAAGTAGACCTACACCTTGTAGATGCTTTTTATCTTCCTTCCCTGAAAAGAGTAATTAAAGATTAATTTTAAGAATCTGACATATCTCAGAAAACAGCTCAGAAAATTTCAAATTGGTCGATATAATCTAACATAATTGCGAACAGCGATAATTAAAGAGTCGAAAACAAATATGCTCTTACGTGAGAATACTAGCAATTAAATTTCTCAATGTATTAAACTTGCTATTTATTAGCAAATAATGTTCTCCTTTTTTATGATATTTCGTGATATTTACGATACTCTTTTTAAACCAAAAAAATTATGACTTCATACTTTCCGAAATGTGTAATTGTCTTGGACTCAGAACGATATAAATCTTAGAAGGATAACATATCGCCTATGACGAATATGGGATCCTCGTTTACAGAGAAAATGAGCATATTCCACTGTCGGAATTTTGCACCCTTTAATAGCAGTAGTTCGTACTAATGAGTGATTGGAAAATGTAAAAGATTATAATATATTATTAGAGCCGTACCGTGGCCGAGTGGGTAGCATGCTTGGCTACTGATCAAAGAGCCCCCTGTTTAAAGCATCTCTTTCTGTTGGGGTCTCACCTTCCTCACAGATCTTCTAGTATGGCGTATAAATTGACAGACTCTTGTCAGACCTCTGTGGCACACAGCTGCTTGAGGGAATATTTATTATTAGCCCTGTAAAACGAAGAAAAGTATCTCATTTAAAATTAAAACGTTGGTTATTCTTATACTCTAGTATTAAGGGACAAATTACCTAGTATATATAAAATATTTTATTTATATATACTGGATAATATATTTATTGAAACGTTATTGAAAATTTTAAAATTAATTGCTAATTTTTTAAAAATAAAGCACAACCGGTATAATTTTAATAAACAGCAGTTTAACTTAAAGACATATGCATATCAATTATTCCTTTCAGCAATATTTACTACCTTTTACACTATCTAATGATGGTAAATTAAGGCCATTTTTAGATTTTGAAAATTATGAATCATATTTCTTTAGTACCTATTCAGTTTAAAAGGAATTTTTTTTTATTAAACTCTCAAAACAAACGTTGAATTTCCCACCTACCCTGGGAGTGAAGGAACAAATTGTTATTGTCCTTGATCAAGACATTTCAACACTAAAATGTCAAATTCCTATCCGAAATAAAACGTTCGCAAAATTCTTGTCGCAACTCACAAAAGTTAAACTTTTGAAATTTTCAAACTTTTCTTCCGTCAGAGGGCACAACTATAGCTTTTGAGAAATTTCAAAAGTGTCAATCATAATGGTTTAACAATACCTTTCAACCCAAAAGAATTTTCAGTTTATCTCTAAAAAAACGCTTAAAACACAAAAATTACGTTTATCTGCCACTCTGGAGTTATAGGTAAAAACCATTGCTTTCAGTGCACACCTCATGATATTCATGTTTTACATCCAAAATTTCAAATTTCTAACATAATTACATCGCTTGCCATATTAATTTAAAATTTTGCAATATCCAAACATTTTCACCGCTAGAAGACGCAATTATATCTATTAGAAGAGTCCGAAAGTGCGAATCGCAAAATTTCATCAATACCATTCCAACACAAAAGGAAATTTTAAATATCTGTAAAGACAAGCAGAGTTCGATGTCTACAGACGAAAGGACAGACAGACAGAAGAAAAGGTTAAACATTAGCTCTTTATTTTTTCTATTAAAATTCATATGAGTTGCGACGAGAATTCTGAAAACGAGCTACAAAGGGAAACAATCACCTCTCGAAACGTTTCGTATAAGGAAGAATTTGCTTCATTATTTTTAGTTAGATTGAGTGTCATAAAACATACCATGGTGGTTAGAAATGGTTATGAGAATTAATTAAATCAGAAAGGGCAAAGCATAGTCTCTCTAAGACACTGTGGACTTTGAATAAAATATAGTGTCCCACCTATGGGTATAACTTTTATTGGGCAAAAGAGTTTATCGGGTCCTGAACATCAAGAGAGCCTTTTCAAGAAATCAAATGTAATTCTACAAATTATCAAATATTTGTTGATAGATACTATTTAGTATAGTAAAAGTAATAAAAAAATGAAGAAAAATTTATCTTGGATTGTTGTTTTTCTGCTGAGGTCCTGCCATCCTCTCAGATCTTCTACTATGGCATATAAACTGACAGGCTCCTGTCAGACCTCTGTGGCAAGCAACTGTTTGAGGGGGGTATTTATTTTATTCACTTTTAGTATTAAAGCAATGAGACGAAGATTCAAGGTGCCCTGAGTCAGCAAAATGGTGTCAAAAATTTATTTTTTTTTTGTAGTTTTTTTACAAACGTTCATTTTCAGCACGCAGTGTTTTTCCATTTACAAACACCTTTTAATACAAGTCATCCTTCCTTCCTCGTAATTTAACTCAGAGAAAGTGAGATATAAATGCCATATAAGTAATGGATTCGGTTTTTTTACCTCGGAAATGCAATTTTTTGCACGCAAATGGTTAAACGGCCAGGTCTTAAGGACCCATGATCTCAGAGAATTTTGGGCGAAGGAGATGTATTGGACAACTGTTAGGAGACAGAAGGAAGCCTTCCGTCTAGGCCATCCAGTACATTCTTTAAAGTGCCCAGAGTATGGCTCTCCTGCACTTTTTTCCAACGGACGATTGGAAAGGCCGCCGTCCTTCGGATGCGACGTTAAGACATGGCCCCGTATGCAGCAAGCCCATTGGTGTCCCCTTTCTGACCGATGGCAGGGTGGGGTTTTAGAGGAGATAAATCTCAACGATGGCTCAGGTTGAATTCCAACTTGGGAACTACAGATTGCGAGCATGGCGCGCTACCGACTGAGCCAACCACACCTCCTTGATTGGTAAAGGAGTAAAAGGAAAAAGGGATATTCTGAAGGGTTGACGATGCTGTTAGGAGGTGTTAATGCTTTCATTCTGTAGAAAAATATGGCAATCAGAATAGGACAGAAAAGGATTAAATATATTGCATCAGTGGATTAGAATCCCAGGTACATTGCAATTTAGCTAACATTTATTAGGTAGAGAAAGGGTTCAGTAAAAGGGTTTATTCAGGGTTCAAGGTAAAAGGGTTATTAAATATTTTCCAATGCTGTATAATGATCAAAAAAAAAAGAGAAAACTACACTGTTCAAAGTGGAAATCGCAACACCGCTAAGGAAATACGCCGTAACTGAGAGGACACCCTGTATACGCCCGAAACTGAGAGGACTGAAGTTACGAGGTTAGATGTGCAAATGATCAAAAGTCGGAAAGCGAGAACACGAGGTACGTGCGTTTATTGCAGATTTATCAGTACATAGTGGGACACTTCGGGCGATTGTATAAGCCAGTATAAGTCTTGGGATTCCATTATTCAGTTGGTTTATAGTGTCCTGAGGTATGGCGTTCCAAACAGCATGCAATTGGGTATGAAACTCTACCAGATTCTCCACCGGAGAGAGCTGGCGAAGACGGCGATCCATAAAGTCTCATGCATGCTCAATGGGCGACAAGTCCGGGGTGTATGGCGGCCGTGGGAGAATGTCTATACTTGGAGACTGTCCATCGTTGCATATGCATTGTGGGGGTGACTTTGTCCTGCTATAGAATCAGTCCAGGCATGGTGGTAAGGAAGTGATGTGCCATAGGATTAATGATGCCATTGATGTAACGTCTCGCCTTTTAGCGCACCACAAACATGGATCAGAGATGTTCGTCAGCCATATGTGATGACACCCCATACCATTTTATCATGGTGGGAGCCATATATTGTCTAATTGAATAGGCTTCCTCATATCATTTACGATAGTGATGTCATGCTGAGAAACGGCCGTCTGGCATGGTAAAAAAGAATCTGGACATGTCTGAGAGCAACTCTCTCTTCCATTCTGTAGTCCAATGTTGCCTCGCTCAACACCGGTGGAGACGGCATAACCGATGATGTTGCTTCAACGGCAGTCGTCAGATTGACATGTCGTCTTTATTCCTGCACGATGCAAATGTTGCCTAAAGGTTTGTGTAATGACCATGGTACAGTCGCTCAAAAAAGTATCCGAACACTACGGTTGATTACAGAATTCAGAAAAAATATCTGGCAACGATTTTTTTTAGAAATTAGTGACTGGCAACCTTCGTGTCACGTGATCGTGCCGTGAAAATCGTTGCCAGATATTTTTTCTGAATTCTGTAATCAACCGTAGTGTTCGGATACTTTTTTGAGCAACTGTACCTATATTATGACCATGGTATTTGTTTTTATGCTATCATTTGGAAAACAGTTTTTTTCTCAAAAACTCTCATTTGAATCTATGCAACAGATTCATTTCATGTGCTTGATCATTATTTGAAGTTATCTGTTTTTGTTATTACATATTTCAAAGAGTCTCAAAATTAGAGATTGCACTTTTATGTTGTCATTTTGTTAGATTAGTCTATTTCTAAGACATTTGTCTTTATAAATAATGAAACAAAATCTTCATTATTAATGAAATTATCAGGAAGCCGTGGGTTCAGATCCCACCCTGCTAAAGATAATTTTCCCCCCTACCCAGTATTAGCAGAATGCAACATTGAAGATAGTGGCTTTAAATAAACCTAATGATCGCTGTGAATACAATGAAGATAGATAGGGGTTACTAACATATACCAGCACGCACAATGAATGAAGAGTTGTAAAAAATACCAAAAATACCAAGTGTAAAAGAAAAAAACACTTCTGGTATTGTGCTGGACCCTGAAATAGCTCTGGTGAAGTGAGACTTTATCTGCAATAATAACATCTACTTCAGACTAAGACATGAAACTTGACAACATGGGAAATCTTGCTCAGTGGCATGTAGCTCAGCTGTAAGCGCACTTGACATTCTATAGGAGGTCGTGATTCAGATGCCACCCGGATCAAGAGAATTTTCCCCTTAAACCTAGTATTGGCAGAATAAAATAAATAAATACCCCCTCAAGCAGCTGCTTGCCACAGAGGTCTGACAGGAGCCTGTCAGTTTATATGCCACAGTAGAAGATCTGAGAGGATGGCAGGACCTCAGCAGAAAACAACACGAACATCCATGCCTTACCCGGGGCTCGAACCCAGGTCCCGTAGATCAGTAGTCAAGCGCGCTAACCACTCGGCCACGGGACAGCTGATTGGCAGAATACAGAAGAGAAAATAATGGTTTTAAATAAATAAAGTACGTATGCTTGGCCAATTTTAGAGTGAAGAATCTTTGAATACAATTTCACTACAGTATGTAAAGTATCTGAAAATATCTGTTCCTAACCTTATATTATCCAACTTTATTTAACTGAAAGTGTTAATATGCGGTCGGGAATCTGCTTTCAGAGAAGAAATCCGAACTAAAACACTTTCTTACAACAACTGACCGAAAGATGATAAGTTTGAAATTTGAACTTTTAACCTCTTTTTTCCGTACATTATGTTGTATTAAATTCATATTTTACAAATACTGAATGAAGAATAATAAAATATATATATAGATATATTTTACCAATTTAGAAGTGGCATTTTACTACGAAGAAATGTCTTCAGCGGAAAGAGTTTATGAAAAATGTGGTGCTTGGAGGTTGTTTACTTCCTGTGATAATAAGGTAAAAAAAGAAATATCGCTCTACTACTAGCTACCCTGCTATAACTGCGTAATTTATATTTTCAAATCGAGGCTTGAAACATTTCCTATTTGGTCACCAATCAGACAAAATTATCATTAATTATAAGAAAACACCACAACCACCTACTCTAAACCTTCTCCAAAAGCGGAGGGAATCAGCTGAGTCAGAGTAGTGCGCCAGGCTCGAAATCTGATATTCTCAGTTCGAGCCTCAATTGCATCAGCTTTGAATCTTATCTCCCCTAATCTCAGCTCTGCCCTCGATGAAAAAGGGATCACCTGTGAGCTTGGAGAGTGCGCCGTCCGTGGGATGGAAAGTTAAGCCTGTATTTGTGGACCACTATCTCTGTATTGGATGGGAAGCATCCATCTGTCTATTCACAGCTATCCAGTGTACCCTATCTCCCAATCTTCTGTGAGGCGGTGGAGTCCTTGGGAATTGGCCATTTAGCCCATTGTGTGCAAAAAAGTGCCGCTCGGAGGTTAAGCAACCAACCTACCGTAGATAGGATCTTACTCCGTGGTCTCATATGAAAAATATCTGTTTATAATGAAGAACAGTCTGGATATCTGTGACGGGAGCCTTCCATCTTCCTTCTAACAGCTGTCTAATGGATCCTTTTTCCCAGTACTTGAGTCTTTCCATGTTTTGTAACTTGGCAATTTAACACATTATGTGCTCAAATGACAGCTCCAAGGTAAAACTACACAGGTTAGAGAGTTCACAATTTTGAACAGTCTTTTCTTGCATATAATCATCGATTCCGATAAAGGGCTATTTTTTTGTTTATTTGTAACAATTGCCAATTACGTAACGTATCCTAAATTATTATTCGCAATTGGAGGAGGAAAAAATTGCATTCTCTTACAATAAGTGAAACTTTTGTTTATGTTGTTCATGTAAAAACTTTGCTGCCAGGAAAATATTGATGTTCATGTTCACTTAAATGTACATAATAAAGATTAAACGATAACTTTCAAAATACTGTACAAGCAATTCTGAAGCACTAATATTTCTGCATTTATTACTTAAAATCTTTCATTCTGACATTCGGCATCTGAAGACATAACTTAGGAGCACTCCAATCCTTCAGGTGGGAGACGGTCAATAGCTCGCCAAGCTCGTAATCTGCAGTTCCCAGTTTCGAGTAATTCCATCACCTGATCCCCCTCCCCCATGAAATTTGCCTCCGTTAACCCTCGTCCTGCCCTCGATTAGAGAGGGGATACCGAAGGGTTTGAAAAGACAGCCGTCCATAGGATGGGTGGTTAAGCCATGGCCCTAGGTACAAAAGAGTCACATCGTTAATGAACAAGATGGTTGACTTTATACTGTGCAGGAAAGCCATAATCTGTGCACGTTAAAGAACACGCTAAACGGTTTTGAATGTAGGGGGTGGAGTCAGCTCTGTAGTAGCTCTGTCAGTAGCGCACCAGACATGTTATCTACAGTTCCCAGGCTCGAATTTTGCCTAGACCAGGATCTAGATTTATCTCTGCAAAACTCTTACCCTGCTCCTCAGTCAGTAGTGGACATTGATGGTCTTGGAAACGCAGCCGTTCGTCGGGTGGGACGTTAAGCCTTGGCTCTTTGTGCGGGAGAGCTGTGTGCGGGAGAGCTACACTCTGGTATGTTAAGCAACACCAACACGTTGTATGGCCTTGACGGGAGGTTATCGTCTGTCACCTAATAGCTCCCAGTGGGTCCCCTTCCTCCAACCTTGTCTGAGTCCTCTGGCTTCCCTCAACCTTATCTGAGCTTTGTGACCCGGGTCATTTAGCCCATTTTTTTTCCAAAAAAGGGCCGTTCAGAGGTAAACTTGAATGCAGGCTTTCATCTGTCTCCTAACAATTATCCAGTAGGTGCTTTCTTCCATTCTTTCCTAAGCTTTTGGGGGTCTTTGTCACTTGGCAATTTACCGCATTGTGTTCAAGAAAGTGTCGTTCATAGGTAAAACAGCCCCGGCCTTTATTCCTTTTTAACCATAACGCTTTTGAAGCTTGAAATCTTAATGCTTCAGAAATTTTCTATTAAAGCTAACAACTGATTAAAATGGATAGTATAACAAATCCTGCATTCTAACAGTTTCTATCTCAAGGTCTTTTCTTCACACAAAATGAAGTTATCATTTAACCACCGATTGAACTTTTTCATACTCATTCGATGAACAAATGACGACCATGTAGCATATCTGAGGTTTGCTACAATGGTGCAGATAGGTCAGTCATCTGTATCTGCGCATGTTATGCTCGGTTTGGGAGTGATTACAAATTCGTAAATTTTTATCTCCGTACTCTGGCACCAGGCATTTCTTGGCCATTTTTCAAGATCCTGATTTGTATGCTGGTTGCTCTCTGATTTTGGTATTTTCAGTTTTATTACATTATATATGTTTATTTAGTTACGATACCAGAATTATTTTTCTTTTGCTGGTGTTTGTTGGGCAGAAACTGTACTTCCATTCCAATGCGCATACATACACATGCACTCAGTCGTAGGGGACACCGATGGGCTTGGAAAGGCCGCCGTCCGTCGGATGGGACGTTAAGACATGGTCCCGTGTGTGGGAGAGCCATACCCTGTGCACGTTAAAAAACACGCTGGATGGCCTTGACGGGAGGCTACCATCATCTCCCCCAACCTTCTCTGAGCCTTCGGGGTCCATGTGACCTGGCCATTTAGCCGATGGTGTGCGAAAAGTGCCGCTCAGAGGTAAAACAACCCAACCCAAACAACTCAGTCGTATCGAATTGGTGGTGTTCAGTTTGAAGCCTTGCTAATAGTACGGCATTAAATGAGCTTTTTGTATTGATTGTTCCTCGTGTTAGCGTTGTTGTGGATTTATTATACTTATTTTCCGTCATATTCTCGGCTTCCCTGATTGAAATGATGTCTTGATTATTGCAATAGTTTGACTGCAGTGATCCTTTATTTGAAGTGAATAACATTGCTATTTCATTAGATCCTTCAAGTTTTCTTGTCAAGAAGCCAAGTCACTATTTTAGGGTTTGTGTTACATGTTTATGTATAGTCACTTTTAATTAAGATTATAAGGCTGGCTTTGGTGGCTACTATGCCATCATATGGCTTCATTTCATTTCATTTCATAACGTCACAAAAAGAATTGGGAGGTCCTTATGCAGGCTTTCCCAGAAAAATTATGTTTCACTAAGATATTTAGTTTTCTAGTTTCCTTGTTATTTTAAATTTTTTTTTTTACTCTTTTTTTGAGCTATATTTATTTACACATTTTTTTATACTTTTTTTTTTTTGCATATTTATATATATATATATATTTATTATTATTATTATTTTTATATATTTATTTATTATTTTTTTTATATATTTTTATATATATATATATATTTTTTTTTATATTTTATATATATATATATATTTTATTATTTATATATTTTTTTATTTTATTTTAATTTTTTTTTTTATATTTTTTTATTTTTTATATCTTGAACCATATATCTGTATCCTGGAGGAAATCAAGTAAGAGGCGATAAATTTTTATTTGTGTGGATAATTTTGGGTAGTCTAGAATTGAATTTAAATTAAAATCATTTATTCCTAAATTTTCAAGTTCCAAAAAAAAATTTTTTCTTTGTGTGATAAATTTATCACAATTTAATATCAAATGAGTAGAATTTTCTTTTAGGTTGCATAGAGAACAATTTGGACTATTGGTTATTTTTAATAAAAATTTAGATTTGTTTAACATGATGGTATCTGTTCTTAGACGCATAAGAACTCTAATTTCTTGTGTTTTAAATGAAAAATTTAAGAAATGATTAATTTTATTGGAAAGAAAATATCTGAAGTTTGGTTTGAGGAGTGAATTTATTTGAAAATATTTTTCCAACATGATAAATTCTAAGTTTTTTATTTCTTTTTTAGTTCGAGTATAAAAATTATGTATTGGAGTAAAAATATTTAAGTTATGAGCAAATTTTGCAATATTATCCACTTCTTCGTTTTCTTTGATTCCAGAATGTCCTGGAATCCAACTTAACGTAATTTTATTATTATTTCTATTCAAGTTTTCAGCATTTAATTTTAAAAGTGAATTGATGTAATAAGGATATTCTGTATTAGAAGGATGTTGTTTTAAAGTTTGTATTGCTCCCTTTGAGTCAATATATATAACAATTGAATGATTTTTAATATTTAGTAAAAGCCACTGAAATGCAGCAAGAATAGCATAAATTTCTGCATGCAAAATAGGAGTGTGATTTGGTAGTTTGAAGCTCATGGATGTATTAAGTGAAGGAATATAGACTGCAGCTGTAGCAGATCCAGAGTCTTGGATGAAAGATCCATCTGTATAAATTTCTAAAAAATTATTAAAATTTTCTTGTTTAAAATTATAAAAAAGTTGTAAAATAACCTCAGTTGAGGTGTCATTTTTAGCATTTAAAAGGGGAATCTCAGTGTAAAAGTTGGGTGGAAGGAGCACCAGAATGCAAGTTTTCCGGACAATCTCCTTTAAGATCTCCTTTCTGAAATTTATTAAAATAATTAAATAAAATGGGGTTGTCTTTTAAAATTTTATAAAATGGTAGTCTTTTGTATTTTAGGTAAAATGGATGGTCAGGTAATTTAAGATGAAGTCTAATATAGTATTTCAAGGCTAAAATGGAATGTCTAATCTCAAAATTTGAAAAAGCAGTTTCTGCCAGAAGTGCAAGTGTGGGGCAGAAATTGGGAAGACCCAAGGCAATCTTTAAACATTTATTTTGTATAATATTTAATTTTTTAAGTTTAGGTGGACTAGGAAAATCAATTAATTCTAAACCGTATTCTATTTTAGTTCTAATTAAGTTTTTATATAGAGTTATTAAAGTTTGTGGAGAAGTGCCATCTTTTTTAAAAGCAAAATATTTGTAAATATTGAGTAATTTGGATCCTGAGTTAAAAGCATGTTCTAGGTGTGAATTCCAATTAAGTTTAGAGTCCAAATGGAATCCAAGTAGTTTGCATTGATTAACTTGTGTGATAATATTATTATTAATTTTTATTATAAATTTTGGATAAATATATCTGTTTCTGTAAAAATGAATACAATAAGTTTTTTGGATATTAATCTTTAAGTTCCATTTGTTGCAAAATAGGATAAGTTTGTTGAGTTGATTTTGAGTTTTTTGTTGAATATCATACTCATTTTTATCAGAAGTCCAGAATGTCAAATCGTCAGCGTAGCTTGTATAATTAAAGTTTTTTTCAAATATTTTATGAATGTCATATAAATATAAGTTGAATAAAATGGGTGATAAGGTGGATCCTTGAGCAAGTCCTTGTGTTACCTTATGAGTATTAGAGTAGTTTGTGTTTATTTTAACTTTAAATTTTCTATTTTTTAAGTATTTAGATAAAAAAATAATTAAGTTGTAATCAATTTTTGCTTTAGCTAGTTTTAATAGAAGATAATCAATAGAAACAGTATCAAATGCTTGTGAAAAGTCTATAGAAACTGCTAGTAAATTTTTTTTTCCTTTGGTTTGCCACATAAATGTCAGATAGTAGTAGGGAAATACACTCTTTGGATGATCTATTTTTCCTGAAACCAAAAAAATTTTTAGGAAGAATATTGTCTTTATCTATTTGCCAGACAAGTCTTTTAAATAAAATTTTTTCGAATAATTTAAGGGAATTTGATAATAATGAAATAGGTCTGCATTAATTAATTTCTGTAGGTTTTTTATTAGGTTTTAAAATAAACATTATTAATATCTCTTCCCAAGATTGGGGAATGTTATGTGTAGACCAAATATAATTAAAAATATTAAGTAATTTTTCCTTCCATAATTCAGGTAAGTTTTCGAAAAATTTGTTTGAGATTAAATCTGCTCCAGGAGCAGATTTTAGGTTTGAACCATGAATAGCTATATTTAATTCTGTAGAGGTAAAAGGTAAATTAATTTCTGTGTTGATAGATTTTAATTTTTTAAGTTGGGTTTTTAAATAAGAGATTTGTTTATTATCTAAAACTGGAGCATGTTTAGCAATGATTAAATTTTGAGCAAACAATTCTGCTGTTTCACTTAAAGTAAGGTTATTTTGAATAGCATACTGAGCTATTGGAAGAGATTGATTCTTTTCTTTTAAGACAGCTTTAAAGATTCTCCAAATATTCTTTCCTGAATTTTGAGTGGTTAATTGTGATGTAAAGTCTATCCAGTCTTCTCTTACTGCTGTTTTAAGTTTTCTTCTCACTTCTGCTTTAATTTTTTTGAAATTATTAATGTCCTGAAATGATTTAGTCCTATTAGCTTTATTTTCTGCTTTTTTCCTAATTGCTACTAATCTATTCATATACCAAAAATTCTTTTTTAATTTTGGAATTTTATTTATAATGGTTTTGAAATTAGATTTAGTATTTTCTTTAATAAATGCAAAAAATTCATCATAATTTAGATTTTCAGGAGGGTTAATGTTATTTAAAATTTTGTAAAAAGAAATCCAATCATTCAGAAAAATTTTTTGCTGAAATTTTACAAATGAGTGAGAAGTAAGCATAATCGGATGGTGGTCACTGCCCCTTGTGTCGGGTAACAGTGACCATTTGAATTTATCTATTAATTCAGATGAAATTAATGTAAGATCAATTATAGACTGGTTGTTTGCTATGTTTTCGTGTGTTGTTTGTTTACTATTTAATAATATTAAATTTGAGTTACATATAAATTTGCTAAGCTGGACTCCAGCTGGGTTAGTTGTATAAGAATACCAGAGGCCATGATGTGAATTAAAATCACCTACAATTATTATTGAACCATTCAGTTGTGATAATATATCATTATATTCTTTTTCCTTAATAACTATACCTGGATTGTATACATTTAGAATTGTAAAAATGGTGTTATTAATTAAAATCTTAACAGCAATTAAATCAATTAAATCTAAATTATAATTAAGTGATATGATATTATGTTTAATTTTTTTATGAATAATGAGTGCTACTCCATTATTACTAGAAGGTGAAAAATGATAATAGGAAACAAAATTAGTAAAGTTGATATGCTTTTTTGTTTTTACCTCTTGAAGGGCAAAGATATTTATTAGTTTGTATTTTGCCAGTAACAAGATTTCCTCCTTTTTTGATATTAACCCCCTACAATTCCACTGTAGGAGGGTTAGACTTTTAGGTTTTGAACTGAACGAGAATGTCCATAATCAGTACATATATATCTTCAGAAGGACATATAAACTTAAGTAAGTGAAGTACTAAGTCGATCAGCAGATTTACAGTTACATTTTCATCCGACAGTTGCTTGGCTATCGAATTGGGTGATAGAGTGTGTTTCGTTTTGTTGGTTTGTACATATTTATTATTTAGTCCTTTCTTCATAATGTTTGCATAACTTGTAGTATTTGATTTTTCCTTTGGTTTTTGGGGAGCATCTTTTTCATAGATTGATAAGGTTCTTGAAGTTGTTGGTCTATCCATTTGAACTTCCATTTCATCTCGTTTAGATGCCTTATTCCTTTCGATCATTTGATCCCTATTATGAAGTTTGTTAAAGGCGTCCATTCCATGAAGAAGTGGAAAGTTATTCATATTATATGCAGATCTATTATCATTAAATTCATCTTCCAAAAATTGCTGTTTTCTACGGTCAAAGTTCTGTGGAAAGTCAGATTCAAAATTTGTGAAATTTCTCGGATTCAAAGTCACGTTTTGTGCGGACGTAAGAGAGCGCATTTTTCTCTCTATTTTGATTGGTCTCTTTTTTGGCAATTGCAAAGGCGCTCGTCCAGCTACAGTTTTGCTGGCGCTGGATCTGCATCGCTTTGCATGCAATTTTTTTTACAGGACATGCAAAATATGTGGCCGGATGATCTTTGCCACAGTTAGGACAGTTGAATTCAGTGTTTTTACATATTTTGTAACTGTGAGCGCCACTGCAGCGTTTACATCTCACCCGACTTCTGCAGCCGGTTGCTGCATGGCCCCACCTCCAGCAGTTACTACATATAATGGGCGAGCCATAATGTTCCTTATCGTAGAAGTGACTGAATCCTATGTTCACTTCTCTTGGTAGTTTATTTCGAGTACAGTATAAAACCACATTTTCAGTGGGTTGCTTAAGAAAGCCATCTTTAGAATTATTTGGTAAATATCGACACATACGTCTAACTTTAAAGATATCATACGGTTTGAGACATTGCAGTAAATACTCATCGGTATATTTAGTATTAACGTTGACAAGTAAGCCCATACACTGGTCTTGATCGGGAAAACGATAGCTTACCTCAACTCCAAGGATGTTATTTATTTTTTTGATTGCTTCAAGTTCTGTGTCATTTTTAGGGAACATAATGATGTCTCCTCTTCTCGTAAATCTGCCCTTGACGTCCGTCTTGAGGATGTTAAGCACAAGGTCAGTTACCTTTTCATCATCCAAATCACTTAGTTTAGATGAGTCACTAAATAATATGATGGCAAAGTCCTCCTTTCTTGAGCTAGATTTAGTCGGTGCATTACCATGTTCGTCATTTAGGATTGGGTCGTCATTTGGGATTGGTTCTTCATCTGTGTATTCATCATCGGCACTGTCTTCAGTATTCTGTTTGTTGAGTTCTGTTAATGAAGACTTATGCTTTTGAGTATTTGCTGTCACAATTTTCTCCTTGTTATTTTTTACAGTCTGTTGCTTATCAAAGATGTCACTTGTCTCGAGTAATCCATTTATTTCTTCTTCAGAATCAGCGTTGTAAAGTGAAGCCTTTTGTGCATTTTCGATGTGCTTCGATAACTTTTTTAGTTGATTTTTCTCAGAGCTTTTGATAGGAATGCCTGATGTTCGCTTCATTTTGTTGTTTAAATTGGTTTGCTTCTTCTTTCCTCCCATTTAGGTTCCGAAAAGTTTGTAAAAACTTTCAACCCTTCAAATCAAAAGACTTGACAAACTAATACACACAAAAAATCAAAACACTAAGAGCCTAAAATTTGGCAACCTGTCATCTCAATAGCTTATTAGAGACCATTTTCTCCGACTCATATGGCTTCATTGTACTTCTTCGCAATGTAGTTTTTAGCCATGAAAATTAGCTAGGGTAAATTTTATATTCGTATTTTAGAGATAGAATCGTTTAGATTGGTCTCATATTCTGATCATTGTCTTCTATTTTTCGAATTAGATTTACAGAGTATCCTGATTTCCTTGCTAGATCATAAAACATTTTTTGTTAGAATACCCAATTTGTAATGAACATGCACCATCCCCTGTTGCTCAATATATTAAATGTTAACTTTGTAGAGTTCACGTCGAGACAAACAGAATATTGAAATGGAAATGCTTCTAAATTTCTATCAGTATTTGAAATCACTAATTCAGTTATCATTTTCACTATAGCTCTTCGAGTAGTAATAGTAATATACAACCAATACAAGCACTCTTCAGCTTTATACCAAGACTCATTTAAACATGCGAATCATTCATGTATCAATTTTGATGATGAGTAAGGACTGCAGCTATGCTATCCTATTTCGTTGGTACAAGTGTAAATCATTTTCTTAGAGGTTGCTTAACTTCAATACACACACAGTCTTACTTTGCTAACGTCAGGTTCCGATTTTGTGTGGCATTTGGCCAACAATTCATATTTTTTTCAAATTATGAAAATCACAGTTTTAGACTGCATTTTTTTAGTACTGTCATATTTTTCACGAAATTCAAATAGCCATGAAAACTTTTCACTTTTGTCCTAAGGAAGCTAAATGTACTTCACTTGTGCTTTGCTTACGCACACTTTCAGTGGAACAGCTGCCTTACTCACCAGCGTGTTAGGTTCGTAAGTTCTAGTCCACATTGTTACTGTGTTGAGATCTGTATTAAACCCTACTCTTTTCCATGTGAGAAAAAGAATATCAGTGGACTTGTAATGGCTGTCCTCAATGAGACGGCACTTTAACCCTTTGCACTCCATAGGCGCCGCTACTGCCACATATTGTCATAAAAAGATAATAAAAAAATACATTTCTATTAGTTCTACATTTCTATTAGTTGTGTGTCATTTACTCGTCATCTTATCATTTTTTTTATAAAAATTTTATAAATAGCCTAATTTTTTTCTTAAATTTGCTTAAAATCCATTGGAGTTACTGGTATGTTATACTAAAAAAACATCTGGAGTGCAGAGTGTTAAGTCGTGGAACCATGCGCAGGAAGATACCTATGCTTCTTAAAAACACGACAATTGTCTCTTGCAAAGGCTTTTTCCTATTAAATCAACATTTCTCCAGCGAATCTTTTTCTCTTACGAAGCTCTTAAAACGGTGTCTTTTCACTTGGCACATTGTATAAAAAATAAGTGCAGCTCGGAGATAAAATAACTTAAAAACATACTCTAAGTTGTGTATGGCTCACTATAGTCTATGCTTATCCAATTTTTATTTTAATGGAAAATAATAAACTTTCAGAACTCAAATCGGTAGACAATTTCTACATATTATTATCAGTATTACAGTAAAATCCCGTTATAACTCTGATTTCGAGAGAAAGAACAGGAAAAAAAACTAAGAAATAAAAATAATAATAAACGACTAAATAAAAACTGTGCAGAGATAAAAATTCTAAATTAAACGCACAAAAAAATCGGAATCTACTGATTCAAAACCTTTTTTATCATTGAATGCGATCCTATTGAAAGAAACAAAAAAGGAATCCTTTCTCCTGAGGAAACCAAAGTGACTCTTACAGAAATAAAGTAATATATAGATCAATAGATCTAAACTTTCCTGCATCATTAAATAATAAATAAAAATAAATACCCCCTCAAGCAGCTGCTTGCTACAGAGGTCTGACAGGAGCCTGTCAGTTTATATGCCACAGTAGGAGATCTGAGAGGATGGCAAGACCTCAGCAGAAAAACGACACACTCATCCATGCCTAGATTTAGATAAATAAACACCCGCGTTATCAGCAACTTTACGTATTCACGAAAATTCTACAAAATAATTAAAGTACCGTAAACTATATGTTTTACAACCAATTTAATTGTAAAAATTGCTAAAAAATAACTATATGTAAACTACATGTTTTATAACAAATTTCATGATAAAAATTACGCAAAAATACTAAAAAAATGATATCGAATTCTTAGTTAAATGAATAATTTATTTTAATCGGTGTTTTTTTTAATTGCTCGATCATTTCTTTTGCCACCACAGCTGATGACGTTTCTTCGTCACATACATCTTAACGTTATGCATGTAAAATATGATGATCACAATCCTCCTTTCTCTCCATCCAATTCTTCACTTCATTTATGTTATCCAATAATTTACTTATTTCAAGGGTCTCAAGCTCACACCCCTCTTCATACCCGCGGTCATTTTCTGATACTTTTGCTCTTCCACTGTTCTGAACTTCAGCTACAAATTCTTCATTTCTATAGACAACGAATGCAGTTTCATCATCTTCGCGAAATTATAAAGCTATGGATAACCATAAATAGGTCAGTTTTCTCCTAAACCCCCAGTGCTGTTAGGCACATAGCGGTAAAATTTGCATAAAGTTGCGTACGAATAAATAAAATGGAATCGTTTCGAGTGACACGACTGGCCCCGGCGGTATATTCGAATTCGCCGCTACGTTAAGCGTGTTATAACGGGGATTTACTGTCTCTTTATCACTATTTTATTACTTTACACTATGATTGGTATTATATCGTAGCATATTAGAATCATGAGTGTAAAATTTTACGACTAGACGAACATTAGAACCTGGATGGTCGACAATGAATATTACACTTCATCAATTTTCGTGATCTACAAATAAAATACATTTTGCATGAAAACAAAAACATACCACAGACTACCCATTTGTGGTTAATTAGAGCCTTTTAAAATTCTTTGGTATTTTCCCTCCGTAGTTGTATCATAACTTAAAATTATTTTGCAGCGCATAACTTCATAAGAGCACCAATTCGGAATCGCTGTTTTCGGCAGGAGTACGAAATCTCTATTTATTGTCACTAGGAAATTTTCGCACTACGTCGTCAAAGTTGAGGAGTTGTTGATAAAAGGAGTTGCTCATCCTACGTGACGTCGCTTACAACTAACGATTACGTAATCTTTCGTCCGCGATCGTAAAGCTGCGATGTCATGACTCAACAACACTGCATCAGACAATGATGCAATACTTCCGGGAGTTGTATGTATGGCGGGCTGATGTGATACAAAGCAATATGTTGCAATCTGGAGTTTAAAATACAGCATTGCGAAGAGTCCTTTATACATGACCATTTCTCTCTCTCGTAAACAAGTCAATAACTGTCATAAGTAAGGAACATAATAATATAACAAACAATAAGTTGAATAGCCAGGTCATATAAGCACTCCGAGACAATCGACAAAATTTATTGTCATTTTCGTGTTCAACACCTCGAAATTAGTAAAGATTGGCTATTTTCATTTCAAAGCCTTTTTGTGTGTTGCCCAGTGTTATTAAATAATTGGAAAGTTTTGTAAACTTATCGACATTGATATATAATAATCCAGATTAACTTGGGATGGCTTTAGAGAGAAAATTAATTAACCGTAGTTGTATTTTACACAGAAATCATTTTGAATTAGCTAAGTGGTTAGCGCGCTTTTCTACTGGTCTAAGGGACCCGGATTCGAGACCCAGATAAGGTATGAATGTTCGTGTCGTTTTTCTGCTGAGGTCCCGACATTCTCACAGACCTTCTACTATGGCGTATTAAACTAACAGGCTCCTCTCAGACCTCTGTGTCAAGCAGCTGCTTGAGGGGGTGTTTTTTTTTTAATTAATAAGACAAAATTTCTACATTTAAAATGCAATAGCGGAAGATGAGATCTGACAAACTTCGAATCCATTAGTGATATTTCATTTATAAAATCTAATTTATTATTCCTACTTTGAAATATGTTAAAAATATACATTTCTAATTTAACACAGGAATCCTTTCTGTAAGTTAAGAAGTAGGTACACTTCAAAGCGACCTCAGATATCAAAGGTTGGAGTGGTTTATTCTCAGGAGTCCTTTTTTACCCACAAATAAGTTAAATAGCCAGGTCATATAAACACTCCAAAGACTCAGATCTGGATGGAGGAATTGAACCCACAGAACATCTGCTAGGAGACGTATGCAAACCTCCAGTGAAGACAATTTCACTTGTTCTTTAACATTCACGTGATATGACTCTCATGTCACATCACATCGATGTCTCCAAACTTACTGAATGCAGAGGGTAATGGCGGTGGAAATCTTAACATAGGTGGGGCCTCGAACTTCAAAACGTCAGTTAGCCAGCTTGGGAAGCCACCGATTGAACCAACGCCATCCCTATGAGACAAGGACTGTAGGTTTGCTGCGAATATACCTGATGCATTGGTCTCGAATTATACAAGCATGGTTTCTGCCACCTGTGATTTCCTTTTATACTCTCTCCAAAGTAGCTTCAAGAAACTGAACGCTGAAGCTTTCAGTGGAGTTATTTTGATTTGATTAATTTTTTTCTTGTAGGGGAGGAGAGGAGCAGTGAGCAACTCTCAAAAACATGTCATGGAAATCAAAGTCATGGAAATAATTGCAATGTTTCTCTTTGTCATCTCTTCAGCCTTCGGTGGCGTGACCGCCGCTGATTTTAATCTGTTCTCTTAGCTGATTTTACCTGTATCATAACCTAATATAAGCCATTCTAGGAATATCTTCAGGCTTCACACATCAGAATCAGAATTACGCACCGCCCTGGAACAGCTCCCGGAATCCCTGTGTAACGGAATTATTTGGTGATTTGGAGTTCTAAAAGACAGTTTTGACGACATGATAAAATTAGGACATACGAATTTTGTTTTTGATATTGGTTATGAAGCCTTTGAAACACATCTGGAAGATGCAGCCGAAACTCTTTTCATATTACTAAATTAATTTCAGAGTTATTTATTAAATTAGACGCTTTTTCAGCAAATTGAAAGCTAATTTCAAATGAATTACGCAATTAAATTTATATACCACTTCGTTTAATTGCATCCACCTTCAAAACTTAAGGAATGATAGATTTTGAATATTAAAGCTTCAAAAATTAGTTTAAACAACTTTTTTCAACAATTTGTAACCTCATTAAGAATGTCTTAAATCTTTTAGAGAGTTTTGATAGCTGAGATTCTTTTTAAAAGTGACAAGAAAGAATTAAAACTTTGATTAGATTCGCAACATAAAAAATCGGTCGGCTCTTTGTGAAGGACTAAAAATGTTCCATAGCCGAATGGTTAGCGCGCTTGGCTACTGATTTAAGGGAATCCAGCTAACGCATGGATGTTCGTGTCGTTTTCCTGCTTAGGTCCCACCATCTTCATAGACCTTCGTTCTGGAGACAGGTTCCTTTGAGACCTCTGTTGCAAGCAGCTGCTTGAGGGAATATTTTTTTCATTATAGAAATGCGAAAAAATGCTTTGTAAAAATTGCAATCGGATTTCAAAAATTGCTTTATATTGAATAAATAAACTAACAAACATAATGCTTGAAGAAGATGGTTTCTTTCAACATTTCTGTTAAAATACACCTGGAAAATTATTTCGTTTTAAAGTTCCGACATTTACCAAACATTTTTTATATATAGTATTGTATCTAATATACATAGAGGACTGTGAGTGATTGACGACTGACTGACTTGACTGAATGACTGACAAGAGATTATGCTAATTCTATAATACAGAAATAGTAGAGTCTTGAAAAATGACCTCCGACGTGTCCTTCAAGGTCAAATAGATGTGTAGAGATCAAACCTTGATCTACGAGTGCCAGAAATGTGAAAAGTGGTGTCTGGGGTTTTTTCGAGTTGTAGAAATCCGAAAATTCGGATCCGGGTGTCCTTCTAGTTTAAACGTCAAATTTTGATATACTAGTGCTAGAAAGCTCAAAATTTGCTCCTGGGGGTATTTGACTCGGTGATCTCAGAAATTATGCCAAATTTTGGATGTGATGTGTCCTTCGTGGTCAGAGGTCAAATTAGATTAAACAGTGCTGGAGAGCTAAAAATTGGTGAATTGCGCTATTTCAAGCATTAAAACTCAGAAATAAGAGGGATTTTTGAGATCCGACTTTGGTTCGAGGTCAAACAGAAGTCGAAGTAACAGGTTAGAAATCAAGAGGTGCCTAAGGCACCGGACTGATTTCTAGTAGCAAATATACCGAAGAGTCAAAACATTATGACCACCTGCTTAATATGATATTGGTCTTCCACATGCCGCCAAAACAGCTCTTACCCTGCGAGGCATGGACTCTATAAAATTTCTAAAGGTGTCTTGTGGTATTTGGTACCAACACATTTACAGCAGATCCTTTAATTCTTGTAAGTTACGTGGTTGAGCCGCCGCAGATTGAATATGCTGTCCAACACAAACCACAGATGCTCGATTGAATTGATATCTGGAGAATTTGGAGGACAGGGCAATACCTGGAAGTCTTCCTCATGTTTTCCGAACCATTCTCGAACAATCCGGGATGTGTGGCATGGTGCATTATCCTGTTGAAAGAAGGCACTACTAGAGGGATATACTGTTGCCATGAAAGTTTCTGCTGGTCTTCAATGATGTTTAAGTATTAGTAGACGTCATAATTTCCTGCACATGAATGAAAGACTCAGGGTTACCAGCAGAACATTGCCCAAAGCATTACACTTCCTCCACCGGCTTGTTTTCATCCCACGGTACATAATGGTGTCAACACTTCCCCAGGTAAATGACGTCCACGTCCCGGCCATCCACATGGTGCAACAAGAAATGAGATTCATCGAACCAGACGACTTTCTTCCAATCATTCAAGGTCCAGTTTTGATGCTCACGTGCTCATTGTAGGTGCTTTCAACAGTGAGAGTGGCCTGTGGCTACGCAGTCCCATTTTCAGCAGGGTTCGATGTTCTGTGTGTTCTGAACTACTCCCGTCACCAGCATTCAACTTACGGGAGAGTTGCACCACAGTGTAGCCACAGGCCACTCTCACTGTTGAAAGCACCTTGGCTCGTACCATACGGGATAGCCTTCGCTCACATCTGACGTCGATGAGCATGGTCGGCCCACATCTTGCCGGCGGTTCGTGGCTTTCCTTCGTCAGACCACTTTTTGAAGATACTAACCACGGCTGACCTTGAGCACCCCACAAGCCTTGTCATCTCGGAAATGCTCTGACCCAGTCGTCTAACCATTATAATTCAGCTTTTGTCAAACTTGTCCGCTGCCTTTCCCATCTGAAGACAAGAATAACACTGATTAACAGAGTTCAGTATCAGGTGTTATTTATACCGTTTCATGACCTTCACACCCACCATCGTTTACTTGCAATTGTTTTGATTTGGATAAAAGCGCGCTGGTCATAATGCTTTGGGCCTTCGTGTTTATGTAGTATGTATAGTGTCTTCTGTATGTGGTATTGTAGGATAAATCGATCATCTTTTGATTAAAAATTACATGAAAGCTTATCGAAGCATTATCAGTTATTTAATAAACATTCCTCTTTACTTATTTTTAGTCTTTAGCGATATTCGTGTTTTTCAGTCTAAAACAATGATTATAATTCCTTCGTGGTTGAAAACATCCTGTAATATTTTTCAACGTCTTGGGCAACCCACCTGATATTCTATTATACATTCACGATAACACTAGCCATGATATTTGTGACTGTGGCATTGGGCGCCTAAGGAGACTCCCATCCGTACTATATTCCCCATAAGCAATCATCATAACTTATTTTATAACAGGAATTATTCACAACGAAGGAACGAACTGTGCGGGGGATTCATGTGACGCCAGCGGTGGAAGAAATGCAACGGTGGAAGAATAGTAAAATAAAACTATCCTGTAGTTTTCCAGGTACTTGAGCGATCAGTTCCAAATTTGGCGGAGTGGTACTACTTAGTTCTAGCCTAGTTGGGGTAACAGATCGGGTTTCTAGCTGCCGTGGGTCGGGAGTGATCCCTCGAAAAGTGTCCCTGAAATTTTTGGGGGACTGTCGTCGCTTACCTCGTTAATGGATTAGTATGTTGTGAGCTGTGGAAATATATGTAGTATGTGGAAAGGAAAAAAATAAATGGGACTGTGTAGCCACAGGCCACTCTCACTGTTGAAAGCACCTACAATCAATGGGGCATCCGTTTAGCCCAAACGTTTGGCGGGATTTAATAATTAGAGCCCTGAGCAGATGCTGATACCAGTGGTTATATCCGCGGATATCAGCACTTAAAAGCTCTCGGCGGATAAACATTTATGGTTAACGCGAAGTGTGGATGTAACGGCGGATAGAAATTGATACTAACGCTGATAGATGATAAAATCTCGTATTTGATAGGTTGTGCAGAAACAAGAACAAACTTTATTGCATGGCTGACATGAGTGGATAAAACTACTTGAGATAATAATATTCTCTTTTTAATTAATAATCTGATTTTAAAATTTTATAATGATATTCGCTCTAAAAAGAAAAAAAATTATTCGAATTGTGATAAAGCAATAAGTTAAAAAAATTCGATGTAATAGAAACGATTTTTCGCTGGCAAAGCAGAATATAAATAAAAAAAATTATTGGGGCGTTATGTAGAAAATGGGAATTAATTGCATGGAAATTTCAATCGGGAAGATCCCCGATTTATCAGGGATAAAATTTTAGAGGAGAGTTACTGGGTGATAAAAAAGAGTGTGTTTCAATAATCGTAGATAACTGCATTTAAAAGAAAAATTAATTCAGTAGAATTCGTAAAATTAGAAATAAGTAAATTTTTGTCTAAATTTCGTAAAGCATAATTTTACGAAAAAAAAAGGTTTTTTATTTTTAACACTACATTTTTCTATTTATTAAGTAGTCATTAGCAAACCATTAGGCTGATTTATTTTATTCGCAAACATAAATCGGATTTCAAGCATTTGCAAAATCTCGATGGTTATTAAATAGGCAATATATGCCGATGCTGACAAAGTTTTTCAGATGCGGATGCGGATAAGACCTCGCAGATGCGAATAGGACTTTTGGTATCCGCGCAGCGCTCTATTAAATATGCAGATTTGATCATGTTCTTTATTTTATTCTCAGTCACATTTTTTCCATTAAATACACATTTTAGAAGTTACAGAACTTCGCAGTTAGATTCCCATTGACATAACCTGGAAATTCTTTGATATACACTGCCCTGCCAAAATAATATATATATATATATGTAATAAAATATGTTTTTATACATTTTCATATAATATTATTTTACTATTTTAATATATCTATAATAGAAATAAGGAGAAAATTGGGACTAGACTATTGCAATAAGAATGGGAACTTATTTTTGTTGGGGGAGGGTGGGTTAATAAAAACTGAGATAATGAAATAGAAAATTCTACAATTCAGTAAAAATATTATTTAAAAAATATATTTCACAATTTTTTGTAGTTCTTTTAAAAAACGAGCTCATGTCATCGTTTTGTTGTTTATTTTCTCCGTCTGTAGACATTCAAATTTTTTGTTTTCAGAGATAAATTTAAAATTCTTTTTGAATTGGATAGGTAAATCATACGATTCGCCTTTCAGATTCTTCCAAAGTTGTTAATAGTGCCCGCGAACTGTGAAAAGTTTTCGAAAGAGCAAAACTTTCAACAAATATTGCAAACGATCCATTTACACCAGAAATTTGAAATTTTAGTTGTGGAATGTTTAGGTTATGGGAGACAAAAACACTGACAACATTATATCTGATACTTCTACGGCAAGCAGCTGCTTGAAAGGTAATTTATTTTATTTTTATTTTCATATATCTCCGGAGCCGTCCCGTGACGAGTGGTTTGCGCTCTTGGCTACTGATCTAAGGGACCTTGGTTTGAGCCCTGGATAAGGCATGGGTGTTCGTGTCCTTTTTCTACTGAGGTCCTGCCATCCTCGCAGACCCTCTAATATAGCATAGAAACTGACAGACTCCTGTCAGACCTCTGTGGCAAGCAGCTGCTTGAGAGAGTATTTATTTATTTTATCTCAGTACGGGGAAGCAATTTTTTGTTTTAACAGATGGAAAAAATTATTTTTTTTAGTGTATAGTTAATAATGAAATACTACGATTCTTTTTTTTTCAAATTCTCAGATAGTTTGAATTTCTATCGTTAGAGGCCGTTAAATAGGCGCGCAAAAGTTCCGATCATAGGTAAAACAACCCAATCGACCCTTATGTGACTTTGAACACAAAACCGTAACGGAAATTTCTTAACCGTCCTGAGTTCTACGACCATAAATAACTCGACACACCAATTCTCCACTTACTAGCAGATAGATATATAGACAAACTCGAGGTATTCGAAGGATCAGAAATACAGCGCCGTTTCCAAGATGTAGAAACCAGCAGACATCATTTGGAATTTCAAACTCCCACGTGGATCGAAATTCGACCTCTGGTGGACTTCAACGGATTGGTGTATCCAGAATTTCGCAACTCTTCAGAGATGCAGGACTCGAATACCCCTGTACATGATGTTCCACGTTTCTGTTAGGTGCAGTTATTATTATTATTACAGTTTGACTGAAATATGACCTCTAAATGGAGACGTCAGATCCAATTTTTCATAAGCTTTCTAAGATCTACGACAAGAAATATCCTCGTAGGCAGGGGAGGTATAGTCGCTCAAAAAAATATCCCAACACTCTGTTTGATTACAAAATTCAGAAAAAATATCTGGCAACGATTTTTTTCGAAATTAAAAATCTGGCAACCTTCGTGTACATACACGAAGGTTGCCAGACCACTAATTTCTAAAAACATTGTTGCCAGATATTTTTTCTGAACTCTGTAATCAACCATAGCGTTCGGATACTTTTTGAGCGACTGTACGTCCCTGCCTACGAGGTGTCATCAATACCCATCCAATTCAACAGGAATTTTAAATTAATCTGCCAAAACAAAAAAGATGAAAGTGTACAGACAGATAAAACAAACAAAATGATGACATTAGTTCGTTTGAAAAACGAACTACAAAAAAAATTGCAAAAATATTTGTGAAATAATATTATTAATGAATTGTGCAGAATTTCATTTTTCGTTATCTCTGGGTTTTCATTAACCCACCCTCCTTCAATAAAAATAAGCCCGCTGAGAACCCTGTCGTCTTCTACTAAATATCGAACTCGTCTATCTGCTTTGAACTCCAAAACAATTGTCTTTATTTCGTTCAGTTTAAAAATATTAAAAAGAAATTGAACAATAACAGTTGGAAGTTTTATACAACTTTATCTTAGCCCCATATGCTATTCTGACACTAAAAATATATTAAAACAACAATTATAAAATCTCATATAGATTATCATTTTAATCTTTCCTGTTCGGTGGAATGTTTTAGTAACTGGGAAACCCTACTCAAGGCTTATTCTCAGACCGCCCCGAACTAAATTCTAGGTACGTCCTTGCCCGTAGGCATCAAATTTAGCTCTCTACAAGTGGTAAATTAAAATTTAATTTTTGATCTCGAAGCCCCAACACACAAAGAATCCGAGATTTTTAAAACTTCTGGGATCTGTGATCCGAAGTACTTTTATATACCAATATTCACATTTCTAGCACTTTCACGTCAAGCTTTGATCTCTGCTTCACCTCTCTCTGACCTTGAAGGACAGGTCGAAGATCGAATTTCGGATTTTTTCTCCAGAGAACTACGATCCGAATTACCCCTAAGTGCAGATTTTCAGAGCTTTACAACTTCTGCATGATGGTCGTAATTAGCGTCATCCTTTGTCACGCACTAACTCACAATCAGCTATTTTTTAATTGTCAACTGAAATTAACGAAATAGATGTCTATAAGAAAATATATAGGTAAAAAACATATCCTATTAAAGTATTCCGATAGAGAATGATCGCTGAAAATAAGGCAAAATCTAGCGAATTTCTGCGATCCTTTTCTTATTTGGAAAGAAATTCCTGTGATCCTAATTAAACCAAAAAGAAAAATCCGTTTTAATGTTCCCTAAAAGCGTCATGGACCTACTTTTCCACTGTTCAATTCTAAATAATTGGTTTTTTGGGACCTAGAATTTCAGTTGTGAGCCAAAAAATTAGTGCCACTCGGAGGTGGTGTTGATGGTGGATATCGCGCCTGGATCGTAATCTGCAGTTCCCAAATTGGAGTCCCAGCTGGGCGAATGTTGAGACTTATGTCCGCAAAACTCCCCGCACTTCCCTCGGTCAGGAGGGGACACCGGTGGGCTTGGAAAGGCAACTGTCCGTCGGATGGGACGTTAAGCCGTAGCCAAGTGAACTTGAGAGCCATAACCTGTGCACGTTAAAGAGCACGTTAGGTGAACTTTACGAGAAACGACCATCTGTCTCGTAACAACTGTCCAATGATTCCCCTCCCTCCAAACCTGCTCTGAACCCTCGGAGTCCTTGCGGCCTGACCATTTGGACCATTGTGAGCAAAAAAAGTGCCGCTCAGAGATAAAACAATTCAACCCTTTTCCTGTATCTACATCTGAGCCATTAAGTCTAGTGACTTCATTTGGCCAGTGAAGGTAAAAAAAAATCATGCTGACAATTAAAACAACCCAACCAAATAATAATAATTAAGACCTTTCATTTTGAAATCAATAGGATATGAATGATATAATAATAATTTAACGATTTGTTTCCATTTTGAAAGTTTTTAGAAAAAAATTTCGAAAAAATGTTTTTTTTTATTTATTATTTTTATTCCAACGTTAATCTAAATATTTCAATTGATTTCTTCAAATCATACGGAAGCCCGAATAATTCAAAAACACGAATATTCTAATTCACGCAATTGACCAAAAATATCAGTGTAGAACAATGTAACGTAACAGCCAACAGATCCATTATTAGAATGTCATCACACTGTGTCGTAACGCAAGAATTACAATCAGAGAATATCCGTTTTCAGAGCGGCGGCAATCCATTCAGCCTAAGATGAGACTGCGCAGTTGACGCTTTCGAAAATTCTCGTAGATCATTGGTACACTAATAGGAAAAGCGATCGTGTCGACCTATATGACTTATGAGAATTTTCAAGACGTTACGAGCACTGTTCCCCCCCCCCTCCCACCCTAACGTGACCCGAGCTGTTGGTCTACTTTGGTTGTTTTACCTGTCAACGGCACTTTAGTTCGCGTAATGAGCTAAATGTTCAGGTCAGAAGACCCAGGGCTGGATCTGGGGGGACCGTGCCTTGACGTATCCTCTGACGTGCGACCATGCCTTGACGTATCCTCTGACGTGCGACCGTGCCTTGACGTATCCTCTGACGTGCGACCGTGCCTTGACGTATCCTCTGACGTGCGACCGTGCCTTGACGTATCCTCTGACGTGCGACCGTGCCTTGACGTATCCTCTGACGTGCGACCGTGCCTTGACGTATCCTCTGACGTGCGACCGTGCCTTGACGTATCCTCTGACGTACGACCGTGCCTTGACGTATCCTCTGACGTACGACCGTGCCTTGACGTATCCTCTGACGTGCGACCGTGCCTTGACGTATCCTCTGACGTGCGACCGTGCCTTGACGTATCCTCTGACTTGCGACCCTGCCTTGATGTATCCTCTGACGTGCGACCGTGGCTTCACACGGACCATGACCTGAAGTTCCTTCCGATGCTTATTACAGGTGCGTAAATAAGTACAAACTGTTTTACCTAGGAGCTGCACCTTTTTACATACAATGTACTTAGTGAGCAGATCATAAGGACCGCAAAGGTTCAGAGGAGGTTGGATGAAGGGAAACCACTAGGTATCTGTTAGGATACAGATGGTAGCTCCCATCAAAGCCAACATGGTCTATAACATTTGTTATGTCATTTGTACGGACGGCGGCCTTTCCAAGCCGATTGGTGTCCCCCTATTGACCGAGGGCAGGGCGTGGAGTTTTGCGGAGAAAAATCTCAACGCTGACCCAGGTAGACTCGAACCTGGGAAATTCAGATTATGAGCCTGGCACTTCACCGACTGAGCCTTTAACAACAAAACTCAGGTTGGTGCCCTAATAGCAGTGATGACGATTTTATGACGCGTGCCAAAGGTAACATGCACGACGATTTTTGTTGGCACTCCATTGAAAGTGAAGAGAAATGCGTATCTACCGCTAGTATAGATAATTAGAAACAATGGCCACAGCAATTCAATAGATGTTTATGGATGAATCATTGATAATAAGATGGCGACTAGGTTGTTATAATTAGTTACTTATTCATTACGAATTTCAATAGTCCATCCATATTTTTAAAATATCTCGCCAAATAACTGATTACATATTTTACAAAAAAAATGCATCAAAAATAGACGTATTAAAGCTATCAACTGTTCATTGATTTCCTTTAAAGCACTTCTGTAGAACTTAAAATTTAGTCAAGGTTTCTGTTTTTGCTTGAGACAGATATTGTACTCTGTCACTTATAAAAATTCACTTCATTCTAGTAAAGGCATCGAAATGTCAGTGATGCATTTTGATCACAGTAGTGGAAAGTAGTTTGTGCGTGTGAAGGAATGATTTAAATTTTCACTTGAATAATGGCGAGCCTAAAACTTAGTGATCCGTATCCTTACATTTGAACTGTTAATATTTTGTACTATTTGATTTGCATTGTATGATTAACTGATAGGTTTGATCCATTAGATTTTGAAAAAATAAAGGTTTTTATTTGTTATAATGTTCAATTGTTTAATATATTCTTCTTGCAATTAATTTTGTTTTGTGGCCTGAATATAGCAGTATCGTGGCCAGAGTTTGAATTTTTGTCATAGAAATGTTACTGCTACTTGATTCAAAATGATCAATCAAATCGTGGGTATATAATGGAGAACTCTGTCTCGCCATGTTAAAAAATGTTTGACAACAGTGCTCTCTGAATTAGTATTATACACTGAACGGTATGTCAAGAGTAACTCATATACACAGTTAAGTAACTTCTTAAATAAGATTTGAATGTAAGAATTTAACAAGATAAAAACGAAATATATATATATAATGAAATAGCAATCAAATCTCGTAAAATCTCGGTTTTCAACACCATTCTTTGGGTAGTTACGGAAATTCGAATACTTAACAGCAACAATGTCAATATACGCAAATAATTGATTTCGATGAGAATTTAAAAAGGTTAAACGAAAGCAATAACCGTTATGGAAACTTTACCAAGGTATGTAGCTGTATTCTGTACAAAAAATATTTTTCACCCAGAATCTCCAAAATAGATCATAGTAGAAGTGTAATACAAAATTATCTGGAGGGGTTCATGAGAGACTGTACGAAATTCTAACTTTATGACACAGAGTAAACCCTAAATTTAACGGACAAATTGCAGAAGGGGAGAAAATATCCATTAAACCAGAATATAAATCAGAGTCAGTGGGATTCTATATAAATCAGAAAAACAAGTTCACATTTACTACTTATATTTAATAATATTATTCGAAATAGTGAGTTCAAAGTAATTAATTTTGTATTTACGTAAGCAGGCGTATTTACAATCACGTCCAGCGGATCTATTGATTCTAATTTTTCAATTAATTCTAACTTCTATTTTATATTTCAATCTATTCCTTTACCTCTTACGCCTACGTTTCAAAACACGATTCATTAAAATTTCAACATTTTATTGTAAAATATCAGGAAAACTCCAAAAGACGTACAGGGGCGATCCAAGATGCAACTCTACACACAGAGACAAGAAACACACTCAGATATAACGGATAATAAGCAATAATTCGGCACTGACACAGATATCACACTGCACCCCTACGACTGAGGGTCCAACCTAGAGAAGTGGAGGAAGAATATATTCAAGTACATATTCCGACCGTTTCAGCTTTCTAAATACACAACTTTTAACACTCTACACTCTGCACATACCAAACACACTAGATAACGTAATCAAAAAAAGCAGAGTAATTAATCCGCTCTGAGATGTAATGACTAAATGTGATCTACAGCTCCTGTTGAGAGTGATTGCCATTTGCTGAAATGGCTGAATGCAGACACCTATTTAACCAGTGTCTCTCGAATAACACCGTCCATTCACAGACTCATATAGATATTTGACTCATTTCAGCTATCCCATTAACAAACTCTCACACTTTGCACTATATACAAAACAACACACTTCGTACGCTAATCAAAACGGACAAAATAACTACTCCGTTGTGCGCTCTTATAGCTGCACGCGTTCTATAAGATCTGTTGTGGGTGATTACTGTTCGCCCAAAGGGCTGAACGCAGTCACCTATTCAACCAGTGACCCTCACCTACACGTTAACAGATTAAAATACGTGTTTCTCTGATTTTACCCTTTGATTAACAGCTTTAACACTTTCCACTAGGTACACAATAACACGCTTAAACTCCAATCAAAAGGGATGACTTAATTATTACGCTGTGCGCTATAATTGCTGCACACGTTCTATATCTTCTGTTGAGGGTGATTGCTGTTCGCCGAAAGAGCTGAACGCAGTCACCTATTCAACCAGTTACCCTAAGATACACATTAACAGATTAAAATAATAATTTGTCTGATTTCACCGTTTGAATAACAGCTTTAACACTTTCCACTAGGTATACAACAATACACTTAAACGACAATCAAAAGGGATAACTTAATTATTTCGCTGTGCGGTATAATGTCTGCACGCATTCTATATCTTCTTTTGAGTATGATTGCTGTTCGTCCAAAGGGCTGAACGCAGTCACTCATTCAACCAGTGAACACCAGATACATATTAACAGATCAAAATACGCATTTGTCTGATTTCACCCTTTAATTAACAGCTTCAACTTTTTCCACTAGGTACACAACAACACACTTAAACGCCAATCAAAAGGGATAACATAATTTTTCCGCTGTGAGCTATAATGGCTGCACGCGTTCTATATCTTCTTTTGAGGATGATTGCTGTTGGTCCAAAGGGCTGAACGCAGTCACCTATTCAACCAGTGACACTCAGATGCACATTAACAGATTAAAATAATAATTTGCTGATTTCACCGTTTGATTAACAGCTTTAACACTTTCCACTAGGTACACAACAACACACTTAAACGACAATCAATAGGGATAAATAAATTATTCCGATGTGCGACTTAATTGCTGCACGCGTTCTATAACTTCTGTTGGGGTGATTGCTCTTTGTAGAAAGGACTGAACGCAGTCACTTATTCAACCAGTGACAACCAGATACACATTAACAGATTAAAATACGCATTTGTCTGATTTCACATTTTGATTAACAGCTTTAAAACTTTCCACTAGGTACACAATAACAAAAAAGGCACACAAAACGGCAATCAAAAGGGATAACTTAAGTATTCCGATGTGAGCTATAATAGATGCACGCGTTCTATATCTTCTGTTGAGGATGATTGCTCTTCGTTCAAACGGCTGAACGCAGTCACCTCTTCAAACAATGACCGTCAGACACACATTAACAGATTGAATTAGGTATATCTCTGATTTCACCCTTTGATTAACAGCTTTAACACTCTCCACTAGGTACAAAACAACACACTTAAACGCCAGTCAAAAAGGATAACTTAATTATTCTGCTGTGCGATATAATTGCTGCACGTGTTCTATATCTTCTGTTGGGGTGAATGCTCTTCGTCGAAAGGGCTGAACGCAGTCACTTTTTGAACCAGTTACCACCAGATACACATTAACAGATTAAAATACGTATTTGTCTGATTTCACACTTTGATTAACAGCTTTAAAACTTTCCACTTGGTACACAACAACACATTTAAACGCCAATCAAAAGGGAAAACTTAATTATTCCGCTGTGTGATATAATTGCTGCACGCGTTCTGTATCTTCTGTTCGGGTCAATGCTCTTCGTCGAAAGGGCTGAACGCAGTCACTTGTTCAACCAGAGATCACCAGATACACATTAACAGATTAAAATACGAATTTGTCTGATTTCACACTTTGATTAACAGCTTTAAAACTTTCAACTAGGTACACAACAGCATACTTACACGAGAATCAAAAGGGATAACTTAACTAATCCGATGGGAACTATAATAGCTGCACCCGTTCTATATCTTCTGTTCAGGATGATTGCTATTCGTCCAAAGGGCTGAACGCAGTCACCTATTCAAAGAGTGCCCCTGAGATACAGATTAAAATACGCATTTGTCTCATTTCATCCTTTGATTAACAGCTTTAACACTCTCCACTAGGTACAAAACAACACACTTAAACGCCAATCAAAAAGGATAACTTAATTATTCTGCTGTGCGCTATAATTGCTGCACGTGTTCTATATCTCCTGTTGAGGGTGATTGCTCTTCGCTCAAATGGCTGAACGAAGTCATTTATTCAACCAGTGACCACCAGATACACATTAACAGATTAAAATACGTATTTGTCTGATTTCACACTTTGATTAACAGCTTTAAAACTTTCCACAAGGTACACAACAACACGCTTAAACTCCAATCAAAAGGGATAACTTAATTATTCCGCTGTGCGCTATAATTGCTGCACACGTTCCATATCTTCTGTTGAGGGTGATTGCTGTTCGCCGAAGGAGCTGAACGCAGTCACTTATTCAACCAGTGTCCCCCAGATACACATTAACAGATTAAAATACGTGTTTGTCTGATTTCACCCTTTGATTAACAGTTTTAACATTTTCCACTAGCTAAACTCGCTCAAAAATATCTAAACACTATGGTTGATTACAGAATTTAAAAAAAATTGTTTTTTAGAATTTAGTGTTCTGGGAACCATCGTGTCACGTGACACGAAGGTTGCCAGATCACTAATTTAAAAAAAAAATCGTTGCCAGATATTTTTTCTGAATTCTGTAATCAATCATAGTGTTCGGATACTTTTTTGAGCGACTGTACGCAACTACACACTTAAACGACAATCAAAAGGGGATAACATAACTAATTCGATTTGAGCTATAATGGCTGCACGCGATCTATATCTTCTGCTGAGGGTGATTGCTCTTCGTTCGAAGGGCTGAACGCAGTCACCTCTTCAACCAATGACCGTCAGACACACATTAACAGATTGAATTAGGTATCTCTCTGATTTCACCATTTGATTAACAGCTTTAACACTCTCCACTAGGTACACAACAACACACTTAAACGCCAATCAAAAGGGATAACTTGATTATTCTGCTGTGAGCTATAATTGCTGCACGCTTTCTATATCTTCTGTTGAGGGTGATTGCTCTTCGTCGAAAGGAGTAAACGCTGTCACTTATTCAACCAGTGACCACCAGATACACATTAACAGATTAAAATACTTATTTGTCTGATTTCACATTTTGATTAACAGCTTTAAAAGTTTTCACTAGGTACACAACAACACACTTAAACGGCAGTCAAACGGGATAACTGAAGTATTTCGATGTGAGCTATAATAGCTGCACGCGTTCTATATCTTCTGTTGAGAATGATTGTTCTTCGTTCAAACGGCTGAACGCAGTCACTTATTCAACCAGTGACCACCAGATACCCATTAATATATTAAAATACGTATTTGTCTGATTTCACATTTTGATTAACAGCTTTAAAACTTTCCACTAGGTACACAACAACACACTTAAACGCCAATCAAAAGGGATAGCTTAATTATTCCGATCTGCGCTATAATTGCTGCACGCGTTCTATATCTTCTGCTGAGGGTGATTGCTCTTCATTCGAAGGGCTGAACGCAGTCACCTCTTCAACCAATGACCGTCAGACACACATTAACAGATTGAATTAGGTATCTCTCTAATTTCACCCTTTGATTAACAGCTTTAACACTCTCCACTAGGTACAAAACATCACACTTAAACGCCAATCAAAAGGGATAACTTAATTATTCTGCTGTGCGCTATAATTGCTGCACGTGTTCTATATTTTCTGTTGGGATGAATGCTCTTCGTCGAAAGGGCTGAACGCAGTCACTTATTCAACCAGTGAACCCCAGATATATATTAACAGACCAAAATACGTATTTTTGTCTGATTTCACCCTTTGATTAACAGCTTTAACACTTTCCACTAGCTACGGTCGTTGAAAAAATTATCCGAACTCTATGGTTGATTACAGAATTCGAAAAAAAAAAAAAAAAAAAAAATTAGAAATTAGTGATCTGGCAAACCATTGTATCACGTGACACGAAGGTTGCCAGATCATTAATTTCTAAATTTTTTTTTTTAATTCTGTAATCAACCATAGTGTTCGGATACTTTTTTGAGCGACTGTACGCAACAACACACTTAAACGACAATCAAAAGGGATAACATAACTATCCCGATATAGTTATAATGGCTGCATGCGTTCAATGTCTTCTGCTGAAGTGATTGCTTTTCGTCCAAAGGGCTGAACGCAGTCACCTATTCAACCAATGACCGTCAGACACACATTAACAGATTAAAATACGTATCTGTCTGATTACAACCATTTGTTTAACAGCTTTAACACTTTCCACTGGGTGCACAACAACACATTTAAACGACAATAAAAGGGATAACTTAATTATTCCGCTGTGCGCTATAATTGCTGCACGCGTTCTATATCTTCTGTTGAGGGTGATTGCTCTTCCTCCAAAGGGCTGAACGCAGTCACTTATTCAACAAAGAGTCCCCAGATACTCATTAACAGATCAAAACACGCATTTGTCTGATTTCACCCTTTAATTAACAGCTTTAATATTTTCCACTAGGTACACAACAACAGAATTAAACGACAATCGAAAGCGATAACTTAACTAATACGATGTGAGCTATAATGGCTGCACGCGTTCTATATCTTCTGTTGAGGATGATTGCTGTTCGTCCAAAGGGCTGAACGCAGTCACCTATTCAACCAGTGACACTCAGATGCACATTAACAGATTAAAAGAATAATTTGTCTGATTTCACCCTTTGATTAACAGCTTTAACACTTTCCACTAGGTATACAACAACACACTTAAACGACAATCAACAGGGATAACTTAAATATCCCGATGTCAGCTGTAATGTTTGCACGTGTTCCATATCTTCTGCTGAGGGTGATTGGTGTTCGTCCAAAGGGCTGAACGCAGTCACCTTTTCAACAAGTGGCCCTCACCTACACATTAAAAGAGTAACATACTTATTTTTCTGATTTCAGACTTTAATTAACAGCTTTAACTTTTTCCACTAGGTACACAACAACACACTTAAACGCCAATCAAAGGGGATAACTTAATTTTTCCGCTGTGAGCTATAATGGCTGCACGCGTTCTATATCTTCTTTTGAGGATGATTGCTGTTCGTCCAAAGGGCTGAACGCAGTCATCTATTCAACCAGTTACGCTCAGATACATATTAAAATACGCATTTGTCTGATTTTATCCTTAGATTAACAACTTTAACACTTTCTACTAGGTACACAACAACACACTTAAAAGCCAATGAATAGTGATAACCTAATTAAATCCGGTATGCGCTGCATTGACTGCACGCGTCCTTTGTCTGCTCAGATACATATTAACAGATTAAAATACGTATTTGTCTGATTTTATCCTTAGATTAACAACTTTAACACTTTCCACTAGGTATACAACAACACACTTAAAAGCTGATGAATAGTGATAACCTAATTAAATCCGGTGTGAGCTGCATTGACTGCACGCGTCCTTTGTCTGCTGTTGAGGGTGATTACTGTTCGTCCAAGAGGCTGAACGCAGTCACTTATTGCACCAGTGACCTTCAGTTACACATTAACAGATTAAAATGCGCATTTGTCTGATTCCACCCTTTGTTTGATAGCTTTCATGATTCAGGTATGGAATCTAGGCATTGACGTTATAATATACAGATATTATAACTATGCATCAACATTCTAAGATTCAGATATTATAACTATGCATCAACATTCTAAGATATTATAACTATGCATCAACATTATAAGATACAGATATTAAAAATAATATATTCATTATGAGGCCGTCTTGTGGCTAGCGCACTTGGTTTCTGATCAAAAGGACCTATGTTCGTGCCCCAAGAAAGGAATGGATTTTTGTGCTGTCTTTCTGCTAAGGTCCCTTCATTCTCACAAACTTCTAGTATTTTGAATTAAAAGTTCCTCTGTGGAAAGAGCTGCTTGAGGTTTTTTCATGCATTATGATTCATAGTTTAAACCACACAATATAATTTGAAAAATTGCCCAAAAAATGAATGGCATGGCTGCAAGAGACCACGCAACCTTTGTCTATGAGTGTCTTGAATAAGGCAGAATTTATTCATTAAATTGAATATTATTGAATTGTTGGCATCACATAAAAATAATAAGCAAGGGGTTAAACATTAGAAAGAGAAGTTTCTTCATGTTGTAATTGCATCTAGTATTGTTAATTTCAATTTCTGCTCTATACAGAAATCATTTCCGGAGAGTTTTGACTTTAAAATATCGAATGTTGTGAATTGAATCGAATATTTAGATTACGGAAGTCTTATAATCATTCGACCGGTAGCTATTAATTGACACTGTAGTAGCATGCAAACCTCAAATAAATGTTATACATGTTTCAATAAAAGTATACCGATTATTATATGTAATTATATAATTATTTTAATATGTTATTTTTATATTATTGTTGGAATTTAAAATGGATGAGCACAGAGCGTGGATTCAAGTAAAAATTGGTCGATGAAAATTACATACAATGCAATTTATTACAAAAGTAAGGATAAAATAATTTATAAACAAAGTCAACTCTATATTAATATAAAGATAAGCTTTCAGAAGAATTTATTAAATAATTAAATAACTATGTACAAAACTGCGACTAAGTGTGCTGGTTTTTCGGAACTAATTCTTTTCATACGTTGATCACCATGCACAAAACGACAATATTTTTCCTTTTTATACACCAGCTTAGCAATATAATCCACACCAATAAAGTAGTCAATCTCCAACACACACACTTAATAAAAACATTTATTCGTTAAACTATCGGGTAGAGACTCTTAATTATGCCTCCTTTTGGGTCTCACAACTTCAATAACACTTCTATCTTTCTTATATTTCAGATCGGTTCTATGTTCTAATTCGTTGGTTAATTATTTCTCACGCACACACAATTTCATGACACACCCATCACAAACTCATTGCAGCACGTTCATCTGTCGTAACAATATTATATATAATATGTGTTTGCAATGAATATAAAGGTTATCTCCGATTCAAACATCAAATTATTGATGTGTAAACACGAAAATAATATAGTTCAAAAACAAAACCTATATACAATGGATTCTATTTACGTCTTTGAAGACACCACCAGTTACAAAGCAATATTACGATGCAAAGTCGTTTATCGTAGAGTAAATATTCTTTTTACACTAAAAGTACTAAAACACCTATGCATTGTCGCTTTTCATTCTTTGATGCAAGTTTTTTAATGGTAATTTCCTTGTTTGTAGTTTTCTCTATAACTATAAACCTCGCTTTCAATTTTATTGATAACGTCTATTACGCTTCCACATCAAATCACTTAACGTACTTCAACATACTCCAAAGCTGAGGCATACGCGACATAATGGACTTTTCTTCGTTCCCACTGTTATCATAAAATTTTTCTCATTTTTTCTATCCAGGGATTTATGCATAAACTGTAATAAGCAAAGTATTTCATTAGCCTTTGTTTTCATAACCATAATAATAACTAACATAGTTTAGTAAATTATAAGCATATAATTAATTTCAATGCATTTCTTCCATTTCAATATTCTTTTCTGAGCATTGGAGTCTTGTGACTTGGACCTTTATTCCATCGCAACATTGAATTCGCAATGAAGCTAGAAAATAAAGCAGAGGAAGCCTTTTTTACATCATTGAAGAGATCCTTTAGTGTCCTGATGCCAAAGAGAAAATTCAACATTTCTGAATCCATCTCTCGACCTAACTCTGCGTACATTTGTTTCAACACTCAATTTCATGTGAATCTTCTGTATTTTCCACATTTAAAGCAAGCGGATACCTCAACGAACCGACACCGACAATTTATTAAGTGTAATAGTGTTGTACAATACGATATTTTGAAATCAATGTATATTTCATTCATTAAAATGTAGCCTTTTCACTTCCTCAATGTATCTCACGGTTGGATGCATACTAGGATCTCTTCCGTTGAAGTACAGTCGCACAAAAATATCCGAACACTATGGTTGATTACAGAATTCAGAAAAAATATCTGGCAACTATTTTATTTAGAAATTAGTGATCTGGCAACCTTCGTGTACAGCACACGAAGGTTGTCAGATCACTAATTTCTAAAAAAAACGTTGCTACATATTTTTCCTGAATTCTGTAATCAACTATAGTGTTCGGATATTTTTTTCAGCGACTGTACAACGCATTCTTGAATTGCAGAACTATTAGCTGTCTTGAACTTGGGTTTTATGATAGAAGCACAATTGTTATAATGCAATATGGGGTGGCAGAGAGGATATCATAGAAGGAAATTGGGGGAGGCACAGACAAGTCTCTGTGTAGCTACAAGGTTAGTAAAAGAGCGAATTAAAATGTTTAATCAAACAAATGTACAAACGGGGTTAAAAAAAGTATTATTGAATTTAAATCGCATACTGCTACAGATAAAGACAAAGAATATTAATTCAACACAGGGTGGAAGAAGGAAAAAAAATTGCAAAATTGAGGACAAGAGATCAAGTATTTTGGTATTGGAAGGGCCGAATTCTGTTTAACCCTTTCAGGACCATAAGGTTTCTAAGAGTAAATATTAGTATGTAACTGTTTATTTTAGTTTGTTTAGACGTAAAAATAAATAAAAATCATAAGAAAAATACATAACAATATGTAGTTTTTTTTTAATTTTATGGGAAATATTTTTCCCAATGGACTATAAAGGTAACACAAATTATAATTAGGCTTATTATGCAATGTCTTTTATTTATTAGTTTATTAGAACAAAATGTTAACTAAAATAATACAAAATTATGAAAAAAAATTACTATACAAAATGATGTGCTAATTATGATATTCTGCGAAGCAATTTCTTTTGGTAGTGAGGCAAAGATGGACATTGCACATAGTACATATATTATGCGTCCTGACAGTTCTGTTTTTGTTTTCTAAACGTTCCCGTTTACGTAATTGCGTTCGGCATACGTTCTATTTTGACATTCTGTATAAAAAATGCAGATAAGGTTATAATTAAATACGACAATCACCAATTTTAAAATGGGAAAAATGTTTCCCTTAGTCGTGAAAGGGTTAAAAAAGGTAAATATATTTCGACAGTTTGTATAGTTATTGACCTCTCACTGATAATATTCGAAGCTAGTGCGAGTTGGAAAACTTCCAAAAGTTACATCACTATGTGGGAAAACCATGCACTGTTGGGCAGCCTACTTCAGGCCGCTGCCCATGCGCCCAACCATGAACGAAGAAATAATATTACCTTAACGTCACCCGGAGCTACCCATGGCCAGCGGTGGACAGATGAGCTAAAGGATTTACATTATCGTCTGTTCTTTCGTTCCTTTCTTTGTACTTCGCTTGGTTAACCTTTCTCCTTAATATTATTTTAAACTAAAATAGTTTTAGATTAAACTTTATGAGAAGTAAATAATCGTGTACTTTTCAAAAAGTAGCACTTTTACCTTTAAATACATCGTGATTTTTTAATGTACATTTGCACTGATCTTTACGAAAAACAGCATTAAAGCCAGTTTCCGAAATTATTAGTTTTTATAGATCCGAATGAAGCATAATGCACAAAGGACTAAATGATAAAATGTTAGTTATTGCTCAGATAATGCATTTAGGAGTGCAGTGGCTAAGAAGGTTTAATACTCTTACTGATAATTACAAAACTTCAAATAATAAATTTTATGCACAAGCGACCTGCGTCTTTGAATGGCATTATGAAACAGTTCCCTTGGTAATCCCCATGCCTTCCACAAAAACTAATAAGGAGCAAAGATTAGTGGAAAAGTAATAAATTTTGTACTTCGAATTAAAATGCAACTGAGGTAGAATTTCCAGTATTTAAACTTGAACTTTTTAATACTCAAGTGCATCTTTCTCAAACGATTTGTTTCTACACATAATTTGGATTGCAACGTCTTGAAGATATTAAAAATTATGACTAAAATGGAAATTTGATTGCTTATATATAAAAGCAGTTTCGGTCATTACTTACGGATATCAGTTCCATGTATAATGCTTATCTGTTTGGTATCCCAAATCGAGTTATGTCCTGCCTTGTGGTAGTAAAATATTGAACTGAAGGGTTTGGGGAAAACAGATGACATTGTGATCAATCAGGGTCGAGTGTAGGGGGCATGCCTCCCTCTTTAAAATGTAGTAAGTATGATGGAAGCAAAATATTATTAAAATCGTGCATATTTCACATGTATTTCAATAAAGTTTTTCAAATCCTCTAATGAAATGGGGATGGGGAAACTTTATATTGCAATGGAAATCAATTCTCTTGCTTGGACTCTGCCGCCCCTTTCTCCAGATCTCATCTTAGACATGAAAGTTTAATTAATTTTAATGTGATTTTTTAACAGACTGAAAATTTTCTCTAAAAAATAGGTCTTACTCATTCTGTTTAATCTTATTACAGCTATGGTCATTAATTTGCATGCAAATTTGCCGCCCCGAAAAAGTGCAACCCGTGGAACAACGCCGCCCCAGCTGACAAGCTGCAACTTCTTTGTTATCTTTCATACGCACTTTCAAATAACATAGAGTTTTTCCCAAAACAATGAACTGTGCCTATAAATAATTTTATCATTTTTCAATATTGAGCTCTCAAAGATTTTTTAGGGGAAATGCTTTAGCACCCTCCCCACGAATAGGCACCTATAACAGTCTGCCAAGTGGTTACAGTGCTTGGCTACTGATCTAAGGGTTCGAGCCCCGGGTAAGGCATGGCTGTTTTTGTTGTTTTTCTGCTGAGGTCCTGCCATTTTCTCAGACCTTCTACTATGCCATATAAACTGACAGACCCCTGTCGGATCTCTGTGGCAAGCAGTTGCTTGAGGGGGTATTTATATATTTATTTATTTGTTTTTTATGATAAAGGCATGTTTCCGTAGGATTTTATCAAAGCTATCATTATCCCTATCTTCAAAAAAAGGTGATCGTAGTTCTTGTGATAACTATAGGGGTATCAGCGTACTCTCTGTTCCAGGTAAAGTTCTCTGCATGATTGTATTTAATAGAACGAAGAATCTGGTTGACAGGCAATTGCATAAAGACCAATGTGGATTCAGAAGTGGTAGGGGATGTGTAGGTCAGATATTTTCACTTAGGCAGATTCTTGAGAAATGCTTAGAGTTTAAAAAACCTTTGGTTGCTAGCTTTGTTGATTTCAAAAAGGCTTTGGACTCTGTTGATCGACAAAAATTGTGGTTGATTATGCGATCATATGGTATACCAGACAAGTTAGTTAACACAATGAAAGCTCTCTATAATAACACTGAGTCATGTGTGAGAGTTGGTAAGGCTTGTAGCAATTGGTTTAGCATTACTTCTGGTGTTCGACAAGGGTGAATTTTGTCTCCTTTTCTCTTTAGTTTGGTTATTGATTATGTTATGTGAAATTCACTGCAAGGAAAAGATTTTGGCCTTAAATGGTCTAGAGATGCGAACGTTTCTGATTTAGATTATGCTGATGATTTAGCCCTTTTGGCAAATGATGTTGATGAGATGAACTCTTTCATTCGAGCTGTTGATGAAACTGGTAGTAGAGTAGGTTTGGTTATAAACAGAGAGAAAACTAAAGTGATGAAAATTGGTCAGGCAGGCTGTGATTTAGTTATTCTGAATGGTTGCAGTCTTGAGCAGGTATCACAGTTTAATTATCTTGGAAGCTATGTAACAGATATTGGTGATGTGCGACATGAGATAAACAGACGAATAGGGAATGCTGTCGGGACTTTTAAGAATCTGTGGAGAGTGTGGAGAAATAGGCGTATACACCCAAAGACTAAAATTAGACTGTATAATAGTTTGGTTCTTTCTAGGATTAATTGTGGTAGTGACCGTGGACGCTTTGTAAACAAAATAACAAGAAACTAGATGCTTTCGCAGTATTTTGGGCATTAGGAGGTTTAGCTTTATAACTAACGATGAAGTTAGGCAAAGGAGTCGGCAACCTACTTTAAGCAGCATATTGTGCAGAGAGAGACTCCGCTGGTTTGTCCATGTTGCCCGTATGGATAATTATAGATTGGTGAATAAGGTTATGAACAGTGTGACTAAAGGCCTCAGAAAGAGGGTGAGACCTAGGATGCGGTGGGCAGACAATGTCAAACAGGACCTTATTAGAATTGTTGTGTTGTGGCCAGATGCAACAGCTGTAGCTCAGGACAGATATGCTTGGAGAACTAAATTGCACGTTCTGGTTGGACCTCCGTACCCCATGGCTGATTGAGGATGGTGATGATGATGATTACAGTTTGTTACATATTTGTTGAAGATGATGCAAATGGAGAGAAAGGGTTTTACGAAAATGCAATTTCTAAATCACATAATAATGGTTCCACTGAAATATACTGCATATCTTAATCTATTATAGCATGAGTAACTAATATTCTGTTATACCTACGGTGTCCAGATTTCACTTAATAAAAACCAGGATATTTAAATAAAATACCCGGATATTTAAGTAAGTAATAAAAGCCAGAATATTTAAGCATAATAATATCAACCAGGATATTTAAGTAAATATCTAAACATTAGAAAGCTTAAACTAGTACAGTTTAGTTATGATTCCTATTTAAGTTTAATAAATTAGTGTCATTTTCCCTTGGAAGTTGTAAACGCACAGAAAAAAAAATAACAAAGGCAGTTGTACAATCAGTAATTTAGGAGGTCGCTGAACCCAAATTTTTTTAGAGGGGTAATGAATCAAAAATTTTTAGTGGGTTTCTGAACCTAAGTTTTTTTATGGGTGAGGGATGCTGAACCTAAGTTTTTTATGGGTGAGGGATGCTGAACCTAAGTTTTTTATGTGTGAAGGATGCTGAACCTAAGTTCTTTTATGGGTGAGGGATGCTGAACCTAAGTTTTTTATGTGTGAAGGATGCTGAACCTAAGTTCTTTTATTGGTGAGGGTTGCTGAACCTAAGTTCTTTTATGGGTGAGGGATGCTGAACCTAAGTTCTTTTATGGGTGAGGGATGCTGAACCTAAGTTCTTTTATGAGTGAGGGATGCTGAACCTAAGTTCTTTTATGGGTGAGGGATGCTGAACCTAAGTTCTTTTATGGGTGAGGATAATTACAAAGCATGAGGATAATAACAAAACACACATATTCGCTCCATGCACAGTGCCAGCCAAAGTCGCACCTCCGTTGTTTCCCGCAGCTGAAGGTCACATTCTCATCAACTGGTTGCGTTCTAGTGACAATCTGAAGGGTAGTTTCTAGAGATGAGATGCAGTCAGTAAAATGGCTTTTCGACTCTAAAATTTTTCACTGAGAACAAATATTTGTTTCAATTCACGAAACTGAATTCGGTTTCTTAGGAAAATAATCAGTTTATCCAATGAAATGAAAATAAAAATAAATTATCTCTCAAACACTCCTTCTCAGAGAAGTCTGACTGTCAGTATAATACGCTATAGACAAAATTTGTGATGAAGGCGAGACCGCAGCAGAAAGACACATCTATACATAGGGTACGACTTTTTCCAGGTTAAAAATAACTCCATTAGATGAATAATTATCGGGAAAAAAATTCTTCTTGTTTTCAATTTGTAATTAAAATAAAAATATTGCAATATTCAGATATAAGGTAATAATTTTATTATTGACATACGATAGATAACATATGCATATCCATTGTTTCTTCGGCGAGATGGTTAGTCGATAGCCCGGCAGGCTCGTAATCTACTTGAGGGCAACTGCAACTGCTTGAGGGGATATTTAATTTTTAGAAAAGAATTCGTAGCGGAATATTTACCGGAAGAATGGTTTGCAAAGCTTTTAAAAATTAGTGGAACTGAAAAAATTTAGATATAGATGCATAATTTTAATTCCCATAAAACATGTAATTTCACGTAATATAATAATAAATGGTTTGAAAACAAATTAATACACAGAACACTTAACTTTTATCAGTTCAATCTTTATCTGATATTATTACATAATCATCCTAAAATTTCGGGTGGGGGGAGAGGGGGTCTTATTTTCCTAACAGTAAATTTGGGGTAGTTAGTTCCTATACTGCACGACTGGCATGTTTGGAGCTCTGCAATAAACAAATTATTAAATGAAAAATAATTCCTTTGTGACAAGATAGTAAGAAACTTAAAGTCTTTTATTCTAGATCAAAGGCTCTGAAGTGAGACTACTGATAATTGAAATAACAAAAGAAATTAATGATACTTTTTATTTATGATACAAGTTCGCCATCAAAAGAACAATTTAAAATAAGCGCATTAATAAATAAAATAAAAATAAATATCTCCTCTAGCAGATGCTTGCCACAGAGGTCTGAGAGGAGCCTGTCAGTTAAATTCGCCATAATATAGGGATCTGTGAGGATGGCGGGCCCTCAGCAGATTTTTTGCCAACTGCACGCTGTGTTCCCAAGTGGTCACCCTTCCAGGTACCGAACGCGCCCAAAGCTGCTTACCTTCGGTGATCGGACGGTGTTTTCAGATTCAAATTTATAGCATTTGTTATTTAATTATGAAAACATTTACTTCAACCAAAGCCGTATTATTAAGTGTAGTGACAGACACAGTACGTAACTATTTGATGAGGGGATTGAATTATGGAAAAAATAGAAAAAATAGAAGCTTTTGTTATCTGAATTTCTTTTCTATTTGAGTTTACCTTACAATTTTATTCGTTTTCCCCTTAATGCTGCTGCAGCTCATTTGTTGTCGCGCTGTAATCCGACAACGAGAAAATATCTCCTGTTGACTACTACTCTAGATGCTGAAGTGTCGGTGGTTTTACTAAGCAAATAATGATGTGGTTAGAAGATGGAGACATCAACAACTTTTGACTAGCTTCTTGTGTAACGAGAGAGACAGGGACGTACCCAGGGGGCCCGGAATATTGTATTGTTTTGTGCGCACAAATTTGCATTGTTATCCACCCATTGTGTTTTCCGTGGTCCCTGGTCTTAGATTGGTACACGCTGACTCTCCCCCCCCCACCTACACATACACACACTCTGCCATGGTTACTGGCTTTAGGCATGGGCCATAATCTTGTCCTTTTCCATCATCTCTGCTTGTTTTAGTCATTTGCTTAATTGAATCACTTACTGAATTACTTTCCAATGTAATTCATAAATAATGTACACAATTTCATTCTTTTCATCCTCCCAAGTTCAGGTTGTGTGGTACAGATCAATTCTCTCTCTCTCTCCACTTATATTTATCTTTGCAATCTTGGTCTTGTCTTATTCATATCTCAGACTTCTCTACCTGCTTTGAAATCCAAAACATTTGTATTTGGAACAAAAAATAGATAGAATTACATTTGGAACACTAAAAGTAGATTTAAAAAAAAACTAAAAAATTTATTATTATTTATTAGCATGTTTGTCTACTGATCAAAGGGACCTAGGTTTAGAGCCCCGGATAAGGCATGGATGTTTGTGTTGTTCTTCTGCTGAGGACCAGCCATCCTCACAAATCCCTTCTACTATGGCGTATTAAACTGAAAGACTCCTGTCAGACTTCTGTGACAAGCAGCTGTTTGACGAGGGTATATAGACAATATCTACCCTGCCCTCGGGGAGAAAATATGACACTGAGGGGATTGGGAAGGCTGACGTCAGTTAAATGGGAAGTAAAATTTTAGCCTTGTGTGCAGGATAACTATAGCCTGTGCCATTAAAACAGTAAGATTGAGGCAGGCTTCCATCTGTCTCCTAACAGCTGTACCGTGGGTCTTTGCTGTAGCCAGGACATTTAGCCCATCGTGCAGAAAACGGAGCCGCTCAGACGAAATATGTTAACTCAAGCATCATTCAATCCTCCTCACCCCAATAGACACGAGCAGGCCCAGATCTGAAAAAAAAAAAATCGAGAAGAGAGGGGAACAAGAAACACAATCGAGCGAAAAAACGGAAAGGGGGGGGGGGGTACAAGAGGCTGTGTTTCCAATGTAATATATCATTTTCCCCTTGTTTTTAAAAATTTAATTTGTTTTTTGAAAAATCCATGAAACATAAATAAGTTTAGTAATATTTATTTCTATTACCCTTACTATGATTCTGAAAAGGAATAGGAGATGCCCCCCCCCCCCCCTCCCTAGATCTTGTCCTTGGACTCGAGTATGTAACCCTCCACCCATAAGACTTTTTTTAGGCACATTACTGATGATCTGAAATGTAAAATAGAACAGAGTACTTTTGATTTAATCATTTGCTGAATTCAATCACTTACTCAATTACTTAACAATGTATTCTATAAAACTTATAATGATACAAAATTTTATTCTTTTCACCCTCCCAAGTTTAAGTTGTCTGGTCCCAGTCAGTTCTCTCTATCCACTTATTTTTATCTTTGCAATCTTGCTCTTGAAGTCCTCTTTTCGGCATTCTTTTTTTCATACCATTTTTCCATCTCTTTCACCGTCTTCTTCCAGCGGGTTCTCATTTCCATATTAAATTTAGCCCTCTTCCTTTATCCATCATATTCATAAGTCTTTCTCATTTTGTTAATATATTTTACACCTCCAATATTTTTATGTAATCTCTGATTGCTTTAGTTTCTCTATTTCTCGTTTTATCTAGTCTTTGCTTCCTCGGATATCTTTTGCAATATCCACTTCGATTACTTTTATCTCAGATGCAAACCTTTCTCACAAAATCATTTTTGATTCTTATGTTAGAGTACTGTCTACAATTGTATTAAAATATATTCTTTAAAAATCAATTCAGCACTCTTACTTCTTTCTATTTTTGGTCCTCTATTTGAATAATCTTCCTTTGAACTGGAAGGACGACTGTTGAATGAAGAATTTTTTTCATCATACATTCGACTATTAATAACAGCTTTCTCTTTGCTGGGTGTTAGAAAACTGACATCAGAATCCAAAAAATGGAAACATTGGAAACTTTTTCCTCGAAAAATTTCTAATTATGACATCTATTTTATGTAAAAAGATGTAATCCAAGAAATTACTATCTTATGCCAGTTTTTAAGTAGAAAAACAAATTTAAATAGCTTTCAAAAGTTATTATTAAAAAATAATAATGAAAAAACTTTTCAAAAATCGACAAACATGCATGCTTTTTAAAAACTGTTTTGGGAAAGGAGTTAAGAGCAAAAGTCACAGGAGTCTGATATCTCGTGTTCAATGGGTGTATGTAGCTCATGACCATATGGGTTTCGAGGTGAAGGGATGCTCAGCTTAATGAGAGGCAATTTACGGAGTGGCGGGGAGCTCTGCCTGGCTCGGCTGCGGTTAACTCCGTTCTCCCTAAGGGTGAAGGAAGGTGGGGGGACGACAAACTAGGAAGAGTCCATTTCAAAACTCGGCCGGTTTGGTATTCTGAGGTACTTCGTTTTCCAAGGCCTGTGGTAGTTCAAGGGTTAATGGTAACTGGAGTGGTGGAAAGTAGTGAACGAATTTATCGATGGAAAGAATTAGCAATGCATTTCACATCAAACCATTTGTGTGGGTTAAAACAAATAAATAATAATAATAATAAATACCCCCTCAAGCAGCTGCTTGCCACAGAGGTCTGACAGGTGCCTGTCAGTTTATATGCCATAGTAGAAGGTCTGAGAGGATTTAACTGGTAATAAAATGTCATGTAACTAGAGTTTTGCTAACTGTTGCCCTTATAGTTGTACTAGGAACTATTTCTAGGAACCAAATCAAATAATAAAATTTCAGTTATAAGTTTACGGCAATGAACAAATTTAACGTAGGACTTCAAAAACAGCAGAGATGGGAATGCAGTGGCATATATTTTTTTTTGCTATTGCCTTTGAAGGTTTTACTGAGTAGAAGTCAAATCTCTCAATGGTGAGCATTGAAACTTCCCACCTATGCTACAGATTTTTGTTAGATGAGTGAACAGTTTTCCATATTCTTACCTAAACGCCACTACGTTTCACTGGTTTCTATTGAGAATTTGGACTAGGAGCAAACATGCACGGATTTATAACGTTACCCTCAATCGTGTATTATGAATATGGAAAGCGAGATTCGCACATTTGTAACTTAGAAAAGAATACCCTGAGAGAAACAACGGGTGATAATTTGCAGATTTCCACCAAATTGTTTCAGGTCTGATCCTTAATGTATTCGTTCAGTATTCAAAGAGTTATAAACGTGAGAATATTTAAGAGCAACGTTGTCCACCATAAGAAATTTACCTCATGAGGTGAAATTACGAAAGAAAAGTACACTAATACCTTTATCAACCGCTGGGTTACGTTTCTTATTTAAATCTTGGTTGACGAAACCGCGGTTAGTGAGAGCCAGAGCCCATGTAAAAATTTTGTGTTAAAAAAAAGAGACTCTTAAAATCTAAAATCCTATAATAAATACTTAGTTTTGATTGATATTTTAATAATAATAATAATAATTTTATCAATTCATATTTGCATTACTAATTGTTACATTATTACATATTTTATAATTATATTTGTATATTTTTTACATCAAAAGGTTTTTGACACTTTTTAAACATTTGGAGGTGAAATGGAATTTTTCTTAGAAGTTGTGCAATAAGGGTAGAGAGTTTGACATTTTGTATTTGAACATCGGCTTTCAAATGTTGAGTGTGTTTTATGGGTTTTATGGGTACATTATCACATTACGCTCACCCCGAAAAATAAATAAAAAATTTACAGAGGTTCATATTTAACGAAAGAGGAAAAATAGCCTATTGAAACTACATCCAAAGAAACATTTTAATCGGATGCAATTTATAATCTCCTTTTGAAATGAATGGTTTAATCGGTTTTTAAATTTGTATAAAGCGGAAAACTGAATTAAAGGTGGATATAGTTGTTATTTTTACTTCTGAACTGCACTTCTTGCACACAATGAGCTAAATGGCTAGGAAGGACCTCAAGGGTTCAGAGAATGTTGAGGAAGTATGTTGGACAGATGTAAAGAGACATATGAAAGCCTCTCAAGGCCACCCCCGTGTTCTTTAATGTGTACAGGGTATGGCTCCTGTCACACGGAAATATGGCTTAACGTTCGATACGAAGGACGGCGGATTTTCCAAGTTAATCGGTGATAATTTTCTCACCGATGACAGTGTGAATATTACCAGAAATAAATCACAACAATGACACAGTTGGAATTTCAAACTGGGAACTGCAGCTTTAAAGCTTGGCTCATCGCAGACTAAGGCAACTCCCACCTGTCGGATCTAAAGAGTGCTGATGATACAGTACTCGAAAACTACTCCAGTACTAAATTACTCGGAGTTCTACTATATTAGAAACCCTTTCAGCTTCCTGAAGTAAAAATACTCCCCATGTATTGCTATGCTCATCACGTACCAATCCTTTTTAGTAGATTGCATACGTATTCGCATTTCCACCTGACCTTGAGTAGAAGGTAAAATAAGGCAGAGAGAAATGGATTTCAACTTTCATTATGACACTGATTGAATAACATCGTAAGTAAATTTTGCGTAGACAGAGGAAGAGATGGCCGCTCGCAAATCTTTCAGTCACAGAGAGGTCTACTTAGCTGAAGGACAAGAAAACGTTTCTTTCTTGCCGCCACTGCATTAGAACTTCCAGCCGACATCAGCACACAGAGTTTAAGATGAAAAGTCCGAACAAATAAAATACAAATCGTCACCAGCTGTCATCGTTAATCAGAGATGCGCATTTCCTTTTAAGTTATGTTTCTGATTCTTAAGTAACATGATATCATTTTTCTAGCACCATTCCACTGAAATCTCTTCACTCTTTGATGTAGGAATATCTTTATATCAGCTGGTTAAAGAAGCATCTTTTAAAGTAGTGTTTTATCTTCAGTCTGGAATAGAGACGCAGTTGTCTCGTAAAAGCACGCAATAGGTAACTGCACGAAATGCATATTAATTCCATATACTCCCCCACTTATAATTCAGGTCCTCGTTTAGGATCATTGCCCTGAGTTAACGAATGCTTATGCCCTCTCCTGCAATCTATATCGCGTGTCTTTCGTTTTACTTCTCTCTATTTCTATTATCTCTCTTATAAAGAGATAGACTTTCCTCATTATCAAAATGTGTATATATCAAATTTTTTGATATCTCAAGCCAATCTCTTATATCCGAAATGGTTTGCAACATGAATGTTTCGGATAAAGGAATTTTTTCACATAAGACGTAATGATTTGTAATATTACTGTTACGTTCAGGATCATACTTCAGCCTCGCAATAATGATGACTAGGAAGATAGAGTGAGGGCAAATCTCTGACATGCGAAGACATTCTAAGTGAAACACGGCTTTCTTCACAAATGAAAAGCAGTTAATTGACCCAGTGGCAGAGTGGTTAGCGTGCTTGGCTATAGAACAAATATATGAATTTTAATTCCAAGTGAGACATCAATGTTTTTTCTCTGATGTATGCTGTCTCTTTCACTCCCACCTGGAGTGGAACCTCCTTGACGAGGGGAGGGGCTTACGGTGCCTCCGAGAAGTTGGGCTCGGATCGCTGGTACTCTGAAGTTCATGATATCTTATGCCCCCCGGTGGAGGGGAGTCTGTTGAGGGCCGGCGGACTGGTCATTGCAGGAAGCCTGTCCAGTTGGCATATTGACTTGTCCCCCTGAGAAGCTGGGGGCTACAGCCCCGGTTGAGGGGCCGTACTTGAGGGTTCTGCGGATAGGGTTTGGTTAGCCCGTCCAGTAGGCTCATCGATGCGGTCTCAGCGATATCGTGGATCGGAAGATTGTTCACTGGGGGCTTCGGCCCGTTCACAATGGAGAGGACGAAGTTGAGGGATCGCTACCTGGTGTAGCTGCCCCAGTTGACGGACTTATCGATGGAAAAGTCAAACTAAGTGTCCCACAAGAACTGACTCGGACTCAAAGGCTTTCGTAGTGGGGGAGCTTGGGTGCTCTGAAGTGGTGTCGGTGGGGGTCCTCTGGCGTACGCACAGCTTGTAACTACCCGGAGGTGCCTAGACAGGGAGAGTCTGCTGAAAGGACTTGATCAACCTGATTAGGCAGACTTATCCTGCACTAACGATGGGTGCGGTTACAGCTCCGAAGTGGGTGGCGTCCGCTTCGCTGGGGGCCACCAATCGGCGCTATGGAGGGGCCGATGCGGAATGTCATGCTGAAAGGCTCCGTCCCCGGTCGATTAGGCGTGGCTTACGGGAAAGCCCGGGTTTTCTGCTGCGGAGGACCCTAAAAGATAGGAATTTTATATCAGTTTGGCATCAAAATTCAAAAGATACCATCTTTTATTTTATTTATTTGCAAATATTTGGACAAAATCCAGTGAGTGATGGGCATATTCCTAGGCATTACTCTAAAATTTTAAAAGATCCCACTCTCACTGCACTTCAATGATTATTTCTACAGGCAGGCAATAAAATCCCAAGCAGTGCTTTTCTCTTCACAAAGGTCTTCTCCCGCTGTAGGCAGGTACAATGTAAGGCAAGCTTAAAAGACAGGAACCTGGTTAGTCGATTGTGGTTTCAGTGACAACTCCCTTATGGTGATATGCAGTCATAGTACTGGGGTGCACCGGGATTGTCACGCATTATTTCGTTGTCTCTTTTACTATTTGTTGCCAGATGTTTGGCAACCACGGCAATCCACGGTTCCGTCTCACGACACTACCAGGTTAACGAAAAGCCGTGACTATCAGAGTCGGGGGCAAGAATACACCATATAGATGCATCTCATCCCCGACCTCACATGGCAGTAGTCCTATAAAAGAAAGCTAACCACTGGAAGAAACCTGAAATTTAATCTGTTCCCGGTTAGCGATGAACAAGGATATGGAAATCCAAGTTCGCTCGGCACCCGGGGTGGAGACTCTTAGTGAGGCCGAGACTTTGAAAAGGGCTCGTGTCCAACCAGGCCACCAAACCGGTCAGCGATGTCTACAGTCTCGGTTGGTCTTGGCTTTGTCCAACCCGGGGACCCAATCCGGTCAGCAAAGTTTTCGAGATTCCTCCCTTCCTTTACAGATATTTTAAGACCGTTTCTCTCTAACGTATTTTATAAAGACAGGCTCCTGACAAAATCCCATAGCAAACAGGACGTCTATGAAGTAATGTTTTCTTACTACCCTTATGGGTAAAAAGCATTACTAGTGCTTTTTTTTTAACTTCAGTGTGTGACACAAAGATACTTTACTACAGGTAGTCTATGTCAGTAGCACATAAAGCTTAAATGGGGAAGAGTTGACATATTTGAGTCTAATGTAGAGGAGGTGGGGATATGGTATTCTCTGGTTCGAGAACTTTCTTAGAAAATATATATTATTCAAGTCATCAAAGAGGATTGGGTGGTTTTAAACTCAACAAAACCCCCTTTGGTAACACGTCACTGGCCTACCTCATAAAAATGATATTCCACTTTAAAAAATGTTTCATGATAAGATCTAATGAATCTTAGCAAAAAACGTTTTTAACTCTGGTCAACGGATGAAGGTATATTTTAAAACATTTTTTTTTTTAAAGTGATATAAAGAATAGAAAAAAATTAGAGATTTTCAAAAAAAGACATAATAAAGTATATTTTGGACTCACAAAACTAAATAGCTTATCTGTAGGGACAAGCAAATATATTTAGTCAAAAGTAAATTTATTTTACAATAATGAAAAGAAAGGAAAAGAATTCAGAAAAGGGAATTTGTCAAAATGTGCATATATTCATACAGTTTTTATTCAAGATATATTTAATTTTTAATATACATCTATCGATCGATTTCACGGTATTTGATTTATACAGTTTCTGTTTTGCACAGTCAAGAAATGCCATCAGTTTCATTTTACTCTATTATATTACACGGTACGGATCGTTTTTTTTTTTAAATGTATGTAGTTTTTATACATATTGTTCTGACAGATGGACGTGCAACAATAAAATCAGAACTGAAGTCTCATTAGACACTCGTGTTGTCCCTTCAGCATGGGAATTAATTCACTAGTATATTTGGAACAAACAGACTTGAAACAATAACGGTGTTTACAAATATTGGGAAGTTTGTGGTAGTAGCAGAAAGTATATATTTATTTTCCTTTTAATGAGTTAGTATGATGTTAATAAGTGAGAAGGTTGTTTACATTTCGTTTACGCTGAAGTGAAGGTTATTCAAAAGACATGGCAATCAAACCGAAGAGGCAATATGTTAGTCGAGCAAGATGAGCTGGCTTTAATTTCTTCATAGGAAGAGTTCATCGCCTAATGCGTGGTGATCTTAATGTGTAAGATGAAACTAATTTCCATTGATGAAAAGAAGACAACAGGAGAAGCAAATAGGGTTTAGTGACAACATAGTGTATAAAAAGAATTGGTTAGGTGAAATTTGACAACTTATCTGTAGTTCAACAAAAATATTTTCGTTGCTTAACAAATGTTTAAAAAAATTTTAATTTTCCTTTGAGTATATATTGAAACAGTTTTAGTACAAATATCTGAAGTATAATTAAGACATATAAAACACACTTTTGATGGTTTAGCTTCATACTAATGAAGTCAACATTTTGAACTCCCCTCAGTTTTTCTATTAAAAATTCATAACAATATTATGAAATTGCAGTGATATAGCGCCAACGCAAATTATTAGGTTGCTACCTCAAAGCAAAAAATATATTGATATATTTATTTTCAAGAATAAATAAAAATTAATTAGTTGCTATATTAATAAAATCGTCATCTTCCCTAAAATTATATTCTCGCTGTTGTAATGCAATCTGTCTCGCTGCATATTAAGAAAAGGAAGCTTATTTTGAATCGGCAGCAAGATCCGACGTTTCTTAGCTGGATTTTTAGACTAGTAAAAACCACGTTTTATCTCATTTTTAGCAATAAATCTAACTTGTTGATAAAAATAAGCATTAATAATAAGCAGCAATAATAAGCATTAATGTAACATTAATTTTTGCAAAACAATGCTACCTCAATGCTTATTATTACTGCTGAATTGAAATTTCAGATGAATATTCATAAATGAAACATTCAATTTACGTTTTATTCATCACAATAATTTTTTTCGGAACCTTTTCCCCTTTTTTCCATACGTTGTTGGTTTTGATTTGCACGGTTTCGATTTACAGGGAGAATTTCCAGAACCTATCTATTGTGTAAATCGAGGGATGGCTGCAATATATTTATTGATAATATTAATTATATTTTGAAGTAAATATATGAGGCAATTTATTGTTTGGCACACCTCCACAGTTATTTCTAAATTTTGGTTGTTGATCACAATCTCAGTTTGTAATATTGCAGTGTGATATTGTTGTATTTACTTTTAAAATGTGTTATCAAACAATTATTTAGAATTACATGTATATATTGCTTACACGTTTCTATATGATAGCAGATGAAAGTAGGTAATATGTCTGCTACAGTCAAATAATTTATTTAGTGGTAATGGTATTATTGTATTAATTCTCATACATTGAAAGTTTTAAATTTTCTTATACTTTGTTAAATTGATTTGCCATGAATAATTATGCCGTAGGATATGATAATTCCCATAACGATATGTAGGGTAAAATGCGTGTTTTTTGCATTACTATATATATCGTATATGAGCCTGTGCTTGATTGTAGCTCCGTAATAGCGCAGAATTCGTAAGTAGTGACCAACCTCACAAAAAGGTCGGATTGTTTTACCTCTGAGCTGCATTTGTTTGTACATAATCGACAAAATGCTAAATTGAGAAGGACCCTAAAGACTAAGAGAGGGTTTGAGAAGGGTAGGGATATAGAGAGGAGAGGGGGAGGATCAATGAAGTCCCCCTCCCCCTAAATCATGTCGTCTTATACTAAATCTCAAACTTGTCTACTTGCTTTGATATCCAAAACAGTCGTCTTTGTATTATTTTATTTTAGTCGCATATTTTATATCCGACAAAAAAAAAATAGGTTAAAAAAAAACTGTAAAATTTCATTTCTTATTATCATTTTTATATTTTAACGTTTCTTGCTCGGTAGAATAGTTTAGTAATTGGGAAACCCTAGTCAAGACTTATTCTCCTATTGTCCCTACCCCTTTGAAGGTGCAATTCCCAACTCACCAGTTACCTCAGACCTTCTCACCATCTTCTTTAATGCCACTGACGTCAGGGGTCTTCTTTGTAGACTTCTCAGACGCCGACACTCCCCAATGCGGCATTTGTGTTGATCTGATTTGGTAGAATAACTTGATTAACAACGAGCGTTCCTTCTTCGTAAGAGTCATAAGCCGTTTGCTTGTAGTGATGGCATTCTCACTTTCATACGACGTCTTTTGCTTCGGAAACGTGTTTTTATGCAAACGAACGCGATTAGCATACTTCAAGGGCGCGTCCCCCCTGGTGGCGACAATCGAAATATTTTTTCTTCGATAAATAGCATCCAAATGCTCTCAATAAGATTCCTACAAATTTCGCGGTGCTATCTTCGTTCTTCACCGCACCCGAGACTCCGTAATATGGAAACTTGTTTAATAAGCATCTTGTATATAAAAATTTACCAACTCAATTGAACTCTTAGAGTGGTGTAAAGATTACACCTAAGATTTTTGATTGATTTATTTTAAATTAAGGGATTGTTAGTTGTAACAACTGCTGTTTGCAATTAAAATTGTTTCTGTGTAGAGATCTCGGAATATTTTGTACACTGTTAGTAGTATAGTAATTGAGAGTTCTCGGCCAATGTTAAAGTATAGGGGATCCCATGTTAACCTATGGAACACTTTTGGGGAGATGAGCGTTAACGTGGTGTTCGGAAAGACGTTCGGTGTGAAACATAGGACATGAGTGGGTTTTGTTGGGAAAATGTTGCAGTTATCAATACTTTACTGAATTATTGTGCTGTTGGGGTGTAAAAATTTATAAAATAGGAGAAATAGAGAAAAGCAAGAGAGTTTGGGAAATTAGTTTAAAAAAATATGACAGTTCAAAAGCAATAGGTAAAATGAGGTTTTCGAGGGCTGAGGGAGAAAAATATGACTGAAAAAATAAATTTTTGGTTGCTATTTGTGAATGTAAGGATTTTTTACGTTCCAGTAAGGATGTGTAAATATGAGAAAAAGCCCCCTCCCCCTGTTGTCGGTCAAGAGGGTGTATCTCAATTTTTTTCCATCCACAGGGTCTATTGCGGCATTGATGTAGGCTGTTGTTTTTCAATATACATTGCAGAGGGGGTCACCGACTTCAGGCATGAGGTCTGCAGAAAATATTATTGATAACTCTGCTAATAATCTCTTCGAGAGAAGGCTCCCAAGACAGATGATATATAAATTGCTCCAAATGTGTTTGCGTTGCCGTGACACTGGGTGCTGACTGAAGCTTTGTTAGATACCTCTTTATATCAATTAATAAACACTTTAAAAAATCACTCAGGCGTTGATTGGAAAAAAAGCTGAATTCATATGGGGGAGTTTCGAAACTCTTCATTTCTTTCTCACCCCCCGTTTCTCTCCTGTTGTATCTAGTCTCTTTTCTAGTCTCTTTATATACATTTATTTCGTGCGCAGCATTTGTGGGTCATTGCCACTGTGAAAGCGATGCTTTGCTTATAATAGCGATGCTTCCTGTTCAAATCTGCAATATGACGTAATGAATGTATTCTGAGAGACTTCTGGGTTGACGCTAACGGAAATGTAATCTTGTTTGGCAATGAGCAACAAGATTGCACTCGGTTCAAAAAGGAGATAAAAAATATGAAAGTAACATTGGGATGTATCTCTTCGTAATACAACTCCATTCGTGATTACTGAATTGTGGGTTATTGCCATCATAAGCATGATGCTTGTTAGTATTCTTCAGAATCATTTTCTGCAAAACTTGACTTATTTTACCAGTGCCCCGAAATAACACCACGACCCGACCTCTTCCGGTGTAGCGGCGTATATCTGCAATAAGGATCTCGGTTGGCTTAACATTCATGATTTCTAAAAAAAAAAGTATTGTTGGATAAATTGTCGAAATTCTATTTGTTTGGTACTTAAAATTCTTTTCTAAAAGAGACAGGTGAAGATTATTTTCGTCAGTAAATTTATTTTTAACACCATTCGCTGATTTCTTTGAAATCGGGCCATCTACAGAATATAATTTTAAACATAGTGCATCGACCTCCTTAATTGGAAAACCTTTTAATGCATTTCTAAATTTTCCTGGAACCATTTTATTTGAGGTATTGAATAATGGGTGGTTTTCGGGAAAATTTGTGAAATCAAAGCAATCAGAGGTTAATTATTCGTAGAGATTATTTGTCTTAATATCTAATCAAAACGAATCGATGTCTGTAAATATTAATTCTGCAGAAAACTTTGGTTTCAGAAAATTATAGAAAAAGTTATACATGTGTAATTTGCTCAATTCTAAAATCGTCACACCAGCATAATAACGTTTGTCTAATATAATATTCTTCTCTTTCATATGAACAAATACGAATTTTTCTGATAATTTAACACTAGAAATGTATCTGGGGTTTGCCATTAATTCTTTTAACTTCTTTTCAGTAGTAACAATGCACCAATTAATTCTTTTTCTCTTGTTTTCTATCGTTTAACCATATATTGCATTATTCATCAGTTTAAAAAAGTCCTTCTCAAAATTATTGGTGGCGTTCATTCGTTTTGTTGTATTAAAATCTATGTAAGGTTTCAGCCACGGTTTTTGATCAAATTCTAATATTCTGCGAACGTTTTTCACCATTAGTCCCAGTTCTACATAAAGTGTAAGTAACCGGTAGTGAACTGTATAATTTTGCTTATCAAACAGATTTGCTATTAGGAATGAGATGTTACGATCACTGAGCTTTAATTTTTCGGGAGCCAAGGGGAAATCATTTTGTAAATCGTGCAGACGTGTTGGATATTCTAATTTCTTACCCATTTGAAATTACCGATTGGGAGAGGTTGAGACATTGCTCTCCCATATAAATTATTCGTGCCGAAATACATGATGTAGTTTTGTGATTTGCTACTGTCGTATTGTTCTAGTAAAGGATTATTGGCTCGCGCAAACCTTTTAGACACTAGAGATATTCCTCCTCGTAATGCTCTTTCTATAAAGAAAAACATGTCGTTTTTTATAAGTACTAGCTCTACCTCAGTCATTTTCAAACAGGCAGAAAATGACAAAGCAGTACAGCTGAAGTAAAGGGAAGGGTCGAGTTTGTAATAATTCATGCACGAAGTCCTGAAATTTTCAAAAATATCTCCAAGCAGTAATACGTCAGTGAGCATGTATAGATCGTGATGTTCACCGAAAGTTTTTATGGAAAAGTGTTCCCACAGATTTTTTGCTCTTTCGTATTCTTCGTCATTTTGGAATTTTTTTTTTCCAATGGGAGCGCTGTTTGCAAAAACTGAGCGCTATTTTCCAAATAGTCGTAGGGAAAACTACCTTTGTTCTCCAAAAGTTGCTATTGGAATTCATTTAAATTATTTTCTTCACAATATTGATTTAATATGTGGAAACTATTCGCATTTTTTTGCCAGATAATCCAGTGAAGTGCTGAGAAACATGTACGAATCAATAAATTTAATTAGGCCGAATTTTATGCATGTTTATTTTTCAGTAGTCTTGGGTAAGACAGAAATTTTCCTCGTTTTACCAAATTTCCACAATTCTTTTACTATGAATTGGCCATCGAATCCCTTGAGGTTATGAAACAATACAGGTATATTTTCTGAAAATTTGTATTGCAGATTACATTTGTTGTGAGCAGCACCTCTGAATTTTCTCGTTAAATGATCGTGGTCTCTCACCTTATCGGTTCCCAGTTTTCCCACAGATATGGCAACATTTCGCATCATTAAAACTCTGCCAATCAAAATAAGTCATCTTAATATTGTTTTTCTTTAAAGTTTTTATCACGTTTTCGGCGTTCGCCTCTGTACTTCCTGGTTGTTATTGGTTTCCATCTGGGCCAACTATGATATATCCAAACCCCGATGGTACTAAATATTTAGTTCGTATCCTACATGGGTTAATTTCGCATATAGAATATTTTGAGAAACATTCAAAATCTGCATATATTACGTATGGATGTCTCAAACTATTCTTGATTGCAAGGAATTTCATAGAATTTTGTGTGGAAAATTTAATATTTTGCAGTTTGTTCGATTTGCAATCATTGATGTGATTATCTAATAAATATTTTCTGCAGAAATTGTGAAGACAGTATGGACAAGGGAAAGATTCACATGGTGTTTGGAAAGATATGCTTCCAACAATAGTGGGCATCGAGACCTTTCTTTAAAAGTAACAGTTGTATAGGTTTTTTAGCACGATTCTTTGAAATATATAACGTTTCTATGCCATTTTTCTTAGAAACCATTATGTTGATAGAGAGTTTGTTTATTCCTCGAATTTTGGAATTTGATTGATGGTTACTGGATAAGTCAGCGTTGATGTGTCCAAATCATTTTCATAATGTCTATAATTTCCCACACGGTGAGGATGATCATTAGCTGGATGTAAAGCAGATAACAGTGACCGCAGAAAGCATTTATTGTCTGAGATTTGAACATTGACTACTCCTTTGGTAAATTTTAAATGATTTGGCAAATCTATGAAAGATAATCCAACTGCATTGTATTGTGACACTTGAATTTCCAGTGAATAATATTGTCGAACGCCCATCCGCTTCCCTGTTTTACAAAACTTTTTATATCTTCATCTATTTTTTCATACGAATATTTCAGAAATAAACTTAAATTATCAGCCAAAGTGATTATTTCGTTACGTGTTGAAAAATATCCTGAAACTCTTTCTTCCTGCCTTTCGGAATTCGTGACATTTTTAAGTTTTACGTGCAGTATGATTCTAGTTTTTAGAAGTTTTAGAAGCCTTTTACGGATAATACATTTCCATTTATTGTTATTTTTCACCAGAAAACTTTTTATATCTTGTCGCACGTCTATGTTATCTATTTTGTATATACGAAAAGTTTTTCTAAAAGCATTATCCGTTTTTACATGATAATCTTTCATATGACTTCTATAAGTATCATTTCTATCAAAGCTGGAGTCGCAATATTCACATTTCTTAAATAGACGAGAAATACACGCAGTTTTCCTATGACGTGCAAGGTTAGATTTACGACAGATTATTTATTTGCCGCAGTTAACGCATTTTTCTTTAGTGCTCATCCTTAGAGTTCACATTTTATTATGCTGGAATAACCCCCGAATTATAGGCAAAAAGGATTTAAAACAAATTTCGGAATCTCGTAACACTTGCTAAGTCAGTACTAAGATGTTTTGTCTATTGCTATCTGTACAGGAAATAGGAAATGCTGAAACAGGATATCCTGTCTTCGGATAGTCTCCGTGAAGTCACGAACGGAATTTTTTTTTTAATTTCTTACAACGTTTTTATTATGCTTTCTTACAACGTTCATTTAATGCTTCATAACTAAAATTCACAAAAGCAGAATTATTTGAGTACTATCTTCTTTAAACTCAACACAAACTACAATCTCTACGTAACGTCTATAAGATATCGAAAATGACCCATGCATATCTATTACTCATCTTAGATATCTTATAGACGTTCTTTGGAGATTGTGTGAACTTTTTTGAAAGAAACCTTTAGCGACATTTTGCCAACAACGTTTTTATTATGCTTTCTTACAACGTTCATTTAATACTTCATAACAAAAATTTACAAAAGCAGAATTATCTGAATACTACCTATCTTCTTTAAACTCAACACAAACTACAATCTCTACGTAACGTCTATAAGATATCGAAGATGACCCATGTATATCTACTGCTCATCTTAGATATCTTATAGACGTTCTGTGGAGATTGTGTGAACTTTGTTTAAAAGAAACCTTCAGCGACATTTTGCTAAACACATCTATTGAGCTTTAAAGGAAGGTCCTTACTTTCATGGGAGTCTGTCGGGGGGACTTTCCATATTCAGAACTCTATTGCTTACATTCGATTGCGATTGCTGTAGCGAAGAAAGAAACAAATCTATGAAACTACAATCATACGTGTCAACACAAACTACAATATCTACGTAACGTTTATAAGATATCGAAGATGACCCATGCATATCTACTGCTCATCTTAGATATCTTATAGACGTTCTGTCGAGATTGTGTGAACTTTTCTTAAAGAAACCGTCAGCAACATTTTGCTAACAACGTTTTTATTATGTTTTCTTACAACGTTCATTTAATTCTTCATAGCTAAAATTTACAAAAGCACAATTATTTGAGACACCGAATATTATGTGATATGTGGCAAAGTTTTGAGAAATCAAAGCAGTCCGAGTTTAATTTTTCCTACATATCTGAATATCGACCAGAGAAGTATTGGTAAACATCTCTTATTCTGAACTTCGGCTTTAGTATTTTTAGCCAACGACTAACAGTTTTCCCTCTAATGGTTGCAGGATTGCTTTGCATTCTGAGACAATTACACAATATACGTCAATAATACGGCAAAAATAACGGCTCCTGAGTGAAACGCAACCCGGTAAACAACGATTTTCGAACACGACCGTTTTCCGTGGCTTTGATGGTATATTTGTGATTGATTATCTCTATCGTCATCTGCTGAAACTGGACCTAGTGTTTCAAGGGTCGAAAATTCTAGGTATTTTCCTCAATGAACTGAAAATTCGATTCATCGATAGCTTTTCGTTTATCCAGGCACCTTTGAGGACATTTTCCAAAACCCTTAACGTGGAAACTGTGAAAGGATTTTTCCCGTTCGAGTTCGTCACGGAAGATAATCTGCAGTATGTGGGGTCGATTCCTGACGCTGGTTACTTTTGGCCTTAAGATATGAATTCCACTAGGCGTGCTGAATTTGACTGTTGGTATGCCTCTAACTCCCTTCAAGAATGGGACTTTCAGAGAGAACTTCTTTTTTATTGTGAAGCCGATACGGTTTTACTTCAGAAGAGCTGCGAGAAATTTCGGCTCGATTTCATCGCGCTAACGGAAGTCGACCCATTCGCATAGGACCTCACCAGTGCCGGCGCCTGTCAACGGGTATTTCGTGGAAAATTTCTACAAAACAAAGTGTTAGGTGTCTCTCCCCCCACAAGGCTACTCAGCCAGCAACGACAGGCAGTCGCTTAAAGCGTTGGCCTGGTTGCAGTACGAGGCTGAGAAAAACAAGGTCGAAATTCAAACAGCTCGCTTGCCTCAGGGGAATTTAAAATTTCCAAATTTAAATTAGATGGTATTTGCCATGCCACCTGTACCATCTTTGAAGCAATGGGGTGTTGGCATCATGGATGCGTCCAGTGTTTTCGCCCCGAGGCCATCCAATCTGTGAAAAAAAAAACATTTTCAGCTCCCTATAACAGAACTCTCGACCGGCTTGGGAGCGATAACACTTTTGATGCCAGATTATGAAATCAAGGTCATGTTGGAACATGACTTTGATCATTTACTGCGCACGGATCAGACATCTATATAAAAATATCGAGCCTATTAGAAGAATCGGCGCTCGGGATTTTCTGTTCGGCGGTAGGACCGAGCGTATATCCTGCTAAGCTTCCGAGGACCAGGACGTGGTCCTCGATTACTGCGATGTCAATTCTTAGTACCCAACCGTGTGCAAAAAATCTCCGTACGGCAAAGGACATCCTCGAAGGATCACACAGGACTTTGTCTATGACGTAGACTTTTATTTCGGTGTAATGCACGCAACCATCCTTCCACCCAGCGATCTCTTCATCCCTGTGCTCCCGTTCAAGGCCTACTTCTATTTCTACTCTGCCGTTCTTATGCTGAAGGACAACTGGCGCCCCCTTGTACCCATTCCATGAAACAGCGAACCCTAACTGGATCGTGGTGCACATTTGAAATTTACACAGCTGTGAGAGCCGGATACAAACTCATGAAGATATATGATGTGTCGCACTACGATTCCGTGCTCCAGTACGATCCTGCCAGTAAAAAAGAGGGTATCTATTCTGGTTACATAGATACCTTCTTAGGTGTTAAGCAGAGGTACACAGGTTTTCCTCCAGACATCAAAACATATTCCGAAAAAGAGACGTTTTGTGAGACTTTTTTTACAGGTGGAGGGGTTTGAATCCTTCCGTCTGAAGTGAAAAACAACCCCATCTCGAGGCAGGTCTCAAAAATTTTCCTCAACTCCGCTTGGGGTAAGAATGCAGAGAATCTAACCCGGACACATAGCACCATCGTGAGCTGCCCTGTCCAGTATATGGAACTTTTAACGGATGCCTCCAAAATCGTCACCGATATTGCACCCATCAACGCAGATGCCGTTCTGATGAGTCACCGTCCGATCGATGAGGCAACTCCTGCAAACCTAAAAGGTAACCTTATTATCACTACTACGCGACAAATCATGCGCGGCTGGAATTATATGCACTGCTATTGAAACTCGCCCAACGTGTTCTCTATTCAGACACTGACTCTGTGATTTTCACTACAAGTCCTTCCGACACCTTCATCCCTCCAGAAGGACAGTTTCTCGGATCGTGGGTGTCAGAAATTAAATCAAAATATAGTGCCAGTGTACGATTCACCGACTACATGGGAGCTGCAGCTAAAAGCTATGCGTTGAGACTTAGCAATGAGGATGAGATTCTTCATGCCAAAAAAAAAAAACATTTTCAGCTCTCTATAACAGAACTCTCGACCGGCTTGGGAGCGATAACACTTTTGATGCCAGATTATGAAATCAAGGCCATGTTGGAACATCACTTTGATCGTTTACTGCGCACGGATCAGACATTGTCCACTCTACATAAAAATATCGAGCCTATTAGAAGAATCGGCGCTCGGGATTTTCTGTTCGGCGGTAGGACTAATTTCTCCACGCAGAAAAACCGTGAAAAGTACAATTTTGACTTGTTGAAATCTATGGTTTTGGAACACTCTCCAACCAGCGAGAGTTTCGTCGTGCCATTTAATGTCGTGCGAAACAGAGTGCAGGCCTTGCTAATTAACAAACCCATGATAAAGAAATTCAAGGTGAATTTGGATAAACGGTATCTTCCCCAAGGCGAAACTGTTTCTGTACCTTATGGGTACAACGACCTACAGCTAGATAATCTTATCGATCTGATGGATGTATAAATAATTTTGTAAATATAATGTAGTTTTAAGTTTCAGTTATTTTTCTATGATTTGTTGAAATATGTGTTTTTGTCATTACTAGCCTTCCCAGTGAGCGATGACAATTTTTTTCTAAGTCCAACAGCCAGGGATGCGAAGCTACCGTAGGAGAGCAGAGGCACAGAGTGCTAAGCCAATAATGATCGAGCTTGGATCAGCTTTGCACGCTTTCAGTTGGCACAATGGAGCACCCTGTATCTGGCTGCCGTCTTTTTGTCACTTTAGCGTTCTTCGCCAAATGGGTAATGATGGGATTTTCTTTTAGGGATAGACTATCTCTCTTACAGTATAGTGCGGGTGAAATGTAAGTATTTTTTTTATATTAGCAAGTGATTGAAAATTTTTATACCAGTAACTGTTTTTATACGGCTATAATTTTTTATAATGTCTTCTAATTTCTACATTGAAATATTTTTAAACTTTTAATAATTTAATCATTGAAATTTTTTTATATCAGTACTATTTGATTATGCATACTGTAATAACTTGAAATATTTTTTAATATTACATTAATAATTTCTGCATTGAAACATTTTTACGTCGTAATTATTTTTACAATGGTATGTGTGAATAACTCCATCACTATCTGTAGTTTGTAAATATTTTTTATATCAGCGAATGATTGAATATTTTTATATGGTGATAATTTCAGCATTTTATATTGCCATCATCATCATCATCATCATCATCATCATCATCATCATCATCATCATCAAGCAGCCATAGCCTAAGGAGGTCCAACCAGACCGTGCAATTTAGTTCTCCAAGCAAGTCTATCCTGAGCTACATCTACTGCATCTGGCCACTGCAAACCAATTCTAACAAGGTCCTGTTTGACATTGTCTGCCCACCGCATCCTAGGTCTCCCCTTCTTTCTGAGGCCTTTAGGCACACTGTTCATAACCCTATTCGCCAATCTATAATTATTCATACGGGCAACATGGCCAAACCAACGGAGTCTCTCTCTGCACAGTATGCTGCTTAAAGGAGGTTGCAAACTCCTTTGCCTAACCTAATCATTAGTTACAAAGTTGAACCACTTAATGCCCAAGATACTGCGTAAGCATCTGGAATCAAAAGCATCTAGTTTCCTGTTATCTTGTTTACAAAGTGTCCAAGTTTCACTACCATAACTAACCCTAGAAAGAACCAAACTATTATACAGTCTAATTTTAGTCTTTAGGTGTATACGCCTATTTCTCCACACTCTCCACAGATTCTTAAAAGTCCCGGCAACAATCCCTATCTGTCTGATAATCTCATGCCGCACATCACCATTATCTGTTACATATAGCTCCCAAGATAATTAAACTGTGACACCTGCTCAAGACTGCAACCATTCAGATTAACTGAATCACAGCCTGCCTGGCCAATTTTCATCACTTTAGTTTTCTCTCTGTTTAAAACCAAACATACTCTACTACCAGTTTCATTAAGAGCTCGAATGAAAGAGTTCATCTCATCAACATCATTTGCCAAAAGGGCTAAATTATCAGCATAATCTAAATCAGAAATTTTAGTATCTCCAGTCTATTTAAGGCCAAAATCTTTCTCTTGCAGTGAATTTCGCATAACATAATCAATAACCAAACTAAAGAGAAAAGGAGACAAATGCACCATTGTCGAACACCAGAAATAATTATAAACCAATTGCTACAAGCCTTACCAACTCTCACACACGACTCAGTGTTATTATAGAGAGCTTTCATTATGTTAACTAACTTGTCTGTTATGCAATATGATCTCACACAACAACCACAAATTATGACGGTCAACAGAGTCGAAAGCCTTTTTTGAAATCAACAAAGCTAGCAACGAAAGGTTTCTGAAACTCTAAACATTTCTGAAGAATCTGCCTAAGTGAAAATATCTGATCCACACATCCCCTACCACTTCTGAATCCACATTGCTCATCACGCAATTGACTGTCAATCAGATTCATAATTCTAATAAGCACAATCATGCAAAGAACTTTCCCTGGAAGGGAAAGTAGTCTGATATCCCTATAGTTATCACAAGAACTGCGATCACCATTTTTGAAAATAGGGATAATAATAGCTCTGTTGAAATCCTTAGGAACCATGCCTTTATCATAAAAGATACTCAAAATTTCAATCATCTATGTGGCAACTGAAACATTCCCAGCTCTAAGCATTTCTGTAGTAATTTCATCTACCCCTGGTGATTTATGAAGTTAAGTTTAGAAACAGCCAAAATAACTTCAGATTGTGTTATAGGGCCAACATTAAAGCCAACAATGCATCTATCATCATTGCAAACAATAGGAATAGAACTAACCACACTGTTTAGAATATCACTGAAATGTTCAGCCCACCTAGCCATGATAGAATCCACACCTTCTATAACATTACCTTGTTTATCCTTCAATCCCTGTATACCTGTCCGTTTTCTACCACACAAAACTTTAACTATCTGGACAACAGCTCTCTGCTGTTGTGCTGTCTAACTGCTTCCTCGGCTTTGTCAGCCAAACCATCAAGCCAAAGATTCTTATCAGCAGCTAACTGATCTTTTACACGTTTATTACGTTCTCTGTAATGCTTTCTATTAGGACTAGTAGGGTATTGATTAAGGACATTCCTGCAGTTCTTTCTTTCCGAAATAGCTCAAGTGCCTTATCACTCAGATAATTCTGGCTCTTCTGCTCCTTTTTTCCTAAAAGAGGACTGTTAGTGTCCATAAAAGCCTGTTTAAAATGATCCCATTCTTCCTCAACTTCAGTAGTATTCATACCATGACTGTCATAATGACTAAGTAATCTATTATGGTAAGCTTTGACTATAACTGGGTCTTTCAGAGCTTCAGTATTAAAAGCAAATTTTTTAACCCTAGCACAACACTTTTTAAGTTTAAGTTGCAAGACACTTTTAACAAGACAATGGTCAGATGCAATTTCAGCTCCCCTATATGACCTGGTATTCCTAACAGAACTAGCCCATTTGCTGTTAATATATAATCAATCATATTCTTATGCAACCCATCGGGTGAAACCCGAGTGTACTTATGTATGTCGCGGTGTTTGTAATAATTGTTAGTTTTTCTGAATCCATTGAGTTTACTTACCTGCAGGAGACGCTGCCCATTGCCATTGCAGCTACCAATACCAAAAGGGCCAATCACCCCTTCCCAAAGGTCAAAGTCAGTACCAACTTTGGCATTGAAGTCACCAAGAACAAGGGTAATATCCCCTTTCTTTACAGAATTCAAAATATCCTGAAGTTGTCCGTAAAACCTATCCTTCTCATCCTCATCGGCATCCTCATCGGCATCCTCAGTGGGGGCATAACAGCAGATAACATTCAGGTCTTTAACGCTTGTCTGAAATTTTGCTGTAAGAAACCTTTCATCAATGCCCTATTATCCTAGAAGAGCATCACTAGCGTGTCTGCTGAGTAGCAGACCCACGTCTTGGTGATGCTTATTGTCGTCTCTCCCTGAAAAGAGAAATTTAAGATTATTTTTAAGAATCTGACCTTTATCTATATGGATTGTAAATATTTTTATGTCAGTACTGCTTTTATATTGCTATAATTTTTGAAATTGTCAGACTAATGTTTTATAATTTCTGCATTGAAATATTTTTTAACTGTCATAAATTTTAGCTCAATAAAAATGTTATTTAAAATCAGTCTCTTTATTTTTACAATCGTCAACACTGTGTGAGTTAAATGATGGAAAAATATTGATTGGGATGGGGTTTGAGTTAAAAATCAATACTGATTTGGGGAGGTCATGTTTTAGTGGTGCCATCTGGTGGCGTTGTGAAAAACTAATTCACAGAAACAACACAGGGTTGGGTTAGGTTGTTTTACCTCTGAGCGGCACCTTTTTGCACAACATGGGCCAGGTCACATGTGGCCAGGTCACATGGACCCCGAAGGCTCAGAGAAGGTTGGGGGAGGGGACCCACTGGAACAGCTGTTAGGAGACAGATGGTAGCCTCCCGTCAAGGCCATCCAGCGTGTTCTTTAACGTGCACAGTGTATGGCTCTCCCACACATGGGGCCACGGCTTAACGTCCCATCCGACGGACGGCGGCCTTTCCAAGCCCATCGGTGTCCCCTACTGACTGTGGGCAGGGCGGGGAATTTTGCGGAGATAAATCTCAACGCTGACCCAGCTGGGACTCGAACCTGGGAACTACAGATTACGAGCCTGGCGTGCTACTGACTGAGCCAACCCCGCCCCCAGAAACAACACAGAGACCTATATCAGTTTTAATTTTTTTATTGAATACCACAGAGAGTAAAATTTTTTAACACATTGTTCCAAAATAATATTTTTAACAGAAGGTTTCAGGGAATACAAATCTTGGAAATACAATTTTTAACAGCAGTCTTGGAAATACAATTTTTGAACAGATATCTTCAATAAGAAGTCCAGTCAATTAATTTCCTTTTCTTACGACGGATGGTGGAATGAACAAATTCGACAATGTCGTCTTGAGGGTGACCATAAGTCTCTGATATTTTATGTCTGGACAGAGGTATTGATAATATTTGCTGTCCGGAGAGTGGAATGTCGACTTTTACCTCATGTGGTGCTTCAAGTTGTCTGTTAAATATCAAGTAATTTTTTTTAACACAGCCAGGTACTTTTCAGTTTTATCATCAACGTCCGATTCCAGTATATTTTTCATCTCTGTGTCTCAATCGCTCACTTTTTTACCTAAGTGACGTCTTTCCATAGCCTTGACGAAAATCATTTTCGAAATAATGAACCCAACAGAGGTAATCATGATACCAACAACAACAGAGGTAATCATGATACCAACAACAACAGAGTTAATCAGAGCCCATCACCTCTCTGATAACGAGGACCACTGAACACACCCTGTCCTGTTTGGCTCTTGTAGTAGCTCACATAGGCGTCTGCAGAAAGGGGAACGAATTTAACCCTCATGGCAGAAATGTAACTTGACTAAAACTTTACCGAATTTAAAATGCAGAGGTTCTCCTGTATCGGTGCGAAGGAAGATTCTCACACTCTCGAAACTGTTTCTTGCCAGGGGGTAGTAATCAGGTTGTTGATACACTGCAACGATGGCTTCGTTATTACTGGTTCTGACGGCAGGATTTACAACACGCAACAGTTCACCATGAGTATCAGCTAATAATTGAGGTGCAATCAGGTCTGAATACAAATAAATACCGTACATTCCTCTGTTCATATCGATGGGGTAGTCATCAACGGCTTTATTCAATGGAATATCTAATTTAGTAATTCCTAGCATATCTCCTAATCCAGGGTTCGAATGAGGAAATTTATTGAAATGTAACTTGTCTGTATCCATCAACATTGCGTGATCGGCCTGTTGCTTGAAATGGAAAGCTTTTCTCAGCTTGTAAGATATGACCTGGCTCATCGCGTCGAATAATGATTCAACAGTTTCGTATCATCCATGGGGCACTTTTCGTTCGTGGAAACCACCTGGAGGAATCACGTAGAAATAACAGTCATCATCTATCTCGAATGTTGCAGCATTGCAAAGTTTGCTAGCAAATCGTTGGTGGAAGGGTTTGTCAACTTCTCCCTCGACGACACGCAGAAGTCTGCTGAGATTCGTTTTAGGGAACATCAAACAGTATCCCTCACTTGGTTTGAATACCCAGTAACCACCGTTATATGACAATAATATTTCTTTGGGGAGCTGAGCAGAGAGGTGAGATAACAGTTTCATTCGAGTTATTTTTGCCTAGTTTAAGGTTGATTTTCCAGTATTCTTCAAAGGGAGCAGGAGCGTAATATTGATACGTGTCATTAGAACCATCAACATTGTACCAGTTCACGGGTAAGTGAATTTCTGCTAAACCCACTTTCCATTTTCCCACTAGTCTTAGGGGTTGTGCTAGACGAACCGTGAAATCACTCTGCGAATTGTTCTGGTAAATATTGTGACTAGCCATGGAGGGTAGGGTCAGGTAGAAACTATCCATTTTTTACGAATCCACGAAGGTTTGGGATAACCGCGAAATTTGACCAGTGCCTTTTAACCTTTCCCCTCGATTATTTTCTCGACCCGGTAAAGTTCGGGTTCAGTCACTTTTTTGAAGTTCTGATTTATAGAATGTTCCCTTCAACACTTCCCCCTCGGAATCCCATATGACGTATACAGGGGGCTGGCGGTGTAACACCCGGTCGACTATAAAAATTTCTTCAGTCCACAAATGCGTACCTGCCTTCTTGAAGGGTACTTTTAGACTGGCTAGTCGAACCGTGTCCCCCACTTTATATGCTGGTTTTTCTTCTGCTTTGGGTGCACTATGAACTGTTGCATTGTATCCTCGTACAACACGTTGCAGCACATCCAAGTACCGGTATGTGTTATTGCGTGCATAATATCTCCCCAGTCTCTCGCATAGTGTACGATTCCATCTCTCCACCAAAGCTGATTTTTTGTCAGAGTAGGTGATGAAGAACCGAATACCTTTCTTTTTCAGGAATTTCTGGAATACTCTGTTGGTAATTTCGCTACCTTGATCCGTGTTTAAATTCATGGGAAGGATTGAAAGGATCCCCTTGAAAAGGATTTTTTTGAAAGCTGGCACCATCTCTTTCCCTTTTTTTGTCTTCATAGGCACCGCCCAGCCATACCTTGAGAACACATTGATGACCGTTAACATGTAACAATAACCGTCACTGAAACGAGTTAGATTTTTCAGAATTACGAGATCAGCTTGCCATTGTTATTCTAAACCTGTGGCGTAAACTTTGTTATGGTGGGACTTTCTGCGAACAGGCTTATGTAGCGTGTAGGCGGGTTGCTTTTCTAACCATTCCCGGACAAGTTTGAGTGGCAGCCCTGTATTCAGAGCTAACTTTTTTACACTACCGAATCCTCTTTCAGGGTCGAAATAATGGGTTTCCAGAGTTTTGTTTTCTGCTGCACCCAGACGTCGTACCCCACTAGGTTTTGCCATTGGTGTAATGAAAGTGTAACACCTGTAACTCTAGGGATATCACCTATAAACTGTCTGATGTCCACTGATAAGTTACACATACGAATTTTGTATTCATTGTCTAAGGCTTTTGACTCTCCACACTGAACGTTTTTACTAGGGGTCACAAGTTCTAATACAAGCACCACTATTGTTAACACTTTTATGATTACGCTTCCAACGCTAGGTAACACCTTCTTTCTCCTATCCAAACTAAGACTAAAATGAAATAGGATGAAAAGACAGACACATTATACAAGTTACAATTATTTATTGAACTAATTTATACATTTCATTTTTTGCATCATCAACAATAGTATTATATTTCAGAGTACACAAAAATCCAGAATCTACAAAATTCAACACACCTCGTTTCCAGGCCGTATCCACAAACAAGCTTGTGCTAAGGCGTTAATGTCCAAGTCATCAGACCACCCTACAAGGGTCAGTAGTTTTTCTTCGGGTTGAAGTCCATCTAATGGAATCAGACGTGTTAATTCTTGTTGGAAAATGTCCACCAACAGCTGATAAACACAGTCGGGGCCCTCGAAAGCAGGACCCAGCAGGAAGGGTAGAACTGATTCGGAATGTTCTATAATAGTAGTACGGAGATGGTGAATTTTGAGAGTTCCACACACGTTACGTACTACACCCATCACTTTGTCTACGTGGATAGCCAACTTAAACCCCTGCGACGCGTTCGGAGTTATACTGCGATTCACAACTCGGAACTGTAGAGATCTTGTGGCAGCTGATTCTTTGGTGAAGTCGACACAGCGTTCGCCACCTTCGTTGTGGTGCATGTACGCACATAAACCAGGCATCACGTGCCACGTCTGTTGATCGGGACCGATTTTCACTTGGTCCTGGATGTGGGGAACCGTTGCACACAAAGCTTTCCATTCTAGTATTGAGAAGGTAACCCCGTAGGTGTAGGGTAGATGAGTTCACCATTTTCATACTTCTTGTAGTGACGTAGGTACAACGAAAACTTATTTTTGAACAGCGAAGGCACGACGTAAACATCTTCACCGAGACACCACACATCTGGATTGCTAGCCTGCATCGTGGACAATGAGGCACTCGACGGTTGCCCTCTATTTAAAGTGAGAAAGCAGCACCATCTGGGACAACAAATCAGGACCAACGGTTTTTTCAGGAAATATAATAGGCCAATAGGAGGTGATGAATGCGTGGAGAAAAATATTGGACTTTGTAATTATTTTTAGGATTGCATCAGCCATTCTGAGAGAGGATGCCACCGAAAGTTCAGTTGATCTATGCAATTATTTTGAGGATTGCATCAGCCATTCTGAACGTAGCCACCAAAAGTTCAGTTGGACTTGGCAGAAACCGAGGGACTTATTCCGGAGTTTGTGATCGGTGAGGGTAAAGTTTAATAGAGGGGGGGCAGAACTTTTGATAAGGGGGATTAAAAATACAGGTGAGTCAACCAGGGTGTCTTTAAAGAGGGGGGATAAAAATACATGTCAACCAGGGGGCAGTTTTGATAGAGCTTTTAATAAAGAGGTGCGGAAATTTTGATAAGGGTTTTTTTTAATGAGGGGGGTGGAACTTTTGATAAGGTTTTTTTTAATGAGGGGGGGAGTCAAAAATTGGAAAAATTATGGTTAAAATAGAGGGCTTTTCTAAATATAGTACTCATAATATACACTAGATGGCGCCACGAGTTTTTAATAAAGAGGATAAATTTTTAATAAAGAGGGCGGAGCTTTTGATAAGGGGATTTAATGGGTCAACCAGGGGGTCTTTATTAATTACGAATTATTAATTATTAATTATGAATATTAATAGGGGGCGTGGCCGGAAGGGGCGTGGTCAAAAACGTCATAGGGGAAAGCACTGTGCGTGGGGGGTACCAGGTTGGGAACTCACTACTATTGTATAATCTATTCTCCCAAAACCGTTTGAGCTTTGCATGTTTGATTGCTGATTGTAATAAGTAAGTTATGTATTTTAATATGAAGTAAAAGATCTAAATTCAACTTTAATTGAAGGTTAGCAGTTGATAAAAAGAACAAAGACTACTATTTTGCTTGATTCAGATCACAGCTCAAGAATCTTTATAGAATGTCATCTGTTCCTTCGCCTGGACCATCATCTATTGTTTCACACTTAGGCTGTAAGAAGTAATTACTGCTATCTTCTGATTCTTAATATTACAGAATATACAGATTTTCAATATTACACGATGGTTAACTCTTGTGTTCAATGTAAAAAAGAACTTCTTGATGCTTCGGAAACATTAAAATGTACAGGCAGTTGTGGATTACAATACCACTTTTATTGTGTGGATTTGAAAGAAAACTTCAGAAAAAAATCTTGAAAATAAGATTAAATGGAAATGTAATAACTCTAAAACAGGTTTGGTACGAAAAGGAAAAAAGTGTGAGTTTAAATTGTATAATGTTAGTGAATCTCATGTGGATACATTACTAAATTCTAAGGAAAAAGTATTGCCTACTGAAATACTTAAGCTTGTCGCTGAAATGTTTCGTGAACAGATGAATAAACTTAAGAAAGACATGAAAGAGATGAATGAAGAGTCTAAAAATGAAGTATTAGCAGAATAAGCTGAATATAAAAAATGCACCTTATATTGTTCAGACAAACTCAATGACTATTTGAAAATTGTGACTGAAATGTCTACACAATTGAAGGAAATGCAACATCAAAATGAAAGCTTAAAGGGAGAATAATATGATGAATATTGAAATCAATGAACTTAAATGGAGAGTAAATGATTTAAAGCAATATAGTAGGAATAAAAATATAGAAATAGTTGGAATACCAGAAACACCCAACGAAAATATGTCTGAAATTATAACCTCTATTGCTCGGGAACTACAGGTTGAAACAAAAGACTTTGATATGAAAGCTGTACACAGAGTGCCAACTAAGAATAAGCAAAAGATTAAACCCATAGCTGTTCAGCTTCCTTCCAGAAAAATTAAAGAAAATTAGATAAAGTGTTGGAAGGTAAAGAAGAATTTTAATGCCAAAGACATACATCATTACTTTCCAGACAGCAGTGTTTTGTAAATGAACATTTAACACAAAATAACAAACAGTTACTTTATGAACTGAAGGAAATACAGAGAATAAAAGGATACAAATATGTATGGGTTAAAGATTCTAAACTTTATATTCGCCAAAATGAAAGGTCTAGAATATTTAGAATTAGAAATGCTGATTATTTTAATTTATTGAATGGTTAATACTGAAATTTATTTTGTTCAAGTAAACTTTATTGAGTAACAATATTGCTAATCTAATTTTTAGTTTAAATTCGGAGATGAATCTTGATCTCAATACTGATATTTCAGATTCTAGATATAAGGTTCATAAAATAGAGAATGTTTATGAAAGAGAATTATATTATTGTGGTGGAGGATTACAATTAATAATGGACAATATAAGAAGTATGAGAAAAAAATTTGACCATTTCTTGCTCTATTTAAACCTAGTCGATTTTAACCCTGAAATAATAATCCTAACAGAAATATGGATATCTGATGATGAATTGCAATTATATACGATACCTGGTTATAAAATATATCATAAATGTCAAAATCAAATGAGATCTGGAGGGCTAATTATTTTTCTGAAAGAATATATTACAGTATTTGAAATTAATGCTAATTTTATTAGTGCTGATATGCTGAGTCTTAAATTTAAACTGAATAATTTAGTTTTTATATTAATAGCATTTTATAGACTACATTCATACACTAAGCAAATTTTTATTGATGAATTAGAAAATAAATTAGGAACTGTTAATAATAATAATGTTATATTATTAGGAGATTTGGACATTGTTAAATGATAATGTTATATATTAATAATGTTATAAATTAATAATGCTATATTATTAGGAGATTTGGACATATTAGAGATAGGACATTGATTAAAAGGTAATGATAGTATTGCACATGAATATTTTAGAGTAATTCTGTCAAATGATTTTAGGCAATGTCATGAGGAAATTACTAGAGAAGAATCAAAGACATGTCTTGATCATGTTTTTATCAGAATTATCGCTGCATATAATGTAAATACTTATATCACTAAGCTGCACATTACTGATCATTATTTCATAGGTTTAAACATTCAATCCGAAATGAAAAAAAACATAGATAGTTTAAAAGAAATACGTAAGACAAATTTTACAAAACTTAAGGAATTTTTGAAGGACAAAGACTGGAATGAAATTGAAATAGAAAAAGATATTAATAAATCTTTCAAAATGTTTTTATTACAAATACAAATTTAATTGAAAATTCAAATTACTCTATGCAATTAAAACGAAAACAAAATAAATTGAAATCTTGGATGACAGATAGACTTATACAATCTATTAAAAAAAGAAATAATTTGTAAAAATTATGAAAAATTCAAGCTTTTAATACTGATTTAAATAATTATTTTAAAAAGTATCGAAATTTACTATTAAAATTAATCAGAGAAACAAAGTCAAATTATTATACCAAAAGAATATTAGACAAATATGGCAAAGTAAAGCAACACTGGAGTATAATAAATGAATTATCTGGAAGGAAGCAACATATACAAATGATTCCAATAGAAATAAAAATAGATAATACTATGCATTCTTCTATTGATAATCCGATTCTATTAACTGAAAAGTTTAATAATTATTTTACGGAAATAATAGAAAACTTTATAACCGAAATTCCAGACTACTCTGAACAGGAAAAGGATAGGATATCTGTTTCAGTGACTTCGATTTTCATAGATTACTTAACATAATACGAAATTAATGAAATAATTTCTTCTTTGCAAATAGGAAAGGCGATGGGAGCAGATTGCATATCTGTGGAGATAATTAAAGAAATCAAAAATAATAGTTCTGCTATTTTATGTCATCTCTATATTTTTTCTTTGCATTCTGGATATTTTCCAACAATTCTTAAAAATTCACTATAATACATGTTTACAAAGGTGGCAAACATTTAGATATTAATAATTACAGAACCAATAGTTTTATTGTCGGTATTTTCAAAAATATTTGAATAGCTAGTTAAAAATTGACTTTTAAATTTCCTTGACAGAAATAAACTTTTTTCAAAAAATCCGTTTGGTTTAAGGAGAGGCATTGGAACAGAAGATGCTAAATTGAAATTAAAATCTTCAATCTACAGTGCAATAAATAAAAATTTCAAAACAGCAGTAATATTTTTGGATATAAAGAAAGCATTTGACTCAGTTTCACATGATATATTATTGTATGAACTTGAGAAAGCAGGAGTTCGAGGGAGAATTTTACTATGGTTTCAGACTTATTTAAAAAATAGAACTCAAAAGGTTAAAATAGAGAATTTTTACATTGGTGAAAAGATAATTAAATGTGGTTTTCCACAAGGGTCTGTATTAGGTCCAATATTATTTAATATTTTTATAAATGATCTTTGTAACCTGGAACTAAAAGGAGATTTAATAGCTTTTGCTGATGATACTGCTCTGATATATACAGCAACTACTGAAAATATTTTGATTGAAAAAATAAATCAAGATTTATGGAAAATCAGATAATGGTTTATGAAAAATAAGTTGTTTATAAACGTCGTAAAAACGAAATATATATATTTCCGATTGAGAAAAAATCAAAGAGATAATTTGAAAATGAAATTATTTTATCCTACACTTCAATGTATCGGTACTGGTTGTTCATGCAAGCCACTAGAAGGTGTTGAGTGCTATAAATACTTAGGAGAATATATTGATAGTAAACTAACTTGGAATAAACACATTGATACTTTAATAAGAAAACTTAATACTATACTACGACAATTATTTTATATCAGAAATTTTGTAAATATTGCAATTCTAAAACTAATTTATGATGCATGGGTTAAATCTCATTTAACATATAGATTACTTTCTTGGGGTGGAGTATATCTCAGCAATATTAAACCATTAATTAAAACTCAAAATAGAATAATTAGATGCATTTTATGGAAAAGAAGATATGATAGTGTTAGACACTTTTATGGTGAATTGCATATATTACCTTTAAGAAAATTATACATATACAATATCATTATAAATCTTAAAAAGCACTGGATTGAAAGTGATATTAGACATATAAATTATAATAAGAATAGCTCAACACGTTAATCTTACTTTACCTCTTCCTAAAAAAACCATTATACAAAAACATTATATATATTTAGCACCAAAAATATTTAATAATTTACCTGGAAATCCTAAAGAAGAAACAAACTTTAACTCTTTTAAAAATAACTTAAAAATCTGGATTTTTGAATATGATGATACCGAAACACTTCTTTAAAAATTTGTTAATAATCGTTATTTTGGTAGCTATAAATTTTGTTTTTGAATTTATGTCTTCATTATTTTGAATATAGAATGGAAAATGATATCACATCTACAAATTTTGTATTAAATTGTTGCCTTTTTCATAATGTTTTACCATATTGTGCAAACCCACATGCGAATTATTTGAACTCTTGTGGTTATTTTCAATGTTCCTATTGTTAAATGCATAATTTTTGAAAATATATTGTGCAAAATTCTTTATATGAAATGTAATTTGTCTATACAATGGGAATAAAGGTCTATGTCTATGTCTTTATTAATGTAGTATAGTACTATGTGGTACTCATATGCTAGTTGTTACCAACAATTCATTCCGATCGTTAGGAGTTTGTTCAAACTGATAGAATATATCATATGGGCTTATATTATTATTCCTTCGTTTAATGTAATAGATGCAATAGTAACCGCATTTTACAGAGTAATTTGCTTGAATTTGCGAAGAGTTATACACTATCGGTTTTGAAGATGAAAATAAATAGTGTTTTATTTCTTCTGGTGGCGATAAACCGAATGGATCAAAGTACTCGATGTAAGGTAACTTCACATCATTGAAATAAGCTATCCAATGAGTTCCTGAACCACGGGAAACGTCAAAGTTCACTATACCATTTCGTTCTTGAATATTTTTGTTGGCAAAGAATCGATGGAGTATACACCACGGAATTCTTTTTCGTTTTACATTATTTTTTCGATATCAAAGTTACTTAATGGCTCTTTTTTGTTTTAAATCTCTGAGCAATTTGTTTTCCTGGAATGTATAAACCTTTTCCCTTTCTTTTATTTTTAGATAAACCAGCTGCGCTTTGTTTTCCGGGAATGTTGTTTCCGGAAGTTTCCGGAATTTGATTCCGGGTGTTGCACAACTTTTTGTGCAAGTTTAGTACCAGCATACCTGCAGCTCCAACTGCAGCTGCTTTTCCCAATGCTACGAGTGCAGGTATTAAGAGCGGCAGAAATCCACCTAGCTGTGTTTTACTGAATCGAAGTCGAACTGGCGTTTTTCATTTTTGCAGTTTAATGATTTGTCTCTTTGTCAGTTTCAAAATATTGTTACCTTTCTACTATGGATCAATGCTTAAAGTTATAGGATTCTTATTTACAAATGCACTCTTCAATTTTTGCTTTTGCCCAGGCGTTAAACTGGTTAGATAATTGTGATACATTATACTTTATTTTATAAGTATCACGTACTTATATTTTATATATAAGAATTAAGTATGTATTGTGTAAAGTGTAAAACGAAAACTTTAACGGATAACGTTGAATATGTCACATCAAAGAATAAAAGAGTGATGTGAGAGGTAGAGATTTCTCCTATTTTACCAATTTTTACACCCCAACAGCCCAATAATTCAATGAAGTGTTTATAACTGCAACATTTTCACAACAGAACCCACTCATGTCCTATTTTTCACACAAAATTTCTTTCCGAACACAACGTCAACGCTCATCTCCCCCAAAAGTATCCCATAGGTTAACATGGGATCCCCTATACTTTAACATTGGCCCAGAAATCTCATTTACTCTGCTACTACTGTTAAACATTATATGAAATAAAAATGCTTCTACTACTACATAATTTTTTTTCAATGTAATGAAGTTTGCAGTTGATAGACTTTCGTATAAACGACACTGCATTGTTCCTCCATAATAACATAAATTTGAGCACTGATGGCGTTTTTTAAATTTTATTTTCTTCAACTTCATTATCTTGTGGAAAACAGTACAAAATATGAAAGGTATGATGAAATGTAGCATGATTCCTGAAAATAAGTGCATAACTCCTTCCTGCAGTGGGTGGGGGTTGGCTCAGTCAGTAGCATGTAAGGTTTGTTAGTTATAGTTCCCAGGTTCGAGTTCTACCTGCGCCAGCGTTGAGATTTATCTCCGCTAAGCCCCCCACCCTGCCCTCGGTGAGATAGGAGACACCGATGGACTTGGAAATGCCGTCGACTGGGACATTAGGCCGTGGTCCCATGTGCAGGAGTGTCTTACGCTCTAAAGAACAGTCTTCACGGCCTTGACGGGAGTTTCCTTCTATCTCCTGATAGCTGTGCAGTGGGCTCTCAACCCTCTTTGAGTCCTTGGGTCCTTGTGACCTGGTCATTTAGCCCATGTTGTATAAAAAAGCGCCTCTGAAAAGTGAAATAACCCAACCTTTCTGCATCTAAAGTTTACAGGCAGATCTGAAGCAAGGAATATTCTTCTCTACTTTACAGTAAGAAGTTTTATTTGCCATAAAAGTGAAAATGAGAAAGAGGACTGATAATGGAAACAAGAAACTGCGAATATTACTTGAAAATGTATCAGTAATTGGTCTTTGTACTTAAGACATTAAAGAATATCAGATCAATCAATATAATTTTATAAACAAGTGCCCCGCATTTGCTTTCCACAACTTTACGACCGGATAGGCGCATAAATGAAAATAGGCTATTAGAATTAGCATTATTAATGCATCCATCAAGATGTAGCCATAAAGTTAGGAAAGGTATTCGACCTCTTGGTTAATTCTGAAACGTTGCTTGGGATTTTGTAAATTATTTTCTGTAAAATATTCTTTTTATTGAGGAGCTGAATTCCCTTTGATGTTATATGCTTTTTATCTTATTTTACGATGTATTTCATGCTTATGTTTTGTCTTTTGTGAATACGTAATATGAATATACTTTAAGTGCAAGTCATAAATCATATCTACATAGAGTACAGTAGGCTTTAGCCATTTAAACGTGCCGTTAAAGAGTTGATCATTTAATTTTTTTGCTTTGACGATAAACCGGGGTCATATTCATCCATGGAAATATACTTTCCAATATATTTCGCAAACCAAATTAAGTGTTGATATTTTTTGCATAATTGCAAACACTAAAGCTGAAATAATTCAGCAGTGATTGAATCTAAAGTACAGAGAAAACTATTTAGTACGGAACTGAAATCATTACGGAAATTAAAACTCAAAATTAATCAGACAAAGTAAACAATGTCAATGGCGTAACTAAGGAGCGGAAGTACAGGTTTATACTCCCCCTCCTTGACAGCTCGTATACGATGTGATAGCTTCAATACGATTCTATGGCAGTCCCCGAAAATCAAAGACTCAAGCATGACAAAACTCTTAATATCAGACTCAAACTAGTCAACTCCCCTTCTCCCAATTAGAACAATTCACCCCTGCTCTGTGTCGTAACCATTCCTTGTCTCCTGAAATACTCCCTTCCTTTTGAAAATTCTAAAAAATCATAATAGAGAAGAAAAAAAAAATTAACCTATATATATATATTTGTGCACATTTTGTGCAACTTTCTTTAATAGACCACTAAACGGAGGAGAAAAGTATGTATATCTCTGTGGGTTCAATGCAATTATAGTTCAATGCAGGGATGTAAGCATGACAGAGACGTTGCTACAACACATGGATATGATTAGTGACAAGACCCAGATTTTCCACCAGAATGCACTACATCTATCGGGATAATGCCACGTTTTACCACTATCCACCGTCGCGGCTGAACAATACTATAGAAGTAAAGTCCAGCCTTTGGCAAAACCTAACTATAATCTTCGTCCTGGGTCGCCACAAACAAGGTTGTTCCACTTCCCACAAAATGTTTCAAAACTAGTTGCAAATTACTTTCTTTTAACTACAGACTTAACAAAAAAGATTTCACTGAAAGACATTGAGAAGCAGTATGGCACCCTAAAATATTTTTTAAATATTCGAAAAGTAGTATGTTGTGTAACAGATATTCTATTAAACATGGTACAACTAATAAAATCATTAAAAGTATCTTGAAAATTAAATAATAAATATAGCTTCCAGCAGCTGCATGCCACAGAGGTCTGACAATTAATACGCCAAAAAGAAGGTCTGGAGGAAGTCGAGTCCTCAGCAGAAAAACAACATAATCATCCAATCTTTATCAAGGACTCGAACCTAGATCCCTTTGATCAGCAGCGAAGCATGCTAACCACTCCGCCTCGGAACAACTTGATTGATAAACGTATCATGGAATTAAAAGTAAAATATGGTAAACAGCCAAAACTTGCTCATATTAATAAATATTTAAAATTGTGCTTCCAAAACATTTTCTAAAATATAAGATGATAAGCTAAATAACAAAACACAGTAAAAATATTTTATTGGCATTTTTTTAATCATTTTTCATAAGAAATTAGTACTCGTATACATAAAAAATCATCATAGGAAATTTTCTTTTAGCATATGTTTGGACCAAACGTTTGTCAGCTGAGTTCGAGGTTTGTCTCTGTTATGTGCATAAACATCCACATTATCGACGCCATCTTGTGCTTATTTATTATAATTTCAATTGATATCAATATAACCAATTTAAGTTGCCTAACACACATTTCAGTAAATTATTTATTCCTAAAGAGTTTTCAATGTCTACTTGCTTAGTTCTAGTAATCTGAAAGTAGATATTAATATTTTTGCATTCTTATCACGAAACTTATAAAAAGTTGGATTGGCAAGGTGCATCCTCTGAGTTGCACTTTTGTGCATACAATGGACTAAATGGGCAGGTCGAAAGGACCCTAAAGGCTCAGAGAAGTCTGGGGAAAATCTGGGGAAGTTCTATTAGGAGATAGATATAGTCTTCCGTCAAGGTCATCTAGTGTGTTCTCTAATGTGCACAGGGTATAGCTGTACTTCACACGGATTCACAGCTTAAGGTTCAATCCGACGGAAATCTTTCCAAGCCAATTGGTGTCCTCTTTCTCTCCGGGGTCGGGGTTACGTTAATGGAGAAAAATGTCGATGCTGGTTGAGTTGGGAGTCGAACCTGGGATCTACGTAGTACGAGCTTATTAGTCCACCGAACTAGCTAACTCGCCCCTTTGTAAGAAGTATCATAATTATATACATCTTAGCACGAAAAAAATATTAAAATATTAAAACTAGATAGGAAGTTAAATTAGAAAGAAAGATTAGCTATTTATTTACTGTGGAGGATTAATAATTTCATCGAAGATATACATATACATTAAATAGACCGCCAAATGAATTATATCACGTACATTGCGTAATTCTCTCAGAGCGTAAAGGAGCCTTAAAACCACTAATAGGAAAACTTTTAGTTCTTGGTTAAAAATATATTTTATCATTAAAATTCTTCAAAATATTCAATCAGACACTATTTATTTGTACGTTTAAAAAAGGAATCTTCCCATTTCAGCTTGCCATTAGCAGCGATCTGCATTGGTGGCTGTCTGTTTACTTGTCTCGTGTTGACCTTTGTGTTGACCTGATAACCTCTTTCTTTGACAGCCAGCTTCCCATCATTTAGAGATAAATACACGGTAACATACGATCATCTCTTCATGCGGCAAGCAATTAAATCTATTTAAATAAAAAAAAAGTACATCACCCTTCAGGAGAGAAACACAAACTGATTTTTCTTCCAGCTGAGAGCGTTTAAATACTCAACCGAACTCAAACTTAAAGCTAAAACTGAATAAATTTCTTATCATGGAAGAAATATTCAGCTTTGGTTTTGATTAGCAAATGAAACTTTTGGTAATAAATTTTATCTACGATCTTTTCAAAAAGGGAAATATTTCTTCTTCTATGATAAGAAAAATATTCAGGCAAAATTGTATTTCTTTATTTTTAGATAAAAGTTTTATTTCTTAATCAAAACCATTTCTTCTATGATAAGAAATTTATTCAGTTTTGGTTTTAAGTTTGGGTTCGGTTGAGTATTTAAACGTTCTCAGCTGGAAGAAAAATCAGTTTGTGTTTCTCTCATGAAAGGTAAGATTTCTCTCCTGTAAGGTAAGTATGTTTGTTACACAGTTGTGATAGATATTAATTGTAAAGCGAAAAGATACCGACTTTTTTTATCTGCGAACTTTTGGAAAAGGGAATATTTATTCTTCTATGATAAAAGCGAAATATTCGGACAAAAAGAAGAGAGCAGGGTAAGTACGTTTTTATTTAGAAAGATTTAATTGCAAAGCTGAAACGGAAAGATAAAATTTTTAGCTTTGGTTTTCGTTAGCAATTAGAAGTTTGATTTTTTATCCACAATCTGATTGAGATATATATTGTAAAAAGTTCTTCTATGATAAGAAATTTATTCAGTTTTGGTTTTAAGTTTCTGTTCTGTTGAGTATTTAAACGCTCTCAGCTAGAAGAAAAATCAGTTGGTGTTTCTCTCCTGAAAGATAAGATTTCTCTCCTGAAAGGTAAATATATTTTATGATAGATTTTAATTGTAAAACGAGAAAGATAAAATATTCAGCTTTACTTTTCATTAACAAATAAAAATTTGACTTTTTATCCACGATCTGATTGAGATATATATTGTAAAATATTTTTCTGTGATAAAAAATAAATTATTCAGTTTTGGTTTTAAGTTTCCGTTTGATAACAGAATTATTACTTGGACTTTGGTTTCAGATAAAAGTTTCGGTTTGATAGCAAAAATTATTACTTGGACTTTGTTAGATAAATGTTTTAATATTATTGTTTGATAAAAAATTTATTCAGTTTTGGTTTCGGATAAAAGTTTCGGTTTTATAGCAAAATTTTTACTTGAACTTTGGTTAGATAAAAGTTTGAATATTCTTATTTGATAGCAAAATTATTACTTGGACTTCGGTTAGATAAAGGTTTTAATATTCTTCTATGATAAGAAATTTATTCAATTTGATTTTAGAAATTTTTTTAATATTCTACTATGTTAAATTATCATACACTTCACAAAGTTTCGGTTTAATAACAGAATTATTACTTTGGACTTGGATTAGATAAAAGTTTTAATATTATGTTTAATAGCAAAATTATTACTTGAACGTTGCTTAGATAAAAGTTTTAATATTCTTGTAGGAAAATAATTATTCAGTTTTGATTAAAAGTTTTAATATTTTTCTATGACAAGAAATTTATTCACTTTTGGATAAAACTTTTACTAATCTTCTTTGATAACAGAATTAATATTTTGGACTTTGCTTAGACAAAAGTTTTGATTCTGCTGTATCCAGTGAAATGTATGATAACTTAACAAAACACATAATTTTTATCTCATATACAAACACCTCATTTCAACCTAATTCATTTAAACTAATTCACAAATTAGTTTAAACCTCATCTTTAAAAAAAAAACTTAAATTAGTTTTTCACACGCTAAAAAACACCCCCGTGTTTTATAATTTTCACACATATTTTCACAAAAAAAACAAGAAACATACTTTTTTACCTCATCCTTCATAACTTTTCCCATAGATTTTCATATAATTCTCGAGACCCTTTTACTGTGCCAGAACTCTCATTTATGCTACTACTGACCAAATTTTGAGCCATATGGAGTGTATGAAATTTTCTTTTATCATGTATTATGGCTGAGGTATTCTTTTCTCAGAGAGGTCTACGCTTATAATGGCTGGGTTGGGTTGTTTTACCTCTGAGCAGCACTTTTTTGCACACCATGGGCTAAATGGCCAGGTCACATGGACCCCAAAGGCTCAGAGAAGGTTGAGGGAGAGGACCCACTGGAGCAGCTGTTGAGAGACAGATGGTAACCTCCTGTCAAGGCCATCCAGCGTTTCCTAGGTATGATATAAAGGAGGTGCTCTCACATACATATATTATTTTCCACATCATCACCAGATATTTTGTGACACTTGTCTTAATGGTCGATCAACATATCGAAGCCGTGCTGATAGAAGGATTTCTCCTTCTGCTGCAGTCACTTTGTGACTTCCTCTTTGACAGTGCCATCAGACAGAAAGTGTCGTCTCTGGAGATGTTTCTCAACTTACCAAAGAAGTGATAAATCAACGGTTACAGGTCTGGACTATATGGTGAGTGGTGAAGAGTTGAGAAGTACGCATGGAGCATTAACGTGCAATAGGAGCACTGCCATTCCAGAAGTAGTGACAGCAATCTGTGACTAACAGCATCAGAGAGTAACAGTGATGACTGCTGCCATTTAGTGACACAATTTGGTACTTACATGAGGTGGTGGCAGAGCCCTGTTTGTTTGTTAGTTTGGAAGGTTCAAGTTGGGAATTTTACTTTTCTGGCTTACCCTGATACAAAAAAAAAGTCATTAAATAGTATTATAAATAATGACTTTTATAGATCAAACTTAGGTTTATTATGTTACATGACACTTGTTTTCAGAAACCCATAGAATATCATCTACCTTTATGCCACCATCGATCATACACGATCTGGCGTTCCTTGTTGTACGACAATTGCCATACAGCGAATTTTCGGTTGTACAGACTGATTCAAAATTCTATAAACCCGAAATGTAAATGGTTCTTATTTCGCGCTAACTAAACGGAATTAAATGCCGATTCTGATGTTGGTAACCTTGCAGTCACTGACATATGCAACACTGTTTAATTTAGTTCTCACGCTGACAGTTCTTTGTTTGTGATGTTTATTAAACTAGTTGCCCATAATGAAATTTTCCCAGGCCGAACGTGTATACATAGTAAAACGTTATTTAACAACCACATCATTTTTAACTGTTCAAGCTGACTTCAATGAACAGAGTCCTGATTCTCCGATAACCAAAAGTCTACAATATCACATTTAATTGCACGATTCCGCGAGACTGGAAGCGTACATGACAAGGAAATATTGGTCGGAGTTAGATAGAGAATTACTGATAACCCTGGAGTGATTGTCACTTCTTCTGGCGCCTCGATGTTTTTCGAATATTGTAAATATTTTCGTAAAGCGGTCAGATATGCCTCTGCTTTCTGATCGGGATTTCCAGGAGATTTGAAAATACGTTGCATGTCGCTATCTAGATCATCAGTTTTCGCTTTTAGGTGGCGCTTTTTTTTAGGAGACTCATCGTTGGTATAAATTAGCTAACAGGGGAACCACACTTGAGAGAAGAGGAAGCAGAAATCCGGCTCCTTTCTGACGTATGTATGCACGTTTAGATTTCACGCTAATGTTTTTTGCAGCTAGTTTTCGTATAATGCACTTGTGTTTGGACAATTGTTTCAGTACATTTGAAGAAACTGGTAGATTGGCTCTCAATAAATTGAAACAAATTTCGCACAAAGCGAGTAGCTCACTGTCACTTGCGGTTTTCAACAGCACCGAACGTTTCTTTGGGGGTGCGTTCAACAGATAACGTAAAAACGGTTCCTTTGTTTTAATTCTCATTCCTCATGTAAATAATTTCAGGAGATTCAGAAGGAAGTATTCTTTTTCTAAGACGCTGCTCATCTGGTGTTTTCACTCCACAGTCCAGAAGTAAATAGCCATGAGGTCTCTGTGTAGCTAGCTTAAATGTATCCAATAATAATTTCGTCTCTCCGGGAAACATTTGTCTTGCTAAATAACTAATCTGAGAAACGTCTCTGAGGTTTTTGAATAAAACTAAATAATGCGAGTTGAGACTGATATTCCTTGCGCATTTACTTTGAAAAAATAAATTCTGAGTGATGAGGACGACCGTGGCATTAAGATGATGAGACCCCTTTGTGAATAAATCAGATACCCTTGTATCATCTGCAGCTTGAACAAACATATCATCCACTACGAGTAAAGTATGCTGCTTTGCATTCAACTGTAAGTCGGGGAAGTCTTCCACGAATTCTACTTTTCGTTTGAAGGATTCGAACGCAGGCTGCCACAAAGAATAACAGTAAATGATTCTGTCGGGATTCGGAGAGAACACTTTATCTGCATGGCGAATGAGACCCAAAACAAAAGTGGTTTTCCCACACTGGCTGGGACCGCTAACAAGAATTGTACTTGGCGATTGCATAGTGGGAAAAGACTGGCTAATAATCAAGCATGCCGTTAAATAGCGTTATCAAGAGCACATTAAATCCCAGGTGGCAAGAAAAACGTTCCTTCAGGAACCGCTTCAAGGACACGCCTCTCGTTTGTAGAAAGAGTAAATAGAGACAGTGTACCTCACATGTGATGGAAACTGGCGACTGTAGTGGTAATGTTGGGTACAATATCCGATTCATCTCTATCTTCCTATAATATTCTTCGATGCTAGGCTCCATGCCTAGGGGGTCAAAATGTTCGATTGTTCTCTTGTTCACGTAGACAGCTATCCAGTGTTGTCCAGTAGAGGTCGAAACATCAGTGTTAAAGATAAAAAGACACGGCTTCTTCCTAATGTCTGGCAGCTGGTCTCTAGCAAACACTCCTAGAAACAAAGGACGAATAAAGGGGTCATTTCGTAGAACGTGAGAGAGTTGAAGGGTATCCATCACGCAGAGAAATCAAATAAAATTTTACGATGTTGGTCTATCTCCAAAAGGTTCTCGAATTCCACATATAAAATCCCGCTCACTGCTTCGATTAAAGGGGTACCAAATTTGATCTCTGTTCTACAATTTGCACTCTTCACTAGATTACAGTAATCTTCACATTGTTTACCATCTGCAGACAGTTCGAACCCGTACAATGTGTACCCTTTCGCATAAGCTAAGCGGCCAAATTGTAACCCTTTTTTGTCTTTCCAGACGTCTAGTGATTCCAATAACTATTGATAAGAGCATATATATTGATGATTTGGATATTCAGGGGTGAGCGGTTGAGACAGGAATTGCTCCATGTCAGCATGCAGAGGTATATAATTTAGATTGTAATGCTTGAAGTTGAATGGATTTCTTGCAAAATCCCCGTTCGTGGCAGCTGAGTCGACGATCCCTGCAATGACTCTTATGGGCATCTGAGAGCTGAATAAATTATCTCTCGTGCACGAATTAATTCCAGGGCTGAGAATGAATGATCTGATTTCCACACATCTTAAAGGATATTTGGCCAAGGTTGTGTTTAGTATCTGAGCCTGAGCGAGTAGCGTTGGACTGCTGACTTTGATTTTCCTTACATAGAAAGCGGCTTCTTCAAATTTCACTTTGTAGGAAGGGCAAATCATGAGACAGAATTCCAATTTTGACCTCGTCATCCTCAATCGAAGGTCTACGTGATTCAGTAAATATCTGTCTTGTAGAAATAAATCCGCATGTACCCATCCGACTAATTCGATGCTATATGAAACTGATAAAGTTTTCCTCGTTTTCCAACCGAGATTAGCATCCCCACATTCTTCCATTTTGCTTGCAGCATCCAGATGCCATAGCCCACACATGAAATGGCTTTTTACTGCGTTGCCTCCATAACTGAGTAAAGTTTCCAGATAACTTCTCTTCTTTCCAGATAACTTCCATTCACTAATTGTTCGTTCAGGTACACATCCACTTGACTAAACAAGCCGTGTAAAAAATTGTTCGATGGAGCAACAGCTTCTGCACCTGTTATTGCCCTTCCTGCAGCGTCTGTTATTCTTAAGTTACATCGGGATAAATCGATATATTCGTCACCCCCAACGACGTTAAATTCCAACGGGGCATTTCTTTCTAACGAAGCAAGGGGCTGGTAAGCAACATAAGTAGCTCTTTCAGTCTGTGAGTTGGTCGGAGGTATAGCAAACGGGTCGAGTTCCGATAGAGCGCAATCGCCAGACGAACCGTGGATTCTTTCGCTCATTTTGCAAATACGTCCTCTCTACAGTGTCTCTTTGACAATCTGACAAATTTATTTTGTTTCTTACGCTTTATACCTCTCCCACGCAGGTTTTTCCCAGCTTCTTCTAGCAAATTAGCCGCACCGTCCTTCAAATTCGATTTGAACGCTTCTTTTGGGTCGCGACCTGATGCAACTTCCAAAGCGAATTAAATCCCTGATCTAGCTGCTTGCTTTCCTAGAGAAAACGCAATGGGCCTCGGAATCGGGGATACGAAACGTCCGATACTTCTAAATAAAGATTCGAGCCCTCCTCTTCTTTGATAACGGGGACCCCTGAACACCCCTGCGCCTGTCTGAGCTCTATAGTACGTCAGGTAGGTGGAGGGGCTAGGCTCTGTGTACTTGATTTGCAAGACGAAAGTGCAGCTTGACTAAAACTTTACCGTACTTAAAAGATAACGGTTCCCCAGTATCTGTACGCAGAAGTATTCTCACACTGTCGAACACGTTCCTGCCAGAAAGTATTAATCAGCACTCGTAAAAGTTTTCGCTATAGCCTCGTTGTTGGGAGTTCTTGTAGAGGGGTTAACCACATGTAACTGCTCTGCATAAGTGTCGCCTAATAAATGAGGCGCTACCAGGTCGGAGTACACATAAATACCAGATATACCCGCGTTAATATCAATGGCATACTTGGACACGGAAATGTTATACAAATATTCGAATTTGTCAAAACCTAATAATTCTCCCAACCCTTTGGAAGAGGCGGGAACATGAGGTAAAACTAGCACTATTGGTGATTTGTGTATGATTATTAGCCAGTTTCTTGAGACCATAATGTTTTCTATCTTCGGAAGGCATAGTTTGTAGTATAGCAGAGAAAATAGCTTCTACATTTGCGTAACGCCCGTGGGGTATCTGGTTCTCGCTTCCCCTTATCACAGGATGGGAAGTAAGTAAAAATAAAATGATGAATCGGAGGTGAAGAAATCGCCGTCATCCTTTCTGACCTTGATAGTGAAGTTGGCGTAGTAAGGAGTTTCCATGTACGACTCGTCGATATTGAAGAATGTGTTGAAACTCTCTGCCTCTTTCATAAAACACAAACCGTAATTAGGAGCTCCAATCTGGAGCAACCATAAATCATCTCTTTTCATCACTTTAATATCTATATCTGTATGAATTTGATGTTGAATATTTTTTACAATCCCCGCTCTCTTCATAAACTTTCCAAAGTATTGCGAACTTAGCGAGATCTTAATGGCATCTTTAGGAAAGGAGGGGAACCATCTGAAATGTGTGGAGAAGGAGCTGTTCGAATCGTCGGTATTATACCAACTCGTAGGAATGTGGATCTCGGATAGCGCTACCTCCCATTCGCCATTCAGCTCGATTAGCTGTGCCAGTCTCGTAGTATAATCGCTCTGAGTGTTAGAAGGGTAAGCGTCAATGCTGGCGGAGAAAGGGAAAGTTGAGTAGAAAGCCATTTTCTAGGTATCCAGCTGGGAGTAGGATAATCTCTCCACTTCACTAAGACGCCTTTCTTCCGGTCCCGGTCCAAGATTTTTTCCACTGCGTAGAGTTCAGGAGGATTTATTTTCTGAAGTTCTCGACTATAGAAAGTTCGATGTATCTTGTTACCATCTCTATATGTCGCTTCGTAAATGGGAGGTGTTCTAGGTACTATTCTTTTCACTCGCAATATCTCTCGAGTCCACTGTTGCGACACACCTTTCTCGAATGGAAGCTTTAAACTGCTGAATCTCACGTAATCTCCCTCTTTAAAACGGACAGGTTCTGCCAGCTTCGGTGCACCGTATAATCTCTCCCACATGATACTCTCATTAAAGAGATCCACGTCCTTGGGTGCAAATCCGTAAGCTCGATGTTTGGAAGCATTATAACCCTTCACTATGGAATACAGAACGTGTAAGAATCTAAAATTTTTATGTTTGGTGAAATAACGCCATAATTTTTCTCTCAGGGTTCGATTCAGCCTTTCTACCAACGCAGCTTTCTTATCACTATAAGACACGAAGAAGTGAATGTTTTTTTTTTTCTTTTAGCAATTTTTGAAAAACACGGTTTGTTAATTCTGTCCCCTGATCGGTGTTTAGAATCATGGGTTCACTACCCTGTGCTAGAATCTTTTCAAATGCTTCTTTCACAGCCTGTTTTCGTTTTACAGGCACAGCCCTATGCATAGCGAGATAAAATATCGATGACGACTAATATGTATCCATAGCCATTATTAATTCATCCAATATTTTTCACGAACATTAAATCCGCCTGCCATTGTTGATCCAGACCTGCCACGTACGTTTGGTTCCTTCTGAATTTGCTCGTTGCCGGTCTGTGGAGAGTGTACGTCTCTTGACCCGCTAACCATTCTCTGACTGTCTTTGGATCCTGTCCAGTACTCTGGGATAATCGAGTCACCCCTCCATAGCTGGCAGGGTTCTTGGGATCGTAATAAGCTTTTTCCAATGCGGCGTTGATTGACCAACAGTAGCTTTCCCTCTTTAATCCAGACCTCTGTAGGAAGGGGGTCAGGTACGTCTATAGATGTGTGGTCTGCAGCCTCTTCACACAACTCTCTCGATGTGTAAATGACCGGATGGTCATAGCACATCGCTTTTGTTCCCACCTCCACCAGACAGTATCGGTAACTCGGAAATTTCCTCCCAAATGCCTAGAATCTCCACAACGTGTGGCTAAAAAAACTGGAGATAACGTAACCCCACAAATCACAGCGACCCCTATCAGCGTACAGAGAACAGCTGTTGCTTTTGCTGTCTTCACATTATTCATAACGTAAATGAGTACACAACACAGTGATTGTTAGGTAATATCGGACATTTATTTACAAAAGCAATTGTCGGTAGTATACAGGTTGTCTTTCGCTCTCTTTAACACGTCACCAAAGGACAGAGAGGAAAGAAAGGCGACGTCTACATAACAGAGGAGGCCTCGAGCCCACGCCATGTCAGCAAATGCATTAGCAATAGCGTCAATGTCCAATGAGCGCACTGCATCGTTCAAATAAGTATTCAAACAATGTTCTTTATCCTCGTGCTCTATAAGTCTAATACCGGGTAGCAAGGCTTGAATTAGATCATGCACCACAATGTCCGTCAATAACTGTATCAAATGTCCTTGACCCTCTGCCGGGGGAGTCAAAAGAAATGATAGTAGAAGGTCTCTCTGTTCGACGATGGCGTGTCGCAGGTGAAAATTAACATCGGACCTGCGATGATGATCCAGACTTTACTTCACATCGTCGCGATGGTTTTGCAGTTCCTCCCACTGGGCCAAGCCAAGATTCACAACGCAAGATGTCCAACCAGGTAGGGATTTGATTAAGTTGAGTCGTCGGCACCCATCACTATTACAGTAAGCGCACAACTGTAGGTTGCTCGTCACGAACCAAGTCTCTCTTTTGGTGGAATTAGTGACGTCGATTCTGTGCAACACCGCTAGTAATTCCTGACACTCCAGAAGGGTTAGAGCGATTCCTTCCTTTGTCAGGTAAAGAAGGTCTCCTTCACTGAAGCTGCGGTAACGACGCATCACATGCGTCGTTACCGCAGTGGACTTGGAGACGTTCACGGTAGAGTCTAGGCACGACGAAAATCTCACTTCGGAGAGGGTAGGAGTGTTCACTAGCAGGCTGCATGACGACAACTGATGTCAGTCTATAGATTTTTCAGGCATTTAAGTCCCTGTTGGGCAGCGGTGACGTCACGTTTCACCTCCCTAGGTTGTACAGTTTGCACCTCTAGTGGAGAATCCTCGTACTGGGATGGACAGGCTTCCATGTCATTTTCCGTCTAGGTTTCGGCTTGAGGGGTCGTTGGCGGATTTTATATCTTGTTTTTCAATTATATGATATTTTGTTTATTTTTATTAATACAGGTACAAATTATTATTTAGGGAATTTTTAACAAGCTTGGTCGGATCCTTAATCAATTAAACTGTTTAAAATATGTAATAACTGATATTCCTTATGCAACAAATTTTCGTTTTTACGTACAGCGCGTTATATTCGATCGGGATGAAATTTGTCATCTTTTTTCTGGAGGAAGAAAGCTGACCGTCAGCGCCCCAAAAGCCCTGCTGTCTCGAAAATGCTCTGACCCAGTCGTCTGCCCATTAAAAATCAGTCTTTGTCAAATTCACTTAAGTCCGCTGCCTTTCCCATCTGAAAAACAAGAATAAATCTGATTAACAGAGCTCAGTATCAGGTGTAATTTATACCTTATCATGACCTTCACACGGGCCGTTGTTTACTTGCAGCTGCTTCGATTTGCATAAAGATGCGCTGGTCATAATGTTTTGGCTCTTCGGTGTAGGTGACACTAATTTTAATAATGTTGAGAAGCACTGATGTTCTTGTCCAAGTAATAGATTTTTTTTCCTTTATTATAAAGAGATTTTTGAACTTTTTTAATACAGTTTGAATATAAACATGAATTGAATATTGTGCATTAATTGGATAATGTTAAAGATATTTAACCTTTTCACAGCGGCTGGGACAGCATCTGTCCTGACACATTTCCGTGCCTGCGCTGCGGCTGGAATATTCTTGGAACTCTTCATGGGAGAATAGAAATGAAGGTGTGATGCGTCGTGCTTCTGGAGGCATAGACGGAGTGAGTTACCCTGTACCGCCTGCAGTGCTGTGACGACGTAGACAATAGGCCCCGACTAAAGAGTTTGTTTCCTGTTACAATGAAAGCATTGAGAGGAGCCACAATTGAGCTTTTAAATTCAGTCTTTGAGTTTGGTTACTTGTTTGTCAATTCTGTTTAGTTTTTCCGTCTATTTTCTCCCTTTCGTTAGAGTTACTATTTTGTGCTTTATCATGCCAAAGTGTAGAGATTTCACGGAAAAACAAATTCAAGATGAATTAGGACCCCAGAAATTAAATGAAACTTTGCCGAGTTTGATTGAAGCTCAGAATTCATGGAGGCAATTGCTAAATATATACTTCTAAATTACTTAACTTAACATCATTTAATTATATACTTATGTTTGTCATACAAATGCTATTCCATTCTTATTATTTCAACACTGGAGATTTTTCTTCAATATTCTGCAAAAGCAGTGGCGATATATAAAACAAAATCTCATTTCCATGTCGTAGCAACATTAATTTTCCATCTCTCTAATGCTTTATAGATGTCAATGAAAGTGACTCTTTGCAATAAAACTCTAACTTCGGATCGGAGCCTACGTAATGGGAATGCCTGCCGATTTCGCGATGCTCCGTGTTAGTAAGCGCGCATATGAGGGCAGCACCGTTCTGCGGTAAGCTAACCTACGCTAATGGTAAGTATATAGCGATCTGGTCGAAGACGTATGGTAAAGAATCAGACAGATGGCTAATCAAGTACAATAAACTAGAATCTTTCTCAGAGATGCAAACGGGAATAATGAATCCTTAAATACTAGACAAATGCTATTGAAAATCGATATTTAAATAGATAAAATTATAATCTTAAATTTATAGTAAGATTCCCAGTATAACTCAGTTCCATATATTGTAAAAGTTTCTGCGATTCCAAAATATTATTTATTCAAAAGTGATCTCAGAAATATTTCCAATTACTCATGTCATCGTTACGTTGCCGACATATTGATGCAGCCACCTGTCTTGCAGATTCAGTTAGAAAGAGATTCGATAGAAACTGAGTTTCGTTTCTGCAAAACTTCACACAATACTTCGTCAACGTTCAGACGTTTAGGTAAAAACAGCAGAAAGTAGACAGAATAGTAAATAATCACATATGAACAAATTCGTATCAGAATCCAATTTTGAACCAAGGGTAAAGAGCGTAATAATCTATACTGCTACGAAGCAAGTAAGAAGCAAAACAGCGGATCGCCAGCGCCAAGTGGACGAAAATGCAACTAAAGCCGCACGTCTTGAAATCGGCAGGCATTCTCATTACATAGCACCGCTTTGGATATTTGTTTTCGTATAATGAAAGATATTTATGCATAAAATTGTTTTTGTTAAATATAGATTGGCCCTATTGCTCAGAGAAACCCAGATGTAGAAAAAAAAAAAAGTTTTGTGTGTGTGGGGGGGGGGGTGGCGTTTAAGATCGCGTCAGAACCCGTTCCGGTAGCTTTTCCCGTCCGGTTTAGTAGCGTTTTTAGGAGATATTTGAAAAATACGTGTAATATATACATGTCCCCCCCTCCTTTCCAATTAGTAGAATCTCAAATTTAGGAGGAGGGGGTCATGCCCTTTTTGCTCCCAAATCTAGATCCGGCCCTTGTGGCAACTAATTTATTGACAATTTATTTTTTTTTTCAAATGTTTTTTTCTATTTTTGGACTACATGAATTTTAAATCGTGTTTTACAATTATATGATGTTTATATTTATTTTTATTAATATAGGTATAAATTATTACTTAGGGAATTTTTAACAAGCTTGGTCGGATCCTTAATCAATTAAACTGTTTACAATATGTAATAACTCACATTCCTTATGCAACAAGTTTTCGTTTTTACGTACAGCGCGTTATATTCGATCCGAATGAAATTTGTCTTCTTTTTTCTGGAGGAAGAAAGCAGAGGCATAATTTGAAAGAGTCCAGGATACTCCTCCACACCAACAATTTCATTCATTTGAGCTGTTCTTCTTCACGTTATGCAATCGTTCACTTTTTCCCATTTTTTGGAGGGATTTTTTTCCAGTCGTATGATAAATAATCGGGTGGCAAACATTAACATTGCTTTAATTATGATAAGAGGAAGCTGCAAATGATTTAGGAAAATGAAAATGGCTCATACAGACACAATACCCAAAATGTATTTTAGATTATTATATGTGAATCAAAATATTAAATTTGAAATATAGTCTTGGAAAATTTCATTTTAAGAAAATGTTACTTCTGCAATTTCAGTGCCTCAGCTATCGTAGCTCTGCTGCTGCTGCAGGGAAATATTAGTTTCTTCGAATTTTGATATGTTACATTTATGTCGCAGATATTTACCATTTCCGAATAAATATTAGAGAACAAATAATTTCTTATCATTATTTTTCAAACGAAACTAAGAGATAAAAATATTTTATTTGTTTCCTGAAAGAAAAATATAAAATGCAAATCATTTGCATTAGAACACAGATAATCTTAGCATGAAAATGGCGTAATATTTATAAGGAAATTGTTCTAATGATTACAAGAAAATCTATCTGGGCATCATGAAAAAGAGACAATACAATATCTGAGAGTACAGATAATTAAGTTTATTAGTAACGATCCTTATTAGACCCAATAAAACCATACTATGCCAATTTATTTTTACACTCATATTTGCTTAGAAATAGCATTTATTGGTCAACGGCACACTCTCTTTATTAATATTTCCTTTATTATTATGCCGTCCCTTGGTCTCGTTAGCGCACTTCACTACTGATCTAAGGGACCTGCTTTCGAGCCCCGGGTAAGGCATGTATGTATGTGTCGTTTTTCTTGATCAATCAGCTGAAGTCCCGCCATCCTTTGAGACCTTCTCCTATGGCGTAAAAACTGAGACACCTGTCAGATTTCTGTGGCAAGCAGCTGCTTGAGGGGGGTATTTTTTTATTATATATCATTCATCCATTTATTTACTACAGGCTGGAAAGCCCTATGAGTGAATAGTTAGCATTGTCAGCTACTGATCAGAGGAAACGCGGGTTCGAGACCTTGGTAAGACGTGGAAGTTTCTCATCTTTTCTTTCTACCTAGGTCTCGTATACCTCACAGACCTTCTGTGGCATATTACACTAATAGACTCTCGTCTGCCTTCTGTGCCAAGTAGTTGATTGACGGATAATTGTTTATTTTACATGAAATTTAAGCGTGTGAGGTTTTTCCTTGTTTTGCTCCTCTAACTTGATGAAAGAAAATATTTAATATTGAAAAAATAATCAGAAACCTCTGCCATCAGGGTATTTTTACCTCAGCGTAATTCGGAACACAATATGAGAGTAACTTTGATAAAATTAGATAATTATGCTCATCAAGAATTTAACAATTTGGTAATTTGCCATGTACACAAGAAAGGGAAAAAATATTTAATTTTTATCCTGAGTTTCAAGTTTTGTAATAAGGGGTGCTCCCTTATTACCTCATTGGGTTAAAATGAGTCAGAGCATTGGTGTGGAAAACTGAATTCTGATGTCTCAGAACAGATAAAAGAAGTGCCTAATAAAGTCCGCCATTTTGAATTCTAACATCCGCCATCTTAGTTTCCGACGTTACCACTCAACCGAAATAATTCTAAGTTCCGAACCCGTCATTTTGAATTCTAACATCCGCCATTTTCAATTCTGACGTCATCATCCATCCGAAATAATTTCAAGTCCCGAGTTATTGAGCTCAGAATGTGATTTTCCAATGAGATATATATACTTGTATTCAAACACATGCGCAGGATTTAGTTTCCAGGGGTCTGCGAATATGAGTAAAATATTCCATTAGACGACAAGAAATTTTTTGAATGATATTCTACACGGAATAAAATTTTATACTTTCCTTTTTAACTTGTTTTTAGTGTCGGACCTATAATTTTTCGTTAAAACAAAATATGCAAACAATTGTTTTGGATTTCAAAGCAGGTGGAGAAGTTTGAGATTTCGTATAAGATAACCGAATATTCGCGGGGGATGCACACTCCCCCCTTCTTGGCTACGTCCCTGTCTATATTCATAACATTATTGTGGTTATGCTGTCTGCGTTAATACTAGCTTTTTAGAACATGTCGCTGATATTTAAATTTGTTAATTAAAAACAACCGGAATAAAAATGATGCATTGCAAAAAGAATAATAAATGTTCAGATTTTTAGACTGAGGATTTTTCTATTAAATCATACTGTACAAAGAGTGAGAAGCAGATATTTTTGTCCCATAACTAAGTTTTAGGCATATGCAATAATAAGAAATAAAATAAAGTTATTTCTAAAAATATTATTCCAAAAATAATGTATATTTTTCATTGTCATAATATTTGGTGAACATAATTCGATATACTTCATCATTCAGTTTTCCACACCAATGTTCCGACTCATGTTCTTTCACTCACTTGTTACAAAACCATGAAACTCAGATAAAAATTAAATATTTTTTTCCCTTTCTTGTGTACATGACAAATTACCAAATTGTTAAATTCTTGATGAGCATAATTATCAAATTTTATCAAAGTTGCCCTCATTTTGTGTTCTGGATTAGGCTGATGTATAAAAACACTGAAGGAGAAGTTTCTGATTAATTTTTCAATATTAAATATTTTCTTTCATAGTAGACAGGAGCAGAACACAAGGAGAAACCTCACACACTTACATTTCATATCAAATAAATAATTATCCCTCAGTCAGCTACCCTCCAAAAAATGCGGATATAAGTGAACGATTGCATATCGTGAAGAAGAACAGCTCAAATGAATGAAAGTTTTCGATAGAGTCGAGTATCGTGAACTCTGAAATTACGCCTCTGCTTTCTTCCTCCAGAGAAAAGGGGACAGTTTAATTGAATTATGGATCCGACCAAGCTTCTTAAAAATTCTCTGAGTAATAATCTGTACCTATAGTAATAAAAATAAATATAAACATCATATAATTGTAAAACACGATTCAAAATTCATTTAGTTCAAAAATAGGAAAAAAAATAAATAACTTATCAATAAATTACTTGCCCCAACGGCCAGATCTAGATTTGGGAGAAAAAAGAGCATGACCCACCCCCTCTCCCAAATTTAAAATTACACTAACTGGAAAGTAGGGTGGATATATATATATTACATGTATTTTTCAAATATATCCTAAAAAACTGCTAAAATAAACGAGATGTTAACCCCCCCCTTTAATTTTTTTCTACATCCGGGTTTCTTTGAGCAATAGGGCCAATCTCTATTAACAAGAACAATTTTATGCATAAAAATCTTTCATTATACGAAAACAAATATCCGAAGTTAGCACTTTATTGCAAAGAGTCACTTTCAATGACATCTACAAAGCATTAGAGAGATGAAAAATTAATGTTGCTAGGACATGGATATGGGATTTTTTTTATATATCCACTGCTTATGTAGAATATAGAGGAAAAATCTCCAGTGTTGGAATAAATAAGAATGGAATAGCATTTGTATTACAAACATAAGTATATAATTAAATTATGTTAAGTTAAGTAATTTAGAAGTATATATTTAGCAATTGCCTCCATGAATTCTGAGCTTCAATCAAACTCGGCAAAGTTTCATTTAATTTCTGGGGTCCTAATTCATCTTGAATTTGTTTTTCTGCGAAATCTGTACACTTTATGTGATAAATGCATGATAAAGCTCAAAATAGTAACTCTAACGAAAGGGAGAAAATATACATAACATAGGCATTCGGAAAAACTAAACAGAATTGAGAAACAAGTAACCAAACTCAAAGACTGAATTTAAAAGCTCAATTGTGGCTCCTCTCCATGCTTTCATTGTAACAGGAAACAAACTCCATCCAGTTTGTGCGGTATTTTGAATGGGATTGCATCCCGCCGAAAAAAATATAAGTTCAGTGGAAATTAAAATGTCATTATGCTGATGAAACAATAAATAACAGCTAGATTTCAAACGAGTGATTATATTTTCGTCTATTGTAGTACCGTAAATTTAGGAATTCAAGCAGACCAGAAATTTATAAAACAAGAACACTGTTAGTCATGAATTATTACATTTCAAGGGAAGCAAAAATGCTCCTCAAAGCCTCAGCAGAAAGGCAACGTATAGCAGAATGAAAACCATCAATACATTATCTGGGACTGAAATTTAAGTTCCATGAAACCCAAAGCCAAGAATGTGCACCAATCCCAGTGACAGACAGTGACACGACAGTGACAGACAGTGTGCACCAATCCCAGTGACAGACAGTGACAGTGTCACTGGGGGCACCAATCTCAGTGACAGAGTGTCACTGGGATTGTGTAAAGAAAGGAATAAATAATGGCTTGCTTTCTTTGCCATAAAATCTCGTGTAAAATAAAACTTCAGTCAACATAGACAACAAATAAAGTCAGTTGTTAAAAAATAGCAATTATTCATGAAGTAAACTCTTAATTAAATTTTTGCTTGTTGTCTTTCTGTCGATGGGATTCTATAAATTAAAATAATTAGTTACTTTGATACAAATTTATTTTGTGGAAAAGAAAGTCTTTTGACGATATGTAACTTGTTCCCGGTTTTTTGAAAAAAGGTGAAGCATTTTTCGTGACCGAAAGAAAAGTAATGAATGATGAAATAAATCAAACTTATCTGAATTAGCGGAAATAAAATAAAAAATAACGCTACCACAGTAATCATTTTTACTGCTGAATTGCATTTTAAGAGATATTTTTGTAGAAATATAACTTTCAATACCAGTACGTTTTATTAGAAAAATAAATTTTGTAAGCTAATCCCGTTTTTCCACAAGTAATTGGTCCGTAATTGAACGGCCTCTGACGTCGATGGTATCTACTAAAAATCGATTACTATTAAATGTAAAAAAAATGCATAAACGACAATGAAATTTTTAAAAGGGACGTTGTATGTGCACGCATAACTTTCCTAGATTTATTTTAAATTGCATAAATATTTGTTAACAAAACTTGAACTTTTAATAAAAAACAAACAAAAATGTGCAACACCTAAATATTACTGGGAAATTCGTAAAAACAATCGTCATCACTGTCACTAGTAAGAAGCTCATCTAGTACTGTCGAGTCAATGCCATTGTTTATTGGTACCATAATAATAAATATCGCCACCATCATCTCCATCTGATGACACCTGTTCGTCCTCACTGCCGTCAAGATTATTGGAAATACAACATTTGAGGAACCATTGTTGAATTATAGACGCATCTAACTCATTCCAAGCAGCAAGTACCCACTCGGCAACACCGGTGAGTGTCGTTGACGCATACGGCCACCAGCAGTATAGGTGTGATTACCATCGCTTAGCCATGCATTCCAATTACGAAGGATAGCATCCTTCATCGGCTTATTAACAGCAACGTCTAAAGGCGGCAGTAGACGGATCATGCGGACTGGAAAAATAGTCAGATCAGATTTCATTTTCTTCAGTTCTTTCTAGATAGAAGGCATCCGATGACATCGAAACTAGTCTAGCACCAACATCGAAAGTTGTTTTCGTAGACCACCTGGACTTGTCGCACAAACACATTTTAACCAGTCAATGGTTAGTGCTTCATTCATTCATCCTTTAGCATGGACACGGATCCGTACACCTCTTGGAAATTCTACTCTTTTTGGTAGAGACTTTCTCTTAAAAATTATGATAAGCAGCAACTTTCCTCCATCTGCAGTGCATGCTAACATAACGGTAAAGTGAGACTTCTCGTGTCCAGTTGTACGTATAGATACAGCTTTTATGCCTTTCGTGTCTACAGTCCTGTCATGGGGCATATCAAAAGTCAAGGGCTTTTGATCGGCGTTTCCAATCTGTGCAAGGTCATAGATATGTTCCTTTCCAATATGATTATGAACTTTTGGAACTCCAGAAGCTTTCTTTTTGGTCGTCTGGACGATGCTGAGCGATGGTAGTTCTACGAACTGAAAAACCATGTCGCTTCATAAAACGAACTGCCCATCCATAAGACACTTCAAATTCTGATCTGCCCCTTAAGATATATTTTAAGTTCAGAGTTTTAAGTCTATTTCAGTGCATGAAACACCGATGCCCTGTTGCCTCCTATCTACTTTTCACTCCATTAATATTTTTTCTAGGTCTGGAAAACTTGGTGATAATCCACGATGCGCATTTTTCTTACTAGAGAATACCTGCAGCGCCTATTTCTTTTTTCGCCGTAATCGGATTTTTTTTTATTATGGTACCGTCATGGAAAAATGACGACTTGCTGACCGTTTGCCGTAAAATTCTGAATATTTTACTATTAACAGCTTTTCTGCTGCAGTATAACATTTCCTCGAATTCATTTTTAGGGCTCCCCACTACTCAAAAGGACAAGAGGAGGGGACGCGGTCACGAAGCGCTGTTGCCAAGTGTACGAAATGCGTCTTGCATCAACGTCTCACAAGCTGTACATGCGACTGTTCAATATTGAAAATGGCGTATTTTTTATGCAAGTATAATACGCCCCCCCCCCCACTATTTAATGGGCTAAAATGAGTAAAAATTGCGCGTATTTTACTCGAGATTTTACGGTAGTAATATTTCATGACCCAAAAAATATTTCACCCCAAAAAATGATTTGCATTTTTTTTAAAAACGAAAAGAAATTGTACCTTTACAGACGGTCAGATATACAACAAATGAAACATTAGGTAGTTTTATTTAACTGCCTAAAATTATATTAATTGATATTAATATTCAAACCTATTTAATTATAATTATTGATATAGAAAGACATAAATATTTAAAATAACTTCCTACGTAGCAAGGAAAGGACGTCAGTAGTAAAGATATAACCTGGCCAGATTTATGCTAATGATATGCATAACCCTTTCCTCCCACGTAGGTGATTGACCTTTGCATGTATGACCTGCTTCCCTTTACAATGGCTGACCTGTTCCCAGATGCAGTTCGATGATTCCTCGTTGACCATGGGTGACTTTGTTAATGATTTTCTCCCTCACGCTGGATGACCAACTTAATGATAAGATAATTGATCAGATAAAAATCCTTTCCCATGAAAGAGTTCCTGTATAAAAATTAGGAGTCGAAGCCCTCCTTCGTTGACCTTTTTCCCTCTCCGGGCTTAATGATAGGTAATTGGTCAATCCTCTCACTATGATCTACTTGATTTCAAGTCACCCTCGAAGCTTTCTCTGATGGATGGAGTCATGAATGACAAACTCATTTCCTCACCTAATGATACCACAAGATTACCAGTATCCTCCCGTCTTGTTACAAAGATAATCATCGTTTTTAATCAACAGTTTCCGGAAGTCGTTTTATGTAAGCTGTGGCACGATCTGATAAAAATCTTCCATTACATAAACCCGCGAACGCAAAACTAACGGATGCTCTAGACGACATATATGATTCGCCTGCTCGTCTTTATTGCCCAAAAATTCATGGTCTGGCCCAAAGGCCAGACTCATGAATGAGACACTCTTTAGTTTATACGAAATTTCCCATCCTCTTAAGAACTAATGATACTGCCCTCCAGTCATGCTAGTGAAAGGTGCCACTTACAACTCATAAGACCTTAACGTCTACCTCCCAAACTCGCTTTCACGAAAACTTGATCGCGCCTCTTCGAATCAAGTTCCCACGTTTTCTAAATGATTGATAATGCTGTCACATAAATCACTCACTCGTTCTAGCTGCTAATAATAGCAGACTTCCTTCGAAATCATTGAGTGCGCTCTAACCATTGATAATAACACTGGAAACTTCCTCTCGTTATATGTTCATTGTGCAAGGATTATCAATCTGAAATTATCCGTTTACATCAAAGCTGTACCTTACTAGCGAACTGAAACTATGTATTTAATATTATAACGCTTCACTGAAATAGTTCATAATATAGCATCGTTGTCTTTGTTAGCTCATTTGCTTACTTTCCTCCAACACGAAAGGAAGTTCTTTAACCGTTTGTCACAGAGCGAACTAATTTGTTGATACGAATTGTGAAAGGCTAGCTATTGACCTCCTTAACCGGAATATCATTATTTTCGTATACATAAATCCCTAAATTCAATGTGATATACTGTGAAAATGGCTTATGAAGACCAATTGTCAGTCGATGAACGCTTAGTGTTGCTTGCTCGCGTTCAGGAAGAATTAAATTTTATTTTTCACCTCATGCTGCTACTCTGAATCTTTTGCCTTCCGAGAATGTTTGTATCACCAGAGAAGAGTCTGAAAACAATACAGCACCGCCTCCCACAGTTGTAACAACAGAGGAAAACATTGCTTTCACTAGCCAGAGTCGCTGGAAGCGCCGAAAATTGCTTGTCGCCAAGAGAGTTGTTGAATATAATTTATGTATCACCGGAGGAGAGTCTGAAAACAACACAACATCACCTCCTACACTCTTAGCAGAGAGGGAAAACATCGCTTCAAATAGTACCACTACGAGATCATTTTCCAGCAGTCTGAACCGCTGGATGCGTCGCAAAATCTTGGTATCTGACAGACTTGCCAAATACACTGGAAACGGAGTTACCATACCATCATCTCCTACAGCAAGGAAGGATGCTTCAAAGAGAAAAAATATGTCAAATGTTTCGACCATCGCCATATCGAACCCATAGAGTCCTGCAGTTCCTTCAACCTATATACTCGTTCCTACTACAACGAGGAACCCTCAAAACGTTACATCGACTGATCCACAACACGACGAGAGGTCTGATATACCATCATATGTTCTTCTTTCATCTTCAAAATTTCATTCAAAAAAGTATAATGCTGAATTCACATCGCATACTATCCGACTAAAAATTTTAAATTTATAAACCCTTGAAACTTTTAATCAAAATTAACTGAGATTCACCAAAATATTATAAACGACTTAATGCCATCAAACGATTTTTTGCATGTTAGACTCTGTGTTTGAACGAAAGCTATACAAAATGCCATTAACCTTCCACTCGTTAGAAGAGAAGGTATTACTGCTGACAAGTTAATGCAAACCATTGGAAAAGTTTTAAAATCTAATCAAGCGATTGGACTGAGGAAAATATTTATATGGATTTCGCAGCAATCAACCTCGATCGACACATGGTGGAGCAATAACCCCAGGACCATGCAGAAGGCCTTTACCTGACCTGAGTGCTAAAACAAATATAAAAATTCTATCATTACTATTCGTAACGATGACCAATTATGTTTAGCAAGAAGTATTGTAATATCAAGAGCGAATTCGCTTAAAAGACAATTAAAACTTGACCTTAAAACATACAAAAGTATATGCAATCCACAATCTCCATTAAAAAAGTCTCAGGCTGAAGAATTGCATACAAATGCAAACGTATCACAAGGGCTATGTGGCATACCTGAACGAATTGTATTCCAACGATATCTCTATCGAGAATATCGCATTATTGTGTTTTCAGCATTGGATGACTTTCAAATCATCTTTTCTGGAAAAGAAGAAGCTCCACACACTCTATATTTGCTTTTTCATAACAATCATTATGATGTTATCACATCTCCTGCCGGCTATGTTAGAGGTTACAAATTTTGTAACACATGTTTAAAACCGATCTATCATCCTCCTCTTTTTTGTTTCGATATGTGTCGGGTGTGCAACACTAAATCCTGCAGTAAACGTCGATCAAATATTTTTTGTGATTTATGCAGAAAGTACTGCAGAGGATCTTCCTGTTTTAGCGCTCACCTACTGTCAGGAGCTTGCTCATCATCACATAGATGTTTACAATGTTAAGATGTTTACCCTACCAACAAGCCCCATGTGTGTACGAAAACTGAACTAGGATGTGTGAAAATCATTAACGAAGAAGATGTATGTCTACATCGCATGTACTTCGATCTAGAGACTGTTGAGTTGTCTAATGGACTTTTAATTCCTGTACTCTGTATAGTAACTTATCAAAATTCAGATGGTCAGTGGGAATATGAGAAGTTTGATACAGTACCACATTTCATGGAATGGTTATTTTCAGAAAAAAATGGTAAGCTAAAATTTAAAAATGTTACTTTGCTAGCACATAATTCTGGAGCATTCGATTCGTACCCTATCTTAAATTTTCTTTATTCAAAGTATTTAAAACCTGAAATCGTATTTAATGGTAACAAAATTTTGTTGCTAAATTTGCCAGGTCTGAAAATTAGATCTATTGATTCCCTTAACTTCATTCCTACAGCACTTAGGAATTTTCCTAAAACTTTTGGTATTACTGAGGTTAAAAAAGGATTTTTCCCTCATGCATTCTGTAAACTAGATAACCTGAATTATCAAGGAGCTATACCAGAAAAACAATATTTTCATGCGGAACATATGTCTCCTTCTGAATCCTTAGACTTCCACCAATGGTATGACAGTGTAATTAATTCTCATTGGGATTTAAAATCTGAGATGGAAGCATACCATCTCAGATGTTGTTCTGTTGTTCTGTTGTTCACGTTTTAGTTCATCATGTTGTTCTGACGTACACGTTTTAGGAGCAGGATGCGAAAATTTTAGGGATGAATTTATGCAAATGACATCAGTTGACCCTTTCACAAAAATTACTCTAGCATCAACCTGTTTAGCAGTTTATAGAAAAAAGTATATGCCAGCTGATACCATTGGACAAATGGATATTCTGCCACTGTAAGTAGACAGAGCAGAAAAGCATTAACATGGCTAGACTATGTTGCAGAGAGTGAAAATTTCACACTACAGACAGCACGCTCACCCCAAGGTGGAGCAAAAGTAGGCAATTACTATCTAGATGGATTATGCAAAGATAAAAAGATAATATTCTCATTCAATGGATGTGTCTGGCATTCTTGTGTATTTTTTTGCTATAATCCTTCTACAATTAACCCTTTTACAAAACAACCTATGGGTAAAAAGTATTTGCAAACATTGGACAGAGAACGAGTTATTAAACAGTTAATGCCAGACAATACAATGCATGTTATTTGGGAACATGAATTCGATCAATTGCATGATGTAAAGGGTTACATATTAGAAAGATTCCCAATTCAGCTGAGTTTTCAATTCCTGGGATCCTGGAAGATTCTTCTTTTTTCTTTTAACGCTATCCAATAATAGATCAACGATATGACTCTGTCCTATGGGTCTATTTTCATGAATCAGACGACCTTTATCATCCCACTTTACATATTCTGGAAGCTCTTTCAGTCGTTCACGTACCTTATGTTGAAAATATTGAGGTATCATATCGAGGATATTGTGTTCAGACAATGTCTTTTTAAATATCAATTCATCAGGCACTTCATTCTGTCGACCAAATTCCAAATATTTTCGTAAGGCTGACAAATAATTGCCAGCTTTTTTTCTGCATCCTCGCTGGATTCCAAATTTTTTTTTATTTCACTATCGAGAGACGATAGTTTCGTTTAATAGAAGCCTTTTCAACTGGTCTTACAGCAAATGTCATTTTGAAAATATACTTGTTAACAGAGGGAGAATCGCGCCTAATAGAGGGAGCAAAAATCCCGAGCCCTTTTGACGAATTAATTTCTTCTTACTTCTCACACTGATTTCTTTCGAACCTAATTTTCGTATCATGCATCTATGTTTTGATAACCGACTCAAGGTTTCAGCTTTCAAAGGTATATTATTCTTCAAAAGATTTGACAGAGTTCACAGATGGCTAATATCTCTTTCTCCGTAGCAGTTTTGAGCAAATCTGCTCTTTTCTTCACTGACACAGAGCGCAGATAATGTAAGAATGAGCCGTGATGTTTAATTCTCATCTCTTATAAATAATATTTCTGGTGCTTCGAATGGCAATATTCTTGATCGCAATCTTTCACTGTCAGATGTCGTCACTCTACAGTCGATGAACAAATAACCACGAGGATCGGAAGTCGCTAATTTATATGCATCTAGTAAAACTTTGGTTTCTCCCGGATATACCTGTCTTACTAAATAAGATAATGAACCCTTGCTCTAGGATTCTTGAAGAGTACGATATATTGTGAGTTGAGAGATATATTTCTTGAACATTTGCCTTGAAAAAATACGTTCTGAGTGATTAAAACTACTGTAACATTCAAATGATGTTAAACACATGTAACAGCTCTGTGACTCGTTGATCATTCGCGGATTCTGCTATGAGATTGTCCAGAATAAGAAGCATATGTTTTTCTGGACTAAATTGTAGAGATGCGAAACCTTTGATGAAATTCACTCTCTGTTTGAAGGGTTCAAAAGCATCTTGCCATAGAGAATAACAGTATATTATTTTAGAGGGTACAGGGTTGAACATTTTGTTTGCATGACGTATCAGGTTTAAAACAAATGTATATTTTCCACACTGTGATGGTCCAGCCAAAATAATGGCACATGAAGATTCCATCTTGCAAAAGGCTATTTAATACTCGAGAGTCTGATTAAATAGTAATATCAATGATTCGTTCAAGTCCAGATTAGATGAATAATAATCTGATAATATGCTGGATAGAGTCACACCTCTAGATACAGACAGTGAAGTCCACAGGTGTTAGCTTTAGGATCTTGTATGTAATAAGAAGAATATACAACATGTTTCATTCCATTTTCAATACAATAAGGTTTCATATCTGTAGGAGGATGACCTAGAGGGTCAAAATGATCCACGCTATGGTTATTCATGTAAACGGCGATCCAGTGTGTTCCTGAAGAAGTAGAAACATCTGTGTTGTATATAAACATACACGGTTTCTTAGCAATATGAGGTAATTGATCTCTTGCGAAAACACCTAAGAAAAAGGGAGATGTATAGGGATCCCTTTTGAGCACTCTGTTCAGCTGCAATGCATCCATCATGTGGAATAATGAAATAACACTTTTCTATCTTGGGTAATTTCAAACTCAGCAAGGAAGATTACACTCACAGCATGAGGTAAAGCGACGTCAAATTTGAACTCTAATCTACAACTTCCAGATTTTATCACATTAAAATAATCATTACACTCTTTTCCTTCTGGAGATAGCTCAAATCCATACATACCTCTTGAATAAGAAGAACATCCAAACGGAAGACCCTTATCAACTTTCCATATATCTAAACTTTCGAGAAATGTTTGATAAGACCGTAGATACTAATTGTTTCTAAAATCTGGTGTTCAAGGTTGCGAAGGGAACGAATCGGAATCCACATAGGATGTTAAAAAGTTTAAGTTGTAGGGATTTTTAGCATAATTTCCATTCAGAGCAGCCGATTCAACAAGTCTTACAATGCAGCATTTAGGTAGCTGTCCAGAAAATAAATTATCTTTAGTTATTGCAGTAATGCCTTGGGCTAATGCAAAGCTTCGCATCTCTGTTCTTCGTAACGGATATTTCGCCGAAGTATTCTGTAACATTTGAGCATGAGCAATGAGTACAGAATTGTTCACTTTGACCTTTCTAACGTAAAATGCTGCTTCTTCAATTTTCACCTTAAATTCGGTTCTGTCCACACTTGTCACGAGACAAAACTCGGGTTTTGCTCTTATCGTTCTGATTCTAAGTCAAAACGATTCAACAAATACTTGTCTTGAGTGAAGATGTCTCCGTGTATCCACGAGATTAATTCGACAGCGTTGGATCCTGCCGATGACTTTCGTGCTTGCCATCCTGGGTTGGCATTAGTATTAGTCTCAAAATGTCCTGCTGTATCCGGAAACCATAGCGCACAAGATAATTGACTCTTCGAGGCTTCTGTTCTATAATTCAAAAGAGTCTCAAAATAACTTCTGTAGGGATACAAGGTATGACTCCCAGAAACCAATCGTTCGTTTAGGTAAATATCCGTCTGACTAAAAAGACTGTGTATGAAATTATTAGAAGGGACGACCAGATCAGCATCCGTGATTGATGCTCCTGCAGCATTTGCAATTCTTACTTTCAATTGAAGACAGCATCTTGCAAGGTCTATGTATTCGTCACTTCCCACTATACTAAATTCCAGAGGAGCATTACCGTCTAAAGAGGCTAAGGGTAGGTAGGATACATAATTGCTTCTTTCTGCCTGTGAACTTGTTGGAGGTACTGAAAATAAATCTAGTTCAGACAGAGCACAATCTTGTGACACAGAATAAAATTTCTCACTCATTTTGTAAAGACGTCCTGTCCTCTACAAGTCTTCTTAGCAACTCTGACAATTTTTCCTTCGTTTTATACCGCGTCCTCTCAAAGAATGATCTGCCTCTTCTAATAAATTAGCTGCTCCTTCACGCAAGTTAGATTTTGCTGCTTCCTTTACATCACGTCGTGCTCCGACATCCGAAGCAAACTTGATACCGCTCTTAGCTGCTTGTTTGCCTAATGAGAACAGCGCTGGTCTAATTATCGGTGAAATAAACCTTCAGTACTTTTAAAAAATGGTTCGAGCCCTTCGCCACGTTGATATCTTGGTCCTCTGAAAACTCCGCCACCCACTTGCGATTTATAATACACAAGATATGTGGAAGGATTAGGTTCCGTGTATTTGACTCTCGTGTCTGCGTCTGAAATGAAGTTTCACAAGTACTTTGCCATATTTAAATGATAGTTCATCGCCACTATTTGTTCTCATGAAAATGCATACGCTTTCGAAAACATTACGGGCTAGCGGACAATAGTCTGGTCTTTCCTAAATATTTACGATGCTCTCCTCATTTCTAGTACGCAAAGAAGGATTGATCACTCTTAAGAGTTCACCATGGGCATCACCCACTAGTTGGGGTATGATGCGATCGGAATAAATGTAGAGTCCGTCTATACCTCTTTTAAATCCATAGCATAACGAGATGTGGATTCTTCAATTCACGTCTCCATATGATCGAAACCTAACATCTCTCCTAATCCAGGATGCTTTCTAGGGAACATAATGCGACCTGATCCTCTCCCCAACTCATACGCCTTCCCGTTCGGAGGTAAAAGGAATCAGAAAAAGTGTCTCACATCACTAGGTATTGCTAAACTCATTTCTTCAAAAAGATTCACAGATTATCGTATCCTCCACGTTGTATGTGTATTAGATGCATGGACGTCTCTACAATATCCACCACCTCGGTAAATTCTTCAAGTGGAGTAGTATGTAGTACATACAAACTATAGCTGTCATCAGTCACCTGTATACGAGGACCTGAGGATATTAGAGGAATAGGTATTACAGAGGTAAAGCTACCAAACAGATTATGATCTAGAAAATTATCTTGTAATCCAATTATGGTATTCATAAAAGTTTTTGACTCTCTTGGGAAACGTATCCCATAACTATTGGTGAATATCCAATAAAAATCATTAACAATAGTTTTCTCATCCTCGTATTTAAAATGGATATTTTCCCTTCCTCATACAGGTAAATTGTCTCTCAATACACGATATATATAACGACCATTATAGGCTCGTTTAGGTAAAGTTACTTTTATATCATCCAATGGAGATAATTCTCTCATGCTCGTTCTTTCTTCTTTTCTGATTGTCTGATATTTAATTGCAAAAGTATCGTTAGATGAATCTATATTATACCAACTGACACGTATGTGTACCTCTGCCAGTCCAACTTCTCATTGGCCTTGGAGTTCAACGCTCTGTGTGAGTTGTGCAGTATAATCCGATTGTCTATTATCTGGATAAATATTAACACCGGCTGTAGAAGGTAACGTCAAATAGAAAGTCATTTTTCAGGGATCCACGAAGGGGTGCTGTAATCTGCCCACTTTACCAATACTCTCTTTTTTCGGTCTTAAGACAAAAAAGTTTTCCACAGCGTAAAGTTGTGCAGCTTTAACTTTCTGTAATTCTTCGTTGTAGAAAGTCCCTTTTATCTTCCGACTGTCACTGCCGACCACGTCATATACAGGAGGATTTCTATGTATTACTCTACGTACTTGGAATATTTCTCTGGTCCACTGTTGAGATGCACCATTCTTGAACGGATGCTTGAGACTACTTAAACGTACATGATCTCCAACTTTAAAAAGCGGACTTATCTTTTTCTCTGGGGTTATGTAGAGTCGATTCCAAACAATACTTTCGTTCTGAATATTCACATCTTTAAAAGCCATTCCGTGAGCTCTATGCTTAGATGCATTATAACTTTCCATTATACGTGGTAAAACATTGATAAAGTTGAAATGTTTATGTTTTGTGAAATATCTCCATAATTTTCTCTCAACGTACGATTCAGACGTTCTGTTAAGGCAGCTTTCTTGTCCCCATAAGAAACAAAGAAATGAATGTTTTTATCCTTCAAATATTTTTGAAAGACTCGATTCGTGAATTCTGTGCCTTGATCTGTATTAAGAACCATGGGAATTCTGTCTTGGGAAATAATTTTTTCGAATGCATCTTTCATTGTTTTTTCTGTCTTGGCCTTCAATGGTATTGCCCATGCATATCGAGACAAAATGTCAACAGCTTCTAATATGTAGCTGTAACCTTCATTAAGTCGTGAGATATTTTTCACAATCATTAAATCTGCTTGCCATTGTTGATCTAGACCTGTCACAAACGTTTTGTTTTTTTCTGAATTTTGTTCTCGCTGGCTTGTGGAGAGTGTACATCTCCTCCCCCGACAACCATTCTTTGACTCTCTTTTGGGGCAGTGCAGTACTCTGGGATAATCGTGCTACTCCCCTATTACTACCAGGGTTCTCTGGTTGGTAGTAAACTTTCTCCAACTTTGAATTCATCGACTAGTAGAAGTTTTCCTTCTTTAACCCAGAGCACGAGTGATAACGAATCGGGAACGTCAATGGAAAGTCGCTCTGCTGCTTCTTCACACAACGTTCTCGATGTGTAAATGATGGGGTGCTCGTAGTAAAGATCTTTTGTCTTTGTGTTCACTAGACAAAACCGATAGCTCAGAGCCCATAACATGCTTTCGAACCCAGACGATATAAGAAACTAGGTTCTCCCACTGTTCATAAGTCAGACTAATTCCTTTCACTGTAGGTTTCAGACGTAAAAATAATCTTATAACAACGGTTTGATTGCAGACACTTAAATAAATGTTTCTTTCCAAATGTTGGGATTCGCCACAACTAGTGATTAAATAGTCTTGAGAAAACTCAATTCCTAGCCAGACAACTCCCCCTATAGTCAAACAAGCTACTATTGTACTTAGTACTAGCTTACGTGACCACATGATGTGAAATGAGAACATAAGTCATTATACAGTACGTAATATCAAACTTTAATTTATGAAACCACGAGTTTGAAATATACAAATTTTCCTTCACACTCTCTAACAAATCCGTATAGGAAAGAGATGCGAGGAAGATGTCATCCACATAACAGAGTAGTCCTCGAGACCATACAGAATTCACAAAGGTAGAAGCTATATCATCAATGTTTAATGCACGAACTGCCTCGTTCAAGTAGAGGTTTAAACATTATTTTTTATCTTCAGGTTCCACAGTTCTCGTACTGGGGAGTAAGTGATGCAGCAGATCTTGATGAATAATATCCGACAAGAACTCTATCAGCTGACTTTCTCGTACAGCAGGAGGTGCCAGAAGGAATGCTAGGAACGCGTCCCTCTGCTCAGCAATGGCATGACGTAGAATTAAATTCGCATCAGATCTACGATAGAAGTCCACACTATTCTTAAGATCTCCACGATGGTTATGAAGAATGTCCCACTGTGCAACTGTAAGGGTCACACCAGTCGGAACAGATGATTTCATCGTTTTGATGATATCCAAATGTCGGGAACCAATACTATTGGAATAGATACATAGTTGTAGATTGTGTGTGACAAACCAAGTCTCTCTCTCTCTGCCGATTGGGAAGGGGTAATCCTGTCAGAAACTGACAATAATTCTTGCCATTCGTATAGAGTTAGAGTGATCCCCTCTTTTGTTGGGTAAAGCAAACCACCTTCAGTAAAGGAACGATAACGACGTACATGAATCAACAGTCTATCTCTGTAAAGTCCTGGGACGATGAAGAGAGAGTTTCCCAAAGGGTAAGTGTGGGCATAATCAGGCTGCATGATGCACTAAAAGTTTCTAAGGTGTTTAAGGCTACTTATATTAGGAGATGGTGAACGATTTATCCTCCTAGTCGACAGGAGCGATCCTGGTGGCGGATGTATGACGTAATCTTTACATGTGATATAGGAACAGGTTTCCATACGTTTTTACGTATGGAAACCTGTTCCTATCACATGTAAATTAACGAACAACCTCGTTTCTCCAGATCAAGAGATTCTATTCCGAGCTTATCAAGAAGACGTTTCTCGTGTATTCCTCCTTTGTGTGCGATAACACTTTTGTAATCTGATCGACATGTTTCATGAATATGACACACAATATCATCCAGACAGTACACTTTATAAAAAGTCTAATTATTGGAAGAAAAGGAGCTCGATTTTCTGATATAGGATGTTTTATTGTCTTTCACATGGTTATTCTGTAATGTTATTTGTTCGTGTTGTGGTCATCCTTCAATAGTGTTATTTCTTCACATACGTCATCTATTGTTTCATCCTTCACTGATATTATTTCTTCACGCTCGTCATCTTTTGTTTCATTCTTCAGTTGTGCTATTTTCTCATCGTGCTTCTTCATAAACAATTCAATTTTCTCTGCTGTTTCCTCTGGTAAAACCTCTTGCCAGAACATATATTCTTCGAAAGCCTCTTGTTGATTGTGAGGACGACCTATTAATGAATTCATTTCACTGTGAGGAAAGAGATTATCAAATGTCGCTATCTTTTTGTATGCACGATCCATTGTAGAATGATTCAATACTAATAAAATTGTTCAACCACGTGCTAAACACCGCTGCTTCGGCTTGAGAACAATGAATGTCACGTCCTCTGTAATATCCACATTCAGCTCCTTAGATTTTAGGTAAGTCTTTAAATCTCGGACAACCTCGTTTCTCCAGATCAAGAGATTCTATTCCGAGCTTTTCAAGAAGACGTTTCTCGTGTATTCCTCCTTTGTATGCGATAACACTTTTGTAATCTGATCGACACGTTTCATGAATATGACACACAATATCATCCAGACAGTCCACTTTGTAAACGACTTCACGCCTGTGAGGGTAAAAAGAGAGACCTGTGATGTGTTTACTTACGTCCCTGACAGTTTTCCAATCAGAAGGGAAAATATCGATGATAGAAAATAGATCGAATCTGTAGACTCCTATCAATCCACGACAGTCTGAATATCCAAGTTCTCTAGTTAAATATTTACTGGCTACATTAATTTCTATATTGCTGTGACAACCACAGCAATCACGACAAACCCTGATTCCGCCTTTCGACACTACCAGTAAGGAAATGCTGTGTTAACTATCTACTGTCAGGGGCAAGACTATACCATATAGATATAGCTCATCCCCGAAAATCCTATGGCGAACAGTCCTATAGAAGGAAAGCTCATCCATCGGTCAAAACCTAAATTTACTCTGTTCCCCGGTTAGCCATGAATAAAGATATATACATAGATCCAAGTTCGCTCGACTCCCAGGTTGGGAACTCTTAGTTGGACCCAGATTTTTAAAAAGAGCCCTTGCCTACTAGAAGGAACATGTTCAGCAGGGCACTGAACTTGCTCCACAGAGCACCTGATTGAGGTTTTAGCACTGTCTAAACGGGCCACTAAACCGGTCAGCAGCACCTTCGACCTCGGAGTGGTCTTGACTCTGTCCAATCGATGCCCAAACCAGTCAACAGAGCCTTCTACCACACTGGGCCACAAGCCCCCACCACGACAAGGTGGTTCCCTATCGAGGGGGTTTACCGGCTACATTAACATTGAATAAAGGCAAATCCCATTTGTACCGCAACATAATTCTGCACACCAACTATGGGGAGAATGCCATGAACACCACTACCTATGCCGGGGCAAGACAGTTCCGAAAGGACACAGCTCATCCATGGCTACCTATGGTGAACAATCCTATAGAAGGAAGGTTCATCCATCGGTCAAAACCTAAATTTAATCTGTTCCCTGGTTAGCCACAAAAATGGTATATAGAACCAACTTCGGGACCCGCCCCCAATGGGGAAAGCTCATATTGCATCTTCCGACACTACATGACAAGGTGGTGTCGGAAGATGGTGCCAGAAGATGTTGCTGGGCCCGAAGCCCCCCACCATGTCATGGTGGGGGGCTTCGGGCCCAGCAACCGGTCGAAGACTTTGCTGACCAGATTGGGTACCCAGTTGGACAGAGGCAAGACCAACCGAGGTCGAAGACATCACTGACCGGTTTAGTGGCCCGGTGGAGGGTATCAAGACCTCAACATCAGGTGCTCCGTGGAGCAGTTCAAGGGCATGGCTGAACGGATTTGGACCTAGTAGGCACGAGCCCTTTTCAAAGTCTGGGCCCCACTAAGAGTCTCCACCCCGGGTACCAAGTAAACTTAGATTTACATATCCTTGTTCATGGCTAACCGGGGAACAGATTAAATTTCAGGTTTCTCCGGTGGTTAGCTTTCCTTCTGTAGGATTGCTGCCATGTGAGGTTGGGGATGAGATGCATCTATATGGTGTATTCTTGCCCCCGACGCTAGATAGTCACGGCTTTCCGTTAACTTGGTAGTGTCATGAGACGGAACCGAGGATTGCCGTGGTTGCTGAACATCTGGCAACAAATAGTACAATTAGTTACATTAGTTAAAGACAAGTCCCAGTTGAACCGCAATACATCGACTGCACACCAACTATGGGGAGTTTGCCATAATCTCCACTAACTATGTCGGGACAAGACAGTGCCACATGGACACAGCTCATCCACGGCTACCTATGGCAAGCAATCCTATAGAAGGAAGGCTCATCCATCGGTCAAAACCTAAATTTAATCTATTCCCTGGTTAGCCACAAAGATGGTATATAGAACCAAATTGACTCGGCTCCTGGGTGGAGACTCTTAGTCTGGCTTTTCCATCGATCAACCGGGGATCTCGTAAAACCATCCAAATCGATGACACAGCATACATGATTCATTTTTCCATTTAGTTTATTAATCACACATGATGCGTGCAGCCTTTGCCATCTCCACTAAGTCGTCGAAATCAAGTTTTTCGAGTCCTTCTAATAATGGATAACCATACTTACGAGCTACTATTGCAAACACTCACACAACTTTTTCGAGACTAGGTGAAGGTAGATGATGTAGCATAATGTCAAATAGAAGCTCTTCTAATAAGCCAAGATACACAGCTACATACTCCTCTTGTTGGGCATTCCAGTGAAAGGTAACAGCATCATAAATAGCGTTGGAGAGATCCATTGCTACTGATCGAGTTTCAATGTTGAGACTTTATAGGGATGTTCCCCCTATTCGCAAAAAGGAGGGGAAATATTATAGTCCAATCATAGTGAAGTTACAACCCTATCATTAAAATCTAAGGATTACTATTCGTTGAAATCAAGTAGCTCTTAGTGAGAGGATTGATTATTCACACAATGGTTTTTTTTCATCTGAGAATCAACTGACCGATTATCCTATCATTAAGCCGGTCAGGGAAAAGGTCAACGTCTGCAACATCTGCGAGGGAGGGCTTTGTCTCATAATTTTATGCAAGAACTCTTTCATGGGAAAGGATATTTATTATTATTCTTTCATTAAGTCGGTCAGGGAAAAAGGTCAATGAAGGTGGGCTTGGTCTCATAATTTTTATACAGGAACTCTTTCATGGGAAAGGATTTTTATCTGATCAATTATCTTATCATTAAGTCGGTCATCCATCGCGAGGGAGGAAATCTTAACTAGGTCACTCACGGTCAACGAGGAATCATCCAACCGCATCTGGGAACAGGTCAGCCTTTGTGAAGGGAAGTAGGTCACACACGCAAAGGTCAATCACCTATGTGGGAGGAAAGGGTTATGTATATCATTAGCATAAATCTGACCAGGTTATATCTTTACTACTGACGTCACAAATCCTGTCAGGTGACGTCTGGTTGGGTTGGGTTGTTTTACCTCTGAGCGGCACTTTTTTGCACACAATGGGCTAAATGGCCAGGTCACATGAACCCCGAAGGTTCAGAGAAGGTTGGGGGAGGGGACCCATTGGAATAGCCGTTGGGTGAGAGATGGTAGCCTCCCGTCAAGGCCATCAGCATGTTCTTTAACGTGCACAGGGTATGGCTCTCCCGCACACGGGCCACGGCTTAACGTCTCATCCGACGGACCGCAGCCTTTCCAAACCCATCAGTGTCCCCTACTGACCGTGGGCAGGGCAGGGAATTTTGCGGAGATAAATCGCAACGCTGACCCAGCTGGGACTCGAACCTGGGAACTACAGATTACGAGCCTGACGCGCTACCGACTGAGCCACACCCGCCCCTTTGTGGCGTCTGGTATTGCGGACTTCTGGTGTATGTGATCATCTGATTTAAATGACATTCATTGCACAGATGCCAGCTTCACTTAAAAGGATAAATCAAACACTGCATTCTACTGTGCAAATGAATGAGCAATGGTAAAATGACAGTTACCGACTATTGACTTCAGTACAATTAACATTGCCCAGCTGAGACTGCATTGACGACAGCGACGTAAAGTGTCCCTTATGGGGAAACACTCTATGTCTCTATTTGCTCCCCGACTTTTCTTACTTAGTAATAAATGTTTGAAAAATGTTTGAAAAAAATATGTAACTCCCTGTTACTACAGGGAGTTACATATTTTTTTCAAACATTTGTTCGTATAAAATTTTTTGATCATTATAATTTTCCATTGATCGTTAATATAATATTGTATGGTTCCTGAAGTGTATTTCATTGAAATTACCAACGGAATTACTGTCTTTCCATTACTCAAGATCGAGAGTTCTCCGTAAGTGGTTCGACAACACAGCCATTAATTGAATTGCAATTATTTGATATTTCACAATAATGATATTAGTAGTATAAAGAATTAGTTCCCAACCTGTAGGTTTAAGATTAAAGGAATCGTGTCTTAAATAAGTGGTTTCCAACCTGTCAGTCGAGAAACAATTTTCTAGAAGACGCACAAATGATTAAATGTTTAATCTGAATAATCAGAATTTAATCCTTTTAGAAACGAGATTGTAATAAATAATTCATATTTCCTATAATTGAATACACAAAAGGGTCAAATTGTGCTTAGCACTCTTATTCCTTCCCTGTCGACTTAAATATATAAAATACAAAAGCAAAAGACTACACTAACGTAGACAAAAGTAAAAGACCATACTGACTTAGACAAAAGTAAAAGACTGTATATTGCATTTTACTGAAGAAACACGGATGACAAGGTGGAACATTAGAACTTTTTATTTAATATCTAAAATTTATTTATAATTAATATCTAATATTCAAGCCTATTTAATTATAAATATTAATATGAAAAGACATAAATACATATAATGACTTCCCAATTTATTTCTCATATAACTGAATACACAGAAGGGTCAAATGGTGGTAGCATTCTTACTTCTCAGTTCATTTAAATGTGAGAAATGCAAAATACCATACTGAATCCACTGACGGATACAGAGACGATAAAGTGGGATATTAGGTCGGAACAGAGAATTTAGTTGTACATTTGTTGCAATAAAGTTCACTCTGAGAGTTAGAATAAAAAGTGTCGAAGAAATTGGGATAAGCCCACTTCTTTCAATTTTATGCTAAAACTGTAAAGTTGGAAAAAAATCCATCAGAAGTTGGTTCCAAACACTTCCTGCTCTGCAGACAAAAGAATAATATTTACAGTTTTTTTGGACAGTGGAATCTTTTGGTGATGATACTTGAAATTTTTAGCGAGGGATATTGGATGGCTTGGTGAGTTGCTCATAAATATAATTTGTGACATGTTTTCAGGTGCAGTCTTCTCCATTCTAGTGAATGGCTATCAAGATTTACCAGCCTTTGTTCGTATGTCAAGTTGAAGTAACCTGGCAGTTTTTGCGAACCATCTCTGTGGGCTTTCTAATGAGAGAATATCACAGACTGCATGTGGACTTTACAATGGAAAAGCATATTCAAATATGAGTCTAATATATGTGATGAAGGCAATGACAAGGGTAGCATGAATGCACTTTCGATAGCTTCTTAGAATCGTGCAGGCAATGCGAATATCAAAAATGCTCTAATGGATCTATTGAAGTACTGATGAATTGATTGCAATAGTGATGAACTGATGATTGAATTAATGCAATGAAACATGGTGACGAAATGAAATTCATTTTATTGTTTAGGGGTAGGAGGTCGTAAAATGTTTGGTCTTAATTGTTCACATTACAACAATATGCTCGTGTACAAAAGCGTAGTTGACGAAATGGATAAAATGAGAAATACGAGACGATAATTTAGCAATATAGGGCAGATAGAATATGGAAGGAAGAAAGAAAGGTCAGATATAACTAGCATGAAATATAGGATAAACTGAACCAATGCACGGAGTCCAATAGGGTGGCAATTGGTGAAGTTTCCAGGAGAGGCAATCACTCGTGCATGGAAGTTTATTAAAGTATCTGATAATCCCTTAGCGTGATATAAGAGTCACACTGATATTGCATGCTGTTGATAAGGCAGTAATAAAGTCCTGCGGCATTAAATCCCACTCCTGTACAAAAGGAGATCGGAACTCCAGAAGAGTTCTGGGAGGAGGTTGACGAGCTGAAATCCGTCTCCCCAATGCATCCCAGACATGCTCCCTAGGGTTAGGTCCGGTGTCAGGTCCATAGCATAAACTGCATGTTTTCATTTTCAAGGAAATCATCCAATAAAACAGCTCTATGTGGATGCGTATTATCGTCCATAATCAGGAATTGTGGAACAGCGTTCCAAAAAAAGCCTCAAGTAGTGTTCGAGGATTTCGTCTCTATATCTGAAGCCTGTAAAAATTCCTGCAGAAAAGATATGGAGCAGCGTGCGGCCATGTGACTTAATGTCACCCAAGACAAGTTAACCGCTACTTCTATAATAGGGCATTTCTCTCATGTTTAAGGGGTGATAACGCGTTCTCTACAAATGACAACATGACGACTATCACTCTGTAAACTGAATCTGGATTCGTCACAGAAGCGAATATTGGCCCATTGTTTTTCGGCCAGTCCCGGTGTTGTCTGTACCACTACAAACTGCGTCTTCTCCCTGATGGTGGACGACTAACGTTTCCTGTCATTTGGTAACTTCCCCATAGCTTTGACACCACGAATTGGTGCACACCTACAAGTGTTGGCCTGGTAACATCACGCTGTGTTCGGCCTGATTCCAACATCCAGATAGCCCGATCACATATAACGATATCCACATGCTGTCTGTGTGACATGTTAGAAGCAACAGATCTGTTCGAGCACAAACAGAATACGCTAGCGACATGAAATGAGGTTTTCCACATCTCTATTGTTATTTATAGCATTACAGATTTGTCGTTCTTGTCTCTTATACGAGTTACATGTGGTTACATGCTATTGCATAGTTGGGGGACAATTTCTTATAGTTCATGATACTCCCCACGTGCAAGCTTTCATTTGCTTTCTCCATTGCATTCGAAAGATATGGTGGAACAACGTTTGGTCAAATCCACGAATCGACAAATATCAAGGCCAAAAGAAATAGGAAGATATAAAAAGAAAGAACGACTCGTCATATTCTTTTTTTTTTATTTTCTTTTCTTCAATCCAATGTGTTAAGTCTTATCCGAAGAAACTTTTAGTGCTTTTGGTTTAGCAGACAACTATTTTTGATAATGATAAATATACAAGAAATGAACCTTGAAAACAATCACTTCAAAATATGATTAGTTTTTAGGTGACACTAAATAATATAAATGATGAATTATACGAGTTTAAGTTAGAAAGTAAGGTATTTAATTTCTGCGAAGAACAGGTAATTATCCCCAAGAAAATATGCAGGAAATTCCACACATACGAGCATTATTTTTTCACTTAATCACCCCGCTCGTTGAGACATCTGTCCGTAACGATCGATCAGCAAGAATATCGAAGCCCTGATGTTAGAAGAATGCGTCTGGCTTCTAAAGACATTTTGTGACTTCCTCTTTAATGGTGTCATCCAATGGAAAGCGTCGTTCTCGGAGATGCTTCTTCAGCTTCCCAAAGTAGTGAAAAATCCTGCGACTGCATATCTGGACTGTATGGTGGTTGGCGAACATTTGTTCATCTGTAGGTGGGGAGATCCTCAACCACTAGAGAGCACCATTTCCTCACACATTTCCCTGACAGGTCATCTGAACTGTATACAAACATTAGAAATCGATAGATTTCCACCGGTTAGGTCTTCTGTGCCCAGAGAAACCGAATATCATCTCGGCTCTGTAGCTTCGTGTACATTATGCCAGTACCTTTGCCATGTTCACTAAGACTCTGCGCCTCACAGCACAGATGTGTAATGGTGTTGAATGCTATAAATTAATGTCAATATTTAGTATTAACATGCTGTGGTATAACAGCAATAATATTGTTTCTGTTGTTCTTAAGCAACATAATAATTAGATCAAAAATAACACATAAATTAGCAGTCACATATGTTTATTAGTTTGACTGGGAATACTCAGCGAACCTTACTTTCTTATTTACACTCGCACTTAAACATGTTCGTAAAATTGTTGCTTAAAATGCAAGAATTTGAACTTTAAGTATATTGCAATTTGTAAATAAAATAACTTCTTATTTTAAGACTCTTTATTTTACTTGATTTGGGGAAGTGATCAAGCCCAACCAGAATGGAAACGGTAGGGACGAACCATCAGAACCACAAATCCATCCTCTGTTAATTTGAGTCTTATTCACAGGCTAAAAATTTCAAGTTAAAATTTTCTGACCGTCCAGAATTACAAAAAACAACAACAAATATATAGTTTACAATTCTAAACTATTTTCTATTTTTCTATTTCGTACTAAGGTGAAATCATAGATCTCTTCATTATCCTTTATTATTCTTTTCTAAAGGGAAGAAGATAAGGTATGGTAGATGTATTAAAGTGAATTTGAGGGGCATAATTTATAAAAGTTATGGTAGTTAGAAGTCTGTCTTTTTAAATTTTTTCAAAAAGGAAGACGGTACTTCCCTACACAAAGGACAGAGATAATCTAGAAGCTATATTAAGCTTGTCCTGTTTCTCATACAACATACAAACACTTACACAAGGACATACTCTGCTGGTCTTAATAGAAGTGCATTAAGTTGAGAGTGTTTGCAAAACCTCTTTTCATGATTGCTGCAATGAAATTCGACTATTGAAGGTTCGGAATAACTGATATAAGGAAATTTATCATTATGAGATTTCTCAAATACTTACTTCCATTAATAAGGGCCCTGTGCAAACAGCAAAAGTCCCATCAGCACCCGCATCCACAAAACTTCATTATCATCCGCATATATTGGCTACTTAATAACCGTCGAGAATTTGCAAATGCTTGAAGTCCGATGTACGTTTCGGAGTAAAAGAAATCAGTCTAATATTTTATTAATGATTGATTAAAAACTAAAAAAAATAGTGTAAAAAGTAAAAAAGCCACTTGTTTGTAAAAATATGCTTTATTAAATTTAGACAAAAATTTACCGATTTCTAATTTTGAAAATTATTCTGAATTAATTTTACTCTTTCAAACGGAATTATCGGCGATTATGGAAGATTAAAATTCCCTCTAAAACATTGTGATTTCCCCGACTGAAATTTTCATTAGACCGATATTTAATCCCCGTTTTCTGCGCTACACCACAGTAAAAGATTTTGAATTCATATTCTACTTTGCCAGCAAAACATTTCCTTCTTTCACAGAGGATAAGTGTTTTAACTAGTGGCTTTATCCCCAACGAACATTTTTTGCTATTTTTAAAGTAAATATCAACATTGAATTTCCAAATCAGGTTTTTTAAACATTTCAAGCAGTGTTTTTCATTCTTGTCAGCCATCAATAAGGCGTTGCTCATATTTCTGCACATCTTATTAAATACGAGATTTTATTCGCCATTCGGGTTAACATCAATTTTTTTTTATCCGCGGTTTTATCCGCTATCCACGTTAAGGTTAATCTTTTATCCGTCGAGGGCATTTAAGTGCGCGGATATCCGCATCCGTACAGTGCTTTGTGCATTAACTTATTGATCCAGAAACAAGGAAACGGCTTTCAATAATATCATTTGCATTGTCCTGAAGTAGCATAATAATTGGATCAAAAATGAAACGTAAATTATAAACCGAAATAGCGGGGGAAATTGATCAAATCTTCAAAAGAAAAAAAAAAGATTTAGATATTTATAAAATGTTCTATACGTTTTTAGTTAGGTAAGAAACTCTCCAATACTTCTAGTTATTTAACCATTTGCTCCAAGTATTTGCATATTGCTTTTATTTACGATTCAAGTTAGAACTTTATTTCCTGCCATTTATCTGGCCTCATCCGCTCCGGACTATCTATCATCATGCCCGAATTTCCTCATTAACTCATCCTTCAACACTCCTGCGTCAATTTGTTTTTCCCAAGCGCACAACTCAAATAAAGATTCTGAAGCCAAGCAGAACACGGATGCTGCGAACTCTGAACAGGCGCCGAGTTAAAAGAAAGAAACATTTTATTGGCTGCTGCATATTTAATAGTCTCGAGCTATTACGTATTCGTCGTATATTTTTGCTTTGCTGCGACCAAACAAATGGAGTAATTAACGACTGCAGTGTATATCGAAGTGTAAAAATGCTCTTCCAATAAAATGTGCTTGCTATGTGAAAGGAAATGTCGTTCTGTTCTTTCTGCTGCAAAAGTTTTGCTTTGGGCAATGAAGGCAATTTATTATCACAGATATATCTGGTGCTTCACAAGAGAGAATTAAAACAAAAAAGTTTTATTTATATTTTAAAAAGTATAAAGAAGGTCTGTAAATTATTCTCCTTTCGGCAAAAAGTTGCAAATTAGTTTGATTAAAAAAAAATCGTATGCGAACGTCACAAATCATTTGGATGGCTTCTTGAAAAAACTATTTTTCTTCGATGAAAAGCATGAATTCGGATAAAAATCAGTTTTATTTTTTGCTTCAAAAGTAACATATTATTACATTTACACAGTTCCCATGTATCACATTTCCTTCTCCTCGCTACTGTACGAACACTCCCAATTTGTAATTAAAGTTGGATGTTTCGTGCCATTAATTCTTTTTCCCTTGTTCAGTGTTCAATACTAGAAATAATAATTGCTTTCAAACATAAAAACACTCGCAAAAATATTTGGTCTTAACTTTTGAAAAAATGTGCAAAATATTTGGTTACTTGACGTTTTTACCTACGAATTTTAATGTCTCTTCTCTAGCTTCTTAATGATGTAAACTGAAACGATAAAAATTCCTACTCAGAAACCAAGTTCTTTTTGCGGTAAACGGGGATAAGGAATCTGTTCTTCAAATGAGATTGTTACTGTTCACTTATAAAAGGACGCTTTATCGCTTAAGGAAATCATTATTTCAATTATATTCCCCAATAAATTAAATTAGGCAAATAATTTGTTAATTTTTGCATTGAATAGAGAATGACACTTTTTGTTCAGTAAACGACAGCATATTCAATGATTTTAAATCTAACCTAATGATCTTATTATGAACGTCCACCGGAAATCTGAAATGAATAAAAGGAATGTTGAAATCTTGTATAATCCCTTCAATATATTTTCTATATACCAATGCCAAAATCTGTAATAATATAAGATTTTGCATACCCACACCACTCGTGATAGTTAAAAATTTTTATTTTTTATTTACCTTGTATTCTTTACAAAAATCAATTCATTTTTTATAACCTGGAAGAGCTTGAAAGCTCCTTAGTTGTTTACATATGGTTTTACTTAGTTTTGTACTTTTATTGTTTCTCTGTTCTTTGTAAAGTGTTGTATTGATATTGTATTTGACAAAGTGTTGTGCATTGTGTGTTTAATGACTTCGTGTATTTCTCTATGTTATAATAAATTTGAATTTGTGTTTGTCTGTCTGTGGCAGCCATAACTCATCGTGAAATCGCCGTAGACGCTTCAAAATTTCAGAGAGTTTTTAGCAATTGTCCTAGGCAGTGCCGAATTTCGAGACGAAATTCCATAATGGGTACTTGCTACGAGCAAACTTATTTACTTTGCTAGTCCTACAGGAACCAAAGTCGTTGCGAAATCCCTTATTGATATTACTACTCCGTAAATGTGAACGTAAGTCATAATTACATTTAAATCTGCTGCCGTTGTCAGATCCTCAAAATTCGCCAGCGCTTTTTTATATCAATGTCTCTCATATAAGTAAGAACCTGACAATTTTTAACCCGACACGGGGACACATAGGGGGAACTCGTGTGCGAAATTTGGGAGCTTTCGGTACAATTATCTCGACAACCGCAGGATGTCAAAATCTGTCAAAATATTCTTTGCTGACGTCAGAGCGGGCTCTGACGTCAGCAAAGACAAAAGCAACACCGGGCAATTATTCGTGTTGAATCTGTGCTAAAGGTGCCGTTGGGGGGGGGGAGCACAAAACTAACCTGTAGGTGAAAAAAATAAATAAGGAAAATCGGAATTCACAGATTAAAATTTAGAACCGGGATGCAGTTCAGCTAGTTGGAAGTAATAAAACAAATTTACAGTATATGTTATGACAGGTTAGAATTATCAAGCAAGCAATGATCTGAGCCTACATGTGTGTTCTGAAATTTATAAATTGAAAGTGTAAAAAGAAGCAAAATCTCAAAGTCAGTTTTTCCGAAGTTTGAAAACGTCATCCAAAGAATCTTTTGTCTGTTCTTATTTTGTTACATTTTAAGTATAACCTATTGCAAACTGACCTTTGTAGTGATAATAGTTATAAATATAACATATACTGTATAAAAAAGGCGAAATTTCAAATGGTTAGTCAATTTAATCTCAAGAACTTTAATCTCATTTTGAAGCTTCGTAAGTCCAATAAGGATTTTGAATATTTTTTGAAAGCAAACGAACCGTGACTTCTGTTTCATCGGTTGAAGCTACACGTACGTTGCGCGAGTTTTTTAAAATAAATCGATTTAGATTAGGACGAAATCACTTATCAAATCAGCTCAATGATATTGGTTCGAAAAATAAAAACTTTTAAATTCACAATTAAATGTAAGCAATTTTCGGTATTCCTGAGCATTGAATTTACTTTCAACCTCTCAAAGAGGAAAACAAATACACAATAAAAAGTTCATATAGTTGATTTTCTGATTTTGTACGAGATAAATGACTTAAAATAAGTTTTAATATCGAAATATTAAAATGTAGTATATTTGTAGAAATATATGCTAAAGGTACTTTAGTTTTTTCTATTGATTTGTGGTTGTGAATCTTGTCAGACAATTTCTGGTAGTGTGACTGGTAAAGGTGCATAAACTTTCCCAGACAAATTATACTGGTCTGTATGAAAATCATCCCTCGTAAACAATGGGTGTACTTCGTAGAGGGAGGGTGCTGAATCCGAATCTGGCATCTTACTGTTTACATCAGGTACGATTTTCGTGGGAGGGCGTTTTTTGAGAAAATGATGTTTTTTTGAATATATACGATTTTATTCGTTTTCAAACCACTGGAAACCTCAGTGGTCTGAGAGTGGTCTCGGATGAGCATGGAGAAAGGTTCCATAAAGTTATATCCGAAATAGAAAAACGATATAGCGGCAAATGGAACGAGAGTATGTTGGCGGACTACTGTTGCCCCGGAGCGAGAGGTTCCAGAGATAAAATATAAGCGACAGAAGATAACAAAATATTTTTTTTTTGTAAAAATATACATGTATTAGGATTCATTACTGTCAGCTTTAACTTTTTATAATGTAAATAAGTATTTGGCAAAATATATTTTTCTTCTCTGGGTAAAATCGTGTTTTTTTTTAATTAAACCATATCTCCAGAAAACTGTAAGTGATAGAACAAATTGGTTGTAGATTCGGATTAAGAACCCTCAAAAACATAACATTCAGACAAAATTTTGGAAGGGAGAGAAAAAACATTTTTTTTAGACGAGTGTTGTTGATGATATTTTAAACAGTCTTTGTAATACAGTTATTGCACCGTTTTATGATATCAGCTTTCACCATAAAGAGTTTGGCTGCTTTAGAGAATAGACGATTTTACACATTTCTTTTTTTTACTTTTAGAACTGCTGAAAATGATTTTCTTCAACAATAAAATTTCCCTATCAAACAACATACTACACTGCTGACATTCTAAATGTGGCATAAACGAATTTAGTCCATGCTTTTGTTCTATGGTGAAGTATCACATTAATGATACCAGTATCGTTTACTCAACCGTCTATAAAAATCACAAGGAGTGTCGGAGAAAATTTTATTTTAAATAATACTTTCTGCTAATCTTTAAGTAACTTTTTTTCAGAATCATATGGCTCATAACACCCATAGATTGGTTGTTTGCGAAACCCAATCATAGGGCAGTCGATAATTTTATTTTCGGCTGAAGATTCTATAAATTAAAACACTGGTAGTGCGCATGGGGAAATAAAATTCTTAAGCATGTACTCCGCAATGTTTGTCTACTTTATACCTATCACTTTACTAAGAAATAAATAATTTAATGTCATTGTTAGCAGAAGATATTTTCGGTGTGTTTGCCCTAGTTGCCCTTGATTGAAGGATTCCATCTGCAACCTAAGAGTTGTTCAGTTCATCCTCTACTCAATTCAGAACTTTTGCTTTCTTTGTGAACTGATACTTCGTCCAATATGCGCAAAAATATCCAGCTGAGAGGTAAAAAAAACACAATCCATTTCAATATGAAAAATATTTTATGTAGTCTTTTTGTAAAAAGACAAACAGTTCAAGTAATACATAATATTTCACACCTGTTCTTCAGCGATTTTAAAATTCTTTTGAAGTTCTTATCTTTTATTCTGTTTGTTCTTCGGCTTCATTTATTACAGATTAAGTTATCTGAGCTGTTATTGATTGCAAATTTATAATGCAATTTGTAGCTTTACTGAGTATCTATCCCCTATCACGCAGTTTAGTATAACAGGATGAAGATGGATGTAGAGGAAAGCTTGAGCAGGGTGGGATCTGAACCCACGACCTCTTGATGATATGTAAGGTGCTCTGACCACTGATCTACAGGCCACTGATAAATCTCTCCTTCACTGATGATGTTATCTTGGGGACTCTATTCTTCAGAGCCATCCCAAGTATCTGACATGTCATCAGGAGGTCGTGGGATAAAATCCCACCCTGCTCAAGACCTGTTACAGAAAACAGTTTGATAGTGGATAGATACTTAATAAATCAATGATGAGCTGTAAATTCATTTGTCTAATCACAAGCAATTTGTAGCTGTTTGCTTTAATTAAAAATGAATATGTGATGTATATTATAAATATATGTAACCAATTGAATAGTAATAATTCTTCATAAACCTTATCGGTTAAGATTCAGAAACTCTTATGGATGATCATGACCACTCCTCATTACAAATATCAAATCAAAAATGCAGTGTAACATTTTCCGTTTCCTTTTACAGGTTTCTATACATTTTCATGCAAAATGCGTGAAATATGTACAAGTTCAATAATTTTTGACTTGCATTTCACTTACTCTTGACTACTCCCAACTCTAGTTTGGATCCTGTCTACAGGTATTCGCACCTACTGCCTCTATCTTTATTAATATAAACATAAAACATACACCGAAGAACCAAAACATATCACCACTTCCCTAATATAATGGTGGTCCTCTAGGTGCCGCCAAAACAGCTCTTTCCCAGCAAATCATTGTCGCTACAAGATTTCTAAAGATTTCTTGTGGTATTTGGCACCAACACGTTACCACCAGATCTTTTAAGTCTTGTAAATTACGCGGTTGAGCCGCCGCATTTCGGATATGCTGTTCAAACATAAACCACATATACCTGATTGAATTAATGTCTGAGGAATTTGGAGGCCAGGGCAATACCCGGAAGTCTTCATATTCCGCGAACCATTATCAAACAATCCGGGCAGTGTGGCATGACGCATTATCCTTCTGAAAGAAGGCACTACTAGAAGGAATACCGTTGCCATGAAAGGATGTACTTGGTCTGCAATGATGTTTAGGTAATTGGTAGACGTCATAGTTTCCTGCACATGAATGACTGGATAGGGTTTCCCAGCAGAACATTGATCGTCTGGTTTCATCAAAACCAGACTATCATTCAATGTCCAGTTTTGATGCTCGTGTGACCATTGTAGGCACTTTCGACGGTGAGCCGAGGTGGCATGGACACTCGGAGCGGCTAGAGGCTATTCAGCCCCATTTACAGCTGGGTTCGATGTACTGTGTATTGTGACATATTACTCCCGCCACCAGCATTCAAATTACGGGTGAGTTGCCCCACAGTATCCCTTCTGTTGTATCGTACCATTCGGGACAGATTTCGTTCACCTCTAGCATCGATGAGCCATAGTCGACCCGTACATTGTAGGCAGTTAGTGGTTTTTCCCTCCTCGGACCACTTTTTTGAAGGTACTAACCACGGCTAACCGTGAGCACCAAACAAGCTTTGCCGTCTGGGAAATTCCGATCGGATTGCTCTGACCCAGTCTCTGACCATTACAATTTGGCCTGTCAAACTCACTTAAGTCCGCTGACTTTCCCATTTGAAGAACAAGAATAACACTGATTAGCATCACTAGTATCAGGTGTTATTTATATCATTTCTTGACCTTCACACGCGACGTCGTTTACCTATTGTTGCTTCGATTTGCATAAAGACGCGCTGGTCATAATAATTTGACTTTTCGGTGTATGCCTAGTGTTAGTTATCGTCAGTGATAAAAAAGAGCGAGGCATTGATACCTGTGAACATCCACCCAATATCTAGTTCTTTATAGGCTGCATCTGCTCTTTTTCTGTTAGCATCAAACTAAAGCACTAAAATAAATGGCCTGCAATTTTCAAAATCCATATTTCACTTGTTTCTTCGCAGGATTCCGAAGATAATGGTCTGAGCAATCATGTCTATCTATTTGTTTCGACACCATTTGACCCGGATTGGAGTTCCCAAACTGCCTTTCGTCTCTGTCTGTCATTAAGTGTTTCCAGAAGCAGCTGTTTCCCTGTTCAGCCGTTTTATTTCCGTTTTACAATTCTTGATAACACTCTTGTGCTGATGTCTTATGGCAGCCCACCATCAGAGACTGTCCTGGCTGCCATGACATCTGCTCGCTTTGTTTCGGCTCCCACGACTCTTTCAATATGCGGAGAAAGCTCTGTCTTTTTCTCATGTCTGATTTCTTTTTGTTTTAGATTGAGCTCGTTGGAGTGCCGTAAGAACAGTGGTTATCAACTTTTTTTACAATGAAAATTGGTAAGAAATTTGCCCTTACCAAGTTTTTCCTAATAACTACTTCATTGTACGATGAAAGTTCCTCGATAAACGAGAAACACTTGCAATAGACAGAAAGAATACGTTTATTTAACCTTCGAGCCATTACAGATTTTAGCTTTCATCTTTCAGTTACTGTTCTATGTTCATTAAATCGAAACTTTTTTATGTTAACATTCAATTTTCGTATAAATGTTAACGTTAACAATACGAATAATTTTTTTTGCCGTGAACGAAAATCGATAGGAAACAGACCTAGATCTCGAAACAAATTAGGTGTGGAAGGAGGCAAGTTAATGGTTCAGTGCAAATGGGCCAGAACCTCTCTGCAGTAGTTTTGCAAAGAAATTATTCTCGTCACAGGGCATTATAGGATTCTTCCCATCCGTTTTAGAGATCTGTTAAAATACATAAATTGAGGAAAATTCCTATGTTAAGCCAATGGGAATCTAACGTCAAAGCTCTATAATTTCAAAAATAAGTTTTTTGGTTTTGAAAAATGTGATTGCAGATAAAGATCTCAGTCATATAAATCAATATCTCGATTTTCAACAATATTCGTTTGGTGTTTAATGAGTTGTGGAAGTTTGAATATTTAGCGATAGCAACGCCAGTCTTAAGAAACTTATGCAAAACTGAAGAAAGCGAAAGAATTCTTTACACCTAGTTCTAAAATACAAACTTATTTTAATAAACACTTTGATACAATACTTATTACTAAGTTTTAATTAACTTCTGAAGTCAATTTTTGTGTCTGCCATTGTTATTGCTAATATTCAAACTTCCGTTACTTATTAAATACTGAACGAATACTGTTGAAAATCGAGATATTGATTTATTTGATTGAGACCTTTATCTGCAATCACAGTTTTTTTTTTTTAAACTTATTTTAGCAGTTATCGAGCTTTGACGTTAGCTTCCCATTGTCTTAACATAGGGATTTTCCTTAATTTATGGAAACCAGTGTAACTACGCTTGCTAATTTTCTCCTCCTTTCTGGTTATCAAAAATTTCCAAAAGAAAGAAAGGCAAAGTCCATTACGGTTCGTTTATAAATTATACAAAGTTGTTTTTAGATTATTTTTAGCCTTCGTTCTCTCCTATGTAACACTTCTAAACATAATAATAATACTTGACTGGACGCTCCCACTCCTTATTCCGGGGCTGAGGTTAGCTCCGACGGTAGCGCGCCAGGATCGTATTCTGTAGTTCCAGTTCCTAGGGTCAAGTCCCAAATGAGCCACTTTGAGATTTATCTCCTCAAAATTCCCCATCCTGCTCTCGGTCAATAGGGTAACCCGAAGGGGTTGAAAGGCCGTCCTCCGTCGAATGGGACGTTAAGCCGTCTCTCCATGTGTTGGAGAGCTATACCCTGTGCACGTTACACAACATGCTGATGGCCTTGACGAAAGGCTACCATCTGTCTCCTAACAGCTATCTAATGAGTCCCCTCCTCCCACATTCTCTGATCCCTCGGGGTCCTAGTGACCTGGTCATTTAGCATATTATATGCAAAAAACTGCCGCTCAGAGCTAAAACAACCCAACCTAACCTACCTCTTTCTCTGGTCTGAGAATGGCTCAGTCAGTAGCGTGCCAAGCTCGTAATTTGTAGTTCCCAGGTTCGAGTCCCACCTGGGTCAGCGTTGAGATTTATCTCCGCAAAATTCCCCGCCCTGCCCACGGTCAGTAGGGGACACTGATGGGCTTGGAAAGGCCGCCGTCCGTCGGATGGGACGTTAAGCCGTGGCCCCGTGTGCTGGAGAGCCATACCCTGTGCACGTTAAAGAACACGCTGGATGGCCTTGACGGTAGGCTACCATCTGTCTCCCAACAGCTGTTCCAGTGGGTCCCCTCCCCCAACCTTCTCTGAGCCTTCGGGGTCCATGTGACCTGGCCATTTAGCCCATGGTGTGCAAAAAAAGTGCCGCTCAGGGGTAAAACAACCCAACCCAATTGGTCTAGCGGTGAAAATTTTTTCTGCTAAACCCCCACCTTGCCCTTGGTTAGAAATAGGACATTAATGAACTTGGAAAAGCTGTCGTCCATTGGAAGGATCGTAAAGCTGTGGTCCTGTGTGTGGGAGAGCTACACCCTGTGTGTGGGAGAGCTATAACCTGTGTGTGGGAGAGCTAGACCCTGTGCATATTAAAGAACATTCTCGATGGACTTACCGGGAAACTTCCATCTGTCGTTAAATGTTAACGTTAACAATACGAATAATTTTGTTTTGCCGTGAATGAAAATCGATAGGAAACAGACCTCGGTCTCGAAACTGATCTAGGTGTGGAAACAGCAATCCAGTGGGGTCCCTTCCCCATCCATTTGTGAGCCCTCAGAATCCTTGTGACCTGGCCATTTAGACCACTATGTGCAAAAAAATGTCCATATAGTGAGTGTTATGATAGTAGTAGTCATTTATAGATATTAACTTAATTGTTTGATTTTTGTCATCATAAAATGGGAAAAAAGACTAATTGAAGGAATACGCATAGCATTTTAGTGCTTTGCATCTACCCTCCCCCCAACTAATGCAACATAACAGAAACATAATCTCCCTTCCATACTGAAGGCTTTACATATTTTAATTTCTTGAAGACCCCTTACATCAGGGATGGGCAACTTTTTCTCATCGCGGGCCAGATGAGGATTTTTCAGAATGCCGCGGGTCAGAACATTAGTAAAGTGAATTGAATTCTCTAACCAATGTCAATGTCGATATCCTAAGTACGCAATATACGTAAACAATTAAATTTTCACATATATCTATTTATTTCAAAAATAAACAAGTAATTTTTGCAATTTTAATGAAGCAACTTTATTTTTAATTAAAATTAAGATTAAATATATAAGAAATTGAAAGTAAGCAGAATAACTAGATGAAAATGAAATACCTTTCAATGGATATTGACATCGATTCCACCTACAAATACCACTAATTAAGCTGTGTTAGAAACATCCGTACTTTCATGAAGAGCCAAAGAAAAATGTTCAAATTTCGATGTAAATTCTATGAAACGATATTTTTCGTATTGGCAGCAAGTAAATTGATTTATCACATTACAATTTTGTGGGGTACACTTAGGTTATCATCAGTTTTTTTCTCTCTGGACAAAACATACCAAACACTGTTTGTAGGCACTCCTTTACAATTTCGCCATTAGAACAAAAATTTGTAACATTTCGAAATTTTCTTACTAATAACAAAACTTGCACGCACAATAGCATCGGAGTCTTGAGACTTTTGCGTAAATCAAATATTTTGCGTCTTTAATGCAGCCATAAGCTCCTCAAATGTTTATTTTCTATGTTGGCCTTGATAACTCATATTTAGAATGTTTACTGATGTAGTATCTTTTTGAGTGAGAGTTGAGCTTTCTAATCGAGATCTGAAGAGTGCATTCAGAAAAACCGACCTGTGCGCAAAGTCTGTCATGGAGGTCGATGTCGTAAATTCAATTTAGGCTACTAAAAACACTTTCAAGAACAGTGTAAAGGTAAATTGAGAAAGAAGGAAAATTTGGTATACCATAAAGTACTTTAAGAACAAGACATAAAAAATTTAATAATTTTCGTGACAATATTCGGGGGCCACTAGACATGTGTCCGCGGACCTCAGGTTGCTTCATGGCTGGTATAGGCCAATGAGGTAGTATAGGTATAGGTGGAGTGAGTGAAAAAAAAGGGTGTCAAAAATTTCCCTTTTTCTTTGGTATTTTCTTTACACAATATGCTAATTTGTTTCCTCCAGAAACTCAAGTTCTTTCGCCAGCTGCATAATTTAAAGTTTATTTTCACCATGCAATGTTTTAACATTTATAAACACCTTTTAATACAAGTCATCTTTCCTTTCTGGTAAGTTAGCTGAGAAAGTGAGATATAATGGCTATATAAGTAATGGATTCGGTTGTTTTACTTCGGAGATGCACTTTTTTGCATACAAAGGCTAAATGGTCAGGTCACAAGGACCCCGAGAACTCAGAGAATGTTGGAGGAAAGGGATCCACTCAACAATTGTTAGGAGGGCCATCCAGCGTATTCCTTTGTGCATAGAGTATGACTCTCCTGCACACAGGCCCATGTATTAATATCCCATTCAACATACGTCCTTTTAAATCAACGTTCTTTTAAAGCCCATCGGTGTCTCCTTTCTGACCGATGGTAAGGGTTTAGCAGAAGTAAATCTCAACGATGGCCCAGGTGGGATTCGAACTTGGGAACTACAGATTACGAGCATGGGGCACTACCGACTGAGCCAATCACCTCCCCGATTGGTAAAGGAGTAAAAGTAAAAAGAAAGATATTCTGAAGAGTTGACGATGCTGTTAGGAGGCGTTAATGCTTTCATTCCGAAGAAAAATATGACAATCAGAATAGGACAGAAAAAGGATTAAATAAATTACAGCCAAGTGATTAGAATCACAGATGCATTACAATTTAGCTAACATTTACCAAGTAGAGAATAGGCTCAGTAAAAGGGTTTATTCAAGTTATCAATCTTGTCGTAAGCAGGCACTGACCGTTAACCAAAGTTGTTCAAAGCAAACGATATCACTGTCCTAATCTTAAGTAGTTTCCTTTAATCTTAAACGCCCGAGCGATTTTAGTAAGTAGAGCAATTACTGGAAATGGATTCTTTCAATGGAGACTTGTTTTCTCAGAATCAGAACTAGGAGAGCAAACACCTGAGGGCAAGTTTTGGTGATGATTATTCACGGAGCAAGATGATATGGAATCGTTATGTGGGGTAAGTATAGTTTGCGAATTTATCTACATTGCGATTATTGTCGAGATTTTGAGATATATGTATATCCAGTTCACACTTCAAAGTGTGAGAATAGAGAATAGTTTTTCAAACCTCTGTAACGATTAAAATGAAAAAAAAAAATAGGAGAGAAGAATTGCAAACTACATAACAATTAAATAGATTGCAGCCTTTCCCGTTTTCTTTGATCATATCTACTTATTACATTTGTTTTGTGTTATGTTTGCAAAACTGCCTTTTCTCTCTCTCCATAACTCTCATTTGAATCTATGCAGCAAATGCATTTCATATCCTTCATCGTTATTTGCAGTTATGTGATTTTATTAATATATATTTCAAAGAGTATCATGAAGAATCATAATTGTCATTGATTGCATTTTTATGTTGTCATTTCATTAGATTAGTCTATTTCTAAGAAATTTCTCTTTAGAAATAAGGAAGCAAATACTCAAAGAAAGTGGAAAACATTGCAGTCTATTTACTATTGTGTAGTTTCTACTTCTTTTCTCCTAGCTTTTTCGTTTGGATGACTGCACCAACTCCTTTTTTTTAATTATGCATGAAATTAAATAATGTCCGACCAGCCTTCTCGTGGTTCAGGCCTTAGTACCTTTCAAAATAGATACTAACTTGTGGGAGGGAACAGAAAGGGAGGGCGCCAGATTAGTGGGCTACTGATATGGAAAACAGCAACTAATTTTTTTTTCTATCCTGCTGAGGAGTGGTCAACCATACAGCTGACGGAGGATGCCGATGAGGATGAGAAGGATATGTTTGACGGACAACTTCAGAATATTTTGAATTCTGTCAAAAAAGGTATTCATACAAACTTATCGGACTGGATTATGGCTCTGAGCTTGATTATGTATTCTGAATTTGCTGCACTTTTGGGCTTCTGAGGAGGGAGAACATCCCGCTGGATTCCTGTTTGTTTGTGGGTTAACAGCCCCAAGTGAATAAATTCTTAGGATATGTTTTATCAGCTGAGCAGAGGTCATCGCAGGCACCTGAACGTTTTGCTTCTACTGACATCATCAAATTCCACATTGGAAGAAGTCTTCAAGTGTAGATGGCTTCAGCCTTTAGTGGTGGGGGGATTAAATATTTATTGAGAGAGGGATGCCGACAATATCAAATATCCCCCTAATCACAGGCATGGGGCAAAGACCCATGCCTGTCATTAGGGGGATGTTTGATATTGTCGGTAACCCTCTCTCTAAACATGGTTTTTTTAAACATCCTACTATTTTCTCTCCATAGGTAGTTGGAATGTGAGGACTTTGCACGGAGTTTATTCTCTTGATGTACTCACACAAGAATTCCACCATTATAATTTAGATATTCTCGGCTTGCAAGAGACCAGATGCACATATATAAGTCAGATTCTTAAAAATAATCTTAAATTTCTCTTTTCAGGGAGGGAAGATAATAAACATTACCAAGGCGTGGGTCTGCTACTCAACAGACATGTCAGTGATACTATTCTAGGATATGAATGCATTAATGAAAGGTTTCTTACAGAAACATTTTTGGACAAGCATTAAAGACTTGAATGTTATCTGTTGTTATGCGCCCACGGAGGATGCCGATGAGGATGAGAAGGATATGTTTGACGGACAACTTCAGAATATTTTGAATTCTGTCAAAAAAGGTGATAACCTTGTTCTAGGTAACTCCAATGCCAAAGCTGGTACTGACTTTGTTCTTTAGGGAGGGGTAATAGGCCCTTTCGGCATTGGCAGCTCCAATGGCAATGGGCAACGTCTTCTACAAGTAAGTAAATTTAATGTAGATGTTACATTGAATTTAATGGTTTGAGATTAAATAATAATGATATATTAAATTTAATGGTTTGAGAATAACTAACACTTATTACAAACACCACGACATACATAAGTATACATGGATTTCCCCTGATGGGCTGCATAAGAATATGATTGATTATATATTAATTAACAGCAAATGGGTGAGTTCTGTTAGGAGTACCAGGTCATATAGGGGAGCTGAAATTGGATCTGACCATTGCTTTGTTAAAAGTGCCTTTTATATTATATCACAATATATATATTACCGTATGACAACTTGTCCAACTGACAGTCATATTGTATCTATTTCTTATTTTCAGCAAGACTGTGCTTTTTATGTTCTGGTGGTTAGACAGCTAGCTTCTGTTCCAGGTGACATAATACTACCTTGTGTAATCACTAAAGGAGTCAGTGGCCTGGTATCCTGACTTATATATAAATGATACGTCCCACATATGAGAATCATCATCATCATCATCATCATCCTCAAGCAGCCATGGGCTACGGAGGTCCAACCAGACCATGCAATTTAGTTCTCCAAGCAAGTCTATCCTGAGCTACATCTACTGCATCTGGCCACTGCACACCAATTCTAACAAGGTCCTGTTTGACATTGTCTGCCCACCGCATCCTAGGTCTCCCCTTCTTTCTGAGGCCTTTAGGCACACTGTTCATAAACCTATTCGCCAATCTAAAATTATTCATACGGGCAACATGGCCAAACCAACGGAGTCTCTCTCTGCACAATATGCTGCTTAAAGGAGGTTGCAAACTCCTTTGCCTAACCTCATCGTTAGTTACAAAGTTGACCCACCTAATGCCCAAGATACTGCGTAAGCATCTTGAATCAAAAGCATCTAGTTTCCTGTTATCTTGTTTACAAAGTGTCCAAGTTTCACTACCATAACTAACCCTAGAAAGAACCAAGCTATTATACAGTCTAATTTTAGTCTTTAGGTGTATACGCCTATTTCTCCACACTCTCCATAGGTTCTTAAAAGTCCCGGCAGAAATCCCTATTCGTCTGTTAATCTCATGCCGCACATCACCATTATCTGTTACATAGCTCCTAAGATAATTAAACTGTGACACCTACTCAAGACTGCAACCATTCAGATTAACTGAATCACAGCCTGCCTGACCAATTTTCATCACTTTAGTTTTCTCTCTGTTTAAAACCAAACATACTCTACTACCAGTTTCATTAAGAGCTCGAATGAAAGAGTTCATCTCATCAACATCATTTGCCAACAGGGCTAAATCATCAGCATAATCTAAATCAGAAATTTTCGTATCTCCAGCCCATTTAAGGCCAAAATCTTTCCCTTGAAGTGAATTTCGCATAACATAATCAATAACCAAGCTAAAGAGAAAAGGAGACAAAATGTACCCTTGTCGAACACCAGAAGTAATGCTAAACCAATTGCTACAAGCCTTACCAACTCTCACACAAGACTCAGTGTTATTATAGAGAGCTTTCATAATGTTAACTAATTTCTCAGGTATACCATATGATCTCACAATCAACCACAAATTATGACGATCAACAGAGTCGAAAGCCTTTTTGAAATCAGCAAAGCTAGCAACCAAAGTTTTCTGAAACTCTAAACATTTCTCAAGAATCTGCCTAAGTGAAAATATCTGATCCACACATCCCCTACCAATTCTGAATCCACATTGCTCATCACGCAATTGACTGTCAACCAGATTCTTAATTCTATTAAGCACAATCATGGAAAGAACTTTACCTGGAACAGAGAGTAGGCTGATACCCCTATAGTTATCACAAGAACTGCGATCACCTTTTTTGAAAATAGGGGACAACATTAGCTCTGGTAAAATCCTTAGGAACCATGCCTTTATCATAAAAGATATTCAGAATTTCAGTCATCCAAGTGGTAACCGAAACATTCCCAGCTCTAAGCATTTCCGTAGTAATTTCATCTACCCCTGGGGGTTTATGTAGTTTAAGTTTAGAAACAGCAAAAATAACTTCAGATTGTGTTATAGGGCCAACATTAAAGCCACTAATGCATCTATCATCATTGCAAACAATGGGAGTAGAACTAACTACATTGTTTAGAACATCACTGAAATGCTCAGCCCACCTAGCCATGACAGAATCCTCCTCTTCTATAACTTTACCTTGTTTATCCTTCAATCCTTGTATGCCTGTCCGTTTTCTACCACACAAAACATTAACTATCTGGTACAGCTCTCTGCTGTTGTGCTGTCTAAATGCTTCCTCGGCTTTGTCAGCCAAACCATCAAGCCAAAGATTCTTATCAGCAGCTAACTGATCCTTTACAAGTTTATTAAGGTCTCTGTAATGCTTTCTATTAGTACTAGTAGGGTATTGATTAAGGGCATTCCTGCAGTTCTTTCTTTCCGAAATAAGCTCAAGTGCCTTATCACTCAGATAATTTTGCCTCTTATGCTCCTTTTTTCCTAAAAGAGTACTGTTAGTGTTCAAAAAAACCTGTTTAAAATGATCCCATTCTTCCTCAACTTAAGTAGTAAGCAAACCATGACTGTCATAATGACTAAGTAACCTATCATGGTAAGTTTTGGCTATAACTGGATCTTTCAGAGCTTCAGTATTAAAAGTAAAATTTTTAACCCTAGCACAACACTTTTTAAGTTTAAGTTGCAACACACTTTTAACAAGGTAATGGCCAGATCCAATTTCAGCTCCCCTATATGCCCTGGTATTCCTAACAGAACTAGCCCATTTGCTGTTAATTAATATGTAATCAATCATATTCTTATGCATCCCATCAGGTGAAACCCATGTGTAATTATGTATGTCGCGGTGTTTGTAATAAGTGTTAGTTATTCTGAATCCATTGAGTTTACTTACCTGTAGGAGACGTTGCCCATTGCCATTGCAGCTACCAATACCAAAAGGGCCTATTACTCCTCCCCAAAGGTCAGAGTCAGTACCAACTTTGGCATTGAAGTCACCAAGAACAAGGGTAATATCTCCTTTCTTGACAGAATTCAAAATATCCTGAAGTTGTTCATAAAACCTATCCTTCTCATCCTCATCGGCATCCTCAGTGGGGGATAACAGCAGATAACATTCAAGTCTTTAACGCTTGTCTGAAATTTTGCTGTAAGAAACCGTTCATTAATGCACTCATATCCTAGAAGAGCATCGCTAGCGTGTCTGCTGAGAAGCAGACCCACGCCTTGGTGATGCTTATTTTCGTCCCTCCCTGAAAAGAGAAATTTAAGATTATTTTTAAGAATCTGACCTTTATCTGTCCATCTGGTCTCTTGCAAGCCGAGAATATCTAAATTATAACGGTGGAATTCTTGTGTGAGGACATCAAGAGAAAAAGCTCTGTGCAGAGTCCTCACATTCCAACTACCTATGGAGAGAAAATGGTTAGTGGGATGTTTAAAGAAACTATGTTTATTGAGAGAGGGAATGCCGACAATATCAAACAGCCCCCTAATCGGAGACATGTGGCAAAGACCCGTTCCCCCACTATTAAAGGCTGAAGCCATCTACACTGGAAGACTTCCTCCAATGTAGAATTTGACGATGCCAATAGAAGCAAAGAGTTCAGGTGCCTGCGATGACTTCTGCTCAGGATTATCCACCAGCTGATAAACATATCCTGTGAATCTATTCACTTGGGGCTGTCAACCCACAAACAAACAGAAAACACAGCGGAAGATTTTCCCTCCACAGAAGCCCACCAGTGCAGCAAAATCAGGATCCATAATCTAGCTCAGAGCCATATATCTGTCCAGTCCAGTAGGTTTATATGGTCAGCACCAGGACCCTGTGTGGTTGACCACTCCTCAGCAGGGTACAAAATTTAAAACCCAAACACAAAGATGTTTTTTTTTCTAGTCTAAATAAAAACCCTACGTTTTTACTGGAAATATTCCCTGAAATATTACCGTAACCAAACCCTTTTCGTCCATCTGAACACTCTAAAAGTTGTGCAGTGTTACACTAGTTTATTACACCATAGAGTAGTATAAGGTCAGGACTTAACACAGTTTTTATATTTAAAACCATATTATGGTGTAAACTAGCACCCACTTTAAAGTAAAACCCTGCTCTCTAATATGAAATTTCTTGTAATATCCTTCTTTGAATTTGATATTTAATTTTATTTCACTGTTCTGTAATGATTTAAAGATGTTTAAAACATAAAAATGATCTTTGCAATATTTTATTATAAAGTCTTCACTATTTCATAATGATTCATACTTACTAGTATAAATATTAGAAAATTACTCTATAATAAATATCATTTGCTGCGAATTTTACGAAACAGTAATAACGTAAACGTTATTCATTTGATGCTTGCTGGTATTAATTTTCCCTTTTCAGGCATGAACATTCATTTGAATGTAATGCTTCCTTACACCTGATTCTGATGTCAGATATCATCCAGTGTTATTTTAATTTCTATATTGTGAAATTGTCCTTTCGTGATGTCAGATATCCCTTTTCCCGTATTTCCTTTCTCAAGATTATGGCGTCAGCTTACGCATTTTCGTGTATTAGATTATGGTGTTTGGATGTAACCTTACACCAGAATATAGTATTATTTTACTACATAAAATGGTGGTAACTTGGCTATTACCATAAACTAGTGTAAGGTAATGCCGTTTTTTTACAGTGAATTGGTACTCCAAAGGTCTGTGTTTGGAAGGTTCGGTTGTTTTACCTCTGAGCGGCACTTTTTTGCACACCATGGGCTAAATGGCCAGGTCACATGGACCCCGAAGGCTCAGAGAAGGTTGGGGGAGGGGACCCACTGGAACAGCTGTTGGGAGACAGATGGTAGCCTACCGTCAAGGCCATCCAGCGTGTTCTTTAACTTGCACAGGGTATGGCTCTCCCGCACACGGGCCACGGCTTAACGTCCCATCCGACGGACGGCGGCCTTTCTAAGCCCATCGGTGTCCCCTACTGACCGTGGGCAGGGCGGGGAATTTTGCGGAGATAAATCTCAACGCTGACCCAGCTGGGACTGGAACCTGGGAACTACAGATTACGAGCCTGGCGCGCTACCGACTGAGCCACCCCCGCCCCATTGTGTTTGGAAGTAGGGCGTTACTCTTTGCAATCTGTGCTGCCTGAAATATCCCTTTTATCCTTCTGCCTGGAATATCCCTTTTACACTGCAGCTTGAAATATCCCTTTTCTCCTGCTGCCTGGAATAGAATCGATTAGAAAGGAATGGTCTTGGACTACTTTTAAATAGAACATAATGAAAGAAATTGAGTAACATATAAAGTTTGAAGTAGAATTAATTCACTCCAGACTACAATTTTGAAGTCTTACTGGTAAATCAAACAATTAGCTTTAACTCTTTTTATTAACATTTAATTATTTATAAAATTTAGTTGGTCTGTAAATGGTAGCTAGGTAGTCACTAGAACGAGAGCTATGCACCAATCCTCTGTGATGATGCATGGAACCGGCCAGGCCTAGCACCTAACGTCCGGCCCCGCTTTCTCGTGGTGCAGACCGTTAGACATTTCAAAAGAGATACTCTCTTGTGGAAGTGAACGGAAGGGGAGGGCTGCCAGATTATTGGCCTACTGATCTGGACAACTATGGCTACTTTTCTTTTTTTTTTCTAACCTTCTGAGGAATGTTCAACCACACAGGGTCCTGGTGCTGACCATATAAACCCACTGGACTGGACAGATATATGGCTCTGAGCATGATTATGGATCCTGATTTTGCTGCACTGATGGGCTTCTGTGGAGGGAAAATATTCCGCTGTGTTTTCTGTTTGTTTGTGGGTTGACAGCCCCAAGGATATGTTTATCAGCTGGTGGATAATCCTGAGCAGAGGTCATCGCAGGCACCTGTACACTTTGCTTCTATTGGCATCGTCAAATTCTACATTGCAGGACGTCTTCCAGTGTAGATGGCTTCAGCCTTCAGTGGTGGAAGAACGGGTCTTTGCCCCATGCCTGCGATTAGGGGGCTGTTTGATATTGTCGACACTCCCTCTCTCAATAAACATAGTTTCTTTAAACACCCCACTAACCATTTTCTCTCCATAGGTAGTTGGAATGTGAGGACTGCACAGAGCTATTTCTCTTGATGTCCTCACACATGAATTCCACCAATAAAATTTAGATATTCTCGGCTTGCAAGAGACCAGATGAACAGATAATGGTCAGATTCTTAAAAATAATCTTAAATTTCTCTTTTCAGGGAGAGACGACAATAAGCATCACCAAGGCGTGGGTCTGCTTCTCAGCAGACACGCTAGTGATGCTCTTCTAGGATATGAGTGCATTAATGAAAGGTTTCTTACAGCAAAATTTCAGACAAGCGTTGAATGTTATCTGCTGTTATGCCCCCACTGAGGATGCCGATGAGGATGAGAAGGATAGGTTTTATGAACAACTTCAGGATATTTTGAATTCTGTCAAGAAAGGAGATATTACCCTTGTTTTTAGTGACTTCAATGCCAAAGTTGGTACTGACTCTGGTTGGGGAGGAGTAATAGGCCCTTTTGATATTGGTAGCTGCAATGGCAATGGGTAACGTCTCCTACAGGTAAGTAAACTCAATGGATTTAGAATAACTAACACTTATTACAAACACCGCAACATACATAAGTACACATGGGTTTCACCTGATGGGATGCATAAGAATATGATTGATTGCACATTAATTAGCAGCAAATATGCTAGTTCTGTTAGGAATATCAGGGCATATAGGGGAGCTGAAATTGGATCTGACCATTACATTGTTAAAAGTGTCTTGCAACTTAAACTTAAAAAGTGTTGTGCTAGGGTTAAAACATTTACCTTTAATACTGAAGCTCTGAAAGACCCACTTATAGCTAAAGCTTACCGTGATAGGTTACTTAGTCATTATGACAGTCATGGTTTGCTTAATACTGAAGTTGAGGAAGAATGGGCCATTTTAAACAGGCTTTTTTGGAAACTAACAGTACTCTTTTAGGAAAAAAGGAGCAGAAGAGACAGAATTATCTGAGTGATAAGGCACTTGAGCTTATTTTGGAAAGAAAGAACTGCAGGAATGTCCTTAATCAATACCCTACTAGTCCTAATAGAAAGCATCACAGAGAACGTAATAAACGTGTAAAAGATCAGTAAGCTGCTGATAAGAATCTTTGGCTTGATGGTTTGGCTGACAAAGCCGAGGAAGAAGTTAGACAGCACAGCAGCAGAGAGCTGTACCAGATAGTTAATATTTTGTGTGAAAGAAAACGGACAGGTATACAGGGATTGAAGGATAAACAAGGTAAGGTTATAGAAGGTGAGGATTCTGTCATGGCTAGGTGGGCTGAGCATTTCAGTGATGATCTAAACAATGTGGTTAGTTCTACTCCCATTGTTTGCAATGATGATAAATGCATTGATGGCTTTAATGTTGGCCCTATAACACAATCTGAAGTTATTTTGGCTGTTTCTAAACTGAAACTTCATAAATCCCCAGGGGTAGATGGAATTACTATAGAAATGCTCAGAGCTGTGAATGTTTCGGTTAACACTTAGATGACTGAAATTTTATATAACTTATATGATAAAGGCATGGTTCCTGAAGATTTTACCAGAGCTATTATTATCCCGATTTTCAAAAAAGGTGATCGCAGTTCTTGTGATAACTATAGGGGTATCAGCCTACTCTCTGTTCCAGGTAAAGTTCTTTCCATGATTGTGCTTAATAGAATGAAGAATCTGGTTGACAGGCAATTGCGTGATGAGCAATGTGGATTCAGAAGTGGTAGGGGATGTGTGGATCAGATATTTTCACTTAGGCAGATTCTTGAGAAATGTTTAGAGTTTCAGAAACCTTTGGTTGCTAGCTTTGTTGATTTCAAAAAGGCTTTCGACTCTGTTGATCGTCATAATTTGTGGTTGATTGTGAGATCATATGGTATACCAGACAAGTTAGTTAACATAATGAAAGCTCTCTATAATAACACTGAGTCGTGTGTGAGAGTTGGTAAGGCTTGTAGCAATTGGTTTAGTAATTGGTTTAGAAAAATTTTGTCTCCTTTTCTCTATAGCTTGGTTATTGATTATGTTATGCGAAATTCATTGCAAGGGAAAGATTTTGGCCTTAAATGGACTGGAGATACGAAAACTTCTGATTTAGATTATGCAGATGATTTAGCCCTTTTGGCAAATGATGTTGATGAGATGAACTTTTTCATTCGAGCTGTTGATGAGACTGGTAGTAGAGTAGGTTGGTTATAAACAGAGAGAAAACTAAAGTGATGAAAATTGGTCAGGCAGGCTGTGATTCAGTAAATCTGAATGGTTGCAGTCTTGAGCAGGTGTCACAGTTTAAATATCTTGGGAGCTATGTAACAGATAATGGTGATGTGCGGCATGAGATTAACAGACGAATAGGGATTGCTGCCGGGACTTTTAAGAATCTATGGAGAGTGTGGAGAAATAGGCGTATACACCTAAAGACTAAAATTAGACTGTATAATAGTTTGGTTCTTTCTAGGGTTAGTTATGGTAGTGAAACCTGGACACTTTGTAAACAAGATAACAGGAAACTAGATGCTTTTGATTCCAGATGCTTACGCAGTATCTTGGGCATTAGGTGGTTCAACTTTGTAACTAATGATGAGGTTAGGCAAAGTAGTTTGCAACCTCCTTTAAGCAGCATATTGTGCAGAGAGAGACTCCGTTGTTTTGGCCATGTTGCTCGTATGAATAATTATAGATTGGCGAATAGGGTTATGAACAGTGTGCCTAAAGGCCTCAGAAAGAAGGGGAGACCTAGGATGCGGTGGGCAGACAATGTCAAACAGGACCTTGTTAGAATTGGTGTGCAGTGGCCAGATGCAGTAGATGTAGCTCAGGATAGATTTGCTTGGAGAACTAAATTGCACGATTTGGTTGGACCTCCGTAGCCCATGGCTGCTTGAGGATTACGATGATGATGATGGTGATGATGAAAATTTAGTTTAATTTTAATCAACATAATTATTAAATTATTTCAAACTTTTTCGAAATCAGTATTCTGTAACAAAATATTACAATTTTAGATATAGTTTCTCCATTATTCTTACATACTAGCAGAAGATCGTCGGAATTCGGAATTCAATATGGCAAAACCTTAAAATTTGATATGGCGAACAAAAGAGAACAGGTTAAAATTTTGTTTCATATTTCGAAATTGGATTCTAAGTAGGAATTTGAAGTTTAAAGGAAATAAATTTCACTATAAAACAAATGGTCTTAAAGGGAGTGAAATAAATGTGGTTTTAAATTCAAACTTGGGACTTGAACTTTTAAAGAAACTCGAGATGGCAAGGGTTAGAACCCTAAGAAAAATTTGGCTTTGGACAGTGAAATACTTGGGTAGTTACAGGAAGTTAAAAATAAGCATTTAATGCAAAATTTAAATCACTGGACTTTTAAAACAGCTGAAAAAGGTATTCGAGGTTCTTAATGGTGTTCCGTTATAAGAAGGACTGGTATTTTTAATGCAACACGAAAAGACACAAAAAAGACTCATGTTTGCAATTTGATAATGGTCGGCAAGTATTTGGAGAATTACAGGGTATCGAAATCTACTTCAATAGTTTATGTAAAAATTTAATTATTTCCATCAATATAAACTTTGGCAGTCCGCCAACTACAGTTGTAAAGATGCTAAGAGTTATGTCAGCATATGGTGTAAGAAAGACATGCATTGTGGACCTGATGTACGTAGGACCCAGATATAATTCGGAGCTGGATTCTATTTCATTATAAAAGAATATCCATATATTGGTAAAGTATTACCAATAAATATCCATATATTGATAATGTATCATATTTTATTAAGTAATTAAATAACAATGTAATTGCGTGTGTACAAAATATCAAGAAAATCTCAAAGTTTCGTTTTATGTTCTACAGACTTTAATGGGTGCCATGACAAAAGATCTGTGAGTTATTCAATTCAGCTCCAGTATTCATATTCCATTAGAGAGGTCTGGTGTAATGTTTGGAACAGCTGCAATGTTTCTTTGTCTTAAATGTTGTAATTTTTACTGACTTTTTAGGTTGCATACAATGAATGTTTCTTGAACATTAACATCTTGCTAGTTTTGGCACTCGATGACAACTTGAGATGATATTACATGTGATTCTAGTTCCATGCAGTCATTGAAGAAAGTTTCATAGTTTCTTGATATATTAGACACATAATTATGTTAATTACCGGAATATGTAGCAAAATATATCATTTTAAAATATGATTATTATTTTATAATGATCCTGTATTAGATTACTAAATAATATCCTTTTCCAGTCCCGCTGAGTACTATTTACAAGTAGGGTTACCAAATGATAATGGTCTAAAGGAGGACAGAAAAGGTAAAAATGGAGAACAAAAGGAGGACATGCTTTCAATTTGTGAAAAGATTTAAGTTTTTTCCTAACAAGTTTTGTTTCAAATACCGACTAAGAGTTTAGTCAGAAAAAGATATAATTCTATTTGTTCAGTAGACTTCAAAATGCATGAGATACCGATTTTTATTCATACTTGATAAGCAATCAAGCTATTTGTGTTGCAAGAGGCAAATTTTGTGTTTCCATTAACTCTGACTGAGGCAATGATAAGCAGCGACTTCGGTCATACAAGGTATATGTATACATCTTGTACGAGAAGGCTTATACAAACTAGGAGTAGTTCCTTAATTCCTTCGCTGTCCTTTTTTGTTGCAAATAAAAAAGTAAAACTGCTGTCAACTTTCATAGCTCCAACTATCGGTGGATGGAAGTAAAATTTTATGCAATTTTCTAAAGCGTGTGCTTTTTTCAATCTGGCCTGTATATTGCACATTATTGAGATTAGAGAAAATAGTAACTTTTACAATAAGAGAATTAATTTAACATTCAGAACTTGCATTTACAGTATATTATTTCATGGTTAACAGTAAATTGTATTTTAGTCATGGGTTCAAGAAATTTAAAAAATGAAAATACCAAAAAATGAGTACCTTAATTTTAATTCAAAGCATGTTATGAGTTTATACGAAAAGGAGGATATTTCACGTTTTTTTCAAAATTCTGGGTGGACACGAGATAGAAAAGGATTCTTTTGGAGGACGTTTGGCAAACCTATCTGCAGGGTGTTCTATAAGATCCAGGAGACTTTCTTGCATTTTAGTAATATTCTTCGTTTTGCATATGTTTCTTTTTTTGCATCATAAGTCGTAGGACCATAAGACTGTTTTTGGAAACGTTTGCTTCTGGAACGATGGAACCCGCATTATGTGGAAGATATTCAGGATCACAGTCTGCAAGTTAAGTGTGGGTTGCACTTTGACTTTATCACCTAACTCTACTATAGTTTTCTTATTGACTGATAAATCAGCAGAGTTATTTACAGATATTGGAAAACTATTTAATGCCAGAGCTACAGACACGTAACATTGCTGATTGACCTTTATTTTCAAACTTCAACTATTGTTTGAGATAATTTGATCTCGTATGCATAGACCCAGATGCTTTTAATTTAAGAATTCAATACTTATCCCTAACCGATGGGTTGGTCGGTTTTCTCCAATATTACAGTGGTCTTAGGGAGCCCAGAATTAAAAACTTGCGGTAATTCTCAATGGGGTTCTATTAAAGGCAAAGTTATCCTGCACCGTGACTTCAGTTGATGAGCTCAAGGTCCGCATTCAAGAAATATTGAGCACAATTATCCATGCCATGTTACACTACATGTGACACCATATGTGTAGGATCATCTTGCGCCTTGATAATCATGGCCTGCACACATGTGTTTTGAATTAATACTGAGGCTGATTATATTACATGGCGCTGTTTACAGAAGTCCGTAAAATATCATATACATTTATGCCTTCATCGACTATGCTCGATCTGGTGACCCTGTTGTGCAACATTTGCGGAACAACATACCTTCCGGCAATCCGGTTTCCTCTGCCATCCGTTGAAGATATGTGTGCACTGACACTGAATAATAAGATGCAAAGTTTTGTCTTGATGCAATCAATAAGGTGTTGATGCCCATCCCATAAAAGGTACGCAATTCGATCTCGTATATTGGCTCTGGGAGTTTATCTGATAGTGGAAGGACTTCACTTTGACATTTATTTGAACCCTACGGATTGCTAACTTCTCGTTATAATTGTACCCAGCAACGATCATGAAAGAGCTTATCTGAAGCAGATAATAATGCATTCATATAATATTTTACACTTTCTTTCTATCTCCAAATGCTAAATATAATAAAGTTTCATATTTCTTTTCAATCTTTTTTTAATTTTTATCAATAATTCCTGCTCTTTAAAAATCATTGGAAAGATTAGCAGTTTTGCCGATGATAGTGGTATTACAATTTACAGCAGGAACTCTTGCTGACTTACAAAGTATAATAAAAATGATTTAGCAGATATTGTAAAATGGTTTAAAACAAATAGGCTAACTCTGAATTTTTCTAAAAGGAAATATATATTGTACACTCTAAAAAATAAATTTGATATTGTATATAATTTAACGGTTAAAATCCATGAAACTGATTGTGATATTAATGAGGGCTGTTGCTGTGTATGTTAATAGAGTGGATGAAATAAAGTATTTAGGATTAACAATTGATCAGAATCTGAACTGGAGGCCACACATTAAAAAGTAAATCAAAAAACTTAGAGCAATGTTGTGTAAAGTGTACTACCTAAAAAAAATTGAATATCACCAAACCTTGGTAGCAATTTATTTTTCTTGGATTCATTCTGCAGTGTGTTATGGGCTACTTGTGCTATGGCTGTACTCATAGGTCAACTGACTGCTTTTCAAAATAATATTATTGAAAAGATAACTGATGGAAATATTTATCAAAATGGAAATAACACACTTTGAAATTTGAAACTGCAGCCCTTCAGTCACTTGTATGTTTAAATTTGATGATTTATATTTATAAGCATAGTCTTTTTTTGAATTAAAAGTATATAATTATAATTTTCGTTTAGATGGCAGAAATTATGTAGTTCCTCTTGTAAAAAAGAAAACATTACACAAACAAATTTGTAATCTCTTACCTAGTGAGCTTCGATATTGTATTGGTGGAGTATTTATCTTTAAGAAGAAATAAAAGTTTAATCTCTCACATACACTCGACTTGGATTTTATGTTTTCAGTTCTACGATAAAAATTAGAATTCGATTTTTTTGTTGTACCCTTCAGTTGTATTGTATGTAGAAAATATGTTTCCTTTTCTATTTTTTTTTTTCAAATGAAAATACTCATTTTTATATTTGCTAAAATACGAGAACATTAAAGTTTGTAACAATCCACCTTGTGTGGATCATTAGGTTGTAATCAATTTGCGAAAATAAGTTGCACTTTCTTTTCTGTTATTTCATGTAATGCTAACTAAAACAACCTAGATAAGCGAATGCTTTTGGCTTGTTTGTATTGTACAAAATATATAGTGTAATGTGTTGAAAATGAAGTATTTTGATTGATTGATTGATATTTTTGCATTTATTATACTATTTCATTTGAAAACTCGACACTGAAAAATTCACTTTTTTTACAGATTATTAAATTTCATCCTCTCTTTTATTACATTTGAGATATTTATTAATCACATTGCTATGTTTAGATTCACTTTGAACACTACATAGATTATTAATTAGTTAATTACGATTTTCAAATTCACTTTAAAATATTTTTTTTTTCATTTGTGTTTTAATCCTTTAAAATAACTTATGTCAAGCAGTTCCCTTGGCAAGAGATTGAGAACATATTGAATTTTTTATCCACTTTACACTTGTCGTAGTTATTTGTAAAGTGCGGTAATAGAAAGCATTTTTTTTAAATCTTGCGTTTTTATCACGTTGGAATTTTATTTTATGTATGTTGCCAAAAAACATTACGCGTGACTATGTTGTATTTATATAGTGGAGATAGAAAGAAGGTGTAAAATATTACGTCAATGTTATTCTCTGGTAGGTAAAATATCCAAATAAATAAAACTCTCCTCTACTGTAGTTAAATATATACGGTCTTCAAGTGGCATAATATTTTTGGCTATTGAGAATTGATTACGTTCTATTTTTGTAATATTTATCGATGCTCCATGTATCGTTATGGGAGTAATTTACGACGGACTTACGCAATTCTTTATAAAGCATATTAATTATTCGATATATGTTAGTACCCAAAACATATCGAAGTTTATTTAACCTCAGCACACAAAGCTTTAATTTGTCACAGATGTTCTCAGTATGATCGTTCCATTGAAAGGTACCATAAGATATAACCCAAGATATTTCTCTGTATTCACTCTATGTTACTGCAATCCTCTAATTCAGAATTTTTTCCTTTTTTCCTCAATTTCATTCGTAGGTTTTAATTATTAAGTTAGTGTTAATGTTTAAACCAGGTGAATGAAAAGTCATGTATTTAGTTTTATAGCCATTTAAATGAAGTCTGGGTTCGAGCTCCTGATGAGGCATGGATATTTGTGTTGTCTTTCTGCTAAGGTCTCTCCTCCCTCACAGACCATCTACTTTGTGAGTAAAAGGTCTAACAGTAGTCTGTTAGTTTAATATATTACATGTGACATATTAAACTAACAGACTCCTGTTAGACCTCTGTGGGGCAGCTGCTTGAAGGGATATATATATATATATATATTTTTTTTTACATATAGTTGACCATTATTTAATACTATTATAATCTTTTGTATATGTTCATCCATCTTCTTTCGATTTGTTATATTAACTAAAACTATGTCATCAGCATATAAATGAATAGTACTATTAAATTTTAATTTTATTAAGTCGTTTATTCAATTGATAATTAAAAGAGAGCCTAAAAATTAGATCTTTGAGGAACACCATATTTAACTTGACGCTTTTACCGTAGATTACCGTAGATGTTGTTGATTTTAGTTACTGTAAATCTTTTTGTCTAGCAGGTTTCAAACCAGTGTAATGCAGTTCTTCTAATGTAATAATTTTCTAATTAATAAAATATTTTTTTCCAATTTCTTTTCTGAAAGAATGTCATGATCCGAAGTGTCAAAGGCTTTCTTTAAGTCTACAAATACTTCAACTGCCCTGTCACCTCCATTTAGTGACACGTAAACTAAAACAGTAAATTTCGTTAGAAAATTCACTAACTTTTCCCCTTTTGGAATCATATCGGTTTTCACTGAAAATATTAAGTTTAAAAAGAAATTTGTATAAGATATTGTTACTTCATTTTTCTACTATTTTATGCACAGAATATAAAATAGCAGTAATAGAATATAAACTAGCGGTAATCTGCTAAAATTGAATTTGTTCGTCCTATTAATATTGGGCGTAGAATTGCAGTTTTTGTTCAGTATCATTCGAAATCCTTTTTTAACTATATCTTTTTTGACACCAATAGCTAGTATTGTTCTCGATGTGTCTGATGTATATTGTCCTATCCACAGGATTTGTGATCATTCAAAGTTTTAACTTCAGAATATCTGACTTATTTGCAAGAGGTACATAAATAAAGTTTCATTTGTAATATCATTGCTGCAAAGTAACTAACTTCAACAGTACCCTAAAATTAGGACAATATCAATAATAACAATACTTAAAATAAAACAACATATTATTGGAATAAAAATGTCGGTAGAAACAGTTACGTTCAGTGTCGAGATAGTTATGGATACAGAATAACTAGTTCACACAAATGGGCGACTTAATACCAGTGCTTGCAGCGCCACCTTCAGAAGTCGGCAGTAATGCTAATTTCCCCACTAACATTCATAGCAGGTGGACATCTTGCATTGTGATTCGGTATCTCACTATATTTTTTTATTGCCTTTCACAAAAGATATTAAATAGAAAAATTTACTTTTAAGATTGTAAAAGATCTTTACAGAATTGTATTAACTTAACTGCTGACATCTAGAAAAATTCCTAACAGTGTAATTTTAAAATTACAGTTATGTATTATTATTCTTCGAACAAAATTAGTTAAGCTGCTGCTCCTCAGGGGCACTAGCATTGGTTTTTGTGCTGCAATGGGCATATACATAAATGGTCTATCTGTGCTAGCTGTTATGCTGTGCTATGGAACACCCTGTAAATGTCTCTGCAGAGGCACTGAGTGAGCAGCAGAGCAAATGATTGAACATATGAGACCTATTTTAAAACTCATTCCGTGAACATTCTTACGTTTCATACGGTTACCTAACCTTAGAAAAGACGTTCGTTATAAAATGGGAAAGGCTTTCGTTATTACTTTATTCTCTGGTTTGGGTTAACATAATAAGTTTAGAAATCATTTATTTAACTTCTTATTATAGTTTTTCAGATGTGATGAAACAAAGCTTTTATATTTTACTGAAAAAGGCTTCTGTAATGTTTTAAGGATGCAAAACCTTTCGAATTGTGATTGTGAATTTCATGCGAAACAATTGATTTGGGTCTCATTCAATATTTAAACTTGCATAAAGAACGTATAAGGTACTGCAGTCTGTATTATTATTTATTTCAATCTCAAGTAAGAGAATGGTTTATTGTATTTGCCTGCGTAAATCATTCTTAAGTTATTTGAAAACGCATGTTCACAGAATATTCCGGAAACAAATGTAAATATTTTATTTAACTTCTTTTGTGAAGTTACATTTCCATTCCATTCAGTCAGGTCATACGTATCTTTTTAGACGCCATGTGTAGCGTCGACAAAACTTGCCGCATTTACTTTCGTATTTTATTCAAACATTTTTCTAAACAGAGAGGAACTTTTTACGAAACAGTTCCAGACTTCCAGAGGGACTCTCTAAAGACTATATGCATCAAAACGGATTTTCCGCCATCCCATTTCAGACACTAGAAACCTAAAACTCGGAAGTACTGAAATTCTCTTAGCGGAGTCAGTGATTGAAAATGCGTTTTCTATTGTGCATAAAAGAAACATTAAGAACGCAAAAAAAACATTTTTTTCTTTGAAGGTGGACACAGCAAGAGGTTTTCAGGTGGGGAGAGCGCTCTCTGTTTTCCTCCTCTGCCTCGACGTGCTCTCGAGTTGGGTACAAAATTGCAGAGCGCATCGGATGCACGTGCCACTCACCGAAAGAAGGCCGGGCAAGACTGAATGCAAAGGAAAAGTGGAAAGAATGCAGAAATTCAAGGGCTAAATTTTGGATTAAAATTAGAAACTGCTTTGGACAGGCTGTAATAAAAGAGGGGAAATTGTATTGCAGTTAATTTACTTTAAAATTATTTTTCTTAAATTTTGTTTCATTTAATGTAGAAAGATTGAACTGGAGAAAAAAAAACATCCGAAACATATATTTTCCATATTATCTGTCCATCTCCACATTGTCCACGTGAGGCATCTCTATTGAGATTCCCCAAACAATCTCCCAAATATATAACATCTCTAAAGTACACTTTTACCCTGTCTACCGACATCCGACAACTCAACCGAAGACCTCCACAATATATATACAAACTTAACCAGTGAAGAAGGAATTCTTATTTTTTCGATAGGATCTCAAATATGGGACTGACGAAGCTAGTGGAAAAAGGTTTCATCAAATCGCCATTTATGGCTGAACCAGTAAAAAATTTAATTGATACAACTGCTATGAAGTACTAGGGAACTTATTAAATGTACATTAGTTTATTTCTTTTTGTTGAATTCTGAGGGATGTGAAATTAAGAATGAGTCAAAGGATAGAACAGAGCATAACACAAATAATATTGTATATGACTTAATGATATCATAGATTAGAGGAAGAAATCAAGAAAGAGATAAAAATTGCCCATTTTACTTGAATTTTTCAAATTCCACTCATTATTTGCACTCTTTTCTGAAAAATAAATGTAATGAAAATAATTGAGTAATTAAATGAATATAAATCGCCAGGCTATGATAAAATGTGAGCTAAATACATTAAAGTTAACGCAGATGCCGTGGCTGATATAAAAACAGAAGCCGTCAACCAAACATTTTAACAGTTACATTTCCAACTGATCTAAAATTTCAATATTATTTGCAAATATGCTATTTTGGATAATTGTATTGAAATTATATTTGCATTGAAACATTATTTTACATTTCAAATTGCAAAGGGAATTTTAAACCGGAAATCATCAATTACCGACCTGTTGCAGTTCGATCAATTATACGTAAGATTCTATATAATATTATAGATTCTATGTAATGTAGAATGTTATGTAAATATAAAATACATACATAACATTCTATAGACATTTCAAAAACAACAACAATAACATACTAAGTCTAAAACATTATGGCTTTCAAAAGGATTAAAACAAAACTGAATTGCTAACGGATTTCAGACGCACATTTAATGATGTATTAAATCAGGGTGAGAATGTAGTTGCAATGTTTCTCGACTTAGAAAAAGAATTTGACCCAATATATCGTAACATTTTATTAGATAAATTTGAAGAATTATGGGTTAAAATCATCACACTTCTCAGGAACTATTTAACTAATAGGATCTGCTTAAAAAATTGACAAGGTGTTTGGTTTGAAATGTGATATTAAAAATAGGGTCCTCTAAGGATCAATTTTAGGTCCTTTACAGTTTTTGATATACATTAATAACTTGGCTGACTTTAATATAAAAAGTCATATTTATGCATGCAGATGATATAGGAATAGTCACTTAGGATAAAAGACAAGAGAAGCTTGTGAACGTTAAAGAGGATTACAATAGTGTTATATGTTGGAGTAATTATAATAGAATTTATTTCAACAATAAGAAATCCAATGAAAGCTGGTATACATTATCTATTACATTAGTAATATTTTATACCACAGCACATCACAGTAACAACGTTTTTGAACAATATTTTGTTGTGGTCAACCTGAGCATAGAAGAAAATTGTCTGGAGCCTGGTGGGATCCGAACCCACGACCTCCTGATGAAGTAATGTAACAAATAATGCATATTAGATATAGGTACTAAAGATACCTAAGAATTGTGTATAGATATTGAGAAAATTCATAAAAAATGCCAATCAATTTTCCCATGGAGTGTGTTTGTCATGGAACCAAGCCCGGGAGATCTGCATTAAAAAATACTACACTTACAGTTATAGAGCAGCTACTAGCGTCTGATAATATGTGACTGGGTTTAACATTCACAATATTAAACCCAGTCACATATTATCAGTCATCACACATATCACTGATCAGAAGTCAATAGCTCATCGGTTAGAGCACCTGAGATATCACGGGAGATCGTGGACTCATAATCCCATCCGGTTCAAGACAATTTTTCTCTATGCCCACGTTGACCTACAGTGCAATATAACAGTATTAAAAAACGATGCTGCAAGGAAGCTATTTCACTTTCTAGGAACTCGCATCAATAACTACATATGTTTACATAATATATGCAGTTATAACAACATATGTCACATAAATACATAGAACAATAAGAAGATGAAATTAGTACTCTCTTTTAAATGACGATGCTTAGTCAGGCGACTCAGTATTAGACAATTTATGCCATATGGTCTGAGCGCTTTCGTGCTGCTCTATTGCAGCTACTCGTCTTCAGAGACTTATCTTAAGCTATTAAATATGTTAGCTAATATTTTGGTCCAATAATAACAACAATAAATTTGGGATTTTATTTACACATCATAGCACATGTATGTAACTGTTTTGAGTCTTTGTCTTAAAGCTTTTTCTATATTCGTCACAAATGGAGTTTCTTTCGGGGCATTGTTCAGATATTTATTTTATGTACATCAGCGTGATCTCTGACTCATCGACAACGAGCAGCAGCCGCAGTCAATGTATGGCCGCGAGATGGACACGCTGATCCCCAAGCATTACCTCTACATGCAGTAGGCCAAGGTGAAATTAAATATCTGGACAATACCCCCCAAAGAAATTCCATTTATTACGCATATTGAAAAAGTTTTAAGAAGAAGACTCAAAACAGTTACATACATGTGCTATGATGTAATATGATCCCAAATTTATTGTTGTTATTATAGAACCAAAAATTATCTAACGTTTTTAATAGCCTAAGATAAGTCTTTGAAGATGTGTAGTTACAATCGAGCCGCACGAAAGCGCTCAGACCATATGGCATAAATTATTTAATACCGAGCCGCCTAAATAAATATCGTTATTTAAAATAGAGTACTAATTTCATCTTACATATATCAGTGCCGAGAAAAAAATTCATCTTTATAGATTATTAGTGAATCTAATTTCATTATGGAATCATATAAGGCACTCTTAAACAGTAAATTAACTCTATCAAAACTACACCTTAAATTAAAAATTTCTATTACTGTCGACAAGAGGAAATCACTCCAAAAACCTTGCGAATTCGATTCACTTCCAAAATCCCACGTGAAAGCAAAATTATCCGTAATGCCGAAAAAAACTTTTGCGATCCGAAATTCGCCGGATCAGAAGTGTGATAGCAAGGAAGGAGAAACTAAAGTTCCAACAACACAAGGAATTCATCAACAAATGTTTCCCACAGCAATTATATATCTTTTTGCAAAAAATGAATGCGAAAGTCGAAAATTTGAAAATAAAAATAGAGAATCCACATAAAAAAAAATAAGAAGAAAGACTTCAAACAAAAGACCACAAAGGAACGAAAAACTGCCCGTACCTTATCAGAATTTATCAAACCAAGAACTATCACCGCAGGTCTCTAAGCTTTTAGAATTGGGGCCTAAATTTACCCTACCCCTGCGCTTCTCGATGTTAAAGACTACATCTCAGAAGTTGAGGATGTCCTAAATTACCTGCCGGAAAAAGACAGGGAAAAATTCAGTTTCCAAATTTTTAGGCCAATGAAAAAGCAAATAATCTCACCTACATCCACGGACAACCAGACATTCATGTTCCACAGAGCCATAAAGGAAATAAAAAATAACCAAGACCTCATTGTTCTACTAGCTGATAAGTGCAACCAAATAGTTTTATTGAACAAAAAGGACTTTATTGAGAAAGGCGAAAAAGTAATTCAAGAATTAAATGTCAAGACATTAATTCGAGATTCCACACAATATATAAAGAGAAAACTGAACGAATTTTAATATAATCATTAACAAATAAGAAAGGGCAGTCAAGCACCCACCTCTCGCGCATACCACAAATATTTTTCAAGATCAAGACTCACAAGGAAGATCTCCCTTTATGGCCATTAGTATCAAAGTATTGCTCACATACTACAACCTAGAGAAAGCATTGCAAAAATAGTTGACGAAATACTTTCCCCTATACAATACACAGCAGGCTCAGACATCGAAGTCATCCAATCGAGGTAATCCAGATTAAGGAACACCTCTATACCGAAACAAGCAAGGATATACACTCTCGATGTAGAATCATTATAACTGAACACCCCACTAGATACAGCCTTAAAAATCATAACACAGAAACTGAGAAATGATCCAGCATTATCATACATTGAAGCTAAAGAAATTTACAAAATTATTAAAATGGTATTTGATGCAAATTATTTCTTCTTCAACAAAGCCATCTACAAGCAACTAGAAGAGAATATAGTTAGCGAAAGCCGAAACAAAATCACCCTATGGCAGCGCTATATAGATGATGTCCTCGTAATTTGGAATGCCAATGAAGCATCATTTTCAGAGTCCCTAAAGAACCTGAATGAATGTTACCCAACAATAAAATTCAAGAAAGGACAGGAGCTCGACCACTGCATAGTATTTTTAGATATTCCTGTCACAAGAGCCCCTAACTGTACATTAGAAACCGGTGTTTACAGAAAACCAACATTCGTCCCAACTTTCATCCCAGTGGATTCATATTGTCTACAAACATATAAAATGGTAGCTTTGCGATCTGCCTTTTACAAGGCACTTAAATACATTTCTAAGCCAGAAACCCTAAAAGCAGGATCATACAGGAAGAGATGCAGGATACACCAACAGAAGAACTATTAATAAAAGCTACATGATTACCAGAAATAAAATAGAAAAGTCGAACATACAAGCAGAACCCAAGAGAGAGAGAGAGCCCAAATTCACAACAGCAGTGAAATATTCACAAAATTTCTTCTTCCACATAAGAAACCTTGGCAATAAATCTCAGATAAACATTCTCTGCAGATTCCAACCAAACATATTGAAAATGATATAAGCAGATCGAGATCCTATACCACATACCGAAAGAAGCGGTGTTTATAGCATTCCTTTGAAACCCTTGTCAGGAAATCAAACTCCGACCTTATATATTGGATGTACAATTCGTACCGAATTCGTAATTGTAAAACAAAGGATCTACGAACGCATATTAGATATAAGAAATCAAAAACCCAGCACAGGACTATTGAAACTAACTCTAGAAGGAAAGGTCGAACCGCTTTTCGATCAAGCTTACTTAATAGCCACCCCCTCAACCAAAGGACAAACCCTAACTAGGGAAAGCATAGAAATTTACCAGAATCGAGGATTTGATTGTAATATAGACACACCGCTACCTCCAGCAGCATGGCGGCTTATTCTGCAAGAATAAAAGAACCCCGCACAGGACTATTGAAACTAACTCTAGAAGGAAAGGTCGAACCGCTTTTCGATCAAGCTTACTTAATAGCCACCCCCTCAACCAAAGGACAAACCCTAACTAGGGAAAGCATAGAAATTTACCAGAATCGAGGATTTGATTGTAATATAGACACACCGCTACCTCCAGCAGCATGGCGGCTTATTCTGCAAGAATAAAAGAACCCCTACGTAGCGAAATAGCCGCACCCAACACATATCAACAAACAGCTTGCATGCCAGTGCCAAGCCATGTGGGAGAGCATTCGTAATAAAGACTAGTCACAACAACAGAGGAATTAGTGAACAAGGGATCTCTTCGTATAAGGACTACTCCTATAGTTTTGTGGCCGACTAAGGAAAATCCAAAACACTCAAGTAAGCACTTTTTATATTATCAAACAAAGCGGGGAAAATCATAATCTTGAATTTAATGATGAAACTACACATTACATCATGCACATCAAGAAATGACCTAGAATTAATTGAACAGGTTCAAGAATATTTGGGTATTTTTATAGATTCTAAATTAAATTGGACACCTCATGTTAACCATCTATTGAACAAATTAAGACATATTTTATACAGATTATATAAACTAAAAAAATGGTATCTGTAAATTTTTTACAAACTTTATATTTTGGCTAGACTCCAATATGGTATATGTAGTTGAGGTGGAGTCTATAAAACTAATTTAAAAAAATTAAATAGTCTCCATAAGAAAATATTAGAATTTATATTCCCTCTAGGAGTTTTCCAATGTCCAAACTTGTTAAATATTAATGAGATTATGAATGTCAGACAGTTATACCTGTTTAGAATATTGCTCGTTTTGTTTAAAAATCAACATTGGATTAAAATAAATAATAGTAAAAAAATAAGATGAGATGGTTCTTTATTTAAGTTGCCAATGGCACACAAAAGTATAATTAGCATAGGAATAGGAAAACAAAAGTAAAAAAGCATAGATATTTTTATTATGTGTCTCCCGGATTATTTAATTCTTTAGATCAGTGGTTCTCAACCTTTTATGCTTCACGTACTACCTGGAAATGTGCATGTAGCTGGGTACCCCTTATTCAGAAAGATAAAACTCTAGTTATAGTATAATAATGCCAACTTAGCGACTTTGTTACTACTTGCGACTTTGTTACCTTTGAGCTCTCACGGCGTACCCCCAAAAAATCTACCGCGTACTCCACATTGAGAACCCCTGTTCTTAGTAATTGAACACTGAAACTTCTATTAATTATTAATGTAGTACATATCTTATGTGTTATTAATTCACTCCTTCGATGGTCTGATGCGCTAAGGCAAAAACAGAATAATGTGTAGGATTTGAAGAATAAAACGACAAGATAAGCATTTTGTCATTGGGAGGGGTGGGCTGATCATTTCTGCGATGTGAATAATGCTGTTAGTTCTTGTTCCATTATCCGCAACGATGGAAAATATATTTCGTCTTTTAATCTGTGCCATATTTTAGGATCTGAAATTATTTTGGCAATCTCAAAGATATACATACCTTCACAAGAAGATAAATGTTGTTGTTGAAATGGAGAGAACAGGTAATAATTCTTTTGCCGTATGGCTGAAATTGAAGCGTTGAATTCTTCCCATAATAGATTTTTAAAGATTTTACTAGAGTAGTACCAGTGGCTGCTCGTAACTAAACATTTTGGCGGGCCCTGCATCCGAGCCCTGCCTAGAGTACTCAATACTGTAGTCATGGATCGGATGTACGAAAAAAAATTGAGGAGATATATGATAATCAACTGAATTGAATGACTGAAAACAAATTTCGTAATGTATATCCCTTTTTTTTTTTTCAAATATTCTCAAAATGAATTTTTTTACAAAAATTTTTGAACAAAGAAAATATATTCGAAAAGGTGTTCTTTCCTTTCTACTTCAATTTAACATTTTTCCCCTCCACTGAAATAAATACCTCTATATTTGTATGTTTCCTCTCTGCTCTGGTTGCATTTAAAAAAAAAAATCTTAGTGAAAATTTTGTCTAATATATGGGTTTACTGTTTTATTACTCTGTTTCGATTATAAATTTTCACTTATTATTTCAAACTGAGTCACTCGTCGAAAATTATCACTTGAAAATTTGTCTATTTTGGTTATATTTAATTCACAGCATTAGTTTATTATGAATATTTTATTACATATATCTATTTATTTTACAAAGAATTGTAAAAAAAGTAACAAGATAAAAAAATGATTTTTAAAAAATTACTGAAAAAAAAAACTACACTAAAAACGGCTGGGATTGCACCGAGACCCTTAAATTGCAAATACAAAGTAAATGTGTATTTAGCTAACTACACTAAGGGTTGCTAATGAAATTTAATATTAAAATATAATATTCGCATTCTCTTGTAGACCATATCTTCACATTTTATGCTTCCATATTTAATGTTCTTAAATAGTTCACACATAAATATGCTTCCTTGGCCAAATAAATTTTTTGCCAAACCAGTTCAAATATATCTTGTGAGGAACAACGTTTATACTTGTTCAGCCTGCTGCAGTGAAATAAAGATTTTCGCTAAGTAAAAAAATCTTCGTCTATTGGTAATATTGTAGAATCAACCAATCAAGTGTCACGGGCCACTACAAAATGGTTACTTGGTCGCTATGATAATAATGCAAATATTTTGGACGGTGGCCGTAATTGAAAAATTCACATTGACAATATGAAAGCACCCGAGTAGCCCTGATTGGCAAAGTAAAGGATGTGACTAGCTACATAACCGGTAAATAATGATTATAAAACAAATAAAAAAAACCCATATGTTTATGTTGATTTAGATATGACAAATAATGAATACTAAACTAGAAATTCGTTTATGATTTTTTTGTGAATATGTTTGGTAGGGCAATGCCCGGGTGGCCTAATTGACGAGCCGTCTCCAATTAGTGCGTTTTTAGTATGCATGCTAGTACATATTTTTCCTACTTTTACGAACAATTATTACAATTATTGTTGTGATAAACAGGATTAAATATTTGATAAATAAGCAGCTACAAGATGAGCAATATGAGTTCAGAGATTTTTAGGGTTATGCATAAAACAATATTTGACCGCCGGGCTTGACGCCCCTCCAAAAAGCAGCTTTTGACACCCGCTATAAAGCAAAAAAGGCTATCCTTGGCAAAGAAACATCGAGACTGGACTGTGGAGAATTGGGAAAAGGTGATTTTTTCCGACGAAACCCACTTTGAGGTGCATGGCTACAGGTCAAATTTCGTCCGCCGCTCGCCTGGAGAACCTCTTCGATCCGGTCACATCCACCAATCCCCCAAACACCTACCCAAGGTCATGTTTTGGGTATGTTTCACAGTTTCCGGGCCACAGACGCTTTACCCCTTTGAAGGAATGATGGACAGCAAAAAGTACAAGTGAAAGAGATGTGTATGGAAAGCTAGTGGCATCAATGGTTAAGAGGGTGAAAGAAGTAATTAAAGCTAAAGGGGTCACATTCACTATTAACTATGTACACTATTAAACAAATAAATATTTTAGTTGTGTCTTTGTTACTGCATTTTCCTATTGTCCCAAATAATTTGCACAGTACTGTATACTATTGTGTTTCGATGAAATATTTGGTGTTTGCAAAAAGCAGGCCTTTACGACTTAGGGATCGTAAGTCTGTCCTTTACCATTTGGTGCCAGCGAAGTCTGTATTGGTCCTCTCCAAACGTCGTTTGCGGAGTTTTACTTAACCGATTATCTAAGAATTATTCATAAGACACTAAGTTTCAAAAATAGAAGTTAATTAGCGAAAACTGCTTAAAAGGGCACTAAGTCAGGAAATCAATATCACTTGAAGAAAACTCTTCAGTAAGCTACTAATTTAATCATCTCGCATAACGCAAAGCACAGACGAATAACCAGTTTAAAATTTAACTCACAGTCGTTTAATCTAGTTTTCCTTTCTTATAATAATCTACCGCTAAGTATTACTTTTACATAGCTCATGACTCTCGGAAAGTCAAAATCTATACCAGACAATCAGTAACAAGTTGACGCTTCGAAATTTGCATTTTGGGTTTTTTTAACTGTGAACGTCTATTTTTTGCACACGAGTTAAAATTCCAGGTCACAACGATCCCGAGGGCTCAAAGAAGGTCTGGGGAAAGGGACCCATTGGACAGCTGTTACGAGAGAGATGGTAACCTCCCGTCTAGAATCCAGCATGTTCTTTAATGTCCCGAAAGTATAGATCTCCTGCTTATGGGGCCATTGCTTTACGTCCTTATCCGATGGAAGGTGGCCTTTCCAAGCCCATCGGTGTCCTCTACTGACCGGGGCAGGGCGGGAGTTTTGAGGAGATAAATCTCAACTCTGGCGCCTATATTGAACCTGGGAACCTTGACTCGAACCTGGGAATTGCAGATTATGGGCCTGGCGCGCTACCGCATCCCCATAGACGTGATATGGAGTTTCTATGTCACTGTATGAAAATAGGGAATATCCGTTCATTTATGCCTACTGAAGGATACTTAGATATAAGCTATGATGATGGTGGATAGAAGATAACTCATGGTACATAGGAACCCGTCCCGTGGCCAGGGGTTTGCGTTCTTGGCTACTGATCAAAGGGATCTAGGTTCGAGCCCCAGGTAAAGAAGGGTTGTTTGTGTTGTATTTCTGCTGAAGTCTCACGTTCCTCACATACCTTCTACTACTGATATTAACTGACAGACTCCTGTAAGACCTCTCTGGCAAACAGCTGTTTGAGGCGATTTTTATTTTTCTTCATTTTTTAAACTAATGGTTTCCTTTTTCTTAAAATGAACCAATTAGGAGTAAGAGGTAAGATAAAATAAATAAATGGCTAAGAAAAAAAATCATATTTTATAATAACCAGAATTACGGGCGGACACGTGTGACGTCATCTGTGGTAAAAATAGTTGATTTCTTTGTGACTCCGCGGATACTTGAGCGATCTGTCTCAAATTTGGTGCTGTGGTCCCACTTAGTTCTAAGCCTGTTCGGGTAACAGATCTGTTTCCTGTTGCCGTGGGTCCGGAATGATCTATTTATTTATAGTTTTCATAAGATAGATATGTAGTCCTAGAAAATAGAACACGATGAGTTCCAATGCTATATCAGCGATGAGCGATATTAGAAATTCAGTTAGTTGAAGAATAAATATTTGGGAGAATGAAACAAAAGGTTAATTAAAAATTTAAACCACGTCTATCTAATTGTTGAATTTCAGCAATATTTATTTAGTGCTAAAAGAGTTATGAAGAGGAATATTTAGCAGCAATGTCACTTGTCTTAAGAAGGTTCGTCAAAATGTGAAAATTGAAAGAATATTTAGACGAACTTCTAATATCCATTATATTCCATATTATTATATTCTCCATTATATCTTGACTAATTAAAGGTACTACACGTAGAATTTTTGTTCTCTTAAATCCCTTATTTTTAAAGTAAAGTGCTTATTGTGGCTATCCGAATTTTGGAGTGAAGATTCATGAAGCTTTGAGGAGTAGTCCGGTAAGACTAAAATTATAAACGTGCATCGTTGCGTTATATTTAAACTTCTTAAAAGAAGGACGATCTGTCTCTCTGTCACAAAGCGACGCCATTGTCACTGAGAAGCGTCATTTAGTTGGCAGTTGGCAGTGACCTTGACCACGATCAGCGTCTCCTGTGTCCTTCGTCTGTAGCCGACAACTTACCGCAACTCCCTCGCTGACATCTGCTGAGTCGAACATCGGAATCACCAAACACCCAGTGTGAAGCTTTGAGGAGCTTGTGACAAAGCTGGCTGAAGCTAATTAATAGTGCTCTTCATATATTTCGAATCGTTTACAATTTTTTCTCTAGAGTATGCCATCCCATGGCCGAGTGGTTAGCGCGTTTGGCTACTGCTGTAAGGGACCTGGGTTCGAGCCCCGGGTAAGGCATGGATGTTTGTGGTGTTTTTCTGCTGAGGTTCCGCCAACCTCAAAGACCTTCTACTATGCCCGTCCGGGAATCACTTCATTGAGACCGGAGCTGCTTTCGCTCTTCTAATTATTTTCCATATTTTTCTAGCCACGCTGCTTTCCGCACTCCCTTTAACGCAACCCATACTCCAAAGTCCCTACTGGTCTCCTCTGAGACAAATCTTAATCCTCTATTTCCAGGCTTCTCATGCTGCTCGTATAGTGTCGTGAAGACGGAGACATAGGTCTCTCAATAATTGGGGTGGGTGCGGTTCCCGAAGAACCCGCCCCCACCCCAATTATTGAGAGACCTTCTATTATAACGTATAAATTGACAGGCTCCTATCAGACCTCTGTGGCAAGTAGCTGCTTCAGGGGGTATTTATTTTTTTTTAGCCTTTAATATTTACTCTTGAAGTAAATCTGTCTAGTGCTACTGCATAGTATGGAAAATAACGAGTGTACGGAATGCAAGCTGCTCCTGATGAAGGACGGTTTCTTTCGCTGCAACGGACAATGTAATGGCAGGCCTCATTACCGCTGCAGTGAAGTGTCCGACGCAATCTACAATCGTATGTCGCAAGATAAAAAAGAATTCATGAATTTGCTGTAATTGTAGAAAATCTATTAGGAATGCATCATCATCACGTAGAGCACTCCCGATGTATTCGCTGAAAACTCTAAACCCTCTGGCAATATTTGTGATCGGGGTAATTTCAAGGATCTGACAGAAGATAAGAAAACAAACACAGCGGTCAGTTGCTTCTCTGACATGTCAGTTCTATTAAAAATTAAAGAGAATCTTAATAGTATCAATGAAATTAGAAATGAACAATCAGAATGAAAAAAAAAACGATTTCATTAATTAAATTAAAAAACTACGAGGTAACTCAAGCGGATCTGATACAAAATGTTGAAAAAATCTCTTCAGTTAACGCTGAAAAGGACAAAAATCATTGAGTTAATGCAACAACAACTGAACAACTTAGAACAGTATGGTCGTACTAACTACAGCATTGAAATCCAAAATGTTCCTGAGGCTATACATGAAGTTAAAGGAGACCTTCTCTCCGTAACATTTAAAATAGCTAGTAAACTAGAAATTAAAAATTTTGCAGAGGATCAGATAAAATACATTCATAGATTAGCGAAGAAAAATAAGAGTACGTTATCTGTTGTCACTGTCAGATTTAAAACCAAACAGTGCAGGGATTAATGGATTGCAAAGAAGAAAACTAGAATACAGATTGCTGATGTTTTTGATGGAAATATAACTGGGAACTTATACATAAATGAAAAATTGACAAATGCAAACAAAGATTTGTTTTGGAGAGTGAAAGGATTTGCTGAGGAGAACAATATTAAATTTGTTTGGTGCAAGGAGGGAAAAATTTGGATCAAAAAATCAGAATCCGAAAGTGCAAGAAGAATTGACTTAAACACTGATCTTCAAACTCTTTAAAAGTACTTTGAATTATTTTTCACATTATGGACTGTGACATTTCTGAACTGTGCAACTTATTAGAAACTGACTGTTTTACTACAGCATACTTGGGAAGTTGCTAAATGATAAGTTTAGCGAAGAATCTTTTTCAAAAGATAAAATTAGCATTTTTCATATTAATGTTCGTAATCTAAAACAATACTGGGATCAAGTTATTGTTATTTTAGATAATTTTCTGCATTACATTGATTTTATTATTGTTTCTAAAATTAATGTTAACCATATAGAATATGATTTTTATGAAATTGCTAATTTCACTAAAATTTATGTAGATAATGACTTACTTACTGCACATGTTATGTTAAACTTTTACAGAAAAAATTCAAATATAAAACATTATAGGATAATATTCCATCAACAGAAATGATACACTTACGTATCAATTACCCAAGTTACTACTACATACATATCACGGCTTTACATCGTTCGCTTAGTACTGATGTTCATGTGTTAAATCATAACTTAAAGTTTTGGTTAACTAAAAATGAAAACCTGAAAAATGTCGTTTGATTGGTGACATCAATATATATATATATATCAAATATCCCTCAAAATCGGGTTTAGACGAATATCTAGACGCACTAACTATAGTTATTTTGGATATATAAATGGCTTCGCAAGAGAAGAATATAAAAATAGTATCCTAACACAAACATGCATTTCACATTAATGCCAAAATAACAAATTTTTCTTGACAACACTCGCCTACCCAACAAAAAATGCTGATCATTATCCTGTTATAGCATTATTAGACAAAATATAATAAAACACAAACATAGAAACGAATAATAACAACATGAATCATACTCAACAGAGTCCTGCCTATTATTATAATGAGGAAAACATTAAAATGGAATTTATTAAAATGAATTAATTGCAAAGTATTGACTGGAATACAATTAGCGGATATTTAAGTTGTCCAATTGAGATATACAAAGCAATTATAAGGAAAATAAATGCAATTTAACAAAGCTGAAAAATTCAGCATAATACTCCCATTAAGGGAAATAATAACAGATATAACAAAGAATGGATTACAATGGAAATAAAGGATTTAATCGAGCAAAGAGACAAAACATGGATAAATGTTAAGAACAACAAAACTAATGACCAATATAGAACAACCTATAAAATATCAAGAAATGTGATTCGCAGAGCAACCAAACACTTTTACGCAAACAAAATTACTCAATGCAATAAGTCCATGAGTTCAGAATGGAGGATGATTAACGAAATCATTGGTCGCAAAACGAAAGTTTCTGTTGATGATGTAATTATACCGAATATTAAACACTTAAAAATCTACCGAAGATAATGCTAATGGCTTTAACGATTATTTTAAAATGTCATGCCTAAGCTACAGGAATCGCTGAACAGTCTAATAATTTTAACTCCCCTATTACACCTCGTCACACACTTAGCACTTGCCCACAAAAAAGGGGGCGGGGGTGGCTCAGTCGGTAGCGCGCCAGGCTCGTAGTCTGTAGTTCCCAGGTTCGAGTCCCAGCTGGGTCAGCGTTGAGATTTATCTCCGCAAAAATTCCCCGCCCTGCCCACGGTCAGTAGGGGACACCGATGGGCTTGGAAAGGCCGCCGTCCGTCGGGTGGGACGTTAAGCCGTGGCCCCGTGTGCGGGAGAGCCATACCCAGTGCACGTTAAAGAACACGCTGGATGGCCTTGACGGGAGGCTACCATCTGTCTCCCAACAGCTGTTCCAGTGGGTCCCCTCCCCCAACCTTCTCTGAGCCTTCGGGGTTCATGTGACCTGGCCATTTAGCCCATGGTGTGCAAAAAAGTGCCGCTCAGAGGTAAAACAACCCAACAACCCACAAACAATTTCCCTCCCTAATATAACTAACACCTTTATATGTACACGATATTATTATGGGTTTTGATTGCAAAAATTCTCCTGGCACTGATAATATCAAGTACTTAGATCTCCAAATTTGTGGATTTACCCTCTCAGAGCAGCTTTCTAAATTACTAAATGGAATTTATAATTCAATTCAATCAATCAATAAAGTTCATCAATCTGAAACCCTAAAAGTAAATACAAATTCCTATTGAACTTAAAACTTTAGTTATTAGACCAATTTACAAGTTAGGTCAAAGAAGCAGTTTGATTATTATAGACCAATTTCTATATTGCCAGCGATTGAAAAAATAACGGAAAGGCATGTTGCTGACGTACTTATGGATTACCTAGAAAAATACAGAATTTCTAAAAACTTAATTATTTCTAAAAATCAATTTGGCTTCCAAAGAAACACAGGAACACTAAATTTGCTGGAGCATTTTTCTGATGAAATCAATGCAAACCTGAACAAGGGCAACTTTATGGGAGCATTATTCCCAGATTTGCAAATGGCATTCGACACATTATATCATAAGACCTTACTTAATGAACTGCATAACATAGGAATTATGGGACACTTATTTTACCTCATTGAAAATTACTTAAAATATAGATTTATTGTAGCAAAAATTATAAATGTCAATAGCGAAGTCAAGCAAGTTTCCTATGGAGGTGCCCAAGGCTCTACATTATGACCATTATGCTTCCTGATTTATATTAATGATATCAACAACCTAAAGATCAACTCTTCTATCTATTTATATTCTGATGATACTGTGATATTAATCAGTGGTAAAAACGTTGAAAAAGTTAGTAGCGACCTACAAAAAGATTTCGATATTATTTCAATATGGTTACAAAACAATTGTATTTATTAAACACAAAGAAGTCAAAGTCCATGTACTTCCATCTACCTAATATCTCATTTCCTGATACCAATCAAATTTTACACCATTCACTTAGTTGCCTAACAAATGTGGACACTAACATTTCAGGCAATTGCAAGTGTAATGATGTTATTGAAAGAGGTTCATCTGTGAAGTATCTAGGTTTGATTGTTGTTGATTTATTAAAGTGGAAGAAACATAAATTATGTTTGTGGCAAATAAAGATACTGCTCTGTAATTTTGTCCAGACTCCGTGCTATCTTACCATCAAATATACGTCAAATGGTTTATCATGCAATTGGAGAATCAGTCATAAACTATGGTTTAATTATTTATGGTAAAACTTACTGTTCACATATAGCTAAAATAAGAAACATTCAAAATGCAATTGTTAGACATTGTACCGACCAACACAAAAATAAACTTCTGAATATCAATAAGGGTTATAATATTATGAATATACTTCCTATCAGTCAATATATAAATATAAATTAATACTTAGGTATTATTTTGAAATACTTATAAATTTAAGTTTGATCATAATAAAAATGCTGGATATAAATCTAAAAGTAAATGCAAATTACCACATTTTAAGAACAATTATGGAAAAGATTGTAGATATTATGAAATTCCCTCTGTGTTCAATAGCATCACTGAGGATTTATTAAATAAAAAAAAATAGAGACGTTAAAAAGTGTTTAGGACATAGCTTATGGGAAAATATTTAAAAACTATTTATTCTATGATATCTTTCAAATGTAATACTGAGTTTATTTTATGAAATTATAACTATTTATTATATACTGTATTTGGATTCTTGAGGAAAGCTTTTTAGCTTCGTGGACTTCATTTTGTACTAAAAAGTTATGGAAAATAAAGACAATTATTATTATTATTATTTTCCATGCAGGGGGCTGCAGTAAAAGTTAATATAGGTAATTTTAGATATTAATTTAAATTTTCAAATGGATGATCCGGTTTCTGTAACGTTTTGAATACCGAAAACATATTGCTAAAATTCAAGACTTAGATGTGATTTAAATTATTAATTTACCTTGATTTTTAATTAGCGTGATTCCCGTAAACTGTTTATTTTTCAAGATATCAAAATTCCAATCTGACTTTCTATTATGAAATAGAGAAATTTTCAAAATTTTCTTTATCTTACGGTGGTATATGCATACATATATTAACGCAGTCGGGATGATGGGGCACAAGTTGAAAAACACTATTTTAGTGATCTGAAATTATTTGACTTTGTTTATACTGACGGAATATATGTTGTGCCCTCTTTATTGATTATGTTTATGAGATAAATTTTTCGTTAACGCTATTAATAAAGACTGTGGTACAGTAATTAGGTTGGCGATTAATATTGCGAAACATCAAGCAGTTAAAAGTGGTTAGGTAAGTGGTGCTTGCTTTCTTTTCAATGCTTGCATTCTTCAGAGATCTCTCAGTTAATTACTTTCGAAGTTGGGGTACAAATACTTGGGATGACACATAGAAGGTGAACGAAAGAAAGCAATTGCTTCAAGGACGTTTAACAATCTGTGGTATGTGGGCAAGTAAGTGCTTTCCCATTTAAATTTTAATTATCTTAAAATTTCGCTAGACTCGCGAAACTCATTATTTTGCAATTCCTAGATGTAAGACTTCCTTGTGCTTCATTTCAAGGAGATCCTTGACTTAAGTGGAAATTTTTTTGGAAATGAACCGTTAAACGCTCTCTAGGTACTGAAGTATTAAATATTTTTTTAAGACAGAGGTGGTCCTAACCTTTCGTTGAGAATCTATTACATGAGTGAGTGTTGACGACAGATTTGAGGAACATCAATGAATATTTTCTCATAATAATAATAATAAGAGAAGTTACTTTTTTAAAAAAATTATTGATGGTTATTGTATGTGGCTTGATTGATTTTCTTTTACATTTGTTTTTCAAGGGGAGGATCTTTATATGGTTATGTACAAAGTATGTGTCCTTATATAAAGTATTAGTTTGTTAACAAAATGATTAATTCAACAACTGTTGGAGAGTTATTGAAAAGTGTTGTTTTGCTAAAGGGATACATACCCACAAAAGTTGATGATGAAATAACCATTTACTGTAAAAGTCACAAGGTCTTATTATTCAAGGTAAATACATCAAGTTCTTATAGTTAAAGACAGGTGGTTCCTGGAAATGTCCGAGCAAACGGAAAACTTGCAAAACGAGAGATATTCACCATATGCATATTTATTTGAATGTTAGGTATAATATAATTCGAGGTCATTTCTTAATTTTATTTCAATCGAAATGTATTGGAAAGCAACTGTTTCGTAAAAAATAAGTAGAGTGTATTTGACATTTAAATCTGAAGCAAAATTAAACAGCCTTTACATATGACTAGAATAATATTACATAAAGTAAGGACATCTTGACTAGAAACAACATATTTTTCTGCAATAAAAATGAAAACAAATACAGTACAATAGAGTGAAAGAGTATACTATTATAACTGGAAGAATCATCGAACATTTAATGGCATATTGTCTACATCTGGATTAGTACGAATGCGTGCTCAAATTCTTCCTTATAGGGAAACAGCTAAGGGACGGCATTAATGAGAGAAATTCGTCTTCGTCATCACAACGCAGAGCAGTGCACTTCATTCCGGCATTCATTCTAGGCAAATACGACGACGTCAAGGGTTGTTGATGGAATTGTAGCTGAAAAAGTAGTCGACGGACTTGAAATATTCTTGGTTTCTCTGCTTAGCGTTTTCATGAAGAGAGACATTAAGGATAAATGTTTGGCTGCTTTTCTCTTTCCATGAATTAGTAAATAATAAGGATGTTAAGACTTTTTTACGTCTCTTGTTACTTTTCCACTTTTTCTACATCAAGTTTTCGAATTCATTTTCCATCTTACGAATGAACTTGTGAAGAATTGAGTCGCTGAGTTCTTTAATTACTTCTGTGCTCTCGCCTTCGTCTGGTGGGTTCTCAGCTAGTTTCAGCTCCTAGTGATGCTGTATTAATTCCTCGTTTCTCATCTTATGCGCCTTGTGTTATTTCATCACGTTTTCAACATCATCTGCATTCAGTTCTTAAAATTATCCTCCTTTGCCAACTGATGCATTGTTTAACGACTTTCGAACTGTAATCCGTTACAGTAGCGACTTGGAAGTCGTGGAGTGATTTGGGAAGCAACGTTTCTCACGAGCTATTTAAGAAACTTCGGTTGACATCATTCAAATCTTCCACGATTAGGTTCATTGCTTGCTTGATGTCAAATTACTTCCAGAACGCTATCACTGTTGGCTTTATTCTTTATCTTGAGTTCCATGAATTACGTTTGCATTTCGCGTGTTTGTGTTTTTAACACGGAAAAGAGATTTTTGTGCTCCTATTCACCTGTGTATGAAAATTTTTGCGTATCTCAGGGAAAGCGTACAAAGACAGAGCATAAATGGAGAACTGAGATTACACACTTCCCTTTTCATAGTTCGTAGTGTTACAGTATGAGGTAGTTTCTCATGTATTGGCCAGGAACTTTGGGGGCTATGTCGCAAATTATGAAAGCCATACCCTACCTTAACAGTTTTGACAATTTCATGTTCCCTTTCATATGCCAGACCTTTTTACACACCCATGCTTGTTTCAACAGGATAATGCCCATTCCATATCATAGATGCTGTTATATAATGGTTTCATGAACATGAATGCAAAAAAGTTGGAATGATCGGCAGAGAGTATCGATTTTAGCCCTATCGAACATCTAAGGTGTGAACTGGAACGTCGGTTGAGGGTCAGACCAACATAGTTTGGTTGTTTGGAGTTCAGTGGTTTGGAATTCAAACTAAGCCCATATTGCGCCAAACGCGTGGTATATACAGGAAAAATAAACAGATAAAAGTCATGCAATCCTTAACCAAAATTTAAAAGCAACACACAAGAATGGAAGAAGCAAAAAATGCGAAAAACACAATAAGAAAGAAAAGTGTAAAGCAAATAAACTGTATAAAACCATGGAAAAAAAATCAAAAATTGTAAAAGAGAAAAACATCAATTGGTTACAGAACCTATATAATAAATATAACAAGTCAAAAGATATATAAACCTCAAATACGTATAAAATACCCCTATACAGGGTGAATTTGAAAAAGTGGGCAAAACTTTACGGGGTGGTAGAACACAGCTATACGAGCAATATTCGTCATAGAAAGTATGGGCGGAACGCAAACGGCGAGCCGCTAGGTGGCGTTGGAAATGGTATAAAAGGGTCGGTCCTCGCATACAACGGCATTTCTACCATGGATTGCCGAGAGGATGGCTGGTTATACTAACCACGAAATGGCGGATATGCACTTTGTGTACGGTGCGGCGGACGGGAATGCAAGTGAGGCACAGAGACGTTATCACGACCGGTTTCCGATGAGATGCACTTCAGATCGAAAAATCCAGTGCATCGGTCCCTATCCCGCAGGTGTGAAGCCTGCATTACAGCTGGCGGCAGCTCTTTTGAGCAATTTCTTTGAGCATGTACCTCAATTACATTCCTGTTAATAAAATGTTTTCTGAAGTATCTCCTCTCTTTCTTGTGTTCATTCTTTAAATGTGACAAGGAAAACTACCTTTTAACTTCTCACCGCTTGCGTTGCGACCATACATTCTATGACGAATATTGCTCGTATAGCTGAGTTCTACCACCCCGTAAAGTTTTGCCCACTTTTTCTGATTCACCCTGTATATCATAAAAATAAAAAAACGGGTTAAAAATGTGTCATTATGTAAAAATATCCGAGTGCAAGGGAAAGCGTGAAAGCTAAAATAGAAACGACGTTCAAGGTTAAAAGCAATACATTCGACTAAAGTATGTTTGATGTTAAAATGGTCACAAAACTTGCACTTAGGTTCGTCGTTCACCCGAAGAAGAAAATAATGTGTGATAAACGAATGACCTAAGAGGATCCCCACATCGGTAGCTGGACTGATTACTGTTATGCGGGAAAATGGCGGACTTCCCCGGTTGAAGTTCCTCGTTTATTGGTGGAAAGCCTGCCCAGGAGTGTGGTGGGTGTCACAGAGGCCGTACAGGCTACTGAAGCAGGTGGAATGCTGTCAGTGTGAAATCGATGTGTGTCTGTACACTTTTTGGAGTGTATTGTACAAATAATTGTGTAATATGCGAAACATTTACGGGAAAATCGTCTACTTTGCAAAAAAGTATAGAATACTATCATAAGTGCAAAAATATCTAATGGAAAAATATCAAGACTCAGTATTGTCGAGTACTACAAAATATTTCATAATCTTTTAATTGTTCCTTTAAGTACTTATTAAGATTCCTGTTAAAAGTAAACGGCCTTTAATACAGTATCTTCCTTCTCTCCATCTAAGAGGAATAAACTGAACTCTATAACACGAGTGACCAATGGAAGAATAAACAGGCCACGGGTTATGGGGCATGACACTTTTCGGGTCTCTAACATTTTCCCTAGCAGTTGGGTTGTTTTACCTCTGAGCGGCACTTTTTTGCACACCATGGGCTAAATGGCCAGGTCACATGGACGACAAAGGCTCAGAGAAGGTTGGGGGAGCGGATAGCTGTTGGGAGGGAACAGCTGTTGGGAGACAGATAGTAGCCTTCCGTCAAGGCTATCCAGCGTGTTCTTCAACGTGCACAGGGTATGGCTCTCCGAACACGGGCCAACGGCTTAACGTCCCATCCGACGGACGGAGGCCTTTCCAAGCCCATCAGTGTCCCCTACTGACCGTGGGCAGAGCGGGAAATTTTGCGGAGATAAATCTCAACGCTGACCTAGCTGTGACTCGAACCTGGGAACTACAGATCACGAGCCTGGCGCGATACCGACTGAGCCACCCCATTTCAAAAGCAGTAATTTTGTACATCGTTAAATTGTCAATTATATTATAATCCTATTTCATTGATTTAAATCCAGTGTTGGTTTAACTACAGATATACTGTATTGTTATGACAGATGAACGAGCTGCAGTGACTTCATGACAAAACATGACATGAACGCTCGCATTTGCTTGTGCGTGTGAATTATACAACAAACGAATTTGAATGTAGAGCCTACCTGAAAATGAGAATAAGAGAATTTCAATGTGCTAAAGTTGTGGAGATCAAAAAGGAGGTTCAGGTAGTCTGAGTCAGTGCACGATAAGTAAAAACAAGAAGTATCTTTATTGGTGTGTGCGCAGGTAGTTGTTTTCTGTTGATTCTAAGATAAACTTAGTTATCTAACAAAAGACGAAGGATTGTTTACGCCTGAAGTGAAGGTATTCAAAAGATATGACAGACAAAGTGAAGAAGTAGTAGTTTAGTAGAACAGACCGACCTGGTCTTATATGCTCTGCAGAAAAAAGGGTTATTGACTTATGTATGATAGTAGTTAATTTGTTTATTTCATCCATATTTTTGTAATAATTTGCATTGTATTGTGATTTGTTTGAAAATATACTCACGCTCAGGGCCTATCAATTTAAAATTTGCTACAGTATGCTTATTAGGTGGTAAAATCTCTTAGTCCAAATGCAGTTCTTGAAGACTGAATGTTAAACAAATTACTCTTATTATACCGAGAATACGACGTGAATTTTAAATTAGGCACCATAAAACTATGATTTTAAAGATTTAATAGAGAGATATATTATTACAGAAGTGCTAACACGAGAGTATTGGTGAGAACTAACTATCGAAAGTTCTCACTAACACTCTCGTATTAGTTTTCTGTCATCTTCCTTTATATAGCTCTAAAATTCGGAAAATATCTTCATGAATTCGAAAACATATGCATGTAAACAATACAAAAAATTACAGTTACGTTGTCCGTTATGTAAGTGTATAAAAGCATACTGTGTCGGCCTAAATGTTGTAAATAAAAAAAAATAAAAATGAAATACCCCCTCAATCAGCTGCTTGCGACAGAGGTCTGACAGGAGCCTGTCAGTTTATACGCTATAGTAGAAGATCTGAGAGGATGGCAGGACCTCAGCAGAAAAAAGTAATCAGTTTAAAATAAGTCTTCTATTTTTCTAAATCATTTGTCAACACGTGTTTAATCATTTCATATTTAGTTCACTAACTAACTGTGAAACCACTCATCAATTCATTCAGCAAGGAAAACGGTAATTTAATTCTTAATTAAAATATGCCATTTTCATTTTTTTAAATGGAAGAATGTACGCTTTTACACAAAGAACGGAGATAACAAGCTCAACGCCAGAAACTGCGTCGGCTTGTTTTGCTTCTCATTCAACCAAGGCAGGATTTAGGCGGGAGGGGAACTCGGAATTTTAATAAGGATAACAGAGGCAAAAAAGATTAAAGTTATTTAGATTTCATGCATTTTTCCAGAAAATATAAAGACATTCGAAACGGAAGGGGAACTGTTCCGTTCCCCTTCCGTTTTGCAATGGAATCCCACCCCCAGTTCTTTAAATTTTTCTAGCGCGATTATGTTACTTGCACCCACTTTCCCCCGATTTGTTTCAGGACTGCATACAACGTACAAAGGGATATGATCATGATCATCGGTTTAGTAGTCAGGTACGCCAACCACTACACCAGGTATGGGCTAGATGTTATATATTTTATTGTTATAATACCTATGAAATTCAAATTTCATTTTCTGATTTTACTTAAAACTAATCTTTTTGCCCTCTTTTCCGCATAAACATGAATGAACTCATGAAATGTTGAGCTGAAAAAAATTTGGTTTTGCCATGAGTGGGATTCGAACCCACGTCTCCAGGAAACATAACAGGCATGTTTCCTGGAGACGTGGGTTCGATTCCACGTTTTTAAATTTTCAATGAAAATAAATGTGACTATTTTATCAAATTGCAACTTGAAACTCAATAATTAACTTCGTGATTACGATGAAAAAAAAATAGAAACTTCATAGTTACCACTGAATATAATGTAAGAAATGCAATAATATTGAAACGCAAAACAAGAAAACATGGGTAAGGATCATTTATACTTACAAGAAATTTTTTTGTCTTTTATGTGCTGACATAACTTCTTCCTTCTGGGGAGATCAATAGTCATCATTGTTGGGTCTCACCTGCCTTGGTATATCTCCTCCATGTTTCTGATATACTGGTGAAATCTTTCCCCTTGTTCATCACTGACAGCTCCTAAGTTCTTGGGAAAGAAGTCGAGATGCGTGTTCAAGAAATGGATCTTCAAAGACATTCGGCAGCCAAGATTTTCATAGTTTTTCTGAAGATCTTCAATGAGCTGATGGTAGTTTTCCACTTTGTGATTCCCCAGAAAATTCTGGACTACAGACGTGAAGGATTTCCATGCAGCGCACTCTTTCATATTCAGTTATTCTTCTAAGACAGTACCATTCAATAGCTTCCTGATCTGAGAATCAACAAAGATCCTTTCTTTGAGTTTGGCATTATTTAACTTTGGAAATATTTCCTTCAAGTGCGCCAACAAAAAACCTTTCTTTGAGTTTGGCATTATTTAGCTTTGGAAATTTTTCCTCAAGTGCTTCAAGTTCATGACTAACAGTGTTCTTGTTTTATAAATTCCTGGTCTGCTTCAATTCGTAAATTTACGGTACTACAATAGACGAAAATATAATCACTCGTTTGAAAATCATGATCTAGGTGTTATTTATTGTTTCCTAAGCATTTTGAATGCAATCCCATTCAAAATGCCGCACAAACTGGATTCTCGGGAAATCCAGTGGCGACCCTCCACAGTCACCTTAATGGTTGGGTTTGCACAGCTTGGGTTTTCCACCAGGCGCAGCCATCTGATGCATTCCTACAGCTTCATACTCGGGGCGGCCATCCCTTGTATGCTTAACGTTTGGTACGAGTGTAACACCCTTGCAACCTACCAGCTGCAGCCAGATACTGTAGCATTTTTTCTACAGCACTGAGGTGTTGCTCTTGGAATGATGTGCCACTAACCTGACCACCACACTTCCCAGAGTAGCAGTCAAAGATCAAAGATCATTAATGACGGTATGGAGCACCGGGTGGGGACCCATATCTCCTTCATCTAAGATAAACAATGGTGAAAATTTAGAGACTACTTCGGCGCGATGCCGAGACATTTCTGTCAAGTGAGAGTGGTTCATATGGGGGGGGAAGAAAAAGGGGATCCTTTATCAACCCAGGAAAGTGGCCGCCCCCGGAGCTTAATTAATAATGCAGGTCTTGGAAGGGCCTCACCACATGAGAACGGAGATGTGTAATTTGATTGCTATGTCAGGACAAGAAAGGGAAAAGAAAAGAAGACTAGGAAAGAAGGGATTTGGGGCGTCTACGTCGCATATTGGAATGAATTTCATAGTCAGGGGCAAGATGAACCAAATGGTTGGGATGAGTTTGTGCATCAGCGTGGAATTTTTTAGCCATGTTGTGGATAATCTCAGAGATGTCAGGAATTTGTAGATCTCGCTGAAGAATGGAGTTTCGTACAAACCAGGGAGCTGCTACAGCTGATCGGATAATAGAATTTTGAAATTTTTGTAATTTGGAGATACATGTAGGAGAGCAAGTGCCCCAAATTGGGGCTGCATATAGGAGAATAGGCCGAATGATTTGTTTATAGATGAGAATTTTGAGTGTGGGTGATAATTTCGACTTCCTGCCAATCAGGGGGAGTAATTTGAGTTTGACAATTCGGGCTTTGTGAAGGGTTTTTTCAATGTGTGGGGTCCAAATGAGGTTTTTGTGAATAGTGAGGCCAAGATAAGTTGTCGTGTCACTCCACGCAATTTGCTTGTCGAATAAGAGGAAATTTTCAAGATGGGGGTTTCTCTTGCGAGAGGTAATGACTGCCATACATTTGTTGGTGTTAATTTGAACTCGCCATGAGGTGCACCAGTCCTCATAGGAGTCCAACATAGTTTGGAGACGATTTCTTGCAATTGAGAGCGAAAGTGACGAGGATAAAAAAGCGGTGTCGTCGGCATACATAGCGCAAAAAACTCTATCAACTCTTGGAGTGTCAGAAACATAGACATTGAACAAGGTAGGAGCCAGAATCGATCCCTGCGGCACTCCTGCAGAAATGGGTCGGACAGTGAGAGTAGCAGTTGAGCACGGACCGGGTTTTAAACCAGGGTCAACCATTTATAGACTGACAGGTTTTTGTGACCTTCATAAGAAAAGCAGCCTTTTTTTTTAAAGATGGTGAGAACATTTTTTTACAAAACATTAATTTTTGGAAACTGCTGATATATTTCGATGGCACCACGCATAACGAAATCATTGGTTAACGGACTTTCACTTAACGAATTGCCTCCCATATTTTGTCATTGACTTCTGTAGAGACTATTTCTGCTTGAAGAATTGTTTCCGAAGTTAGGCGCTGGCCAATTTCGGCCAATCAGAAAGCTCCTATTGTACACTTAGAAAGCCACAGCCAATCATCAATAAGCATTTACAGCAGGAATACTTTATTTCGGATTTGGAAAAAGGTATCTTGAAGGCTTTATGATCAAATTGACTTTTTTAATCTTCAAAAGTGATCGCAATAATCCCCAATGATAATTGGCAAAGGAAAAAGGGGAGTTCGAAAGTTTCAACCTTTTCACAGCGGATGGGACAGCATCTGTCCTGACACATTTCCGTGCCTGCTCTGCGGCTGTGATACTCTTGGAACTCTTCATGGGAGAATGGAAATGAAGGTGTGATGCTTGTGCTTCTGGAGGCGTAGACGGAGTGAGTTACCCTGTACCGCCTGCAGTGCTGTGACGATGTAGACAATAGGCCCCGATTAAAGAGTTTGTTTCCTGTTACAATGAAAGCATGGAGAGATTGAGCTTTTAAATTCAGTCTTTGGTTACCTGTTTCTTAAGTCTGTTTAGTTTTTCCGAATGGCTATATTATGTATATTTTGTCCCTTTCTTTAAAGTTACTATTTTGTGCTTTATCATGTCAAAGTGTAGAGATTTCACGGAAAAACAAATTCAAGATGAATTAGGACCCCAGAAATTAAATGAAACTTTGCCGAGTTTGATTGAAGCTCAGAATTCATGGAGGCAATTCATGGAGGCAATATATACTTCTAAATTACGCAACTTAGCATCATTTAATTATATACTTATGTTTGTCATACAAATGCTATTCCATTCTTATTTATTCCAACACTGGGGATTTTTCCTCTATATTCTGCAAAAGCAGTGGCGAAGAAGGTAAGGATTCCCCTAAAATCTTGTCATCTTATTCGAAATCTCAAACTTCTCTACCTGCTTTGACATCCAAAATAGTGGTCTTATTATAATTTTATTTTAGGTCCATATTCTATGTTCCACACTAAAGTGAGATTGAAAAAAACTAAAATCTTATTTATATCATTTTAAACTTACCTGTTCAGTGGGGGGCGGGAGGGCTCAGACGGTAGCGTACCAAGTTCGTAATCTGCAATTCCCAGGTTCGAGTCCTGCCAGGACCAAATTTGAGATTTAACTCCGTAAAAACCTTCCGCATTTCTCTCGGTCAGGTGGGGATAGCAATAGGCTTGGAAAGGCCGCAATCCGTCTGATGGGATGTTGATCCGTGGTTCCGTATGTGGGAAGGTTACACTCTGTGCACGTTAAAGAACACGCTGGATTACTTTGATTAGATCTATCTCAGAACAGCTGTTCAGTCTGTCCCCTACCCCCAACCGTCTCATAACAATCGGAGTCATTAAGTCCTGGTCATTTAGCCCATTGTGTGCAATAAAGTGTTACTCAGAAGTAAAACAACCCAACATGGAAAATTTTAGTAATTGGTAAACCCTACTCAAGTCATCCCCTCCCTCCAAAAAATAAATAAATAGATAAAAAAATTTCTCGGACGCCTTACCGCCAAAACTAAATCCTGAATAGGTTCCTGCTCTACAGTCCTGACTTATTCCCCTGCAACTACCATTTGTCGATAAATTGAAAGAGCATTCTGGGAGGACAGAGATTTTTGAGACTTCAAAGAAGCGGTTATGACCTGATTGGTAGACATTAAAATAGATTTTAACGCTCAGAGAATGGATATATTAATCATACTTTCGGATAACGTTTTATGTAAACCTAAGTGACTATGGGTCTGTAAATGGTAACTAGGTAGTCACTGGAAGGAGAGCTATGCACCAATCCCCTGTGATGATGAATAGAACCGGCAAGGCCTAGCACCGAATGTCCGACCCCGCCTTCTCGTGATGCAGACCGTTAGTACCTTTCAAAAGAGATACTCTCTTGTGGAAGTGAACGGAAGGGGAGGGCTGCCAGATTAGTGTGGCCTACTGATCTGGACAACTATGGCTACTTTTCTTTTTTTTTTTCTACCCTGCTGAGGATTGGTCAACCACACAGGGTCCTGGTGCTGACCATATAAACCCCTGGACTGGACAGATCTATGGCTCTGAGCTTGATTATGGATCCTGATTTTGCTGCACTGGTGGGCTTCTGTGGAGGAAAAATCTTCCGCTATGTTTTCTGTTTGTTTGTGGGTTGACAGCCCCAAGTGAATAGATTCGCAGGATATGTTTATCAGCTGGTGGATAATCCTGAGCACAGGTCATCGCAGGCACCTGAACACTTTGCTTCTATTGGCATCGTCAAATTCTACATTGGAGGAAGTCTTCCAGTGTAGATGGCTTCAGCCTTTAGTGGTGGGGGAACGGGTCTTTGCCCAATGTCTGCGATTAGGGGGCTGTTTGATATTGTCGGCATTCCCTCTCTCAATAAACATAGTTTCTTTAAACATCCTACTAACCATTTTCTTTCCATAGGTAGTTGGAATGTGAGGACTCTACTCAGAGCTTTTTCTCTTGATGTCCTCACACAAGAATTCCACCATTATAATTTAGATATTCTCGGCTTGCAAGAGACCAGATGGACAGATACAGGTCAGATTCTTAAAAATAATCTTAAATTTCTCTTTTCAGGGAGGGACGACAATAAGCATCACCAAGGCGTGGGTCTGCTTCTCAGCAGACACGCTAGTGATGCTCTTCTAGGATATGAGTGCATTAATGAAAGGTTTTTTACAGCAAAATTTCAGACGAGCGTTAAAGACCTGAATGTTATCGGGTGTTATGCCGCCACTGAGGATGCTGATGAGGATGAGAAGGATAGGTTTTATGAACAACTTCAGGATATTTTGAATTCTGTCAAGAAAGGAGATATTACCCTTGTTCTTGGTGACTTCAATGCCAAAGTTGGAACTGACTCTGACCTTTGGGGAGGGGTGATTGGCCCTTTTGTTATTGGTAGCTGCAATGACAATGGGCAACGTCTCCTACAGGTAAGTAAACTCAATGGTTTCAGAATAACTAACACTTATTACAAACACCACGACATACATAAGTACACATGGGTTTCACCTGATGGACTGCATAGGAATATGATTGATTATATATTAATTAACAGCAAATGGGCTAGTTCTGTTAGGAATACCAGGGCATATAGGGGAGCTGAAATTGGATCTGACCATTACCTTGTTAAAAGTGTCTTGCAACTTAAACTTAAAAAGTATTGTGCTAGGTTTAAAAAATTTGCTTTTAATACTGAAGCTCTGAAAGACCCAATTATAGCCAAAGTTTACCATGATAGATTACTTAGTCATTATGACAGTCATGGTATGCTTACTACTGAAGTTGAGGAAGAATGGGATCATTTTAAACAGGCTTTTTTGGACACTAACAGTACTCTTTTAGGAAAAAAGGAGCAGAAGAGTCAGAATTATCTGAGTGATAAGACACTTGAGCTTATTTCGGAAAGAAAGAACTGCAGGAATGTCCTTAATCAATACCCTACTAGTACTAATAGAAAGCATTACAGAGAACTTAATAAACGTGTAAAAGATCAGTTAGCTGCTGATAAGAATCTTTGGCTTGATGGTTTGGCTGACAAAGCCGGGGAAGCAGTTAGACAGCACAACAGAAGAGAGCTGTACCAGATAGTTAATGCTTTGTGTGGTAGAAAACGGACAGGTATACAGAGTTTGAAGTATAAACAAGGTAAGGTTATAGAAGGTGAGGATTCTGTCATGGCTAGGTGGGCTGAGCATTTCAGTGATATTCTAAACAATGCGGTTAGTTCTATTCCCATTGTTTGCAATGATGATAGATGCATTGGTGGCTTTAATGTTGGCCCTATAACACAATCTGAAGTTATTTTGGCTGTTTCTAAACTTAAACTTCATAAATCGCCAGGGGTAGATGAAATTACTACAGAAATGCTTAGAGCTGGAAATGTTTCGGTTACCACTTGGATGACTGAAATTCTGAATATCTTTTATGATAAATGCATGGTTCCTAAGGATTTTACCAGAGCTATTGTTATCCCTATTTTCAAAAAAGGTGATCGCAGTTCTTGTGATAACTCTAGGGGTATTAGTCTACTCTCTGTTCCAGGTAAAGTTCTTTCCATGATTGTGCTTAATAGAATTAAGAATCTATTAAGCACAATGGTTGACAGTCAATTGCGTGATGAGCAATGTGGATTCAGAAGTGGTAGGGGATGTGTGGATCAGATATTTTCACTTAGGCAGATTCTTGAGAAATGTTTAGAGGTTCAGAAACCTTTGGTTGCTAGCTTTGCTGATTTCAAAAAGGCTTTCGACTCTGTTGATCGTCATAATTTCTGGTTGATTGTGAAATTATATGGTATACCTGACAAGTTAGTTAACATAATGAAAGCTCTCTGTAATAACACTGAGTCGTTTGTGAGAGTTGGTAAGGCTTGTAGCAATTGGTTTAGCATTACTTCTGGTGTTCGACAAGGGTGCATTTTGTCACCTTTTCTCTTTAGTTTGGTTATTGATTATGTTACGCAAAATTCACTTCAAGAGAAAGATTTTGGCCTTAAATGGGCTGGAGATACGAAAATTTCTGATTTAGATTATGCTGATAATTTAGCCCTTTTGGCAAATGATGTTGATGAAATGAACTCTTTCATTCGAACTGTTAATGAAACTGGTAGTAGAGTAGGTTTGGTTATAAACAGAGAGAAAACTAAAGTGATGTAAATTGGTCAGGTAGGTTGTGATTCAGTTAATCTGAATGGTTGCAGTCTTGAGCATGTGTCACAGTTTAATTATCTTGGGAGCTATGTAACAGATAATGGTGATGTGCGGCATGAGATTAACAGACGAATAGGGATTGCTGCCGGGACTTTTAAGAATCTATGGAAAGTGTGGATAAATAGGCGTATACAGCTAAAGAATAAAATTAGGCTCTATAATAGTTTGGTTCTTTCTAGGGTTAGTTATGGTAGTGAAACCTGGGCACTTTGTAAACAAGATAACAGTAAACTAGATGCTTTTGATTCCAAATGCTTACGCAGTATCTTGGGCATTAGGTTGTTCAACTTTGTAACTAATGATGAGGTTAGGCAAAATAGTTTGCAACCTCCTTTAAGCAGCATATTGTGCAGAGAGAGACTCCATTGGTTTGGTATGTTGCCCGTATGAATAATTATAGATTAGCGAATAGGGTTATGAACAGTGTGCTTAAAGGCCTTTGAAAGAAGGGGAGACCTAGGAGGCGGTGGGCAGACAATGTCAAACAGGACCTTGTTAGAATTGGTGTGCAGTGGCCAGATGCAGTAGATATAGCTCAGATAGACTTGCTTGGACAACTAAATTGCACGGTCTGGTTGGACCTCCGTAGCCCATGGCTGCTTGAGGATGATGATGATGATGATGAAGTGACTATGTGGAGAAGTAGAATCAGGTTGTATCTTCGACCTGATACTTACATTTGCGGCTCTTGTATACTTTGTTGCTTGATATGTATTCAAGAGTACAACTTACGTTTTGATATGTCCTCGTAGATTATTGGACCATTTGTTTTAAAGGGGAAGTAGGTATTCCCCTAAACAAAGAACGGAGATGACCTAGAAGCTCTAGTGGGCGTATCCTGGTTCTCAGTTTTTAAAATGATATATTATTTTTTTATTTTGCCGAACTTCTTAAAAATACTGAAAAATATACTCTGCAACAAAAGGAGTGACATCAAAATCTTTTGGCTGCGGAATTTGCAGCATTTGATACAAAGTAGTTTGTGTGCATGCGATATGAAAAACTACAATATGACTAATGGAAACTTGTGTCTGATCGTCAAAATATTTATAGCATTTCCGACCTCAAATACAAAAGTGGAAAGCGCTTTCTAATTATTGAAGTGTGTGAAAACTGATTTCATAAACTGAATGGACTCTAAGACCTTTAGATGACTCTTTTCGGATTGCATTGGAGGGTCTTGAACTCAAAAACTTTAACTAACTCACTGTCACCTTGTGATTTTATTTTCAGCAAGAAAGAATGACCTTTTTTTTCTTTATAAGTACGTGATTTCTTTTCTATGATCTCTGATAAATTACCTTTCTATTTCCAAAGTGTTGTTTTTATTTGTTTCTCCAATTTTTATTTCTACGTTTATGTAAAGATGTTCTACGTGGATTTTCATATCCACTTAAAACGGTTTCGACGTTGCCTTCAGTTTCATTGTTTGACATTTTGGCGCCATGTGAGCGAATATCTTGGCGAACAATTCTATTTAAGGTGTCGCAAAGCAGATTAATGACATTTTTCTACCTTGATGGCTCTTATAATCCAAGAGAATGTACCAGAAGTAACTTTGCAAAGGGGTACGTCCTTTCTTTCAAGCAAAATGACGGTTCTCACGAACGGACAGTCACGTGGCTTCGGGACAAGGATATTACGGCAAGAACAATTCAGATTATCATCCCTTACCACCACCATCCTTCCCCCCTTTGCAGAGAGAATTACGGGGGCCAATCAGACTCAAGATAGCTGTCTTTTGTTTTCAAGAGAGCAAGGAGCAGAGAAGGAGGAGAGGCGACACAACGGTTTGAAAGTGAGGAGAGATGAGAAGAGTTCGGAAGCTACGTGAGAGCGCACAGTTTTGGTGAAGAGAGGGACTAGCCGTTTCCTACTGAACTAAGTAAGTTGTTCTTAATCCCAATACAAAGCTGTTTAAAAGTTCCTGAGTAAAAGTTCCTCTTAAAACTTAAATAGATGAACTGATTGTAACGAATTATGAAATGTAGATAACACTGTAAATAAATATCTATGTCTTTTGTTCAAGAACCATTACCCTGCCATCGTTTACTCCTCTTTGTGTGGGAGTATATTACCCCCCCCCCTCCCCGTATAACACTGGTGCTCTAAGTATTTAAAAAAAAATACCGCGTAATGTATTAAAAATCGATCATGGCTTAAAATAATACGGAAAAGGACCCCCATCCCCCATAAAGCAAAACCTTTAAACATTTTTTAAAGTGCCTCTAGATATAGGTATCAAAGGAAGTGGGCATCGAAGAAAATTAATGCAAAAATCGTGTATGATGGTAGAAAATATTTCCAAGAGCTAATATAAGATGGTACTGTCTCTAGTTTTTTTTATCATAAAGGGCTTACGGTAATAATATCAGAGTGGTATTGTTTCTAAGTAATGTTTTTCGTTATGACCAGAGACAGTGTAAACATGAAATTAAAAAAAACATGCTCCGCAAAAGTAAGAAATTGTTATACAAAATAAGATAATGGAATTTGATAGACAAAATTTCTGAGTGACTAATCATCTCAGATATATGAACGAGAAATTTGTGCAAAACATATACTTTTGTCTAATATAGTTAGCTAAACACAAAGTGAGTACAAAGTCAATATAAGAATAGATTTAATTAACGTTAGTCGTGATATAATGAAAAGCAACATAGATATTGGTGAAACATGGCACTAAATTATTCAACTCTTAACTGCTAAGTGGAGCTAAAAGCATCTTCTTAATAGCCTTAAACAATTTCTATCTGCGTCGTAAAACTAATTATCTTCTAGATAACATAGGAAACTTTCTAAAGCTCAAAAATTTGTAACCGTGGCTGAAAGCTTTCATCAAGCAAAGATCAAAAATACTTCTCTCGCTTGTTTCTGCATTACACAGATAACGACGAGGTAGTAAAATTACTCATTAATGAAACCAATTCACCTTTCCTCGTTGTTAGGCACATTAGCTCTAGCTAAAATTCGTTAAAAAGAAGGTAAGCTGCAAACGCACATTCTTCCAAATACAGTGAGTTCAGAACTGTGGTAAGAAACTCTCCTAAGTATTCTAAAATAATCATAACATGCTAACTGAAAAATTTAAATAAATGCCGAAACAACTGTCGTGCTCACAGCGAATTCCTCCTGTGGACACGACTTTGGAGGCCGGAAGGTTCCAGAACACTGGCTGTGGAGCCAGCCGCCATTTCTCAAATTCGGCAGAACACGCAAGCGAAGGTCAAGGTGACCTCCTGACCGCCCCCCCTCCCCCGCAGCGGCGAGCGCGGAGGACGCCTCATTTTCGGACCCACGCCAAGGAACACGGAGAGGGAGAAGGGGGGGGATCGCTTACATTGGATCTTCCCCAGTCGACCAATAGGAGAAAAACACATCGCGCTTAAGAACAAACGATTGGTGTAAAGACGAGAACAAAGGCCGAGAGAGTCTTCCTCAGGAAGAAGCGACCAAGCTTCACCCCCATTCGTTCGACAACCGCTCTTCGTGTGAGACGAGTACTTTTTCGGCTGCGAGTTATTAAGATGTTGCAGGACGCCTCGTGCCTGCGCGGCAGACAGGCCAAAAGCATGGACAAAGATGCTACCCTACGGGCAGAACATTAATAGCTGGATAAGGAAGGAGGTAAGGGAAAATTCTTATCAGCTATGGGCTCCCATTTCGATTATGCAGTGTTCAGCCGCCGTCACTAAAACTCCCATAGCGAACATTTGGTTTTAATGCTCAGAACAGTGGCCCGAGTTTTGGCCAGAACAGTGACTCTAAAGACAGTTCTTAGTTTAAATGAATTTTGAGCATCTAGTAAGGACTTTCGAACAAGTAGAGGGCGATGACTGACATCAGTAATGAATCAGGAATTGTATGATTTTTATATGTCTAGTTAAGAGATCGAATTAATAAAATAATGTTTGTTTGGTACCCCTTTGTCTTGTCGAGTTATGTCCTAACAGGAGAAGAAAGACCGGCCGCCTATGAATGTCTATTATTTTAAATGTTAGAGGGAAAAGAATCTGGCTCTGTCAACAGAGTAACTAGAAAAATAAAATACACAACGCAATTCACCGTCGTTTTTGGGGAATTGAAGTTACAAGCTAATTTCTCCCCTAGTTGTATCCATCCTATCTCCAAGAGCAGGTGGGGTGCACAACAAATTGGTCGCCGAGACCAGGATTATTCGAACCTGGAAAGTTATTGCGAATTATTAATCGAGAGTTATTATGGATTATGAATTGAATGTTATTATGATTGTGAATAGAAAGTTATTGCGAATTATTAACAGAGAGTTATTGCGGATTGTTAATGGAAAATCTGAAACGTTTGATGTGAAATTATGTATGACTTTGTGGAGACAGGCGGCACTAGAAACTGCTAGTGTTAAAAGTGGAATGTTGTACTGTGTTAAATTATGTATACCTAGTAGACAATTGTTGAACTAGTTAGAGTGACATAGATGTTCTTAGGCAGGATTTTCAGAGGCATCTGTGAAAAAAAAATATACTATTGGTTTTTCATAAAATATTGTGCATAAGGAATTATGTGTGGTTATAATTTTTAAGAAAGTGGATCAGGCCCAGGAGTAGAGCTGTATAGAAGGATTTTTAAGAGATTGCAACTAGGGACTGCTATATTATTTCTATTAGCTAGGAGTGACAATCTGTTTATGTTACTATTAGAATTGCATTTATGTACTACACCTCCCTGCACTTCCGGAGGATACAATAAATTCGAGCATCATAACAACATTCAATACACTCTTTACCCGATAGAAGGCCATGGATAGTCAGGACACGAGTGCGCCACCCATCCAGGAGCCGTCCCTAACGGCGGGACCCCTCCTGGCGGGGTTTGTAAATTTAGTGAACCCGTACGAGGGGGATAGCAGCCGTACTGCAGCAGCCTTTTTCGAGCAAGTAGAGGGAGTAGGGAGAATTGCAAGATGGCGACCGAGCGAGATGGCCATTATTGCCCGTTCGAAGTTGCGAGGAGCCGCCGCAGAGTTTGTCAATCAATCACCAGAGCTGAGGAACGAAGAAGATTTTAGTACTTTCAAGACAGCAGTACTAGAAAGATTTGACCATGAGACCCCATTAGCCACCCGCTTGCACGAGTTTACGAGTTGTCGGCAAGACGCGGACGAAAGTGTTAGAGAGTACGCTGCCCGCATTAGGACCCGAGCATATCAGTTCTTAGGAACCGCCGGGAGAAGCACGGACGACGATGAACCAGGAATAGGCAATCAGATGCGCCTTGCCCAATTTTTGGCAGGTCTGGTATCGCAACTCAGACGTTTTGTGCTGTCCCACAGCCCCAGCACTTTTGAACAAGCTTTGGCTAAGGCCATTTTGGAGGAAGGCAACGAGCTTGCCGCAGGGCGACCGGCAGCCATAGGGGCGCTTGGCGAGGAAATGCCCACAAGACCCACAGAGCCGAACCCTCTACCCCAGCTCCAGGACCTGTTGGCAGCCCTTCCGCTGTGCCAGATCCAGGCGGATATAGTGCGTTTGGGGGAGCATATGCAACAGATTGAAGGGCAGCAGGAACGAAATCACATCAGTCGGCCCCAGCAACGGCAGCCCCTCTGGGCAGATCAACAGGGCATCACGTGTTTTGCGTGCGGTGGAATAGGACATTACGCCCGTCAGTGTGCTTCGCCCCTTACCCCACGTGGCCCGCATTACCAACCGCGGCGAGCCCAGCCCCAGAACCGAAATCAAGCGACCTCACGGAGAACCCGCTGGACGAGGAGCAATGGATCCCCTGTCTCTCCCCCCTGGCAGACCCGAGATCAGCACAGAGAGGAGATGGAGCCCGCCAACCGTCCTATGGCTTCTTTAAACTGGAACGGGAGGGAAGCCCCGGATGCACTTCCCAGAGTCCCCTCGAAACGTTAGCCGTCCGCATTACGCCGTGTGCCATCCTAAGCAGTGATGAAAATTCACCAATTGTGTCCGGCCGCATGGAGGACACGGAGGTGTCGGCCCTCATCGATACCGTCGCCACTGTGTCCATCATGGATAGCCGGTGTTTCCAGCGCTTGAAGAGCCGGTTCCTCCATAAAATGGTCCCTCTTCAGCATCAATTGAAAACAGTAGATGGACACCCCCATCTGGTGCTAGGCAGATTTATGGTGACCCTCACATTCGACGAGATTAGTTTTGAGCACCCGATGGTAGCCCTCGATATTGACACTCCACGGTACGATATGATAATGGGACACGACATCCTTAAAAAGCACCGATTCGTCATTGATTGTCATTCGGGAACACTGCAAAGGAAGAAGGACAAGGAATCGAACCCTAGGAGCACCCCCCTCACATTGCCCGCCTACCCCGCCCAGGAGCACCCTTCACCCCCCTCCCCTACACCAATGTACTTAGGGCGCATCGTGCGAAAGCTCTGCATCCCTCCCCGAGCCGAGCGCATAGCCCTCGTCGAGTGCTCTGCCCTCCAGCTTCGAGGCTGCACGATCTTCGCTCAGCCACATGAGCAGCTGAAAACCAGTTCCCTGCACGTGGCTCATTCGGTGAACTGTGTGGACGGTAGCATCCGACTTAACGTCCGGGTCGCCAATACCTCTTTGGCCCCCATCTGGCTGAACAAGAGCATGTGCATTGCCCGGCTGGAGGCACTTGACGCCAAACAGAAAGAGCCCCCTAATACTTCTCCGAAGAGAAGAAACGTGCCCCTGTCCCTGGAGGATTTCCAGTTGGACCATCTTGGGCCCCAGGAGAAGAAGAAATTGGGGAAACTGTTGATGAGAAATAGAGATGTGTTTGAGAGAGATGTCAACGAGTTGACCGGCACAGATGCCGTGTACCACGAAATCCACCTAACCGACGACCGCCCCGTGAGATAGCGGGCATACAGGGTGCCATTCGCGCTGCAGGGCGAGTTGGACCGACAAGTGAATGAGTTGTTAGAGCAAGGGATAATAAGAGAAAGTGCCTCTCCTTTTGCATCACCCATTGTTTTAGTGAAGAAAAAGACTCCACATACAGATTCTGCGTCGACTACAGGGCACTAAACGCAAAAACAGTCCCGGACTCGTACCCCCTCCCCCTCATAAACGAAATTATCGACCAACTAGCTCACGCCAAATATTATAGCTCGCTGGATGTGGTGTCCGGTTATTGGCAGGTTCCCGTTCACCCACGTGACGTGGAGAAAACGGCATTCAGTAGCAGGAAAGGGTTGTTTGAGTTTAACTACCTCCCATTTGGAATGAAGAACAGTCCCGCTACTTTCCAGCATTTACTGGATCACGAGCTAATGGGAATGCGACAAGAGCAAGTTCTCGTCTACCTCGACGACATAATGGTGGCCTCCCAGACCTTTGAACAGCACGCCGAACGGTTACAGAGGGTATTTGACCGCCTAAGGGCCTACAATTTAAAGTTGAAGCCGGCGAAGTGCCAATTCATGAAGGAATCCCTCACATACTTGGGACATTTGATTTCCGCAGAAGGGGTCCAGCCGGACCTGCGGAATGTCCAAGCCATCGAAGATTTTCCCCGCCCCCGTAGTGTCCGAAACGTTCGAGCTTTCCTAGACCTAACAGGCTACTACCGACGTTTCATCGATCGACACGCCGACCTCACAGACCCCTTAGTTCATTTGGTGAAGAAGGACAGTAGTTTTAAATGGTCCCCGGAAGCTGAGGAAGCGTTTCGAGTGTTAAAGAGAAAGCTAATGACAGAACCCCTTCTCATTATCCCGACTTTGGACGGAAGTTTTTCCTGTCGACCGATGCGTCGGACATCGCAGTAGCCGGCATACTCGAGCAGGAAACGTACGACGGACTCCGTCATCCGGTCGCCTACGCCAGTCGGAAGTTGAAGCCCCCGGAAACCCGTTACTCAACGATTGAAAAGCAAGCCCTCGCCATACGTTTTGCCATCACACATTTTAAACAATATTTGTATGGTCGACGTTTCACGGTCATATCTGACCATGCCCCCCTCACGTATTTGTTGAAGCTTAAGGACCCCTCCAGCAGACTGGAAAAGTGGAATTTGACACTACAAGACTACGATTTTGATATCATTTATCGGCCTGGGAAACATAATATCCCCTCCGACACTCTGTCCCGTCACATACAGGCAGTAGAGAGAGAGGCCCCCTCCCAGAACCCCTTTGGCGATTTGGCCCATCTAAGGAACCTACAGCTGGAGGACCCCACTTTCAGGCACACTATCGAAATGTTAGAGAGTAGGACCCATGATTCACACACGAGTGCTACCGAGCCTTTTTACCTGAGAGAAGGTATCTTATACCATTTGGCCCGGGGGTTACCACGCGGCCAAATACCACCCGGCCAATCTTATACCATTTGACCCGGGGGTTACCACCCAGGGATTACCACCAGGCTGCGGGGGCTATGGCTTGCCGGGGGGCAAGCCATAGCCCCCGCAGGGAAGCAACGGAGCAACTAGCGATCCCCGTCAGTCTTCGAGGACAGATACTAGAATTATGCCACGACAACCCATGTTCAGGCTACCTGGGAGAGTATAAGACCTTACAGAGGGTAAGGTCGGAGTATTACTGGCCTGGCATGTATGCAGATGTTCGAAATTACGTCCAGACATGTACATCTTGTCTGCAACGAAGAGGCTATCAAGAGAGAAAGAAGGGAAATCTGGTTCGAGCCCCACTCACAAGTCGCCCCTTTCAGCGGGTAGGAATGGACATTTTAGGTCCCCTCCCACTCACTCAGCGAGGAAATAAGTATGCCCTAGTGGTTATGGATTATTTTACCAAATGGCAGAGGTCTACGCGCTGGCTGACCAATCGGCAGAGTCCATTGCCAGAGCATTTGTGGAAGACTTTATTCCTAAGCACGGAATTCCCACCACCGTTATCAGCGATAACGGGCGAAACTTTACCGGTCGCGTGATGACCGAGGTATTTAGCCGACTGGGCATCACAAAACAGAACACGAGTTTCTATCATTCAAACTCCAACGGCCTCGTAGAAAAATTCAATCAGTCCATAGCCTCCATTTTGTCTCATCTGGTGGCGACAAGAATGATGTGTGGGATGAGCATCTGCCATTTGTTTTGATGGCTTATCGGAGTGCCACCCACAGTTCCACCCATGAGACCCCCTACTTTTTACTTTATGGCCGAGACGTTGCCCTGCCTTACCAGTTGTGGCAGGCGAAAGAGCCCCCGACCTACGCCGACACCGAGAGCTATGACGAGCAACTGACCAACAAGCTGAGTGAAGCCTATGAGTTAGGAAAGACAAATCTGGAAGCGGGCAGCTGCTAATCAAGAGAAACAGAGAAGGAAAATAGCTGTGGATAAGGGAATTCGGCCCGGTGACCTAGTGTTTCTGTATAGCCCACGGGTCCCCCACCGAAATACCAAGAAGTTATCGAGAATGTCCACAGGACCATGGCGAGTATTGCAACGCCTCACCGAGGTGAACTATAGGATCGCCTTGGTCGCCAACCCGCACAAAATTGAGACAGTGCACGTTGATCGACTTACAAAACTGCAGAAACGTCGCTCGTACCTACTAGGCGAGAATTCTGTTGAAGAGGAACCCACACCGGAAACCCCGATGCCCCCATCATGACCCCTCCCTGAGCCCGAATCGGAAGAAGATGAGTGGGACCGAACCCCCGGGTTACACGGGATCACACTGCAGGCCGTCCGGCGCCAGCTGCGCGGACGCGCCCTGCCGAAGCAAGCCTACCGCCGCCACACGCTGCAGCAGCCAGCCAATACGAGCTACGACCACGTGGACAAGACGGGAGAGTCATACTGTCTCCAGTCATACTGTCTCCATCTTATTTACATCATTTTAAACTAACCTGTTCAGTGGGGGGCGGGAGGGCTCAGACGGTAGCGTACCAAGTTCGTAATCTGCAATTCCCAGGTTCGAGTCCTGCCAGGACCAAATTTGAGATTTAACTCCGTAAAAACCTTCCGCATTTCTCTCGGTCAGGTGGGGATAGCAATAGGCTTGGAAAGGCCGCAATCCGTCTGATGGGATGTTGATCCGTGGTTCCGTATGTGGGAGGGTCACACTCTGTGCACTTTAAAGAACACGCTGGATTACTTTGATTAGATCTATCTCAGAACAGCTTTTCAGTCTGTCCCCTACCCCCCAACAGTCTCATAACAATCGGAGTCATTAAGTCCTGGTCATTTAGCCCATTGTGTGCAATAAAGTGTTACTCAGAAGTAAAACAACCCAACATGGAAAATTTTAGTAATTGGTAAACCCTACTCAAGTCATCCCCTCCCTCCAAAAAATAAATAAATAGATAAAAAAATTTCTCGGACTCCTTACCGCCAAAACTAAATCCTGAATAGGTTCCTGCTCTACAGTCCTGACTTATTCCCCTGCAACTACCATTTGTCGGTAAATTGAAAGAGCATTCTGGGAGGACAGAGATTTTTGAGACTTCAAAGAAGCGGTTATGACCTGATTGGTGGACATTAAAATAGATTTTAACGCTCAGAGAATGGATATATTAATCATACTTTCGGATAACGTTTTATGTAAACCTAAGTGACTATGGGTCTGTAAATGGTAACTAGGTAGTCACTGGAAGGAGAGCTATGCACCAATCCCCTGTGATGATGAATAGAACCTGCAAGGCCTAGCACCTAATGTCCGACCCCTCCTTCTCGTGATGCAGACCGTTAGTACCTTTCAAAAGAGATACTCTCTTGTGGAAGTGAACGGAAGGGGAGGGCTGCCAGATTAGTGTGGCCTACTGATCTGGACAACTATGGCTACTTTTTTTTTTTTTTCTACCCTGCGGAGGATTGGTCAACCACACAGGGTCCTGGTGCTGACCATATAAACCCCTGGACTGGACAGATCTATGGCTCTGAGCTTGATTATGGATCCTGATTTTGCTGCACTGGTGGGCTTCTGTGGAGGGAAAATCTTCCGCTATGTTTTCTGTTTGTTTGTGGGTTGACAGCCCCAAGTGAATAGATTCGCAGGATATGTTTATCAGCTGGTGGATAATCCTGAGCACAGGTCATCGCAGGCACCTGAACACTTTGCTTCTATTGTCATCGTCAAATTCTACATTGGAGGAAGTCTTCCAGTGTAGATGGCTTCAGCCTTTAGTGGTGGTTGAACGGGTCTTTGCCCCATGTCTGCGATTAGGGGGCTGTTTGATATTGTCGGCATTCCCTCTCTCAATAAACATAGTTTCTTTAAACATCCTACTAACCATTTTCTCTCCATAGGTAGTTGGAATGTGAGGACTCTACTCAGAGCTTTTTCTCTTGATGTCCTCACACAAGAATTCCACCATTATAATTTAGATATTCTCGGCTTGCAAGAGACCAGATGGACAGATACAGGTCAGATTCTTAACAATAATCTTAAATTTCTCTTTTCAGGGAGGGACGACAATAAGCATCACCAAGGCGTGGGTCTTCTTCTCAGCAGACACGCTAGTGATGCTCTTCTAGGATATGAGTGCATTAATGAAAGGTTTTTTTACAGCAAAATTTCAGACAACCGTTAAAGACCTGAATGTTATCGGGTGTTATGCCGCCACTGAGGATGCTGATGAGGATGAGAAGGATAGGTTTTATGAACAACTTCAGGATATTTTGAATTCTGTCAAGAAAGGAGATATTACCCTTGTTCTTGGTGACGTCAATGCCAAAGTTGGAACTGACTCTGACCTTTGGGGAGGGGTGATTGGCCCTTTTGTTATTGGTAGCTGCAATGGCAATGGGCAACGTCTCCTACAGGTAAGTAAACTCAATGGTTTCAGAATAACTAACACATATTACAAACACCACGACATACATAAGTACACATGGGTTTCACCTGATGGACTGTATAGGAATATGATTGATTATATATTAATTAACAGCAAATGGGCTAGTTCTGTTAGAAATACCAGGGCATATAGGGGAGCTGAAATTGGATCTGACCATTACCTTGTTAAAAGTGTCTTGCAACTTAAACTTAAAAAGTGTTGTGCTAGGGTTAAAAATTTTACCTTTAATACTGAAGCTCTGAAAGACCCAATTATAGCCAAAGCTTACCATGATAGGTTACTTAGTCATTATGACAGTCATGGTATGCTTACTACTGAAGTTGAGGAAGAATGGGATCATTTTAAACAGGCTTTTTTGGACACTAACAGTACTCTTTTAGGAAAAAAGGAGCAGAAGAGTCAGAATTATCTGAGTGATAAGGCACTTGAGCTTATTTCGGAAAGAAAGAACTGCAGGAATGTCCTTAATCAATACCCTACTAGTACTAATAGAAAGCATTACAGAGAACTTAATAAACGTGTAAAAGATCAGTTAGCTGCTGATAAGAATCTTTGGCTTGATGGTTTGGCTGACAAAGCCGGGGAAGCAGTTAGACAGCACAACAGCAGAGAGCTGTCATCATCATCATCATGATCATCAACCTCAAGCAGCCATGGGCTACGGAGGTCCAACCAGACCGTGCAATTTAGTTCTCCAAGCAAGTCTATCCTGAGCTACATCTACTGCATCTGGCCACTGCATACCAATTTTAACAAGGTCCTGTTTGACATTGTCTGCCCACCGCATCCTAGGTCTCCCCTTCTTTCTGAGGCCTTTAGGCACACTGTTCATAACCCTATTCGCCAATCTATAATTATTCATACGGGCAACATGGCCAAACCAACGGAGTCTCTCTCTGCACAATATGCTGCTTAAAGGAGGTTGCAAACTCCTTTGCCTAACCTCATCATTAGTTACAAAGTTGAACCACCTAATGCCCAAGATACTGCGTAAGCATCTGGAATCAAAAGCATCTAGTTTCCTGTTATCTTGTTTACAAAGTGTCCAAGTTTCACTACCATAACTAACCCTAGAAAGAACCAAACTATTATACAGTCTAATTTTAGTGTTTAGGTGTATACGCCTATTTCTCCACACTCTCCATAGATTCTTAAAAGTCCCGGCAGCAATCCCTATTCGTCTGTTAATCTCATGCCGCACATCACCACTATCGGTTACATAGCTCCCAAGATAATTAAACTGTGACACCTGCTCAAGACGGCAACCATTCAGATTAACTGAATCACAGCCTGCCTGACCAATTTTCATCACTTTAGTTTTCTCTCTGTTTATAACCAAACCTACTCTACTACCAGTCTCATCAACAGCTCGAATGAAAGAGTTCATCTCATCAACATCATTTGCCAAAAGGGCTAAATCATCAGCATAATCTAAATCAGAAATTTTCGTATCTCCAGCCCATTTAAGGCCAAAATCTTTCCCTTGAAGTGAATTTCGCATAACATAATCAATAACCAAACTAAAGAGAAAAGGAGACAAAATGCACCCTTGTCGAACCCAGAAGTAATGCTAAACCAATTGCTACAAGCCTTACCAACTCTCACACACGACTCAGTGTTATTATAGAGAGCTTTCATTATGTTAACTAACTTGTCTGGTATACCATATGATTTCACAATCAACCACAAATTATGACGATCAACAGAGTCGAAAGCCTTTTTGAAATCAACAAAGCTAGCAACCAAAGGTTTCTGAAACTCTAAACATTTCTCAAGAATCTGCCTAAGTGAAAATATCTGATCCACACATCCCCTACCACTTCTGAATCCACATTGCTCATCACGCAATTGACTGTCAACCAGATTCTTAATTCTATTAAGCACAATCATGGAAAGAACTTTACCTGGAACAGAGAGTAGGCTAATACCCCTATAGTTATCACAAGAACTGCGATCACCTTTTTTGAAAATAGGGATAACAATAGCTCTGGTAAAATTCTTAGGAACCATGCCTTTATCATAAAAGATATTCAGAATTTCAGTCATCCAAATGGTAACCGAAACATTTCCAGCTCTAAGCATTTCTGTAGTAATTTCATCTACCCCTGGGGATTTATGAAGCTTAAGTTTAGAAACAGCCAAAATAACTTCGGATTGTGTTATAGGGCCAACATTAAAGCCACCAATGCATCTATCATCATTGCAAACAATGGGAATAGAACTAACCGCATTGTTTAGTACATCACTGAAATGCTCAGCCCACCTAGCCATGACAGAATCCTCACCTTCTATAACCTTACCTTGTTTATCCTTCAATCCCTGTATACCTGTCCGTTTTCTACCACACAAAACATTAACTATCTGGTACAGCTCTCTGCTGTTGTGCTGTCTAACTGCTTCCTCGGCTTTGTCAGCCAAACCATCAAGCCAAAGATTCTTATCAGCAGCTAACTGATCTTTTACACGTTTATTAAGTTCTCTGTAATGCTTTCTATTAGGACTAGTAGGGTATTGATTAAGGACATTCCTGCAGTTCTTTCTTTCCGAAATAAGCTCAAGTGCCTTATCACTCAGATAATTTTGCCTCTTCTGCTCCTTTTTTCCTAAAAGAGTACTGCTAGTGTCCAAAAAAGCCTGTTTAAAATGATCCCATTCTTCCTCAACTTCAGTGGTAAGCATACCATGACTGTCATAATGACTAAGTAACCTATCATGGTAAGCTTTGGCTATAACTGGGTCTTTCAGAGCTTCAGTATTAAAAGCAAATTTTTTAACCCTAGCACAACACTTTTTAAGTTTAAGTTGCAAGACACTTTTAACTAGGTAATGGTCAGATCCAATTTCAGCTCCCCTATATGCCCTGGTATTCCTAACAGGACTAGCCCATTTGCTGTTAATTAATATATAATCAATCATATTCCTATGCATCGCATCAGGTGAAACCCATGCGTACTTATGTATGTTGCGGTGTTTGTAATAAGTGTTAGTTATTCTAAATCCATTGGGTTTACTTACCTGTAGGAGACGTTACCCATTGCCATTGCAGCTACCAATACCAAAAGGGCCAATCACCCCTCCCCAAAGGTCAGAGTCAGTACCAACTTTGGCATTGAAGTCACCAAGAACAAGGGTAATATCTCCTTTCTTGACAGAATTCAAAATATCCTGAAGTTGTTCATAAAACCTATCCTTCTCATCCTTATCGGCATCCTCAGTGGGGGAATAACAGCAGATAACATTCAGGTCTTTAACGCTTGTCTGAAATTTTGCTGTAAGAAACCTTTCATTAATGCACTCATATCCTAGAAGAGCATCGCTAGCGTGTCTGCTGAGAAGCAGACCCACGCCTTGGTGATGCTTGTTGTCGTCCCTCCCTGAAAAGAGAAATTTAAGATTATTTTTAAGAATCTGACCTTTATCTGTCCATCTGGTCTCTTGCAAGCCGAGAATATCTAAATTATAATGGTGGAATTCTTGTGTGAGGACATCAAGAGAAAAAGCTCTGAGTAGAGTCCTCACATTCCAACTACCTATGGAGAGAAAATGGTTAGTAGGATGTTTAAAGAAACTATGTTTATTGAGAGAGGGAATGCCGACAATATCAAACAGCCCCCTAATCGCAGACATGGGGCAAAGACCCGTTCCCCCACCACTAAAGGCTGAAGCCATCTACACTGGAAGACTTCCTCCAATGTAGAATTTGACGATGCCAATAGAAGCAAAGAGTTAAGGTGCCTGCGATGACCTCTGCTCAGGATTATCCACCAGCTGATAAACATATCCTGTGAATCTATTCACTTGGGGCTGTCAACCCACAAACAAACAGAAAACACAGCGGAAGATTTTCCCTCCACAGAAGCCCACCAGTGCAGCAAAATCAGGATCCATAATCAAGCTCAGAGCCATATATCTGTCCAGTCCAGTGGGTTTATATGGTCAGCACCAGGACCCTGTGTGGTTGACCACTCCTCAGCAGGGTAGAAGAAAAAAAAAAAAAGAAAAGTAGCCATAGTTGTCCAGATCAGTAGGCCACACTAATCTGGCAGCCCTCCCCTTCCGTTCACTTCCATAAGAGAGTATCTCTTTTGAAAGTTACTAACGGTCCGCACCACGAGAAGGCGGGGTCGGACATTAGGTGCTAGGCCTGGTCGGTTCTATGCATCATCACAGGGGATTGGTGCATAGCTCTCCTTCCAGTGACTACCTAGCTACCATTTACAGACCCAGAGATCTGTACCAGATAGTTAATGATTTGTGTGGTAGAAAACGGACAGGTATACAGGGTTTGAAGTATAAACAAGGTAAGGTTATAGAAGGTGAGGATTCTGTCGTGGCTAGGTGGGCTGAGCATTTCAGTGATATTCTAAACAATGCGTTTAGTTCTATTCCCATTGTTTGCAATGATGATAGATACATTGGTGGCTTTAATGTTGGCCCTATAACACAATCTGAAGTTATTTTGGCTGTTTCTAAACTTAAACTTCATAAATCGCCAGGGGTAGATGAAATTACTGCAGAAATGCTTAAAGCTGAAAATGTTTCGGTTACCACTTGGATGACTGAAATTCTGAATATCTTTTATGATAAATGCATGGTTCCTAAGGATTTTACCAGAGCTATTGTTATGCCTATTTTCAAAAAAGGTGATCGCAGTTCTTGTGATAACTCTAGGGGTATTAGTCTACTCTCTGTTCCAGGTAAAGTTCTTTCCATGATTGTGCTTAATAGAATTAAGAATCTATTAAGCACAATGGTTGACAGTCAATTGCGTGATGAGCAATGTGGATTCAGAAGTGGTAGGGGATGTGTGGATCAGATATTTTCACTTAGGCAGATTCTTGAGAAATGTTTAGAGGTTCAGAAACCTTTGGTTGCTAGCTTTGCTGATTTCAAAAAGGCTTTCGACTCTGTTGATCGTCATAATTTCTGGTTGATTGTGAAATTATATGGTATACCTGACAAGTTAGTTAACATAATGAAAGCTCTCTGTAATAACACTGAGTCGTTTGTGAGAGTTGGTAAGGCTTGTAGCAATTGGTTTAGCATTACTTCTGGTGTTCGACAAGGGTGCATTTTATCACCTTTTCTCTTTAGTTTGGTTATTGATTATGTTATGCAAAATTCACTTCAAGGGAAAGATTTTGGCCTTAAATGGGCTGGAGATACGAAAATTTCTGATTTAGATTATGCTGATAATTTAGCCCTTTTGGCAAATGATGTTGATGGGATGAACTCTTTCATTCGAGCTCTTGATGAAAATATTTGATCCACACATCCATCACATGTTGATGAGACTGGTAGTAGAGTACGTTTGGTTATAAACAGAGAGAAAACTAAAGTGATGAAAATTGGTCAGGTAGGTTGTGATTCAGTTAATCTGAATGGTTGCAGTCTTGAGCATGTGTCACAGTTTAATTATCTTGGGAGCTATGTAACAGATAATGGTGATGTGCGGCTTGAGATTAACAGACGAATAGGGATTGCTGCCGGGACTTTTAAGAATCTATGGAGAGTGTGGAGAAATAGGTGTATACACCTAAAGAATAAAATTAGACTGTATATTAGTTTGATGCTTTCTAGGGTTAGTTATGGTAGTGAAACCTGGGCACTTTGTAAACAAGATAACAGTAAACTAGATGCTTTTCATTCCAAATGCTTACGCAGTATCTTGGGCATTAGGTTGTTCAACTTTGTAACTAATGATGAGGTTAGGCAAAAGAGTTTACAACCTCCTTTAAGCAGCATATTGTGCAGAGAGAGACTCCATTGGTTTGGTATGTTGCCCGTATGAATAATTATAGATTAGCGAATAGGGTTATGAACAGTGTGCTTAAAGGCCTTTGAAAGAAGGGGAGACCTAGGAGGCGGTGGGCAGACAATGTCAAACAGGACCTTGTTAAAATTGGTGTGCAGTGGCCAGATGCAGTAGATATAGCTCAGATAGACTTGCTTGGACAACTAAATTGCACGGTCTGGTTGGACCTCCGTAGCCCATGGCTGCTTGAGGATGATGATGATGATGATGAAGTGACTATGTGGAGAAGTAGAATCAGGTTGTATCTTCGACCTGATACTTACATTTGCGGCTCTTGTATACTTTGTTGCTTGATATGTATTCAAGAGTACAACTTACGTTTTGATATGTCCTCGTAGATTATTGGACCATTTGTTTTAAAGGGGAAGTAGGTATTCCCCTAAACAAAGAACGGAGATGACCTAGAAGCTCTAGTGGGCGTATCCTGGTTCTCAGTTTTTAAAATGATATATTATTTTTTTATTTTGCCGAACTTCTTAAAAATACTGAAAAATATACTCTGCAACAAAAGGAGTGACATCAAAATCTTTTGGCTGCGGAATTTGCAGCATTTGATACAAAGTAGTTTGTGTGCATGCGATATGAAAAACTACAATATGACTAATGGAAACTTGTGTCTGATCGTCAAAATATTTATAGCATTTCCGACCTCAAATACAAAAGTGGAAAGCGCTTTCTAATTATTGAAGTGTGTGAAAACTGATTTCATAAACTGAATGGACTCTAAGACCTTTGGATGACTCTTTTCGGATTGCATTGGAGGGTCTTGAACTCAAAAACTTTAACTAACTCACTGTCAGCTTGTGATTTTATTTTCAGCAAGAAAGAATGACCTTTTTTTTCTTTATAAGTACGTGATTTCTTTTCTATGATCTCTGATAAATTACCTTTCTATTTCCAAAGTGTTGTTTTTATTTGTTTCTCCAATTTTTACTTCTACGTTTATGTAAAGATGTTCTACGTGGATTTTCATATCCACTTAAAACGGTTTCGACGTTGCCTTCAGTTTCATTGTTTGACATTTTGGCGCCATGTGAGCGAATATCTTGGCGAACAATTCTATTTGAGGTGTCGCAAAGCAGATTAATGACATTTTTCTACCTTGATGGCTCTTATAATCCAAGAGAATGTACCAGAAGTAACTTTGCAAAGGGGTACGTCCTTTCTTTCAAGCAAAATGACGGTTCTCACGAACGGACAGTCACGTGGCTTCGGGACAAGGATATTACGGCAAGAACAATTCAGATTATCATCCCTTACCACCACCATCCTTCCCCCCTTTGCAGAGAGAATTACGGGGGCCAATCAGACTCAAGATAGCTGTCTTTTGTTTTCAAGAGAGCAAGGAGCAGAGAAGGAGGAGAGGCGACACAACGGTTTGAAAGTGAGGAGAGATGAGAAGAGTTTGGAAGCTACGTGAGAGCGCACAGTTTTGGTGAAGAGAGGGACTAGCCGTTTCCTACTGAACTAAGTAAGTTGTTCTTAATCCCAATACAAAGCTGTTTAAAAGTTCCTGAGTAAAAGTTCCTCTTAAAACTTAAATAGATGAACTGATTGTAACGAATTATGAAATGTAGATAACACTGTAAATAAATATCTATGTCTTTTGTTCAAGAACCAGTACCTGCAATCGTTTACTCCTCTTTGTGTGGGAGTATATTACCCCCCGCCTCCCCGTATAACACTGGTGCTCTAAGTATTTAAAAAAAAATACCGCGTAATGTATTAAAAATCGATCATGGCTTAAAATAATACGGAAAAGGACCCCCATCCCCCATAAAGCAAAACCTTTAAACATTTTTTAAAGTGCCTCTAGATATAGGTATCAAGGGAAACGGGCATCGAAGAAAATTAATGCAAAAATCGTGTATGATGGTAGAAAATATTTCCAAGGGCTAATATATGATGGTACTGTCTCTAGTTTTTTTTTATCATAAAGGGCTTACGGTAATAATATCAGAGTGGTATTGTTTCTAAGTAATATTTTTCGTTATGACCAGAGACAGTGTAAACATGAAATTAAAAAAAAACATGCTCCGCAAAAGTAAGAAATTGTTATACAAAATAAGATAATGGAATTTGATAGACAAAATTTCTGAGTGACTAATCATCTCAGATATATGAACGAGAAATTTGTGCAAAACATATACTTTTGTCTAATATAGTTAGCTAAACACAAAGTGAGTACAAAGTCAATATAAGAATAGATTTAATTAACGTTAGTCGTGATATAATGAAAAGCAACATAGATATTGGTGAAACATGGCACTAAATTATTCAACTCTTAACTGCTAAGTGGAGCTAAAAGCATCTTCTTAATAGCCTTAAACAATTTCTATCTGCGTCGTAAAACTAATTATCTTCTAGATAACATAGGAAACTTTCTAAAGCTCAAAAATTTGTAACCGTGGCTGAAAGCTTTCATCAAGCAAAGATCAAAAATACTTCTCTCGCTTGTTTCTGCATTACACAGATAACGACGAGGTAGTAAAATTACTCATTAATGAAACCAATTCACCTTTCCTCGTTGTTAGGCACATTAGCTCTAGCTAAAATTCGTTAAAAAGAAGGTAAGCTGCAAACGCACATTCTTCCAAATACAGTGAGTTCAGAACTGTGGTAAGAAACTCTCCTAAGTATTCTAAAATAATCATAACATGCTAACTGAAAAATTTAAATAAATGCCGAAACAACTGTCGTGCTCACAGCGAATTCCTCCTGTGGACACGACTTTGGAAGCCGGAAGGTTCCAGAACACTGGCCGTGGAGCCAGCCGCCATTTCGCAAATTCGGCAGAACACGCAAGCGAAGGTCAAGGTGACTTCCTGACCCCCCCCCCCTCCCCCGCAGCGGCGAGCGCGGAGGACGCCTCATTTTCGGACCCACGCCAAGGAACACGGAGAGGGAGAAGTGGGGGGGATCGCTTACATTGGATCTTCCCCAGTCGACCAATAGGAGAAAAACACATCGCGCTTAAGAACAAACGATTGGTGTAAAGACGAGAACAAAGGACGAGAGAGTCTTCCTCAGGAAGAAGCGACCAAGCTTCACCCCCATTCGTTCGACAACCGCTCTTCGTGTGAGACGAGTACTTTTTCGGCTGCGAGTTATTAAGATGTTGCAGGACGCCTCGTGCCTGCGCGGCAGACAGGCCAAAAGCATGGACAAAGATGCTACCCTACGAGCAGAACATTAATAACTGGATAAGGAAGGAGGAAAGGGAAAATTCTTATCAGCTATGGGCTCCCATTTCGATTATGCAGTGTTCAGCGGCCGTCACTAAAACTCCCATAGCGAACATTTGGTTTTAATGCTCAGAACAGTGGCCCGAGTTTTGGCCAGAACAGTGACTCTAAAGACAGTTCTTAGTTTAAATGAATTTTGAGCATCTAGTAAGGACTTTCGAACAAGTAGAGGGCGATGACTGAACTCAGTAATGAATCAGGAATTGTATGATTTTTATATGTCTAGTTAAGAGATCGAATTAATAAAATAATGTTTGTTTGGTACCCCTTTGTCTTGTCGAGTTATGTCCTAACAGGAGAAGAAAGACCGGCCGCCTATGTATGTCTATTATTTTAAATGTTAGAGGGAAAAGAACCTGGCTCTGTGAACAGAGTAACTAGAAAAATAAAATACACAACGCAATTCACATCGTTTTTGGGGAATTGAAGTTACAAGCTAATTTCTCCCCTAGTTGTATCCATCCTATCTCCAAGAGCAGGTGGGGTGCACAACAAATTGGTCGCCGAGACCAGGATTATTCGAACCTGGAAAGTTATTGCGAATTATTAATCGAGAGTTATTATGGATTATGAATTGAATGTTATTATGATTGTGAATAGAAAGTTATTGCGAATTATTAACAGAGAGTTATTGCGGATTGTTAATGGAAAATCTGAAACGTTTGATGTGAAATTATGTATGACTTTGTGGAGACAGGCGGCGCTAGAAACTGCTAGTGTTAAAAGTGGAATGTTGTACTGTGTTAAACTATGTATACCTCGTAGACAATTGTTGAACTAGTTAGAGTGACATAGATGTTCTTAGGCAGGATTTTCAGAGGCATCTGTGAAAAAAAATATATTATTGGTTTTTCATAAAATATTGTGCATAAGGAATTATGTGTGGTTATAATTTTTAAGAAAGTAGATCAGGCCCAGGAGTAGAGCTGTATAGAAGGATTTTTAAGAGATTGCAACTAGGGACTGCTATATTATTTCTATTAGCTAGGAGTGACAATCTGTTTATGTTACTATTAGAATTGCATTTATGTACTACACCTCCCTGCACTTCCAGAGGATACAATAAATTCGAGCATCATAACAACATTCAATACACTCTTTACCCGATAGAAGGCCATGGATAGTCAGGACACGAGTGCGCCACCCATCCAGGAGCCGTCCCTAACGGCGGGACCCCTCCTGGCGGGGTTTGTAAATTTAGTGAACCCGTACGAGGGGGATAGCAGCCGTACTGCAGCAGCCTTTTTCGAGCAAGTAGAGGGAGTAGGGAGAATTGCAAGATGGCGACCGAGCGAGATGGCCATTATTGCCCGTTCGAAGTTGCGAGGAGCCGCCACAGAGTTTGTCAATCAATCACCAGAGCTGAGGAACGAAGAAGATTTTAGTACTTTCAAGAGAGCAGTACTAGAAAGATTTGACCATGAGACCCCATTAGCCACCCGCTTGCACGAGTTTACGAGTTGTCGGCAAGACGCGGACGAAATTGTTAGAGAGTACGCTGCCCGCATTAGGACCCGAGCCTATCAGTTCTTAGGAACCGCCGGGAGAAGCACGGACGACGATGAACCAGGAATAGGCAATCAGATGCGCCTTGCCCAATTTTTGGCAGGTCTGGTCCCGCAACTAAGACGTTTTGTGCTGTCCCACAGCCCCAGCACTTTTGAAGAAGTTTGGCTAAGGCCATTTTGGAGGAAGGCAATGAGCGTGCCGCAGGGCGACCGGCAGCCATACGGGCGCTTGGTGAGGAAATGCCCACAAGACCCACAGAGCCGAACCCTCTACCCCAGCTCCAGGACCTGTTGGCAGCCCTTCCGCTGTGCCAGATCCAGGCGGATATAGTGGGTTTGGGGGAGCATATGCAACAGATTGAAGGGCAGCAGGAACGAAATCACATCAGTCGGCCCCAGCAACGGCAGCCCCTCTGGGCAGATCAACAGTGCGTCACGTGTTTTGCGTGTGGTGGAATAGGACATTACGCCTGTCAGTGTGCTTCGCCCTTTACCCCACTTGGCCCACATTACCAACCGCGGCGAGCCCAGCCCCAGAACCGAAATCAAGCGACCTCACGGAGAATCCGCTGGACGAGGAGCAATGGATCCCCTGTCTCTCCCGCCTGGCAGACCCGAGATCAGCACAGAGAGGAGATGGAGCCCGCCAACCGTCCTACGGCTTCTTTAAACTGGAACGGGAGGGAAGCCCCGGATGCACTTCCCAGAGTCCCCTCGAAACGTTAGCCGTCCGCATTACGCCGTGTGCCATCCTAAGCAGTGATGAAAATTCACCGATTGTGTCCGGCCGCATGGAGGACACGGAGGTGTCGGCCCTCATCGATACCGGCGCCACTGTGTCCATCATGGATAGCCGGTGTTTCCAGCGCTTGAAGAGCCGGTTCCTCCATAAAATGGTCCCTCTTCAGCATCAATTGAAAACAGTAGATGGACACCCCCATCCGGTGCTAGGCAGATTTATGGTGACCCTCACATTCGACGAGATTAGTTTTGAGCACCCGATGGTAGCCCTCGATATTGACACTCCACGGTACGATATGATAATGGGACACGACATCCTTAAAAAGCACCAATTCGTCATTGATTGTCATTCGGGAACACTGCAAAGGAAGAAGGACAAGGAATCGAACCCTAGGAGCACCCCCCTCACATTGCCCGCCTACCCCGCCCAGGAGCAACCTTCACCCCCCTCACATTGCCCGCCTACCCCGCCCAGGAGCAACCTTCACCCCCCTCCCCTACACCAATGTACTTAGGGCGCATCGTGCGGAAGCTCTGCGTCGCTCCCCGAGCCGAGCGCATAGCCCTCGTCGAGTGCTCTGCCCTCCAGCTTCGAGGCTGCACGATCTTGTCTCAGCCACATGAGCGGCTGAAAACCAGTTCCCTGCACGTGGCTCGTTCGGTGAACTGTGTGGACGGTAGCGGCCGACTTAACATCCGGGTCGCCAATACCTCTTTGGACCCCATCTGGCTGAACAAGAGCATGTGCATTGCCCGGCTGGAGGCACTTGACGCCGAACAGATAGAGACCCCTAGTACTCCTCCGAAGAGGAGAAACGTGCCCCTGTCCCTGGAGGATTTCCAGTTGGACCATCTTGGGCCTCAGGAGAAGAAGAAATTGGGGAAACTGTTGATGAGAAATAGAGATGTGTTTGAGAGAGATGTCAACGAGTTGACCGGCACAGATGCCGTGTACCACGAAATCCACCTAACCGACGACCGCCCCGTGAGACAGCGGGCATACAGGGTGCCATTCGCGCTGCAGGGCGAGTTGGACCGACAAGTGGATGAGTTGTTAGAGCAAGGGATAATAAGAGAAAGTGCCTCTCCTTTTGCATCACCCATTGTTTCAGTGAAGAAAAAAGACTCCACATACAGATTCTGCGTCGACTACAGGGCACTAAACGCAAAAACAGTCCCGGACTCGTACCCCCTCCCCCTCATAAACGAAATTATCGACCAACTAGCTCACGCCAAATATTATAACTCGCTGGATATGGTGTCCGGTTATTGGCAGGTTCCCGTTCACCCACGTGACGTGGAGAAAACGGCATTCATTAGCAAGAAAGGGTTGTTTGAGTTTAACTACCTCCCATTTGGACTGAAGAACAGTCCCGCTACTTTCCAGCATTTACTGGACCACGAGCTAATGGGAATGCGACAAGAGCAAGTTCTCGTCTACCTCGACGGCATAATGGTGGCCTCCCAGACCTTTGAACAGCACGCCGAACGGTTACAGAGGGTATTTGACCGCCTAAGGGCCTACAATTTAAAGTTGAAGCCGGCGAAGTGCCAATTCATGAAGTCTCACGTACTTGGGACATTTGATTTCCGCAGAAGGGGTCCAGCCGGACCTGCAGAATGCCCAAGCCATCGAAGATTTTCCCCGCCCCCGCAGTGTCCGAAACGTTCGAGCTTTCCTAATCCTAACAGGCTACTACCGACGTTTCATCGATCGATACGCCAACTTCACAGCCCCCTTAGTTCATTTGGTGAAGAAGGACAGTAGTTTTAAATGGTCCCCGGAAGCTGAGGAAGCGTTTCAAGTGTTAAAGAGAAAGCTAATGACAGAACCCCTTCTCCTTTATCCCGACTTTGGACGGAAGTTTTTCCTGTCGACCGATGCGTCGGACATCGCAGTAGCCGGCGTACTCGAGCAGGAAACGGACGACGGACTCTGTCATCCGGTCGCCTACTCCAGTCGGAAGTTGAAGCTCCCGGAAACCCGTTACTCAACGATTGAAAAGGAAGCCCTCGCCATACGTTTTGCCATCACACATTTTAAACAATATTTGTATGGTCGACGTTTCATGGTCATATCTGACCATGCCCCCCTCACGTATTTGTTGAAGCTTAAGGACCCCTCCAGTAGACTGGCCAAGTGGAATTTGACGCTACAAGACTACGATTTTGATATCATTTATCGGCCTGGGAAATATAATGTCCCCTCTGACACTCTGTCCTGTCACACACAGGCAGTAGAGAGAGAGGCCCCCTCCCAGAACCCCTTTGGCGATTTGGCCCATCTAAGGAACCTACAGCTGGAGGACCCCACTTTCAGGCACACTATCGAAATGTTAGAGAGTAGGACCCATGATTCACACACGAGTGCTACCGAGCCTTTTTACCTGAGAGAAGGTATCTTATACCATTTGGCCCGGGGGTTACCACACGGCCAAATACCACCCGGCCAATCTTGTACCATTTGGCCCGGGGGTTACCACCCAGGGATTACCACCAGGCTACAGGTGCTATGGCTTGCCGGGGGGCAACGGAGCAACGGAGCAACTAGCGATCTCCGTCAGTCTTCGCGGACAGATACTAGAATTATGCCACGACAACCCATGTTCAGGCCACCTGGGAGAGTATAAGACCTTACAGAGGGTAAGGTCGGAGTATTACTGGCCTGGCATGTATGCAGATGTTCGAAATTACGTCCAGACATGTACATCTTGTCTGCAACAAAGAGGCTATCAAGAGAGAAAGAAGGGAAATCTGGTTCGAGCCCCACTCACAAGTCGCCCCTTTCAGTGGGTAGGAATGGACATTTTAGGTCCCCTCCCCCTCACTCAGTGAGGAAATAAGTATTCCCTAGTGGTTATGGATTATTTTACCAAATGGCAGAGGTCTACGTGCTGGCTGACCAATCGGCAGAGTCCATTGCCAGAGCATTTGTGGAAGACTTTATTCCTAAGCACGGAATTCCCACCACCGTTATCAGCGATAACGGGCGAAACTTTACCGGTCGTGTGATGACCGAGATATTTAGCCGACTGGGCATCACAAAACAGAACACGAGTTTCCATCATCCAAACTCCAACGGCCTCGTAGAAAAATTCAATCAGTCCATAGCCTCCATTTTGTCTCATCTGGTGGCCGACAAGAATGATGTGTGGGATGAGCATCTGCCATTTGTTTTGATGGCTTATCGGAGTGCCACCCACAGTTCCACCCATGAGACCCCCTACTTTTTACTTTATGGCCGAGACGTTGCCCTGCCTTACCAGTTGTGGCAGGCGAAAGAGCCCCCGACCTACGCTGACACCGAGAGCTATGGCGAGCAACTGACCAACAAGCTGAGTGAAGCCTATGAGTTAGTAAAGACAAATCTTTAAGCGGCAGCTGCTAATCAAGAGAAACAGAGAAGGAAAATAGCTGTGGATAAGGGAATTCGGCCCGGTGACCTAGTGTTTCTGTATAGCCCACGGATCCCCCACCGAAATACCAAGAAGTTATCGAGAATGTCCACAGGACCATGGCGAGTATTGCAACGCCTCACCGAGGTAAACTATAGGATCGCCTTGGTCACCAACCCGCACAAAATTAAGACAGTGCACGTTGATCGACTTACAAAACTGCAGAAACGTCGCTCGTACCTACTAGGCGAGCCTTCTGTTGAAGAGGAACCCACACCGGAAACCCCGATGCCCCCATCATGACCCCTCCCTGAGCCCGAATCGGAAGAAGATGAGTGGGACCGAACCCCCGGGTTACACGGGATCACACTGCAGGCCGTCCGGCGCCAGCTGCGCGGACGCACCCTGCTGAAGCAAGCCTACCGCCGCCACACGCTGCAGCAGCCAGCCAATACGAGCTATGACCACATGGACAAGACGGGAGAGTCCTACCGTCTCCAGCCCCCGCAGCAGGCCAGTCCTCACAAACCTTGGCCTGTTATGATGCCCACAAACACACTGGATTCACGCCCCCGCCTCCTCTGCCGCAGCAGCCGCCCAGAGTTAGGCGGCGCTCGAGAACATTGAGTACAGAAACGAATGGCGACCTTGACGAGGCGAGTTCCACCTCACGGGCAAATGTCGTGTGCCCTTCACAGCACGGCGCCCAATGGCGGAACAGACCCCCCGGTCGTGTCCGACAACCGAGATCTCCGACTTTACGAGTATGCACACGGCAGCCATCCATCACGAACCCCCCCCCCCCCACACAGACACACCCCAACTGTCAAGCGAAAAGGAGCAGTGAATCTGAGCAGGAAATGAACGCTCGCGCGAGAAACGCGAGATTTCTCCCGCGTGCGGTGGCAAATCCGGCTTACATGTGGATTGGTGACGGTTTGGGTGGATTCGTGAGTGGTGATCGACGACCCCCCCCCCCCCCCCACGCATCGGATAGGAGCGCTGGCCAGAGGAATGACGTCATGCCGGGGTGCTCGTCCCATCGCCCTGGGCCCGGATGATGGGTGCGAGAGCCACGGCATTGGACACTTCGGCATCGTCAATCTTTTTTTTTTTTTGTTTTGTACTCGTACACTGGAGTTTTTCAAGAGTTACATTGAGTTTCATAGAATAGGATTGTAAACTAATTAAGAAGTATAGAGAATTAACATGTGCAGAGTTAAATCACTGAGATGGAATGTCGATTGCAAGTTAATTAGGAATTGTTGTAGAATTGATTATTAGATGTTTGATGAATCAATCTTGAGTTTCATAGAATAGGATTGTAAACTAATTAAGAAGTATAGAGAATTAACATGTGCAGAGTTAAATTACTGAGATGGAATATCGATTGCAAATTAATTAGGAATTGTTGTAGAATTGATTATTAGATGTTTGATGAATCAATCTTGAGTTTCATAGAATAGGATTGCAAACTAATTAAGAAGTATAGAGAATTAACATGTGCAGAGTTAAATTACTGAGATGGAATATCGATTGCAAATTAATTAGGAATTGTTGTAGAATTGATTATTAGATGTTTGATGAATCAATCTTGAGTTTCATAGAATAGGATTGTAAACTAATTAGGAAGTATAGAGAATTAACATGTGCAGAGTTAAATTACTGAGATGGAATATCGATTGCAAGTTAATTAGGAATTGTTGTAGAATTGATTATTAGATGTTTGATGAATCAATCTTGAGTTTCATAGAATAGGATTGTAAACTAATTGAGAAGTGTTATAGGATAGAATAATCATACGTTAGTTTCCTGAAATAGAACTCGAACTATAAATTACTGTGAAGTTATTAGAAGAAGAGTGTAGACATTGAATTTTAAGCGTTCGGGAGTCACGTGACGGTAGGCACGGAGACGACCTGCGCGATCTGTACATGTGTGTGAATGCGGAGACCCAATGTTGATTTTTCCCTCCTTTCCTTTTCATGGTACCGCCCTGGAGTCACCGGTGGAACGGCCAGCCACAGAGACGGCCCTGGGGGGCCTCCCCGAGCCAAGCGATCCGGACTCTCGGCGCGTGAGAGGTTGCGCTGGGTGACCACACCTTGGACTGGAGGAGACGATCTGTGCCCTTTGACCAGTGCCGTGATCCGTGTATGATTAGTGAAGTGCACAATAGTTCGCAAGAGGTGCGCAATGTTCAAGTGGTGTGTACCGTGTTCAACCCATTTGGCGGAACAACTGAACGCAGTGGCCAGCTCCCAAAGAGCCTTTCCGTGCCCCCCACCGACTCCCCCTCTCCCTAAAGGGGGATAGGTGTGTCGTGCTCACAGCGAATTCCTCCTGTAGACACGACTTTGGAGGCCGTAAGGTTCCAGAACACTGGCCGTGGAGCCAGCCGCCATTTCCCAAATTCGGCAGAACACGCAAGCGAAGGTCAAGGTGACCTCCTGACCCCCCATCCCCTGCAGCGGCGAGCGCGGAGGACGCCTCATTTTCGGACCCACGCCAAGGAACACGGAGAGGGAGAAGGGGGGGGGATCGCTTACATTGGATCTTCCCCAGTCGACCAATAGGAGAAAAACACATCGCGCTTAAGAGCAAACGATTTGTGTAAAGACGAGAACAAAGGACGAGAGAGTCTTCCTCAGGAAGAAGCGACCAAGCTTCACCCCCATTCGTTCGACAACCGCTCTTCGTGTGAGACGAGTACTTTTTCGGCTGCGAGTTATTAAGATGTTGCAGGACGCCTCGTGCCTGTGCGGCAGACAGGCCAAAAGCATGGACAAAGATGCTACCCTATGGGCGGAACATCAATAGCTGGATAAGGAAGGAGGTAAGGGAAAATTCTTATCAGCTATGGGCTCCCATTTCGATTATGCAGTGTTCAGCCGCCGTCACTAAAACTCCCATATCGAACATTTGGTTTTAATGCTCAGAACAGTGGCCCGAGTTTTGGCCAGAACAGTGACTCTAAAGACAGTTCTTAGTTTAAATGAATTTTGAGCATCTAGTAAGGACTTTCGAACAAGTAGAGGGCGATGACTGAACTCAGTAATGAATCAGGAATTGTATGATTTTTATATGTCTAGTTAAGAGATCGAATTAATAAAATAATGTTTGTTTGGTACCCCTTTGTCTTGTCGAGTTATGTCCTAACAGGAGAAGAAAGACCGGCCGCCTATGAATGTCTATTATTTTAAATGTTAGAGGGAAAAGAACCTGGCTCTGTCAACAGAGTAACTAGAAAAATAAAATACACAACGCAATTCACCGTCGTTTTTGGGGAATTGAAGTTACAAGCTAATTTCTCCCCTAGTTGTGTCCATCCTATCTCCGAGAGCAGGTGTGGTGCACAACACAACTACCAATCTTTAACCATTAATATCTTTATCTCTAAAGAATTATAAAAACCCTTTTTTCCCTCTCTCGTAACAGCTGTCCAAGGGATTCCTTTCCCAATCTTCCTTAAGCCCTTGAGGTCCTTGTAAACTTGACTGTTTACCCATTGTGTGCAAAAAGTGCAATTCAGAGGTAAAACAACCCAACCCAGTAGAAATGAACTACGCCTAACTTGGCCGCCATTTAGAAATATAAATTTGTTACGATAGAATGTGAATAAATATCCATGTAAACTTTTAATATAATTGTAGGTTATCTTAATGTTTCTTTTTAAAATATATCAAGTTATGTGAAAATATGATTTTTAAGCCTTCTTAGAATATAAAGTCTGTCCATCAATTAGTGAGACTTCCACACATTCAAATTCACCGTTAATCCTAATTATGCAAACTTTATTTTTATAAGAATTATGGAGAAAAATAAGAGAAAATGTCTAATAATATAAATTTTATCTGCTTTGATGATACGAAAGCATTCCTTTTGTTTAATATGATCTATGCCATTGATGAATCAATACTTTCCATCTTGTTATATATGATATATTAATTATTACATGGATATTTATTTTTCAACGTAATGCCGATTCATGTTAGTTGTAAAACAGGTTGCAGTTGGCTAGCATGCTTATCTGCATATTGTCGTACTCGGAATTTTGCAATCCCGAGTCGATCTACTTTTCCCTCGATAAAACGGTTGACAAGACAACTTGAGTCGCCATGTTGAGGAAGACGGACCATCTGGGCCTTTTGCAAACGGCACCCCGTCCAAGAGAAGAGTAAACAAGGTCATAAAAAGGGGAAAGGGTTTTCGAATATGCGCAGCAATGGTCACCAAGAGTGGGACAAGGGTGACTCAGGATCACGCCAGAGGCTTGGACATCCAATAAGAATCGGATGGCACCAATGAACTTTGGCCACTGCTGTCACCGACGAACTTTGATGTCCAATGAGAAGTGACAGAGGGGTCCTTTTTGAAATCAACAAGCGAGGCCAAAAGAGGAGAAGTGTGTGTGCTAGAATGTGGACGTGTAACAAGAAGTGAGCTCTGAGCACAAAGAGACAATAGACCGACGAAGATGGAAAGTGAAACAGCTAAGTAACGACCAACGGAGCTATAGACAGAGCTGCAGATACCAGGAATGTAATCGGCTTAAGAAGGAATGCAGGCTTGAAAAAGACAGAGATTGCAAGAATCCCAAATGGGAAACCAGAAAAAGGAGAAGCAGGCGGGAAGACAACCCATGTGCTGCAGCAGGCGATATGGTAAAAGGGTGAAGAAAGAGCGGACCCCGCCCTTCTGATGCAGCTGGCTTGCATCAGAAGGGTGGGGTCCGCTCTTTCTTCACCCTTTTACCATATCGCCTGCTGCAGGTGGCGTGCCATCGAGACCCCCCTTCGCAGAACGAAAAGATCTGTGAGCAGCAGACACCGATGTGGACTACAGCGAGCAACCCAGCCGTGGAGAGTCCTGTGTGCAGGGAGAGACGAAGTCCCCTGTCAAGTTACCCGCCAAGTCACACGCCGGCGCCTCCAGCCTTGTCAAGAGCTGACTTACGATTGTTTTCGCCGATGAACTCTGTGCCATTAATGTAGACCGAACTGCAATTCACAGAGCGTGGATTACCGCCTCTTGGCCAGACACTAGCGCAGCAGACCAGGATGATCCCAGCAATGCGGCAGACTAATATAAAAAGGTCAGCAGCCGTTTTTCTGACATTCTTTTAGTTTTTATCTCCCTGGTAATTGTCCCTGAGTGTCCCCACTTCTCTATGCGTCTCTCAGTATATTTTGCCAATAGGGCCCAGTTGCCTGGCGTGTACTATATTGATTGGTTGTGATCCGACCCCAGATCGTGTATTTTTGAATAATAAATTATTATTTGCCATGTACCTTCCTGTACGTATGAGTGCTTACTGATGAGAAAAAAAGCTTCCCCCGCAAATAGCATTAAAAAACACAACGCAATCATCAGTCAGTATTTTGGGACCTGACCTATCTGATGCAGCTGGCTGCCCCTAGTTCTTACCCCCCATCAACTAGATCTGGTGGGGTGTAGAACAGATCGGTTTCCGGGACCAGGATTTCCTCGAACCTGTTGTTTATTGCGGCATATGGGGAAAGTTTATATATGTGTTAGTGAGGAGTGTGATAAATATGTTAGGAAATATTATGAAAAGTGTATATATATATATGTATTAATGAGGAGGGTGTGAGTAAATTTGGAAAAGGAATCTGTTAGGAAGGGTACTGAAAATTGAAATGGTGTAATGTGTGTCAAAATATATACAGGGTGAATCTGAAAAAGTGGGCAAAAGTTTACGGGGTGGTAGAATGCAGCTATACGAGCAATATTCGTCATAGAATGTATGGTCGGAACGCAAGCGGTGAGAAGTTAAAAGGTAGTTTTCCACTGTCACATTTAAAGAATGAACACAAGAAGGAGAGGAGATACTTCAGAAAACATGTGTGCCTCACTTGCATTCCCGTCCGCCGCACTGTACACAAAGCGCATATCCGCCATTTCGTGGTTAGTATAACCAGCCATCCTCTCGGCAATCCACGATAGAAATGCCGTTGGGTGCGAGGACCGACCCTTTTATACCATTTCCAACGCCAACTAGCGGCTCGCCGTTTGCGTTCCACCCATACTTTCTATGACGAATATTGCTCGTACAGCTGCGTTCTACCATCCCGTAAAGTTCTGCCCACTTTTTCAGATTCACCCTGTATATATAGATATTGAAATAAGAAAGCAATAAGTGTTATGTTACAAGAGGGGAGTACGCAATTACGAGAGAAAGAAGTAAGCCCCCCAGCTTATAAGATAATATGAAAGTGATTGGCCAGTATATATGTTTGAGATAGGGTTTTTCAGATTGCTGAGTGTACTGTACTGATAAGATAGCAGAAAAGTGATTAGCCAGTATATATGTTTGGGATAGGATTTTGCAGGTTAGAGTATACTGTGTGAGATAAGATTAGTGAGAAAACGATAGCTGTAAGGGGAGTAAGGAGCAGCGCTACTGTGGGTATTATTTTTAGCTAGGAGTTTTTGTGTTATTGAAATTGTGATAAATTGTGTATATCTCTCTCTGTGCACACCTCCCTTGCACTTTGGAGGCACAAAATACCAACACACAGCAAAACGCACAGTATCTGTGTGTCAAAAACGGACCCCCCCCCATCCAGTAGATGGATAGCCAGGAAGAAGTCACACCACCCATCCAGGAGTCGTCCCCGGCATCGGGACCCCTCCTGGCGGGGTTCATAAAACTGGTGAACTCGTATGAAGGGGATAGCAGCCGTACTGCAGCCGCATTTTTTGAGCAACTCGAGAGAGTAGGGAAAATTGCACGATGGTGGCCAAGCAAGATGGTCCTCATTGCCCGATCGAAATTGAGAGGTGCTGTGGCGGAATTCGTTAACCAGTCCCCGGAATTGAGGAATGAGGAATAGTTTGACATCTTCAAAAGGGCAGTATTGGAAAGATTTGATAGTGAAACGCCGTTATCCACTCGGCTACACGAATTCACGAGCTATCAGCAGGCGACCAACGAAAGTGTTCAGAAGTATGCTGCCGCCATCCGAACCTGGGCATACCAATTCTTGGGCACCATGGAGAGGAATACGGGAAACGCAGATCAGAGAGTCAGCGATCAGATACGCCTTGCACAGTTTTTAGCAGGCCTGACCCTGCGACTCCAGCGGCCTGTACTATCTCATAATTCCAGTATATTTGAGGAGGCATTGGTGAAAGCCATACTAGAAGGAAGTGACGAATGCGCCTCCAGGTGGACAATGGCCATACGAGCACTCAAAGGAGAACCCCCTACAGAAAACACGGAACCGAACCCACTGCCTCAGCTACAGGACCGTTTGGCAGTCCTTCCACTGGGCCAGATCCAAGCAGAGTTGGTTTGGTTGGGAGAACGTCTTCACCAGGTGGTGAGACGCCATGAAGGGAACAGCACTTTCAACTGCGCGAGCCCACCTCAACAGTGACAGCACCCCTGGATGGACCGCCGTAGCGTGACATGCTTCGCGTATGGTGGAGTAGGCCACTATGCCCGGCAGTGTGCGTCGTCCCCGACCCCACACATACATAGCTCGCGGCACCCAACAGGGTGAACTCTGCCACGGAATCGAGGTCGATCACTCCCAATGCGGAACTGCTGGACAGGAGGACAAAATACCCACCTTTCACACCCCCAAGCATGGGAACGAAGGCAAGAGGAAGCGCCGAAACCCACCAACCAACAGAGAGCTCCTTTAAACTAAAAGGGGAGGGAACCCCCAGATGCACTTTCCAGAGTCCCCTCGAAACGCTAGCCATCCGCATTTCATCGTGTGCCATTTTGGACACTGATGAAAATTCGCCCATTTTGTCCAGCTGCATGGAGGACACGGCGGTGTCGGCCCTTGTCAATATTGGCGCCACCGTGTCCGTCATGGATAGCCGAAGCTTCCGACATTTAGAAAGCCAGATCCTCCACAAAATGGTTCCCCTCCAGCATCAACTGAAAACCGTAGGTGGAAACCCCCTCCCTGTGATAGGCAGATTCATGGTGGCCCTCACATTCGATGGAATCACTTTTGACCACCCAATGGTAGCCCTTGATATAGGAACCCCACGTTATGACATGATAATGGGTCATGACATTCTGAAAAATCACCGATTCGTTATCGATTGTCATGCAGGCACCTTACGAAAAGAAAGCAAGAAGAAATCGAACCACAGAGACACCCCCATTACCATGCCCCCTGTCCCAACCCCGGACCGAACCCTCACCCCTTCCCCCTTGTCCAAGTACATTGGGCGCATGGTGCAGAAGCTTTGTGTCCCCCCCACCCCCGAGACGAGCGCATTACGCTCATTGAGTGTTCTGCTGCCCAACTCCGTGACTGCACGTTCGTGGCCCAGCCACACGAGCGACTGAAAACCGGTTCTCTGTGTGTAGCATGCTCGGTGAACAGCATAGATAGCAGTGGCCAGCTTAATGTCTGGGTCGCCAACACCTCCTCGACCCCCATTTGGCTGAACAAAAACATGCACGCCACCGCTTTGGAAGTGCTCAACATGGAGCAAATCCAGTTCCCCAGAGTCCTCCCAAAGAGGAAGAAGTCGCCCGTCTCACTGGAGGATTTCCAGTTGGACCATCTTGGGCCAACTGAAAATCTCTTTCTGGAGAAGGATAAGTTAGGGAAATTACTAATGAAGAATTGTGATGTCTTCGCACGAGATGTAAGTGAACTGTCAGGCACTGACGCCATTTATCATGAGATCCACCTCACTGACGACCGTCCTGTAAGACAACGGGCATACAGGGTCCCGTTTGCACTACAGAGCGAACTGGATCGACAAGTGGATGAGCTACTGGAGCAAGGCATCATTAGGGAAAGTGCCTCCCCTTTCACTTTTCCCATCGTCCTAGTGAAAAAGAAGGATTCCACATACAGGTTCTGCGTTGATTACAGAGCACTAAATACGAAAACCGTCCCAGATTCCTACCCCCTCCCGCTCATCAACGAAATTATTGACCCCATTAGCCCACGCCAAATATTTTAGCTCACTGGACATGGTGTCTGGATATTGGCAAGTCCCAGTTCATCCACATATCCGACATAGAGAAAACTGCTTTCATTAGTAGAAAGGGATTATTCGAGTTCAACTACTTACCATTTGGACTGGGGAACAGCCCCGCAATGTTTCAACACCTTTTAGATCATGTCTTAGTGGGTATGTGGCAAAAACAAGTGCTAGTATACCTTGATGATATCATGGTGGCCTCCCAAAAATTTGAGCAACACACTGAGCGCCTGAAGAAGGTATTTAACCACTTAAGGACCTTCAACTTAAAACTGAAACCAGCCAAGTGTCAGTTTATGCAGGAATCACTCACCTACTTAGGACATTTAGTTTCCACAGATGGGGTCCAGCCTGACCTGCGGAACATTCAAGCCATCGAGAGATTCCCCTGACCCCGTAGTGTCCGGAATATTCGAGCCTTTCTAGGCCTAACTGGCTACTACTGGTGTTTTATTGATCACTATGATGACCTTACCATCCCCTTAGTCCACTTGGTGAAAAAGGCCACCAAGTTCATTTGGTCCCCAGAGGCAGGGGAAACCTTCGAAATTCTAAAAAGGAAACTTATGTCGGAGCCCCTTCTCCTTTACCCCAACTTTGGACGGAAGTTCTTGCTGCCGACTGATGCGTCGGATATCACGGTGGCTGGCATACTGGAGCAGAAGATGGACAATGGTCTTCATCATTTGGTAGCTTACGCCAGTTGGAAACTGAAAACCCCTGAAGTTCGCTATTTGACCATTGAAAAAGAGGCCTTGGCAATACGCTTCGCCATTACCCATTTCAAACAGTATTTGTATGGGCGCCGATTCACTGTGGTATCCGACCACGCCCCCCTCATGTACTTGTTGAAACTCAAGGACCCCTCCAGTGGACTCGCCAAATGGAATCTCACCCTGCAAGACTACGATTTTCACGTTATTTTTCGGCCTGTGAAACACAACGTCCCCGCCGATACTCTATCTCATCACATCCAAGCAGTCGACAGAGACCCCCCCTCCCCAAGACCCCTTTGGCGACTTAGCCCGACTGAGGGGAATGCAGCAGGAGGACCCCACATTGAGAGAAACCATCGAATTGTTGGAAAGTGGAAATCCCGGTTCCCCCACCAGTGCGACCTCCGCATTCTGTTTGAGGAACAGCATCTTATAACATTTAGCCCCACCCCCCAGCTTGTCACAGCCCACGTACCAAAGCAACAACCCAATTAGCGATCCCCATCAGTCTCAGAAGGCAGATACTGGAACTGTGTCACGACAACCCCTTTTCAGGGCACTCGGGAGAGGATGAAACTTTGTAGAGGGTAAAGTCTAAGTACTATTGGCCCGGCACGTATGCCGACATGTGTAACTACGTCGAGACTTGTATATCCTGCCTACAAAGAAAAGGTTATCAAGAGAGGAAGAAAGGAGTGTTGATCTGAGCTCCACTCACAGGCCGCCCTTTCCAACGTGTCGGAATGGGCATTTTAGGCCCCCTCCCACTCACGCAGCGAGGCAACAAGTACGTGTTAGTCGTCATGGATTATTTTACGAAATGCCCCAAAGTCTACGCTCTTCCTGATCCAGTCAGCAGTGTCCATCGCTAGAGTATTCGTAGAAGACTACGTTCCAAGCATGGGATACCCACCACCATCATTGGCGACAGTGGGCGGAACTTCACCGGTCGCATGATGACTAAGGTGTTCAACAGACTGGGCATCATTAGGCAGAACACAAGTTTTTATCATCCGAGTTCGAACGGGCTAGTAGAAAATTCAATCAGTCCATTGCATCCATCTTGTCTCAGCTGGCGGCCGACAAGAAAGATGTGTGGGATGAGCACCTGCCATTTGTTTTGATGGCCTATAGAAGTGCCACCCACAGCGCCACCCATAAGACACCTTACTTTTTGCTCTATGGCAGAGACGTTGCCCTTGCCCTACCAGATGTGGCAGACCCAAGAACCCCCAACTTACACGGACACAGGGACCTATGGAGAACAGTTGGCCAACAAATTGAATTGGGCCTCTGATCTTGTGAAAATAAACTTAGAGGCTGCTGCTACAACCCAGGAAAACCAGCGAAAACGAGTGGCCGTGAACAAAGGTATTCGACCAGGCGACCTAGTGTTTGTATATAGCCCACGGATCCCTCGCCGAAATGCCAAGAAGCTGTCTAGGATGTCCACAGGACCGTGGCGAGTTATACAACGGGTCACAGAGGTCAACTACCGAATCGCCTTGGTTGCCAATCCTCATAAGATCGAAACGGTCCATGTCGACTGACTCACCAAGCTACAGAAACGCCACTCACATTTGGTGGGCGAACCCACCATTCCAGAGGACCCCCAGCCCCAGCCTCCAATGTCCCCAACCAGAACCACCCCTGCACCAGAGTCGGAAGACGATGACTGAAAACCGACCCCCCCCCCCGACCCCCACAGAACCACGTTGCAGGCCATCCAGTGCTGGATGAGCCAACATGCACCGCCACTGTCACCCATCACTACGGCATCCCACCAGTATGGGTTGCGACCCGTGGGTATGATGGGAGAGTCATACCACCTCCAGCCACTGACTCCAGAGACTAGCCCCCCCCCCCTCCACAGACCTTGGCATGCTATGGTGCCAGCGAATCTGTTGGACTAGCACCCCACATCCACTGCCTCAGCCGCCACCTTGGAGCAAGCGATGCTTGAAACCACTGAGCATTGGGATGCACAAAGGATCCGAAGCTTTGAAGGAGGAAGTGAGCGCCACCTTGTAGGCAAATGTCTTAATGAAGGGACACCTTCGACGTGCCCAGCCCAAGGGCCTAGCCAAACCCTTACTGGTCTCATGCTCGCCAAAAAATCACCAGCAATGCCGTCACCCCCACACCACACCGTCCATCCACCCACCACCCATCCCCGACTGACAATTGGAGAGCAGTGAATTATGAGCACAAAGAGACATGTGCACTAGAAATCACGAGAATTTCCCTCGCTCACACGCTGGCAGACCGGATACACATGCAGTGGCAGTGCTTTTTCGGAAGGACTCTCCAGCACACAGCACTGAGCCGTCCCACCATTGGCTAAGCAGGAGCCTCACCGGCAAGTGACGTCATAGCGCTGTACCGGAGGGCAAGTGACGTCATATCTCAAATACCGGAGGCCTCTAGGAGTGAGCTACGAGAACAGCGCTATTGAAATCGCCGGTGGACTCAAACCAACCCCCTTCTCCTCCCACGCACGGCCGCCGAAAATCAATGGTGATTGGAGAAACGAGATGATTAAAGAATAATTTAGTTGAATTAAGGCGAGTGCCAATAAATTCTTGTAAGGTTAATACTGATTGTGGAAAAGAGAAGATTAAAGAATAATTTAGTTGAATTAAGGTGAGTGCCAGTAAATTCTTGTAAGGTTAATACTGATTTTAGCCAGGAGTTGGTTAAGCAATCATTTCGTCAAGTGAAATATAGATAAAAGGGTTATTACGGAATACTGTCAGAGTATCCTCACATGAGAATAAGTAAGGTGTTGGAAGAGAGATAGACGGCAGACAAAAGGGAACAGGGACACACCAAGCATCCAGAGAGAGAGAACATTCATCTTTGCCCATGACTACCACAGAGACTGATCATAGTATTTGGTGTTTTCTTTTCATGTGCCCAGAGAACTGTGGATTGCTACCCTAGAGCGAGACCCACCGTGCAGCCACCAGGGCATCCCCACCTACTAGCCAGACAGACGAAACTTCGCCGTATACCCCAGACATTGCAAGACGCCTGGTGTGAGAACATTGGTGTTTACTCTTCATCTGGAGCAACCAGATAATAAGGTGGCCACAGCCAGTCATAAGACTGTTATACCTGAACAGATGTTTCCTATCATTTCAGCCACAAAATAATACCATTGCATTACTTTTGTAAAGGTCACGCAGGGAGAGAGAGACTGCCTCTTTTGTGGTTAGGTTTCAGTTTGCGCCTTCAGGTGAGCTTACACCACCTGCCTTCCCCCTCTTTTTCCGTTAGAGCGTGATAGGTATGTCGTACTCGGAATTTTGCAATCCCGAGTTCGACGTAACTATCTGTCGCCATTTTCTTCCAGCCACCCGATTTTTCCTTCAATAAAACGGCTGAAAAGCCAATTTGAGTCGACATGTTGAGGACGACAGACCATCTGGGCCTTTTGCACATGGCACCCCGTCCAAGAGAAGAGTAAACAAGGCCATAAAAAGGGGAAAGGGAGTTTTTGAATACGCGCAGCAATGGTTACCAAGAGCGGGACAAGGATGACTTAGGATCACACCAGAGGCTGGGACATCCAATAAAAATTGGACCGCACGAATGAACTTTGGCCACCGCTGTCACCGACGAACTTTTGCTGTCCAATGAGAAGTGACAGAGGGGTCCTTTTTGAAATCAACAAGCGCAGCCAAGAGAGAAGAGAAGTGTGTGTGTGCTAGAGTAAGAGAGAAGAGAAGTGTGTGTGTGCTAGAGTGTGGACATGTAACAAGAAGTGAGCTCTGAGCACAAAGAGACAATAGACTGGAGAAGATGGAAAGTGAAACAGCTAAGTAACGGCTGAAGAAGCTGTAGACAGAGCGGCAGATACCAGAAATGTAATCAGCTTAAGAAGGCATGCAGGCTTGAAAAAAAAAGAGACTGCAAGAATCACAACTGGAAAACCAGAAAAAGGATGATTAAAGAATAATTCTTCCTGGATTGTCTTCCCACCCACTTCTCCAAGTGGGTGGGAAGACAACCCGTGCACTGCTGCAGGCGATTAGGAAAAAGGGTGAAGAAAGAGCGGACCCCACCCTTCTGATGCAGCCAGCTTGCCAATACCCACAAGCTGCCATCGAGACCCACCTTCGCAGAACGAAAAGGTCTGTGAGCACCAGACACCAATGTGGAATACAGCGAGCAACCCAGCCCTGGAGCGTCCTGTGTGCAGGGAGAAACGAAGTCCCCTGCCAAGTTACCTGCCAAGTCACCCGCCTGCGCCTCCAGCCTTGTCAAGAACGGACTTATGATGTGTTTTCACCGATGAACTCTTTGTGCCATTAACGTTGCCCGAACTGCAACTCACAGAGCGTGGATTACCACCTCTTGGCCAGGCCCTAGCGCAGCAGACCAGGATGATCCCAGCGATGTGGCAGACTAATATAAAAAGGTCAGCAGCCGTTTTTCTGAGATTATTTTAGTTTTTATCTCCCCAGTAATTGTCCCTGAGTGTCCCGCCTTCTCTCTGCGTCTCTCAGTATATTTTGCCAATAAGGCCCAGGCCTGGCGTTTACTATATTGATTGGTTGTGATCCGACCCCAGATAACAGGTCGTGTATATTTGAATAATAAATTATGTTTGCCATGTAACCATTATGTTTGCCATGTATTTTTGAATAATGTAATTATGTTTGCCACCAATAATAAATTATGTTGCCTTCCTGTACGTATGAGTGCTTACTGATGAGAAGGAAAGCTTCACCCGCAAATAGCATTGAAAAACACAACGCAATCATCATCCAATATTTTGGGGCATGACATATCGGTTGCCCCTAGTTCTTACCCCCCCCCCCCCCATCAACTGGATCTGGTGGGGTGTAGAGCAATATCAAAGGGACTTGGATTTGGAGGTCGGATAAGACATTGATCCATTTTAAATCTCGGCAGTTTTGAGCCGATTTAATTTACATTTATTACCACCAGCACTAACACCAGCATTAAATCCATGGATGGTTGGGAACAAATTTTCCGCATTCTTTTCGAAATGAATTTAAATTTATGGCGAAATTCTATTCCTTTATTCTTCTCGTGCTGGCCTTTTGGTGTAACTAAACCATTTTGAACTTGAGAGTACATTGTACAAAATACATGAGATGTACATTGGCATATTCTAATGAGTTCTAATGAGTCTTAAAAACAACATTGTCTGTGTAGTTTTTCACATCTTTAATCATCAAAACATGATTTTTATAGATATTTTATGAAATTTTCTCCAAATATATAATTAGTCTGCAGGATATTTTATAATTATAGCCTTACTAACCTTATGCAAAATTTTAAAATCCTTCGACTTCATATATATTAATATACTGGGTGATCCAAAAGTAACAGAAAAAGCAAAAACGCAATAATTCGAAAGGTATAGACAGTAGCACAATGCGGTTTTCACAGAAATACACAGAAAGACATGATATTTTTTTTAATAACGAAACATTTTATTGCCAGAATAGTTACATTTGTCACTGTGTGGTGCTTCAGTTGTGTCAGTAGTTTGTACAGTGGCGTAGCACAGTTCGCAGCGCATCTAGGATTACAAATGGTCAATGTGACGGTCGTCATTCATGAGAATGGCCATCAGACATGGCATGACATTCTGCATAGCATCGAGAGAGAGTTTCAGCTGTAATTCCTGTCACGTGATGGCGAATGGCGTCGGCCGACTTCTGCACACTGGTGACCCCATAACCAAAATTCAAAAGGTGTAAGGTCTGGAGACATTGGTGGCCATTCATGTCGGAGAGAGCGACTGACGACACGGTCCTCGCCAAATGTCGAACGCAGCAGGTGCTGGAAAGGACCTGTGATGTGCGGAGGTGCTCCATCCTGCATGGATGTTACACTATGGAGCACTTGCCTCACTTGCAAGTAGGGAATGATGCTGTCTCTTAAAATGCTGCATAACGCTCACCTGTGACAGTAACAGTTCGACATGTACCGCTGTGGACTTCCTCAAAGAAAAAGGGGCCTCTAATGAATGACACAGTGAACCCGCACCACGCTGTCACCTTTGGCTGATGCAAAGGGGTTTCCACAATCGCGTGTGGGTTCTCTCTCGCCCAGATGCGGCAGTTGTGTGCATTTACACTTCCATTAAGCGAAAAGTGCACCTCGTCAGTCCACAGGACGTTTGACAACCAGTCCGCATTGTTTTCCATCTGTTGAAAAGCCCAATTTGCAAATTCATGACGTCTCCCGAAATCGGTTGGTTTAAGTTCCTGTACGTCTTGGATTTTGTAAGGATACCTCTTGGGGATGATCATGAGTGATCGCCACAGAGTCCCATATGAAATGCCAGTTCGTCTTGAAATTTCACGCGCACTACATTCCCCATGTGCGGAGCTGCCAATTGTGTGTCGGCCTCGTGTTCGACCTCGTGCACAACTGCAATAGTTTTTCTTTGTGTCTCCCGCTTCTTGCACGTGCTTTCAAACTGCCAGTGTCATTAAACCTTTTCATCACAGCTATCAGTGAGGAACAAGACGTCGGTCCCTTTCCACTTCTAATACCGCACATCGAACGACAGGTGCACAAAGCCGCACTTGCACATTCGGAGTTCTGATAATACAGCTGAACTAAAAGTGCTTTATCTCGTAACAATAGCATGCCTCACCTTGGCAGAACGTTTAACTTCGGTAATAAACGTTAAATGCTGAAAGTTTAACTTCAGTATTCACTACATCTGAAATTTACGTACCTCACGGCAAAGTCAGATTGATCAATGTTCGCAGTCTCGTACAGTTTGAGGAGCGAGCGGCAGCCAGCGGCTCTGTTTAAATAGCGACAGGCAGCAGCTCCGGGACTGCTACAGCACCACCTGTCGGTGACAAATATAACTATTCTGGCAATAAAATTTTTCCCTATTAAAAATAATTCCATGTCTTTCTGTAATTTGTGTGAAAACCGCATCGTGCGACTGTCTATACTTTTCGAATTATTGCATTTTTACTTTTTCTGTTACTTTTGGATCACCCTGTAGAATTTCCCAAGTCTTTTCTTGCTTATGTACTCGTTTATATTTTCGAGATTTTCACTGTCTAGGAAGGATTAGATGGGGAAAAATCAATGAATAAAATTTAGATTTTATTAAAATGGACTGATTGGGATGAACCCGAGGTATGGAAAGCCAATGGATAAAAGCATGCAGTCTAAAAGTAAATATCCTTAGAGAAAGTCCTTTCATTCCTTGTTTCGCAGCCGTAATCTGCCGCCAGTCCACACCCTAGCTACTCTTTACAATAGGAGGAGGTCTATTCTTCACCTCGGGCTTATTATTAGTTCTTTCCAAATTTTTGTTTGCTATTCTCCTCTCACTCAGATTCTTTCATTGTGTGTTCTCCAGAAATTTTTGCAGAAAATTATCATTATGCATTTTCCAGCAATGAACATTTCTTTTCACTCTGAGAAAATATTTATTTGCAAGTTACATTTCATACATTGGTCTTTTCAGAGTTTAGCTAAGTGAAGACGATAGGCTGATAGAGAGAGGAACAGTTCCAATCCAGATTCATAAACAGACAATATTTCATCCATAGTAAATTCATAGATTACCTTTAGATATAGAATTTGATAGATACTCATGTGAAAAAAATAATAGCTATTGCCGACGAAGCGGTAATCGAACCCGCAACTCTCCAGATATGTGCCAGAGCACTCTACCGTTAAACCACCAACCAACGATAATTTGCTTCCACAATATGACCTATAAATCTTTCACTGGATATGTAGGACCTTGCGCCATCTATAATTAGAAGAGGAAACTTATTTTCCAATTGCCGCTAATGATTGCTAAAGATAATGATTCCTCATTAACATCTGAATCATTAGCAACAATTGGGAAATAAGTTGTCTCTCCTGATTATAAATGGATCAAGGTCCGGCAAATTCAGTGAAAGATTTATAGGTTACATTGTGGAAGCAAATTGGTGGGAGTGGCAGATTAATTGTCGACTGCCACTCCCACCACCCAATTCGCTTTCATATTCTATATCATGTTAATTGAAATAACACTTGTTATTTCAATTAACATTACCTATTAATATGAACACTATCTTATAATTCATTGGATGGGACTTCACACTGATAAAGCAGAAAATCAAACACATAACTTAGTATGCAAATTTAATGAAAAATATTCAAATTTGAAATGATGGCAATATCGTGCAAAAAAGTTACGTTAGCGAAAAGAGTAATAAACTTAAACTCAATGGAGTAGTAAATTACATGAAACGGCTACATTACGCCCAAAAATAAGGTAAAAACATGCAATCATACAATAGATATCGCTCTGGGAATCCGATTTTGTATGTGTACTGTTAAAATTTTATTGTTATTAAAATATTTAGATCCCAAAAATATATTTAGGAATACAAAAAAAATAATTCTCGTATATACTGGTCATTAAAAAGATGCACCTCTCAATGCGATTTTTCCATTTGCTTTGATTGTTCTTATTGTAAATGTACCCATAATAACTTATGAATCTTCTGTGATATATAACTTAAATACAGCGGTGTAGCTCTCTTACCTCCAGTCAACATCCAGGCATCAAGCATCTACCATACTAAGCAAGCCCATTGCTCTCACCGTTCTCACAGGAGGAGGCACAGCATCTGGGGTGACTTCAGAAAGGGGAATAAAGGGAATTACTTTATTGGAAAACTACTATATTAGAAAATGTGCCCATTCTGCAAATGTTTCAAACTAAATTTCTATCCAAATTTTTTTTTCGAAATTGGCTGGGAAACAGAACAGCATATTAATAAATCCTCACTAGCGATTTTAATATAACATAGTGAATAGAAAAATAAAATGCCACTGAAAAATAACATTATTCTCACAATGGGAACTTGATAGACTTATTAAAATGTTGTTACATGTCAAGAATAAATAAATGATCATTTATGCAAAATACATATTAGCATTATAACTATAAAAATCGATCAAAACTTTAAATCTAAAACCGATGCTATCGAGAAGCAAAAATGCTAATCGTTATGTAATTGCGGTAGCATTTGTCTGTAATAATAGGAAAGAGATAAAGTGAAAAAGCGAAAGAACATATCATTTATAATACAAATGAAATCTTAAAACATTTAATGAAAAATTCTGAATATCTAATCGTATACAATTTTACAAAAAATTATTCAAATTATAGTAATTTTAATGATTATTATAATTTGTTTATAAATATGATAATAATTTTAAAGGATTTAATTCAAAAAGTAGATGATACAAGAATAGTTTATGAAATAAAAACTGGAAAGGAAATAAAAAAAATTAAAAAATAGATTAAAAAAGATTTAAGCTGCAAAAACAAAATCACTGAACTGAACAACTACTATTAGAAAATGAAGAGGCAAATACTTGATTTAAAACCTGAAATATCTATCGAAATACAATATATATAATTCACAAACGGGTTAAAACTAATGATATAAAATATTATAGAATGTTCGCTATAAAACATGCTCTAAAATTTGTTTAATAATGTTTCCGATTTGTTTCCGATTTGAAATAAATCGAAAACAATTTTAATAATACAGCAAGAGTTTTATTTCTTTTTTGTTGAGCTTGTTCAGCAAGAGTTTTATTTCTCAGATGCTGCTGACAATGTTTTGTTTGTCAGATGGTGCAGGACAATGTTTTGCTTTTGCACTGATGATGAAAATGGTATCAGAATGTCTATCAGCTTCAGTTTTCGGGATTATCTCTTTTCCCGTCTAATTCCGACTACTGAAGTAATACGTGAAAAACTGTAACTTCTTTTATATATCTATATATTTTTCCTAGTTTTCAGCTTGCAAATAACATTTTAAATATCTTTTTGATAAGTGTTCATTACTAATCAGATAGAATATTTTGAGCTAACATATTTTTTCATCATAAATTTTTTCAAATGAAACACTTTCTGTGTTCATCGCTGACATCTCCAAGGTTGGTCGAGAGAAAATCTAAAACTGAATTGAAAATATAAATTTCGGATATGATATTGCGTGGCAACATCACTGCTTCGTAAGTATTAGTCAGTTTATAAACCAGTAGTGGTGATTTTGTGTTATGTTGTAGTAACTACTTTAAAGGCATTCAATTCTGCTATTTTTTGTTTCATCTTCAACATCAGTTTTTGCGTACCAATAAAAATGTTCTCTTTTTTCTTATGTCGTCACTCAGTAAAACTAATTTTGGTGTAAAGTACCGGGATATACTTATCTTTATTCATTTTTGACGGCTTTTTCGACTGTCATTGTTTGAAGTGAAAATTAAACTTTATTTAAATCCTCCATTGAATGATAAAGAAGTTTCTTTGCACCGGAATTAAAATTGATGAGGTGGGCCGAACCATATCCTTATAATGATGCTTTTCGTTTTCTTCAGTCGACCCATTCTCAATGGAATCAACAATACTCTCTGTATCTGCAATGCAAGAAACGAGAATCAAACCAATGAATTGGGCATCTCCACAGTCATAACGTTGTTGTTTGTCTTATGTTTTATTCAGAAGATTTTCCATATTTTCTTATGACTCAGTCTTATGTACACCGTGTGCAATTTGAACTGATGGCTGGATATGTCCAGCATGCATCAAAATACCTTTTAGATGTGTTTTGATGATTCTCTAAAAAGTCAGCATTTTTGATGTTTTTTGCTTGGTTTTCGAAGGCTAATCATCCGACCATCGACCTCTTTCCAAGGAGAAAAGGAAGAGATCACCAGCTTAGAAAATGAAATCCGATTTTTTCTCTCGATATAAAAACTTAAATTTCTTCATCATTTTCAAGTAAGTTTAATCCTTTCAATCTATAACCAGGAAGTTCTTCCCATTTTGACATACTAAAATCCCGATTCAGATTGTTTAGATCTGGTTGATGAATTAATTGATGAGTTACATCGTTTAGAGTTAGAAATGTTCAGACTTTGTTTACGTAACATTAAATTAGTGGAGTTCTGTTAATATAAATGGTCGATATTCGTCATTTTCATGTGACAATTTCATTGGCTCATGTGTAGCTGATGCATCATCGGTATTATATATTGATTCAGTGCTCTTCGCAAATTTAATATGAAACCTGATAAGTTGCGATTTCACGACAATTCCAGTGTTAAAATTATATCTAACTATATATCATTTCCTGATAGCATACTCCTCAATATTGAGAGTATCCACTTTTAAACTTTGCCCATCTTCCCATTACATCTAGGTATCTGAAAAAAAAAATATTTCTGGAATTAAAAAACTGAATTGTCAAAAATTTGCTTTTCACTTCTGCTCAGCATGAAAAAAAATATCAGAATAATCAAATTTCGCCTAAGAAATCTCAAAGGGTATAGTTTTGTTGTACAGAGTTATTTCGACAGTAGTGGTAAGACCCTCTGTGACATTTTAACCTTTAAAAATCTCCAACGTCACGGGAATTGCCACACCCACTTGTGGTCACACACACCCTATGACGTAATCATCATCACCACAAATCCTACAATTTTGTAGTTCGTGCGCCATTTTGAATTCTGCCATCATCACCCTCACCAAAAACTCCCTGAAATTTACATTTCATCCGCCATTTTGTATTCTGACATCATCAACTTCGGCCACAAACTCGCCCGATTTTGCCGTTTGTCCGCCATTTTCGATTCTGACATCATCAATCATACGAAGTAAAATCTTCAAATCTTCCTCCAAGCCCACCTTGTTGGTTTCTCAGTAATCGATTTTACTGTAATTAGATATTTGGAAGCGATTTTTACAGCCATCCAGATGCATTTTTATGTGGTTCTTTTTTGCACTTTTTTCTCTCCCGTCACAGTATGTTTTGCAGATATTGTGTTGTCCATTCCAAATGTTCGAAGATATTTTCTGATCTATTCCCATGTACCTTTTTTGATTTTTCCGTTATAACTGTCATCCGTTACAGCATATTTTGAAGGTATTCTATCACGTCCAACACACGTTGTTTGATTTTTACAGTTATTGTGCCTTCCACTTCCGAAGAAGTTTGAAACTATTCTCCCATCCACTGCAATGTGTGCGCATTTACAATTATACCAACATCCTTTCCACTGCAATTTATTGTCTTTCAAGCAATTCTACCAACCATTTCGTTGTTTTATTAATTCCGAGGTTTTTATGCATACAATTTGATTAAATGGCCTGGTCACATGAACCAAAGGGCTCATAGTTGGACAGAAAAAGAATACTAGATCGCTGTTAGGAGAGAAATGGAAAACTCCTATCAATGCCATTCTGTTTGTTTTTTTTTGTGCTAAAAAAGTATGGCTCTTCTGAACACGTAAAGTCCCCATCCGACGGACACTTGTATTTTTCAAAGCAGTGTCACCTTTTTCACAGAGGGCATGAGATAACAAAAATAAATCTCAATGGCAACAAAATTAGGGGCTCGAGCCTAGGAATAACAGTTTATGAATTCAGCATGCTACCGACTTGGCCATCCCCTGCCTCTCTATTATATGAGATTTTACAGTTAATCTGTCTATATTATCACACTATGTTGTCAACCCTCAAGTCCGGTACATTACGTTTCACATTTAATTTCTATCAACCAGATCAGTCTGTTCACGGTTTTACCACTATTCCCGATTTTTAATTAAAGTTTTTTTACCAACACCTGTTTCTCTGTTCAAGTGTTATGACCAAACCACTTTCTCGTTTAAAGTTTTACTACCATAGCAATTTCTTGTTTAAAATATTTTTGTAACAGCCACCAATTTTGACACACGCTTGTCTATTTTTTTTTTCATGTTATCGTATGGGAAATCAAACCTCTACATAACTTAATATTTGTACCCTTTGATTTTCATTTTTCATTTCTGTACTTTACCAACTATACCAAAATTTGGTTTAAAATAAAAACACATATCCAGGTTTGTGTTTATAAAATTATTATTAAACCAATTTTATGTTCAGCATTTTTTTGTATCCGATTCAAAATTTGTACACTAAAACACAAATCACATATTATCCCTATGAGAAGTAAAATTCTACATTACACATTTTTTGGATCGCTTAATATTTCTGTCCAGCATAAATTTTGTCTTTATTTTTGTACACTAAACGAAAAATGTCTATGAAATAAGAACACGTGTCTTGTTTTGGGCTTAAATTTGATCACAAAAGAGATTTTATGTTCAAACAAATTTCCTATCGAACGCGTGTTTTGCATGCTAAAACGTGAATACTATGCTATCTCTGTGGAAGTGAAATTCGTCTCTTACGGTAATTTTCGTTCGTTTTAATTTTGTATCTTACTTAAATTCTGTTCATATATTTCCAAAGTAAACACAAATTAAGGTTTTGGTTTTAAAATTTTACCGTCCTGCAACAAAATAACTTTTTTTTTTCATTCATGTTAAGTGATTGACCAATTCAGATGCCCTTTGCGCTGCTCAAAATAGAAAGCGTACACTACGGGTCATTAGCATCTATTTATCCCAACGTTTTCACTTTCTGGTGATGGAACCGTCGAAAGTGGGAGGCAAAGGAATTTGACTCAAGGTCAGTTAGATTTCAAGAATAGAATGATGAGTCGGATATCTCCTTCCCACTGTTGAGTCCCTACCTGGAAAAGTCCAATAATAACAGGGGACTGGTACCTCACATGCACAGTGGACTCATTGACCAAGAAGGTGTAAGGATGCCATCTAGTAGCCATGATGAGGTTATCTTGACACGTTTTCCTGAAGGGATATATGACTCAAGGTCATATTCCTTAATTTTGTACATTTTATTTCTTGCCATAAATCAATTGGTAGAACTTTGTAGTTCGCATATTCGGGTAGTTTATTCCTAAAAGTATTTTCGGAAATATGTCGTTAATTATTCAGAGCAAAGCATGTAATTCCATGTTTTAAAATATTTAATTCAAAATTATACCTCTAAGTATTATTCAGAGCATAGAGTGTGAATCCTGGTTGGAATAATATGGATTTTTCTGGTTTAAAATTTCGCTGAAATTTTTAGTTGTCAGATTGTAAAAATTATTTTTTTTTATCATCCATCGTGGTACCTTGAAAGACATGAAGATAGTGGGAGAATAAAATGTGCAAAGAGATTATAAATTTCTAAATGCGATATTCAAGGATTAAAAAACTTGCCTCCATAATTCCCAATTTGGATTAAAGTTTCAAAACATTTCTGTTGTTACGACGTCCGTCAATAAAACGTGGTCTACAGGAGGGGTGAGAGAGAGGTGCGCAAAGGTTATAAATTTATTTCTAAAAGTGATTTACAAGGAATAAAATTCATTTATAAAAATAATTAATTCTTAAGTTAAATGTGATTTTGTTAGGAATAAAAAAAATAAATCAACCTCTGTCCGAGCCAGAAATATAGTTTCCCATATGATGTTTCAAAACATTTCTGTTTTTGTGATGTTCTTCAATGAAACGTAGTTGAAGTAGGAGGTTAAAAATGTGCAAAGATGCTATAAATTTCTACATGCGATTTACAAGGAATAAAACTCCATTAAAATTATTTATTCCTATGTTAAATGTGATTTACAAGTAAAAAAAAAACACCAACCACTCTCCGAGAGAGAAATGCAATTTCCTATGTGGAATAATGATTCAAAACATATCTGTTTTTGCGATGTTCTTCAATAAAATGTGAAAGCTGAGAATAAAAATGTCCGAAGAGTTTATTAATTTATTCTTATGTGCGATTTTCAAGGAATAATACTTTCATTAAAATTATTTCCTAATTTTAATGTGATTTTTCAGGAATAAAAACAATCGTTTATTCATTTTTTTTTCGAGATCAGCCATTGTAAAGGATGGTAGTCAAATAGATATCCGTGGCGTAGGTGATAAAAGCGTCATGTGATAAGCGTGATATCGTGGGATTGAAACCGAACTGTGGAAGAGTGTGTTTTTTAATGGTGGGCTGCATTGCAGTATTTTGCGAAAAGAGGTGGACAGGTCTGGACGAGATGATTGAATCGTGTTCTAAGTTGTCATCTCCACTGATATGATTGCATCATATTTTAAAGACTTTCCGCATTATTTCAGAATTAGTCGCCAACGGGTTTGGGTGATGATGCAATCGTGAGAATATTTCAAGTGCTGTTTATTATGGATGGGTGATGACGTCAGAATCCAAAATGGCGGACGAACGCAAAAATTTGGAGAGTGCAGCGCGTCGTCAGGATACAAAATGGCGGACGGAAAATAAAATCGTGGGAGTTTGTGGTGAGGGTGATGACGTCAGAATTCAAAATATGGCGACCAACGCAAAAATTATAGGACTTTGTGGTGAGGATGATGACGCCATAGGGGTGTGTGACCGGAAGTGGGTGTGGCAGTATCCCGTGACCTTGGGGACTTTTCAAGGTCAAGATATCAAAAAGGGTCTTGTCACTACTTACGACTCAATGAAAACTCAAACCATGGAAAAGATTTACAGACACGTTGATTGATGTGCCATGACTCATGATTATGTAAACGTAGATTCAAATTTTAAATCACAAACAGTTAAAGAACAAATAGGATTATAGTTAATGCCGATGAGCATTGTTCCCTTTGGAACTAAACCTTTAGGCCCCGAAACACAGAACATTTTCGAGAAAGAGGTAGTCTAATGAATAGATGAACTGGAATTAACCTAGACGTTTTTCCTGATTTCTAATTTTGGTTTAAAATTGATCTTGCCCAATTATATAATATACAGGGTTGTCATAATTAACGTTTCTCCGTTCAGAGGCCTCAACAGACTTATGGAATCTAAGGAATGTTTTCAGATTTAGGTTCTAAATGTTGCAAAACTTGCGAAATACGATTATAAATAAATATATAACTAAATTTCCAAAATTCACCAGAGGCACCAAAAAGTATTGTAGAATACTATCAGGACAAGGATTATTGTAGCATACTATCAGGACAAAGGATTATTGTAACATACTATCAGGACAAAATCTGCTCTATGCGGACAGATTTCTAACAGCAGAAGACAACATATTTAACGAAACGTGTGTCACATGTTGGGTGATGTTTCTCAAGTCCACAAGTGTAACCTGGCCCTTCACCTAACCCGACAGCCAATAGTCGAAGGGATTTAAATCTGAGGAACGAGGTGGCACGGAATAGAAAATCCTTCACTTATCATTCTATCATCGGAGAAGTTTGAGTGCAACAAATTCTTCATAATGTGCATGATATGCGGAGGATCCCCATCAATGCATGAAGACTTGTCGAAAAATATCCACCTTATTGTACGAAGTGAATGACAATATCACAATGCTCATATATTAAAAAGGCGTGACAAGTGCTGTTGGGTAACAGAACATGCTAGTCCTGACGCATGGATCTTTTCTAAAAAATGGGGACCAATCAGTGGCGTACCGGAAAATCTCGGAGGCCCCACGCACTTTCATTTATTGTGCACCATCATATACTTCAATTTTAACTTTTTCAAAACGTACAAAATAAATATCTGACATATATTTCGGATTTTATAATTCATTATTGGCCATTTTGGTATCAGTCAGGGCTGGATCTACTGGGGGGAGGGGCATTCTCCCACCCTCGAATAATGCGGGTATGTGTAATGGTAGCCAAGATTTATTACATGGACATATTTTATGCATGCTTTATGATTTTTTTAAATCTCTAAAATGAAGCGGAAAATGTTACACTGCAATGGAAATCCAGTCACTTACTTTGCTCGATTGCATCGCTTGCCCTTCCTACCCTCACTACTAAATTTTTCCTAGATCCGAGAATGAATATTTTTATCTCTTTCTTCATGAAATATTGCTTAAGCTTTTTACAAACGGGCATAAACAAAATCTGCATTAAAATGCTTACATAGTTTCAACTAAATTATTCTGAACATGATTACATTTTTTTGAAAAACTAGAAGGGTAACATATCACCTCTGGCAAATATGGAATGCTCGTTTCCGGAGAAAATGACCTTCTCATTTTCCGATTTTCCCCCGTTATCAGTAGTAATTCGTACTAATAGGTGATTGGAAAATGTAAATAGTAATATATTATTAGCGTTATAAAATGCTAAAGCCTATCTCGTTTAACCTTTAAAATGAGAGTAGGAGTTTTCTGAGCTCTAGGGTTAAGAGGCAAATCTCCAATGAATTCAATAAATTTAGTGCATGTTCAATATCGTTTGGAAATAAAAAAATCAAATTTGGACTTGTAGGAAAAATAAATTTTCTTTCCATAATTAGAAATTCGTTCGGAACTTCTGAAATTACTGCCTTTGCCAATTTCTGCTTTAGCATTATCCAAAAGAATTGTTTAAATTAACATGCTCCTGAAACTTCATCATAAAAATTTGCAACTGAGGCAAATGATCTTTGTCCACAGGCAGAGATCTCTGAAAGATCTAAATGGAGGCAATTTAGTAATTAAAACTGTTTTTGCTTATGGTTCTGCACAGTATAAAGCTTTACAGTCACAAATGTATTCACGTCTTAACAGTTTTAACTTCACTTCCATTTGTTATGCAACTCATGAACAATATGGGAGCAGTGCCATAAATCCAAATACATTTCAATTTATGTAATAAAATCTGATGCCACACAGTGTCAGAAATCATTTTTAACTCGTTTTCAAAGAAAAAATGAGATAATAATTTTGCTTTGCCGTTGTCTGTCTGTCTGTCTGTCGTTCTGTAGAAATCAAACTTTTTTATTTAAAGAGATAAATTAAAAATTCCTTTTGTGTTGGATAGGTTTAGATGCAATATTGCGATATGCATTTTCTGAATCATTCTAAAGTCATAATCGCAGCCTCTAACTGTGGAAACTTTCGAAAATTCAAAAATTTCTAACGAGTATTTCAAACGATGCATTTATGCTAGAAACATGAAATATTTGTGGTGGAATGTGAAAGTCACTAAGTTTCCATTGCCAACAATGAGTTGACCCCTTAGACCCAGAGGGGGTGAAAAAATGCACCTTTTTAGTTTTAGCTGATAAATGTTTGTTTTTAGAGATAAATGAAAATTCTTTTTGGGTTAGATAGGAATTGATAAATATTATAATTCACACCTCTTAAATCTTCCGAGAGCTGTAATTGCACCTTCTAACGGTTGAAAAATTTGCAAAATCCAAAATTTCAAACACATATTGCAAACGATGTATTTAAGCTAGAAATTGTAAATCTTGGTGGTGGAATGTGAACGCCATGGTGTTTCCATTGGCAACTATGAATTGATCTCTGAGACCCAGGTTCGGCAGCAAAACACATTTTTTTAGCAGATAATTGTTTGCATTTAGAGATAAATGAAAAAATATTTTTAGGGTTAGATAGGAATTGAAAAAATATTATGATTCGTACTTTTGGAATTTTCCGAACACTGTAATTGCGCCCTCTAACGGTAAAAAAGATTGAAAATTTCAAAATTTAAAATAATATTGCAACGATACATTAATGATAGAAATACGAAATTTTTGTGAACGCCATGAAGTTTCCATTAGAAACAATGAAAATGATAATAAGAAAACTCTTTTTTAATTTAATTGGTACTAATAGAATGCTATAAATCGCATTTTTCAAATACTTAGTGGTTTCAATATATATTTATCTTTACAGATCGCTAAATATGAAGCAACAGTGCTGTTATTGTCGTAGATCGTGTATGGAAGCGATGTTCCAGGTAAAACATTACCCATTTCCATCCCAATCTGAGAAAATGCCCAGTTGGCATAAGTAACAAGTAAACCACCCGTGGGTGGGCCCCTAGAGGCTAACATAAAACACAAGCTAAAAAAATAGCATATATCATGCACAAGAGACCTAAAACAAGTAGCTTTCCTCAGAGAAAGCCGTCATTTTAGGCCTCTTGTACTTGATAAAAACATTATGATCATAATTAAGCAAAGAAGAAATAATGTCATTAGGATTATTTTTAATAGCCTCAAAAAACCTTTTTGTGATGCATTTAATATGAATATATATGTAATCGACGCCCAAGTCTTTATGAAGTTGTCTGTTAGTAACAAACCAAGGGGCATCCACCGCAGATCTCAATATTTTGTTTTGCAAGACCTGAATCTTGCGTATATTCGTGGAGGTGGTGTTCTCCCATATAGGGAAGCATAAGTTATTATTGGACGAATGACCATGTTGTACAATAATAATTTATGGTCAATCATTAAGATAGCATTTCTCCGAAGGAGAGATCCTAGTTGACATTTCACTGCATTGACTTTAGTTATAATATCATGAATATGAAAGTCCCATTTGAGCTTTTGATGTAGGGTTATAACCAAGTATTTGATGGTCTTTTGCCATTCAATTGGTTTATTTAAGCAAATTAAACGTTTTGAGTTTTTAATGGTTTTCCATTAATCGTTTTGGGTTTTTAATGATGTTTTCGACTGAAGAGTATGGCAGTGCTCTTCGCAGTGTTTATCTCGACCTTCCATTTATTGTACCACTCCTCCACCTCATCAAGATATCTCTGCCGCCTGTCTATAGCAAACACTAGACTCAATGAGAGCGAAAGGAGGGCGATATCATCAGCATATTGGGCTTGCAGGATTTAACTGCAGGAAGATTCGGCGATTTTCTCCAACACTCTGAGAATTTGATGTTCAGTTGATTTGTTTTTTTATTTATTTATTTAAAACATTACATAAATCTGGGAGCTCGGTGAACTAGCACCTCATACCCAAAAAAAGTTTACAAAACATAATAATTTATATACACATAGATAAGATATACTATCATATCGCGCATAGCAAAGCTAAGCAAGGGAAATCACAATATTTTTTTAAAGGAATCAACAAAACGGAACAAAATAATGAAACTTACAATAATAAATTACAATTTGTTTAAAAGATTAGTTTCTAAAAGAAAAGTAAACAGTGCATTTAAACGATGTTGTTGCAATGTGGTTGAAGGAACAATTAAAAGATTTGAAAGTGCAAAGTCATTTAAACCCAGTTTATCAAGATTTTTTAAAAAACGTGTTGTGCTCAGTTTCATGTAGGTACAATTTAGTAAAGTATGTGTAATAGTTTCCGGTGTTTTACAGCAGTGACAATTTTTTAAGACGATTTTATAATTAAAAAACTGATAATATTTTAGACTTACGAAACCTACTCTGAGCTTATAGAAGATTGAAATGAAGTGTCTAGGAAAATTTAGATTTTGCATTGTTGATAGTTTAATATTAAGAAAAAATCTATGGTTACATTTGAATGGGCCATTAATTAGATAATGAAGGTTAAGTAAAGTGTGTTCAAAATGTTTCGTTTCTAATTTGAAATTAGCAAAAATGTGGTGAGTGGGAATTATTGTTTCATTAATTTTAATATTTATATTAAAGGAATGTGTTCTTTTAGTAGTAAAGGGATCCATTGTAATAAAAACGCATTGTGAGAGTTAATGTAGTCAAGTGTTAAAAGGTTGTAAAAATCAGAAAGTATAGCAGGATAGTTGGTATAGAAATTATCTTGTTTGAGGGGTTGATTTAGAGTCGGAATAGAGAATAATATTTTTATTTGAGAGAGAGATAGAAGCTCATTTTAGGGCGAAAAGAATAGCATAAAGTTCGGCTTGTAAAATGTGTGAATGTGAGTCAAATTTGAATTTTGAGAAAGATTTAGTAGAAGGAGAGAAGAAAGCAGCTGATGAAAATTTTGAAGTTGAATCTACAGATCCATCTGTGTAGATAGGGAAAAGTGTTTGATAATGTGAAGAGCAACATTGGGTTGGGTTGGGTTGTTTTACCTCTGAGCGGCAGTTTTTTTGCACACCATGGGCTAAATGGCCAGGTCACATGGACCCCGAAGGCTCAGAGAAGGTTGGGGCAGGGGACCCACTGGAACAGCTGTTGGGAGACAGATGGTAGCCTCCCGTCAAGGCCATCCAGCGTGTTCTTTAACGTGCACAGGGTATGGCTCTCCCGCACACGGGGATACAGTTTAACGTCCCATCCGACGGACGGCGGCCTTTCCAAGCCCAACGGTGTCCCCTACTGACCGTGGGAAGAGCAACATGATTCTGTGAGTAGTTTTTGGCACTGTGTGGAAAGTGATGATTTTGAAATGAATGCCGGTATTTCAGTAAAAATTTCTGGTTGGACAAAAACCCAAAAAGGATCGTTATTTTTAAGATCACCTTTTTTTGTTAAAGATAAAATTTTATTAAAACGGGGTGTATCTTTATTACAAAGTATGTAGGGTGCTTTTCGATTTGGGTTTTTAAAGGTATCTAAAATTGAATGATTTGAATGTTTTAATTGTAATCTCATAATTTGTTTTAGAAAAAAGGGATTGTGCTCGAATATTAAATGTAGGTATGGAGGTTTCTGCGTTTAAGGCCAAAGAGGGAGAAGGGTAAGGAAGCCCTAATACAAGTTTGAGGAAATTATTTTGCATTATGTTTAAAGATTTAAACTTATTTTCGGAGATGCCACAGAGGAGTTCAATGCCATATTCAATTTTTGGTCTTATTAAATTTAGGCAAAAAATTAGTAGATTATATTGTGATGTGCCCCATTTCGTTTTTGCTAGACAGTTTACAAAATTTAATAATTTATCACCCTTGTGTCTTGCGGTTTTTAGAAAAGTAAACTAGTTAAATTTATGGTCTAGGGTAATGCCCAGATATCTACAGAAGAGTTTGGTAGGGATTATTGTTTTATTAATTTTAATATTTATATTAAAAGAATGTGTTCTTTTAGAAGTAAAGGGAATTAAAATGGTTTTATTGGTGTTTAATTGTAAATGCCACTTACGGAAATAACTCAAGATATTTTTAATATTTCGTTGCAATGTTGATTGAATATTTTCCAGTTTTTTACCCGAGGCCCAAATAATGAGGTCGTCAGCAAAAGATGTAAAAGAAATTTCGGTGTCTAGGATTTCAGGAAGGTCATAAAGATAAAAATTAATTAGTGAAGGAAATAAAATTGATCCTTTTAAAAGGCCATTTTCTATTTTACAAATGGTTTTGTAAAAAAGAATATTTAAAAGAAATTGAAGAAGTTTGCCATTTATACCAATTTTGGCTAGTTTGCATACTAAATCTTTTAACCAAATGGAATCAAAGGCTGATTGTAAGTCCAAAAATATAAAAATTGTGGAAAATGTTTTGGTTTTATTGAGGTGAATATCATTTATTAGTGAAAGGATGGCATCTTTAGAGGAGCAATTTTTTCTAAAGCCATAGTAGGAATATGTAAAAAAAAATTAATAGTCAAAAAACCATGTAAGACGACGAAGATCTAGACGTTCAAAACGTTTATATACATTAGTAGTTAAGGAGATTGGTCTATAGTTATTTAATTCATGGACAGATTTGTTAGGTTTGAGAATAAAAAAAAATGTGAGAATGTAACCAGGAAGCGGGAATATTACCATTAATCCAAATATTATTAAAAAAATTTTAATAAATTTTGGGTCCAAGATAGAGGAAGGTTTTTTAGGAGTTTGTTGGAAATTCTATCTGGACCAACTGCAGTTTTATTTTTTTATTTTTTAATGCGAAAAATAATTCATTAGAAGTAAATTCTATATCCAGTGCTGGAATGGAAGGGGATGTTACAATATTTTAAAAAAATGTTAAAATATTTTTGTCAGAAGCATAACAATTTGATTTTTTGATATAGTTAAGTTGACTGCAAATTGATTTGCTAATTGCTTTTCATCAATGGAGTTTTTGAACAATATTTTAGCCCATGGATCGGTTTGCTGTTTAGGGGTCGTTATTTTTTTAAAGGTTCTCCAGATGTTTGAAATAGTAGATGATGGTGTTAACTGTGAGGTAAAAAGATGCCAGTTTTCTCGATAAGCTTCTCTTATTTTTTTTCCTAACACGATCATTTATTCTTTGATATTTAGAGAAATGTGAAAAGTTTTGTGATCTAATAGCCTTTCTTTCTGTTTTTTTTTCTAATGGTGGCTATTTTGTTAAGGTACCAGAATTTTTTTCCAATTTTTGGAAATTTTGCTAAAATATTTTCAAAACAATTTTTTGTATTTTCCAAAATAGTTGAAAAGAAAAAATTATAATCCAATGTAATTGTAAGTGAGATATTATTTAAGGAAATATAAAAAGTTTCCAATTATTTATATTAATTATTTTTTTAAAGTTAGATTTAAAAGTTGAAAAAATTTCAATTGGATAATGGTCGTTACCCTTTCAGTCTTTATATATTGACCAATTAAAACTTTTTACAAGAATAGGAGAGAAAATAGACAAATCAATAACAGAGAAGCGACGTGTTTTGGTAAAATAAGTTGGAGCTTTTTTATTTAAAATAATAAGTTCACTTGATTGTAAAAAATTTAAAAGGTTGTTTCCAACTGCATTATTCTTATAGGAGTGCCAACTGCTATGATGAGCGTTAAAATCCCCCAACCAAATAATTGGGTTGGGAAAACATTTTATAAAATTTTTATAAACTTCTGGAGAAACATTAATACCAGGATTATAAAATGAGATGATCGTGAGTGTTTGGCCATTAAAAAAATATCAATCGCAGTGGTTTCATTTACAGTTATATTAGTAGTAGGTTGTGATTTTTTTAATTTTTGTGCATAGGTGATGTTTATATCTCTCACTGGATCCACAATTGGAAGAGTTGGAATAAAGGGAGAATTATCAGTTGTAGACGTGGAAGGAAAGTCTCCTGAACAAAAAGGGGAGGTAGCCTAATGTTTATAATTGGTAGGAGAAGAGTCCACAATTTGAGAGTTTTGTTGTTGCTGGGTATCAGTTTTTAGGTTATAATTTTCATTATTTGACAAACTGAGTGCTGCTGCCCATGAAATATATTTGGTATCTTGAATGACTTTCGCCTTGCAAGCCAGTTTCTTTGCAGGACAAGCATAATAAGTCGCCGGATGGGGTCCCCTGCAAATGGGACAGCAGATGAACCTTGATGCACATATTTTATAATTATGTGGGCCACCACACCTTTTATAACGCGTCCTGCTTCGGCACTGATTATAGGTGTGTCCATGTCGGTAGCAGTTTCCACACAAACTTGGCGGAAAGTTGTAATTTTTAACTTTAAAGTTGATAAATCCAATCTTTACAGAGTCAGGTAAAGTGGTTGTTGAAAAATGCAGAACTACAGTTTCGGTATCAATTCTGGTAACATTTGTATGATTTACATTAGGCAGAAAATGAATCATTCTTCTGACATTGTATACTTCATACTTTTCTAATTGATTACCAATAAATTGATTGGTGAGATTCAAGCTTACTCCATTAATTATGCCCAGCCGAGTCGGGTTGTCTGGGATGTGGTAGGAAACATCAATATTTAAAATCTTTTCGATGTTTTTTAGTGTTTCGAAGTCATTATTATTATCAGGAAATATTATATATAATCTGGTAAAATTCTGGTGTAATTTCCCGATATTTCCTTGTTAAAAATTTTGTAGAAAAAGTCAGTCACCTTTCCACAATCTAATAATGATAATGGTATATAAGGGTTAAGGCTTGTATAAATTACATTTGTTTTTTATTTGACTTTTCGATTTTGGAAGAAATAGATGTTTTTGAGTTTTATCCAGATTTTCTAGTAATTACAGAGGGACGTTCTGAATAAATAGATTCATTTGAAGAGCCTTTTGAGGAGTTTAAAGATTGTCTGGAACCTATAAGTTTTTCAATTGATGTTTCAGAATCAGTCGGTTTGTTTGATGATAAAGTTCTGACATCAAATATTTCAGAAATGTCTGAGATATCAGAAAGGTCATTAAATGACTTTGATCGATAAAGTTTGTCGCTTTTTGCATTTTCAGTTTTAGAATTCTTTAAATTTAATTGAATAGAGTTTAACATTATAATGTGATGAGATGTAGTTAAGTTCATAAGTTTGGCATTTTTGACTGGTGAGGCCTTATTTTCTTTATTTATTTCATTGTTTGATTTTTTTTCTTTCTTGACTGACCCATCTTCAGAATAATAAGAAAGGGCACAAAAGATTAAGGTAAAAGTACACAAGAAAGCGCATAAAACAGTCACAAGTTCCCAGCACACGAAAATGGAAAAGTCCACTAGTGAAGAAAACTCTCACTTACAAAACCACAAAATAATGACGATCTGAAGCACAAAACATGAGTCAGGAACGAGAAACGACAAAACATGTCATAACTTAATGGCCTCCAGGCCAAAAGTCAGTTGATTTGTTTCACCTGAAACCAAACTGGGTTTCAGACAAGAGGGGGTGCAGGGAGAGAAAATCGTCCAATCTGGTAAGAATGATTCGCTCAAACAGCTTGCCCAAGCAAGAGAGCAAACTGATTGGGCGATAACTCAGAGAAAATGTTGGGTTCTTTCCCGGCTTGTGGATAAGCCGAACAAAGGCAATTTTGCAAATATCAGGAAAAGTATGGTTTCTAAGATGTTGAAAATAGAACAAAGATGTGTTATGGCTTTCTTGGGAAGATGCCTCAACATGCTGTTCGATATCTTGTCAGGACCAGTAGCTTTATTTAATTTAAGCTTCTTGATAGCCTGAATCAATTCCTGAGGAGAGGTAAATAAATTTTTTGGGGTTTATGTCTGATCAAAACATAAAAGTTCATCCTGTACCTTCTCGCAGGTTTCATGGTCGGAAAGGTCAAAATTCTCTTGAAATTGTAGCTTAAGAGCATCTGCAAATGCCTCAGATTTATCTTCTTCACTATAACACATTTCTGATTCCCCATGAACGGGAGGGTAATTCAATGAGGGTTTTTAAATACCCTCACCATCCTTCTAAATGGAGTTATCATGCGTAGAGAGTGAAGAGACATTTTTATTCCAGGAGTTACTTCTACGTTTCTGGAGTTTTTGTCTCACCTCTGTCTTGAGGGAGTAATAAAACTCTTTATCAGATTTATTCCGAGTTCTTTCCTATGCATGTTGGGCTCTGTTCACCTCTTTGATGAGACAGGAGAGATGCGACGGAAGAAAGTAAAAATCTTTCTTGGGTGTTATTTCAGTATTGGCTTCAATTCTTGAGTCATGCAACAGATTAGTAAAGTTAGAAATAGAATCATTAATAGATCTGAATGTAAGAGATGAGTAAGATCCAGGAATCTTATTATTGACAGTAACCTTGTAGAGTTCCCAATTTGTAAGACTGTGTGATTCTGTGGTAAAAGCTTTAGACAGAAATAAAGGCAAACAAATTGACAAGTGATCTGAATTTAGCTGATTCAAAACACAGAGTTCATAGAATGGTAGAAAATTGCGAAAACGACCATATCCAAAACAATTGGTGTGTTAATGGTGTTAAAAGGGTAAAAGGTTTGCTCGCTTAGAGCATCAACAATAAGTCCTTTCTTTGGGTTTAATATAATTAACCAAAAGAATTATATTAAACTTTGGCATATTTATAAATATAAAAAAATTAAGCATAATCTAGCAGCAATTTGCCGCTCCTGTTGCAAGTTCTAAAGCGCCAACCTATACATTCTTGGCATTTAAATCGCCTGCCAGAACAGCAGAAATTCTTCTATCAAAATGGGAATTAAAATCATCGCATACAAAGTCAGAATTTGGTGGCTTGTATGCAGCTATAAAAGTGATAGTGCCAAGATTGGTATCTGTAACTGCGATTGCAGTAGCTTCCAAACTATTGAGATTAGGAGTGGATATTAAATTATGTTTTATGGATCGCTTGACAATAGCAGCAGTATTCCCCCCCCCACTTTGGTGCGATTGATCCGTCCTGTATACTTCAAAATTAGGAAATTTAGGTGCATCAGAAGAACGGAGTGCGTCTCGCCGAATAGGACTATGTCAGCCTGAGAATCTGTTAAAAAACAACAGAACTCAGGGAGATCGGTACGAATACCGAGACTCTTCCATGCAAAGATCTTAAGATAAATTTTCTGAATAGCATTATCCATCAAAGTTTAGAATAGATATTAAATAGTCGAAAGCCTTTAAGCCAAGTATTAGCTTTTCCATTAAGCCGTTAGCTCTTTGATACTGTGCAGTGAGAGTTTTAAAAGTGAACAGAATTTTAGAAACATTCAATTTTTTGGTTGGTGGTTTATTTAAGGGTAAATATTTCCCTTTATCATTTGTATCTGCTAAAGGTGCTTTATTTGCAACTGTATTAGCATAAGAAACATGTGGAGTAACAATCTTAATATTTGTCTTCTTTAAAGGAATGGCCTCCTTTAAAGCAGTCACAACGTCCCGTTTGGGAAAGTGGGTACGTCTTTTATAATTAGCCGTATGGCTAAGGCCACAATTAACACATTTAGGAGGAGTATCGGATTTATGTCGAGCACTATCTTTATGAAAAAATGATGCTCACCCGCACATTTCACGCATCTCGGGAGATTATAACCCCACTTTGAGCATGCCCATACCTCTGGCATCTATGGCACTGAGTTGGGCTCTTTTTGGCTCTGTTAACTCTCTATCTTAATTTAGGTAAAAGAGATCCGAGATGTATATTTTCTTGTTAGCTGCATTTTTGGGCAGCTCCAAAAGAAATACTGGTATCAATGTTCTCTCTTTCCCACGCTTCAGCTGAGATATATTAATGACTGAGAATCCTAAACCTACTATTCACGTTTTATTTCCTCACAGTCAACACCAATAGGTAGGTTTTTCAATACTACTCTCAGATTTTTTTCAGCCTTAATTTGTAAGTATGAAACTGTTGTTTGGTTGTTTCAAATTTTTTCACAAATGCACGATAGTCATCAATGATTTGGATTGAATGCGGATCGAGTCTCCTGAATTCTTGGCAGTGAAACTTTCTACTGCTATCCTTGTTAATTCTCGATGGATAGTTGTTCAGTTTTTAGAAGATCAGAGTATAATGGGGGGAATGTTTTCTCTCCTATTTCACTTAGCTTGGGATTGAGTAAGATCTTCATTTTCGCCCATTTCAGACTCATTTGGATCCAGATTTTCTTCATCTAAGACAGAAAATCTTGTTTTTGAGATATAATCAGTCTCAATAGAAGGCGAGAGGGCTCTTTTATGTCCCTTCTTGACCTTTTTAAAACCATCATTGACTGTGCCAAATTCTTTGTGAGACTCAATTTGTAAAAAAATTGAGTTATTATCATTATTTGGTACAGTATCCATGTCATTCATCGGATTACTAAGTACATTGGTCAGGTGTAGAGGTGCTTGCCAGCTTGGCAACCTCAATAACATTTTCCATACTTTGGCATTCATCATTACGTATATGTTCATTTATCCATTTTTCGAAATAGAACTTTTGTAGAATTGTTTTGTTTATGAAAGCATATCTCATGGGAGGAAGTCCATGGATATCTTTCATGGGTTGATTATTTAAAATCTCATTAGCATCATATAAATGAATGTTTTTCTCAGTTATAAAAGCATAGGCTTGTTCCTCATAACATGGGAGCTTTCTCGGTGGTCCAATATAGCTTCTATCATAACCGAAGCTTCCTGGTGGTCCGATTCAAGAGAATCGTTGAATTGGTCTTGTCGGTGGTCCGCAACAGAAATTGCAGTTCCTTCGTTTTGTGACATCATGTTGAATAGTAAGAAATTTGCTATTTTTCAAATTTCAGGATATAATATAAATAAAAGGTAAACTTGCACTTGTAAATCCATTGCAATACAGTTTAAATATCACATTGGAACATGTAAAATAATTCGACAAGTCAAGTGAATAAATATATAAATAGCAAAAGCTTCAAAACTGACAGTTAAAGATTGACCGTTAGAATCGAACGCGTATTGCGCAATCCTAACGGTAACAATTGTTTAAAGACAAAAACTTCAACGGAAGTAAAAACTGGCAAATTAAATATTTGACAGTTAAAATCGAATAAGTATAATAATTTATCCCACACAGAGATAAAAAACGAACAGTAAATTATTAGCAGTCAAAAGAGTGCAATTCAGAAAATAAGCAAAGATTTCAGCTTGAAATCTCTACAATCTTACACATATAAACTAAAGTTTAGGTAAATAATTAGGCTAAGCTAATCCTAACTTGCCGACCAAGGGCTCCACCGGGGTTGGATACCCGATCTCGCCTAAGGTCATTAGGCAATTTAAGTAAAAGGTTAGCTAACTAAAGTTCTCTTCTTGGAGCAATGCAAAAACACGTCCACTTTCTTCTACGTCAAAGCTCCAATTCCTTCTTATTCATATTCTTTGCTTGCTCTTATCGTAGATCGTATAATCATATTCGATGTACTGGGTAATAACTTTACCCCTAACCATCTCCATCATAAAGATATGCCTATTTGGCATGAGTAAGAACAAATATATAAGTAAACCACCCTTAGGTGGGCCCCTAAGGGCAATAAGAAAAGCTAAAAAAGCAGTAAAATTGTATAAGAAACCTAAAACGGGTAGGTCTCCTCAGAGAACGCTACCGTTTTAGGTCTCTTGTACTTGTTCAAAACAGTATGATCGTAAAGAATCAGAGAATAAATAATCTCATTGTGATTATTGCTTACAGCCTGAAAAAACCTTTTTGAGGTGCGTTTTATATGTGTATATATATGATCGATGCCCAGTCTTTATGAAGTTTTCTGTTACTGAGAAACCAGGGGCATCGACCGCAGTTCTCAAAATCTTGTTCTTCTGTAAGACCTTAATCTTACGAATATTGGTGGGTGTAGTATTCGCCCATATGGGTGAAGCATAGGGAATCACCGGTCTGATGATCATATCTTAGAGTAAAAGCTTATATCGATCATTGCTTGCTCTTATGTGATGTGATAAAAGTTTTATAAATAAATTGTATATAATAATAACTTGAAAAATTAGTGGTAGATTTAAGAGATATTCCACTGACAGCAATAATCTCATATTTCTGATATAGGTGGGAGAAATGAAACTTTTTAGATTTAAAAATTAATAGACGAATACTCTTATGTTGTATAATTACTAATAAAATACTGTTTGTATTTTTTCCATCATCAGCTAGCTCTAATTAAAATTTTTAAGTAAAGAAAAACTTCTTTCTCTTTGAAAACGATATTTTCATTAGCGCCAGAGGCGATATGCGTCCTTCTAGTTATAGCTTAAAGATGGTTTAAGGGTTATAGAATTATTAGCAATTTACTCATAACCATACTCAGTACAACTTATCGTAGCGTCGCCTTCTTTTTAAATCCCCCTGAAATTCAATTTTGCATTCGAATAAAAATTATTACTTACTAGATATTATTTTGTCCCTTTACAGAATTCTACTTTTAAACAGAAGAGTTAATGATAGTTATAAGTCTACGATTCCAAAAAGTAGTTCTATTTCTATTTTTCTACATTGGAAATACTACAGTTATTTTTATACTATTTATTATTTTCTAATCAATTCAATTTTTATTCAAATTTATTCTATTAAATTACCCCTTTGACAGGGATAATTTAAAATAATGGAATAGAATATTACTGAAAATACAAAATTACAAAAAGAGTTAATGGTGCTGCACTGAACACATGAACTCCTGACTCTGATCTTTAATGTGATTAAAGATTTCTTGAAATTTCACTTCAATAGTTGAAAACAGGGAATGGAGTTGTTACTCCTAGTAATACATTTAGATGCTGTATTCAAAGTGCAGCTGGCTTTGTTTCGAATAGCATTATGTGGAAGTTGAACAAAGCGTGTATTAAAATCATCAACAATTTTACCGAATTTCTATTTCCTTTTGATCAAATTATGCAAATTCCGCAGGGCAGATTTAGTTCTTCTTTTATTAACCATTGCATTATCAATAAATTTCCACTGCCGCTGTTTCACTTTAAGAATTTGCATTCTATAAAAATTATTTTTAGTAGAGGTCAAAGGCACATTAAGCCTCTTAATAACTATTCTGTAATAATTTTGTATATAATATTTTGAGGATATTTCATATGTTTTATACAGTTCATCTCTTATTAAAAATAATATGTTTGATATCTGATTTCATGGATTTGTATTTCTATCTTTAATATTCTTAATAGTATATTGCTTAGCATCTCCCAGACGTTAAGAGAAGTTACCAGAAAATATTTTGCAACATTGATTCAAAACAAAATCTTTTTGCCACCTAATTAAATTCTTCCCATCTGCAATTTTTCGGTTAATCCCTTAACGCTACATAATTTATCTTACAAATACATTTGAAAAGAATGTCTGGACTAAATTCCTTTTATTTTCACTTATCACAATTCCTATTTTTACTTTCTACGGGTACGATGACTGTTCGCATTCCAATGGCATTACTATGTCTAAATAATTCATGATCTAAACAAAAGACACTAATTTGAAAAACATTTCTTGCACTTTTTGATTTATCTCTTGCCAAAGATATAATTTCATTATTCCCCTGTGGCTGCACAGTAATGGCTATTAAATTAGAGGTGCAAGTTAATTATATTTATGTTTTTCTATGATTGATATTGTTATTTTTTTCTGATTAATGATAATACACTATATGAATTCTTAATGATCCAATTTATACTTTCTTATCTTTGCAGTTATTATTCAGATAATGGATATTTACAAGTACAAGAAACTTTTTATCGAATAGAGGTAATGACCTTTTTTCAAATAATGCCATCATAATACTAAATATTCTGAATAAATGGGGGTAGAAAGCATGATTCTTAGGGCTAAAGTTAGGAGGTGGATGCAATAAAAAGAGTAACCTAAAATCAGTTTTGCTTATTGCATTTTACTTGTCATATGCATAGGTGCAAAATGACAAGAAACTAGAAGACCCACATCGTCTCTGGCGAGTATGGGATTCTCGTTTTCAAAGAGAATTAAAGTTTTCTTTACCTCATTCTTGTATTCTTTAAAAGTTTTAATTCCCTCTCATGGATGACCTCATTCTTGTATTCTTTAAAAGATTTAATTCCCTCTCATGAATGATTGAAAAATGCAAATAATAGTATTTTATTACTGCTTATACAAAATAAAAAATATTTCTCTCTTATTATTTAAAATGTAAAAGTTGCTTTTCTCACACTCCTCTGAGAAAATGGGGAAGATGGTTGCTATAACGGGAATATGTTTCACACTCTGTCACCGAAATTTGAAATTTCTGCATTAAACAGATCACTTTCAATTTGGCCAGTCAGTACATAAAAGATATTTTTGAAACATTTATTTATTTATTTAAAACAGGGATTGACAATCTCTGTCCAGTGAACGTCAATTTTCTGGACAGATATTTCTTTAAGCATATCACGACCTTGTTCCAAAAATGTTTGATTTTTCATGTAAAAATTGAAATAAATACGGAAATTTTTTTTAGTCACATTCGTTCCGTTTATGTACGTGATAAAGGACAAGTAGACTAGAGCGTTCGGCTCTGTTATAGGTTACTGATATTACCATCCGAATTCTTATTCTCGATCCAGAACCAATGCTTAACTACATTGCATATATTTGCTTCGTTATGCTTCCATCAACAATTTTTCAATTACTTTCCGTTGCTTGTGTTCTTAGTGCCGTATCAAAGACATCATCAGTAAGCACATGCTTCCGTTTCATCCACTTTGAAGGTATAAAATATCCAGTGGATATCTACTTGAACAAACTCCAACAGTTTGAAGCAAACTATTTTTCCCTGGAAACGCAAAGAAATGAATAAAATATTAGGTAATAAATAAAGCGGTAGTCATTTAATATATATATATATTTTTGTATGTAGCTGGGAACGCTGCAGGACTCAAATATGAAACATTTGGAAGAGAAAGTGAAACATGTAATTCTAAAATGAAGATTTTGTAAAGATGAGACTAAATTAAAGATTAAAAAAGTTTTTAAAATGGTGACATTTTAGTAATACTATTTCAATGTTTAAATTGACTTTGTATATTTTGTGAAAGTTCTAGGGTTATTTTGTCGTTAAACAAATTAGTTTTTTTCACTCACTTACCTTACCAATCCGATGTTATTTAGCAAATTAGTTAGTTAACGTTAATGTATCTGCATTTCATCATAATACCTCACTAAACGTCTTTAATTAAAAATCAGTTTATATTTTGGGTTTCCGTAAAAACATTGTCTTTGCGAAATCAACATTAATTTCGAAATCTTACAGATCGATTTCTATCTCTACAATATTTTTTAAAGAAATTATTTATTTCAATGTTATCGCTATAGATTTTTAACAATATTTTATTTGACACACGTGCGTGAATTCGTATTAAACAAACATACATTAAATGAACTGAATTTAATAACAACAGGGAGAATAAATTTACATTAATAACGTACAAAAGTTTGTGTTAGTCAGATAAAACAGCAATATGCTAACCAACTATGACTAATTAATCCTGCCATTCATCAAATACCGAATGATAAATAAATTCAACATTAAAAAACCGAATGATAAATCAAATCATATCTCTTACCAATGATCTTTCCGCTGGTTATACAAAACGTATTAAAGAAATGACAATAATTAAAGACGAACTGTTGTTCTACCAAGTGAAATTGCTTCTATCACACAAATATCGACAATTTAAGTCGTCACCGCGCACAACACAAAACGAAATCCATTTCACATTTGTACCACTCTCTACTGAATTCTTATATTTTTAAATCAGCATATTCCAATCCAATCATGACATAATTCCCACTATGTCGAGACCGCTCCTATGTGCTGCGCGTGTCCCGTAGTAAAACTGTCCTCTTTCCTTGTTATACGCGGTTTCCGCTTTATTATTATTGCCCATTGGATAATAATAATATTTCTCTAACCACGAAACATTTTATAACTCTATTTTAAATACATGTTATAAAATTTAAATTTCGTATTTTTCATTTTTAATATTTAAAGATATTCATAGAAACTAAATTATCATACTTATTTGTTGCATAGGAATACGACAGTATTCTTCTAATTCCTTGCGGAAACGGAAGGCTTGGCTTAGTTGCTACTGCTCATGTCCGCAATCTCTGGTTTACAATTTACCTTTATTAATCTACGCCCTGCTACATGCATGGGTTAAAAACTTGCTGGATGTCTTAACCTGTGTACGATTAAGATTATTAATTAATTATCACTCAGAAGTGAACGACCCAACCTATTCCATTTGGAGGTTTTGGGGGGGGGCGAGAATTTTGCGATGGAGGATCCGAGAATTGAGAGCCGGAGGGGGGGCAGAATTTTGTGTTGAAGGTTCGGAGGATTGAGTTTCGGGGAGGCTCCAACAATCTAGCTAAGGTGAATTGGGTCTGAGAATAACACTTGAGTATGGTTCTCTAAATACTAAAATATTCCGCAGGACAGGAAAGGTGAAAATGATATTCTATATGGATTAAGATTTTTTGTAGTTGTTTATTTATTTTAATCTATTTTTAGTGTCCGACATAAAATTTGGGGCTAAAATAAGAATTTGCAAAGACAACTGTTTTGGATTCGAAAGCGGGTAGGCAAGTTTGAGATTTAGTATTATACGATAGGATTTTCGGGGCGAAGGGGAGGGGATCTCGAAGGCCAGACCTTCCCCCCTCTAGTTACGTCACTGCTTGTGACCTGGTCATTTTGCCCATTGCATGCAAAAACGTTACGCTCACAGGTAGCAGATGAAACAACCCAACCTAACTGAGTTGCGAAATTATTAATCATGTCAGATGTTGAACGCTGTCAATGAACTTAATTTATATTCAATCACACTAAGGATGGAAATGAAATATACCAATTTAATTTTCATAAAAAAAAAACGTTTTAGAAATCGATTCCGAACTTCTAGAATCGCTTCCTTAGAAAGTTTCTGAATCTCCCGACACATAAAAATCTCTTAATTGTTCCTTTTTCACACACAGGCGATGATCTAAAAGATCTAGATGGCGGTATTTTAGTAATAAAAATTGCTTTTTCCCTTTGAACAATGTAAAGCTTTAGAGTCGCCAATTTACTCACATTTTAATCGTTTTCTTCATCATCCATCCGTTAATATATCTCGTAAATCATTTGTGAACCATATCTCTCAATCGAATGCATTCCAATTTATTTAATAAAATGTGTGATTTGAGTGTCAAAAGTCTTCTTCATATCTAGGAAATAATCGGGGATTTGCATTTATTAACAACAGATTCATAAACACGCTGAGTGCAACTTAAAAAAGCATCATCTTTATCGTAGTCTCTCTAAAGCAAAATTGGTTTTTTCGTGTACAAATAATTTCTTACTAAATTAGTGCTTCGAAAACTCTGGGCCAAAGACCAAGCCTCCTATGCCAGGGGTGGGCAATTGTTTTTGTATCTACACTGCGCATGCGTATTGACGTGGCCGTCCTAGTGGAAAATACGAGACAAATCTTCGGTCGCCCACGGGAAGGAAATCTCGGTTTAAGGCGAATTTTTCTGACTGTCTTGGCGGGCCACAAAAAACTCTTAACGGGCCGAATGTGGCCCGCGGGCCGCTATTTGCCCACCCCTGTCCTATGCCATACTTGGCCCGGACAATGCAGAAACAGAAGACTAATGGATATGGCTTGATCCTTGGGCTGCTTTTAGTCGAAAAGATACTTTTCAAAAACTTGTCCAGTTGTCATTTTAGCACCATGAGTTAGTTATAAGATAAAAAGCTAGTTGAGAAAAAGATGGGGAACGAAAGGTATACAATTCGTTTTGAATTAACTTTGAAAATATATGGTTGAAATAATTCAATTTTGTAGATTAAAATAAAACTGGTAAGTATTTTTTTTAGAAAATTATGTGTTATATTTAAATATTTAAAAATATAGTATGAAACTCTTAAGAAATAATTTTTTACTTTACGTTTCAAAACAAATTGTCCTTAGCTAAATGTTAGACAAATTAAATTACCTATTCTTTACGCAAAAGAAATTTCTCTCCCTTTCATCCATCTGTTCCACGGCTGTCGGGTCCCAGTGTATCTAGGTGACATTGCATGACCTCCAGGGTGCTGTGAAGCTTGTCAGGGAGCCGCGAGATCAGAGAAGCGACAGAAGAGCTACCGATATCGTTTCTTGAATTCCCTTGGGAATAGCGAAAATACTAGAAGGGGTTTGCAAACTGTGAAAAACTGTGTTTGAAGAAATAAAATATATTGGCTGCAAAAGTCAAATTCTGAAGAGTCAATGATGATGATGATAATTCGAACCTTGAAAGGCTTTTGTCATACAGTTGTCTGCAAATACTCTCAGTTGCATTAGTTTGTTCCACACAGAGACAAATTTTCGGAGAGGTAAAAGGTTTCTTGATGTTTGGAAATGGAAAGAGTCTAGACATTGGACAGTCCGGTTCTGGAGTCTTGCTGCGAAGGTGGTGTGTAGAGCTGTTTAGGATTAGCTGGATACCGTAAAAGTGGAGGAAAACAGTATTGGAAAAAGCAAAAATTTCGCTGTTTTATTAAATTCTATAACAAGGATGTTGTCTTTTTAGGAACGTGAAAACGCGGTAATTAAATTTTGTTTCTTAAATTTTTATCTTTATATGCCAGGAAGCTATTGAGAGTGAATTCCTCAAGTTTTAGTTTTATTTAATTCTTCAAATAACGAGATCCTTCCTATTTGATACATACGGCAGTTTAGAAGAATATGGGAAACTGTTTTCCCTACACCACATTGAGCACATTTCTTTCCGTTGGATTTTTCCATTACGAAAAGCTTATCTTGTAAGCGACAGTGTCCTGTCCTCAATCTAATTAGTTTGATGTGTTTATCTCTATGAAGTTTCCATGAGTTGACAGTGTCCACATTGATATCCACCAGTCTTTTGTGATTGAAAGATTCTGAAGTCAGATTGAGACACAAGGTCTGAAAGTTCTCTATTGCATCTTGATAGATAAAGTTTTGATATTTGTTATGTTGATAACTGATAATAAGTGTGTTTTCTTCTATTTTTTTTGCTCTGTAATCTCATTTCTAATAAGACTCAACATCCATGGATGAGAGATTGCATTTTTGTCATTACCAATCATGTGATTCCAAATGTAAAGAATTTATTGAATTAAATTTAAAATTTTCTTTTCAAACATACTTTTGAATTCCTTATGTTTGAGGCAACAACTTCTGAAATGTTCAGTGGCTTCAGTTTCCAGTTTTGATTTGCGATAACCCAAGTATATATGCCATCAGCACATTTGATTTAAGGATATATTGTACCCAATGGTACCCTCTAAATTTTACGTAATGTATTTAGCACATAAATATTTCAATAAAAGATATTATTATTATTAAGCAAATTATGAAATAAATAAAGCGGTAGTAGCATGGCATATGAAACTAAGAATATTGAAATGCTTAAAAACCGAGTGTGTCCGAGAAAAAGCAAAATTCGCCAGTTTATAATTGTTAAATAATTTTTTTCAGATAACACGAAATCGAATTTAAATATGTTAAAGAAATAATCTTTGAATCGTTAACGTTTTATTATATTTGTTTCCATCCGTAGAGTAGGGGAAAAGTTCTCCCCCCCGCAAGAACTATCTCGGGGGCCCTTGGGTTTCATTTAATGTCCAGAATCAAATAAGTGAATATTAACATTTTGAAAATATACGTAACGAATATCTGAAATATATTTCGAATTTTGTAATTCATAATTCGACATTTCGGAATAACTCAGCGCAGTATCTAGGGGTAGGGCATTCCTCCACCATTTGAAAATGCTACTATATTTAAAGGAGGCCAAAATTAATTGAATTCTGGCAAATTTCACAAACTCTTCATGAATTAAAAAAAAACTATAAAACAAAAGAGAAAATGTTGCACTGCAATGGAGTTTCAGTCTCTTGGCTCTCCCCCATCCTTTTTCACCTTATCTGGCTCGATTGCGTCGCTTGACCTCCCTTTAATTTTTTTGTAGCTCCTGGCTTGGAAAGAACTATTTTTATAACTTTCTTCATAAAGTATTGCTTCAGTTGTTTTCAATGGGCAGAAACAAAAATTGCATTAAAATGCTTACATAGTTTCAACTAAATTATTTTGAATATAATTCCCTTTCCCGTTTATTGAGGAACAAGACGTATAACATATCTCCTCTGCCGAATATGGCGATGATCTTTTTCAGAGAAAATTAACTTTCTCATTTTCCGAATTTTGTACCCTTTAACAGTAGTATTAGTACTAACGGGTGATTGGAAAATGCAAATAGTAATATTAGCATTATAAAACGCCAAAAGCCTATCTCATTTATTCCTTAAAATGGGAAAGTTGGATTTTCTTACCCCTAGTGTAAGTCATCATCAAGTGTACATAAAATAAGATTTTGTTATTATACTGGAATACTGTTTAAATTTTAAAAATTAATACTAAATTGATAAAAATAAAGACAATCAGTCGAATTTTAACCAATTTTAATTTAATTAAAACACATACGTCTCAATTATTCCATAGCTGCATCGGTGGATCAGTGGTATTGCTCACGAGCGCAACCACTGCTCGGTGGATCAGTGGTTGTGCTCGTGGTGACACTTCGACTGCCGAGCTCTGGGTTCGAGTCACGGTATGGATGGGCATGGTCATTTGTTTTTTCCCTTATATGCTGTGATTGTCCCTCAATATTAAAAAGTGTTCACTTATCGACATTTCATAAAATTCTATGTTCTCGCATTGGGACATAAAGCGGAAAAATTTGCTAATAAGTCACGGCATCTAAATTAAAAAAAAAAATCCATTCTTTGTAAACACATTCAGAGAATTTCCAATTTTTAGCACATATATGTTGTTTCAAATATTATTTCGAGTTTTACGGTTTTCTGCATTTAGCACCCTCTAACGGATGGTAAATGAAGCCGATTTGGAGGATTTGAAAATTTGAATCATCATTTTTCGTTACCTATTAAACTACAAATAATTTTTCATTAGTACCTATTAAACTCAAAAATAATTTTTCATTAGTACCTATTAAACTCAAAAACAATTTTTCTTTAATCTCCAATCCCCCCCCCCCCCCGAAAAAAATTACGTTTCCCCCACTTACCCTGGTAATAAACGGATAAATGTTGCTGCCAGTGTAAACCATTTGATCGTAACATTCGACTAGTTTTCTAGCCCAAATAGATCATTTGCAATTCGTTTAAAATTTTCAAATTTTTACATATTTACACTGTCATAGAGTGCAATTAAAGCTTTTGGGAGATTCGAAAAGTGTGAATTATGACAGTTTATCAATACCTACCCAACACAAAAAAGAATTTTCTGTTATCTGCAAAAACAAACATTTATCGCATAAAACGAAAAACTTGCCCTTTCGCACTCCCTCTGGGGGCAGAGGTGAAAAATCGTTTTCAACACAAACTTCATGATATATCCATTTTACAACCAAAATTTTAAATTAATCGTGATAAACGTAATTAATCGTTTGCAATATTAGCTTTGAATTTTGAAATTTTCAAACATTCTCTCCGTTAGAAGGTGCAAATTTATCTTTTGGAATATTCTGAAAGTGCGAATCGTAATATTTTGTCAATACCTATCGAACACGAGAAAGAATTTTTAATTTATCTCTAAAAACAAAAAAAGTCCGAGGTGTACAGACAGACGACAAAGCTAAAACATTAGCTCGTTTTTCTTTTTTCTAAACGAGCTAGAAATAATATCAGCGTAGCAAAGAAACAAGAAAATTTTAAAAACATGAAGTTTAAAAATTGGAAACATTTCTAGTCGTATAAAATAGTTAAAACTAAAAGAGTTTGGGCATCACTAGTCGCACGAAAAAAAATGGCGTCACACCAGACTGTCATGGTCTTATATTAACGAAGCTCACGGCCGAGCTCATGCTTGAAGCAAGGAGCGGAATTTCTAATAGGCAAAACGAAGCTGATTATTCATGGTCTGTTATTTTTCATTCAAAGCTATAGAAAAAAGTTGCGAGCTGTTCCTTTAAACAGTTGTATATCAAGTTTCACCATAAATTTTTCATTTTTTTTTGCAGGGGTCCTTTTAACCGTAGGGTTCCCGCATTACGGGAATTGTGGGGGACTATCAGTACGCCTCTGGGACCAATGATAAATTCAGTCATAAAACCGCACCAAATGGTCATTTTAGGCTAGTTCAGTGGTCATTCCTGTATCGCAAGCAGATTGATTGTTGCCCGATTGTGGTATTCACTACCGCATTAAAATGAAAACGTTCCATAACAATGTATTCTTGTTCATCTCCATTTGGGCAAGAAAGTCTCGTGCAAAGGCCAATGGAATTGACGGATCACAGGTGAGAACGTAGGATTTTGTATCGATAATGATGAAGTACTTTTCTCAACACTTGATGTACAGCTGTATTGTGCAGCTCTTGTCATGGTGAGACACGCCAAACATTGCTGCTTCAGTGACTGTTAACCGTTGCTTGTAGCGTGGGCTGTATCTCCCCTGCAACGTATGGAGCAATGGGTTTTCGCTCTCGCTCCATACGTTGACATCTAAGTTTAAATTCCTAAAATTTGTTCAGCGTTTATATGTCAAAAGGTCTTCCTCAATATCAATTACTTCTTCCGTATTTCTTTAATGCTTGTGTTGCAATACTACGGTTTTCCTAAAACTATTACACCAGCAATGGGCAGTGTTTCGAGTCCAGATACATTCTGCAAGATCTCGTTACATATTGTAACGAAAGGAAAACATGCAATAATGATATCGTGTGAGACTCGAGATGTGATACAGAGTGCGAATTGCGTCACTTACTTGTTCGAATAAGAAGTTAATTTTAAAAAAGGAAAGCGAATTCCAGTGGTTTGTTCTCAGTTTGCTTGTGAATGAGTTGTTATTTTTGGAAGAATTAGTTTGAAAAAGGAAGAGAAATATATTTGACTTTGTGCACGTTAGTCTAATATGAAATGTTTTATTTGTAGTGTGCGCGGGAGTATTGAAAAAGTTTATCAATTTAGTTCTCGTTAGTGAACTGGTAAGAAAAGGTAAACTAAAAAAAAAGGCATGTACCTGCATCGCTGATTATATCTCGCCTGTTTTTGGGAAAAAATGTGCTTGGTTAAACAATCAGTCTGGTAATTGTCATTATCGGGATCACTTTATACTGATAGAGACCATATATGAGTTTTATGTAAATACAAGGGAGGTTGGTGCAAGGTTGATGTGAAGAACTTATATATCCTGTCAGATTGCGATAATTGTAATGTTCTTTATGGTCGGGTGGTTGTAGAGTCGCTCAAAAAAGTATCCGAACACTGGCTGATTACAGAATTCAGAAAAAATATCTGGCAACGATTTGTTTAGAAATTAATGATCTGGCAACCTTCTTATCACGTGACACGAAATTTGCCAGATCACCAATTTCTAAAAAAAAAATCGTTGCCAGATATTTTTTCTGATTTCTTTAATCAGCCATAGTGTTCGGATATTTTTTTTGTACGATCTTGTCGCTATCAATAATCGAGCAGAGGTGGAATAAATCTTAACAATTTATTGCATAACAACGATACAGTCTGAAAACTGGGCTCTCTGGCATCTGGATGACCGGTTACTTACTGTACTTGCCGTAGAGGACGCATAAACCATACGAATATGTACCGATCTCCTCTTCAGTTTCCAAGGGAGAAATCCAACGTGAGTGCCCTCGGTATCCGAACTCAAACAGGCCTCGTCGCCGAACTCGAATACACGACTTACTCACGACCTCTCTGCTGCGGAGCTCTCATCGTTCTCCTTATCTCTTTCCTCTTCTTCACTCCCAGAATCTCACAAGGCCCCCTGCGCTTAAACACATTAACTTAACTTTGCATCAGTCTACGGTATAATCTCTCAGATTTCCACAGACAACCTCACTCATCATACTGACCTTCCTCCACATTAGTATTTAGCGGGATTGATCCCTGCAGTTGAACGGAAGCCGATTATCTGCGTCTCCACGCTCGGCGACTGGGTGTCTAGTCAAGGAATTGCTGGAAGTTCCCTTACATTTACTTTGTGCTAATACATATTAGAATATAAAAATGCCTATATACATAGATAGAGGGGGTAAGGAAGTACCGAACTTGACAGTTGACCTTGACTTTTTATTGTAACTCTCCATGTTCTCTGCTGATTGCGACAGAATCCGTACGGTAAATACATATGATTGCCAGTATTCGTTCACGCAAGTAGTGATTTTGTCTATGAGGCGCTTGCGAGGTGCATTCTGGGAAGCATGGAATCTGTTAAAGTGTCAGAGTCTATGGGATAGCATTTTATTATTCAATTTCTTTTCAAGGACAAGGCGAAACCTGCGGAAATTTTGCCAAGATTGAAAGCACAGTACGGGAATAAAACGCTGTCAAAGGCAAGTGTCTACGATTGATGCAATAAGTTTTCCGAGGGCCGAGAAAGAGTAGCAAATGAACCGCATGGACATGATTTGGCTACTGCTGTTGACTGAAGTGAACATTCATCGTCTCCAGTTGGTTATTTTGGGAAACAGGAGTGTAAGAGTACGTGACACAGTTACAATAGTCAATATCAGTGTTGATAGTGTGGAAAAAAATCATCCATGAACTTCTTCTTCTGTTCAGAAAAGTGTGTACTCGTTGGGTACCAGAAGCGTTTACATTTCATCAGAAGATGATTTATGTAGTCTTTATTTCCTAAGTTATTAAATCATCATCATCATCATCCTCAAGCAGCCATGGGCTACGAAGGTCCAACCAGACCGTGCAATTTAGTTCTCCAAGCAAGTCTATCCTGAGCTACATCTACTGCATCTGGCCACTGCACACCAATTCTAACAAGGTGCTGTTTGACATTGTCTGCCCACCGCATCCTTGGTCTCCCCTTCTTTCTGAGGCCTTTAGGCATACTGTTCATAACCCTATTCGTCAATCTATAATTATTCATACGGGCAACATGGCCAAACCAACGGAGTCTCTCTCTGCAAAATATGCTGCTTAAAGGAGGTTGCAAACTCCTTTGCCTAACTTCATCATTAGTTACAAAGTTAAACCACCTAATACCCAAGATACTACATAGAATCAAAAGCATCTAGTTTCCTGTTATCTTGTTTACACGCGTCCAAGTTTCACTACCATAACTAACCCTAGAAAGAACCAAACTATTATACAGTCTAATTTTAGTCTTTAGGTGTATACACCTATTTCTCCACACTCTCCATAGATTCTTAAAAGTCCCGGCAGCAATCCTTATTCGTCTGTTAATCTCATGCCGCACATCACCATTATCAGTTACGCAGCTCCCAAGGTAATTAAACTGTGACACCTGCTCAAGACTGCAACCATTCAGATTAACTGAATCACAGCCTGCCTGACCAATTTTCATCACTTTAGTTTTCTCTCTGTTTATAACCAAAACTACTCTACTACCAGTCTCATCAACAGCTCGAATAAAAGAGTTCATCTCATCAACATCATTTGCCAAAAGGGCTAAATCATCAGCATAATCTAAATCAGAAATTTTCGTATCTCCAGCACATTTAAGGCTAAAATCTTTCCCTTGAAGTGAATTTCGCATAACATAATCAATAACCAAGCTAAAGAGGAAAGGAGACAAAATGCACCCTTGTCGAACACCAGAAGTAATGCTAAACCAATTGCTACAAGCCTTACCAACTCTCACACACGACTCAGTGTTATTATAGAGAGCTTTCATTATGTTAAGTAACTTGTCTGGTATACCATATGATTGCACAATCAACCACAAATTATGACGATCAACAGAGTCGAAAGCCTTTTTGAAATCAACAAAGCTAACAAATCAGTTCATTTAAAGTTTGTTAATTTTTCTTTAAATCACACTTGGTTAACCACTAAAAATTTGTAGCAATATTGTTTGGGCAACTACTTTTTATTTCATTTATGATCTACCCCTTAAAAATGATATGCAAATGCATACATTTGCATAAGCTTTCGTCACTTATGCCATCTGATAGAAGTTTTGCCACTCTATACTTTGATACAATTGTTTTCGTCATGCTTTGCAACATACAGATCCTAAATATTGTTACGATAGATGAACGTGCTACAATAAAACCACGATTGATGTGTCATTGACGCTCGCGCTGTGCCTCAGCGTGAGAATTAGGTCACTAGCCTATTGGAACAGACAGACTTGAAAGCAATAAAGATGTTTAAAGAGAGAATTAAAAAGTTTTCGGTTGTGACTGAAAGTTACATCTGTATCCCTTTTAATGAGTTAGTATTAGGTTAAGTAATCTACGTGAAGATTATGCAAGAGAAATCAAACCGAAGAGGCATTATGTTAGTCGAACTAGTGGCTGGCTGGCTGGCTTTGATCTCTTCATAGGAAGAGTTCATCGTCTAATGCGTGGTGATCGTAATGAATAAAAAGATTTGGTAAGGATAATCTTGATAACAATAGACTTATTCACAAATATAATTGTGTCACTTATTAAAAGTCGTAAAAGTTTTCCTTTATACTTTGAATAGAGTCTATAAGAATTGTAATAAGACTATTTGTAGATAATGTGAAATATTCTTTTGATAGTTTAGCTCCATACTGATGAAGACAAGGATTTGTTTTCATCAGTTATTTGCTGTTAGTTGAATGTATTTTATATATGTGGTTTATATCTTTGAAAAAAAAATTCTTCATTTATAAATTTTGATGCTAAGCATTCTTTTGAACTCACGCAAAAGATTTTCTATTAAAAATTTATAACAATTGGTGTCAGGAGCAGTACATTGTATTAGATGTCTTTCACTAGAAACATGCATCAGTGGGTAAAACTTATAACTGAAATAAGAAGTGAAAAATCGGGATATAGTTACACAAATAACGAGTTGAAAATTGATATAGCTACACATAATAACGAATTGAGAGCTGAAATGACTACTCAAAGTAGTAAAATTGATGATATTGCTAGTCGAAATGACGAGTTGAAAGCGGAAGTGGCCTACAAAATCAGTGAGATCACTGATCGAAATAATATTGTGAACCAAAAAAATAGTGAAATTACTGATCAGTGTAAAGAAATTAAGACCTAGCTATCAGACAATGTGATAGTTGAAAGGTTGAAATTGATGGTGTAAAAATGATATTTGTGGTGTAAAGTGTAATGTAAATGAAAGTACTTGTGACCTTAAATAGCAGATTGATAGCGTTAAGATAGGTTGTAAATATTCGATAGTATTCGATAGCGTAAAACAGATTGTGAAAGCCAGTTTCAGGTTTTAAGAAATGAAATGTTATCCACTTCTTGTGATAATGGTAATGTTAGTCATAATAATGTGTTTTCACATATTGCTTAGAGTACAACTAAACCTTCCACATATGATGGCCAGTCATCTTGGGCAGTGTTTAAAACACAATTCGAAGTCATCGCTAGAGACAATGAGTGGAATGAATTACAGAAGGGTTTAAAAAATTTTCGAGAAAAAAATATATATATACGTTGGGTACCAAAAGCGTTGACATTTGATCAGAAGATGATTTTATGTAGTCTTTATTGCCTAAGTTATTAAATCAGTTCATTTAGAGTTTCACCAAAATTCTTAAGTACCAAAAGATTTAAACAATAGAATCTTCTCAAGGAAAATATCCGAGTGACATCGTTTCGAACTCGTCATGAGCAGTTTGCGCCTTAGTTCGGAAAGGAAGATGACTTTTGTTCTGCTCCGATGAAGATGGCCTGATGAATGTCCTCTGAATCAAATATGACCCTGAAGAATGGCGACTATTCATAAACTCCTCGAAATTGAGTCTCAAGGTATAATGAAATTGAGTCTCAAGGTATAATGAAATTGAGTCTCAAGGTATAAAATGGAAATCAACTTCCATCCATTCCGGTCAGACACGCTACAAACATGAAAGAAACCTACGACAACCTAAAACAGCTTTTGAACTGTCTTCACTATAGCCAGTATGGCTGGCACCTCTGTTGTGACTTCAAGGTAGTGGCTCTATTGACGGGTGAGCAGCTGATATATACAAAGTACCTCTGTTTCTTATGTGAATGGAACAGGGAGCAAAGACTTTGCACTATGTGAAGAGAAACTGGCGTCAGAGGAAATCGCTGAATGTCGGATAAAATAATGTGGAACACCCAGCACTGGCAGAAACGCAAACATTCGGTGTGATGAAAAACTTCCTAAAAGTCATGGACCGGACTTCATCAGCTTTCAAATACTTGGCTGACAAATTCCCTCAGAGAAGTGAAAATTAAAGAGGGAAGTTTTGTGAGTCCTCAGATTCGCGAGTTGTTCAGAGACCAGATGTTCGACAACCTGCTTCATAGTGACGAGTAAAAGGCTTGGGAAGCGTTTCGTCTGGTATCAACTAAATTCCTCTGGAATATCAAGGCAGACAACCTCAATTAACTGGTCAAGGGCATGTTGTCGCTGTATTACAAACTTGGCTGCATTATGTCCTTAAAGATCCCTTTCTCCATTCTCACTTAGATTTCTTCCTTGACAACTGCGGCATGGTTAGTGATGAGCAAAGTGAACGTTTTCACCAGGACATTGCAACGATGGAGAAATGATACCAGGGAAACTAGTCCACTTCAATGTTAGCTGACTACTGTTGGACTCTCGCCAGAGATGATCCTGAGTAGCTGTACAAGCGAAGGGCAAAGTGGAGTGTTCCGATACATGTCATATATAAGTATTACTCTATTATATAAGAAGCTATTGCGGATTTCTCAGAAATCGTCGCCAATTTTGCATTTTTATTGTTATATTCGTGTTCAGCATCTTGAAATCTTTAAGAAATGGCCACTTTTATGAAAATTTGTTGCCCAGTGTTATCACAGTTTAGTATCTGCATTAGAACTAATATTTGGTGATAGTTATTTGAGACAATACTATATGACATAATTTAAATATCGAATGCAGAGAAATGAGAAATTTTGCAAGAACTAGCCAGTGATATTGAGCGCCTAGCTAGATTAGCTTATAATAACTGTCACCAGATATTCAAGATAACTTAGCTCAACTATAATTTATTGATGTTATTGCCGCCCCTGAGAATCAACAATTGTCCCTGAGAATCAACATTGTTGGAAGGCGAATCCTTGAAGCCAGCTGTGGTACATGCCATGAAGTATGAGTGCTCCAGGCTTTCCTCCAGAGCAAACAAACGCACAGTAAGATTTATGAATATAGAAGAAACTGTGGAAAACAATAATGAAATGCAATGTTTTACCAAAGCCATACTATCTCTTTTAAAAGAAGTTAAAGGTTCTTCCCCAAGGACTTCCACAATCTTCAGTTGGAACTGAGGCAAGACTGGACATATTCGAGCCAACTGCAAGAAGTGGTGGGTGCAAAGTTCAAGCACGTCTGACAGACAGCAAAGCCAGCTTGAAGGGCAACTGCTGTTGATTAGTTGGTTCCATGGGAAGTCGCCCACGTTTCAGCACTGCGTGGTGGAGACAACGGATTGGACTTTACTCAGATGTGACCTTACTCATATCTGACATAGTAAAAAAGATACCACCTCAACCTACCTGGATTGCTAGACAGTCCAATATAACCCTATAAACAGTCACTGGAGATCATGCTGAAGTGCATGGAAGGATAGAACTCGATATCAGAGTTGGTAGCTGCCTTGTATGCAATCCTGTTTACATCACTGAGATCTACGATGAATGCATATTATGCCTTGACTTCCAAAAGAAGCATGGATTCAGTATTAAAACCAGTGACGGCCTGTTTATCTAGAAGACAGAAGAGATTCCTTTGCTTAGCTGAATATCTGACCCTTTATCAAGAGTGACCACAGTATTAGTGACGGAAGACACAGGGATCCCAGTACAAAGTGAAGTTGTAGTCCTTGGACATCGGGCGGAGACTTCTGGGGCCTTCCGATTGGCGGTTACCGATGCCCCTGGTAAAGAAGCTTTGGCTCATGGTTGCAAAGACTTTAGTCAAAGTGGATAAAGAACGGATTCCTATCAGAGTTATGAACTGTAACAAATCCAATAAATTATTGAAAACGCTGAAGAATTGGCAATATATGAACCTGTTACATGGGTAACAAATGTAAATACAATCGAAGTTACTGACTCAAACCAACACCATACACACATCCCCTCTCATCTTGCTGATTTGTGGAGAGAAACAAGGAAGTCATTAACTGAAGACCAAGGTGCTAAGGCTGAGAACCTACCAAAACAGTGTTCTGACATTTTTTCTGCTACATCAAGTGATTATGACAGTACTAACCTGACAAAACATAGAATCAATACTAGTGATTCATTTGCATCCATCGACCAGCAAAAAAGTGCCGCTCAGAGGAAAAACAACCCAACAACCCAACCAACCCATCGACCAGCAAGAAGGTTTACATTAGTAAAATTGGAGGAGACAGAATGAACGTATAAGGGTTGGGTTGGGTTGTTTTATCTCAGAGCGGCACTTTTTTGTACACCATGGGCTAAATGGCCAGGTTACATGGACCCGAAGGCTCGGAGAAGGTTGGGGGAGGGAACCCACTGGAACAGCTGTTGGGAGACAGATGGTAGCCTCCCTTAAGGCCGTCCAGCGTGTTCTTTAACGTGCACAGGGTATGGCTCTCCCGCACATGGGGCCATGGCTTAACGTCCCATCCTACGGACGGCGGTCTTTCCAAGCCCATCGGTGTCCCCTATTGACCGTGGGCAGGGCGGGGAATTTTGCGGAGATAAATCTCAATGCTGACCCAGCTGGGACTCGAACCTGGGAATTACAGATTACGAGCATGGCGCGCTACCGACTGAGCACCCCCTCCCGACGTATAAGGGACATGGAAATTCAGGACATTAAGAACCATTATCTGACATCACAGTGGTACTTTTTAAGACAAAGGACTCGTCTACCAGATATTGTGTGGACTATCACAGATTAAATGATATAACAAAAAAGGACTGCTTTCCCTTACCCAGGATTGATAATACACTTGACACTCTGTCTGGGTCAGAATGATTCTCGACTTTGGATTTGAAGAGCGGCTATTGGAATCATTGGTAATCCAGCATCCTGAAGATCGTGAGAAAACAGCTTCCACTACAGGAAATGTATTTTGGAAATTTAAAGTGATACCATTTGAACTTTCAACGAACCTACAACGTTTGAACGATTAATGAAGTTGGTGCTCAAATATTTCTCTTGGGAGGTCTGCGTGGTGCACTTGGACTACATCATCATTCTTGGATAGACTTTTGAGAAACATTTCAGAAATCCTCGTCAAGTGTTTGAGAAGCCAGGGCAGCCATGCTAAAATTGGGACCGATTAAGTGTAAACTGTTCCAACAAGAAGTTCATTATCTTGGTCATGTCATCACTACATCAGGGATTAAGACTGATCCTAGTAAGATAAAAGCTGTAAGAGACTGGCCTTCACCACAGGATGTTCATCAACTTCATTGGACTTTGCAGATACTATAGATTTGTAAAGAGTTTCTCCAACATCGCAAGACCATTACATCGTCTGACAGAGGTGGACCAGCGATTCATGTGGACCACAGAATGTGAAGTAGCCTTCAAACAATTGAAGCAAAATCTTTCCACTACACTAGTGTTGGCATATCGACAGGCTGGTAAACAATTCGTATTAGATACTGTTACAAGTAACACAAGAATTGGTGCTGTACTTTCACAACAACAAGTCGGACAAGAAAGAGTTATTGCATATTTTATTAAAACCTTTCCAAACCAGAATAAAATGATTGTGTTACACAAAATACTCTTAGCAATATATGAAAGCAATAGAACATTTTCACCATTATTTATATGGCCAAAAGGTTCTCATTCGTACTTATCATGCTGCACCCAGGTGGCTACGAAAATTTAAAAACCCCGAAGAACAAATTGTCAGGTGGATACAGCGGTTGCAAGAGTAGAAATTCTCCACTGAGCATCGAAGTGACAAACAATATAGAAATGCTGATGTTGTTTCCATATGTTCATGTATTGGCAAATGTAAGCATTGCTATAATGCAGAGAGGAAATATGTCATCTAAAGATATAATGCCCAAATGATAGTTAATATCGAAAAAGAGAACAGTGCTACTCCTAACATCTGTAATCCAATAGAAATTTGAAAGGTGCAACTAGGTGATGAAGACATAAAGCCAATAATAGATCTGATTGAAAAATCTAAGACCTAATTGGAATTTAATTCTCAAAATTTAATTGATATTTTTTAACCCTGTAAAGTTATTGACTAGGTTTTTGTAATTCTAGAGTGAAATTCTGCATGCAGTTTTAAAAACAGTTAAAAGGTATAATGATAATAAAAATATTACATTTAGTAAATCGATCAAATCTTTTCTCCCTCTCATAAAAAATGCAATATTTAATTTTTATTATTGTTGAATGTATTTGCTCGTGCACCAAATTTGTCCCTGTCTGTTAGATAACTTGGCACTGATCGAGGGTTGGGGGGGGGGGGGGGGGGCTTCATCTTTAGATTTTGTCGGGAATCAAAAAATGTTTAATCCAGTCCTGAATGTGGTTATGTTGAGAGTTCCAGTCTCAAGCACTTATTACCAAACACATTTACAATTTTTGGTATAATTTTCATGTCAGAAAACGCTCATTCAGCAAGGTATGTCTACCCAAAGTATGACATTATATTTTGAGGGGTACGCTTCAAATTCGTCAGCAATAATTTGCTGCCGAATTATTGCTGCTGAATAATATGTTGACGGGATTTTCAACCTTAGATCTCAGGTGATCTCTAATCGAGCAACATAAAGTGCTCAAAGCCTTACTTCACCGCTATCTTGTGAATGATAGACAATCCCCCCTCCGTTCTTGGAGCGGGGGTGGCTCAGTTGGTAGTGCTCCAGGATTATAATCTGCAGTTCCTAGGTTCGAGTCCCAGCTGCGCCTACGTTGAGATTTATCTCCGTAAAACTCAACCCGCTGCCCTCGGTCAGTAAGGGATACCATTGGGCTTGGAAAGACCGTTGTCGGTCGGATGAGACGTAAAGCTGTGGCCCCTGTAAAACAGTGCACTTTAAAGAACATGCTGGATGACCTTAATGGGAGGCTACCATCTGTCTCCTAACAATTGTCTAATGCGTCCCCTCCCCCAAACCTTCTCTGAGACCTCGGGTCATATGTCGTGGTCATTTAGCCCATTATTATGTCCAAAAAGTGCCGATCAGAAGTAAGACATGCATAATACATCAATGTACATCTATACCATATCGTGGTATACATGATCATGGCCTCTTGTTAGCCGAGGATTAAGACTGACAAAACGGAGTGGACTTACGCATTTCTGCATTGAAAACACGACCGACCCAAAAGTACGACGTGATCGACGATTGAAGATAAATGAAAGATCACAACCATTTTCATCTAAATCGCGATTTACAACAATGTTCGTTCAATATATAAAGATATGTGGAATTTCGAATATTTAGCAACATCAATGCCACTCATGCGAAGAACCAAAGTAGTTAAATAAATCATAAATATTACGTATTATTGCAAATTTTTAAAGAAATGTAACACCAGAAGTTTGCATAGATAATTCTTTTAACATTTATCAATTAAGACATATTGCTGTTGTAATTTTTCCGGCATACATAAAACTCTTTAAATATAAAAAAATCGTTGAAAAATTCCGATTCAGTTATTTTTTTGAGGTTTTTATCCTCAGTCATGTTTGCTTCTATAAAAATCAAATTTTAGATGCCATAGACTTTGAAATTAACTTCCTGCAAACATAACATAGAAATAATCTCAGAAATTTGATAGAACTCTCTTAATATTAATATTTCGAATCATTTATTCGCTGGTAGCTATGGATTTTATTAATTAAGCAAAATTATCAAAGTATGCCTTATCAATTTATAAACTAGTTAATTTAAAAACATCTTTTGTTTTAACTCTTTAAAAATTTAAATTTATTAAACATTATTTCATTTTAACGTTTATACTTCTCTTTCCTTGTCCGATTACAACATTCCACGTTTACATGTGTTCCCCCAGTAATTGTATTCTATTTGAAATTTATCCAAGAGTAATTCCGAGAAGATTTGTGGTTTTGTTTGATAACATAATAATTCATCGTCATCATCAGCATCATCCTCAAGCAGCCATGGGCTACGGAGGTCCAACCAGACCGTGCAATTTAGTTCTCCAAGCAAGTCTATCCTGAGCTACATCTACTGCATCTGGCCACTGCACACCAATTCTAACAAGGTCCTGTTTGACATTGTCTGCCCACCGCATCCTAGGTCTCCCCTTCTTTCTGAGGCCTTTAGGCACACTGTTCATAACCCTATTCGCCAATCTAAAATTATTCATACGGGCAACATGGCCAAACCAACGGAGTCTCTCTCTGCACAATATGCTGCTTAAAGGAGGTTGCAAACTCCTTTGCCTAACCTCATCGTTAGTTACAAAGTTGACCCACCTAATGCCCAAGATACTGCGTAAGCATCTTGAATCAAAAGCATCTAGTTTCCTGTTATCTTGTTTACAAAGTGTCCAAGTTTCACTACCATAACTAACCCTAGAAAGAACCAAGCTATTATACAGTCTAATTTTAGTCTTTAGGTGTATACGCCTATTTCTCCACACTCTCCATAGATTCTTAAAAGTCCCGGCAGCAAACCCTATTCGTCTGTTAATCTCATGCCGCACATCACCATTATCTGTTACATAGCTCCCAAGATAATTAAACTGTGACACCTGCTCAAGACTGCAACCATTCAGATTAATTGAATCACAGCCTGCCTGACCAATTTTCATCACTTTAGTTTTCTCTCTGTTTATAACCAAACCTACTCTACTACCAGTCTCATCAACAGCTCGAATGAAAGAGTTCATCTCATCAACATCATTTGCCAAAAGGGCTAAATCATCAGCATAATCTAAATCAGGCATTTTCCTATCTCCAGCCCATTTAAGGCCAAAATCTTTCCCTTAAAGTGAATTTCGCATAACATAATCAATAACCAAACTAAAGAGAAAAGGAGACAAAATGCACCCTTGTCGAACACCAGAAGTAATGCGAAACCAATTGCTACAAGCCTTACCAACTCTCACACACGACTCAGTGTTATTATATAGAGCTTTCATTATGTTAACTAACTTATCTGGTATACCATATGATTACACAATCAACCACAAATTATGACGATCAACAGAGTCGAAAGCCTTTTTGAAATCAACAAAGCTAGCAACCAAAGGTTTCTGAAACTCTAAACATTTCTCAAGAATCTGCCTAAGTGAAAATATTTGATCCACACATCCCCTACCACTTCTGAATCCACATTGCTCATCACGCAATTGACTGTCAACCAGATTCTTAATTCTATTAAGCACAATCATGGAAAGAACTTTACCTGGAACAGAGAGTAGGCTGATACCCCTATAGTTATCACAAGAACTGCGATCACCTTTTTTGAAAATAGGGATAACAATAGCTCTGGTAAAATCCTTAGGAACCATGCCTTTATCATAAAAGATATTCAGAATTTCAGTCATCCAAGTGGTAACCGAAACATTTCCATCTCTAAGCATTTCATTTCTGTAGTAATTTCATCTACCCCTGGGGATTTATGAAGTTTAAGTTTAGAAACAGCCAAAATAACTTCGGATTGTGTTATAGGGCCAACATTAAAGCCACCAATGCATCCATCATCATTGCAAACAATGGGAATAGAACTAACCGCATTGTTTAGAACATCACTGAAATGCTCAGCCCACCTAGCCATGACAGAATCCTCACCTTCTACAACCTTACCTTGTTTATCCTTCAATCCCTGTATACCTGTCCGTTTTCTACCACACAAAACATTAACTATCTGGTATAGCTCTCTGCTGTTGTGCTGTCTAACTGCTTCCCCGGCTTTGTCAGCCAAACCATCAAGCCAAAGATTCTTATCAGCAGCTAACTGATCTTTTATACGTTTATTAAATTCTCTGTAATGCTTTCTATTAGGACAAGTAGGGTATTGATTAAGGACATTCCTGCAGTTCTTTCTTTCCGAAATAAGCTCAAGTGCCTTATCACTCAGATAATTCTTCCTCTTCTGCTCCTTTTTTCCTAAAAGAGTACTGTTAGTGTCCAAAAAAGCCTGTTTAAAATGATCCCATTCTTCCTCAACTTCAGTGGTAAGCATACCATGACTGTCATAATGACTAAGTAACCTACCATGTTAAGCTTTGGCTATAACTATAACTTTCAGAGCTTCAGTATTAAAAGCAAATTTTTTAACCCTAGCACAACACTTTTTAGTTTAAGTTGCAAGACACTTTAACAAGGTAATGGTCAGATCCAATTTCAGCTCCCCTATATGCCCTGGTATTTCTAACAGAACTAGCCCATTTGCTGTTAATTAATATATAATCAGTCATATTCCTATGCAGCCCATCAGGTGAAACCCATGTGTACTTATGAATGTCGCGGTGTTTGTAATATGTGTTAGTTATTCTGAAACCATTGTGTTTACTTACCTGTAGGAGACGTTGCCCATTGCCATTGCAGCTACCAATACCAAAAGGGCCAATCATCCCTCCCCAAAGGTCAGAGTCAGTACCAACTCTGGCATTAAAGTCACCAAGAACAAGGGTAATATCTCCTTTCTTGACAGAATTCAAAATATCCTGAAGTTGTTCATAAAATCTATCCTTCTCATCCTCATCGGCATCCTCAGTGGGTGCATAACAGCAGATAACATTCAGGTCTTTAACGTTTGTCTGAAATTTTACTGTAAGAAACCTTTCATTAATGTACTCATATCCTAGAAGAGCATCACTAGCGTGTCTGCTGAGAAGCAGACCCACGCCTTGGTGATGCTTATTGTCGTCCCTCCCTGAAAAGAGAAATTTAAGATTATTTTTAAGAATCTGACCTTTATCTGTCCATCTGGTCTCTTGCAAGCCGAGAATATCTAAATTATAACGGTGGAATTCTTGTGTGAGGACATCAAGAGAAAAAGTTCTGTGCAGAGTCCTCACATTCCAACTACCTATGGAGAGAAAATGGCTAGTAGGATGTTTAAAGAAACTATGTTTATTGAGAGAGGGAATGCCGACAATATCAAACAGCCCCCTAATCGCAGACATGGGGCAAAGACCCGTTCCCCCACCACTAAAGGCTGAAGCCATCTACACTGGAAGACTTCCTCCAATGTAGAATTTGACGATGCCAGTAGAAGCAAAGAGTTCAGGTGCCTGCGATTACCTCTGCTCAGGATTATCCACCAGCTGATAAACATATCCTGTGAATCTATTCACTTGGGGCTGTCAACCCACAAACAAACAGAAAACACAGCGGAAGATTTTCCCTCCACAGAAGCCCACCAGTGCAGCAAAATCAGGATCCATAATCAAGCTCAGAGCCATAGATCTGTCCAGTCCAGTGGGTTTATATGGTCAGCACCAGGACCCTGTGTGGTTGACCACTCCTCAGCAGGGTAGAAAAAAAAGAAAAGTAGCCATCAGTAGGCCACACTAATCTGGCAGCCCTCCCCTTCCGTTCACTTCCACAAGAGAGTATCTCTTTTGAAAGGTACTAACGGTCTGCAGCACGAGAAGGCGGGGTCGGACATTTGGTGCTAGGCCTGGCCGGTTCTGTGCATCATGACAGGGGATTGGTGCATAGCTCTCCTTCCAGTGACTACCTAGCTACCATTTACAGACCTAACCATAATAATTATTCGACATAAAAATAATCCTAAAATAGCTAAAATAATTCTTTAAATATGAAACGACTGCTTTTCGTCTGCGGCCGCTTCAAATTAAAAAAAAAATGTGAATATTATTGCAAATCGAATATTAGAAAGATTTGACTGTGAGTTTCACTTTGCCATCAGTGACATTTTTCCGTTAAAGCAATCGGACAATATGAAAAAATTAAAAATATAAAACATTGTTTTTCTCATCTGTCTCTACTAAAATGAACTCCAAGCTTTAAAAATTATATTAATTTTTAAAATTTTATTTATAAATAGTTTTTATGATTTTTTTATTTTTAATAATATTTTTTAATTTTTATAAAAAAATTAAAATTGTTATATAAAAATTAAAAAAAATATATTAGAAAAATTATGCTTTAATGAGACGAAAGACGAAAATTTCGAAAATATTATACAACGTAACTGAAGCGGAATGGTCAGCAGCTGATTACTGGGATCCAGTCTTCATATACTGCTTTGACAACCAACTTCAGTTTTTACGTTAAAATTAATTTTATATTAATATTTTTTCCCTATTACATTATACTTATGCATATGACAAGTCGTAGCAACATAATATTTTTCTATTCTGCCCGATGCTCAAAACGTTTGTGCAGCTATGCTTTAAAGGCTTCTCTTTAAGGTTTGGGAAGTTTGAATGTCATTTTCAATTAACATAACATTGGAATGTCCGATCACTTGTGTTATTATCTGCCAATATTCGCAATTTATCTGTGGCAAATCTTATAATGAGATATAATTGAAAAGTAAAAGGATTAAAACTAAATAAATGCACAAAAAATCACTTTCTTAAACTTCAGAATTTTTTTAATCAGTCAGAAAGAGCTACATTATTGTGATAAAAAAACATTTTCCTCCTCATTGTCATCATTCTCAAAGAGCCATGGGCTACGGAGGTTCAACCAGATTGTGCAATTTAGTTCTCCTAGCATATCTATCCTGAGCTACATCTGCTGCATCGTGCCACTTCAGACCAATTCTAATGAGCCCTGTTTGACATTGTCTGCCCATTGCATCCTAGGTCTCGCTCTCTTTTTCTGAGACCTTTAGGCACACTATTCATAACCTTATTCACTAATCTATAGTTATGCATACAAGCAATACGGCCAAACCACAGGAGTCTCTGCACAATATGCTGCTCAAAAGGAGGTTGCCGACTACTTTGCCTAGCCTCATCATTTCTTACAAAGTTGAACCACCTAATACTCTCTATATTGCGTAAAACATCAAGTTTAGGTGTATTCACCTATTTCTTCACACTCTCCATAGATTCTTAAAAGTCCCTGCAGCAATTCCTATTCGTCTGTTAATCTCATGCCGCACATCACCAGTATCTGTTACACAGTTCCCAAGATAATTAAACTGAGAACACATGCTCAAGAGTGCAATCATTCAGATTACCTGAATCATAGCTTATCTGACCTATTTTCACCACTTCAGTTTTTCTCTTTGTTTATCCCCAAACCTACTCCACTACCAGTCTCATCAACAGCTCTAATAAAAGAAGTTCATCTCACCAACATCATTTTCCAAAAGAAACATCATGAGCGAATCTGAATCAGAAATTTTCAGATCTTTAGACCATTTAAGCTCAAAATCCTTCCCTTGCAGTGACTTTCGTATAACATAATCAATACCCAAACTAAAGAGGAAAGTAGACAAAATGCACCTTTGTCGAATACTAGAAACAATGATAAACCAATTACTATAAGCTTTACCATATCTCACACATGACTCAGTGTTGTTATAGAGAGTTTTCATTATGTTAACTAACTTGTCTGATATGCCATAAGATTTCACGATCAGCCACAAATTATGACGATCAACAAAGTCAAAAGCCTTTTTGAAATCTAAAAAGCTAGTAACCACAGGTTTATGAAACTCTAAGCATTTCTCAAGAATCTGCTTAAGTTAAAAAATCTGATCTGCACATTCCTACGACTTCTGAATCTACATTGCTCATCAGGCAATTATCTGTGAAACAAGTTTTTAATTCTATTAAGCACAATCATGCAAAGAACTTTAGCTGGAACAGAAAGTATGGTGATACACCATAAGAACTATGATAACCGTTTTTTAAAATTAGGGATAATAATAATTCTGGCAAAATCCTTAGGAACAATGCCTTTATCATAAAAGATGTTCAGAACCCCACCATTAAAGGCAGAAGATATCTGCACTGGAAAACTTCCTCCATTGAAGGTTTGACGCTGCCCGTAGAAACAAGAGCTCAGGTGCCTGCGATTGCCTCTGATCAGGATTATCCTTTAGCTCATAAAACATTTCATGTGAATCCATTCACTTGGGGCTGTCAACACACAAACAAACATAAAACACAGCATAAGATTTTCTCTCAAGAGAAGCCCAAAGTGCAGCAAATTAAGTATCCATAATCAAGCTCAGAGCCATTATTTAATTCCGGTGGATGTATATGGTCAGCACCAGGACCCTGTGTGATTGACCATTCCAGAGTAGAAACAAAAAGAAAAGCAGCCACAGTAGTCCGGGTCAATAGGCCATCCTTCCGTTCCCTTCCATAAGAGAGTATCTCTTTTCAAAGGCACTAACGGTATGCACCACGAGAAGGCGGGGTCGAACTTTAGGTGCTAAGTCTGGCAGGTTCTGTGCATCATCGCAAGGGACTGTGCACAGCTCTCCTTCCAGTGACTATCTAGCTACCATTAAAACAAAAAAAAATATTGCCTTCTTCAGATAAATTATTGCTACCGTTATCAACCTCTTAACCATCATGCTCTGACACCAAGATTTGAAATTTCTAGGATAAAATGATCGTTGTAATAATTCTTTAAACTTTTGCATTTAGCTGCTATGCCCAACGATGGAAATAGAAACCTTCTGGAGAATTTAAAAATGTAAATCATAACATTTCGTTAGTTCCTATGCACTCCAAAAGGAATTTTTCAATTATCTCTTAAAACAAATTAATTTTTATTATTTTTCAAAAAAGTTTCATTTCCCCACCCCCTTAGAGAAAAAGCGCCAACTTGACTGTTGTGAGTGCAAATCTTATTACTACATTCTACCATCAAAATTTCAAACTTTTAGCATAAACACATCGTTTGCAATATTCATTTAAAAAATTTTGCAAGTTAAAAAATTCTGCATTTTCCAATTTTAAACTTTTTTCACCGTTAGAGGGCGCAATTTAAACTTCTGGAATTCGGAAAGTGCGAACCGTAATGTGTCATCAATACCTATCCGAACTCGAAATATATTTTATCTCTGAAATCAAAACTGTTGAAAGTGTACAGAGGGAAAAAGAGACAAGTGAAAATATTATCTCATTTAAATTTGATAATTTTATATATTTGAATTTTTAGTTTATTAATGCTTTGTATATATATTTATATATTATTAGTATTGTGCTGCACATTAAATAATTGGAACTACATCATTATCACAGCAGAGAGTGCTTTCACTAATCAATAATATTCATTAGTGAAAGCTCTTTCTCGCAACTTTTCCGCGGTATTACGACTTGAAAAAAAATTTTGAATTTTTTCGGCCCACCCTAATGAATATGTCAAACGTATTTTTAGCGGCATTTTTGATGCCACGTTTCGCATTATCGGCGTTTTTCACGACGTAATGTTGTAACGGCTTTTTTGTTCTCGGCGTTTTGTAATGAATGCATTTTTGTTTTCGGCGTTATGACGCGACGGTGTTCATCCTGTCGGCGTTTTTCCTTTCGGGGAATTGCACAGTCCACGTTTTTGTGATCGGGGTTTTTGCTGTCGGCGTTTTTGCTTTCGGGGAATTGCACAGTCCGCGTTTTTGTGATCGGGTTTTTGCTTTCGAAGAATTGCACAGTCTGCGTTTTTGTGATCGGGGTTTTGCTGTCGGCGTTTTTGCTTTCGGAGAATTGCACAATCCGCGATTTTGTGATCGGGGTTTTGCTGTCGGCGTTTTTGCTTTCGGAGAATTGCACGGTCCGCGATTTTGTGATCGGGGTTTTGCTGTCGGCGTTTTTCCTTTTGGGGAATTGCACAGTCCGCGTTTTTGTGATCGGGGTTTTGCTGTCGGCGTTTTTGCTTTCGGAGAATTGCACGGTCCGCGATTTTGTGATCGGGGTTTTGCTGTCGGCGTTTTTGCTTTTGGGGAATTGCACAGTCCGCGTTTTTGTGATCGGGGTTTTTGCTGTCGGCGTTTTCGCTTTCGGGGAATTGCACAGTCCGCGTTTTTGTGATCGGGGTTTTTGCTTTCGAAGAATTGCACAGTCTGCGTTTTTGTGATCGGGGTTTTGCTGTCGGCGTTTTTGCTTTCGGTGAATTGCACAGTCCGCGTTTTTGTGATCGGGGTTTTTGCTGTCTGCGTTTTTGCTTTCGGGGAATTGCACAGTCCACGTTTTTGTGATCGGAATTTTTGCTGTCTGCGTCTTTGCTTTCGGGGAATTGTACAGTCCGCGTTTCTGCTGTCGGCGTTTTTGCTTTCGAAGAATTGCACAGTCCACGTTTTTGTGATCGGGGTTTTTGCTGTCAGCGTTTTTGCTTTCGAAGAATTGCACAGTCCGCGTTTTTGTGATCGGGGTTTTTGCTGTCGGCGTTTTTGCTTTCGAAGAATTGCACAGTCTGCGTTTTTGTGATCGGGGTTTTTGCTATCTGCGTCTTTGCTTTCAGGGAATTGCACAGTCCGCGTTTTTGTGATCGGGGTTTTTGCTGTCGGCGTTTTTGCTTTCGGGGAATTGCATAGTCCGCGTTTTTGGGATCGGAGTTTTTGCTGTTGGTGTTTTTGCTTTCGAGGAATTGCACAGTCCGCGTTTTTGTGATCGGGGTTTTTGCTCTCGGCGAATTGTGCAATCGGCGTTTTTGTCGTTGGGAAATCGTTCAATAGGTGTGTTCAAAAAGTGGTCGGTGATTTTTCTACTGCTTTTCGTCGTCAATCTTGTACTCACTTATTCCTGATCTTCAGCAGTCTGGTCTGAATTTTCCGTTTAGGAAATATTTTTATTCATAGTTTTTTTTCTACCTAATATGCTAAAGTATTGTGTTGCACATTAAATAATTGAAACTACATCATTATCACAGAACAGCATGCTTTCACTAATGAACGAAACTTGACGCTTCCAATCATTTACTCTTCCTGATGAAACGAGTGCTCTATCTGTTTCAAAGAGTGTTCCAGAAACTCATTAACGGAATTCATTTGTTATATGAAGTATAATATTCTGTTTTGTGTGCGTAAGTTTAAAAAAATATTAATGTAATGATTCTGCTCTTAAATATCGAAATCCTTAATGAGAAAATGATAAAGTAAGGAATTTTCTCACATAAATATATATAGAGCAATTAATTTAATTAATCAAATTAAAAAGCATTGTAATAGTTTCCTAAGCTGGTGCTTGATGATTTTTCATTACAGGTCGTTTTTCGTTTTTAAATTCCTCGTTTTGTTGTTATTATTAATGAGAAACTTTCCTCTATTTTATTGGATCAGAGAAAATTTCATTAAAATCTTTTATTCGCTATCGTTTCTTTTGAAAATGTGCTTTGACTTTTATTTTTCTTTAATGCCATCATTATTTTATATTGGACATATATTTTTCATTTCTGTAATCTTTAAAAGATTTATAGTAATTGAAAAATAACTTTAATAAAGCTAGAGTGAAAGAGTTGATAATGAAGGTAATTTTACTACCAGTGATATTTTATTTTCCTAATGATATTAATTTGAATATAATGCATTTATCTTGAGATTGAGATAGGATATGAGAGAACGGATAGTAGAAAAACGAGGTAGGTCGGTTTAATGGCTATTTTTTTTAATTTTCGCGCCAAACGTGATTGAGTTCGGAAGTGACGGAAGGAAGAAGATTCCAATTTGAAGTACGAAGTTAGATTAGTGAGCAGGTAGGGCAGTGCTTAGAAGATCTGGATAAATCTCCCACAGATAAGAACCTTTTGCTATTTTTCCTATCCGTGTCATGATGGCAAGAAGAGAGAAAATGCTAACAAAATTAGAAGATAAAATAACAACCGGGATGTTGGCTCCCCTAATGATAATGGATACCATGCAGAAGCTGAACCTGAATTAAATAATATCCTAAACTTGAACAGTCAACAAGATATGACTAGGAGAACTAAATTAACGAGATCGGAAGAAAAAGTAGCAACCCAGGATGTCAATTCCCCCAATGAAAATGGACGCATGAAGAAGCTAAACCTGAATTGGGCGACATCTTGAATGTACCAAGGATCAGGGGATAAAGGATGGTACAGAATGATGATATGGGGAAAATGTCCGGTCACGCTACACTATGTAAGCATTCCTAACACTAAAGCAATTTCTTCATTTGAAAATAAAGATCTTCCAGAAGAAATTATCATACATGATTTCCATTTCTTCCTCCAAGCTTTTATTCCGCCATCTCTACAGTGCTTGATATATCAACGACTTGGTCACTCGTCCTTCGCATGCTGTAGTCGAAAAAGGAGCAAGCACTGCAGTGAACCACACCACCATTCGAAATGTTTGGCCCAAATTTCCTGCTGCCCTAACTGCGGTGGCAAACATTCAGCTACTTACAAAGGTTGTCCTACCAGAGCAGAGGTTATCAAGGTCAGAAATATACAAGTGGAAATGAATATCACATTGACGGAAGTGGTAAAAATAAATAGAATGCAACTATATATCTCACATAATCCCGTTTTCGGCCGCAAATTTGAACCAACCCCCCCCCCCCCATCGTAACCAAGTCAAACAGTCTTCATACCAGAAATCTAGAACCATCATTGAAGCAGAAACTCTCGTAGATCATCCCGAAGAATTTCCTGCCTTAAACAGACCTATAAATTACAATCGCAGTCAGAAGTTATACATCCAGCAATCGGTCTCATCTTTCTATAAATGCAAATGACCAGGAAATATTACAGTTCCTCGTGAAAAAAGTCAAATACCACATAAATAACATCTTGCAAGAATTTACCAACGATCTAATATCAGTCATTGTACGGGCGATTACTGAAAGAGAGGTCTCTAGGTCAAGGCAATCAGAATCAAATAGCCGCAGCCCATCACCTGAGGCTATCGTTGAAACTGAATAATAAATTTTTCCTTTTTCTACCGGATATCATTTGCTAGCCTTCCATTGCCTTCTTGTCTCAAATTAATCAGTGGAATGCTAGATCCCTTTGTAATAAGAAAATTGTGCTCCTGAACTGTCTCAAATATAAATCAGTCGCTGCTTTGGCCATATAAGACATTGGCCGCTCCAAAAATATTGACCATTTTAAAATACCGGAATATGTAAACTTTTTCACTATAAAAAATCTTTACAGTCAAGGGAATTTGGTTGGTCTACTTATGCATCACACCATACAACACAGCTTAATCATGTTACCTGAAAAGGATACAAGATTAGAAAGCATAGCCATCCGTATTAAATTAGTTATCAAATTAGAGTGATAGTTCCAGATTAAACATCTAGACCTTTCACTCATAGGCTTCTATAACCTAGGAGAGAACATTCCTGAGATTATAATTGAAGAGATTACAGATATTTGTCCCTCTCCTTGAATCATTTGCGGAGATTTCAAAGCCCACAGCATCAATTGGGGAAATTCTTTTACTAATCCCCGAGGCAGAGTTAGCGAGAATATCATTGACATGTTGGATCTGATATTATTTAACAAAGGACAACACACGTTTTTTTAGACACAACTTTAATTCATCAGCTATTATTGATCTGAACCTTGCTTCACCGGAGCTGGAACATATTTTAAATTGATCGATTTCAGCGGCTCTTTTCCCAAGCGATGTACACCCATCACAATTGAGGGATTCCCGTCATTCGCATAAAAAAAGCGTTGAACAAGGAAAAATAGTTCAATGGCAAGTCTTCGCTCTAAATTTAAACGACACTCTCAGTCCCTGAAACTGAAATAAATGATCAATCGTTACCGAAATTCCTAAATCAAGTTATGAACTGTCATGAAGCTAATTCTATTGAAATTAACAAACACAACTATATTAATTATCTAGCATTATGCATTAGAAAGATGATCGTTATCCGCAGAAGAGCGGAAAGGCCAGAAGAACTAGAAGGGAAGACATGAGAGCACACAAAAGACTGACTGCAGTTACAAAATAATACGCCAGAAAGATGGAGTGGCAAAAAATATGAAACGAGGTAAATATATATATATATATCCCCACGTTCACAGCATGGGAATTAATTAAAAAAATTGGACAGCTAGTAACACCAGAAATTCCATGGAAAAATGTACTTGTGAAGTAAAATATTGACACTAAAACTGCGGTCAAGTTTGCTCAACAATTTCGAAAACTAGGAGATAACCCCACCACTGCAGAATTTCTAAAACCTGTCACACTCTCAACCTGAAAGCGGGCTTCAAACTAAAAACAAAACCCTTAATATAATGGATACAGAAATTAAGCCATTATTTGAAGCTCTAAAGTTCTGCAAAAATCTTAAAGGTAAAAATATGTCATATTTACAGACAGCAAATCAGCAGTGACTGCACTAACAAAATACGCTTACGAAACATATGAAGAAAATTTCGCTACGAAAATTTTGGAAGAAATCAATACCTATATGAAAATTAACCACGATACAATCACGCTAAACTGAACACCGAATCACTGTGGAATAACATAAAATGAAGTGTTCAATCAATTAGTTACAGAGGCCGTTAATAGCAACATAATCAACAATGAGTATCGTAATGACAACACTGAGCCTTTAGGCACACTGTTCATAACCCTATTCGCCAATCTGTAATTATCCATACGGGCAACATGGCCAAACCAGCGGAGTCTCTCTCTGCACAGTATACTGCTTAAAGGAGTTCGCCGACTCCTATGCCTAGCCTCATCATTACTTACAAAGCTGAATCACCTAAGCCCATGATCTAGAATCAAAAGCATCTAGTTTCCTGTTATCGTGTTTACAAAGCGTCCAAGTTTCACTACCATAACTAACCCTAGAAAGAACCAAACTATTATACAGTCTAAGTTTAGTCTTTAGGTGTATACGCCTATTTCCCCACAATCTCCACAGATTCTTAAAAGTCCCGGCAGCAATCCCTATTCGTCTGTTAATCTCATGCCACACATTACCAGTATCTGTAATATAATTCTCAAGAAAATTAAACTGTGACACCTGCTCAAGACTGCAACCATTCAGATTAACTGAATCACAGCCTGCCTGACCAATTTTCATCACTTTAGTTTTCTCTCTGTTTATAACCAGACCTACTCTACTACCAGTTTCATCAACAGCCCAAATAAAAGATTCATCTCATCAACATCATTTGCCAAAAGGGCTAAATCATCAGCATAATCTAAATCATAAATTTTCGTATCTCCAGCCCATTTAAGGCCAAAATCTTCCCCTTCAAGTGAATTTCGCATAACATAATCAATAATCAAACTAAAGAGGAAGGGAGACAAAATGCATCCTTGTCGAACACCAGAAGTAATGCTAAACCAATTGCTATAATTCTTACCAACTCTCACACACGACTCAGTGTTATTAAGAGAGCTTTCAGTATGTTAACTAATTTGTCTGGTATACCATATGATCTCACAATCACCCACAAATTACGACGATCAACAGAGTCGAAAGCCTTTTTGAAATCAACAAAACTCAGAACCAAATGTTTCTGAAACTCTAAACAGTTCTCAAGAATCTGCCTAAGTGAAAATATCTGATCCACACATCCCCTACCACTTCTGAATCCACATTGCTCATCACGCAATTGACTGTCAACCAGATTCTTAATTCTATTAAGCACAATCATGAAAAGAATTTTCCCTGGAACAGAGAGTAGGCTGATACCCCTATAGTTATCACAAGAACTGCGATCACCTTTTTTGAAAATAGGGATAATAGCTCTGGTAAAATCCTTAGGAACCATGCCTTTATCATAAAAGATATTCAGAATTTCATTCATCGAAGTGGTAACCGAAACATTCCCAGCTCTAAGCATTTTCGTAGTAATTTCATCTACCCCTCGGGATTTAGGTAGTTTCAGTTTAGAAACAGTCAAACTAACTTCAGATTGTGTTAAAGCCATCAATGCATCTATCATCATTGCAAACAATGGGAATAGAACTAACCACATTGTTTAGAATATCACTGAAATACTCAGCCCACCTAGCCATGACAGAATCCTCACCTTCTATAACCTCACCTTGTTTATCCTTCAATCCCTGTATACCTGTCCGTTTTCTACCACACAAAACATTAACTATCTGGTACTGCTCTCTGCTGTTGTGCTGTCTAACTGCTTCCTCGGCTTTGTCAGCCAAACCATCAAGCCAAAGATCCTTATCAGCAGCTAACTGAACTTTTACACGTTTATTAAGTTCTCTGTAATGCTTTCTATTAGGACTAGTAGGGTATTGATTAAGGACATTCCTACAATTCTTTCTTTGCGAAATAAGCTCAAGTGCCTTATCACTCAAATAACTTTGTCTCCTCTGCTCGTTTTTTTCCTAAAAAAGTACTATTAGTTTCCAAAAAAGCCTGTTTAAAAAGGTCCATTCTTCCTCAACTTCAGTAGTAAGCAAACCATGACTGTCAACGATGACTAAGTAACCTATCATGGTAAGCTTTAGCTATAACTGGGACTTTAACAGCTTCAGAATAAAAGGAACATTTTTTAACTTTAACACAGCAATTCTTAAGTTTAAGTTTATAAGACACTTTTAATAAAGTAATGGTGAGATCCAGTTTCAGCTCCCCTATATATGTCCTGGTATTGCTAACAGAACTAGCCCATTTGCAGTTAATTAGTATATAATCAATCATATTCTTATGCAGCCCATCAGGTGAAACCCATGTGTACTTATGAATGTCGCGGTCTAAAAAATCTATGTTTATATTAAAAAAGCAGATTCTCCCAATAGAGCGAAAGGTAAAGAAATAGGGAACACAGAACATATAATCATGAAATGTCAAAACTATACAGCCGAAAGGAATATTTTCCAAGAAAACTTCAGAAAATTAACTGGCAAAGAATTTATCCTTCAAAATATTCTGGACTACCTCTCCAACTCACTGAGAGTGCCTATCTGGTCTTTGCTTTTTGCTTTGCTTAAGAAGATTGGAAAGTATCAGGATATCTAAAAAACGGTTAATACTTTTTTACGTTGTTTTGCACCCTGTGGCCGATAGAGTCAAATCACCTTTTGAAAAAAAGGTCAAAACCTGCCCACACGGTCAAGAACGTCTTTCAACCCTCAGCCTGGAAGATCAAGCTCCCCTTTAAGAGCCCTTTGAAGACATCGGAGTTTAACCGAAGACACCTTCAGAAGCCTGCCTGCCTGCCTCACCATAACCTTTGCCCGTTTTGCAAACCCTTACTTTTTTTACTTTTAATCTGTACTATTTTTCTCCTTTTTCAATATGACACGGGAATAGAGGGTTGCTATATATATTGGTCTGTAAATGGTAGCTAGGTAGTCACTGGAAGGAGAGCTATGCACCAATCCCCTGTGATGATGCATAGAACCGGCCAGGCCTAGCACCTAATGTCCGACCCCGCCTTCTCGTGGTGCAGACCGTTAGTACCTTTCAAAAGAGATACTCTCTTGTGGAAGTGAACGGAAGGGGGAGGGCTGCCAGATTAGTGTGGCCTACTGATCTGGACAACTATGGCTACTTTTCTTTTTTTTCTACCCTGCTGAGGAGTGGTCAACCACACAGGGTCCTGGTGCTGACCATATAAACCCACTGGACTGGTCAGATATATGGCTCTGAGCTTGATTATGGATCCTGATTTTGCTGCACTGGTGGCTTCTGTGGAGGGAAAATCTTCCGCTGTGTTTTCTGTTTGTTTGTGGGTTTGACAGCCCCAAAAACAATAATATATTCACAGGAATAGATTCACAGGATATGTTTATCAGCTGGTGGATAATCCTGAGCAGAGGTCATCGCAGGCACCTGAACTCTTTGCTTCTATTGGCATCGTCAAATTCTACATCGGAGGAAGTCTTCCAGTGTAGATAGCTTCAGCCTTTAGTGGTGGGGGAACGGGTCTTTGCCCCATGTCTGCGATTAGGGGGCTGTTTGATATTGTCGGCATTCCCTCTCTCAATAAACATAGTTTCTTTAAACATCCCACTAACCATTTTCTCTCCATAGGTAGTTGGAATGTGAGGACTCTGCACAGAGCTTTTTCTCTTGATGTCCTCACACAAGAATTCCACCATTATAATTTAGATATTCTCGGCTTGCAAGAGACCAGATGGACAGATAAAGGTCAGATTCTTAAAAATAATCTTAAATTTCTCTTTTCAGGGAGGGACGACAATAAGCATCACCAAGGCGTGGGACTGCTTCTCAGCAGACACGCTAGTGATGCTCTTCTAGGATATGAGTGCATTAATGAAAGGTTTCTTACAGCAAAATTTCAGACAAGCGTTAAAGACCTGAATGTTATCTGCTGTTATGCACCCACTGAGGATGCCGATGAGGATGAGAAGGATAGGTTTTATGAACAACTTCAGGATATTTCGAATTCTGTCAAGAAAGGAGATATTACCCTAGTTCTTGGTGACTTCAATGCCAAAGTTGGTACTGACTCTGACCTTTGGGAAGGGGTGATTGGCCCTTTTAGTATTGGTAGCTGCAATGGCAATGGGCAACGTCTCCTACAGGTAAGTAAACTCAATGGTTTCAGAATAACTAACACATATTACAAACACCGCGACATTCATAAGTACACATGGGTTTCACCTGATGGGCTGCATAGGAATATGACTGATTATATATTAATTAACAGCAAATGGGCTAGTTCTGTTAGAAATACCAGGGCATATAGGGGAGCTGAAATTGGATCTGACCATTACCTAGTTAAAAGTGTCTTGCAACTTAAACTTAAAAAGTGTTGTGCTAGGGTTAAAAAATTTGCTTTTAATACTGAAGCTCTGAAAGACCCAGTTATAGCCAAAGCTTACCATGATAGGTTACTTAGTCATTATGACAGTCATGGTATGCTTACTACTGAAGTTGAGGAAGAGTGGGATCATTTTAAACAGGCTTTTTTGGACACTAACAGTACTCTTTTAGGAAAAAAGGAGCAGAAGAGACAGAAGTATCTGAGTGATAAGGCACTTGAGCTTATTTCGGAAAGAAAGAACTGCAGGAATGTCCTTAATCAATAACCTACTAGTCCTAATAGAAAGGATTACAGAGAACGTAATAAACGTGTAAAAGATCAGTTAGCTGTTGATAAGAATCTTTGGCTTGATGGTTTGGCTGACAAAGCCGAGGAAGCAGTTAGACAGCACAACAGCAGAGAGCTGTACCAGATAGTTAATGTTTTGTGTGGTAGAAAACGGACAGGTATACAGGGATTGAGGGATAAACAAGGTAAGGTTATAGAAGGTGAGGATTCTGTCATGGCTAGGTGTTCTGAGCATTTCAGTGATGTTCTAAACAATGCGGTTAGTTCTATTCCCATTGTTTGCAATGATGATAGATGCATTGGTGGCTTTAATGTTGGCCCTATATCACAATCTGAAGTTATTTTGGCTGTTTCTAAACTTAAACTTCATAAATCCCGAGAGGTAGATGAAATTACTACAGAAATGCTTAGAGCTGGAAATGTTTCGGTTACCACTTGGATGACTGAAATTCTGAATATCTTTTATGATAAAGGCATGGTTCCTAAGGATTTTACCAGAGCTATTGTTATCCCTATTTTCAAAAAAGGTGATCGCAGTTCTTGTGATAACTATAGGGGTATCAGCCTACTCTCTGTTCCAGGTAAAGTTCTTTCCATGATTGTGCTTAATAGAATTAAGAATCTGGTTGACAGTCAATTGCGTGATGAGCAATGTGGATTCAGAAGGGGTAAGGGATGTGTGGATGAGATATTTTCACTTAGGCAGATTCTTGAGAAATGTTTAGAGTTTCAGAAACCTTTGGTTGATAGCTTTGTTGATTTCAAAAAGGCTTTCGACTCTGTTGATCGTCATAATTTGTGGTTGATTGTGTAATAATATGGTATACCAGACAAGTTAGTTAACATAATGAAAGCTCTCTATAATAACACTGAGTCGTGTGTGAGAGTTGGTAAGGCTTGTAGCAATTGGTTTAGCATTACTTCTGGTGTTCGACAAGGGTGCATTTTGTCTCCTTTTCTCTTTAGTTTGGTTATTGATTATGTTATGCGAAATTCACTTCAAGGGAAAGAGTTTGGCCTTAAATGGGCTGGAGATACGAAAATGTCTGATTTAGATTATGCTGATGATTTAGCCCTTTTGGCAAATGATGCTGATGAGATGAACTCTTTCATTCCAGCTGTTGATGAGAGTGGTAGTAGAGTAGGTTTGGTTATAAACAGAGAGAAAACTAAAGTGATGAAAATTGGTCAGGCAGGTTGTGATTCAGTTAATCTGAATGGTTGCAGTCTTGAGCAGGTGTCACAGTTTAATTATCTTGGAAGCTATGTAACAGATAATGGTGATGTGCGGCATGAGATTAACAGACGAATAGGTATTGCTGCCGGGACTTTTAAGAATCTATGGAGAGTGTGGAGAAATAGGCGTATACACCTAAAGACTAAAATTAGACTGTATAATAGTTTAGTTCTTTCTAGGGTTAGTTATAGTAGTGAAACCTGGACACTTTGTAAACAAGATAACAGGAAACTAGATGCTTTTGATTCCAGATGCTTACGCAGTATCTTGGGCATTAGGTGGTTCAACTTTGTAACTAATGATGAGGTTAGGCAAAGGAGTTTGCAACCTCCTTTAAGCAGCATATTGTGCAGAGAGAGACTCCGTTGGTTTGGTCATGTTGCCCGTATGAGTAATTATAGATTGGCGAATAGGGTTATGAACAGTATGCCTAAAGGCCTCAGAAAGAAAGGGAGACCTAGGATGCGGTGGGCAGACAATGTCAAACAGGACCTTGTTGAATTGGTGTGCAGTGGCCAGATGCAGTAGATGTAGCTCAGGATAGACTTGCTTGGAGAACTAAATTGCACGGTCTGGTTGGACCTCCGTAGCCCATGGCTGCTTGATGATGATGATGATGATGATAATGACGATGATGATGATGATGATGATGATGATGATGATGATGATGATGATGATGATGATGATGATGATGATGATGATGATGATGATGATGGACTCAACTATCCTGGAGTAAAATAGGTAATTGAAAAAAATATATTTCTTTTAATCGTGCAATTTCGTTCTCAATAGTTAAGGAAAATAAAAGTTCGGAATTTCGTTCTAAGAAATAAAGCATTGAGTTATATTAAAGAAAAAACTTTCAGACTTCAGACATTCTAGAAACTGTACAATTGTAAGTATAATATAAAAGTTTAGTAGTTATATAACAGGGATGGGCAAGTTCTTCAATAAGAAGAGTCACATAAAATATTTTTCACACATTTTTGAATGTTCAAGAGCCACAGAAAATATTATCTTAAAATTGTATTTATAAATAATAAAAAATACAACTATATAGTAGTCCTACTCACCAAAGCAGAAAATGTTTAATATCTGCTCGTTGAAGACTTTGATTGAGTTTTCATTTTTGCAGTTAATAGTTTAAAATCTGGCACGTAGGATGTCAAAGCTGTTTTAAGAAGTTCAGTGAGGTGGCTGTTAGTGAAGATAGCACGATGTTTTGACTTGACAAATTTCATTACAGAAAAGAGAGAGCCAGCAATAAGTTGTCCCAAAAACAGAGAGTAGTCGAAAGCCAGTTTTCTGAAGATTGCGATACTTTGCTTCAGGGATTTGTTTCCAAAAGTCAGTTACTAGTTATGTTCCGCTATCGACGCAAGCGCGTAACTTGTGTGTACTGCATGAAGAGAGATGACGCAGAGTCATCTCTCATCATCATCCGTACTTGTTTAAAACAAGTTTTGGTTATGTTTTCGTTTTCTTCGTAATCTATTGAAACCGGCGATTTCAATGGTATACTTCTGAATTTGATACCTCTCGTGTGTACAGGAAGCCTACCGTTTTCTCTCCCGGATCTCAAAGTGTTAAAAATTTAGGAAAATTGGCAATGAAACCCAATATTTTCTCAGGAGACGCACAGCGTAGCTTCGGGAGCCGCAGTTTGCCTACCTTTGTTATATAACGTAAAACAAAAACATAAAAAATCATTCTGTAACTTAAGGCAAAACAATTATCTGCTTGTTTACTATTTTTTTTTAATTTATTTCAGAATATTGAAAGTCTTGTTATCCTCAAATATATTTTTTGTTTTTGTTTTCCGTATACCATGGGTTCGAGTCCCGGGTAAGGCACTGATCCGTGATATCTTTCTCCTTAGGTCTGGCTTTCCATACAGATCTTTGCTACTCCGTATCCGTATTACGTAAACTGATAGGATCCTGTCAGACCTCTGTGGCAAGCAGCTGTTCGAGGGAGTGTTCAATTGTTATGCATTGAAAAAGAAGTATGTATATTCTTTTTAATAACTGTTGAATTTTCTATAGATAACGGCGGTGACTCTACTATGATTTGATATGATTATTGCAGTAGTTTAGTTCTTAATTAAGAAAAGACATATCACAGTATCAACAATAAAAAAAATTATCCCTCAAGCATCTGCTTGTTACAGAGGTCTGATAGGAGCCTGTCAATATAATACGTCATAGAGAAAAATCTGTGAGGAAGGCGAGACCTCAGCAGAAAGACAATACAAACGTCTAAGCATTACCAGGCTCGAACCCAGGTCCCTTGGATCAATAGCCAAGGGCGATAACCACTCGCTTACCGCGAATCCATTAAGTACAAAAAAGCCCTTTACATTTTTTAAGAATAAAATTAGTTCATAAAAACAAATATCGAACTGCGAAAAACGTCTGTGCACTAAAACACAACAATAAGAGTATTAAAAGATAAAAAAAGAACACTACGAGTCCTACTCAACCTGGTTGGTGGCACATTCCTACAAATTATTAACTTCTTGAGGCCGATATATGCAGAAGGAGACCTAGAAAATTGTCTGAATTGTCATGGACGAATTTACCTGAAAATCTTTTCTTACACTATCAGAGAAAACTCTCGAAATCTTTAAAACTTCCAGAAATTTTTGCTATATATTAACTCAATACAAATTTTTGTAATGTATTATTTAGGACCAATTTTCAATCAACAACTAATACAACATATCATCGGTATTAGAGTAGGTAGTATAATTTGCGTGCTCATTGCCAAACGCATTGCTTTATAATATAACATAATAACAATTGTAAATAATCCCTTTGATTATTATGAAATATCCTTTTATATTTTTATTTTGATATTAATTATACCTTCACACACATCTCGGTGGTAATGGATTACACTGGGCAACAAATTTTTATAAAAGTCATGCCTCTGAGATAAAAGTAGCCATTTCTTAGATTTGAAGGAGCTGAACACGAATATGACAACGAAAATGCAAAATTGGCTACGATTTCTCAGAAACTCGGATTAGTTTCTTATATAATAGAGTAATACCTACATATGACATGTACCAGTAAAACTCAGCTTCCACTTCCGACGTCGCTTTGCCCGTCGCTTGTACAGCTGCTCAGGATCATCTCTAGCGAGCGTCGAACAGTAGTCAGCTAACATGGAAGTACACCAGTTTACCTGGTATCGTTTTTCTATCGTTGCAATGCCCTGGTGAAAATGTTCACCGTGATCATCACTAACCATGCCGCAGTTGTCGGGAAAGAAATCTAAGTGGGAATGGAGGAAGTGGATCTTTAAGGATATAATGCATCCAAGTTTGTAATACAGAGACAACATGCCCTTGACCAGTTAATTGAGGTTGTCTGCCTTGATATTCCAGAGGAATTTAGTTGACACCAGACGAAACGCTTCCCAAGGCTTTTACTCGTCACTATGAAGCAGGTTGTCAAACATCTGGTCTCTGAACAACTCGCGGATCTGAGGACTCACAAAACTTCCCTCTTTAATTTTCACTTCGCTGAGGGAATTTGTCAGCCAAGTATTTGAAAGCTGATGAAGTCCGGTCCATGGCTTTTACGAAGTTTTTCATCACACCGAATGTTTGCGTTTCTGCCAGTGCTGGGTGTTCCACATTATTCTATCCGACATTCAGCGATTTCCTCTGAGGCCAGTTTCTCTTCACATAGTGCAAAGTCTTTGCTCCGCTGTTCCATTCACATAAGAAATAGTAGTACTTTGTATATATCAGCTGCTCACCCGTCAATAGAGCCACTACCTTGAAGTCACAACAGAGGTGCCAGCCATACTGGCTATAGTGAAGACAGTTCAAAAGCTGTTTTAGGTTGTCGTAGGTTTCTTTCATGTTTGCAGCGTGTCTGACCGGAATGGATGGAAGTCGATTTCCATTATGCAGCAACACAACCTTGAGACTCAATTTCGTGGAGTTTATGAATAGTCTCCATTCTTCAGGGTCATATTTGATTCCGAGGGCATTCATCAGGCCATCTTCATCGGAGGAGAACAAAGGTCATCTTCCTTTCCGAACTAAGGCGCAAACTGCTCATGACGAGTTCGAAACGATGTCACTCGGATATTTTTCTTGAGAAGTTTCCATTGTTTAAGTCTTGATCCAAGTAACTCTTGGATTCTTTCATTTCTTTTTCGGTGAGAATGTGTGGCGCAGATGACGCACTGTGGTAGACGTATGGATCATCATTAGACTCCAAAGGCTGTGGCGAACCGACGTCGGTTCGCCTCCCTTTTCATCGTCTGAATCGAGAGAAAATTCTTTTTGAGGTTTGGGAATGGAAAGTCCTCCGCTGTGCGAAACAGGTGGGAGAACAGATTGTATATTCGGGTACACTATTGTCCACTTCTTGTTCCTTGTGATGCCTTCAGAAATAGGTGGAACCATGCAGAAATAGTAGTCATTTATGTGATTGCTTGGCTCTCTCCAAACCATAGGAACAGCAAACGGCATCGTCACCGTTTCGCCTTTTAGCCACTTCGGAAGATTTCTTGCACACGTACTGCAGGATATGTGTGGGGCCCAGGCCTTGTCCTGGTCCCCGATCTTGCATCCAAAATAAAACTCATACGCTGCTTTCACTATTGGAGTGATGTCATTTTCTGACTTGCAAACTTCACTTTCCCACAAATGTAACAAAATGTATCTGCACTATTAACACAGTTAGAAGGCATCACTACTGCTGGATTAAAATTTCAAGGATCACTTGTATTGTACCTATCACTCAGGGGTAAATGGGAGTCGCTCAGAAGACTTGCTCACCCTATGAGACGTCGCTTACAATTATCAATTCGATCATCTTTTGTCCGCGATCGTAAAGCCGTGATATCATCACTCAACTACATTGCATCAGACAACGATGCAATACCTCCAGAGGTTGTGTGTATGGCTGGCTGATGCGATACAACGCAATATATTGCAATCTGGAGTTTGAAACACAGCATTGCGAAATGGTTACCTATGTACTCAATGCGAAACTGAGTCGTTTATGCATGACCATCTCTCTCTCCTAAACAAGAGCAAATCGACAAATTTCATTGTCATTTTCGTGTTCAGCACCTCGAAATTAGTAAAGATTGACTATTTTCATTTCAAAGCCTTTTTGTGTGTTGCCCAGTGTTATAGAATATCAAAGTTAGTGACAACTGCTGATTAGAACAATGAGTTCGAATCCCTAATACGACTAAATGCATTTATGACCCTTGATCTGCAGCTCATTTAAATGAGCTTTGCAAAACCAAATAAAAACGATAAATTTTCAAATATCACAAAAATTATAGGTCTTTTTTTCACACTAGAAATTAAGTAAGTGTGCATAAAAAAAGAACAAGAGTAAAATATTTTTCCTTAAAAGAATTTTTACTCCCTTCAAAAAGCTGTCTCGGACCAAATTCGACTTGTATCGGAATGAAGAAAGCAACAATATTATTATAAGAGCATCACTGTAATTCATTTAGTTCAGGATTTTTAATCTGGGTGTGCGAGAAACGTTTGGGAATCACATTTTTTCATTATATTTATTTTGCAAAATAAACGAAGCAAAAAGATCTGCAAATGGAGGTAGAGAAAAATTAATGGCGTGAGAAACTTCCATACGTTGAGGCAAGGGATGCATGCCCTAAAAAATGTTAAGAACCCCTGGCTTATACCTTGAGGCCAGGAAGAAAAACACTATAGGGAGTTAGTGGCACCAGTCTCTGAAATGAACTGCAACGCCCAATAATGTCATTCCAGTATATTTTCTCCTGAAACGAATCTAGTCCAAAAGGGCAGCTCTAAAGGGTCACAATAAGATGTGCTAATTTTTTTGTCGTGATCATTTGTTATGCGCTTTGATTCACTGCTTTCTATTAATTAAGGAAAAATTAGAAAAATCGCGATCTTCACCAAACTTGTTCATGTAAACATTAAAGTAATGCCGAGTGAGTATACCTTATGCAAATTAGTCTAGGTCGCGTCAATTTGCGTAATCGGATAGCAGCATAAAAACGGGTGTTCTAGAGTGGATCGTTATTTTGTGTAGTAAATGTGAGCAAAGAAATTCGAAATAGCCATTTTTCAGGAATGACCTCGAGACATCATTTGCCAAATGAACTGTGGTGATCTATTGGACAGATCGAAGCAGCCCAGATTCAGTCAGACATGGCACAATGGCTGAATGTGAGTCCTTAGACTGTGAAATCAATTTCTTAGCACGGATTCCGCGTCCCAGAGGTTTAGACGAGGAAGGGTGAGAGTTACCACCGCTGTACAAGACATGTATCTGCGATTGACAGCACGAAGGAGCAGGACGTCTACTCCCTCTCAGCTACGATCCTCTCTTGCAGCAGCCACTGCGAGGTTGTATCAGCTTCTACTGTGCGTAGAAGGCTTCATGAGGTAGGTCTGCACGCTAGAAGGCCAGTAATTTGCATACCCCTTACAGAGAATCAGCGTCAGTCAGAGCAGTTGAATTGGGCACGCACGCATGTTAACTGAACAGAAGAGCAATGGAAGTCCATATTCTTCCCAGATGAGTCCAGATATTGCTTGCAGAGTGATTCCGGACATTGTTTGATATGGAGAGGACGATGTACCTGCTATCATCCCAGTAAATCCGTCAAAGAGACAGTTATGGCGAAGGAAGTTGTGTGTGTTTGGGGTGGCATTTCCTTAGGTGGATGCACAGACCTCTATGCGTTGACGAGTGGGAACCTCAATGTTCAAAGGTATAGAGATGACATCCTGGACCCTTATATACGTCTTTACGCTAGTGCAATAGGTGAAATATTCATCTTACAAGATGATAACTCTAGTTCACACAGAGCTCGACTATTGGAAGAATACCTTGAAGAGGAGACCATTTTGCGCATGGGTGGCTAGCTCGATATCCCAACCTAAATCCGATTGAGCATGTGTGGGATGTTCTAGGGAGACTTGTTGCTGCCCTCAACTCGCCGTCTGAAACAAAGGGGGAGCTTATTACTGCTTTAAAGGAACAACGGTCGTTACTTCCTACTGAGCTGATTCACAACATCATTAACAGCATGGAACATCGCTGTCATGCCTGCATTGCTGTAAGGGGTGACCACACTCCTTATTAAACAACTTTCCACATTGCATTCTGACACCTCATTTTTGGACAAGTTCCTTTAAGTGTTATTTTTTGACGAAAAATATTTCTAGTCTAAAATATTTTATGCCATTCTGACACTAGCATGGAAATTCATGTTTTCATCAAATTTGATTAGAATCATTCACATAGTTTTTTGTTTATCATAAGTTTTCTGAGTTTTCCTTAATTTATCGAAAAATCAGTGTATTCAGAATTCAAAAGCTGTTGGTTAAAATATACTAATAAAAATAGCAAATCAAAAAGCAGTAGTTAATGCAAACGCAAAATATATCTTTCAACTCATGAACTAAGCTTAAGAACGTAGAAAAATGCATTCTCACTTGGGGATTTGTTTATCATTAAATCGTGTCGTGCCCAAAGATGTCAGATCTGTATAATAATCGGAAAATTACAAGACTGCACTGAGACAAATATGTAATCCATCATTTAAATGTGCTGCACTGAAACAAACGAGACGTGGATTTTTAATGCGTCAAATATCTAAAAAAGGTTGTATAGAAAGTTTATCAACATTTTCATTTTGAATTATTTATATTCTTACGTATTTAAATTTTCAGATTCTAAAATAATTAGCCTGACTACCACAAATGCAAAGATGTTATACTGACCACAAAAACGCCCTTGCTGCCGTTAGCGCCGCATGTTATGAAGGCTTCTTTTATACTGATAAGGACTGAATACTTTTATGGACTTTTTCAGTTTACATGTTTTTCAAAATTGTGCTAAAATTTCTATAAACAGGTTTCCACTTCTTGAAAATAATAAAATCAATAAAAAGCTTCCAATGTTCTGATACACTTAGTTGGATACACTGGTGTTCAAAGGTAAAAAGGTCCCTTTATTTTTTTCTAAATATTGTCTATTTTAAATCAAATCTAATCAAAGCCAGTTCGCTCGTTTCATGTAGAAAGAACTTCTAAACTTTAAGTTTTAAAAGATTACTATACGTAAGTTGAAAAGCAGAAAAATGGGTAACGTCGTAGCTTGAAAAGTGTATAAGGGAAAGAAAAAAATTGTAAATTTTGTAAACAGGGGAGAAAAAAAATGCATGCACATTTATCCTCATTGATCAAGCAAGCTTCCAATTCGAATGGAAATTTCAGTTTGCGATCGTCACTCAATGTTGTTCAAGCCAGCCTGGTATTACCTTGGGTAGCAATTTGATTTCACTGTGTCACAAAGACGATTTAGGGATGATTGTGTAAGGTAGGTAGAATGGAAGCGGATCAATCCCAAGTCAAGGTATCCAGGACCTTAAATTACCGTAAAATGTCCTCTAGAGATTTTAGAGACAATTTGAAGAAACAGGAGAGCTTAGTCGTAGATCATAGCAAGGCCTTCCCAGGGTCACAACTGCTCAGGATGGGATGGGATGTTTTACCTCTGAGTGGCACTTTTTTGCACACAATGGGCTAAATGTCCAGGTCACAAGGACCCCGAAGACTCAGAGAAGGTTGAGATAGGGGACCCACTGGAACAGCTGTTGGGAGACAGATGGTAGCCTCCCGTCAAGGCCATCCAGCGTGTTCTTTAACGTGCACAGGGTATGGCTCTCCCGCACACGGGGCCACGGCTTAACGTACCATTCGACCGACGGTGGCCTTTCCAAGCCCATCGGTGTCCCCTACTAGACCGTGGGCAGGGCGCGTAGTTTTGACGAGATAATTCTCAACGCTGACCCAGCTGGGACTCGAACCTGGGAACTACAGATTACGAGCCTGGCGCGCTACCGACTGAAACGACCCCCCCCCCCCCGCCCCTAGAATCCGAAAATGACAAAACGCGGCGCTGCACGGAAGTAACCCTCGTAGTTTCCTGCCAGTGACATCACAAATGTTCAGAAAACGTAAGAAATGAAGGCCCTAATTGTTCAAATGGGAAACAATCTAATAAAATAACAATTAAACAATAAAAAACTGTTAGCCTTCTTAAGAATATTTAGTCGATAGACTTTGTTTTGTGTGAGGAAGTACGTTTCTGAATGCTTATGAAATATTAGTAAAGATGAGTAAAACTAATCGTAATGTAATGAGACGAATCCTGCGAGTGTCACGTAAGTGGTTGAGAAAGAAGTGTTGCTGCTGTGGTCATGAAGACGACAACGTAGACGAGGGGACGACATATTTTCCTGCCTCGTGCTCAACGACAGAGGTAAGTCCTGAAGCGAATCGGGTGCCTGCACAAGCCGCACGTGCGTATGTAGGACGAATGAAAAATAAAAGGAGCGAGTTGAACTCCATTCCAAGAGACATTCAGTGGCTCCGATTTAGGGGTAAACCAGATATTTGCCCTGAAGCAGATTTAAACGTCCAGCAAGACTTTTCAATGTATTGTCCTTTCAACATCGAAAAATGTGAGTGTTTATGCCAACCTTTGAAGCTCCGAATCCAGCAAAGTGAGACTGGCAAAACATCTCGGCGCTGTTCCATAGTTCACATTACTGACTATATCTTCGTAATAATCCTTGTTTGTTATGTGCTTGTATTAACCAGTAAATATTGGAACGAATGAGAAGCGAATTCGATTGGCGTTCTCCATTAGAAAAAAGAAAGAAGAAGGAGCTAAAAAGTCAAACATCATAGTCATGATTTAAAAAATGAAGGGAAGGTGGGAGGGAGGGGCCTCTCTAAAATCCATCTTCGTACGTCCACGTCGTGAGGGGCCTCTCTAAAATCCATCCTCGTACGTCCACGTCGTGAGGGGCGGGCAACATGCATTGTCTTTCGATTTCTCTAAATGGTGACTTTATCTTTAGAGAAATTCTTAGACAATGAATGGCTAAAACGAGGCTCTGGTAACATGCGCAGATGCCCGGATGTAGAAAAAAAATCGGAGGGGTTGTGTTGTTCTACCTCTGAGCGGTACTTTTTTTGCACACAATGGGCTAAATGGCCAGGTCACATGGACCCCGAAGGCTCAGAGAAGGTTGGGGGAGGGGACCCACTGGAACAGGTGTTGGGAGACAGATGGTAGCCTCCCGTCAAGGCCATCCAGTGTGTTCTTTAACGTGCACAGGGTATGGCTCTCCCGCACACGGGGCCACGGCTTAACGTACCATTCGACCGACGGTGGCCTTTCCAAGCCCATCGGTGTCCCCTACTAGACCGTGGGCAGAGCGCGGAGTTTTGACGAGATAATTCTCAACGCTGACCCAGCTGGGACTCGAACCTGGGAACTACAGATTACGAGCCTGGAGCGCTACCGACTGAGCCACCCCCGCCCCCAACTGCTCAGGACGAAGCTGTTTGTTTCTAACAGCAGATGACAAAGACAAATAACAGTTAAAGAACTATCTCTGAGCTATCAACGACCACAGGGATGATAGAGTCAAGACAAACCGTGTACAGAGGACTGCGTGATGGTTTGTGTCGACTTCACTTCTTTATACAGAAGAGTTCATTTGGCATGGTGAAGACCGTACTCCTTTGGAATCTAGGCCAAGTGAACAAATGATAAGTCCGGATTCAGATTGAACACAGATTCTCAACATCAATTCATCTGAAGAGGAAAAGGAACCCGCCTCAACCTCTGTAACACCAGAGCAAGTGACCAGTTTGGTGGCGGTAATATTATGGTAACTGGCTTCACAGAATTTCACATCTTTCAGAGATGCACTTTGACTGCTAGATTCTTAATCCCTATATGTAGCTTTTAAATGCTAATCTGCCCATGGCCGAGTGATTAGCACACTTGGCTACTGATCTAAGGGACCTGGGTTCGAGCCCCGGGTAAGGCATGGCTGTTTGTGTCGTTTTTCTGCTGAGGGTCTGCCATCCTCACAGACCTTTTACTCTGGCATATAAACTGACAGGCTCCTGTCAGACCTCTGTGGCAAGCAGCTGCTTGAGGGGGTATTTATTATTTTTATTTATTTATATCTGCCCTGATTTCACCTTCTTCTCTCTCTCATAACCCTCCATGAGGTGAGATATGCTTTTGTCGAGGGATGGATTTATTACCATAAAACCTTATCAAATGAAAGAGAACGCATTAAGTGAGTTGTATGATCACACGCCTCATTAGCATTTTCTGTCCCCTAATTCCAGCAGTTCCATTATGTGAACTCATGCTCTCATATTCAGTACGGATGCACACCACACTACTTACTCTTATCCATCGATGCCACAATATCTTTCCATATGACATTTAATTCTATTTTCCTGTAAACCATTTTTAGTTAGGTACACTTTTGTCCATTATCCTTCAATTTTGGGCACCAGAGTATTTTACCTAGAACGTTGAAACTGCAATTTCTACTATCGTCTAAGTCGTGAGTAAAATCTATCGTGTAACGTTATAATCTATCGTTTAAGTTGTGAGTGTTAAAAATAATAACGTATTAGACATTTAGAGTAAATTTGTCATGACTGCTTGATGCCTTAACCACTGAACTGATGTTCAAGCTAGCCCATATTTAACGATACAATATTTCTTGTGTACAATGCACATATGAAAGAACTGTGTCACTGAAATACAATGTTTTCTTCTCTTCCAAATAATATCAAGAAAATACTGGATATCGTTTGTGAAAAAGGTTCCTTAATTATCAATTCATAAATAATCAATAATATGAAATGCCTATCTTACGTTCAGGTCGGATTTTTTTTTTTTAATTTTATTTATTTTTGTTTGGGATGGAATGGCCGCTTTGCCTCCAAAAAATATTAAACTTGTGCACATATTAAGCATTTTTTTAAGAATATTTTTGAATTCTTCCTGAACGGAGAGAAAAATGTTACGCTGCAATGGAAATCCAGTCTCCTGCCCCCATCCATCCCCACTCTCACTTATTTCAACTCGATTGCGTTGAAATAAGTCGAAGTTGAAATAAGTCGTCTCTCTCGTTGTTTATTTTTTTCCATGCAGATCGCGCTTGCCCATATGTAATCAAAGCCACCTCGCGCGTGACGGCAAAAAGAACTTCTGAGCTTTACTCTTTTAAAAAATTATTTTACCTCAGTTGAAAAGCAGAAAAAACAGAATTGGTTTTTCCACTCTTGTACTGAATACCTGATTAAGAATTTGAATGGTAAAAAAAAAATCAAATTTTTTTCGAGGATTTCATGCAACCGCAATGAACAAAATGTAAAAACTCTTGCCTCAAGATTCCAGATTTTAAGTTGAAAATAATTAAAATAAGTTCAAATTAACTTTTTTTTTTCTCTTTTCATGTAAGTCTAAAAAAAGTCTTAAAGTAACGTTTTCGTTTTTAAAAAAAATAAAAAAATTCCGGATGTTGATTCTGATTTATCACTTCTGAATTCTTGCATCCCATTTTAAATATCTAAATATGTGGCGTTGAAAATTTACATCCCATGTTATGACAACAGAAGCTAAATTCAACGCTTTATAGTTTCTAAATTAAACTTTTAAAAAAACTGTCATGATACCCTCAATTTAAATTTATTTAGTGATGTCCTCGATGTTTATTCAGCTTAAATGTCATTAAATCAGCCTTACACATCGATGTCGAATTTAGAGTGAATTTGTCATGGCCGCTTGATGCCTTAACCGCTGAGCTAATATTCAAGCTATCCCATATTTAACGATACAGTCTTTCTTGTGTACAGTGCACATCTGAAAGAACTGTGTCACTGAAATACAAGGTTTTTTTCTCTTCCAAATAATATCAAGAAGATAGATGATAAGAACATTTGATATTACATCAGGAGGTCGTGGGTTCAAATCGCACCCCGCTCAAGGCCAATTCTTCTAAATGTCATTTCTCTCTCGTTGTGTAAAACTGACATCATGACTATTCAATGGAATTAACATTGAGGAATTTACTTAGCAAATTTAATTGTGATTGTTAGTATACACGAGAAGAGACCATGAAAACCAGAGCGTGGCATTGTATCTATCTTTATGAACAGAAACTTAAAGATAAAAATTTAAAGATTAAATTTAGATGATATGCATTATCATCTATCTTTATGACGCTATTTGGAAGCGGAAAAGACGCTAATTTTAAGTTACCCAGTAATATGAAATGTGTGCTCAAGCCCGAAAATTCATATCATTGGAAAGATGAGAACTGATCGGCCAGTAGAGGAGTAGGTCCAGCACTCGACTTGTTGTCAGGAGATCATGTCCCTTTCGTTCAAGACAATATTTTTTTACTAATTTGATGGTGATGAGAAATAGACTTTATGAAGTTTTATTTGTCTGAATCTTGAATAAACGACAATTAACTCCGTTTATGCAATAAACAAGTGTTATGTAAACCAATGCAATAGCCTTTCTATTATGTTATGTCTAATTTCAAAATTCTAATTTTTGGATAGGTGATACAGACATCGTTTCTTGAACTCTACTACTCCGTAAGAACCATCTAATCATGTCTTAGACTAGGACCGTCCTACCCGCGGTTCATTGTAAAAACAACTTGTAGCTCATAAAACAATCTAGCTGATTTCTTCCAAATTTTAGGTTTATTCACTAAACGATCTTGACAATTCAAAGCACTGCTTAAATTAAATTTTTATTTAATTTAGTCAGTACTTTAAATTTAATATTTAAAAATTAATATTGTTGTTTCATAAGAATTTTGTTTATTCCTTAAAAATAAAGTTTTTTTTATTATACATTAGAAATGCATGTTTTCGCCTTTAAGTAGAGGCTTCTTCATTAGGCTTTTTCGTAGATTGTATAATCTTATTCGATGTGACGGGTAATAATTTTACCCCTAACCATCAACATCATAACGATATGCCTATTTGGCATGGGTAAGAACAAAATATATAAGTAAACCACCCTTAGGTGGACCCCTAAGGGCAAACATAAGAAAAGCTATAAATAGCAGTAAAATTGCATAAGAAACCTAAAACGGGTAGGTCTCCTCAGAGAACGCTACCGTTTTAGGCCTCTTGTACTTGTTCAAAACAGTATGATCGTAAAGAATCAGAGAAGAAATAATCTCATTGGGATTATTGCTCACAGCCTCAAAAAATCGTTTTGAGGTGCGTTTTATATGTGTATATATTATTCTTACAGCAAAATTTCACACAAGGGTTAAAGACTTGAATGTTATCTGCTGTTATGCCCCCACTGAGGATGCCGATGAGGATGAGAAGGATAGGTTTTATGGACAACTTCAGGATATTTTGAATTCTGTCAAGAAAGGAGATATTACCCTTGTTCTTGGTGACTTCAATGCCAAAGTTGGTATCTTTGGGGTGGAGTAATAAGCCCTTTTGGTATTGGTAGCTGCAATGGCAATGGGCAACGTCTCCTACAGGTAACTAAACTCAATGGATTCAGAATAACTAACACTTATTACAAACACCGCGAAAAATAAGTTCACCTGATGGGCTGCATACAAATATGATTGATTATATATTAATTAACAGCAAACGGGCTAGTTCTGTTAGGAATACCAGGGCATATAGGGGAGCCGAAATTGGATCTGACCATTACCTTGTTAAAAGTATCTTGCAACTTAAACTTAAAAAGTGTTGTGCTAGGGTTAAAAAATTTACCTTTAATACTGAAGCTCTGAAAGACCCAGTTATAGCCAAAGGTTACCATGATAGGTTACTTAGTCATTATGACAGTCATGGTATGCTTACTACTGAAGTTGAGGAAGAGTGGGATCATTTTAAACAGGCTTTTTTGAACACTAACAGTACTCTTTTAGGAAAAAAGGAGCAGAAGAGACAGAATTATCTGAGTGATAAGGCACTTGAGCTTATTTCGGAAAGAAAGAACTGCAGGAACGTCCTTAATCAATACCCTACTAGTACTAATAGAAAGCATTACAGAGAACTTAATAAACGTGTAAAAGATCAGTTAGCTGCTGATAAGAATCTTTGGCTTGATGGTTTGGCTGACAAAGCCGAGGAAGCAGTTAGACAGCACAACAGCAGAGAGCTGTACCAGATAGTTAATGTTTTGTGTGGTAGAAAACGGACAGGTATACAGGGATTGAAGGATAAACAAGGTAAGGTTATAGAAGGTGAGGATTCTGTCATGGCTAGGTGGGCTGAGCATTTCAGTGATATTTTAAACAATGTGGTTAGTTCTATTCGCATTGTTTGCAATGATGATAGATACATTGATGGTTTTAATGTTGGCCCTATAACACAATCCGAAGTTATTTTGGCTGTTTCTAAACTTAAACTTCAAAAATCCCCAGGGGTAGATGAAATTACTACATAAATGTTCAGAGCTGGGAATGTTTCGGTTACCACTTGGACGACTGAAATTTTGAATAACGTTTATGATAAAGGCATGGTTCCTAAAGATTTTACCAGAGCTATTATTATCCCTATTTTCAAAGAAGGTGATCGCAGTTCTTGTGATAACTATAGGGGTATTAGCCTATTCTCTGTTCCAGGTAAAGTTCTTTACATGATTGTGCTTAATAGAATTATGAATCTGGTTGACAGTCAATTGCGTGATGAGCAATGTGTATTCGGAAGTGGTAGGGGATGTGTGGATCAGATATTTTCACTTAGGCAGATTCTTGAGAAATATTTAGAGTATCAGAAACCTTTGGTTGCTAGCTTTGTTGATTTCAAAAAGGTTTTCGACTCTGTTGATCGTCATAATTTGTGGTTGATTGTGAGATCATAAGGTATACCTAACAAGTTAGTTAACATAATGAAAGTTCTCTATAATAACACTGAGTCGTGTGTGAGAGTTGGTAAGGCTTGTAGCAATTGGTGTAGCATTACTTCTGGTGTTCGACAAGGGTGCATTTTGTCTCCTTTTCTCTTTAGCTTGGTTATTGATTATGTTATGCGAAATTCACTTCAAGGGAAAGATTTTGGCCTTAAATGGACTGGAGATACGAAAATGTCTGATTTAGATTATGCTGATGATTTAGCCTTTTTGGCAAATGATGTTGATGAGATCAACTCTTTCATTCCAGCTGTGGATGAGATTGGTAGTAGAGTAGGTTTGGTTATAAACAGAGAGAAAACTAAAGTGATGAAAATTGGTCAGGCAGGCTGTGATTCAGTTAATCTGAATGGTTGCAGTCTTGAGCAGGTGTCACAGTTTAATTATCTTGGGAGCTATGTAACTGATATTGGTGATGTGCGACATGAGATTAACAGACGGATAGGGATTGCTGCCGGGACTTTTAAGAATCTATGGAGATTGTGGAGAAATAGGCGTATATATCAAAGACTAAAATTAGAGTGTATAATAGTTTGGTTCTTTCTAGGGTTAGTTATGGTAGTGAAACTTGAACATTTTGTAAACAGGAAACTAGATGCTTTTGATTCTAGATGCTTACGCAGTATCTATTAGGTGGTTCAATTTTGTAACTAATGATGAGGTTAGACAAAGGAGTCGGCAACCTCGTTTAAGCAGCATATTGTGCAGAGATAGAATCCGTTGGTTTGGTCATGTTTCCCGTATGAATAATTATAGATTGGTCAATAGGGTTATGAACAATGTGCCTGAAGGCTTCAGAAAGAGGCGAAGACCAAGGATGCAGTGGACAGACAATGTCAAACAGGACCTTATTAGAAGTGGTGTGCAGTGGCCAGATGCAGCAGATGTAGTTCAAGACAGACTTGCTTGGAGAACTAAATTGAACAGTGTGGTTGGACCTCCGTAGCAAATGGCTGCTTGTTGATGATGATGATGATTTAGAAAAAAATGTCTATATCAAAATTTTGAAATATCTCTCCCAAAAATAGCTAAATAGCAAAACAATCTCATCAAACATAATTTAATGCATCTTAATATTATCCTTAAACACTACCATTTTCCTAAAGGATCGCACGAAATCACACTGAATTACAGTGCCCTTAAAGATCAGGTTGGAAGATCATAATATTAGAGTTTAAACAAATATATGGATATAGTATAGCTTCATTTATTATCTAAATATTCTACATTATAATGAGCCTCGACTTTAGGAAAAGAATATGGTGTGCACGAAATGGTTTGATCCCAGGTACTTTGGATAGTCAATGTGTTATTGTATTCTGATATCAAAACCAGAACCTTTATAACGAAATATCTGATATTGGTTTAAAATTCATTATTGGGCACGTAATTGATCCAGATGTCTTTCCTGTTCATAGTTTGTTCGCTCCCTCGCTTTCACTATCTCTGTTCACAATCCTTTCCTTACGGAAGATTTCACTAGTCACTTGGCAACGAGCTCCTTCAATCCAGTCGAGCTGAACGGAACTTTAATATCCCTTTCATCGCGTGGCTTTGTGAGTTTACAAAGAGCTCGCGGCCTCGTCCCCATCTGGACGTGTTTTCACCCTTAATTACTGCTGTCAGTAAATTAGCGCCTCGAAGTGTTTGGGCGGGAAGATAAATAGAGGAAACAGACACGCACCCTTCAGCACTTCTTCGTCTGCCCGTCCACCATTACCCCGAGTGACGGCGGAAGCTAATTAACACAAAAGAAGCTGCCACAATCCATCGATTAAATTACAGAACGAACATTAAAAACATGTACAGGAAATTCTTTTGACTCTCCTTTTTTTTCCTTTTCTCTCCGCTCCGGTTGGTGTCCCAGAGAGTGTTCATCGAGACTCTTCTAATCTCTGGCCGTGCAGCATCCTAATTTCCAACAAACTATTCTCCCCTTTTCATGTTTGTTTTCACGTGTAGAGAAGAAGTCCTGTTGCTTTCAGATTAACACAATGGTTCATTAAGGAGGAAATGGAATGCCACGCCTTTAATGAAGCTCATTATGGCGCCGATCCATTTGTAGAGAGGGAGGTGTGACCACCCGTGCGGAAAGCTTGAAAATCACGAGAGAATGCGCTCATCTAAGAATTAGAGCTGTGTTCATGGTGAGTACTTACTCTAATTATTGTCTTTCCTTATCTGCACATCTCTGTCAGTTAAGAGATTATGTCTGTCCCCTGTTATTAGAAGTGGTGAAGCTTGTATCTAATACCATTCATGGCTCGTTCTGACTTTACTTAACCAAAGCGATTAGAGTTGACAGTTCATTGTAAAACACCGGTTGATAATTTCAATATTAATTAAATTCTACACCATTTTTGATTATCTTAGCAAACTAAAAGCGACAAGTTTAAAAAAACGACTTTCCAAGTAAGGAACCTTAAAGAAAAAACGACTCTGCAAGAGATTCGTTTCTTTGTTTTGTTTCGCAATTGGTTTCATTTTACAGTTATAATATGATTCACCTGGACTTAAAAATTACAGTTTCAGCTATGCATTATTCAATTACTTCTGGAAATCTTAAGGCTATACTTCGGTTGCCATTTTTCATTAAAAAATACTATTTTATATTGATAAAACAGTATCAGAAGAAAATAAAAATTGTGTATTTTAGCTTATTCTTGTGAATCATATTTAAGTTCTTTCACTTTCTGGATTTTTTCATAAATACAACAACCAGGCCCGGATCTTAAAAAGATATCCAGCAGGAAAGGTGGAGGGGGGTGTCAGCAAGAAATTCAGTAGAACCAGAAAAATATAAGAAGGGAGAGGGTTGGGAAAATAAACTGTATTTCCATTGCAGTATTACATACCCCCTTTTTAAAATTAAAAAAATCTTGAAAAATGCAGGAAATATAAAAATGTTTAATAATTTGTTTCCTCTTTTACCTTACGGACATTCTGAAAGGGGGTGAGTATAGTCCCCTTGCCCCCTTTCACCTAAATTAGCTGAATTCTAGATGCGGATATTCCTAGATTCAGCTCTGACCTAGATTCAGCCCTGACAATCCTAAATTCGGCCTGAAAACAACATTTTCTCCCAAGAAGCTAAGCTGTGTCTGAAAAGTATTTTAAAATGGCAATACAAATAGGATAATAATTCTTGTTGAATGGTTTCAGAAGGAACACTGGTAAAATTGACGACGCTTCTGTCATTATTTTCGCAAGATATTTATTTACTGCAGTTTATGAGTTCATTCATTGTCTAAGACTATGGTGGTTTTCTTTCACTCTCTATCACAGAATACACGTTCATGCTTTATGCGGAGCTAGTTTCTGGAATCAATGATTCCCGGAGGTTGGGCTTCTAAAAGAGAAAAGGAGACAGGGTTACTTGAGCGTTAAGCCAATGCAGCTTATTTCTGCTATAAAGGTAACGCAGGAAAAAGCGAAATCAATAGTGTACTAGTTTTAAGTGACAGCAGCAATGAAAGCTTAATAAGCCCTTGAAAGAGTAGTTGTTAGGAACTCGTTTCTTGATGACTTGGCAGATAGCGCAAAGGAAAATGCTAGAAAAGAGAACCACAGTGAACTATTACAAGATAATTTTCTTCTTTTTTTTGAGTAAATTGGAATGCTGAGTATTGTTTGAAGGATAATTGTGGTAAAGGAAATCGATGTCGAAGACTCATGGATAGGTGGACTGAGCATTATATAGATATGTTGAATTAATGTTGATAATTCTGCTTCCATTGTTTACAAATAAAGAATTTGTATTTATGGGGTTGATGTTCTTTGTGTTACGAGTTATTATTGCTTTAGGGATATCTAAATATAGCTGTAGGAATTATCAAGAGAATTATGCTACTAATGAAATTAATTTAAAACATCGTTAGTTATAAGGTGGCTGAAATGTTGCATCCTTTTCATGTAAAGTTGTTACTATTCAAGATTTTACTGCATTATTCGTATTTTAAAAAAAAGGATACTGCAGCTTTTCTAATAATTGATGTTTTGTGCAATTCGTTATCTGATGCAAATCATTTATCTGATGAAAAGAGATTATTCAAAACTGTACAGATTAATGTAAATTGCTTGTATATATTTCTTTTTACTGTAGAATGTTTGTAAAATTTTAGATTTCAACAGTCTATTGTTATCGTTGTAGATTTAAAAAAAAAAGGCTTCTAACAACTGGTGCCATCCAAATGGTTAGTGCTATTTCAGTCGAGCAGGTTTTTAATGAAAAGCAGAAAAAATTTGATGTCGTAAAAGTGTTAACAATACACACGACAATTATTGTTAATGGATTTGTATGAAAGAATTGGCCTGAAAGATTTAACTAATGGATTTGTCTGAAAGAAACCTGAAAGAATTGGGCTTCCTGCTTCTTTCTTCTTTTCTGAAAAGGGATTCATTTAATGTGTTCAATCAAATAATCTTTTTTCTGGTCTCGAATGAATTGAGCTCCCTCAACAGCTGTACTCCTAACAGAACAATTTCAGTTTCGCCAATTTATTCACATTAAAATCAATTACTAACTTCACATTACTTGGGAAGTGTCTTATGTTCAAAAATGAAAAGATTAAAGAAATCAGTAGGCAGAATGCTTGGTAATCATGAACCTGCTGCAAAACCTTTGTTGTCTGGCTAGGACAGAATCTTAATAAATGGCTAAAAACAACCTGCTATTGAAATTATTAGCTAAGTATCTTGGGCATTTGTATGTATTATATAAAATAACATAATATTCCCGTCAAGCAGCTTCTTGCTTCAGATATCTGAGAAAAGCCTGATCAGTTTAATATGCCACAGAGAAGAATCTGTCAGGAAGGAGAGACCTCAGCAGAAAGACAACACATCCATGCCTTAACAGGGAATTGTATCAGGCATTATATGCATCAGTGATTTTATCTAAGACCGTTGACATCTAATAAACTTTCCCAACATCGCACATTTAACCATGCTCCTTGTCAAAAAACTTCCTAGTTTTTTTTTGTTACGGTTACGCCCCCTCTCAAAAAGTTCCCCATTTTGTTGGTAGTGTCACGCCCCACTGTCCAAAGTTCCCCGAGTTTCCCCTTCATCCATCACTTTGAAACATCTTGTGATTCCTCCGCTATTTTGGATTCGATCAAACCCACTGAGAGGTAAACAACTCTAAAAGTTCTATAATTTAAAAAATCTGGCATTTACCATCTTGAATTGCTTCATAGACCAAACCTATCTATTTGGGAAGTAAACAACCCACGTCTGCCATCTTGGAAACCAATATAATCTATAAGTCCTGCACTGTAGTCCACTATATCTCTTTTAACAAAAATAATGAAAAAACTGAACGACTCTGTCCCAATATAGGGACCTCACACACTTATCAGCACATGGAACATTTGTCCACTATGCTGAGTAGCATACAAGTGACGATCTAAAAGGTAGATGTTCATTCTTCTTGAAAAAAAAAGTCCCATCAGAAGGAATAAATGTTTCATAAACGCTTATTATTTTTTATTCCACTTTTATTCTTTGTAAATCATTTTGATATCATCACAAATGCAGCATACGTTTAATGATGGATGAAATATGCCTTGAGAAATAAATCATTTTTATAACCTCCTCACAGAGAACCACGGTTTATTCTCGCACATCAGCTTTTTTTGCATCGTACCTCACCCCTGCTGTATTTACAAGCACCATGTTTTATTGACGGATGTCGAAATGTTGAAAAATGTTGGTACCATGATGTTGATGATGACCAGTTCTGACCGAGATGTCTGACTAATGACAACCCACACCAAGACACTAGGTACTGGAGCTATGTGACGATGTTGCATGCACTGGGTAGCGTCCTTTTACCCTGGATGACGACGAACACGTTGTCTACCATCGTGCTGACCAAGACGAAAACGAGATTCATCCCTAAATACCATGGTACTCCACTCTTGTTTGTTCTAGTTCTGTCTGAGGTGACACCACTGAAGACGTGCTTGCATGTCTTAAGTGGGGATGTTGAGGGACAAATGGAGTGCCAGAAGATAGGCTCGCAATGAAACTGTAAAAGCCTGTTGTTTACTGTCCCCCTGTTAGACATTCGATCTGTTGCCAGTTCCTTTGCAGTTGCGTTGTAGTCACGAATCTGTCACGCGATGCCATGCGTCGCAAATGGTGGTCCTGTCACTCTGTGCTCATATGTCATCTTCCTGATTCTTGTCGGCGTGTGCTGGGTCTTTCTTGAACCCACTGGCACCATATGTGTACGATGGTGCTGGGATTGTGGCAACAAGTTTGGCCACATCTCTTAACGACAAACCAGCTTCTCTAAGGCGGATGATTCTTCTACGCTCAAAGTCTGTTAACTGTTGGAACGACTGTCGACGTCTACATAATGGCAGCTTTAGCGGTTTAGAACAATTTCCACAACGTTTTGTCAACCAGGGAGCTTCGGTTGCCTTTACCTGTGTTTGACTGCTCCGCACCTGTGACCTCAGCTCGCGTCTGTCCAATCATTTCGATCGTCTTGCAAACGTAATCATTTCCATGCATTTCCATATGCTATCGCTTCCCTAAATTTCGTCACATTTGCCTAACTTCTTGCAAGTGTTGCATTTTTATGGTAGTTGCAAGAAAATTAAATCTAATAATAAAGCAAGTTTCAAACGTTTATGTTCAAATTGGACATGCAGCCAATCACTTACAAAGTGCCATGGCTCAAACCTTCCGTTTGGTTGCAGGTGTCCCAGTCGGTCTTTGGGGAATACGAGAACTCAATTTTTTTGAACAGTTATTGGCAACAGAATATAGGGTCATAGTCTATTCAGCTCATGATGGTTTTATACACCTAATATTGTTTGATCGAATATCGCTGAATCAATTTCTTTTATTGCATTCAAATAAATATTTTGATGTCATGTCTAAACTTGCTGGTCTTATTGGTTGTCGCAACTTCTGTACCAAGTGTTTAAAACATCTCAATAACCCTGATCAAGTCTGCAATGGAAAATGCACTAAATGTTTGTCTGAGAACTGTCAGCACACTGGTGACTCCATTCTGTGTTAACAATGCAACTCTACTTTTGTGGACCTGAAAACTTTGCATAACATTTGGTGCCCTCTTGTGCCAAACGTCATCAATGCACAACATGTTCAATGTTTTTCGACACATCCAAACACCATTTTTGTAGTGAGAATAATCCCCATTTTGTGGAACTTTGTAAAGACAATACGATCGAATACACACTCAAGTATTTTAACGTAGAAACAATGCAGCTTCATAATGGAACACTTCAAGGGATCCTTTGTGTTGTCTCATACCTCGGAGGAGAAACATGGGCTTTTGTCTCTTTCCCTGACATGATAAGTTCGACTGGCTTTTCAGTGGAACAAATCCAGGCTTAAAGCATTTTAAAAACATTACTCTGATGGCATACAACTTTAAGGGATTCGACAGTACATTCGTTTTTATTTATCTTTGCAACAAATATTTAACCCCTGACATTGTATTTCAAGGATAAAAAATATTAGTCATATTTCTCCTGGGTATGCTTCAGTAACCACATCAGATTGCAATTTTCAGCATGAACTGCTGCATTACTTCAGAGTAGATACAGATGTTCTTCCAGAGGAGCTGTAGTCTTCAGGATTCAGATCATCGAACATACAGGAATCGACCCTTATTCCCAAGACCTCACTACAGCTGGAGTCTGTCAGCATGTTCTATGCACCACGTTTCTTCCAAAGAGCACTCTTAGTGTCTTTGGCCATCAGTGATCGCACATTGAATCGTCTCAAAAGACTAAAATGCTGCTTGGATGGATATACTTTCAAAGTGCTCTGGGAGCACGAGTTCAAATAACTTATGTGTAGTACACCTCAGATAGCCAAGATCCATAAGGCAATTGAGCCTGTTAGAAAAGTGATGGGTAGGATACTATATACGAAGGACATTTAGAGGTGTTTTCTATTTATGGCTCTGTGGATCAAGGACACAATATGAAATACCTTGATGTGAACTTCCTTTATCCTTATGTATGCAAACATGATGAATTTGGGAAATCGCTTTCTGTATGAATCAATGAAAACTCGATTATGAACTTGATATCTAATTTGGAATTGCCCACGCTAATTTCGTCTCACTTGGTGATCTTTACATTCCAATCCATACTTATTGTGATTGTGGCATTTTTTTTTCATTGTGGTGTGTGTGTGCAGAATATTAGTTTGTTCCTCCTTGTGAGCCCTTTATCAGTGAGTACTGACAGTTCTCGAGGCAACTTTAGAGGCGATACTGCTTTGACAGCAGGATATAGTCTGCTACAGCGCCACAACGTGTGACACTATAAAGTCACAATGAAACACAAACTCATGTCCAGAAAAGTAGGTATATACACAAGGGCATAAATACATTCTTAGGGGCAAAGTAAAAATAGTCAGCTATCCTCCTAATGTCAAGAGTGATGAAGGAAAAGCAGCGTTATGCCTTTCAAAACACTTATAGCTCTTGTGCAGTAGCTCAAAAAATTATCCGAATACTATGGTTGATTACAGAATTCAGAAAAAATATCTGCCAACGATTTTTTTAGAAATTAGTGATCTGACAACCTTCGTGTCACGTGTCACGAAGGTTGCCAGATCACTAATTTCTAAAAAAATCGTTGGCAGATATTTTTTCTGAATTCTGTAATCAACCATAGTGTTCGGATACTTTTTTGACTGACTGTGCAATTCACCTTTCATCATTTTACTTGTAAACTACACGACTATCTAAGAGGAAAGCCCCAAAATCCTAAAGACAATGTTGTTTGAGCAGCTATTTTAACGAATAATGCTAGACTCAAACTTTGCAGTCTGCTGGCCAAATCAGGTAAACGTGCTCCATACTCGGAAACGGAGTCAAATATTTTCACAACCTCCATTGGACACGTACATTCCTGAGACTGAAGGTTTCTTGGGAGAGTGGGTCTCCAAAACTGAAAGTAAATATGGTGCTGATGCTCTCATATTCGATTTTGACATGACAACTTCAAATCGTTATGCTTTGTGGTTGAATGATGTTACTAGATCCTGAGAGAAAAGGACCCTCTGATTAGTTGCTTTTTCGAACATTTAATCAGAGCAGCGAAACAATATACAACTTTGATAGTGTTGAAGTCAATGGTTGTGGATCATACAGTGCTATGTGAAACTTTTGAATTGACATTCTATATTGTGAGATATAAGGTAACTACAACTTTGAAGAACAATCCAGGCACGAAAAAATTCAGTGTGTTGTTTGATAACCAGTGTTTGCCTGATGGTGAGATGAAACTATTTCCTTTTTGATACACCAATACAGATCTATAAATGTTGATTGGCATGTTCCAATAAGTAGAGCAAATAAAATTCCAACTGTTGGTGTACCTTGTTTTGATTGCAATGTTTTCGGAATGTTCTGCTTTTTTTTACATTACCAGAATGTGTTTGTGTGCTTCATATTTTGTGCTCTTTTTACAACGCTTAGTTTGCAAGCCAATTTTTTTGCAAAGTTTATTTTTGAAATAATTGTTTTACATAATTCGCATGAGAAGTGAATATGCAGTGTTCTTGATAACGTGTATTCTCCATTTAAAAGTTTTAGCCAATAGATTTTTGCAATGGTGAATGGGATTGTTCTACATTTTCATATTTTTTGAATATGTATTGTGTGCTTTATATTTTGTGCTCTTTGTAAAGTACGTTTTGTAAGCCAAATTTATTGTAAAGTTTAATTATTAAATAATTGTTTTACGGAAATCAAATTCTGAATATGCATTTTTTATAGTGTTTATTCTTTGAGAATCATTGCAAATGTGATTTTGATGTTCACACAGAGATTTACCTTTATCTTGAAATGTTGTACCTCAGAGTTTGCTATTAATATTCTTATGTCTATTCCTGTTGTATCATTGTTTTGTTTGTGAATAAATATACATTTTTCGTTACAATTTTGTCTCATTATCTTTCAAACTCACACAAACACACTAATTCAGTTTTAATCATTTATTCGAAACACAAAGTTAAAAGTTTATGAATTCAAACATTGGGTTATTTTTTTATTACAAAGAGGTTACAATTTTCTTTCTTTACAGTCTTAAAAGGCTTTAAAAGATCTATAATATAAAAGATATAAATAGATCTCTATAAAAGATCTCTTGGGAAGTCGCTTACCATCAATAGTTCCCCACCAGTATTTTCCCAGATAATTCTTCCTTCTAGTAATGAAATTAATTTCTTTTTCGCTTTTCTAGTTTTGTTCTTAGGGATTTCAGCTAGATTTTCATGCCTTGATAGTGGGTGTTCAGTTTTGGGTGCTTCAAGTTGTTTGGAAACTAGCAGATAATTTCTGAGCACTGTCAAATATTTTTTGTTTTGTCAGAAGCATCTGATTTTTTTTTTTTTTTTTTTTTTTTGATTTGCGACATATAGGACAGAGAAGAATCCTAGAAGGTACTCTTAGCTTAATACAGGCCTTCTCATACAAGGACATGCCCTACTAAGACCGAAGTTACATCTGACCACTGCCTTAGTTAGAGCTAACACAACACACAAAGTTTGCCTTGTTGGAACAGTCGCTAGCTGCCTAACCACTATGCCAGTTAAGGCATACTATACCAGTTAAGGCATACATTCTAGTACTATTTTCGTATCCTGGTCTAAATCAATCAATTTGTTCTGGAGATGCTGTTGCTCCACCAGTTTCACAATCTTCATTTTCACAACAGGGATGCAATGATAGGAAAAGCACCGGAAATTATTTGGATCATGGCTGGATCTAGGGAAGGGGGTAAGGAAGAGAATTCTTTTTACCCCCTTCCCTAGATCCAGCCTTTCCTTTGAGAATGGTAACAATGGTTGTAGAGGCAAAACAATTATTAAACTCTTTATATTTCATGAATTTTTAAAAAAACCATTTCATACATGGTATAGATCTCAGGTCAGAGACAGTAGTTAGTAACCCTTTACATTGCCTACCCTTAGTGGTTAGCGCGATAGGATCTAAAGAACCTGCGTTTGAGTCCCGGATAACACATGGATGTTTCTGTTGTTTTTCTGCAGAGGTTCTGTCATCTTCACAAACCTTTTACTATAGCATATAAACCCGCAGTCTCCTGTCAGACCTCTGTGGCAAGCAGTTGCTTGAGGAGGGTATTTTTTTTCTGTTTGGCTAAAAACTGAAGCCCAAGGGGCACACTGAAAAACACTGAAGTCTCTTGGGCCACATGAAAAGGGCCAAGACTGTTAATTCTTATTAATAATGTAGAGAATCTCAGGAGTTTCAGAAGATAGAATTCGGGCTCAGAGCCTTTCAGTGTCCAATGTTCTTGGATTAAGAGGCACACAATAATCACAATGGAATGTGGTTGCTAATCGATATGCATCTGTTAAATTATTGGAACGATAGGGAAACATTTATCTTACCTATTTTGCACATGCTCGTCCCGTGGCTTAGTGGTTAGCATGCTTGGCTACTGATGAAAGGGACCTGGGTTGGAGCCCTGGGTAAGACATGGATGTTTGTGTTGTCTTTCTGCTGAGGTCCTACGATCCTCACAGATCTTCTGCTATGCGATTTAATGGAGATCTTCTGCTATGCGATTTAATGGAGGTCTGACAGGTTCCTGTCAGACCTCTGTGGCAATTAGCTGTTTGAGGAGGCGTTTATTTATTTTGTACAGGAATGCACACCCTTGCATTTTTAAATAAGAGCATATATGTGCATTTAAAGAAATGGATATCGAATGTCTTTCTTTTAAAAATAGATTTTACAGAATAAAATTAATGGCAATATTTTTGATGACCTCCTCATATAAAGGGCTGAGATTTTTGCTGACTGGATACAGACTGCTCGATTAAATCATCCAGTACCAGCAGAATGGGTTTATGTCAGTCAAATTCCAAATCTTTGAGTAATCGTTCATAAAATTCTGCCTTCTTGGTTAATCGTCAAAAGACTACCCTGAAATTCATTGTAGCAATTAAACAATGTGAGGTGGTACAGGATGGAAAACTTGAGAAGCTTCTTTGGTGAGTTTCATTGGGAAGGTGTCATTCCACATTGAGAGGGTGCAGAAATTATGTGTGAAGGAGTTTGAAGAGCCATTTAAGAACTATACAGTCATTGCAGCGGGGCTCACAGGTGTAATGCTGATGAAGCAATAACACGAGATGCGCTTCATTCACTCTTTTAAACATGAAATACAGATGAATACAGCACATGTGTCACTCTTTAGACCTTTGCACATTTCACATTTAAGTGATTAGACCTTGCACAGGGATCAAGGAATGAAATATACTCCTAGTTGGCTTTAATATTCTTGGATATCGATATCAGGTTTCACTCCTAGAGAATCAAAGTGATCAATTGTCTTCTGTTTTTCAAATGACAATTCATTGTGTCCCTGGTCTGGTGGAAGGATCGGTGTTGAAGATGAATAATGCTTTTGGAGGGACATTTCTTGCAAGTTTGTCATGGGGAGACACACCTTGATTGGAGGGAAACTGGGACAACAAGGCTCCTAGTTGATACATGTTCATGACAAATAGTTGAACAATATTTTACCATCCAGAGAGATTTCAAGCAAGTTCTGATACTTGGCATGTAAGATCCCCATTATCGAATTCGTTAGAGCATTGGTAAAGTTTTGTTTTATATCACACTCCCACTCATTATTAAGAAAGATTGGTTGCACTCTCACCCCTTGGAAGTAAGCTGTAATCTTAAAAGTGTGTAACCATCTGCATAAGATTCTCTGAATATGTTAATACCATCATCTGATTTCCAAATATTCGAGACTTCAAGTAATCATTGGAAAATGCACAAGTAATAACAGTGGTAAAATTGTGGGTTTAAGATTGTTGTTTGCTCTCCATGTGTAAACTGATGTAGTTGATGTCGAAATGTTGACAGATAGAAGAGAATACTTGGCATAGTCACCATTCAAACTGGAACTGTCCACCATATCCACTGTAAGACGTACATGAAACTGACTGAAAAATAAATTGTCGCAGTTCACATTGGTGAGACTGGCAGCATTGGAGATCATCTGAATATTTATTCGTCGGATAGAATACTTGGCACTTCCTTTACTCAATAGTCTGACATGTGCAAGAATGACCCTGAACTAGGTTTCACGTTATGAACAAAAATCTATGCTTGGATATGTACTCTGTAACTACGTTTTCTTCAGCCATCAAAAGACAGAATTCAGGTCTGATGGCACATAGCAATCGAACCAGCAAATCTACTTGATTTAACAGGTAGCATTCTTAATTAAACAGGTCAGCATGAATTCAAGAAATGTGTTCGATGCCAGTAGACTTCACAGCAGCTCCCCATTGATTCCATCCTTCATTATCAGTGACATCCATTTTTCCAGGGGTGTTGGGGTACCAGGGGTGTTGGGCTGAGTTGACTATTGGCAGCATCTTAACCATTATTCAACAAAGTCTCCATTTATGCACGATAAGGATAAAAGAGTAATTCTCAAACGTTTTTGCTCACAGCACACTATTTTTCTCCATGAATACTAGATGAACACCAAATATATAAGTTGGCAACACTCTAGGATACTGGCACATACAGAGTATGACTTCAATAATGGCCATTTCTGTGGTGTTGTTTGTAAGCACAGAGCTATTCTGTTTAAGCTCTAATATGTACTGAGGTTAGTGCATACACCGTTTGTGTTATGGACATACATGAATGGTAATTTTCGTGTTAATATTAAGATTTAATATAGATAAGTGTTTTTATTATACAGAAAATTTTGAATGGAGAATCAGTGGCAGAAAGTATCAACAAAATGGTTTTAAATTTCCTTTTCTCTACAACATCATTCGAAATTTCGTGCATACCTGACTATAACTGTTTATTATATACTGTATTTGGATATCTGTGGGCAAACGTTTTAGCCTCATGGGACTTAATTTTGTAGAAAAAAAGTTAAAAAAAATAAAGGCCAAAAAATTATTAATATTAAAAAATATTTTCGTACATCCTTTGAGAACCACTGGGGTAAAGGGTAAGCGATGAACTTACTAAACTGTCATTGAAAAACACATCCATTTCAGTAAAGAAAGAATGTAGGAAATGATTATCAGCTGTTCCAGAACCATTCCCATTCACAATCTTTACCATCAAGCGAAGGTAACATCATGACAGATCAATCTGTCTCTTTCATGATGTTTTTTTATGGTGAGTTGCTTTCTAATGAGACCAAGGGCAATTATTTCACATAACATTTTCTCTCCAATTATGAAACAGCTGAGGACACCAAAGACAAATCAAGTTTAGAATGAGCACAGTCATAGGAAGCAGGATGGATTTTATGAGTGCTCATGGTGAAAACACGTCCTTCAATCTACAACGTTTATTCACCTTATGAAGAGCAGAGAGATGTCCCTTAAGTTTTATGCTTTTCCCTTTTTGAAGTAGGGTGCTGGCTCATTGCAAAAAGTCTGGTCTTGCTTCATGTAGGCCAGCTTAAGATGCTTATTGAAAATTTTACCATTTGCATATTTGAAACGAATAACAGTTCCTCCTTTACATAAAGTGGATGAGGCAGGTTCACAAGGGGAGTGATGAATCGTGTGATGTAGCAAAGAGATATCTAAGGCCATCACCTCTCTGATACTGTGCACAATCGAAACACATCCTTCCCCACTTGCTCTTTATAGTATCTCATATAAGTCTCTATAGAAGTTGGGATGAATTTAACTTTCATGGCAGAAATTAAGTTTGTTCAACATTTCCTCGCATTTGAGGTGGAGGAGTTCACCTGAATCAGTACTCAGAGACATTATCATACTCTCAAAAGTTTCTTGCTAGAGAATAGGACAACAGTTCACCGCGATTGTCACCTAGCAGCAGATGAGCAATTAAATCAGTGTATATATATATATATGATAAATTCCTCTATTCTTGGTATGTATGGGTATGCAATGGGTAGTCTCCAACTTATTTACTGATTGGAAAGTCAAATTTGGTAAATCCTAATATCTCCTCTGATCCTAGTTTTGAATGAGGGAATTTAATGAATTGTAGCCTGTCAGCAGCTATCATCATCATGTGGTTGGCCTATTGATTGAGGCGGAAAGATTTTCTCATCCTGTAGGGTAACACCTGGTCCATAGCAATCAAACAATGATTCAATAGTTTCATATCGTCCTCGTGGAATGTTCCGTTAATGAAAAGTACTTGAAGGACTCACGTAAAATAACAGTCATCATCTATTTTGGATGTTGCAGCATCTATTTTGGTTGTTAGCAAATTGGTGGTAGAGAGGTTTGTCTACTTCTCCCGCACCACATACAGAAACTTCATAACATTCGATTTAGGGAACAACACTCCACATCCTTCACTAGGTGTGAATACCCAGTGATCACCAGTGTTTGACAAAATTATTTCTTTTGAGATAGAGCAGAAAGGTGAACGCAAAATTCCTCACAGTTGATTTTTCTAGGTTGTAACTTGGTTTTATGGTATGTTTTAGGAAGAGCAGAAGTATAAAAACGATATGTGTCATTGGCCAATCGACATTGTACCAGATCAGAGGAATATGAACTTCGACTAAACCTATTTTCCATATTCCATAGAGATGAACATATTGTGCTAAGCAAATAGTCAAATAAGTCTGTGAGATGTTGGAATAAATATCATGGTTAGCTTTGTAATTTCTTGTTTAGGTATCCAGGAGGTTTTCGGGTACCCACGTCACTTGACTAGGACAAGTTGACATTTACTCTCGAGGTTTTTCTCGACAATGTAGTGGAAAGTTTCAGTCAATTTTTGTAGTTGTGATTTATGAAACACATATTTCATGTCTTCTCCTTCAGAATCTCCACAAACTAAATAGGGGGCTTATGATGTAACACTTGAAACACTTTAAAAATTTCTTCTGTCCACAATTGGTTCCTGCTTTCTTGAAAGGTACTTTGCTAATCGGACATAGGCGGCCACCTTAATACAAGTTCTCCATTGTTTACCATACAACCATTGACACACAGCCTCTTCATTATTCAGGGCCACATCTTTGGACGCTTTATCATTTGTAATACTATGGACTATGCCATTGTAACTCCTCACAACATATTGTAACATGTCTATGTATTGATATGTATTGTTTCTCTAGAGTATTTCTCGTGTAGGTCCCAGTTTCTCATGAAGGGTTCTGTTCGGTCGCTTGACCACTACTACTTTCTTATCTGAGTAGCTGGAAAAGAAATGTTTCCTTTTTGTCTTAAGACACTGTTGGAAGACACCATTTGTGAATTTCATTTTTTGCTCTGTATTCAAATGCATTGGGAACCTTCCTGCATTGGGAACTTGTTTTGTTCTTTATAGGTGCTGCCAATCATGATGAGAGAACATATTGATGACCATAAGATATATTAGTATCCATCATTGTATCAGGTCAGGTTTTTAACTACCTTAAAGTCAGACCTGTAAAGAAACCATGCTCCGAGGGAACATTATTGCTGACAAATTGTTTCTCTAACCACTCACATACAAAATCTGAAAGGCAACCCTGTATACTTAATGCTACCATATTCTTTTTCAGAATCGTAGTAAAGAGTTTCAGCACCTTATTTTCTGCTGAATCCCAGTCATCACAATTGGCAAGTAATAAGGATTTAATAAAGGTTTTGCCATGGTGAAAGAATAACTCCTGTAACTCTAGGGATATCTCCTATAAAACGTCAGATGTCCACCTTAAAGTTGCACATTCGTGTTTTGAAATCTCTGGCTAAGTCTTTTAATTCTCCATACTGAATATTTTTACTAGGGGGAACAATTCTAATATAACAATCATAATTGTTAAAATTGTAATGATCACACTAGTACAGTAGCTAATTTCTTCCTCTTATCCATAACAAGAGTAAAATTAATCAGAAATAATAGGCAGACACATTGTATAGGTTACACTTCACTTTTATTAAACTAATTTATACAATTGATTTTTTGAATCAATGACAATCGCATACATTTGAGATACGTACAAATTCAGAATCTACAACGTATGACAGGGGTCCATTTCCAAGCCTATCCACAAACATTTGTGCTAATGCATCAGTATCCAGGTCACTCAACAGGGTTTTTCTTCAGGTTGAAATCCCTCTAACTGCATCACAAGTGAAAATCCCTGCTGGAAAATCTCCACTAAGAACTGATAAACTCTATTGGGCCCTTGAGAGACGCCAAAGCAGGAAAGGCATGGGAGAATCAGAATGCTGGATATTTTTGATCGTACGTCTTTGATATCTTGAGACAAAGTGATGGCTATGATAAGTAACAGTCTTTGACACATTATGTACCGCAGCCATCACTTCATTTAGGTGGTTTGTAAACATGAGGCACTGTGATTCCTTGAGAGTTATAGTCCAGTTCTTGACACAAAATTGCAGAGCCCATTTTGTAACAGCTTCCTAGATAAAGTCGTCACAAAGGCCACCTGACTCATTTCGATACATGTACACACATACACTCGCATGACGAACCTTGACTCTGGTGGTACCTAAAGCAGAAACTTTAAGAATATCACAATACTTGGGAGAACCAAAAGATTCAAGATTAATGCAGGAATTGTTTAGTTATTCCAACAGCAAACAGAAAACTGGAAACTTTCATCATTTCCTCCTTTGTAACCAACCACAATAGCTCCATGAGTACACTCCCATTTGTAAGCATGTTTTACAACGCTAGGAACTCTATCTAAAGTCCACACCTTTCTACCAGGGAAAGACTAGAAGGGTAGACCTATGATAAGTTTGAACACAAATTCGGCTGTCTTCCTGTCCTATTCCAAAATAATTCTGTAATGTCGAAGGTTCAACCAATTGACACTGCACTTTCTGTTTAGCGCTGTATAACCAAGTTCCCACACTAAGAATGCTCGTTTACCCTGAAACCGTCGAGATCTACCAACATAAAATTTCTATATGATCATATTTCACAGAGTTTACAACCTGTTAGTAACTGATTCTATCTAATTCATTCAAATACTGAAATTCGATTACTGAAATAGTTCACTAGAAAGGTGAAAGACATTCAATTTACGATAAGGAAAAGTAATACCTGTAAATGGTATCTAGGTGTAAACTGGAAGGAGAGCTGTGCACCAATCCCTAGTGATGATGCACAGAATAGGCCAGGTCTAGCACTTAATGTCCGACCCCGCCTTCTCGTGGCGCAGGCCGTTAGTACCTTTCAAAAGAGATATTCTCTTTTGGAAGGGAACGGAAGGGGAGGACTTCCAGTTCAGTATGGCCTACTGATCTAGTCATCTGTGGCCACTTTTTTTTTTTTTAACCCTGCTGAGGAGTGGTCAACTTCACAGAGTCCTGGTGCTGACCATTTATATCTACTAGACTGGACTTGTTTATGGATTTGAGCTTGATTATTGATCCTGGACTTGCTGCACTGGTGGGCCTCTGTTGAGGGAGAGTCTGCCGCTGTGTTTTCTGTTTTCTTCTGGGTTGCCAGCTCTAAGTGAACAGGGGCATGGGATACCTTATATCAGCTGGTGGATAATCCTAATCAGAGGCCATCGCAGGTACCTGAACCTTACTTAGCTAGTTGGGCATCGTCAAGCCTAAACTGGAGTAATGTTTCTCAGGCAGGCCATGCGGCTCTTGAAAAAGTCCACTTGAAAAGGTGGTGCCTGAAGTTCCTACCAGCATCGGTGACCTCAGCCTTTAGCAGAGGAGGAACAGGTCTTTGCCCCATGCCTGCGATCAGGGGGCTGTTTGATATTTTTGGCCCTACCAATCTCAATAAACCAAATTTCTTTAAAAATCCTACTAATCATTTTCTCTCTGCAGGAACGTGGAACGTGAGGACATTACATAGATATTATTCTCTTGATGTCCTCATGCAGGAATTGTGCAGTGCTATAACCTAGATATTCTAGGCTTGCAAGAGACCAGATGAACAGGTAAAGGTGAGATACTTAAAAATAACTTTAAATTTCTCTTTACAGGGAGGGAGGATGGAAAGCATCACCAAGGCGTGGGTCTGCTGCTCACCAGACATGCTAGTGATGCTCTTCTAGGATATGAGTGCATTAATGAAAGGTTTCTTACAGCAAAATTTCAGACAAGCATTAAAGACTTGAATGTTATCTGCTATTATGCCCCCACTGAGGATGCCGATGAGGATCAGAAGGATAGATTTTACGGACAACTTCAGGATATTTTGAATTCTGTCAAGAAAGGAGATGTTACCGTTGTTCTAGGTGACTTCAATGCCAAAGTTGGTACTGACTCTGACCTTTGGGGAGGAGTAATAGGCCCTTTTGGTATTGGTAGCTGCAATGGCAATGGGCAACGTCTCCTACAGGTAAGTAAACTCAATGGTTTCAGAATAACTAACACATATTACAAACACCGCGACATACATAAATACACATGGGTTTCACCTGATGGGCTGATAGGAATATGATTTATTATATATTAAATAACGCATATGGGCTAGTTCTGTTAGAAATACCAGGGCATATAGGGGAGTTGAAATTGGATCTGACCATTACCTGGTTAAAAGTGTCTTGCAACTTAAACTTAAAAAGTGTTCTGCTAGGGTTAAAAGTGTCTTGCAACTTAAACTTAAAAAGTGTTCTGCTAGGGTTAAAAAATTTACCTTTAATACCGAAGCTCTGAAAGACCCAGTTATAGCTAAAGCTTACCATGATAGGTTACTTAGTCATTATGACAGTCTTGGTTTGCTTAATACTGAAGTTGTGGAAGAATGGGGCCATTTTAAACAGGCTTTTTTGGAAACTAACAGTACTCTTTTAGGAAAAAAGGAGCAGAGGAGGCAGGATTATTTAAGTGATAAGGCACTTGAGCTTATTTCAGAAAGAAGGAACTGCAGGAATGTCTTTAATCAGTACCCTACTAGTCCTAATAGAAATGATTACAGAGAGCTTAATAAACGTGTAAAGGATCAGTTAGCTACTGATAAGAATCTTCGGCTGACAAAGCCGAGGAAGCAGTTAGACAGCACAACAGCAGAGAGCTGGACCAGAAGTTAATGTTTTATGTGGTAGAAAACGGACAGGTATACAAGGATTGAAGGATAAAAAAGGTAAGGTTATAGAAAGGGAGGATTTTGTCATGACTAGGTGGGCTGAGCATTTCAGTGATGTTCTAAACAATGTGGTTAGTTCTACTCCCATTGTTTGTAATGATGATAGATGCATTGGCAGCTTTAAAGTTGGCCCTATAATACAATCTGTAGTTATTTTGGCTATTTCTAAATTTAAACTTCATAAATCCCCAGGGGTAGATGAAATTACTACAGAAATGCTCAGAGCTGGGAATGTTTCGGTTACCACTTGGATGACTGAAATTTTGAATTACTTTTATGATAAAGGCATGGTTCCTAAAGATTTTACCAGAGCTATTATTATCCTTATTTTCAAAAAAGGTGATCGCAGTTCTTGTGATAACTATAGGGGTATCAGCCTAATCTCTGTTCCAGGTAAAGTTCTTTCCATGATTGTACTTAATAGAATTAAGAATCTGGTTGACAGGTAATTGCGTGATGAGCAATGTGGATTCAGAAGTGGTAGGGGATGTGTGGATCAGATATTTTCACTTAGGCAGATTCTTGAGAAATGTTTAGAGTTTCAGAAACCTTTGGTTGCTAGCTTTGTTGATTTCAAAAAGGGTTTCGACTCTGTTGATCGTCATAATTTGTGGTTGATTCTGAGATCATATGGTATACCAGACAGGTTAGTTAACATAATGAAAGCTCTCTATAATAACACTGAGTCATGTGTGAGAGTTGGTAAGTCTTGTAGCAGTTGGTTTAGCATTACTTCTGGTGTTCGACAAGGGTGCATTTTGTCTCCTTTTCTCTTTAGTTTGGTTGTTGATTATGTTATGCGAAATTCACTTCAAGGGAAATATTTTGGTCTTAATTGGGCTGGAGATACGAAAATTTCTGATTTAGATTATGCTGATGATTTAGCCCTTTTGGCAAATGATGTTGATGAGATGAACTCTTTCATTCGAGCTGTTGATGAGACTGGTAGTAGAGTAGGTTTGGTTATAAACAGAGAGAAAACTAAAGTGATGAAAATTGGTCAGGCAGGTTGTGATTCAGTTAATCTGAATGGTTGCAGTCTTGAGCAGGTGTCACAGTTTAATTATCTTGGGAGCTATGTAACTGATACTGGTGATGTGCGGCATGAGATTAACAGACGAATAGGGATTGCTGCCGGGACTTTTAAGAATCTATGGGGATTGTGGAGGAATAGGCGTATACACCTAAAGACTAAAATTAGACTGTATAATAATTTGGTTCTTTCTAGGGTTAGTTATGGTAGTGAAACTTGGACGCTGTGTAAACAAGATAACAGGAAACTAGATACTTTTGATTCTAGATGCTTACGCAGTATCTTGTGTATTAGGTGGTTTAACTTTGTAATTAATGATGAGGTTAGGCAACGGAGTCTGCAACCTCCTTTAATCAGCATATTGTTCAGAGAGAGACTCCGCTGGTTTGGCATTGTTGCCCGTATGGATAATTATAGATTGGCGAATAGGGTTTTGAACAGTGTGCCTAAAGGCCTCAGAAGGAGGGGGAGACCTAGGATGCGGTGGGCAGACAATGTCAAACATGACCTTGTTAGAATTGGTGTGCAGTGGCCGGATGCAGCAGATGTAGCTCAGGACAGATATGCTTGGAGAATTAAACTGCACGGTCTGGTTGGACCTCCGTAGCCCATGACTGCTTGAGGATGATGATGATGATGATGATGATGATGATGATGAATACCTGATTTAACTCATAGAATATAATATCATACAGGAGTAGACGAAGAGTCCCTTCACTCTAATCTGACACTTCGTCGTTCTGGTCATAGAATGCACGTGTTGCATTATCAACTCTTTGAAAGACATTTGACCTTTGTGTCATTTACACACTAATAAAAACACATTTCAACTAATAAACTAACATGATGTCAAAGGCAAAAACTAGACAATTTTATACAAGAGGAATCACCCACCTATGATGTCAATTAAAAAAATGACTGTCTTTAGAGTTGGAATTAATGACAATGATAACTATTATTTAGAGCAATCAGTGTGGCTCGCTATTTGCAAAAAATAATATTTCAAAATATTTCTCAGTTTGTTTCGTAATGGGTCTGTCAGTTATATGTTGTCCCGTACAAACACAGGATGAGTGAGATGCGATGTAAAAAAGTTGACATAGGAGAATAAAATTATGGTTCTTTGTGAAAAGGTTATAAAGAGTAATTTATTTCTCAGGGTGTGTTTCATCCATCATTATAATGTGTGTGATTATATTAGAATGATTTACAAACCCTGGCGGAATAATATATAATAATATTTTTCTTAAATATGCTATTAAAATTTATTACTTCTGATGGAACTTTTACTGTGGAGAATGGACATTTATGTACCTTTAAGCACTTAACTACTGCAGTACCCATGGCGAGGTGGATAAACACATCTGTGCTAACATGCGTCTGATACTGAGATAAAGATCAGAGTCATTCGATGTTTTTAAAGGAATTTATCGGTGCAGCACAGAGAAGATAACAAATTCAAGATGGCGTACTTGGTTTGTTTACTTCCCAATGTGTTTGGTCGAATCCAGGATGTTGGGGGATCATGTGAGAATCCAAAATGGCGGACAAAGGGGAATACCAAGAGATATTTTGACAGGGTGGGATGACACTATTAGCAAAATGAGGGGGGGGGACTTTTTGAGAGAGAGTGTATCACTATCAACGAAATCGATGGGAAGGATTTTGATAGGGAGCATGGCACTATCACAACATCGGGGGAACTTATGACAGGCAGTGTCACTATCAACAAAAATAGAAGTGAACGTTTTGACGCGGATGATTCGTCGAAAGCGAGATATCGGGAAATTTTGTTAGGGATCAAAGGCCATAGCTCAAATCACTGATAAACATAATGGCTTGATACTACTTCCCGGGCGCGAACACATATCCCTTTGATCAGTTGCCAAGTGTGGTAACACTCGGCGAAGGCCGTAATCAAACAGTCACTAGAAGGAGAGCTATGCACCATCCCCCTGTGATGATGCACAATGGCGGACAGGCCTGGCACCTAATGTCCGACCCCGCCTTCTCGTGGTGCAGACCGTTAGTATCTTTCAAAAGAGGTGGAAGTGAACGGAATTCGAGGGCTGCCAGATTTGTGTGGCTTACTGATCTGGACAACTACGACTACTTTTCTTTTTTTTTTCTACCCTGCTGAGGAGTGGTCAACCACACAGGGTCCTGGTGCTGACCATATAAACCCACTGGACTGGACAGATATATGGCTCTGAGCTTGATTATAGATCCTGATTTTGCTGCACTGGTGGGCTTCTGTGGAAGGAAAATCTTCCTCTGTGTTTTCTGTCTGTTTGTGGGTTGACAGCCCCAAGTGAATAGATTCACAGGATATGTTTATCAGCTGGTGGATAATCCTGAGCAGAGGTCATGAAGGCACCTGAACTCTTTGCTTCTATTAGCATCGTCAAATTCTACATTGGAGGAAGTCTTCCAGCGTAGATGGCTTCAGCCTTAAGTGGTGGGGGAACGGGTCTTTGCCCAAGTCTGCGATTAGGGGGCTGTTTGATATTGTCGGCATTCCCCCTCTCAATAAACATAGTTTCTTTAAATATCCCACCAACAATTTTCTCTCCATAGGTAGTAGGAATGTGATGACACTGCACAGAGGTTTTTCGCTTGAGTCCTCACACAAGAATTCCACCGTTATAATTTAGATATTCTCAGCTTGCAAGAGACCAGATGGACAGATAAAGGTCAGATTCTTAAAAATAATCTTAAATTTCTCTTTTCAGGGAGGGACGACAATGAACATCACCAACGCGTGGGTCTGCTTCTCAGCAGACACGCTAGTGATGCTCTTCTAGGATATGAGTGCATTAATGAAAGGTTACTTACAGCAAAATGTCAGACAAGCGTTAAAGACTTGAATGTTATCTGCTATTATGCCCAAATATAACTAAAATATGACAGAATCCCTGAGGATGACGATGGGGATGAGAAGGATAGGTTTTGCGGATCACTTCAGGATATTTTGAATTCTGTCAAGAAAGGAGATATTACCCTTGTTCCTGGTGACTTCAATGCCAAAGTTGGTACTGACTCTGACCTTTGGGGAGGAGTAATAGACCCTTTTGGTATTGGTAGCTGCAGTGGGCAACGTCTCCTATAGGTAAGTAAACTCAATGGTTTCAGAATAACACTTATTACAAACACCGCGAAAATAAGTACACATGGGTTTCACCTGATGGTTTGCATAAGAATACGATTGATTACATATTAATTAATAGCAAATGGGCTAGTTCTGTTAGGATTACCAGGTCATATAGGGAAGCTGAATTTGGATCTGACCATTACCTTGTTAAAAGTGTCTTGCAACTTAAACTTTTAAAACTTAAAAGTGTTGTGCTAGGGTTAAAAATTTTACCTTTAATACTGAAGCTTTATTTTAATACTGAAGTTATAGCTGAAGCTTACCATGATAGGTTACTTAGTCATTATGACAGTCATGGTTTGCTTACTACTGAAGTTGAGGAAGAATGGACCTTTTTAAACAGGCTTTTTTGGAAACTAATATTTCTTTTTTTAGGAAAAAACGAGCAGAGGAGACAAAGTTATTTGAGTGATAAGGCACTTGAGCTTATTTCGGAATGAAAAAATTGTAGGAATGTCTTTAATTAATACCCTACTACTCCTAATAGAAAGCATTGCAGAGAGCTTAATAGACGTGTAAATAATCAGTTAGTTGCTGATAAGAATCTTTGGTTTGATGGCTTGACTGACAAAGCTGAGGAAGCAGGTAGACAGCAGAACAGCAAAAAGCTATACCAGATAGTTAATGTTTTGTGTGGTAGAAAATGGACAGGTATACAGGGATTGAAGGATAAACAAGGTAAGGTTATAGAAGGTGAGGATTCTGTCATGGCTAGGAGGGCTGAGCACATCAGTGATATTCTAAACAATGGGGATAGTTCTATTTCCATTGTTTGCAATGATGATAGATTCATTACTGGCTTTAATGTTGGACCTATAACACAATCTGAAGTTATTTTGGCAATTTCTAAACTTAAACTTCATAAATCCCCTGGAGTAGATGAAATTACTACGGAAATGCTAAAATCTGGGAATGTTTCGGTAACCACTTGGATGACTGAAATTTTCAATATCTTTTATGATAAAGGCATGGTTCCTAAGGATTTTATCAGAGCTATTGTTATCCCTATTTTCAAAAAAGGTGATCGCAGTTCTTGTGATAACTATAGGGTTATCAGCCTACTCTCTGTTCCAGGGAAAATTCTTTTCATGATTGTGCTTAATAGAATTAAGAATCTGGTTGACAGTCAATTGCGTGATGAGCAATGTGGATTCAGAAGTGGTAGGGGATGTGTGGATCAGATATTTTCACTTAGGCAGATTCTTGAGAAATGTTTAGAGTTTCAGAAACCTTTGGTTGCTAGCTTTGTTGATTTCAAAAAAGGCTTTCGGCTCTGTTGATCGTCATAATTTGTGGTTGATTGTGAGATCATATGGTATACCAGACAAGTTAGTTAACATAATGAAAGCTCTCTATAATAACACTGAGTCGTGTGTGAGAGTTGGTAAGGCTTGTAACAATTGGTTTAGCATTACTTCTGGTGTTCGACAAGGGTGCATTTTGTCTCCTTTTCTCTTTAGCTTGGTTATTGATTATGTTATGCGAAATTCACTTCAAGGGAAAGATTTTGACCTTAATGGACTGGAGATACGAAAATTTCTGATTTAGATTATGCTGATAATTTAGCCCTTTTGGCAAATGATGTTGATGAGATGAACTCTTTCATTCCAGCTGTTGATGAAACTGGTAGTAGAGTAGGTTTGGTTATAAACAGAGAGAAAACTAAAGTGATGAAAATTGGTCATGCAGGCTGTTATTCAGTTAATATGATTGGTTGCAATCTTGAACAGGTGTCACAGTTTAATTATCTTGGGAGCTATGTAACTGATATTGGTGATGTGCGGCATGAGATTAAGTGACGGATAGGGATTGCTGCCGGGCCTTTTAAGAATATATGGAGAGTGTGGAGAAATAGGCGTATACACCTAAAGACTAAAATTAGACTGTATAATAATTTGGTTCTTTCTAAGGTTAGTTATGGTAGTGAAACTTGAACACTTTGTAAACATGAAACTAGATGCTTTTGATTCCTGATGCTTACGCAGTATCTTGGGCATTAGGTGGTTCAATTTTGTAACTAATGATGAGGTTAGACAAAGGAGTCGGCAACCTCGTTTAAGCAGCATATTGTGCAGAGATAGACTCCGTTGGTTTGGCCATGTTTGCCGTATGAATAATTATAGATTGGACAATAGGGTTATTAACAGTGTGCCTGAAGGCTTCAGAAAGAGACGAAGACCAAGGATGCGGTGGACAGACAATGTCAAACAGGGTTGGGTTGCTTTGCCTCTGAGCGGAACGTTTTTGCACACCATGGACTAAATGGCCAGGTCACATGGACCTCGAAGGCTCAGAGAAGGTTGGGGGAGGGGACCCACTGGAACAGCTGTTGGGAAACAGATGGTAGCCTCTCGTCAAGGCCATCCAGCGTGTTCTTTAACGTGCTCAGGGTATGGCTCTCCCGCACACGGGGCCACAGCTTAACGTCTCATCCGACGGACGGCGGCCTTTCCAAACCCATCGGTGTCCCCTACTGTCCGTGGGCAGGGCGGGGAATTTTGCGGAGATAAATCTCAACGCTGACCCAGCTGGGACTCGAACCTGGGAAATACAGATTACGAGCCTGGCGCGCTACCGACTGAGCACTCCCTCCCCTTGTCAAACAGGACCTTATTAGAAGTGGTGTGAAGTGGCCAGATGCAGCAGATGTAGCTCAGGACAGACTTGCTTGGAGAACTAAATTGCACAGTCTGGTTGGACCTCCGTAGCCCATGGCTGCTTGATGATGATGATGATGATGATGATGAGTGAATTCAGAATTGTTTTGAAAATATCTCTAAAAATCTGAAAATATCTCTACAAATCAGCTACGTTTGTTTTTGAGAGTTGTGTGAGTTATAAAATATTCGTTCTAGTGCAGAAAACTCATATTCACCTCTCCTTCGATTTACACATGCTTAATGTATACGGTTTCGGTTTTACCCGGTCAAAAAATGCAATCAGCTTTGATTTACTCGCTGATAGACTCGGTCTTACACGGGAAAGATAATCCAACCGGTTTCGTATTACACGATTATAGACTCGATTTTACACGCCATGGATTGAAATTTTTCCTTATGAATGTAGATATAATACATATTACGAAGTATCAGTGATGTACCTTCAAGTTAGGTTATTAGACTCATGCCAAGGTGGCGTCACGGTCGCTGTTTCAACTTGGATCCTCAATATCCTTGTTTGGAGCGACCCCGGACGCAGAGCAGGGCCGGTGTTGCAAAAGGTTAGACTTTACTCCTATAGTACTGTTCAGCCGCTACAGTGAGTAGTGGTATAACGAGGCATTATCCCTATAGATGTTGTGCTGTCTCTGAATGGCGGAGCATCTGCGATCTGTCTTTAATCATGATACCTTTCATGCTAAAGTAAACACTAACTAAATGATTTGAATTGATATCATTTATTATCAAGAATAAATAAGTAATAGTAAATTCCTATATTAATAAAATTGTCATCTGCTACAAGTTACATTTATATTATTTGGCTAACATTGTATTCTTGCCATTGTAATGAAATCTATCTCGCGACATCTAAATGAAAATGAAGCTTGTTTCGAATCGGCAGCGAGATCTGACTTCTGGACTGAATTTATCAGACTAGTAAAAACTGCGTTTTATCTCATTTTTAGCAACAAGTTTCGCCTTGTAGACTATTATATAGACTATATACAGCTGATTCGTAAATACTCTATTTCACAAATTATCATTAAATACTAATTTTAAAAAATGAAGTTTGATAGCACAAATGTTTACTTTCTCATTTATATTCAGTTCATAAGTATCTTACTTTCAAATTTCGTCTTCAAATTCGGTAGTGTACCTATACGTTAATGATGAATATTTTTCGTGACCAAAACGAAATGAAAGCGAAATTAACATAACTTACGTGAATTAGTACTACTAAAGTAAAAACTGATGCTACGTTAAAGTTTATGGTTACTATGGAACTGATATTTGAGATAAATATGTATAAATAAAACCTTCGATGTAAGTTTTATTCACAACAAGGATTTCTTTGGAACTTTTCTCCAATTTTTTCATAAGCTGTTGTTTTCGATTTACACCACGATTTCCAGGAACTTATCTGCTGTGTAAATCGATAGCTGGGTGTATTCTGAATGGAAATTTAGTACTGAATTCAAAATTCTTCATAGAAGAACTTCTATCAAATTCTCTATAAATAATTCTTAGTAATGAATGTTATTAACTCAGTAATACTTGAGTCTTGAACAAAACTTTTGCAATCTTGAACAGGAAACAAAATAATTAAGAAAAATATAATAAAGGAATGTACTAAAAATCAAAATGATGAGGTAACCGTTCGTGAGTCGTCCAGGAACAGCACACAAATAGAAAGGCTGAAATGTAAAATATTGAGACCTTCATTTCGCTCTGTGAATAAGATAATCCAAACCATCTTTGCACTTGAACAGGACACCTTAAAGAAAACACTGCTATTAAGAAAGGTGAAGAAGAATGTAAATTTTTCTATAGAAAAAATATATATATATATTCTGAAAACGAGTGCTTATGACTATAAAAAAATACCGAACCTGATCTGGAGGCACTGTGATTTCGTCCCCATTTTGAAAGATGCAATATCTCTTGCAGGCAGTTCTAATGCCATGTCATTAAAAGTAGGGGAGGTCATTAGGTTACTAATTTCATATTCCATTATATTATTTCGCATTAAATTCACAAGTCGTTTCCATGCATCATTTCGTGAGGGTTCTGCAGAATTTCGTTTACAGTTAATGCATAAGTATCGTTTAAAGACGAAATTAATATTACCTCTTACTATAAATTTCTTGGACCTGCTTTAGATGGAGTTAAATCAAATTCTCTTGCCAACAATCACCACTAGTTAAATTGAGCAAGTAATAATCTCAAGTCTTAGTTAGTCCAATAACGAACAGGGAGAAACCCTAGACTTGAGTGCTGTAAATAAAAGGATTTAATTTTCAAGTTATGTATTTCCACAGCTGCTTCATATGCCAACCCAACTGCGAACATTTTGTCAACTTCAGTATGAATTACACATTTATGCTCCATTTATTTTTAATGTATATTAGTAATTCTACTGAAAATAAATCAGAAACTTGTTACGAAGTACACAGAGCGAGCGGAAAGTTTCGAGGTGATGGTTCTACAAGTAAATGTGTGATGCATGATGACCTTAAGCAGCTGGTATTTCCCCGATTGTTTTATCTGTTATGGGTGCCTATCTAATAAAGACTTTCTGTTGATATTAAAAGCATGTATTTATGCATATATGTGTATATATATATATATATATAGTGCTTTTTTCACATTGATTGAACGTAAGCTTTTAGGCTATATTCAATGTCGAAAGGGCCAATATATATGTATGTATATATACTAATGGATGTATATGTATAAATAATGGGATTCATATGGATATCGGAATCTAGAAAATATAAATACAGGAGTTAGCAAAACAATTCGAGTGAATTCAAAAAGGGAGGGTGGAGATATTGAATGGGAGTGACCTGGAATACAGTTTCGTTTGAAACTGTTTCTGTTATTTGGCTTTCAAAATGGTTTTAACAAATTTCTTGAAACATACGGGCAGTATATTTGTGTATATATATATATGAATAAGTTTAATATCTGTCTCGCATTCATTCGGATTACTAGCATTCTCAAAACAGAGGGGGAAAGGCATGGCTCTTTCCCACACACTCGTAGATCGGATCCTGTTCATATGCAATATCTCGTTTATATGTATATTATTTATAATACAATTTCATGTTATGTACAATTTCAGTTGAAGGCATCAGCGAATGGCAGCAGTGACTCTAGAATGATTTCTCATCACAAGGACTGTTACATCTTACTCTTACAAATTGCAGTTGTGAACTCCTTGGACGTGAAGTTGATCAAATTAAATACCTAGAAGTAATTAGAGATAAATATATTTTATGGAAGTATCACATTGATTATACCGTTGATAAAATAAATCCATTTATAGCTAAATTCTGTACATTAAAATTGATATTGGATACAAGATGTCTAAAATGTTTTATTTTGCTCTGTATGTAGTCATCTGTTGATGAAACTGGTAGTAGAGTAGGTTTGGTTATAAACAGAAAGAAAACTAAAGTGATGAAAATTGGTCAGGCAGGCTGTGATTCAGTTAATCTGAATGGTTGCAGTCTTGAGCAGGTGTCACAGTTTAATTATCTTGTTAGCTATGTAACAGATAATGGTGATGTGCGACATGAGATTAACAGACGAATAGGGATTGCTGCCGGGACTTTTAGGAATCTATGGACCGTGTGGAGAAATAGGCGTATACACCTAAACACTAAAATTAGACTGTATAATAGTTTGGTTCTTTCTAGGGTTAGTTATGGTAGTGAAACTTGGACACTTTGTAAACAAGATAACAGAAAACTAGATGCTTTTGATTCCAGATGCTTACGCAGTATCTTGGGCATTAGGTGGTTCAACTTTGTAACTAATGATGAGGTTAGGCAAAGGAGTTTGCAACCTCTTTTAAGCAGCATATTGTGCAGAGAGAGACTCCGTTGTTTTGGCCAACGGAGTCTCTCTCTGCACAATGTATAATATTAATATAACCCGTATGAATAATTATAGATTGGCGAATAGGGTTATGAACAGTGTGCCTAAAGGCCTCAGAAAGAGGGGGAGACCTAGGATGCGGTGGGCAGACAATGTCAAACAGGACCTTGTTAGAATTGGTGTGCAGTGGCCAGCTGCAGTAGATGTAGCTCAGGATAGACTTGCTTGGAGAACTAAATTGCACGGTCTGGTTGGACCTCCGTAGCCCATGTCTGCTTGATGATGACGACGACGATGATGATGATGATGATGATGATGTAGTCAGCTATAATATGCAATAAAAGCCTGGGGAGAAACTGCAAAAATACATTTAAGAAGGTTTCTGATTCTGCAATATTATTTGTTAGAATCATTGACAATAAAGATCGCTTCTCTCAATCGCGTCCATTATTTAAAAAAAATTGTGTTTTTGAATATCTCTCAACTTTATATTTTTAAAAGTTATTTAATATGTTCCACTTCAGTTTACGTCTATTTCAGGTTAGACACACATATATCACTTGGAAACTTATCAATGCAACTGCAAATACTACGCATATCAAAGCAAGCTACTACTCGTAATATAAATTATATTGAACCTTAACTACTTAACAGTGTTCCAGAAATAAAGAATAAATTACTTCAAAATACTTATTTAAGAAATCTCTATTTGAATGGATTATAAACACTGAATTATTATTGTATGTAAACTGATTTTTTGACTGTTTACATTTTATGAATGGTTCAATTACTAACTGTTGCCATATAATATTACTGCTTTGTATTTGTATATTTATTTTAGTTATACATCAACACTTAAGTATTCAGTTACTTCAGCTGGGTATACATTATTATAATTTTGTATTAATATATATATAAGGTTGTTAGTCAACAACTAGTCAATATTTAGTGTTTTTCAGTATTCGGTTCAAGAAGCTAATGTAAGGCACCATCAAAAGAATCAGTTAACTCTGGTATTTCCATTTACAGTGTTATAAGAAAATACCAGAAAAGAAAAATAGTTTTTCATTTGAGAAAAAATTAAAATCTACCTTAAATATATGAATGAACATCAAATGAAAAAAAGGAAATAAAATTCAGTAATCCCTCCATATACACGATTGGATATTTCATATTTCAAATCAAAATTTCATTTAAAAATTCATCGAATCGGTAGTCTCCCCCGTTTTGCACGTGCATCGGGAATGTACATAAGAATGTACATGGATCCCCTACCTATATCTAGTTCTGTGGTTCACCTAATATACACTTCTGCGGGGAATTCCCTATTTCGCTTTTATAACAACCACCTGCCCTTCAAAGGTTAATTAATATATAAAAATCAGAGGCGTAAACGAATGAATGAAATGGCGACAACAAATGGTACATTTGATAAAGTCATTAAGAAAAAATTAAAACCACAAATTAGATTAGAAGTTAAGTTAAACATTATCAAGCAGTTGGAACAAAGGGAAAAATTTTGCAATGTTGCGAAGTTATACATTCTTAATGAATCTTCATTTCGCACAATTAAAAAAAATGCCGACACTATTAAAAAGATCAATAAGGGAAGCTCTTCCAACAAGTTCGAAGGTTATGAAACATGCTAGAGACACTGTTATAGTGAAAATGGAAAAGTTATTAATTCAGTGGATCGAAGACAATAACAAGAAACATATTGATATAGAGACACATGAAGTACAAACTAAAGCCTTATCAATCTTTAATCTGATGAAAAATGGATAAGTATCTGAAGGAAAATCATTTACATTTGTTGCCAGCAAAGGTTGGTTCGACAAATTAAAAAAAAAGATGCAATCTGCATAACATCAAGTATACGGGCAAAGCTCTAGTGTCGATAAAGAAGCAGCTACCGAATTTTTCCTTTAAAAACTTGATCGAAGGAAACGGTTACACATCCCAGCAAGTGTTAAACACCGACGAAACAGGACTCTTTGTGAAGCGTATGCCAAGTCGAATATTTATATCCAGAGAAGAGAGCAGAGTTCCTGGTTTCAAATCCGCTAAGGATTGACTTACACTTCTTTTTTTGTAGTAATGCAAGCGGTGATTTCAAATGCAAGCCACTTTTGATATACCATTCGACCATTCTACGAGTTCTCAAAAATACCGACAAATCTCGCCTTCTAGTCTACTAGTAATTCAATAAAAATATCATGGACGACATCTTTTGTCTGAAGATTGGTTCACGAACGTATTCTGTCCAGAAGAAAAAGAATATTGTCGGGTTCAAAAAATTCCATTTAAAATTTTACTGATTATGGACAATGGACCTAGTCATCCGGTAAATTTGGATTCTCTAACTTCTAATGTTAAAGTGATGCCCATTCCACCAAATAAAACAGCATTAATGCAACCCATGGACCAAAGGTAATTGAATCATTTGAAAAATATTACCTAAAATACACCTTTAAACAAATATTTGATGCGCTGGATGCAAATAATGAAACAACATTTCGCGAATTTTGGCGCAACTGCAATATCGCAGATTCCATAAAATACATAGCCAAGGATGGAAGGATGTAAAGAACAGAACCTTGAATGCGGCGTGGAGAAATAATTGGCCAAATTGTGTTTCCAATTCTTCAAGTGATAGCATTTTGCTACAAACTGTTGAAGATGAAGTTGCTGAAATTGTGGCACTGGGGCAGCAGTTTGAAGCTGAATGATTAAGGGACATGAATGAAACCGATATTGAAGAACTTTTTCAATCCTAGATGTTGAATTAACGACACAAGACCTTCTTGAATTAAATAGCGAACAGGACAATGGTGAACATGCACAAGATGATGAGCAAGAAACGTCCAAAACGAAAAAATATACAACTAAAAATATAAAGGCATTCATTTCAATGATTCAGAATGGCATTGATTTCATTGGAAGCATAGATCCACATCATTCAAGAAGCGAGTTAGTCCCTAGGGGATAGAAATTACAACTTCCCCAGTACGAACTTATATTGGAGAGAGATAGAAGTCAGCAAAGCAGCCGAAACTAGAACAATTATTTTAAGCAAGCAACGCCAAGAATCGCAGTGACAACAAGGGTTTCTCTCAGAGAATCATCGAGCGAAAGTGACTGTGAGCCTAATGAAATAAACTGTTTATTTTCTTTTTTCGTGCAATTAAATAGTGTATTTTGTTAAATAGCGTTTAATTGTAATTTAGTGTTTTACTTGTAACAAATAATCTTTATATTTAAATACGTTTCTATAACGTTTGCTAAATTCAATAAAAGACAAATATATGGAATTCGGAACGAATTAGCCATTTTACATGGGTTAAATGGCTCCATTTAAACGGATTCCATTTACACGATACTTCTGTGGAACCAATTAATCGCGAAAATGGAGGGATTACTGCATGTTAATGGATTTTTTCTGTTATGGCGTGAAAGCTCTATGAAACACCAAAAGTGTCATATGGTCAGTATAAAATCCTCCGTCCCCCCACCCCCAATACATACAGTAAGCCTGTCATGGGAGCTAATTTATTTTATTCACAGTGAGTAAGTTTAATGATTGGTGAGAAAACCTGTTTTGATACCTATACTAACAATGGTACAGTTTTTTCGTGGCATCACCCCCTACAAGTAGTGTATTATAAAATGCACAGTGCTTTTCTGTCCTCAGTACTAAACGTGAAAAAAAAAAAAAAAACGAAACGCTAAAGGAAACTGTAGCAATGACCCATCCAGAAATCTGAAAACTTTGAAAATGGTTCCGATAAATGCAAAGCTTTTTCGCATGATAGCTCAAAACGAAGAACACAGATTCTTGCTTTCAAAACTTCTACATAAGTGGGTGTGTGTGAGTCCAAAACCTCTTAAGTACGTTTCTCTTCCTGTTCATGTATCAGACAGCAATATCTATTGAAAAGATCATGACCTCTCCCTCTTCTAAATCGTACATATAGAAACCAATATCTGATTTGTTTTCCTGAAATATGACAACGCCAACCCTTCATAGCATAATTGATAGGGCAGCTAATTAAGCACACATATTCTCCTTCTTATTTTAGTTTTGAGTAAGGGGTGAGCAAAGTTTATTTCAATCTTAGTGGAGCATTACTCTTGTGTGAGTTCCGTGCTAACCACGATTAGTTTCTAGGATCCTTCTGTATCCTACATTAGAAAAGATAACAAAATTCAAGCAATGAGTTTCGTCAAAAATATAAACGTTTCTAACAATGAACTACTGGTGAAAAATTCAAGGGTCTAGTGATATAAAATATATCTTGATTTAAAAAAAATACATTGCCTCTTTAATAGATTTTTTTTTTACTCTCCGCACAATCGGGAAAGGAATATTTTTCGCTCCATCGTACTGTACATTTTCTTACACAGGTGACCAAGGCGATTATAAGTTTGGACATTGATTAAAAGCATCTTATCTGAGGTTCGAACCGCGAATTTTATTTTCTTCTGTTTTCTTTCTACTGAAGGAGGGCGGATGAGCGTGGCTCAGTTGATAGCGCACCAGGTTCGTAATCTGCAGTTCCCAGGTTGGAGTCCTACCTGAGACAGAGTTGGGATTCATCTCCACAAAACTCGTACCTTGCCCTGGGTCAGTAAAGATTACAGACGGTCTTGGAAAAGCGGACGTCCATCGGATGGGACGTTGAGCTCTATGGGGGAGAGCCATACCTTGTGTTAAAGAACACGCTAAAGGACCTTAACGGGAGGCGACCATGCTGTACGCTAACATCTATCCAGTGAGTCCTCCTTTCCCCAACATAAGAGAGTAGGTAAAAAAACTCGGAGTCCTTGTGACTGGACTTTTAGCACATTGTGTGCAGAAGACTACCGCTCAGAGTTAAAACAACACGACCCAATCTTTCGCCCGTCTTCTTCACAGATCTTGTTACTTCACAAATTCTGTTATAATATGGCATTATTACATTTGACAGGCTCATGTGAGACTTCTGTGTCAAGCATCTTATTTGTGTTTATATGAGAGGATAATTTATTTATTATTATAGTCGACTCCCGATTATCTGGGGTCTGATTAACCGGGATGTTGAAAAAAAATAATGTATGACAGAAAACAATACGGGATACAAGAAAGTGGAACCTAAAATATGAAGCGATATTTTAAAAGTTTTCATGGAGAATTCCATTCGCCGAAATGGGAATGAAGAACTAAAGCAAATGTCTTTGCTCTCCTATTTTAAACAAATAAAGTAAGTCCATTGTACGATACTTCCTACACATTTTGAAGTTTTTCACGTTTTGTATGGATGTCGGAATAAACGGGAATTCGATTATCCGGGATTGTTTCCCCCCATTCATTCTGGATAATCGGGGGGGGGGGGGTCTATCAATGGAAAGGTTTATGTCATATCAATGGAAGGCTTTTAACGACATTATCATTTTCAAGTTCAGCATATCCTATCTTCTCTCGCCATCATTGCTTATTCAGCCTCCCGACTGGAACACGAAATCACTTTGCCAAGTCTTCCTTTAAATCACTACTATTCAAACTTATCACTATTCCATTAGTTGACACTTTTGCGAGGGAAAGCTCGTCATGTCAATTAATATACCATCTTAACAGCCTTCGAATGCAAATAATATGTATTTGCTACATTACAGTTGCTAAATCCCCTCCAGTTTGCCAATGTTAGGTTGCTGTCGCGAGAATTACTAAGCTCTTAAAGTTGATGTTTTTTCATTCCAAGAACGTGTATTATAACATAGAAAGCGGTTTGAGCTGTTTAATGTTATTACCGTTACTAATCGTAGTCTGTGATGGACAGTTTGCAAATTGAACTTGTTCAGTTTCTGCACACTTGTGAATATATCGCTCATTTTATCTAATGGAGTTCGAAAGAAATGTAAAAAAGATATTAAATTTGTGAGCCCTAGAGATTAATTTAGAAATACGCATGGAAAAAGACAAACTTACACTCAAAGCACTTGTTTATAAAAACTTTGTTCTTATGTTGAGAGAATAAAGTGTTACAAAAATTAGGAATTTTAAAAAGCAGTGACGTTCATTGCGTGAAGCATCGTGATTAAAATTGTCGAATGGGTTGCTTGCAAAAACACAAAAATAACTGACATATTTGGCTTCATTTTCTAAAACAACATAAATCTTTAAGAGCTGACGCAGGGTGATCTGTACGATTTTAATAACTCAGACCCATTACTGTAAAATTTGTAAGCAGGAACGTCAAGGCAGAAAAATCAAGTGTTTATTTTTATTCATATATCGAATTATTATTAAAAAAATTAATACATATTTGTATATATTGACAACTATTTAAATCTCAAATAGAAATATTGGAATATATGCAAAAAAATGTTACAGACAATTAAGAAGAAAATTTTGCCTAAAAATATTAATGAGAGACAAAAAAAAAATATTTTGCTAATTTAATCCCAACCTTGCTGGTGGAACAATTTTACGTTAAAAAACGCCAATAATCAGATGGGTCACTTGAAAATGCAACGCGGGTTATACGTTGCCAATCCCATGAGAAAAAGCATTTTAAGAATACAATACAGTAACCGCCGCATAACGCAATGGAGGCCTACGTGGTAAACCCGCGTTAAGTGAAATTCGTCTTCGTCGGAGAATATTTTGTGTATAACATGTATTTCAATACGACGATACGGGCCCCAATTAGATTTGACTCTTTCCATTTTTACAAATACAAATTTTCCTACCTACCTTATATACTGGTAGTTATTATACCGCCTTTTTTGTTTTGAATAGGAAGGGAGACAGGGAAACTACGGATCGCGGACCGTTATTATAGCATAGCTGTCATATTAAAACCTACGTAATATTGCCAACAAAGCCAGTTTTTAATTTAAAAACAATCAAAATAACCTTAAGAAGTTCGTACAGAAGCAGAAAAGAATTTACAAATATCTTTAGATATTCGCAGATTTCTTATCTGATATTACACAAATACAATAATTACCGTTTAAAGCGATGATGCGTTTTGACAAATGCTCATTACGTGAAATCAGCGTTCGCCAAGGATATATATCACGCATTTCAATGAGATGCAAATTTTACAAATTTATTTGGGACCGCAAGGCACCCAAGTAAATAATTCATCATCATCATCATCTTCCCCAAGCAGCCATGGGCTACCGAGGTCCAAACAAACCGTCGAATTTAGTTCTCCAAGCATAATCTGTCCTAGGCTACATCTGCAGCATGTGATCACTGTTCACCAATTCTAACAAGGTCCTGTTTGGCATTTTCTCCCACAGCATCCTAGTCTCTTCCTTTTTCTGAGCTTTTAGGCACATTGTTCATAATCCTATTCACTAATCTGTAATTATGCATACGGGCAATATGACCAAAACCAACTCAAAGGAGGTTGTCGACTCCTTTGACTAACCTCATCATTACTTACAAAGCTGAACAAACTAATTCCCAAGATACTGCGTAAGCATCTAGAATCAAAGGCATTTCCTGTTTTCTTATTTACAAAGAGTCAAAGTTTCACTACCATAACTAATTCTAGGAAGAACCAACTTATTATACATCCAAATGTTAGTCTTTAAATGCTATTATTTATTATTTATATAATATGTAATATTATTGATATAATATCTCCACACTCCTCATAGATTCTTAAAAGTCCCTGCAGCAATCCCTATTCGTCTGTTTATATCATAGCTCCCAAGATAATTAAACTGAGACATTTGCTCAAGGGTGCAACCATTCAGATTAGCTAAACAATAACCTACCTGACCAATTTCGTCATTTTAGTGTTCTCCCTATTTATCAACAAAGCTACTCTACTACCAATCTCATCAACAGCTCGAACGAAATAGTACATCTCATAAACATCATTTGCCAAAAGGGCCATATCATCAGCATAGTCTAAATCAGAAAGTTTCAGATCTTCAGACCATTTAAGGCCAAAATATAGTATTTCCCTTGCAGTGAATTTCGGATAACATAATCAGTAACCCAACTAAAGACAAAAGAAGACAAATGTACCCTTGTCGAACACGAGAAGCAATGCTGAACCAATTACTGGAAGCCTTACCAATTCTCACATATATGACTAAGTGTTATAATAGAGAGCTTTCATTATGTTAACTAACTTCTCTGGTATGTTGTCATACGATCTCACAATCAACCACAAATTATGGCGATCAACAGAGTCAAAAGCCTTTTTGAAATCAACAAAGATAGTAACAACAAGTTTCTGAAACTGTAAACATTTTTCAAGAATCTGCCTGTGAAGAAATCTAATCTACACATCCCCTGCGCTACTGATTCCACACTGCTCAACCATATTTTCAATTCCGTTAAGCACAATCATGGACAGAACTTTACCTGGAACAGAGTGTAGGCTAATACCCCTATAATTATCACATGAACTGCGATCACTTTTTTATTATTATTATTACCTATCTTCCTATTGCATTTGGCTTTCATATTTGTCGGTTAGTCGATTTGTGAATTTTACAAAATGTTGCTCTACCATATCTTTCGAACGCGATAGACAAACTTATGAGTTATGTGCCAAATGAAAGCTTGTGATACAGGGAGTGTCATAGGATATAAAAATGTGACTCCCGAACTTTCTCTCCCACCCTAAAAAAGGCAAATGTGAAAATTGTTCTTAAGCTATATCTCAGGAACGCGAAGGCCGAAAGTAACAAGCTATACTTTGAATGAAAGCTTCTGACGCGGGGAATGTCATAGGCTACAAAAATAACCCCCCCTCCCCGTACTTTCTTCCTCCTAAAAAACGGGAAATATGAAATGCGTTCTGTTATATCATCGGATGGTCAGGGCCTACAGTTACGAGTTAGGTGTCAAGTGAAAGCTCGTATAATGAGGTCGTAAGCTATTTCGAATTTCATCCTCACTATTCGACCCTAATGAAATGTGGGATCGACTCTACCGAGTCGTATGTCAAATTAAAGCTTGTGATGTCTCCAATGTCGTTGTCTACCTCAAACGTGACTCCAAAAAGGGGGTAAATGTGCCTGATGGTTATGAGTCGTATATAAAGGTTTTCGAAGGTTAGTAGATTTAGTGACAAAAAAAAACTATATTAAAAATTAAAAAAATTACCTTTCTTCCTATAGGGCCCTAAAAAGTGGAAAATAAACCTAAAGCATATCGATGATGCAATCGATCACTGAGTTCGTATTCAATTAGAAGGTAGATGGGTGCCGATTTACATACTGAAGAAGATTTAAGGACGCTCTATCTTCCTTTAAAGTGCATATGAACTCAGGACTGATTGCACCATCGATATGCTTAATGTTTATTTTCTATTTTTGGAGCCCTACGGGAATATATGTTTTTTATTAAATTTTAATTTATATATATTTAAAAATAGGGATAATAATAGCTCTAGTAAAATCCTTAGGAGCAATGCCTTTATCATAAAAGATTCAAAATTTCAGTCATCCATGCTGTAACCGAAACATTCCCAGCTCTAAGCATTTCCGAAGTAATTTCTTCTACCCCTGGAGATCTATGTAGTTTAAGCTAAAAACAGATAAAATAACTTCCGATTGTGTTATAGGTCCAACATTAAAGCCACCAATGCATCTATCATCACTACACACAATGGGAGTAGGAATAACCACATTGTTAGAACATCATTAAAATTCTCAGCCCACCTAGCCATGAGAGAATCCTCACCTTCTACAACCTTAATTTGCTTATCCTTCAATCCCTGTATATCTGTCTGTTTTCTACCACACAAAACATTAACTATCTAGTACAGCTCTCTGCTGTTGTGCTGTCTAACTGCTTCCACGGCTTTGTCAGCCAAGCCATCAAGCCAAAGATTCTTATCAGCAGCTAACTGATTTTTTACATGTTTATTAAGTTCTCTGTAATGCTTTCTATTAGGACTAGTAGGGTATTGATTAAGGACATTCCTGCAGTTCCTTCTTTCTGAAATAAGCTCAAGTGCCTTATCACTCAAATAATTCTGTCTCTTCTGCTTCAATTTTCCTAAAAGAGTAGTGTTACTTTCGAGAAAAGCCTGTTTAAAACGGTCCCATTCTTCCTCAACTTCAGTAAGCAAACCATGACTCTCATAATGATTAAGTAACCTATCATGGTTAGCTGTAGTTATAACTGGATCTTTCAGAGCTTTAGAATTAAAGGTAAATTTTTTAACCATAGCACAACATTTCTTAAGTTAAGTTTAAGTTGCAAGATATTTTTAATAAAGTAATGGTCAGATCCAATTTCAGCTGCCTATATGACCTGATTTTCCTAATAGAACTAGCCCATTTGTTGTTATTAACATATAATCAATCATATTCTTATGTAGTCCATCTGGTGAAACCCATGTGTACTTATATATGTTGCGGTGTTTGTAATAAGTGATGGTTATTCTCAAACCATTAAGTTTACTTAACTGTAGGAGATATTGACGTTTGTCATTACTGTTCCCAATAATAAAAGAATCTATCACCCCTCCCCAAAGGTTAGAGTCAGTACCGGCTTTAACATTGAAGTTGCCTAGAAAAAAGGTAATATCACTTTTCTTGACAGAATTCAAAATATACTGAAGTTGTCCATAAAAACCTACCTTTTTCATCCTCATCAGCATCCTCAGTGGGGGTATAGCAACAGATAACATTCAAGTCTTTAATGCTTGTTTGAAATTTAGCTGCAAGAAACCTTTCATTAATACACTCATATTCTAGAAGAGCATCAGTAACGTGTCTGCTGAGAAGCAAACCTACGCTTTGGGGATGCTTTTTATCTTCCCTCTCTGATAAGAGAAATTTAAGATCATTTTTAAGTATCTGATAATATAATTATAACTCACAAAATGCAAACACAGAGACAAATACAGTAATTACGCCGTACGAAAATGAAAAATAATGTCATTTTATTTATCAGAAAAAAATTTCAATATAAATATATTTAAAAAAAATCAAACTTTTGGAGTTCGCTACTTAAGCAAATTAACGTCCTATTTGATAACTTTTACCGGGAAAAAGAATCGAAGAGCGACTCCTTGATTTTTCTTGATACGTAATATTTCTTTATAGTATACAGACAGTGCGTTAAAATTGCTTCTCACTTCACTCACTCTTGTGACGTCATAGTTGTAACCCTATGACAAAGGCCTCCACTGATTACACTGGGAAACAAATTGTCATTAAAGTCATGCCTCTGAGATAAAAGTAGCCATTTCTTAAAGATTCCATGGTGCTGAACACGAATATAACAATTAAAATGCAAAATTGGCTACGATTTCTGAGAAATCTGCAATAGTTTCTTGTAAAATAGAGTAATACGTACATATAACATGTATCGGTAAAACTACGCTTCCACTTACTTCCGACGTCGCTTTGCCCGACACTTTTACAGCTGCTCAGGATCATCTCTGACGAGCGTTCAAGAGTAGTCTGCCAACATTGAAGTGGACCAGTTTCCCTGGTATCGTTTCTCCATCGTTGCAATGTCTTGGTGAAAACGCTCACCGTGCTCATCACTAACAATACCGCAGTTTTTGGGGAAGAAATCTAAGTGGGAATGGAGAAAGTGGATCTTTAAGGACATGTTGCAGCCAAGTTTGTGACACAGAGAAAACATGTCCTTGCAAAAGTAGTAATCATTTGCGAGATTGCTTGGTTCTCTCCAAACCATAGGAATAGCAAACGGCATCGTCACTTTTTCGCCTTTCAGCCACTTCGGAAGTTTCTTACACACATACTGCAGATGTCTTAAAGGTCTCTGTCAGTCAGATGGGACTTTTTTATTTTTTTAAGTTTTATTTTGTATGCGAGATCGGGGCCCAGGCCTTGTCCTGGGCCCCGATCTTGTCCTGGGCCCCGATCTTGCATCTAAAATGAAACTCATACGCCGCTTTCACAATTGGAGAGATGGCAATTTTCTGACTTGCAAACGTCACTTTCCCACAAATGTAACAAAATGTATCTGCACTATCAACGCAGTTACGAGGCATCACTACAGCTGGATTAAAACTGCAAGGATCACTTGTGTTGTACTTATGACTCAGGGGTAAATGGGAGTCGCTCAAAAGACTTGCTCACCCCACAAGACGTTGATTACAACTAACGATTGCATCATCTTTGTTCGCGATCGTAAAGCCGCAATGTCATGACTCAACTACATTGCATCAGACAATGATGCAATACCTCCGGGTGTTGTGTGTATGGCGGCCTGATGCAATACAATGCAATATATTGCAATCTGGAGTTTGAAATACAGCATTGCGAAATGGTATGTACATCAATGTACTCAATGTACTCAATGCGAAACTGAGTCGTTTATACATGACCATCTCTGTCTCTCCTAAACAAGAGCCAATCGACAAATTTTATTGCCATTTTTGTGTTCAGCACCTCGAAATTAGTAAATATTGACTATTTTCATCTCAAAGACTTTTTGTGTGTTGCCCAATGTTATTGAAAGAAAGCGTTTCTTCAGACTTCATAAAGTCAACACTTTCACGAGACCTCTCGCTCTAGACAACAATGCATTATGGATAGACTGCTTCACCGGCTATATGTTGTTTACGTTGTGCGTTAGAAATGTTTCAGATAAAAGTAAGTTTTTTGACAGTTTGATAGAGAAAAGTGAATATTTTTAACACCGCATTTCCGTGGCCGAGTATTTAGCGCTCTTGGCTACCGATCAGAGGGACCTGGGTTCGGACCCCGAGAAAGGCATGGATCTTTTTGTTGTATTTCTGTTGAGGTCTCATCTTACTCACCGACCGTCTACTATTTCCTATAAACTAACAGGCTCCTATCAGATCTCTGTGCCAAACAATTGCTTGAGGGTATATTAGCGAATCCACGTTGGCCGGGAGTGCATTGCGTAGAGATTACCAAACAATACTGAAAGCACTTATCTTTGTGTCGGACAAGCCATTTCATCAATTAAACAAATCAAGGAGCAAAAACTTTCGAAATTTAGTGCATGAACAGAGAAAATGGTTTTAGCTGTTTATCTTTACGAACTCCTCGAAACTTTCTGGTGTCTTATAGCAAAAGAATTAGTAACGATGGAGGTGACCTAAGAGCAAAGTAAAGCGTACAATGTGTTTGTACCAGGTTTCGTGGTTACATAAAAGTATCATGTATTACGCGCATGCCCGAATCTAGAAGAGGGAGGAAGAGCAACTGGGCCATTACCTCCTCTCACACTACTAGCAAAAGAGTACTAGAGAGTAAAACGTATTTATATTTCATGCATTTTTCAAGACATTTTAAAGGCCTGTAACACGGAATTGGAAATATTATACTGCATTGGAAATTCTGCCTCTTGGCCTCACTCCCTTTTGCATTCTTCCGAGAGTTTCAATGGAGTTTGTTGACTCTCCTCCCCCTCTCGATATTTTTTTCTAAAACCGGGCCTGATTACGTGGAAACTCGGTAATGGAAACAATTCCATATCAATAAGAGGTGAGAATCGAAATCAGGAACTTCTTAAATATGCTCTTTATGGGTAAATGTTCTGAAAATAAAAGTCTCAATGAAAGCTATTGAAATCTCGAATTTCAACGGTCGTGGCTGCTCAAAAATTCATCGACTACGAGAGGGATTAGTGATTTCGCTAAATTGTATTTCATGGGGCTGTGTTAGATTGTTTTAATTTTGAACTCCCTTTTTATTTTACACGATGGACTAAATGATCAGGATCCCAAGGGGGCCAGAGAAGGTAAAGGAAGGGAATCTCACTGGGCATCTCTTAAGAGACAAGATAGACGCCTCCCATCAAGGCCATCCATTATGATTTTCAACATGCACTTAGTATGGTTCTCCTGCTCAGGGAGATAAGGCTTTACTTCCCATCTGACGGGCAGAGACCTTTCCAAGCCCATCGGTGTACCCTTTCTCACTGAGGGCAGAACGGGAGTTTAGCGGATATCATTTCATGGGAGAGGGGGATCAGGAGATGCAGCTATACAACATTTCATATTTATTTCCCCAATTCACAAACGAAGAAGCTACGGGAAAATATGACTTAAAACAATACCAAAAACATTAACTTCAATAAAAAAATTATTCTATAATACGAAAACGAGGAATGATAATTTATATAGCCTATCTGTCACTTCTTAAAATTAGAAAGAAATTTGAAATGAAAAAAATTTTGAAATGAACAAACGCAATGGTTGCTATAGAATAATCATTTCACTCCCAAATACTTGTTTTTCTTTTTAATAGACGTAGGAGTATAATGCAACATAAAAATGGGTATAAATGATATTTACCTTGAATACTGTGTTGCAGAAGTCTGAATGGTTAATATTTATCAACTGTTTCCACAGTTCCTCCCGAAGAAAGAGACAAAATAACCAGAGGCGCCGGAATGTGGTGGGTGGGGTGGAGGATCCTCCCCCCAAAGTGAATCGGAGTTGGCAAAATTCGAAGCGACTTTGTAAAATTTAGGTGAGTTGCGAAAATTTGAATTTTTCTTTTGTTGTAAAATTAAGGGTAGTTGTCAAAATCGAGACAACTTAGCAAAATCTAGAGCAGTTGGCAAAATCGAGAACTCTTGGTAAAATCTAAGAGAGTTGGCAAAATTCGAAGTGACTTGGTAAAATTCAGGTGAGATTCTAAAATTGGGATTTTTTCTGTAAAATCATGGCAAGGTCGTGAAATCTAGGAGAGTTGGGGAAATTAGAAGTCGCTTGGTAAAATATAGGCCAGTTGTGAAATTTTTGCTTGTTTTGTGCAATTGAGGAGAGTTAGTAAAATACGAAGTGAGTTCGCAAATGCAAGGGAGATGTATAAATTTGGTTTTGCAAAATTAAGGAGAATGGGTAAAATCGGGAAAAAATTACAAAATCTTGTGGCGTTGGCAAAATTCGAAGTATTTGGTAAAATTTAAGTGACATGTAAAAATAGGGATTTTTACTCGGTTTCAAAGAAAACGGGATAATAAGTCCCGATTGGGTTAGATTGAGTTGTTTTACCTCTGAGCGGCACTTTTCTGCACACCTTGGGCTAGATGGCCAGGTCACATGGACCCCGAAGGCTCAGAGAAAGTTGTGGGAGGGGACCTCACTGGAACAACTGTTGAGAGACAGATGGTAGCATCCCATTCAGGCCATCCAGCGTGTTCTTTAAAGTGCACAGGGTATGGCTCTCCCGCACACGGGGCCACGTCTTAACGTCCCATCCTACGGAAGGCAGCCTTTCCAAGCCCATCGGTGTCCCCTACTGACCGTGAGCAGTGAGGAGAATTTTGCGGAGATAAATCTCAACACTGACTTAGCTGGCACTCGAACCTGGGAACTGCAGATTACGAGCCTGGCGCGCTACAGCCTGAACCACTCCAGCCCCCGATTTGTCGTCTATCTGTCCGTTTGTAGTCATCGAACTTTTTTTTGTTTACAGAGATAAATTAAAAATTATTTTTGTGTTGGATAGGTATTGATGAAATATTACGATATGCACTTCCCGAATCTCTCAAAAGTTATAATTACGCCCTCTAGAGGTGAAATTTTTTGAAAATTCGAACATGTCGAATGAATATTGCGAACGGTGTATTTATTCTAGAAATTTGAAATTTTGGTGGTGGAAAGTGAAGGTCACAAAATTTTCACTGTCAACAATGAGTTGGCCCTTTAGACCCAGAGGGGATGGGGTGGGAAATCATTTTTTTTTTTGTTTTAGCAGATAATTGTTCTTTTTAGAGATAAGTCTAAAATTCCTTTTCGGAATAGATGGGAATTGATAAAATATTATGATTAGCTCTTTCGCAATCTTTCGAAAACTTTAATTGCGCCCTATAAAGGTGGAAAATTTTGAAAATTCCAAAATTTCAAATGAATATTGCAAACGATGTATTTATGCTAGAAATTAGACACTGTGGCGGTGGAATGTGAAGGCCACGGAATTTTCATTGCCAACAATGAGTTGGCGTCCTAGATTAATGAAAACAAACACAATTTGTTGTTTTAACACATTGTAATTAGAGATAAATGAAAACTTCTTTTCTTAGGTTAGATAGGAATTGAAATATTATGATTCGCACTTTCTGAAATCTTTCGAAGACTATAATTACGCCCTCTAACGGTGGAAAATTTGCAAAATCTTAAACGATTCTTGCAACGATATATTATTGATAGGAATTTGAAATTTTGGTGGTGAATGTGAACATCGTGAAGTTTCCATTGGAAGCAATGAAGGTGATGATTAGAAAATTGTATTTCATTGGATTGTTACTAACTAAATATTATAATTCGCATTTTTCAAATAATTAGGTAGTTTCAATATACATATATCTTTACAGATCACTAAATATGTAAACAGCAGATCTGTTAACGAGTTTGACAAGTAATGTATATGTAATTAAAAATTGTAATTTTAGGGGATATTCTACTGATAACAAAATTCTACCATATTTCTAAGATATGCGTGGAAAAGGCAAATTATTAAATTTAAGAATGAAAAGACGAATACTTCTATGTTGTATAATTATTAATAAAACACTATACAAATTTACATCATTATTCGTTAGCTCTAAATTTTATTTCTTTGAAGGAGAGGTTGCGGAATCGATTCCCCCCCCCCCGCCCCCGACTGAACGATATTCTTGGTACGTCCCTAACAAATACATAATTATATTTATGTAAAGTATTTATTTTCTCAATTTGGTAAAATTCGATTTCCGAGTTGAAACTTTCCATCGTCCCTCCCCAAATCATAGTCCCTTCGCTACGTCCCTGAAAATAACTAGCATTGGTTTTTCAAGATATGAAGTCTTTGTTTCAAAAACTGCACGTTTGGTAACTTACATGATTATTTCATCTCTGTATTTAAACAGATTGTTTTTTTTTTTTTGAAATTACTGCAATTATATGTTACTGTGTAATTGCTCAAATATAAAATTAATATTGCTGAAAATCAGGATTTACATAGATTTATTTCGGATATTTATCTTCAGTCACTTGTTTTCATAAGAAGGCATATTTAAGAAGTCGCGTAACTCCGATCTTGACTTATACATAACACGAACCTCTGTAGTTAGCATAAAGGTGTCTTTCTTTTAAGGATACAGGTTTGGAAAATTTGCTGTTTTATGATGTAGAAAGTAGCTTATTATACATTTTAGGGTGATAATTCATAGTACTCTTGTTTCTAACTTTTCACAATAGTTTATCTTACCATTTAAAAATATCAAAACAACGTAATAAAAATTAACTTTTTCAAAAAAGAAATTGCTTTTATTTTACGCACACGAAAGCAGCATAGAAATAAGCTTTAGAAACTTTAAAAATGGTAATATATGCATAAGTTTTTTTGGGGGAAAGCGAAATGCGAAAGCGATGTATCAAAATATTCCTTGTCACTTCTGCCTAGCGGTCAGTGGACTGAAGCGACTTCAAAGGCCTTCTGAAACGGATTAGTATTACTTAAAGTTCTTAAACAATGCGTCCATTTCTTTACAAAGGAGACAGGAATTGAATGTAGAAAACCTGATGAAAGAATACCAGGTGGAAATAAGCAACGAAGCTTGTAAGCAATGTAACTTCAAACTGAAGTTTATTGAGACGAAAGTGACAACGCAGATAAACTAATTAAAGAACTCAACTATGCAATTTTCATTAATATGATCAAAAATGTCCCCCAAAACTTGGTAGATGAGGACCAAAATGCAGAAAGAAGTAGAAAAATAACATAGATGGGAAAACGTCTTTGCAATCTTATTATCTACTAATGCATGAAAAAGAGGAAAACAGCTAAAGAGTTATCCATAATATCTTTCTTTCTTGTTGAGAGAACCAAGCAGAGAAAGCTTGGAGTCCGTAGACTTCTTTTTCATCTACAACTCCTCCCTTTGTCTCCTTATTTGATTCAAAATCATTACCGGAAGAAAGTGCCAGTACTCGGACACTTTCTTCCGCTAATGATTCCGGTCTTCCATCTTCTGCTGACGAGGACGAACTTTGATGAACTTCCCTCGTTAATATCATCATCAGTTTCTCTAGGGAAAGGAAGAGATTTAACACCTAGTTCTTCTTTTCCAGAAACAGATGCTGTGCCATTAAATATCCCACTATTATTCCAATTGTAATACTGTACTTTTTTACTTTACTTTACTGCATTTGCTTTATTTTTATTACAAATAAAAAAATTATGTTCTTTCTAGCCAAGTTGTCTTTAATTTAATATATTATTCCTTTCCTAAGTATGCACTTTAATTTTGTTTCGAATTTTTAAATGTACTCTATATAAAATTTTTTTAAAATAAACTCTGTTCACCAATATTTATTGATTAGAATAAAATTAAGAAATTATCTGAAGTTATTTCCCCCTACATAGAAATAAATGTTAACTAGCTTTCCTTTTGGTGTTTTCCATTTACTCGGCTCTTTACAGGAACCACCTCTTTGGGTAACTACGAGAACTAGATATATAGAAAGAGAGATATTATTTGAAACTAATCGATTTTTAAAGGACTACAACTCCTCTAAATTTAAACTTAAAAATTTTCAAAAATTATAGAAATAGATTTAACAGTTTCAAAATACAGTGAACATTTATTTTTAATACGACATATAATTTTCGTGATTCACGAAAAAGTCGATTTTTGACTGTGTCAGGAAAAATGAGCATTGTGATATTTCAACTGAACTATCGACGATGAGATGATGAATTTTCATTGACGAACCTAGTTAAGGTTTTTATTAGTTTACACAGCTACTCATGGCTGGTGATCTGTTGGATAAAATGATCACTTGCATAATATGCAGGAAGGGTATCTATTGCTAGGTGATGTAAAGAAATTTTATGATATTTGCTATGTCGAGATGCAATGCTTAAACCTCTTTCTTACTCGTTGATTAGGGAATATTCTTTAATTTAATGCAGAGATTTTCAAAATTTCTTAAGACACAGAACCGTTTAACTTTCTTTTAACTCTAGCCAAGGGGTAAAAATCGAGTGGTAATAAAAAACGAGCAATTCCATTTAGAGTGTATAGTTAAGAATGCGTTTATTTTGAAAGCAGGGGAATACTTTAGAGTTAAATAAAGGCAAAATGGAACGATTAAATAACAATTACCTTTCAAGCAGCTGTTTGCCACAGATGTTTGCACGTTCCTATCAGTTTAATACGCCATAACGATCTGTGAGGAAAGCGAGACCTCAGCAGAAAGACACCACACAAAAAAAATATCAATGCTTATCGGGGGAATCTACCCAGAGTTCCTTTGACCCACAGTCAAACATGCTAACCATTCGATCACCAGGATGGAGAAATGATTAGGCAGTCTAAAGTCAAATTAATGCAAAATTTTAATATTCTACCAAAAAATTGTTTCGTGATTTAGATGTGATTTCCATCTGTTGCCCTAGGATTTAAATACCTGGAGTGGTTGCTAATTATAAGCGTAGAGCGTGTTTTACATGGGCATTAGTATCTCTTATGTGCTTTTGCTTGAAAATATAGAGATATGCTTTTGCAAAAGGCACAATTTATTTCAAAGCACAAATGGAAATGACGTCAGAACCTTTTTTTTTTCGCTATCGATCTGATCTGTAGATCAAGCGAGGTATGATAGAGCAAATCATAGAGCCTTAAATCCGGAATTCCAACTCAGACCCAGAAATTTCATTGTCACCGTGAGCCAATGCGATACCATTGCGTCGCCAAGGTCAGAAATTTTCAAAAGTCCAATTCGGGAATTCGTTATTTTCAGGTGATTAAACCATCTTTTTTTTCTAATCATTTTAAATATCGTACAATCGTCTCTTTTCTTTTAATGATATTTCAGGTGCACTTATAGTTGATATTAAATTGGAAAGTCGCATTCAGAAAATCATGATCTCTTAACACAAAATACAGTATTTAAGACTCGGGAAACACTTAAGGTTTTCTATAAACATACTCAATCAAAAATTTTAATTTTCACAGAAGCAGAGCCGGATCTAAGAGGGGAAGGTAAGGAGGACAAGCCCCCCTTCCCCTTTCAGAATGCTAGTAAAGGCAAAACGTATCAACTTATTTACAGTTCATGCATTTTTAAAGAAATTTTTTAAAGACTTCTAAAACGGATTAGGAATTTGTTATACTGCATTGGAAATACAATCTATTACTCCCCCTACTTTTATATTTTACCGGCTCGATTGTGTTTCTTGTCTCCTCCTACCACCCTCGATTTTTTTTTTCTGTCTCCTCCTACCACCCTCGATTTTTTTCGTGATTGAGGTTTACACAGAAGTTACTCCATTTTGCTTTGAACCTATGAAAATATTAATATTCATATATTGCAATGTATGATTGAATTAATTTTCACGCGTATAAATATCATATTTATTCTTTCCTCCGTAATCAGAGCAGTGTGTTGGTTAGTCGACTGTACTGTGTTCAAGTTTTCGGTTCAGTTTCCCCTCTTCTCTGAGAGAAAAGTTGTTTCCCTCTTCTTTCTTCTTATTACCTGAGAGAAAGCAGTACACGTAATAGAACCTTTCCCTCCTCAGCCCCTTACTGAATTAAGCCAAGCTTTCACAGAAGTGAATGAATTTGAAGCACCCTGAAGTGAAATAGCCTGATGGCCTATAGCAAACAGATAATCCCTATTCAAATCAGACTAATTTTGGGGAGCGTTAATCAATTTAAACTCAAGCTTCTTACAATAAAAAATTGCACACACTGATAAAAACAACGAACATTAATTATATTCTATAGGTGATATTGTGATTGTGTTAAGCAAAAGATGGCCGTAGCCCTCCTCTTTACTAGTGCTCCAAACTCTCCTTCTCTTGAACTCCTAAACGCCACAGGAGGTCGTAAGCAGTGATTGTGTGCGGTTCTATCACGTCAGTTACACTATTGGACCAGGTATAGCTTGTAAATCGATCTTGCTGCCTGGAGTGCTAAGAGACTGTCGCTTGAAGAGTTGACACAAAGTTGATGCTCTGCAGAATGAAAACTGTGTGTGGTCTAGGAAACTACTGATATCTATGGCAGAATTTCCTTTTGCTAGAGAATTGACCTTTCCTTGTGATAGAGGAAAAACTTCAAGCAGCATTTTATATGAATACAACGCAAGTTTTTCTCATAGCAGATGCTTATGGTATTCTCCTCATTCGTGAAAGTTTTCGGCCACACAACGGTTTCCACGAACCTACTCTCGAAATAAAGAGTTCTTGATACTTCAGCATATCTGAACTGGCTTTTCTCAACTAAAAGAGTAAAGACTCATCTGAGGCATACATGAAAGATGTGACGCAGTAGTTGCCAACTCAGGAAGAAACATACTGCTAACTTCAGCAGTACCGTTTAGATATTTGCTGTTTTCCTTGGGAAATAATGTATTCGTACTGACTTCGTTTGGATTTAGGAATGTTAAACGATTCGGGTTTTCTAATTTAAATATTCTTTTGGCGAAATACGTTAATTATGCCTTCACCAATTTTGAGCATTTGACAATTATTTAGTTTCATAAGTTTGAAAGCGGCTATGGCCTATATAAAATCTGAGGAAAAACAAATTAAAACTTTAATTTTTCATTCTACACGATTGTTCTCTTCAAGTATCAACGTTTAAAATTATTTTTTAATTATCCCTGTATATATATATGAATTGTACAAGTACATTTCATATATACAGGTGACGCGCATAGATTATATCTCATCTACAGGATATAGAACAATTGCTTTTATAATTCATTAAAATAACATGTTTAGCCTTCTTTTATTTCACTGACTTGACATTAATTTTGTTTAGCATTATTATTTAACACTCGCTTAAGATTTATTAGTTTGACACTGACATATGATATTCATAATATTTAACATTGAAATATTGACATGTAACATTTAAAATATTTCACAATGAAATTATTGACCTTTGCACAGAACATAAGAATAATAATAGAGTATAAATATGTAGGATATCGTTTTCCTACATCATAATATATAGCATTTCAGTTTTCCGCATAATTCAATCACATTTTTATGTAAATTTGACTTTACGTATACCATATCTAATTGTTCAAATTACTTTTTTCAGTAATAAGAAAGAGAAAAGAGAAACTGTATTCCGGCTGCAGTTCGTCAGGTTCAAGACACTCTCGACTGATATTCATCTTGTAGAATTCAAAACATATAAAACAGTGGAACGTTTATTTATAGGGAATATAATTGCTTATTGATTTTTCCAGAACAGCCACCTTTAACTTTTAATGACTCTGTGTGTTTTTCTGTCTCTCGAAAGCGGTGGTTTGGTAATTTGAGTGTTTCCATTCCATCCACTCTTCAGATTGGCTGAACCTCATATGCGAAGTCTTGACCTGCTTTTATTGCAATCCATTCTTTTCTTACCATCTTTCTTTTCTTTATCTCCGCTAACGGAGAGGTCTGTATGCGACATTTAACTGTATGTTATCTCGGAGACACAATGGACAGAGAAACAAGATTTCCGGACACAATAAAGTCTGTAGCAAAGGTATCGGGCAGAGTACGATGCTTCAGCATCCTGGATTCCTCATAAGTAGCCGAGTCAATTACGACAAGTGAACTCCGTAGTCAGGCTATCGGCATACAGTTCGATGAGCAACATCACTACAATGCATTCAGCTGCTTACAACCTGAGGGGCACGATGCAGAAAGGAAGAAACTGCCGCAAGAAAGGTTATGAAGAGAGTGCAGTCATGACATGTTTTCATCAAGAGTCGTCCCCATTTCATCTTTAAACACAGGAACAGCTCGTATTACGATATTCTGTTCCGAAGGGTACATTAAAGAAGGCGAAAGCTGCATCTGTAGTATTCAAGTGACGAAGAAAAGAGTCAGAAGTTAGTATTGAAAGTCAGGTTAGTGGAAGGAAAATCAAACTCGAACTTGTGTTTTTTGTGAGGAAAACAAAAATCCACTTTCTTTCAATAGGAACATTTTTCAAAATTGCAGGCTTTTTCAAAGTATCTGATGCACTTTGATGCATAATCAAAATATTTATTACACCTGAAAATTATGTAATGTGAAACTGCACTATCGAATATGCCCAATGTCAAACAATCTAAATATGCAATTTATATGTGAATTTTTTAAACATTTTTAATATATATATATTGGATTCGTAATCTGCACTAGTTTGCGAAATGAAGACTATTCGCAAAAATTTATATTTCAAAAACTGATTAATGAATTTGATATTAATCTTCGTAAGAAACTGTCATTTGATAATTTCAGATCAAATAAGAAGATAATAAAACGAAATACCTCAGTCTTATAAATTGAACAATGACATCACTAGCGTAAAAAGGAATGATGATTCCTAAATTAGGAGATGGTCATCACCTACTGATGAGACAACCCTATCTGATGAGAAAACCTAGAGATGTTGCAATGAAGGTATTCACAAGATCAGTTCAAGGATATCAGAGCAGTAGCTCATAAAATGGGCGTTTTAGAGATTTTTGGGCATTTGGTTTGTCAAACAGATATTAGGGGAGCTACCTGCATCAAGTTTTTAACTGCACATATTATTAAAATTGCTTAAAATTAAAGGATAATCGACAAAAATATATGCAGCTGATATATGTAAAAGAATGCACTGAAAATGGGCGAATAACGAAAAAAGGTGGAAAACTATCCCGCATTTGTAGTTTCCGCAAGCAAGTCGGAATATGCAAATTTGGAATGCATTAAAAAGGCGCTCGAGTTTCTTGTTTTCACTTCAGTGGCACGCCCAGATGATTATGTCCCGAAGACATCGTACGGATGATTTTCAGCGGTGAAAAACGATTAGAAGGATGGAAGCAGGTCAGTCTCAGACGGAAGTTTCCAGAGCATTGAATGTTCTGTCAAGACTATTCAGACAGTTTCAATAGATAGGAGACGTTCGTCGACGACCAGGGAAAGACCGTCCCAGAGCCACAATTGCGGCAGACGATCGCTATATGAATCTACTGCCAGACGGACCAGAGTGATGACAGATAGACAACTGTCTTTGGAGCTTGCAGCAGCTACAGAACCCTTTCAAGGAATACTGTTTACAGGAGACTTCTTGAGAAATTCATTTATGCCAGGAGGCCTGTTATTTATGCTCTTCTAACTCTCGCCGCCGGGCGAGCTCGTTTAACTTGGATCCAGAGCAGTGAGCATATTCTATGTTTACAGATGAATCGCGATTCAGCTTAAGTACTGATTCGCAATGCATTGGCATCTGGAGAGAACCAGGGACCCGCAGCAGTCCCTCGAACATCAGGAGAAGGGACTACTTGTGGGTGTGGCATGGTGGTTGGGCGGGAATCATGACGAACGGGTGTACAGACTTGCACATCTTTCTAAGAGGCTCTGTTACTGCCCTGTGATACAGAGACGAGTTCCTGACCCATATATCAGGCCATTCCGGGGAGAAGTCGGTTCAGATTTTATTCTTATGGACGATAGCGCCCCCCGCCCCCAATCTCATCGAGCCCATGTGGTTGATGATTTTTATCGAGGAGGAAGATATTCACCGAATGGAGTGTCCACTCAAATCTCCTGACCTAAATCCCATTGAGCATGATGGGATGCTCTAGGGAGACGCATTGGATCTCGCCAGTCCCTTCCAGAACGTTCCACGAACCCAGAAGAACAGCACTTGTCGAGAAGGGGTCATTAATCCTTCAAGACCTCATCCATACCTCATATGTATGAGGAGTCGTTGCTTGAGCTGCATGGCTGTCAGGGATGATCATACTCCATATTAACATACCGCATATCGTACGTTAGAGTCTTTAAGTATTGTTCCATGGACTGCTCCTCCTTCATGTCGATTGCACGATTATGATTTTAACGTATGCACATTATACTATGTATTATGAATTTCTTCTGCTTGATTTACATTTGTAATGCAATAATAAATCTCTTTATCAAATGTCCTTGCATTCCCTTAAAAATGCTTCGAGTTATGTAGGAATTTATACACTATCTTTTAATTTTGGGCACCACTGTAGCTTTACAAAGGCTTTGGGTTGGATTGTTTTACTTGTGAACAATTTTTTGCACACTTTTTTTAGGCTAAATGCCAATCACAAGAACCCCAATGGCTCAGAGAAATTAAAGGGAAGTCTCGTAACATATGTCTCATAACAGCTGTTACAAGGCATATGGAAACCTTTCGTTAAGGGACACACAGCGTTTTCTTTAATATGGGCAAGTTACAGATCTTCTGACCATGGGGTCATTATCTTTACTACCACGACGGATGGCTTTGATAAAAAGTTTAGGAATCACAGTACTGGAGTCTACGTTTCTATAACTTTTCTTGAGATCGGTGTAAGGGATGTAATACGTCTATTACAAGTGTATTGCAAACTACATTAGAGCAACAGGAGTGACAACACTTTTAAGTCAAAGACATGAATTTCTTATCGTTAGCTATGCATTACTACCACATTTCTCTGTAAATTATTCGTTTATTTAAAGTCAATAAAGAGTGTAAACATAAGTGCATATGCTTTTCAATGCAAAGTGTCATGTTTTAGATATTTGAAATAGGAATATCCGAATCGCAAACTATGCTACAACGGATTTTGGGTTGGGTTGTTTCACCTCTGAGCCGCACTTTTTTTTTAGCACAATGAGCTAAATGGCCAGGTCACAAGAACCCCGAAGGCCCAGAGAGGATTGGGGGAGGGGGCCCACTGGAACAGCTATTGGGAGGCAGATGGTAGTCTTCCATCAAGGCAATCCAGTATATTCTTTAACGTGTACCGGGTGTGGCTCTTCCGCACACGGAGTCACAGCTTAACGTCCCATCCAGTGGATGGTGGCTTTTCCAAGTCCATCAGTGTTCCCACAGACCGTGAGCAATGCGGAAAATTTTTAGGAGATAAATCTCAATGCTGACCCAGCTGCGACTCGAACCTGAGAATTGCAGATTACGAGACTGGTAAAGACATTATTTTACAGATTTATTCACTTTTTTATTTGTGATTTCGTTTCCTATTAAGCTGGAATGTATCGAAGCATTCCTGCTCAATGAAGATTATGATAAGGAGATTAGCGGGCCATTCTTCCATACAATTAATGAGGTTCACCTTTAGGTATTAGGTGACAAGGGGATGTATTGTGGTCAGGCTTTATACTCTTATAGGATGAAGTCTGTCGCATTACACTTTGTAATGTGGTATATGGGAATTCAAAACTTCATAGCTATGAGCAAATAATGAAGAACATGGAACTCGGAACTTTTATTCAGAGATAGGTGTGCTCACACACTGCACTAACCTCACCATAGGTGGTGGATTGCAATTCCCAAAGTCTCTCCAGATCAATCTCTGTCTTCAGTCACAGTTTGGTAAAGAGATTCATCTGTGCTCGTCGAAAAATCACACATACTCCATTCGTCTCTAGTCCAGGGCACATGCTACGTTTTCCATTCCAAAAGCCGATGACATACACCACACACCAGTGGTCGCCTCCGATAAACTTCACGGTCATGAAAGTAGAAGTTTGCTATCAACCTACAGTGGACGCTGACATCAACTTTCCACTAGTATAGGACTCTAGGCTTTTGAAACTCTAAATATTTATCAGGAATCTGCCTGGGTAAAGAAATTTGGCCTATGCTGCCTCTACCATATCTGACTCCATTCTGTCCATCATGGAGTTGCTCATCAACCAAATATTTAATTCAATGAAATATAATAATGCAAAGAGTTTTATTCTACAAGTAAGTAAATTGTCACCCGCAACTTTTCCTCTTCAAGCCATGCGACATGAACTACAATTATATTCCGCGTTTATCAAAAATAATTATCCATACATAGTTATAACACATCTAGAACTACATATCTATACTTGTCGATATGACTTCAAACAAAAATTTACTTTCTAACAGATACTTCTGAAAGAGTGGCTCAGAAGATTCGAGTTCGAACCAGGAATAACCCACAAGCTAGTAATACACAGTTATATACTCTCTAACTGTAGCTGTGATGAATAGATGATTTAATAATAGACAAATGCAAATTTTGGTTTGAACAATAAAAAAATTAAATTTATTTAAATTTTCAAATCAACATAATTCCTCCACCAACTTATAAAAGGGAATAAATTCACATTACAATACGTTATCATATTTCCAAACCACTCGAATAAATTGAATTATAAAGTGACAGTCAAAATATTAAAGAAAAGTGACAACAATCAGATTAATATGAATTAAAATGATTATATCCTGATTGAAGATTTACCCACAACGAAAACGGAGTTCCGCTGGACTACAGTTGTGCACTCGGAAATAATACTCAATTATTTCGAAGACAGGAGACCGAACACGGGTCCTATTAGCACCATCACCCCACACAGAATCCCTTCGCCGGCTGAAGCGAGGCAATAACTCAGTCAACCCAGGGAATTCTCCAACAGTAAGGGCCAATCAGATGCCATCCCCGGGCAAACACAACGTCCGCAGTTATTCACAAATGAGACGGAGTCTTGTTGACAGATCCCAAAAGTCAAAAAATGAAATTAGAAATACCAATTCGTCCGCGACTTATCAAAATATATCTAAAATGCAGCAAAAACAAATGATTGTTTCAAATTCTAAAATATTTTTCTTATATAGATATGTGTTTTCCCTTGATGTCAAATATAAATACTTTTGTTTTATGTATTAATTAATGCCACATTTGAGTTCCGTTAGGAATATTACTATAATGTAGGTAACGGAAACAAGAGGCGTTTCATTTCATCCTGTAAGAAATATTTTTTCTAGTCTGAACTGAATTAGGTTTGATTAGTACTTTTATAAAACTGTATTACAGACGAAACTTAAAAAATGCATGACGACATAAAAAAACTTTTGCCATTGAAGTTTGAAATGCTTAGATATACCTAAAGATTATTCGCTAGATTACTTAGACATTATGACAGATGTGGTTTACTTACAGCTGAAGTTGAGAAAGAACAGGACCATTTTAAACAGACTATTCTTGAAACCAGTAGTACTTCTCTGGGTAAAAAAGGAATGGAGGAGACAGAATAATGGAGTTGATTTCTGAAAGAAAGGAAAGAAATGATAAATTGAATCAAAAATAGCTAAATTGTACAGTCTTGTTCGATCTTCGCATCTTACAATTTCTTCAAGAACTCGTATATGTTTGTATGTAAAGAGCACGTGTTTGTATTTATTTAACAGAGGCGATCTAATAATGTCAAACATACTCTAGTGTTAGATGAGAGACAAAACTCATATGGTTAAAGATTAGTTGCAATCCTTGTGAATTGGACCGTTTCTTAATGGGGTGAAATTTGTCGATAAAAGCTCAAATCATTTGCTCCTTTCAGTTCATTTTCTTAGAAGAATGCCTCATAGCTCTCCTTCCAGTTTCTGCCTGGAAACAAATTGCCGCATTGCGTGGAACTATATAATTCTGTTTGAAAAATGCGACATTTGAGCTAATCAAAATTCACGAGTCGTTTTGGTGAGGTCGTGAGTGGCATATCGTATAGATTAGTAGTGACATTGCAGTAATCAGGTTGTGTTCAAATCACGCATGGTAACATGAACATTTCTGCAGAGGTATCTCTCATCGCATGGTTCTTATCTCTGTAACGTAAAACGTTCTGGAATGCTTCACTGTTTCCACCAGTTGACGGCAGTTGGAACCATTGCGTCGACCTTTGCAAAAAGAATTTCTAATGAATATCATTAAAAAGAAATCTTCTATCAGACAACAGCAAGTCTTGCTTTTCAACATAAAACTACTAAAACTTTAATTGCAACTGGTAAAACTCGTAAAATGTTTTTAATTTAGTAATTTTTATAGTACATTAGAATCGAGGTTGGAAAATTGGTGACCACACAAAAAAAATTAACGAATATTCCAGCTATGGCGTCTAGAGAGAGCTTTCGCTCGATCCATACCTTTCCGAATGATGATGATGATGAGATGGAGGATGTAGCTCGTGTTATCGAAGTGTTCTGCCCTTTCCGATAAGGCGAATGAAAATGCCACGTGATGTAAGAGATGTATTTGCCTGCAACTGCTGTATATGTATGTATGTACGTTTTCACGGAGCAAGAATCGATCAGAGTTTCTAGCAGTTCCCCAGAGCATCTTAGATATGGTGTCGTTTACGGAGATGTGCCAGAGATGCTGTCGTGGTGGTGTTATATCGCTTATATCTATTCTCCTTCTAATGACTATTGCCAGGTGATCATCAAGCAAAAAACTCTGTATTCAAACACCGTACACTGCAGAGTAAGTGATGCGAAAAATGCCCTTTAGTTCATTATAGCTCTATTTTTTGTAAGCAGCAATTAATATAAAGATTTAAAAATGAAAGAAAGTTACATTAACCATTTGTTTTTATAAGGCTTATCAATATTCGTTAGAAGCAAGATAAAAAAAAAGTGCTAAATGAAATTTCGGAGTTTCTGCATTTGAATGATGATATTAGATTACTTAATTTCACACAAGGTTGTTTTATGATTACATTTGACGAAGGAAATGTCGAAATATTTGCTTTCAGTTATTGTTTGGTTACTATGATTTGAATAGCACAATTTGTTTGAATGTTGAACAAGTGTCATTCAATCACGTTAAAAGAATTTGATTTTCACATCCAAAGAATAGAGTTCGTAATCTGGAACAAATAATTTCTCCGTCGATAAACTGAAATCTTTTGAGAAAATAGTATTAAAGTATAGTAACCCCTCCCCATCTTCTGGGTTGCGTTCCTGATTTACTATGTGGTTGACGAAACTGCAGTTGGGTTGCTTTACTACCGAGCGGCATTTTGTTGAACACAATGGGCTAAGTAGTTAGGTCACAAGAACCCCGAGGGCTCAGAGAAGGTTGGGAGAAAACCCACTGAACAGCAGCAGGTTAGGAGACAGATGGAGCTTCCGACAAGGCCATCTAGCTTGTTCTTTAGCATGCACAGGGTATGGTTCTCCCGCACACGAGGCTACGGCTTAACATCTGATCCGACGGACGACGGCCTAACCTGCTGCTGTTCAGTGAGAAAACCCACTGAACAGCAGCAGGTTAGGAGACAGATGGAGCCTCCCGTCAAGGCCATCCAGCGTGCTCTTTAGCGTGTACAGGGTATGGTTCTCCCGCAAACGAGGCCACAGCTTAACATCTCATCCTACAGACGGCGGCCTTTCCAAGCCCATCGGTGGTTCCTATTGACGGAGGGCAGGGTGGGATGTTTTTTGGAAACAAATATCAACTCTGACCTAGGCGGTACTCTAAGCTGGGAACTGCAGATTGCGAGTCTTGCGCGCTACCGAATGAACCACCCCCTTCCCCGAAACTGCAGTTGGCGAGGACTGTGCAAAATTTGGGATTAGAGGAAACGATTTTTGAGAGTCATATCTAAAATAATCTACAGGTAATGTGTATTTACTACGGACTGGAACAAAGGTCATTGAAATTTCATGTATTTAGGAAAGAAAACAACGCATTAAAACGATTTACAACTTCTTTAAATTTGATGAACTTATTATTTTCCCCCCATCGATAGAAATGCAGATTGGGGATAAGAGTATCCTGATAAACAAGGGTTCTCCTCTATTGGAAACTATTTTGCTTTCCGTGTTATACTTACCTGCGTTTTTCTATGCGCTTCTCTTTGCAGTGCTCAAAAATTGGTGAAATTTTCGCGGACAATGACAGATACTTCAGGAGTCACACTGCTGTGGTGAAAAGATGTACAATTTATTAACCGCAGATACTAAAACGACTTCAAATATCATATTAGGGAGAGGAAAAGTTGCTGGATGGATGTGGGAAATTTCCTTCTACGGCGATAGATTAGTGTACGTACGCTTTTTCCAGATAATTTTCAATGTCTAATTTCTTCATCGATAACTTGGCATCTTCCCCCTTTTCTTAGATAATGTGGGATATTTATCACCTTCGTACAGAGTGTAAAATATTTATTTCTTCCGTAGAATTTGTTTTGTGGATTATCTATTTTCGTGTTATTTATTAAAGTGCTGATATTTAAATTGTTATAAAATATGCCGAATTGTTACTTCGTTAATAAATAGTGACGAAATTTCTTGCATTCATCAAGGATGGGTAAATTTATCGTATTTGTAGGGAATATTTATTTTCGTCGCAGGTAATGAAGATTATTTATTTCGTAGATATTTCAGAATAGTCATATATTTTTCAGTTACAAAAGATGGAGATAAACTGTAAGGTGCTTATCAATCAGGAAAGAAATTTAAAAGTACTTGCATTTTCTTTAGGCAAAAAACTTTTTAACCAAATTTTAGCATATCATTTACATTTAAAAAAAATATTAATGCTCTCACTTCTTATGCGAGGATTCTCCCTGCATTTCCTGAAATCTCATACGATTTTGAAATCGGATATTAAAATACACTGCCTATGTTCTACATGTTTAAAGTCTCTTACTAAATTTATTCAAGTAGCCTTGAATATAAGAGTAATTATGGAGATAGAGGTAAGATCTTTGTGTATTAACTCCTCTTAAGGGATAAGAGCATCTGATATAGAATCCTATAGAATATATCCCCTACAAGCTATCTATCCTATAGAAGGTTATTCCCTATAAGCTAGGCCGTGGCCCCGTGTGCGGGAGAGCCATACCCTGTGCACGTTAAAGAACACGCTGGATGGCCTTGACGGGAGGCTACCATCTGTCTCCCAACAGCTGTTCCAGTGGGTCCCCTCCCCCAACCTTCTCTGAGCCTTCGGGGTCCTTGTGGCCTGGCCATTTAGCCCATGGTGTACAAAAAAGTGCTGCTCAGAGGTAAACAATCCAACAATCCAATCCCTATAAGCTAGGAATTGGGCTGGTCTAACAGTTTTTTTTTTTTATTTTTGAGAGAGAGAAAATATATTCTTGTTTTTACCCCTCAGCGTTACGTTTATTGCACCCAATGGGTCACAAACACCCCACGGGGGCAGCGAATGTTGGAGACGGAAATGGGAATGCACTGGACAGCTGCTAAGTAACAAACGGTAACCTCCCGTCAAGGCCACACAGCGTGTTCTTTAGCGCGCACAGGTATAGATGTTCTGCAGACGGACCATGGCTTCATATCCCATCCGACAGATAATGGATTTTTCCAAGCTCTTCGGTGTTCCCTTCCTCACCGAGAGCAAGGTGGAAATTAGCTGAGATAATTCCAACTTGGGATCTGCTGATTGCGAGCCTGGCGTCGTACAGATTGATCCAACCCCTACCCTATATTAGCTAGGAATAGCTTCCAATTTTCTATGTGCAACAGAAATTAAATGTCACGATTTAATCCATAATAACAAATTCTCTGATGATGTTTTAATTGTTAACTAAACATTATTTTTTACTCAAGTAAATGAGGACAATATTGTTGCAATTTAAAATGGACGAGTACTGAGCGTGAGTTCTAGTAAAAATTGGCCAATGAAAATTACAATACAATGCAATTTATTACAAAAGCATGGATGAAATTTTTTATAAACAAACTAAGCCAACCGGCCGAAACTCTATAATAATACAAAGATGGACTTTCAGAAGAATCCATTTATCTCAATTCTATTCGCATCCAATTCACGAAATAAGACTAAAATAATTCAATGAATAATAAAATCATACTGATAAATGAATGTTCAATCTAACTAGAATCATATATGGGAATACTTGCAATATCTCGAGAATAACCTAACCAATTCGTAAATAACTAAATAACTATACAGAAAAATGATTTCCTTCTTAGGTTTTAGTCCTCAAGTACTCCAAAGCTGTGGCTAAAAAACTGTGGTTTCAAAACTGTGGTTTCTCAGAATCAATTCTTTACAGGCGTTGATCACCACACACAAGACGATCCAATTCTTTTTTATCTTTACCAGTTTAACAACACGATCCTAAACTAATCGATCAACCGCGCACACACCAAATAAAAATATTTATTCTTCAGACTATCGTGCATTAGCCGTCCCGTGGCCGAGTGGTTAGCACGTTTGGCTACTGATCTAAGGGACCTGGGTTCGAGCCACGGATTAGGCATGGATGTGTGTGTGTCGTTTTTCTGCTGAGGTCTTGCCATCCTCTCAGATCTCCTACTGTGGCATATAAACTGACAGGCTCCTGTCAGACCTCTGTGGCAAGCAGCTGCTTGAGGGGGTATTTATTTTATTTTTCTATCGTGCACAGAGTAAGTCTATTTATGCCTCCTTTCAGATCTCTACAATTCTAGCAACAACTCTACCTTTTCTATTTTTTTAGATCGGTTCTGTATTCCAGTTCGTTAGTTAAAATAAATCTCTCGCAGAAGCATACACGAGCGTTCATGTCACGTTTATCATAAACTCACTGCAGCACGTTCATCTGTCGTAACAATACTTTTTTTTTTCATATTCAGCCTAAGTCTTATTTCTGGGAATGAAATTAAAAAAAATAAATTCTCTAAAGCATTTTTATAAACTGTTTCGTTAAATTCTATAGTCACCAATGCACAATTAGCACGCATTTTATTTTTTTAACGCAAAATAATGAGAGTTTGAAGTAATGTAATTTTTTTAAAAAGTTCAGTTACTGTATTCGACTTGTTACATTATATTAATCATTGAAACAATCATTGGGGAAAATCCCGCTGTGTAAATATTCTGCCTAATTCCTGATAGTATGCCCATTTTCATCCTAATTCGAAATTGCAAGCATAGAAAATAATATGAATATTTTAAGGAAAAGCAATGAAGATTTCAGAGTTTCATTGGGATTAATTGCTGAGAGAAGTGCCTTTTTATTTCTGTCATTAAGCAGCAGATCCTTTTTGTCGCTCAGTATAATATGGTTGTTTATTAAGCGTGAAAGTCAGGTGCATTTTAATTATTGTCCTCGAACTCTCCGATAAAAATATATAAAGTTCTTTGTGTTCAGTTTATGCAATGAGATAAACTGGAGGCTGAAATTTGCATTACTAAACGCAATATTGCGAAAAAAATATTCTTCGTCAAAGATAGGACAATAATAACTCTTTGATTTAGCATTGCTTTCAATGGAATAAAATTTATTGTAGCAAACGGATTCTGATTCAGATACTTCTGTTCATTTCAACGAAGGAAATGTTACATTAAAAGAAACAATAAATTAATAATGAGATTCTAGATGACCACATTAAGGGGCGAGTGGCCAAGTCTAGCGTCGGATCAAAAGATTCCAAGGAGCCATGACACCTAGAAGGATTCCAAGGAGCCATGAGCTAGAATTCTTGCAAAGTAATGGAGGCCAAACATTATTAAACTTGTGCATATTTCACACATTTTTTTAAGAAATCTTTCAGGAACTTATAAAACGAAGGGGAAAATGTTACACTGCAATGAAAATCAAAACTTTTGTCACTTAGCCAAATATTTACTTTTTTCCATCTACATTGGGTTTTTTCCCTTCCCACCCTCTTTCCTCCTGTAGTTTTTTCTCGATCAGAGGTTTTTTTTTTTGACTAGATTTTTTCTAGTCAAGTCTATTGCTAATCATACTAAAATATTCTGTAATGTAGTAATGCATTTCTGTAATTATGCATACATGGAAAATATAATGTATTTACATTGATATATTTTACTAATATATATATATAATTTGAGTAAGGATTGAAATATTGCACTCAACGTTTAAACGAAAGCAAAAAAAAAGTTGTAATAAAGCAGGAGAAAAAAGGCAATCTTTTGAATTGATTTCAGGGAGATTCGAGAAGTTCCAGCTGAAAACACCCACGTCTTCGCTTGATAAAAACTTCCTGTTAGGAAACGAAAGGATAAATTTAATACCTTGCCCTATTAATGAAAATAAATGTATATATATATATATTAAAAAACATAGGAATCTATATCTGATCTGTTCCGGACAATTCGATTAACTTGTCCCGACCCCACATCTTTTTCCTTCTTGTTTTCTTAGTCCGAATCGGCCTCAACCATTCATCTTCTTCGGGAAGCATTATTTAATACGCGCTGTCTTATGCAATGACAAAATTACGATAAGCCACAATGAAAATTTAGGTTTCAATATTGTGAAATAATTCATAAGTGATGATTCGAAAGCGATCAGCTCAATGTTTAACTTGCAAACTGTTTTCCTTGTTTTGCAATTAATGTCGACTAACCGAGTCTGTGATCCTTAATATTTACCTTTCTATGTAAACGAGGTGACCGAAATGAATATGCAACCATTTGGAGTTAAATAATTTACTGCCACTTCGATTATTCGTACAGCAACGAGTGGAGCACGATAGCCTCAGAGAAGCACGCGCATCCACCACATTCTGACTGTGTACGAGCTCAGTCGATGAGCTGATGAGTGATGACGGAGAGGTGAACAGGCCACAGGAATGCATCTATGCATGAGTGAATCCTTGTGGGTGCGCTCTTGGACGGTGGCGATGTTTGCTGATCCATTAGATCACATTAGACCTCTCCCCGGTTCCGGTCTCTGGCGACGAGGCAGAGATGCACTTAAATGTTTGGATTTCAACTCCAAACGCTTCGGTCGTAGCTTTTGAAAGGGAGACAAGGAAGCAAAATATTTCTCCTTTCTTGTATCGACTTGAAATTGGAGACGAAATTTTGTTTGAATACGTCATGTGGGGAAATCTTAAGAAAAGAATAACGTTACTGGAATGAAATGGAAAGAAACTTTTTTTACGTTTTAGGAAAATAGAAACTACACTTACTGATAGAAAGGAAAAAGAGCAAATCGAAATGTATCTCTGAAACATTTTTTGTCAAATATTCCACTGATGATTAACGAAGGTTGAGTTCTATGTATAGTATATATATATATGAAATACGAGTAGTACGTATTGTAAAAAGCAGATAGGAAAAAAAATATTACGGAAATAGCAAAAAAAAAAAGAAAGGAAAAAGAGCAAATCGAAATGTATCTCTGAACATTTTTTGTCAAATATACCACTGATGATTAACGAAGGTTGAGTTCTATGTATAGTATATATATATATGAAATACGAGTAGTACGTATTGTTAAAAGCAGATAGGAAAAAAAATATTACGGAAATAGCAAAACTTTATTCTTTGCAAAGTGAAGGAAACAACGTTAATATTTCTTCTATACACAATCGTAACATTTTATTCCAAAATCCACCATTATAATGATTCAGTAGTTTGAGTTTCTTTCCTGCATCATATACCAAACTTCTTTGCTGCAGTCTAACTTGATTCAGAAGGCAATGGATTAATTTTCTCACAAAAAAGTAGACAGCAACTTTCTCGCTATGCAATGTCAAAACTTTATCAAAGATGAAAAGGCCTAAACTTGAAGTGATATAAAAATTTCGTTATTCGTATATTTTATCTTTGTACTTAGAAGAGTCCCCCCTGATAGGGCGGGACCTTGGCGTGGTGGTGGTGGTGGTGGTGGTGGGGGGGGGGGGCTTCGGGCCCAGTAACCCGGTCGAAGGCTGTGCCGGCCGGATTGGGTCCCCGGTTGGACATAGCCAAGACCAACCGAGGTCGAGGATGCCGCCGACCGGTTGGGCGTGCCGGTTGGACGGTGACGGTGTCCGAGACCTCATCTATCAGGTGCTCTGTGTGAGCAGTTCGAGGGCTCTTCTGTAAAGATTTGTGCCCCAGTAGATCGAGCCCTCTTAAAAGTCTGGGCCTCACTAAGAGTCTCCACCCCGGATGCCGAGCGAACTTGGATCTACATGTCCTTGTTCATGGCTAACCGGGGAACAGATTAATGTTAGGTTTCTTCCGGTGGTTAGCTTTTCTTCTATAGGACTGCTGCCATGTGAGGTCGGGGTTGAGGTACGTCTATATGGCGCATTCTTGCCCCCGGCTCTAGATAGTCATGGCTTTTCATAACTGGTAGTGCTGTCAGGCGGAATCGGGAATTGCCGTGGTTGCTTATGATCGCAACAAAATAGAACGAATGTACTTAGAAGAGCAGGGATTTTCTCAGTCGTTATCGCGCCAAGCTCGTTTTCTGTTATTTCCAAGTTCAAGTCCCTTTTGTACCTCTATTGATGCTTTTTTTCCCACTAACCCACCTTTGACCTCGGAGAGAAAGGGTACTCCAATGAAATTATAAAAGATCTCCTTCTGTCGAATGTAGCTTTAAGCCATGGTTTCGTGTATTGAAAGTACCCATGCCATGTGAACAGTAAGTAGCAAGCTGGATGACCTTGACAGTAGGATTTCACGTCTCGTAATAACTATCAAGTGCAAGTGATTTTCAGACTTTTTTCACTCACAGAACACTATTGTTTGACGTAAATACTGGTGGAACAATGAAAATTTAAGTTGGCAACACTGCGGAGGACTCGCGCATGAGCAGTATGCCTTCAATAATAGCCATTTCTTTAGCGTCGTTTGTAAACTCAAAGCTATTCTGTTCAAGTTCTGACGTGTATTGAGGTTAGTGAAATGATTTTGGGCATGTTTTATATTAATTTTGGTTTTAACAATAAGATTTAATATGGGTAAGTTTTTGTTTAAACCGAGAAAGCGAAATAAAGAATCAGAGAGTGAACGTAGCAAAAAAAAAAATGGTTTATAAATTTCCTTTTTTCTGCAGTACCATCTGAAATTTCGCATCACACTCTTTGATAGCCACTGGTCTAATGGATCCGCTTTATCAACCCAGCCCTCAACCCTTGGGAGTTCTTGTGATCCGGCTATATAGTTCCTTGCGTGTAAAGAGTGTGCAGATCACAGATAAAATAAAAATTATACAACCTCGCTAAATCACATAAAAAGCGCCAAAAAAGTAGACCATAGATAGAAGTCCCATTATTAAGCAATAACAGATATACTCAAATCAGTTTTGAATATTGGAACTTAGCATATGATATATTCATGTAAAATTAACACTTAAGATACTTTTAGATTTTAACCAGTAATGTGAAACAATTAGAGCTGAATTCCATTATTTTCAAGTACTTGTACAGAAATAGAGTGCAATAGAATTATCTATTGCACTAGAAGCTACAGTAATTACTATTGTAGGTGTAGAGAAAGAAAAATTTATTATAGCGAATTTCCTACATAACGCAACCTGCTAAAAAAATAAAGAGGAACTCTTTTTTCCAGAGTAAAATAAAATTATTAAGAGCTTATTCACTCCAGACAATTGGTTTATAAGGAACTCTGATTTTTTCGCTACTTATAAATACAGATCAAGATTGCATATTTGAAAAAGGAATGGGACTTGCGTTTAAGTATTCTGTAGGCCAGTATATACCTTATAATGTAAAATGTGATAAAGAATCATTGAAAAATAAGATATTAAAAAAAATAGCTTCCTCCAAAATCGCCATTTATAAGTGCTTACAGATTTTTTTTAGCAGAGAGTAAAAAAATCACTGTGGCACATGGGGTGGCACAGAACCTTCGTTTTTAAATAACTCAAAAATTGTAGTGATTTGATCCTTTTACTGAAATTTATTTAAGTTGACGCGACAAATTTGTAGATTTCAGAATCTCAGTATTACCAGTTTAAATTTATCGATTCAAAAGTGTCATATAGGGTTTTTGCGAGAAATGCCTCATATGTCTTTTGCAGAAAAGATCACTTGTCTTGTCTACTACAAATTCCAAAACTAATTTTTTAAGAATTTGACTTTTTAAAATAAAGTTTTAATTTAAAGAATTTTTTGCTAAACTGTGCCTGTGTTGTGATTTTATCCACTAATAGGGGAGGGTTTGGCTCAGTCTGTAGCGCGGCAGGCTCCTAATATGTAGGTTCCAGTTCCAAGAGTGGCAGTGTTAAGATTAATCTCCCGTTCTACACTCAGCGAGATCGGGAGGATCGCGGATGGCGATTGCAGGACCGTCCGTCGGATGGGTAGTTAAGCTGTGGTTTCATGCGCATCAGAGCCATCTCCTGTGCACCTTAAATTACATAATCTGCAGTTCTCATGTTCGGGTTCCAGCTGGGCCACTGAAGAGATTTTTTTCTGCTCAACGTCCCCCCCCCCTGCCCACATGGCTTAGAAAGACTGCCGTCCGTCGGATGGGACGTTAAATCGTTGCCCCATGTGGGAGAGAGAGCCATACTCCACGCACGTTAGAAAACAAGCTGAATGACCTTGACGGGAGGCAAACATCTGACCAGTGGGTCCCCTCACCCACCCATCCCCGAAATCACGAGAGTTTGCAATTTGTCCCAACTATTTAATATTATGGAAAGAAATATTGGCAACATGTATTTCGCACGTCTGAAATCTCAAAAATAGTTCCACAAATTTCCAGAGACGAATGATTAAACCGAAATAGATATCTTCAATATAATGTAGATCACTTCGATAGGTTCCTGCTTCGCAGCATGATAGTCAGTTTACTTTTAGGGTTCTATTCGCACGCTAATGTGACTTGTGGTGCCACCTTTCAGATGTAGTACTGACCTGTATAGTGGAGCATCGCGTGGCACCATTCAATCCTATTTCCTTCTTAAATAACACAATGGATGATCCTGACGTAGATTTCTATCTATTTCCAACAGCTATTCAGTGGGTTCGAGCCCCGGGTAAGGCATGGCTGTTTGTGTCGTTTTTCTGCTGAGGGCCTGCCATCCTCTCAGACCTTCTACTTTGGCGTAAAACCGACAGGCTCCTGTCAGACCTCTGTGGCAAGCAGCTGCTTCAGGGGGTATTAATTTTTATTTTATTTATTCAGTGGGTCCACTTCTTCTAACCTTCTATGAGCCTTAGGATTCTTGTGACTTCACCCTTTAGCCTATTGTGGAAAAAAATTGTCGCTCAGAGGTAAAACAACGGAAACCATCCACTAATACTCCCTTTGTCAACGATGAGAAAAAGGGTATAGATGGAACTGGAATAGCTGATGTTCGTCTAATGGAATTTTAAATCATTGCATCGTGTGCAGCAGAGCCATTTCAGGTGCACGTTAAAAATACTATTGAAGGCACTCTGTCAGCTGTGCCCTAACAGCAATCTAATGGATCTCCTTTTTAAACTATTGTGACCTGACATTATATCATTGTGTGAAAAGATGTGTCGCTAAGGGGTAAAATTACCCAGTCTAATTCATAAAGTTTAAAAAAAAAGCTTAAATTAGAACTTTAGGATGGAGTGAACCCGAAGACCTCTGCCTCATTTTGAGCCGGTAAAGTCCAACTTCGAACTCATCTCTAGTTTGTAAAAAGTGCAATAAACGACAAATTGTCAACAGATATTGGAAAAAGACGAAATATCATAGATGGGAAGATTTAGTTTACAGATTACTTCTCTGAACTTGAGAGGAAAGAAAGCCGAAAATGGAGTTTGACAAGCAGATTTCGAGATATTCAAAAGTTTATATATATATCTTATAAATCATTAACATTTGAAACGCTATTTGACCTTTTAAATATCAATTTAATGTTTGAAGAGTAATTGTTTTCGCAAAGCATTATTAAGATTCATTACTGCAGCACCAAAAAAGAAAGAGGCTGTACTAGATCAGGACATACAGATCGAAATATTTATTTTTTGTTAGAAAAGTACAAATACATTGATTTCCATAAATTAAGGAAAATCTCTATGTTAAGATAATGGGAAGCTAATGTCAAAACTCTATTACTTCCAAAAATAAGTTGTTGTTTTTTTTTTTTGAAAAATGTGATTGCACGTAAAGACTTCAATCAAATAAATCAATATCTCGATTTTCAACAATATTCGTTCAGTATTTAATGAGTTATGGAAGTTTGAATATTTAAAAACAGCAATGCCAGTCTTAAGAAACTTATACAAAACTGAAGAATAATGAAATAATTCTTTACACAAAGTTCTAAAATACAAACTTATTTTATTAAACACTTTGATACAATACCTATTATTAAGTTTTAATTACCGTATATTTCCGCAGATAAGACGACCTTCAGATAAGACGAGGTATAAATTTTCATCAAAGTTTTATAGTTTTAGCATATATCTGTCCTATAAGACGACCCCAAACTATCAACGGCCTATGAATTTAGTTTAGATCGGCGATCATCATCTGGATAATAATACTGTATTGCGTATACGGAATTATGTCCTATTCGCAAACATTCGCACTGATTCGGGCATTCGGGTAATGACCTTGACTATTCACAAAAGCGTCGTATGGGCTATTCTATTTTGTGGACATACCCTACTCTGTACTAGTAAATAATTACGGTTTGTCCGTTTTTTCCTCAGTAGCTCAATAAACATAACTTTTAATATTTATTTTGTTTTAGTATTGTTTTACTATTACAATGTAATGTGTTATTTACTATTACAATGTAATGTATTATCATATAGCGTATTTAAATAATATGATAGATTTTTCGAATAGTTGTAGTAATAATGGTTTCAATTTATATAAATTTCAATCTAATTTTTTTTGTATCTGTCCTATAAGACGACCCGGATTTTGGGGGCCATTTTTTTATGATTCAACTATCTTCTTATCTGCGGAAATATAATCCAATCTGAAGCCAATTTTTCTGGCTGTCATTGTTAGTGATAAATATTTAAACTTCCATAACTCATTAAATACTGAACGAATATTGTTGAAAATCGAGATATTTATTGATTTATTTGATTGAGATCTTTATCTACAATCACATTTTTCAAAACAAAAAAAAAAACTTAATTTAGAAGTTATAGAGCTTTGACGTTAGCTTCCCATTGACTTAACAATGGAATTTTCTTTAATTTATGGAAACCTGTGTACATATATTTTTACGTTTCTGAATAAATTATCAGTCTAACACAAATTTAGAAGCAGTAATCAATAGCAATATGATTGATTATGTATTAATTAACAGTAAATGGGTTAGATCTGTTAGAAATACCAGGGCATATAGGGGAGCTGAAATTGGATCTGGCCATTACCTTGTTAAAAGTGTCTTGCAACTTAAACTTAAAAAGTGTTGTGCTAGGGTTAAAAAATTTACTTTTAATACTGAAGCTCTGAATGATCCAGTTATAGCCAAAGCTTATCGTGATAGGTTACTTAGTCATTATGACAGTCATGGTGTGCTTACTACTGAAGTTGAGGAAGAATGGGATCATTTTAAACAGGCTTTTTTGGACACTAACAGTACCCTTTTAGGAAAAAATGAGCAGAAGAGACAGAATTATCTAAGTGATAAGGCACTTGAGCTTATTTCAGAAAGAAAGAACTGCAGGAATGTCTTTAATCAGTACCCTACTAGTCCTAATAGAAAGGATTACATAGAGCTTAATAAACGTGTAAAGGATCAATTAGCTACTGATAAGAATCTTTGGCTTGATGGCTTCGCTGACAAAGCTCAGGAAGCAGTTAGGCAGCACAACAGCAGAGAGCTGTACCAGATAGTTAATGTTTAATGTGATAGAAAACGGACAGGCATACAAAGATTGCAGGATAAAAAAGGTAAGGTTATAAAAGGGGAGGATTCTGTCATGGCTAGGTGGGCTGAGCATTTCAGTGATGTTCTAAACAATGTGGTTAGTTCTACTCCCATTGTTTGTATTGATGATAAATATATTGGGGGATTTAATGTTGGCTCTATAACACAATCTGAAGTTATTTTGGCTATTTCTAAACTTAAACTTCATAAATCGCCAGGGGTAGATGAAATTACTACAGAAATCCTTAGGGCTGGGAACGTTTCGGTTATCACTTGGATGACTGAAATTTTGAATATCTTTTATGATAAAGGCATGGTTCCTAAATATTTTACCAGAGCTATTATTATCCCTATTTTCAAAAAAGGTGATCACAGTTCTTGTGATAACTATAGGGGAATCAGCCTACTCTCTGTTCCAGGGAAAGTTCTTTGCATGATTGTGTTTAATAGAATTAAGAATCTGGTTCACAGGCAATTGCGTGATGAGCAATGTGGATTCAGAAGTGGTAGGGGATATGTAGATCAGATATTTTCACTTAGGCAGATTCTTGAGAAATGTTTATAGTGTCAGAAACCTTTGGTTGCTAGCTTTGTTGATTTCAAAAAGGCTTTCGACTCTGTTGATCGTCATAATTTGTGGTTGATTGTGAGATCATATGGTATACCTGACAAGTTAGTTAACATAATGAAAGCTCTCTATAATAACACAAGAGTCGTTTGTGAGAGTTGGTAAGGCTTGTAGCAATTGGTTTAGCATTACTGTTGGTGTTCGACAAGGGTGCATTTTGTCTCCTTTTCTCTTTAGCTTGGTTATTGATTATGTTATGCGAAATTCACTTCAAGGGAAAGATTTTGGCCTTAAATGGACTGGAGATACGAAAATTTCTGATTTAGATTATGCTGATGATTTAGACCTTTCGGCAAATGATGTTGATGAGATGAACTCTTTCATTCGAGGTGGTGATGAAACTGGTAGTAGAGTAGGTCTGGTTATAAACAGAGAGAAAACTAAAGTGATGAAAATTGGTCAGGCAGGTTGTGATTCAGTTAATCTGAATGGCTGAAGTCTTGAGAAGGTGTCTCAGTTTAGTTATCTTGGGAACTATGTAACAGATACTGGTGATGTGCGGCATGAGATTAACAGACGAATAGGGATTGCTGCCGGGACTTTTAAAAATCTATGGAGAGTGTGGAGAAATAGGCGTATACACCTAAAGACTAAAATTAGACTGTATAATAGTTTGGTTCTTTCTAGGGTTAGTTATGGTAGTGAAAATTGGACGCGTGTAAACAAAATAACAGGAAACTAGATGCTTTTGATTCTATGTAGTATCTTGGGTATTAGGTGGTTTAACTTTGTAACTAATGATGAGGTTAGGCAAAGGAATTTGTAACCTCCTTTAAGCAGCATATTGTGCAGAGAAAGACTCCGCTGGTTTGGTCATGTTGCCCGTATGGATAATTATAGATTGGCGAATAGGGTTATGAACAGTGCGCCTAGACGCCTCAGAAAGAGAGGGAGACCTAGGATACGGTGGACAGACAATGTCAAACAGGACCTTGTTAGAATTGGTGTGCAGTGGCCGGATGCAGCAGATGTAGCTTAGGACAAATATGCTTGGAGAATTAAACTGCGCGGTCTAGTTGGACCTCCGTAGCCCATGTCTGCTTGAGGATGATGATGATGAATCAATAGTAAATTAGAAAAAAGAACTGAAATTGAGATTCAATTCAAAATTGAAAACGAAAATTTAAAAAAAAATATGTTCATTATATATTTAATAACTAAAAAGCAAATATGTCTTCAGGTTCCAAAGATTTTGTCTACAAAACTTTCCACTGCACATCAGAAAAGAAATGCTGTGTCATCGGAAAAGAATGCTTATAAATTACACATATATATATTGTGATCTGTAACAGAATTCATATCTCTCTATCTCTCTATCAACTTCCATTGTTGCTAAACGATTTATCGATAGACAATTAAACAATTTATCAGTAGAACCATTATATCTCTCTATCTCTCTATCAACTTCCATTGTTGCTAAACTGCATGTATCTTGTCATTCTGAAAGTGAAAATTCTCCTACTATGAGTACTTTTACGACTTTTATAAACCCATTAAGTCTAATAGAAATCCATTAATCTTTTTATTTATATATATTTTTGTATTCATTTTTCATTTGCACATGTCTGCAACTTAATGGCACTAGTGCTAATATTCTTCTTAACTTATACCCAACTCTCAGTTCAATCTTTGTCATCTCAATATTCATTCACTTAATTTCAAACACTCCTACCTACTGCGTTCTGATATTTTGAAATTTGATATAATTATTCTTGCAGAGACATGGCTCAATGTCTCCCATCCAAATGATCTCTTTGAAGTCGAAAGATATAAACTCTTCCTCATCGACAGACCTATTAGGACAGCAGGAGAATTTGCATTATATATACGGGAAGTATTTCTCCATTAATGTCGAACTAATGTCTATTCCTTCTTAGGTCGAAGGTCTCTGAGTAGAATAAAAAATAAATAAATAGAAGCCTAATATAAGAAATAAGCAAAAATAAATAAGCAAAACCCTACTCTTATCATCTGCACACTTTACCGTCCTCCGAACAGCAATACTGAAGATTTTATTAATTCATTGTACTCAGTCCTTGAAAGATTTCCTAGCAACATTACTTCCATTCTTATGGGAGACTTTAATATCGATGCTCTAAAACATAATTCTGTGTATTCCAAGCTTGAAATCTGCCTGAAAATATTCGGACATATGCGTTTAAATAAATTGCCCACTCATATTAGCGATCACAGTGAATCTCTCAGTGATATGATTTTTCCCAACAGAACTTTACTTCACAAGCATAAACTTATCCTCTTCGAAGACATTAGTGATAGTTTTATTATTAGCACTTCTTTAATGTATTATATACCTCGAGCACCTAAATTTTAATTTCAAAAAGATCTTTTAAAAATTTCCACAATGATTAGTTTTTTGAGTTTGAAAAATATCTTCCTTCCTTTCCACAATAGTATTTCCGAATGCACAACTCCTATCTCAAAAGCACATATCTCTTGTTTAATAAATTTTGCACTTGATACCTATGCTCCTTATAAAACTTTCAGAGTTCATCCTCCTCGAAAGCCTTGGATTACAAAAGTGCTTCTGAAAATGATCTCATTAAAAATAAACACTTGAAAAATGCTATTAACCCTCATATTCCATATTATTTTTCACTTGGGAGAGCTATGAAACTTTCCCAAATCTTCTCAACAGTAATATTAAAAATGCCAAACGCTTATACTTTCTTAATCGACTTTCCTTTATTAATCCAAATGGTAATGAAATATTTCGAATTTTTGATTCTATTACTGGTAACTTAAGAAACCAAGCAAAAAAAATAATAAAATCGTTTAAAATGAGAATTCCTTCTATGTTCCTTAGAGCATTGCTAATGTTTTCAATAATGATTATCTAAATCCTGCATTTCTGTAGAAATTATGTCAACGCAAATGAGTCATTGTCCTATCCCAATAAATCATTTAATAATCTGGAAACCTTTAAGCTCAAAATGTTACCGAAATCAAAGTTTTTAACCTTATAAATTCACTAAAAACATTCGCAGTGTCGGACCAGATGGGATCCCTATCTTTATTCCAAAAATTCTTTCTCCATTAATATTTACACCCCTTTGTGATATAATTAATTGTTCATTTAATTCTAATGAATTCCCAGTTCCATGGAAATAAGCCATAATCTCACCAATACCGAAAATTCAAATCCTTCTAACCCTCTGGACTATTCACCTCTTTCAGTTACATGTGCTTTTAGAGAAATTTAAGAGAAAGTCGTCGAGAGACAATTATCGACTTTTGTTGAAAAATTTGATTTGCTTTCATGCAGAAAATTCGAATTTAGGAAAAATCGGTCAGCTGAAACTCTTATGGCACTTTTTGTGAATCAGTGGAGATCGACTTCAGACAGCAAAGTGAAAACGGTTGTGGAACTGGTTTCCCTTGACATCTTAAAAGCATTTGATTCAGTTGAACTTATCTTTCAAAAACTAGGCTATAATTTCACTGTATCGTCCTCAGCTTTTTCTTGGTTTAATAATTATCTCACCGACCGTGTTATCCGAACTAAATTAAGCACTAATGAGATCTCTATACTTCTTAAAATTTATCGTGGAGTACCCAAAGGAACCATTTTTAGCCCACTTCTCTTTAACCTTTTTGTAAAATGACTAACTGCAATATTTTTGTACAGTGTGTTTCAAAAAGGACGCAACCCACTATTGTATTTTTCTATTTAAACTTGACAAAAGACACAAATTTAAAACGATAGAAATTAGACATATATCTACAGTCACTCAAAAAAGTATCTGAACAGTACGGTTGACTACAGAATTCTGAAAAAATATTTGGCAACGATTTTGTTTTAAATTAGTGATCTGGCAAACTTCGTGTTACGTAACCGAAGGTTGCCAGATCACTAATTTCTAAAAAAATCGTTGACAGATATTTTTTCTGAATTCTCTAATCAACCATAGTGTTCGGATACTTTTTTGAGCGACTGTACATATCAACAGATGTTGAAAGTGATTTCTTGCAACCTGGATGCAGGTTCATACCCGTTTCATGACATTTGCAGCCACCTTTCGTAATGTTTGTTTTCTTATGTTTAAAATATCTATTTCAATGTTAGCCTTCAAGTCTTCAAGTGTATGAGGATTGTTTTGAAACACTACACATTTGAGATATCCCAAAGAAAAAAATCTGGAGGAGTAAGATCTGGGGATCTTGGGGGCCACAATTTTTTTTAAATCAAATGATCACCAAAAAATTCCTGCAACATGACCATTGTGTCATTTGCAGTATGGGCGGTCACGCCATCTTGTTGAAACCAACACTCTCGTTCATTCACATCCAATAGTGCAATAAACTGTTGGATAAGGTCACGATAAACTTCACCAGTTACAGTTGAGTCAAAATATAAAGGCCCTATCACATAGCTGACACAACACAAAGGAATGAATGCTTGAGTGAGACTAGCGCGTGACAAGGTCATTTCAACTTCTGAAGGCTGTTAACCTTGAGTACGGTAATGCCAACTGACTAATATTATGGGTATAAAATGTACATGCGCGTAAGGTTTACTCTCTTCTATTTAGGTTTGTGTCCTTTTTAAAACATCCTGTATGTGCAGACGATAGTTTTCTTTCTTTTACCTCAAGTTCTTTCACTTCTCTACAGCAAGAAATAGAAAATAATATTCAAGATGTGCATTATTGCATACTGAGAATAGATTCACTGTCAATATCAAGAAAAACATTATTATTTTTCTTTCTACTTCAAATTCTCCCCCGCCTGACACAAACATTAAAATTAATAAACAGCCGTATTACAGTTTCCACTTACAAAAATACTTAAGCATGACTATAGATAATCTTGATTTTGGATTTCACATTAACAAAACCATCGCTTCAGCTTCTAAAAGCACTTATTTATTGAGGTCAATTCGAAACCATATATTCTCCAATGCTCTACAAAATTTACGTCCGAGTGAAACTCGAATTCTGTGCTCCCATTCTTTTTAGATTAATAAAAAGAACTCTTAAAAAATAGAAAAATTTCAAAACGAAGCTCTCAAAATCATCAGCAAAATATATTTTAACAAACGAGAATCTCTAACACTTACTAATATTCGTTCCAACTACCAAATTCCCGCTCTTGAATCTAGAAGAAAACTGCAGTTTATTACCCTTATTCATGACACTCTTTATAACAAGTCTCATCCCCTTCATTCGATTCTTACACCCTACATTCGATTACGACATCGTCACATCCTTCTCTCTGATAATAAAATGTTTTCTACTCCCAAGATTTTCAAAGCTAAGTATGCTGAAACTTCTTTTGCCTTTCAAGCAACCTCAACTTGGAACTCGCTACCGAGCGATATCACTTCTTTAAACTCTAAAAGAAATTCAATAACTATACTACTCCCCTCCTATTAGAATAATGAAACGCTTGACCAACAACATCCCTCACCCCTATTTCCACTCCACTTCTTTACCCTTTGTATGGATTATCTGCAATCCTTTTTTCCCCTATTCATTCGTTTAACATTACTCTCTGTTGTCTTAAACCTCCTTTTTCTTCCCCCTAAATTTACTATTTTTTTATCATATTTCATATTTTTTGCCTACATCTGTATAACTTGTCATTTTGTTTATATGTGTCAAATAATTATACAATTCCTGTAAACATGTTTGTATTTTTGTACTATCCTTAATATTTCTTTTTAATTTCTCAAATGTACTGGGGCATGAAGCCAATTAAAGATTTAAATTAATATCCATGCATGTATTAAATTATTATTATTATAACCTCTTGATTAGTCGGTATTTTGGACTAACTCGGAACTAAAACTCGCATGCAGCACATCAGGAAAATTGAAACACATTAGACTCCCATTTCTCTATAAAATGGCGAAAACTTCACGAGGTTAACTAATAATATTCCAAATGTTTACAACTATTATTTTTCCTGCTCCATCTGGGGATTTTACATTTTTGAAACATAACTTGTTAAGTGATGAGTGAAATAAATAGTACCATATTTAAATATAGTTAAACGCAGTAATTTCATAAAAGCAGGGAAATTGAACTCTTTAAGCCCACTTGCAAATTCCTTCATTTGACGAATGCAAGTGAAATAGACTAATGAGGATTTGGTGACGCAGCAGCAAAGAAAAAGAAATGCTTGCTTTCGTAATGAGAGAATGTTTTCACACAGACGCCCATTACTCTCAATGGAGTGAGGAGAAAACCTCACTCCATTGAGATGCACATGAACCTCAGCAGCGGACTCGGTGCAATTCCCAGGTTTGTTAACCGATTATCCAATCCCAAGTGTTGGACTGAATCGCAAAGACACTCTTCCTTCTATTTCTCCTCCCTCTTCTTGACCAAATATTTACCTTGCTCGTTCTCTCGGAGATCATGTCGGCTCTCCCTGAACTGGAGATACGGGCTTTTAAAGGTTTGCGAGCCTTCTCCTGAATGACTCTATACACTCTGCTCTTGATGGAAAATCTTTGATGTGTGTTTGTAGTCTTTGCGAGCAGTTCACCTCTTTTGTTCATCGTGCACTCGTATGATACGGTCAAGACTCTTGCTGTCCATCGTGTCTCTCCATGCATAGAGAAAATAGATGTGATTCAAATGCATGTGGCTTTGCTTTCCACCTGAGGGCGTTTCTGATTTAGTTTACATTTTTGGAAGATCGCTTTGGATAAAAGAACTTTTTGAAATGAAAAAGATTTTCAAAGGCAGTTTTGTGTTATCTTCCGCTCGTTTTCGGATATGCCAAAGAACGACTCGTTTCGTAATATAACCAATCCTTCAGTTTACTGAAATCTAGAAAAAATTAAATTTTTTGACGTTTAAAATTTATAAAATCAGGGTTTGAAAATTGTAAATATTCAAATGTAATTCTTCATGCTTTTATATTAAGCCATTTCTAGAAATGGTAACCGCGATTTAAAATAACAGTCCGCGTTTCGTTTCATTTTCCTTAATGAATCTTTTCTTATTTACAAGGATTTCCTGATCTATTCAGCATAGGGGAAATCTCTCTTGATTTTGGAAGAACAATTGGATCCATCAAAACTCTGATATATGCAAAGAAATTTCATCATCGAAATATTCACGCATGAAAAAGAGGTTTGATTCCTATTGTCATTGACTAAACTTATCATCGATATCAAAAGGTTCTGAATATCTTCAAGCAGAATATCGCTGCACTGTTTATATGACCAAACAATGCAGCAAAAAAGATTAACTGATATTCATATTCTAAATATCAGTTTAAAAGTGATATCAGTTTAAAAGATAAATCATCGTTATCCATTGTCGAAGTGGTAACATGAAAATTTGACTGGTTCAGTTTCGAACCTGGAATTATATTTATCATTCCGGACATCTATTATAAACATGAGAATATGACTTTCGTCCGGATTATTAAAGATTCTATGAAAAGAGTGGAGATAGAAGAGAAAATTTAAAATGCTATACTTATGTTTTATAATTATTTGGTCCTCTCAAAAGTGTAGAGAAACAAAAGAACACAATGTTTGATGCTTTTGATTACAGACGTCTCCACAAAATCTTCGCGTTAAATAGTTTTGTTATGCAAAACACGATTGCGTTATACACAGTCGTATCAGAATAATATGACCACCTACCATAGTACATGTATGGTAGGTGGTCATATTATTCTGATACGACTGTGTATGTGGCACTGATTTATGTTCTTTAAGCAGCATCCCTTATGTGAAGGAGGCTGAGTTGGTTTAGTCCATGGCTTCCGAAACTTCTGAGTCTCATGATCACTTGACGAGCTAATGAACTTTTCATGGGACCCCCTAACACGTAAATGGCGTTCCGGTTAAATGAGTACGAAACACAAATAGCGATACTCCGTTCATGACCAATGACTTGGAAACACGGGAAACGTAACACCTTTCCAATTTAATTTCAGCAATGCTTTTGAAAATCGCTTCCCCTATTCAAAAAGTCACCCTTCGCCACAGATATCTAAAATACTACTTTCTTCTCGTGAAACATACTATTTCCAAAATGCTCACTTCTGGAGAAATAATTTTTATCTCGAGAATTTGCTAGTAAATTATTATTTTATTGCAATAAAAATTATTAACATTTATACTTGCCCTTAATATAATATGCAACAGGTTCCAGACTGACCTAACAACCACCGTTAAAGAGAAGAATGCAATATCTCGCCTTTCGACATTGAAACCAGTTCCATCCTATTTTCTCCCCTCCCCCCCTCAAAAAAAGGTATTTATCTATTACTGTGTTAGATTGAGAAATTAGCCCGAAGACGCCATTCCCGGAGAGTAACACAAGGTCATCAAAACATCAACGCATATAATTTTATTTTATAGAAATTACACATCTCTGGGACGTTAGTGATATAACTTTTGCCTCAAAGCAAATGAGCATTAAAATTTAACATCTATTTCAATTTTGTATATTTAAAACATGAATAACATTTTTATGCGAAGAAAAATGATTACCATTAATCCAAACACAAAATGAAACACTTAGAAGAAATGAATTTATATACAGAACGAGGGATTGACATTGACCAGCAATCAATTCTGATGATTCGTTTGAAAAACGAACTGAGAAAGGTAATATCTACGGCGAAAGCATAGCCATCTTAATCCCTGAAGATTTTACCTCGTTATTTTGCCAACTCCCTAGATTCTGACAAAGGAATTCGTTGACAAAGGAATTCAACCGCTGCTAAATTGGGTTGGAGTGTTTTACCTTTGAGTGTTTTTTTTCACACAATGGGTAAAATGGCCAGGTCACAAGGACATAAGGGCTCAGAGAAGGTTGGGATAAAGGGACCTACTGGACAACCAGGGCCGTAGAAATGGGGGATGGAGGGGGAACTCCCCCCAAAGTAACTCGGAGTTGGCAAAATTGGAAGCAACTTCGTAAAATCTAGGTGAGTTGAGAAAATTTGTAATTTTTTTTGGAAAATTAAGGGGAGTTGTCAAAATCGAGACAACTTGGCAAATCTAAGGCAGTTTGGAAAATGGAGAGACTGCAAAATTTAGAGCAGTTGGCAAAATTCGAAGCCACTTAGTAAAAACAGGTGAGTTGGCAAAATCTTAGGGAGTTGGCAAAATTCGGAATGAGTTGATAAAATCTCGGGGAGTTGGCAAAATTCGGAGTGACTTGGTAAATTCTTGGTCAGTTGGCAAAATTCGGAGTGACTTGACAAAATCTTGAGGAGTTGGCAAAATTCGAGGTGACTTGACAAAATCTTGGAGAGTTGACAAAATTCGGAGTGACTTGGCAAAATTCAGGTGAGATGTGAAAATTTGGATTTTTTTTTTCTGTAAAATTATGGCGAGTTGGCAAAACTTAGGAGTTGACAAAATCTAGGGACAGTTGGCAAAATCGTAGGGAGTTGGCAAAATTCAGGTGAGATGTGAAAATTTGGATTTTTGTTTTGCAAAATTATGGCGAGTTGGCAAAATCTAGGAGCGTTGGCAAAACTAGTGGCAGGTTGCAAAATTCGGAGTGACTTGGCAAAATCGTGGAGAGTTGACAAAATTCAGGTGAGTTGTAAAAATTGCAGTCTTTTTTCTGTAAAATTATGGCGTGTTGTCAAATTTGAGAAAGCTTCGCAATATCTAGGAGAGTTGTTAAATCTTGGGGAGTTGGAAAAATTCAGAGTGGCTTTACAAAAAATCAGGTGTGATGTAAAATTGGGATTTTTTTCTGTAAAATTGTGGAGAGATGGCAAAATCTAGGGCAGTTGGCAAAATTCGAATCCACTTATTAAATCCTTGGGGAGTTTGAAAGTTTGAAGTGATTTTAGTCAACTGTCCTGAATTTCACAAACCCAATTCCAATTATCAGAACTCACCCGTATTTTTAAGTGGATTCGAATTTTACCAACTGCTCAAGATTTTGCCATCTCGCCATAACTTTACAGAAAAAATCCCAATTTTACATCACACCTGATTTTTTGTAAAGCCACTCTGAATTTTGCCAACTCCCCAAGATTTAACAACTCTCCTAGATATTGCGAAACTGCCTCGAATTTGACAACACGCCATAATTTTACAAAAAAAATATTGCAATTTGTACATCTCACCTGAATTTTGTCAACTCTCCACGATTTTGCCAAGTCACTCCGAATTTTGCAACCTGCCACTAGTTTTGCCAACTCTCCTAGATTTTGCCAACTCGCCATAATTTTACAAAAAAAATCCAAATTTTCACATCTCACCTGAATTTTGCCAACTCCCTACGATTTTGCCAAGTCACTCCGAATTTTGCCAACTGTCCCTAGATTTTGTCAACTCCCTAAGTTTTGTCAACTCGCCATAATTTTACAGAAAAAAAAATCAAAATTTTCACACCTCACCTGAATTTTGCCAACTCCCTACGATTTTGTCAAGTCACTCCGAATTTTATCAACTCCCCAAGATTTTGTCAAATCATTCCGAATTTTGCCAAGTCCCCAAGATTTTGCCAAGTCACTCCGAATTTTGCCAGCTCACCTGTTTTTACTAAGTTGCTTCGAATTTTGCCAACTGCTCTAAATTTTGCCGTCTCCCCGTTTTGCAAACTGCCTTAGATTTGCCAAGTTGCCTTGATTTTGAGAAATCTCCTTAATTTTCCAAAAAAATTGGGGTGTTTGAAAGTTTGGAGTGAATTGGCAAATTTAGAAGAGATGTACAGATAGGGATTAGTTTCGAGAAATTAAGGAGATTTGACCAAATCAAGGCAAATATTCATACTGATATTCAGCAATTCAGACGAGATATAAATATTGGAAATATTTCTCCTCCCATGGAGTGAAAATCTAAGCAAGTTTGCTCAGTTGGCACAAATCTTGGGAAAATTTTGCTCGAGTTGGAAAATTTTGAACTTCTCCCCCCCCCCAAATCATAGTCCTTCGCTACGCCCCTGTAGACAGCTGTTAAGAGACAGATGGTAGCCTCCCATCAAAGCCATTTAACGTGCACAGGGTATGGCTCTCCCACACACTGAGCCACAGCTTTTTTCTGTAATTCGATGGACAAGGGCCTTTCCAATTTTATTTATTGTTCGATAATAACATAATATACGTATCTATTTTTATAATAAATAAACTAAACATAAAAAAGTTTGTTTTATAATTACAATTTTGTTGTTTAGTTAACAAGATGTTTTGTTAATTTTTTTCAATTTTGGTTAATTTAATAAAAGATTTGAGAAAAAGCTAAGAACAAACATTCCCAAAAAACTGATTCCTGATTCTCGATAATTTATAATTGTCCAGAAATCAGAAACTAAAAAAAAAACAAGGAAAAAGGGTAATTTTAAAACAAGGATGTAAAGAAATTCGCTTGCTGGACAATATTTCAGATTTAGGAATCATGTAAAAAAAAAAGCTTTATTCAAAGAATTTTATGATCACAGTTAGCTGAAAAATAATTAGTCGCTAATAGTTTAATGGTTAGAATACTAGATATGTATTGTATTGTTGCTGAATTTCAGTAATAATTAATTTACAGTACTGTGTGGTGGGTTCGAAATAATCAAACTGATGTTAAATGAACTTATTTAATAGACAACACAAGATGTTATTTACAAGAAGTATGACAATTTGAATAATTTACTTAATGGATAATGATATACACTCATATAAAATCACTAATTGATTAACTTATACACTGGATCAAACAAGATAACTATTCTTAGTAGAAGACACAGACCTGTAACTGAATTATACCCCCTGGAAATGTGTATGTAACTGGCGTACCCCTTGTATAGATAGATAAAACTATAGTTATAGTATAACAATGGGAATAAAATAAAACATATATATCAGTGGTTCTCAACCTTTTATGCTTCACGTACCCACTGGAAATGTGTATGTAACTGGCGTACCCCTCGTATAGATAGATAAAACTATAGTTATAGTATAACAATGGGAATAAAATAAAACATATATGTCAGTGGTTCTCAACCTTTTATGCTTCACGTACTCCCTGGAAATGTGTATGTAACTGACGTACCCCTTGTATAGATAGATAAAACTATAGTTATAGTATAACAATGGGAATAAAATAAAACATATATATCAGTGGTTCTCAACCTTTTATGCTTCACGTACCCCCTGGAAATGTGTATGTTACTGGCGTACCCCTTGTATAGATAGATAAAACTATAGTTATAGTATAACAATGGGAATAAAATAAAACATATATATATATACGTATATATACACATAAAATTTTATATTCATAAATTACATATGTCGATAAACACAAAAAATGGCTTTTTTCACAGCAGTGCTGCCAACCTAGCGACTTTTGAGTCTCACGTGGAGAACGCGTACCCCTTGGGTACGCGTTCTCCACGTTGAGAATCCTGCTCTAAGCAAACCACATTCACACTAGTAAACAATAAAAGCTAGCTTTATATTATTAGACGACTTATTTGTTTTCTCTAATTGATGGAAATATGTTCATGGGTGACAAAAATTAGGGGATATTTCAATATGAATATGAAGCGATAAAAAAAAGAAGCATTTGAATTTTTTTATTAAACAAGAACATCAGAAAAGCAAACGACAAATCAAAGAAAGTTGTTAGATTATGCAATGAAATGCAAACTCAATTGTCATGATTGAGTAGCAAGTGACATATTGGTGGGGGTGAACAGAAGCATGTCAAACTGGACGACAGTGCCACACATTGACTGTTCAGTAGGGTTTATGGTCACCCAAGACTGCCAAAACACACTGGCAGCGATGGGGCATGGACAGGATCAGAATGTTCAGCAGTTCTTTTGGGATCCTCTGCCACTCTTGCTCCAGGGCAACTTCCAGCTCAAAAAGTATTGTGGGAAGCATTGGACGTTTTGCCAAACGTCTTCCCAGTGCATCCCAAGCATGTTCAATAAGATTCAGGTTTGGAGAACGTGAAGGCCAGTCCATGCGTTCGATTCCTGCCTCCTGAAGCATGTTGTTGACGAGATGAGCACGGTGGGGCCTTGCATTATCGTCCATGAAAAGAAAGTTGTTTCCAACTGCTCCAGCTTAGGGTACCACTATAGGGTGCTGGACCTCATCTCGATATCTGACAGCAGTCAGCGATCCGTTTCTGATGACGTGGAGGTCGGTACGACCACCAATGCTGATGCCAGTCCACACCATGATTCCCCTCCCCCCCGAAGGAGTCCCTTTCTCGCATGAAACGTGGATTCTCCCTTGTTCCTCGTTCACGCCAGATCAGGACACGATGATTGTCAGGCTGCAGACTGAACCGTGACTCATCGGAGAAGAGGACAGTTGACCACTCATCACGGGTCCAATGACGATGCTTATCAGCCCACCTTCTACGGGTTCTACGGTGTTCAGCAGATAACGAAATGTATACCATTGGTCGGCGGGCATACAGTCCAACACGATGGATCCGATTTCGTATGATCTGGGTGCATATCCGTCGTCTAGTGGCAGCAAGAAACTGTCCCCGCAGCTCTGTTGCATTGCTGCGCCTGTCCCTTCTTGCCAATAAGGTCAAGTAGCGGTCGTCTCTTGCTGTTGTGGCAGATGAGCCACCCTGCCCTCGTCTTCTTCGTACTGTGCCAGTCTCTTGAAAGCGATTCCACAGTCTGCTAATCACGCTTTGGGATGTTCCAAATGCTGTTGCCACTGTCGTCTGTGTTTGATCAGCTTCAAGACGTCTTATGGCTCTCCAGGATTCGCATTCGGGCAAATCGTGTTGCAAGGGCATTGCAAGAACTGGGAAATTGCAGGATGTGCACTTTCAAGATCAGGGAACGTGCAGATACTCCAGTACTTTCAGCCTTTTATATAGTGCATTTTCACAAATGACATCAAAGTTGGTTTTGCATCTCATTTGCATAATCGAACAACTTTCTTTGACTTGTCGTTGGCTTTTCCAATGTTCTTGTTTAACAAAAAAAATCAAATGCTTCTTTTTTTATCGCGTCATATTCATTTTGAAATATCCCCTAATTTTTGTGAGCAGTGTAGTATTTAAATTATTCCAGTAATAAAAAAATAATGTTTTAAGCATTACTGTAAACTGTAATAAAAAAGTGCAAATTCTTGCCTTCCGAATTTCATATAGAGAATTACTAATTCTTAAAGTAAAAGTTTAGAGCGGCACTACAGAGCCAAATATGCTACAACCAACTGAAAGTCTGCAGCATGAGATTTACTCTACAGTGAAAGCCTTACTTTACTGTGAAATATTTTTGTGTGAAGAGAAATGCGAAATAGAGGTTTGAGCTCAGAGAAGAAATGCCAGCTTGGCCGATGCAGAGACTGCTAAGTTGATCTCCTTCGCCCGCACGGGCTGGAAACATCTGCAGATCTCTGGTTCTCTTTTTTCGCTTTAGCTGCATAGTATTGAGAAATGGAGAGATTTGTTCGCAGTGGCAGATAGAGACATAATCTTGTCTCGCAGAACCCACTGACGCCATAGACACGAACTCGCAGAGTGCAAGCTATACTGCAGGGGATAGTTCGCTCCACTGCAGCTAAACTGGTTTTACATGTGAAATATGCGCTTATCTCAGCTCTTTCAATAGGCTCAGCATGTTACAGGGATTGAGGCGCAGGTAGATGCTTCGGAGGAGAGAAAAGATTCGGAGTAGTATCATCTTCTCATTCAGACGTCTTTGTCATAGCTTCAAGAAATGAATAGAACAAATAGAATTCATCCTGATGCAGAAAATTATTTCCTATGTCACCTTTCTTACTTCGCTTAAAGCAAATAAAAACGCTTCAGTGATTTAACCACTTTCTCTACTAAATTTTGTTTATATTAAACTTAATTTTTGCGGTTTTCGAATTCGAGATGTTAAATGTTAGTTTTTTGCTATTCTGCTCACTCTACAATTGAAAACAATACCTCTCTATTGTCTGTTATACATTATAACAGTAGAGTAACGCAATCGATTAGCGATGTATGATTTTATTCATAAGAAATGAAAATTACAAAAGATACCGAAAATGACTGCATCTTTGTCGAAACATGTATTTTCTTCTCACAATCTTTCAAATAAAATCTCGGTAGTTTGTCTCCTTTACATGAGTTCAGCGACTTTTCAATCGCCCTACATTATATCTAAGTAAAATTCGTCAAAATAAAACGAATATCATCATCATCATCATCATCATCATCGTCGTCGTCGTCGTCGTCGTCGTCGTCGTCGTCGTCATCGTCGTCGTCATCATCGTCGTCGTCATCGTCATCGTCAAGCAGACATGGGCTACGTCCAACCAGACCGTGCAATTTAGTTCTCCAAACAAGTCTATCCTGAGCTACATCTACTGCATCTGGCCACTGCACACCAATTCTAACAAGGTCCTGTTTGACATTGTCTGCCCACCGCATCCTAAGTCTCCCCTTCTTTCTGAGGCATTTAGGCACACTGTTCATAACCCTATTCGCCAATCTACAATTATTCATACGTGCAACATGGCCAGACCAACGGAGTCTCTCTCTGCACATTATGCTGCTTAAAGGAGGTTGCAAACTCCTTTGCCTAACCTCATCATTAGTTACAAAGTTGAACCATCTAATGCCCAAGATACTGCGTAAGCATCTGGAATCAAAAGCAGCTAGTTTCCTCTTATCTTGTTTACAAAGTGTCCACGTTTCACTACCATAACTAACCCTAGAAAGAACCAAACTATTATACAGTCTAATTTTAGTCTTTAGGTGTATACGCCTATTTCTCCACACTCTCCATAGATTCTTAAAAGTCCCGGCAGCAATCCCTATTCGTCTGTTAATCTCATGCCGCACATCACCATTATCTGTTACATAGCTCCCAAGATAATTAAACTGTGACACCTGCTCAAGACTGCAACCATTAAAATTAACTGAATCACAGCCTGCCTGACCAATTTTCATCACTTTAGTTTTCTCTATATAACCAAACCTACTCTACTACCAGTCTCATCAACAGCTCGAATGAAAGAGTTCATCTCATCAACATCATTTGTCAAAAGGGCTAAATCATCAGCATAATCTAAATCAGAAATTTTCGTATTTCCAGTCCATTTATGGCCAAAATCTTTCCCTTGAAATGAATTTCGCATAACATAATCAACAACCAAGCTAAAGAGAAAAGGAGACAAAATGCACCCTTGTCGAACACCAGAAGTAATGCTAAACCAATTGCTACAAGCCTTACCAACTCTCACACACGACTCAGTGTTATTATAGAGAGCTTTCATTATGTTAACTAACTTGTCAGGTATACCATATGATTTCACAATCAACCACAATTTATGACGATCAACAGAGTCGAAAGCCTTTTTGAAATCAACAAAGCTAGCAACCAAAGGTTTCTGAAACTCTAAACATTTCTCAAGAATCTGCCTAAGTGAAAATATCTGATCCACACATCACCTACCACTTCTGAATCCACATTGCTCATCACGCAATTGACTGTCAACCAGATTCTTAATTATATTAAGCACAATCATGGAAAGAACTTTACCTGGAACAGAGAATAGGCTGATACCCCTATAGTTATCACAAGAACTGCGATCACATTTTTGAAAATAGGGATAACAATAGCTCTGGTAAAATCCTTAGGAACCATGCTTTTATCATGAAAGATATTCAGAATTTCAGTCATCCAAGTATTAATCGAAACATTCCCAGCTCTAAGCATTTCGGTAGTAATTTCATCTAACCCTGGAGATTTATGACGTTTCAGTTTAGAAACAGCCAAAATAACTTCAGATTGTGTTATAGGGCCAACATTAAAGCCACCAATGCATCTATCATCATTGCAAACAATGGGAGTAGAACTAACTACATTGTTTAGAACATCACTGAAATGCTCAGCCCACCTAGCCGTGACAGAATCCTCCCCTTCTATAACCTTACCTTGTTTATCCTTCAATCCTTGTATACCTATCCGTTTTCTACCACACAAAACATTAACTATCTGGTACAGCTCTCTGCTGTTGTGCTGTCTAACTGCTTCCTCGGATTTGTCAGCCAAACCATCAAGCCAAATATTCTTATCAGCAGCTAACTGATCTTTTACACGTTTATTAAGTTCTCTGTAATGCTCTCTATTAGGAAGTAGGGTATTAATTAAGGACATTCCTGCAGTTCTTTCTTTCCGAAATAACCTCAAGTGTCTTATCACTCAGATACGTCTGTCTCTTCTGCTCCTTTTTTCCTAAAAGAGTACAGTTAATGTCAAAAAAGCCTGTTTGAAATGATCCCATTCTTCCTCAACTTCAATAGTAAACGAACCATGACTGTCATAATGACTAAGTAACCTATCATGGTAAGCTTTGGCTATAACTGGATCTTTCAGAGCTTCAGTATTAAAAGTAAATTTTTAACTCTAGCACAACACTTTTTAAGTTTAAGTTGCAAGACACTTTTAACAAGGTAATGGTCAGATCCAATTTTAGCTCCCCTATATACCCTGGTATTCCTAACAGAACTAGCCCATTTGTTGTTAATTAATATGTAATCAATCATATTATTATGCAGCCCATCAGGTGAAACCCATGTGTACCTATTTTCGCGGTGATTGTAATAAATGTTAGTTATTCTGCATCCGTTGAGTTTACTTACCTGTAGGAGACGTTGCCCATTGCCATTGCAGCTACCAATACCAAAAGGGCCTATTACTACTCCCCAAAGGTCAGAGTCAGTACCAGCTTTGGCTTTGAAGTCACCAAGAACAAGAGTAATATCTCATTTCTTGACAGAATTCAAAATATCCTGTAGTTATTCATAAAACCTATCCTTCTCATCTTCATCGGCATCCTCAGTGGGGGCATAACAGCAGATAACATTCAAGTCTTTAACGCTTGTCTGAAATTTTGCTGTAAGAAACCTTTCATTAATGCACTCATATCCTAGAAGAGCATCACTAGCGTGTCTGCTGAGAAGCAGACCCACGCCTTGGTGATGCTTATTGTCGTCCCTCCCTGAAAAGAGAAATTTAAGATTATTTTTAAGAATCTGACCTTTATCTGTCCATCTGTTCTCTTGAAAGCCGAGAATATCTAAATTATAATGGTGGAATTCCTGTGTGAGGACATCAAGAAAATAAGCTCTGTGCAGAATCCTCACATTCCAACTACCTATTGAGAGAAAATGGTTAGTGGGATGTTTAAAGAAACTGTGTTTATTGAGAGAGGGAATGCCGACAATATCAAACAGCACCCTAATCGCAGACATGTTGCAAAGACCCGTTCCCACACCACTAAAGGCTGAAGCCATCTACACTGGAAGACTTCCTCCAATGTAGAATTTGACGATGCCAATAGCAGCAAAGAGTTCAGGTGCCTGCAATGACCTCTGCTCAGGATTATCCACCATCTGATAAAGATATCCTGTGAATCTGTTTACTTGGGGCTGTCAACCCACAAACAAACAGAAAACACAGCGGAAGATTTTCCCTCTACAGAAGCCCACCAGTGCAGCAAAATCAGGATCCATAATCAAGCTCAGAGCCATATATTTGTCCAGTCCAGTTTGTTTATATGGTCAGCACCAGGACCCTGTGTGGTTGACCACTCCTCAGCAGGGTAGAAAAAAAAGAAAAGTAGCCATAGTTGTCCAGATCAGTAGGCCACACTAATCTGTCAGCCCTCCTCTTCCGTTCACTTCCACAAGAGAGTATCTCTTTTGAAAGGTACTAACGGTGTGCACCACGAGAAGGCGGGGTCGGACATTAGGTGCTAGGCCTGGCCGGTTCTATGCATCATCACAGGGGATTGGTGCATAGCTCTCCTTCCAGTGACTACCTAGCTAAAATTTACAGACCGAATATATATCATTAATGATAAATAATGGTGCATGGAATCTGCACTGAAAACTGAATTAAAAATCACTTCAAATACGTTAAAAACTATCCACATTTTCTAAATTATTTAGAGCAGAGATCGGAATTTGGGTCAGGAGAAAATTTAAATTGAAAGATTGATGGTAGAAGCATTAAAATCGGAAAGGAAATAATCAAATGACCTCTTATTTCAAATGACCATTCATCAGAATCAAACTCGGATATAGAAAAATATCAAGTGGGGGGGGGGGGCAAGAAGCGCAATCAAGCCGAAAATATCTGAAATAGGGAACCAAGAGATTGGATTTCCAATGCAATATAACATTTCTCCTTCCTTTTTACAGGTTAAAAAAATCCTTGAAAAATGCATGAAATATAAATAAATTAAATCATTTTTGCCTCTTTTACACATACTAGCATTCTGAAGGGGGTAGCCTCCTCGCTCCCTTGATCCAGCCCTGATCAGAAACTTTCTCTCTACAACTTTTAATGTAATTAATTTACAAAAACTTAGAACAACGTTTAATGTATTATAAGTAATATTCTAATGTCGGTGTTTACACATGTTCTCATTTGGTTTCACTTGGAAGAAAAATCCGTGTGAGTTCTGAAAAATTGTAGTAAGTCGCACTACAAATGGTTTTCAACTAAACCATTGGTTCTGAAAGAGGGCATTCTCTTAAGGTTTTCAGTAGAAAATGATTTAATAGGATATCGAATAGTTCTTAGATTAGCATAATTATGTATATTTTGTTTCGATAGAAAACTTTAGATGTTCATGGATACAATATCAGATTACTTCAAAATCTGTGTACGAGATATATATATATTTTTTGCTTGCAGCGTAAAGACGAAGAAACTACTTTTAGTTTGTACAGGATGTAAGGATCCGGCATTCACCTCCATAAGAGGGAATCGCCAATAGACAGGCTGGTGGCCGACTTTCCAAGTGGACAAAGAGCATTGAAATGCAAAACTGAGGTATCTCTGTAAAGCCAGGCTTCGGGACGGATGACGCCCAGAGAACTTTGAAGGTTTACAAGAACGACCCAGGTGATTGGCAGCACGAGCGCACGTCCCCTCACCTCTCCTCATCCAGGTCACATGAACTGACCATGGAGCATGGGTGTTTGGGAACTTGACGTGAGTCTTTGAGGGCTGAGATTCACTAAGGACAATGAAGCAGGCCGTCATTATTTCCTTTGACAAAGGATATCCTTTGTTGGAACCAAATTCCAGGATTTGGGTTGGGCTGTTTTACCTCTGAGCGTCACTTTTTTTTGCACACAATTGGCTAAATTGCCAGGTCACAAGGACCCCGAAGGCTCAGAGAAGGTTGGGGTAGGCGACCCACTGGGACAGCTGTTGGGAGACAAATGTAGCCTCCCGTCAAGGCTATCCAGCATGTTCTTTAACGTGCAGAGGGTATGGCTCTCCGCACACGAGGCCACAGCTTAACGTCCTATCCGACGGACGGTGGCGTTCCCAAGCCCATCGGTGTCGCCTAGTGACCTTGGGTAGGGCGGGGAGTTTTACGGAGATAAAACTCAACATTTACCCAGCTGGGACTCGAACCTGGGAACTGCAGATTATGAGCCTGGCGTGCTACCGACTGAGCCCTCCCCCCTCCTCCGTCCTCCACCCCAAAATCCAGAAGCCTCACAGTTTGTGGCTGGTAGATAGCGTGGCCTTGCAGATAGCGTGGGACCAAAGTGTCGTCAAGAGATGGCCTTTGTAAATAAGCAATAATATATATACGTTGGCAAATAAGCTGTATGTTTGATATAATTAGTTGACCTGAGTGAGATTCGAACCCGCGTCTCCCTGAGGCATGTCAAGTGTCATAACCACTAGACCACCAGAAACTAACCGCGTTGTTCAACAATGCGACATATAAGCAATCCCACATTTTTATTTATTTGCCACTAACGCCATCTATATAGGGAATGCGGAATTGCTCATGTATCATATTGTTGAAGAACGCGGTTAGTTTCTGGTGGTCTAGCGATTATGGCATCTGGCATGCTTCTGGGAGACGTAGGTTCGAATCCACCCAGGTCGACTAATTATTTCAAAGATATTCAGATTTCGTTCGAGATTTCTTGGCTACAGAACGTTTTCTTCTGATATTTTGTTACTAAGCTGTATTTATATATATATGTTTATAAATAAGCTATATGTATACAGTATATCTATATATAAATAAATGTGTAGTATAAATAGTGACCATTGAATAGTATTCATATCATCACCATAATGTTCACTTGCAATATGTTGTTGGTCTACAATGTTGTTGGTCTACAATTTTATAATAGTAAAGTATCCAATACATGCTCCTATCGGCAATTTAATATGCTCTACACTCTGATACACACACAGGACTTCTTATAGAAGAACATGCCCCACTAAGTTCGAAGTCACTGCTGCCCACTGATTCAGTTATAACTAATAGCACACAAACAACAAACCATGCTAGCCAGAGTAGTCGAATCCGGACCCTGGCAGTCGCAGTTAACCAACGCGTATGCGACGCTGAGGAAATATATTAGTTAGTTTTATACTAGATTTTATTTTTTATATATTTTATATTAGCTTTATAGAACTGTATTTAACTATTATTTTAACTACTTTTATACAAGAAGAAGTATTTTGAATGAATATATTGAAGAAATATATGGAATTCACCATGAAGGAGGCGTTAAAAAAGGATAAAGGAGGCACTTGGCTGAAAAAATTGGCAACCGTTGACTTCAACAATCACTTCTCTTTGCAATAGGTCTAGTATTTCACATTCGATTATTTAGTTCAATGTCTTTCTTACAGGTAAACTTCTTCGGACGAAAGACATGAACTCTAGGTCCAGCAGATACTACGACATCACTTCCGCGGCTTCGATTGACTGGGTTAATTCCAGCAACTCCCATTTGCATCAGCGTTACCCATCTCCTGGCGAACGTCGAATTTATCTTTACAAATCGCACACTGTTGCTCAAGAGTACTCATTGTTAGAAAACTCCATGCGGAAAAAAATAAGTATGCTTCAATATTCTAAATAAAAATGCTAAAATTCTATTCATGTGACAGATCATTTAATCGTTGTGTCCACAAAAGCATTGCGTAAAAATGGTAGAATCGGCACATCTACTTCAAACCCAATTGCACGACATGTTTCGATTTTCTCTATTTTGATGATATTGAACAAGCACCGTACTCTACGTAAGTAACTATTTAAAACGACGCTTCTATTGCAATTTTCCTTATGTTGAGCGTTATCTTGTTTAACTATAGTTTCAAGTACATATAGTTCTCGATTTGCTCGGTTAATGCATTTCTGAATATTACGTGTAAATAAAAATCGCGCAATATGAAACAATTTTCCCGTATCAAAAATAATTGAAATGGCCAAATTTGGAGTGTATGTTCCTGTAATAGCCTGCCTAGCTTCCAATATAAATGCATATAAAATATACATACCGGTATATATACACCAAAGAGCCAAAATATTATGACCAGAGCGTTCTTATGCAAATCGAAGCAACTACAGATAAACGACGTCACGTGTGAAGGTCATGAAAAGGTATAACTAACACCTGATACTGAGCACTGTTAATCATTGTTATTCTTATTCTTCAGAGGTGAAAAACATCGGACATGTGAGTATGACAAAGACCAATTTGTAATGGCCAGACGATTGGGTCAGAGCATTTCCTAAGATGGCAAGGCTTGTGGGGTGCTCACGTCAGCCGTGGTTAGTACATTCAAAAAGTGGTCAGAGGAGAGAAAAACCACGAACTGCCTGCAAGGTATAGGCCGACCACGGCTCATCAGTGTTAGATATTAGAGGTGGTCGAAGTCTATCTCGTATGGTACGAGTCAACAGAAGGGTTACTGTGGCACATCTCGCCCATAAATTGAATGCTGGTGACGGGAGTAATGTGTCACAACACACAGTACATGAAACCCTGCTGAAAATGGGGCTGCCTAGCCGCAGGCCACTCCGAGGACCCATGCTATCCTCGATTGACCGATAACGCGGTTTGTTTGTCCAATTGACAGTGAATAAATTTTACAAAAACGCTTTAAAATATGAAATATCTTGCTTAGAATGGGCACACGAGCAGCAAAACTTGACCTTGAATGATTGGAAGAAGGTGGTCTGATCCGATGACTCTCATTTCTTCTTGCACCATATGGACGGCCGGCTACATGTGCGTCGTTTACTTGAGGTAGTGTTGGCACCAGGGAGCACCGTGGGATGAAAACAGGCCAGTAGAGGAAGTGTAATTCTTTGTTCTGCTGGGAATATCTAGGTCTAGTCATTCTTATGCCGAAAGTATGACGTCTACCACCTACATAAATATCATTGCAGACTAGTTGCATCCTTTCATGGCAACGGTATATCCCTCTAGTAGTGCCTTCTTTCAGCGTGATAATGCTCCATGCCGCACTGCTCAGATTGTGCGAGAATGGTTCATGGAACATGAGGAAGACTTCCAGGTATTGTCCTGGACTCCAAATTCACCAAACACCAATTTAATCGAGCATCTGTGGTTTTTGTTGGAACAGCATATCCGATCTGCGGCGGCTCAACGACGTAACTTACAAGCTTTAAAGGATCTGCTGGTAACGTGTTGGCATCAGATACCACAATACACCTTATGAAATCTTGAAGCCTCCATGCCTCACTGGGTAAGAGTTGTTTTGGCGGCACGTGGAGTATCAGCATCATATAAGGCAGGTGGTCATAATGTTTTGGCTCTTTGGTGTATATACTGTATAGAGACATTATATAAATATATTAAGTAAAGTAATGAGATGAACATTATTATCTATATGTCAGAGTTGATTGGCCTTGTCCAAAATTTTATTACCAGCGTCAATTGGATTCCTATATACTCAAGTGTAGGTACCTCTTACTCCGGAAATCCCAGGGCTTTGAGTTTGGGCGTACACAAGTCCAAATATAAGAAACTTCCTTGGGAAACAGGTTGTTAATAAGATTTTAAAACGAAATTAATTTTAAAGAAATTTTAATTGCCACTTAATCTTTGGTTTGCGGGATATTTGTCTGTCAAAGCAGGTCACGAGATTTCCTTTGGAAAACGGGACAGTCCTGCACAAATCGGGACGTCTGGCAACCGTGGGTAGATCTCATTGAGAAGTGACTTATGAGGCGAGATGCCCGCACTTTCATTTACAGCTGGCAACGAATTGTGGGCCTCTTCTACTTTTTCCACAAAGTAGGCGTTTTTGTCAATAGATTTACCACGATTTCTCGCGTCGCACCTTGAGAGTTTGTTTCAGACCGCATAAAGGTATAGGTTTTATCGCGCAAATTGGGAACATGTCTAACTTTATAAACATGTAAATGAAAACAGCGCAAGTCGAGATTTATCTGTATTGTTTTTAAGAAAGATTTATGAGGCAATAATGACTGTTGATATTAAATGAGTATTTTTCACTCACTGCAGAGTTTGTGATGGCGTCTGAAAAGATGAAATATTTTGCTTAGAACGCTTCTCCAGAATTCCGTTTGGTTATCTGTGTTGCTCTGACAGTTAATAAACATTATGGTGTGCATTTTAAAGGGATTCTGGTCTGCATGGAACATCAATATAACTTTCTAAGACAATACTGTAACCATTTGCAGCTGCTAAGATATCGTCCTATGTCGTAAACGTCTTCTGAAACGCTTACTGATACAAGCAGCTAAAGAAATCTCTGTTTATTGCATGTGGGTAGCAAAAAGAGGCTCAAGTGTCTAGCAAACTAGGGCTTATGCCTTGTAATGTATTAAGGAGGAAATTTTGTTTCATCGGCATGTTTAGTCTTTTGAATCGTTAAATATCTTAAAAATCGCATTCTTTTCCAATTTTGAACATTTAATTGTTTTGAGAATCGCAAACGCCATTTGCTTTTTATACTCTGCATTATTGATATCGTCACTTCCCTTGCTTTGTCCACCATGTTCGCAAACATAATACAGTGGACCCCCGATATAACGCGCATGTCGGGCGGGAAACAACACCCGCGTTATAAGGTGAACCGCGTTATACCGAGCGGCGCGGTGGCGACACAATAAATTTCACACTGTAAACTTTTCTTTTACTCATCACGCATACAATAATGAAATAAATAAATAAATAAATACCCCCTCAAGCAGCTGCTTACCACAGAGATCTGACAGGAGCCTGTCAGTTTATATGCCACAGTAGAAGATCTGAGAGGATGGCAGGACCTCAGCAGAAAAACAACACGAACATCCATGCCTTACCCGGGGCTCGAACCCAGGTCCCGTAGATCAGTAGCCAAGCGCGCTAACCACTCGGCCACGGGACGGCTACAATAATTAAACACTATTCAAAATACATGCAGGAACTCAATACATACACAATTACTCAATACGCAGTAACAATAAAATGCGATACTCACTAACGCCGCACGGACCTGTATAAACATGTTTGAACTTATCGCGAACATCGCCCGCGCTATAACCGAGTGCGCGGTATAGCGAGCAGCGCTATAACGAAGGTCCACTGTACCATACTATAACAAATTTCTCATTTTTGAAGAACAAACATAATAATAAAACTTTTATTTTTGAACGATTAACACTATTATGAATTATTAACCAATTTGGTATAATAATTCCAAGTTATAAATATTATAGCTATATGTTACTGATTCCTCAATGCCATCAACAATAACAAGACTCTTTTACCAAAATTACTGTCGACATATAGATATTTATATGGTATGAAAAATATAGAACTCGTAAAGGACAGAACAAAATATATAACACCAAAACCTGTTTCTGAATTTTTAAAAAACAATGCCATAAAAACAAGATTGTCTCTTATAATATAGACAAATGATCACCATAACTATAACCGTGTTATACAATCTACAACCTATTCAAAATACATATACACCGAAGAGCCAAAACATTATGACCACCTGCCTTATATGATGTTGATTCTCCACGTGCCGCTAAAACAACTCTTACCCAATGAGGCATGGAGGCTTCAAGATTTCTAAAGGTGTATTGTGGTATCTGATACCAACACGTTACCAGCAGATCCTTTAACGCTTGTATGTTACGTCGTTGAGCCGCCACAGATCGGATATGCTGTTCCAACACAAACCACAGATGCTCGATTAAATTGGTGTTTGGGGAATTTGGAAGCCAGGACAGTACCTGGAAGTCTTCCTCATGTTCCTAGAACCATTCTTGCACAATCTGGGCAGTGTGGCATGGAGCATTATCATGCTGAAAGAAGGCACTACTAGAGGAATATACAGTTGCCATGAAAGGATGCACCTAATCTGCAAAGATATTTTGGTAGGTGGTAGACGTCATAGTTTCCTGCACATGAATGACTAGACCCAGGTTTTCGCAGCAGAGCAAAGAATTACACTTCCTCCACTGGTTTGTTTTCATTCCACGGTGCATCCTGGTGCCAACACTTCCCTAGGTAAACGATGCACATGTACCCGGCCGTCCATATGGTGCAAGAAGAAATGAGAGTCAGACCTTCTTCTAATCATTTAAGGTCCAGTTTTTCTGCTCGTGTGTTCATTGTAAGTGCTTTCGTAGGTGATCCTTTTCGTAGGTGATAGCAGGCACTCGGAGTGGCCTGCGGTTAGGCAGCCCCATTTTCAACAGGGTTTCATGTACTGTGTGTTGTGACACATTGCTCCCGTCACCAGCATTCAATTTATGGGCGATTTGCGCCACAGTATCCATTCTGTTGGCTCGTACCATACGAGGTAGACTTCGCTCACCCCTAACATCTAACATCGACGAGCCGTGGTCGGCCTATACCTTGCAGGCAGTTCGTGGTTTTTCTCTCCTCTGACCACTTTTTGAATGTACTAACCACGGCTGACGTGAGCACCCCACAAGCCTTGCCATCTTAGGAAATGCTCTGACCAAGTCGTCTGGCCATTACAAATTGGTCTTTGTCATACTCACATGTCCGATGCCTTTCACCTCTGAAGAACAAGAATAACAATGATTAACAGTGCTCAGTATCAGGTGTTAGTTATACCTTTTCATGACCTTCACACGTGACGTCGTTTATCTGCGTTTGCTTCGATTTGCATAAAGACGCTGTGGTCATAATGTTTTTGCTCTTCGGTGTATGTACAATGTAGTATAGGAACCAAGCTGTAATTTACCTACTTGCTGCAAAACGAAATGTACAGTACATTGGAAAAAACTGAAGCACCTTTTAGGATTAATGACATTTTATTGAAACATAGGCAGCTGGTAGCATACACCGAGATGTGAGATTGATTATATTATCAAGCAAAAATATAGAAAATAATGTACCAACCCGGCAAAGTGATATAATTAGTATGATATTGAGTCGCCCTGCGCAGCAATGCATTCATGAACACGGCGGGAAAGACTATCGTACAGCTCGATAATGTCCTCCTGAGGGATAGAACGACAAATAGTGCGAAGTCTGTGTTCCATTTCAGCGACAGTGGTTGGCACACCTCTTGGGCGTTGTTGGACCTGTCGGCACATCATGTCCCAGACGTGTTCAATAGGTGAAAGTTCTGGCGAGCATGCTGGCCATGATTGTACCTGAACGTTTAGCTGGTGTAGATACTACAGATTAATACGGGCTGTGGGAGGACAGGCGTTATCTTGTTCGTAAAATGGGAACTAGCTGCGAAACAAATGGGACAGCCACTGGCTGCAAAATGTTAGTAACATATCGTTCGGCAGTTAGAGATCCCCTTATGATGACAGTTCTAACCGAGATGTCCGACTAATGGCACCCCACACCAAGACACCAGGTGCTGGAGCTGTGTGACGATGTCGCACGCACTGAGTGGTGTTCCTTTCCCCTCGATGACGGCGAACACGTAGTTTACCATGATGTTGACCAAGACAGAAACGAGATTCGTTACTAACACGGTACTCCACTCTTGTTCGTTCCACAGTTCTTTCTGAGGCGACACCACTGAAGACGTGCTTGCATGTGGGCAGATGTGAGAGCCAAACGCAGTGCCGGATGATAGGCTCGCAATGAAAACTGTAAAAACCTCTTTACCGTCTGCCTGGAATGTATTCTATGTGTTACCTGTTGCCAGTCCCTTTGAAGTTGCGTTGTAGTCATGAATCGGTCACGCAATGCCATGCGTCGCAAATGACTGTCCTGTCGCTCCATGGTATAAGTCGTCTTCTTGATCCTTGTCGGCGTGTGCTGGATCCTTCTTGAACCCACGGGGCCATATATGTACGATGATGCTGGGATTGCGGCCAACAAGGTTGTTCACATCTCTGTACGACAAACCAGCTTCTCTAAGGCCGATGATTCTTCCACGCTCAAAGTCTGTTAACTGTTGGAACGGCTGTTGACGTCTGCGTAAGGTCATCTTTAGCGTTTTAGAACAATTTCCACAACGTTTTGTCAACCAGGGAGTTTGATTTCCTTTACCTATATTTGACTGTCCCGCTTGTGACGTCAGCTCGCCCTTGTTCAATCGTTTCGATCGTCCTGCAAACCTAATAATTTCCATGTATTTCCATATACTACAGCCTCCCTAAATTTCGTCACATTTGCATAACCTCTTGCAAGTGTTGCATTTTTGATTTCTTGTAATATATTTTACAAAAAAGTCAAGAATTAATTTTTTTTTTAATTTCTTTTGAAACAATTAAGAGCGTCCCACAAGATAGTCCTAGCCGATTATTCATTACATGCACTGTACATAATACTAATTTTTCAGTTGAATTTAATAAATTGGTTAGAAAACACAAAAAAGATCAAAATCGGATATTGGTAGGTGATTTTAATATTGACACAATGAATGTTCAAAAGTATGGCACCAAAAGTTATATCACGCTCTTGCGAGAAATGATTTTTGAAACATTAATTAGCGAATCTGCACGAGAAAAAATATTAACAGATTAAATTACTAAAACATGCAGAGCCGATATTATCATAAAATTAATGAAAAACATATCGGTATATTCATAACTAAAATAAAAATCAGATCCTTATATGATTTGTGCATAAATTAGCATTACAATAAATAACAATCTTAATCAAACTAATCCTACTGAAACAAACCAGGAAGCTAAGAATTTATTTTTTTACCTTATTAATATAAACAAAGGTATTTAGAATATGAATTAGAGTTTTGAAGATTATACATAAGTTGATGGAAGAAATAAATCTAGATAGTAAACCTTTTAAAGACACGGTAAAATTTAGAAAATAATAAAATATGCATGAAGGTAAGAATGAAAAAATGACAAAATAACAAACTTCAGATAACAATGAACTTGATGTAATTATTTACGATAGAGATAAAGCATAGATAAAATTCCAAAACCTTGATAAAAATAATGTTTATATAAGAAACTACCAAAAGTTACGAAACTTGTTAATATTCAGATTAGAAATATGAAATATTTTGCAGAAAAATTCTCAATGAAAAAAAATATGAGAACAAATTAGGTTAAGCTGAAACCTGAGAATTGGAGTTAAGAACCTGGTGCTTATCGATTAAGTCGACTTCCGTCCCTGAAAGAGTAACGTAATTTGTTAAATCGAAATGGAATTCAAAATAAATAACTTAAAAAATAAAAGTGAACTACCCAACGGTGAAATCCTAAACAATCCAGAGAAATTCGTTATTGTTAAAAGCGTATTACAAAAGCAATGGATCTTAGTTTGTCACGAAACTTCAAGGCCTTGGATAAAATTCTAAAGCATCTTTAAGCCATTTTCATTGAGTTTTCTCGTATCAGGCTCGTACGTAAAAATTAATAATGCAGCAGCATATTTGGTTAACTAATACCCAGATGACTTGTATGAAGCTTAGGCTGTCGATTGATTGCATTCCGCACGTCGTTTCAAAGAGAAGTACAAAAATTACAAACATTTTACGATCTAGCTGTACTGTTAATAATTGGTAATTACTAGTGTCTTCCAATTTACAGACGTAATAACTGCTGGCATTTTGTTTCTTACTCTGCCAATCACCGTTGTTTCCGCTGAAAGCTCGTTTTCGACACTGAAAGTAATTAAATATTAACTACGTAGTATTAGGTTGGAAACAAGATTTTCCGTTTTGGCAATACGTGAAAAAGTTAGTTTATGCTTGAGAAATTATATCACAGTTTACATAATTAAAAGCCAGTAAAATGGACTTCGGTTTAATTCAGTGTCTTGTATTAAAGTAATGGCTGTATTATTCTTAAATACAGTATTTAAATTTTTTCCAATTAAAATCTTGTAGTCTGCTTTTAAATGTCCAATAATATTTTTGAAATAAACACCAGATTTTTTACACAGTTTATTCACTTCCATTTATTATTTTCTTTAGATCTTTATATAGTAACTGGAGTGAGAATAATGAATATACTTCAATAAAAGCGTCTGTTGATCTTGCTACTTCTGCATACTGCTACTACATCTGCTGCCACGCAGTCCCACAAAAATTAAACTTTAGGATAGCGGCTCCCACACTTAGCTTGGGAGGGAAGTTGCTCAGTCGGTAGCGCGTCAACCTCAAAATCTGCAGTTTCTAGGTTCGAGTCCCACCTTTGCCAGCGTGGATTTATCTCCGCTAACCCTTCACCTTGTCCTTAGTCGCGAAGGGTACAACAAGCCACGAAGAGCTTGAAAAGGCATCCTTCGGATGAGATGTAAAGTCGTTGCCCACTGTCGTCGCCATACACTGTGCAAGTTAAAGAACACACTGGATGGTCTTGACGGAAGGCTTCCATTCGAATCCTAAGAGCTGCCAAGTGGGATCCTTTCCTGCCAGCCATTTTTGAGCTCTTAGAATCCTTGTGAATTGCCACTTTAGCCCGATATGTGCAAAAACAAAAAGTTATCTAAATTTGCTTTGTTTGACGAACAATTAAAACATTAAAATGTTTTTTGCAACTCGCCTCTTCTATCTTAATATTATAATTTTAAAATCACCCAAAAACGTTCTTTGAAATATTTATTTCAAATATTTGTTAGCGGAATGAATGGGGTTGTAAAGAAAATACCGAATCAATGTTGCGATTAAATAATGCTACTTTTATTCTTAAATATTACTAAGAGGTATTCTTGTTTCATGTGTGAAGACTTTTAGATTCTTTTGCAGATTTGGCATTGCTGCACAGAGATGCCATCTTGCACCACAGATATCTTTACAGTTTTTTCACGCTTCACGTTTTGCTCCTTAAAATTATTCTTACTCATCTACAATACTTTCCGGACCCTTTAGTTTGGGAAACTATGCCTTAGGTTCTTTTAAGTGTAAAATAATTAAATTAACTTTCCGGTGGATTTTAAGGTCTAGTATTTACCGTTGCTAGACGTTTACTCATATTTGAATTGATAAACCTACTCTTCTTATTCTAATGATATTGTAATGCTATGAAAAAATACTTTTAATTAATCGCATAAATATTATTTGCAAAGAAAAATAGTGGCTAATGACAAGCAATATGGTGATTCTAACAAGTCAAATACAGCACTGAAATTTTAGGGGATTACTTTCAAAAGTCGGTAAGTCAAAGAGATGTTTTGGGGACTCTAAGTTGGGTTGGGTTGTTTTACCTCTGAGCGGCACTTTTTTGCACACCATGGGCTAAATGGCCAGGCCACAAGGACCCCGAAGGCTCAGAGAAGGTTGGGGGAGGGGACCCACTGGAACAGCTGTTGGGAGACAGATGGTAGCCTCCCGTCAAGGCCATCCAGCGTGTTCTTTAACGTGCACAGGGTATGGCTCTCCCGCACACGGGGCCACGGCTTAACGTCCCATCCGACGGACGGCGGCCTTTCCAAGCCCATCGGTGTCCCCTACTGACCGTGGGCAGGGCGGGGAATTTTTGCGGAGATAAATCTCAACGCTGACCCAGCTGGGACTCGAACCTGGGAACTACAGATTACGAGCCTGGCGCGCTACCGACTGAGCCACCCCCGCCCCCAGGGGGACTCTAAGAAATCGTCTCCAATGCCATCACATTACTTACACGAAGTTGCCTCTAGCCAGGATGCTCAGATATCGACTGATGTATCCTTTCCTCGGATCAGTATGATCTAGTATCATATTAAAGTTAAGTCAGGAACCATCTATGAAACGGACTTTATTCCGTCAATTTTGCATCCAAAATACATGGTCCCTACACCAGTTCAGATTTAAAATTCATATTCAGATGTTTTCAGTTTTTCTAGTGTAATGAGAGCCAGTTTGATCAATGATAATCTTTCATACTGATGACCGTGCTTGCATTTTGCTTTGAACGGCTAGATATATTTTCTCTATGATAAAGAGAGATGCTCTCATTGATAAGTTCTCTCGCTTTTAAGATTTTGACGCGGACGAGATGAAATTTAGTTTCTTTAGCTGAAAGCCAAGAGCTGTTTAAAATGAATTTTCAGAGATGTAGAAACAGGAAAATGCGTAAATTTGAAGTCCGAAGAGCAGACGATGAAGAAAATAAATACCTACAAACGTAATTAAAACTTACTCACATTCCAAATGTCATAGGTTGATTGAAATTACAACGCAATATTCTCTGTGTACTGCTGTCCCTAGTATGTTCCATTTAATATAGTTGTCACACACACAATAACATCCAATCAAATTAGATGGGGGATCGCTTTAGTATTTGGCAATTTTGGAACATTAATGCGATGTTAGAGAAAAAGAACTTCATTATCCCGTTTGTTTATTTGTGCGATAATAATCATTATTAAACGGCCAACTTTTCATCGTTCGTAGAACTTGACAGGTAAAATGAGTCAAGGCATTGATATCAAGTTAATCATTTTGGTAAATTTTAAGTATTGCAGACAAGAATATTCAGACTTGATAATTCTCTGGTGTAAACAGAACAAATGGGACAAATAGGTTATCAATTCATGTTTAAATTTAGAAATTATTGCATAAATTGTTTATTTTAAATGAAAATATTTTGTCATGGAACTATACTAATTTTTAAATTTACCAAACACTTTTCGAAATTTGAAACAGGGAATATAATCGTAAATTAAATACATAGCTTAAAGTTCATATGGCGATGTTAAATTGAATTTGCAATAATATACACGCAATAAGATTATGCATATTTAAAAATAAATGTTGTATCTGAATATTTCAATATAATCAAGATATCTTGTGTGTAGGCTTCGAATGAAGAATGGCATGAACTCAATTTACGTAATTTAGACGGATGTTGCAGTTTCTTCTGGCCTGTGATCGCGGCTAAGGTACGGAATCACAGAAAAAAATTCAGCGCGTCAGCGTTTGAAGCATTTCTAGCATATTGAAACAAAATCATTACCAGTAACGAAATTGGTTTCACAGCAACCTGAAACATATGCAGCAATCAGCTGCTGTTGCATTCGTTATTGGTGACGGTTTTGTGGTAAGACGCCAGAGCGTTTTAACTCTCAACCGCTGAAATCGTTTTTTGTGTGACCGTACCTTTATCCTTACTTCGAAATTGATCGCAGAGGGACGCTGTGAGAATGAGGAGAGCCAGACGTCAGAAGAGGAGGAGGATGCGAAACAGAAATCAACATGCACCAGCAACCACATTACCTAAAGGTCTCGGGGAATAACGGGAAACCAAGAGGCACTCATTGCACGTTATCCCTCGAAGAAAACTTGGAGGCCGAACTTTTCTGAAGCTAGCAAGTTCGTTCTCTTTTCTTTTATTATTTATGCTTTGGGATGCTCCCATTGGTTCATCAAATAATGTTTTCTTTTTACCATTAGATTACTAAAACAAAAAATCGATACGTGATCATGCATAAGTTGTTTTTGCTATCTATAATAACTGAGAAAGGTTTTGTAAACACATCTTGCTGTGAGTAAATGTCCAATAATAATTATTATTCACTAGATTTCTACAACTGTAATATGTAATAGTTGTGTATATATTGTTGACGGGTTCTTAAATTAATTTGGCACAATGATCTAAACCTTAAGTGGCACGTTTCACCCTTGATGAAAACATGTTGCCCATGAACCTATATCAGAAATTTTTAAAATTTCGTCTATATTTATTCTTTGAATACAATTTTACAAATGAGAAGAGCGTTGAAGGATAAACTCTTTCCGTTTCTCAAGGAAATCGCCTTATAACGAATTTAACTGCTTAAGCTAAGCTAAATGCACAAAAATTGTTCACTCTTTGCTAATAACAGCCATCCTTCTTCCAAAGCAAAAGTCTTTTGGCCTATTTATACATTTCTTCGTGGTTGGGTTGTTTTTCCTCTGAGTGGGATTTTTTTGCATACAATGGAATAAATGGTCAGGTCACGAGAACCCCAAGTGATAAGAGAAGGTTGGGGGAAGGTGGTTCACTGCACAGCTTTAGGAGACAGATAGAAAACCATCAGACCTGTCAAGATTATCCAGCGTGTTCTTAACGCGCACAAGATATGACTCTCCTCTACACAGGACCACAGCTTTATGCCCCGTCCTCTCCAAGCCCATCATTGCGTCCTTTCTGACCGAGGGCAGGGTGGGGATTAACGGAGATAAATCTCAACGCAGGCACTAGTAACAGCAGATAAAACGTCCCTTCTCCGCCCTAGAGAGAGCAGCAAACAATTATAAAGGAGGCTTTATACCAAGGATTCCCAAACTGGGGTGTAAAGACAACGTTGCCCAATTGAATATTTTCTGGCACCATTGAATGCGAATATTTGTGCTTAATTTTATTTTGAATTTTGAATTGAAATTATTGTTGAGAGGGGAGTTGGCTGATGATAAATGAGTGCCTGATGCCGCAAAATTGGGTAGCGTCTATTCTGTTACCCTTAAGTTGTTACCCCCCCCCCCCGCCATTCTCATGAGCATCTTTCTGCTCTTTAGATTTGGTGCTGATTTGACTCTAAAAGTCAATCCTTGACGAGAACAGAAGTGTAAAGATGTCCTATTCAGCGGATGTTAATTAGATATATATTATATTTAGATACCATGATCAAAATTTCCGATCCGCACGCTTAAATTTTATTATTTCGTTTCATAAAGTTTTTAAACATACGATAATCAATATTTTGTTTTATATACTTGAAAATAATGTAAATTTCATGTTTTTGAACCTTTTTCCAGTCATTAATTATATGAACGTTTTACAAAGCGTCACGACTGAAGAATCTCGTGCTAATCGTCAAGAAAAACTAACAAAAATCTGCACGTGATTCAGTAGCCGACTCAGCAAGGAAGTGAATTAAATGCAAAAGATTCTACCTGTAAACTTTGTTCATCTGCTGCTGCCCAAACGAAAAGCAATTCGCGGTCGTAAACGTCTGCGATCGTCATATATGGGCCGTTTCAGCGTCTTAATAACATTGCACTTTCTCTGCAGTGCAAAGTTCAGCACGAGCTCAGTTGCTGCCGTATTAATCCCACGGGTTCTTCATTGACCAATAAGGAGCCGTAGCCTTCGGGTTCATCTCCAATACAAATCCCACGTGCACGCTGCCAAACGTATGATGAGCTCCGGTGTTCACGGAGCTGCATGAATATTGGAGACAATGTGCAGCAAATAGATCGGGATAGGAGTCGAGGAAAATTCTGGGAGCAGAAATTATTTACATATTGCTCTCGGGTACGTGTCCACTAGACAGCTATAGTGCGTTGTCCAAACTTTACATGCAAGGCGCTGCTACAATGGAAATCTTGAGATTTCTGATGTTTTGTATTCATAAAAGATGAGATTTTATACATTTGTTCTGTAGGCGAATACATAGGTGAATAGGAGGAAGCAAAGTTAAGGAAAACAGCAACTGTGTTAAAAGAAACATTCCTTCGTTCAAGGGAAGATGGAAGCATTTATCTGGAAGAGGAGGTGAGGCGATGCTTTGAAGCACTGGATAAGAAGGATTTATTTGAAATGTTGGTACGAAATAATGTAATAGCGGAAAAAAAGATAGCTTAATCAGATAAAAGAATCGAGATAGAAAGCGGGATATTTAGGTTGAGAAATTCTGAAAAAACAAATATGTCTGAATTTAGAAGCAAACACGGTAAAAGGAAACGGTCATCGGGACCAACAAAAGAAATAAAAACGTCATTAATAAAAATAAAATATTAAAATCGATGCATACAGAAGAGAATTTCAACCGATGAAAGAAAATCAAATCGCTGAAGGGAAATATTTATCAGGACTCAGTGAAAGCAATGTTCACCAGATTGTAAAGGGTCGAAAGAGCAAAATAATGGGAGCGATCACTAAGATCTTCCTAAGGGAGATAGAATCAAGTTAATAAAAGCTTTGGAACGAAAGACACTACAAAACGCTTCATTAACGAAGTATTAAATTGCACTAATTACGCGGAAAATTAAAAAGAAAGTTCAAACTGTTGTCTTGGAAGATTGTATACTCAAGAATGCTTTTTTTTTTTAAAGTAATGAGGTAATTCGAACTAAACTGGAGTTATAATGAACCAATGCAGTGCATACCCAAGAAAGTGAACAGGGGGTGATTATATATATCCACCATTGAAGCTTCAACATCGCATCTTTTCTAAGGTAGTACTAGAAAATCATTAATTGTGTTATACATGACGGATGAATTAAGTGTACATTGAATTAAGTAAGATAACATGTTTGACATTTCCTTCTGACATTCGCTATAAACTCACTTTAGGTAAGATAACGGAAGTTTCATCAAATAATATTGTTTAATTCCATTTATTCAATGTGATACAATAACGAAAACAGCAATAATTAGTTTCATTACATCATTAAAACGCTTATCGGAAGTTACTGGGCTTCTAGTTTAATTTCCATACATATAAAATGTACATGTGACCAGATACTTTTTCTAATGAAAGCCTTTGGATCATCTGTACTCTCTTTTTAAATGTCTGAAAAATGGTCCACGAGATGATGGTTATTGGAATACGGTCAGAATGTGCTGTTGGGTTCGGTTGTTTTAGCTCTGGGAGGCATTTAGCCCATTGTGTGCAAAAAAGCACACAATGGGCTAAATGGCCCGGTCACAAGGACCCCGAAGGCTCAGAGAAGGTTGGGGGAGGGGACCTACTGGAACAGCTGTTAGGAGACAGATGGTAGCCTCCCGTCAAGGCCATCCAGTGTGTTCTTTAACGTGCACAGGGTATGGCTCTCTCCCATACACGGGACACGGATTAACGTCCCATCCGACGGACGGCGGACTATCCAAGCCCATCAATGTCCCCTACTGACCGTGGGCAGGGCGGAGAGTTTTGCGGAGATAAGTCTCAACTCTGACCCAGCTGGGACTCGAACCTGGGAACTACAGATTACGAGCCTGTCGCAGTACCGACTGACCCCCCCCGCCCCGCCCCGCCCCGCCCCGCCCCACAGAATGTGCAGTAGTATTCTTAATACTTTTCTATCGTGATCAACAGTTGTGACTTTTTGCCGTAGAATTATAAATTGTATCAGATTTTATTTTGTGCTGTGTAACTATTATCACACTTTATTTATTGTATTAATATATTAACCTACTTTCTTCATTGTATAAATATTAAAATGCTTATTTATTGTACAACTATTATGGCACTTTCCTCATTGTATACACATATTACCATACTTTATTCATATTTTCCTTATTAGTTTCCATTCATTACATATTAAAAGAGAATTCAATTTTTAATTATTTTTATTAACCTGCTGTACTGTGCTCCGCTTACACGACTTTACACGACTGAAGTAACTGAACCTCTGCCTGTACAAAACACTGTTCAAACGCGCGTGATTAATGTCGTTTTTCCAATTCTGTGGTTTCATTCATTTACAATTAATCTCTACATACGGTTATCATACTGAACATTTACAGCTTAAACAAATAACTTTAACAGATATCACAAAACAATCAATTTAAACTTATAACATTTGTTTCTATAAAAAAAGTGAAAAGGTTCCACACCAACTAAGTAAAGCTTAAATATAATCTGAATGTTTATTTTAAAATTTTTTTTTCTAAAATGTTTATAACTCTAAAATGTTGGTAGAATTTTTGAAGAGATTTTAATTCTGCGTTGACAACACTCCATTACCCTAAAGAAATTTCATTTAATATTGATAATCTGTATTGCACAAATGAAATTTCTCAGCAAGAAAACCCATTTGAACAAGTTTTCGCTTTTTACTGCTTTTTTTAAATGTATTTATTTCGAACATTCCTCTTACTATTATTTTATTTATTTCATATATTTGTAGATTTCCTCCCCCAGCACCAAAGCTCCTAGCACACCGGTTGAAAAACCACTGATCTAGATCAGGATGAGCGATCATTAGGGTGAGTCATCTCGAGGCCAGATAACTTAGCCGAAAATATTTCCGTGGCTCTTGAAGAACTGTGCACCTCCAGTTCCCCCCCCCCCGTCCTTACCATAAGAGTTTAAATTACAAACTCTGAAGTAGGTCTCGTAGCCTGGTGCCGGTGGCGGCCTCTCGATTGGAAAAACACTACATAATATTGTTCTATATAATTAGTGATAAAATTTGCAAAGTTAAACACATATTCCCTTGGCATTAAGAGATGTTGAAAGCCTCCAATCAAAGCCATCTGAGCATGGACTTATGATTATAATGCAGAGGACTCATCCCATCCATTGTATTCAAGTCTATCGGTCAAAGGAGGAGAGATGAAAAATATCCACGATATACGTGTCGGGACAAGAATTCCAGAACCTAGTGTCACCAGCTTCACAAGCTACCAACTAAGCTGTCCTTTCTGTGAAAGAACTGATTCACCTTTTGTCATACAAGTCGTAAAATATCTTAGGCACTGCAATCATTTATCCTTATCTTCGAGATAAATTAAGAGATATGTCCTTTTCCTCAAATTTTGATTCATTGCTTAGCTTGTTATGGGACTACTACTAACCATACTGTCCATCTCTAAGTCATACTTAGCGTTCAAACTTCCTTGTCTATCAGCTTCTCTGCTACTCCATAGAACTTGAGATTATCTTTCATGTCATACTTATTTTGTGAATATCCTGTGTTAAGCATATAATTTCAGTGTGTTAAAGTTCACGAAGTTTCTTCATTTAGTTTATGTTTCACATACGTTTTAGCTAAGGTTTTAATACATTTAATGATTTTAAACTTTCGTCATGTATTAAGCACAAAGGGACGTTTCTCAAGTCATGTGCATGATTTGAAGCTCAGGATGAAAGCTCAGGATGAAACCCACATATAGTATTCATCCTAGAAATGGCATTATAACTGATAAAAAATAGAGTATAGATATATCGTAAAAGAGTAGTTTTTTTTAGGCAGTCTATCTGAGAACAGCTTACACATTGATCATGCTAGAATTGTACAGTCACTGTACAGGACGCTCTATCTTTTATTTCTTTTATCGACAGCGTAGCAATGTTACGCTACCGCTGCGCTACGATTATTTTCGATATTAACGTGATTATTTGATATTTTTGCGTTTTTTTAATATATTTTTTGACCGATAGATATGATTAGACTAGCTAGTTTGATAGGTGAGATCAAGCGAGTAGTTCATTCACAAATAAGATTTTTAATGATGATGAAAATATTTAGTTTACTGAAGAGCAACAGGGTTCTGCTAAGCACTCGGCTCTGAATGCAGCATACTCCCTTGAAAAGGTTAAGAAATACATTCATAGTTCCAAATAATTTTGATGAATACCGATCAAAATTTATGAAAATAAGGTCAATTATTAATAAATTATGTTCATTTCAATTACTGTATACAAATTAGCCTAGGAAAGAGCCTAATGCACAAAATATTTCTACTCTAAAAGAGGAACCAGTTCCATTAGCACAATTAACGTAAAGCTGTATCTGATTACCACAGTATAATGCTTTACAAAGAGGTATTTTATGGCTTGATGACCAATGGTTCATATTCCTCTTGCTTCACGACACAAAATGGATCTTCTGAATCGAGGTAAGGCGCATATGACAGAACCGTGACGAATGAAACAGATTTGGTCCAGATTTACACCTCAGGTTGGTTTCAGATGATTCCTGTACTGAAGACCCCCCAGGGACAAGTCATCATTATTGAAACATCATCGAGATGAATGCTTTTGCATACATGTGCATGCAGATGAGGCTCTGGAGTCCTATGTGTGTAAATTTGTAGGTGTGGGGGAAGAAATATCACTCCTACAGGGTAATTCCAACATCAAAGTGATAAATTGACTTACCAATATTAGGCGGTGAACACCATTAGTCATTTGATGTAGCACTTCGTTCTCCTGACCTAAGTAACAAAGAACGTTTTTGAAATACTCTAGGGAGACCTGTTACGTCCTTCCAGTCCCCAAAGGAGGTGGGGGAGGGTTGGCTCAGTTGTTAGTCGCGTTTTCCAGGTTCAAGTCCCAGCTGGGTCAACGTTGAGAATTTTCTCCGTAATCCCTGTTCTTCCTTCTGTAAGAAAGGGGACACAATTCGGCTTGGAAAAACAACCGTCCGTAGGAGGGATGTTGACACTTGGTTCTGTGTGATGAGATAGAGAGTCATACCCTGTGCACGTTAAAACCACGTCGAAGAGCCTTGACTGGAGGCTTCCATCCATGAATCCCCTTTCCAAACCTCTGAACCCTTCAGGTATTTATGTCCTGGCCATTTAACGCATTGTGTACCAAAATATGCCGCTCAGTAGTAAAACAACGGAACCTAATCCAGACTCCCGACAATATAGACAACATTTACGGGAGTTTAAAAAAGTTAGAATGGAGAAATTTTCAATTATAATTCCGATACTTCAGGATAATATCATTATATTATCTCAGAATTCATCTCTTTCAGACATACAGTTTCCTCAGGGAGGATCACATCCCTTTACTGAGAACATTTTTTTAATTTCGTTGATCTAAGGTTCGAGCCCCGGATAAGGCATGGACGTTTGTGTCGTTTTTCTGCCGAGGTCCTGTTATCCTCACAGACCTTCTACTATGGCATATAAACTGACAGTTTCCTGTCAGACCTTTGTGGCAAGCAGCTGCTTGAGGGGGTATTTATTTTTTTTATGATTAGCGTTTTCAATATTTACTGAGGGCATCTGCAGATTTTATGGCGCTGAGGTTTTAGATTTCATTCTCACTTTGAATTCCATTAAAATGAATCGAATGCTCTATTGATACCTAATTCGATATATTTATATCGAACAAATGTTTATTGAGATGTTGCGGCAAGACCGGATCACAGTGCAGGAAAAGTGGTCCTTGCCCCACCACCCCCAAATTGAGAATGCTGGTAAGGGCAAAAGAGGCAAAACAAAATTAAACTTATGAATTTTTCCTGCATTTCTCAAGCTTTTTTAAGATCTCTGAGAGAGCTTTTTTTTTTAAGCTCTCTCAGAGAACTGAATCGAGCTCCGAGAGTTTGATTGGTTTTCAGCTCTCTCAGAGAACTCAATCGAGCCCCGAAAGTTTTGATTGGTTTTCTGCTCTCTCAGAGAACTCAATCGAGCAACGAGAGTTTTGATTGGTTTTCAGCTCTCTCAGAGAACTCAATCGAGCCCCGAGAGTTTTGATTGGTTTTCAGCTCTCTCAGAGAACTCAATCGAGCCCCGAAAGTTTTGATTGGTTTTCTGCTCTCTCAGAGAACTCAATCGAGCAACGAGAGTTTTGATTGGTTTTCAGCTCTCTCAGAGAACTCAATCGAGCCCCGAGAGTTTTGATTGGTTTTCAGCTCTCTCAGAGAACTCAATCGAGCCCCGAGAGTTTTGATTGGTTTTCAGCTCTCTCAGAGAACTCAATCGAGCCCCGAGAGTTTTGATTGGTTTTCAGCTCTCTCAGAGAAGAGCCAATGAAAAATCTCTCAGCTTCTCAGTCAATAATAATTTTTCATGGACATTTTCAATCCAACCTGCAGCATACATATACTTCAATTCATCAAATTTGTGTGAATATTGTAATTTTTATGGTTTAGTTTTACTATTTTACTTTTGTTTGCAATTTTACTGGTTTAAAAGCTTTGGGAGAGAAGTATTTTTTTCTAAACGTCACAGTGGTGAGTGATGTATATAAACAAATAAAATAAATGAATATTTGAATGGCAATGTGGTCTTGGTATTGGAATCTTGATGATGAAATTTCTACGTGCTTCGGATCTTCCTTTGCAATGGTACCTCTAAAATCATTTGCACTGCGTAAATTTCCAGGAAACTCAGAGAAGTTGAATACTTTAGGAATAAAGTTGATTCATGAAATTAGAGCGCTTAAATTAAGTTAAATATAGTTAAAACTGGATTATCATTTAATATAGGGTCTCTTATACTATATTTCAGGGTGCATTTTGATCTCAATCTTTCTAATTTATTTTAGCTACATTTTAGTGTTTGGTGTTTATGAATTAATGTCTATCTGCTTCTCGGAATTTCCTGTCATTGCAAAGGAAGTCCCGTTATGGGTGCTTAGTATATTGAAAAGGAATAAGAACCACCTTATCAGGATGATGGAAAATTAAGTTCCTATTTCATTACGTTTATGATTCATTGTGAATATAGAGTCGAAAAACGATTATCTGAAAACCAGTTAACAAAATATCGATTGTGCAATATATTTCTCTATCATCCATTCACCAATGATAAACATAAAGAACTCGCAAAATCAAAGCATTTGTATCTAGCATCAGAGAGAAGAGCTGTGCTGACTGCTCTCAGAGTTGATTCCAGCATTTCTAAAGCCCGGATTGCTTAAGGCTTTGGATACCTTTCATCATAAAGGTAATGGATTATGAATAAATACAAGTAGGAGTACTGATTTGCAGCTATATGCCAGCTGTGGAAACATTCGAATATGGAACAGTGAAAAACTGATGTTGTTTACTTCTTTCCAGACGATGTATTCTGTGCAATTTCATATGTGTGACCAAATCTGTATAATAATTTACGTGAGATTTAGGATATACAAAATAGAGTTCCATTCATTCTACAAATCAATTTTATAGGTTATTACAGATTATTCGAAATAAGCAGTCACTTGAATATTTTTGGTCCATCGATTTTTGACACATCGAATACCTTCCAGGCAGACGGAAAACAGACTTTTACAGTTTTCATTGCGAGCCTATTGTCCGGCACTGCGCTTTCCTCTCACATCTGCCCACATGCAAGCACGTCTTCAATGGTGTCGCTTCAAACAGAACTAGAACGAACAAGAGTGGAGTACCATAGTGTTTAGTGACGAATCTGGTTTTTGTCTTGATCAGGACAATGGTAGACAACGTGTTCGCCGTCATCCAGAGGAAAGGGACGCCACACAGTGCATGCGACAACGTCACATTGCTCCAGCACCTGGTGTTTTTTGTGGGGTGTCATTAGTTGGATTTCTCGGCCAGAACTGGTTCATAAGGGGATCTCTAACTTTCCAACGATATGTTACCAACATTTTGCAGTCAGTGGCTGTCCCATTTGTTCAGCAGAACGGAACCTTTTGCCAGCAAGATAACGCCCGTCCCCACACAGCCCGACCTAGTCTGCAGTATCTAAATGAGCAAATGTTCAAGTACTACCATGGCCAGCACGCTCGCTGGACTTTCACCTATTGAATACCTGGGATATGATGGGCCGACAGCTCCAACAACACCCAAGATGTTCACCAACCACTGTCGTTGAAAACGAACAGCGACTTGAAGCTATTTGGCGTTCTATCCCTCAGGAGGACATTATAGAGCTGTACGATAGCCTTCCCCGTCGTGTTCATGAATGCATTGCTGCACGGGGCGGTTCAACATCATACTAATTATGAAACCGGGTAGGTAAAGAGGTAATTTTCCATACTTTTTTTTGATAATATAATCAATCGCACGTCTCAGTCTATGCTAACAGCTGTCTGCGTTTCAATAAAATGGCATTAATCTTTCAAGGTGTTGCAATTTTTTTCTTGTAGTGTACTATGTGCGTTTTTCACCCATCACTCGATAACTGAAATTAAAACATTTGGGGAGGTCAAGGAAAACCTCATTCTCTTTGAAAACGATATTCCCATGTGCGTCAGAGGCGATATGCGTTCTTCCAGCTATTTTTTCCTGAGGCTTGAAGGAAAAAATTCTCTACTTGCAAATATACATTTCTAATGAGTAGTATATTAGCAAAAATAACTATGTTTTTAAAAAATCAAGAAAATTTCTTGATTATAAAAACAATATCTATTTAATGAGTACTGTGAATTTGAAATATTGTTTAGTTATGTATCTTAAAAGGTTTGGTCAGAATACTGGAATAAATAATCCAAGTTCAGTATCTTGATTATTACTTTTATGAACCGAAAGTTCTTTTCCAATGAGCCACAGCCTAGCTAGGCCTGCTCTAAAGAATACACATACATCGAAGAGCCAAAACATTATGACCACCTGTCTAATATGATGTTGGTCCTCCACGTGCTACCTCAACAGATCTTACTCGTGAGGAATGGATGCTACAAGTTTTCTAAAGGTGTCTTGTGGTATCTGTACCAACACGTTACCAGCAGATCCTTTAACTCTTGTAAGTTACGTGCTCATGCCGCCACAGATCAGATATGCTGCCCAACACAAACCACAGATGCTCGATTGGATTGCTATCTGGGGAATTTGGAGGCCAGTACAATACCTGGAAGTCTTCCTCATGTTCCGTGAACCGTTTTCGAACAATCCGGGCAGTGTGGCATGGAGCATTATCCTGCTGAAAGAAGGCACTACTAGAGGGATATACCATTGCCATGAAAGGATGTACCTGGTCTGCAATGATGTTTAGGTAGGTAGTAGACGTCATAGTTTCCTGCACATGAATGACTGGACCCATAGTTTCCCAGCAGAACATTGCCCAAAGCATTACACTTCCTTCACCAGCTTGTTTTTGTCTCATAATGCATTTTGGTGCCAATACTTCCCCAGGTAAACGATGGACACATACCCGGCTGTCCACATGGTGCAACAGGAAACGAGATTCATCGAACCAGACGACCATCTTTCAATCATTTAAATCCAGTTTTGATGCTCGCGTGCCCACTGTAGGAGCTTTCGACGGTGAACAGAGGTTAGCATAGGCACTCGTAGCGACTTTCTGTTACGCAGTTCCATTTTAAGCAGGGTTCGATGTATTGTGTGTTGTGACACATTACTCCCATCACTAGCATTTAAACTACGGGAGAGTTGCTCCACAGTATACCTTCTGTTAGCTCGTACCATACAGGATAGCCTTCGCTTACCTATAGCAATGATGAGCCGTGGTCGGCCGACACCTTGCCTGCAGCGCATGGTTTTTTCTTCCTGGGACTACTTTTTGAAGGTACTAACCACGGCTGACCATGAACACCCAACAATCCTTGCCGTCTCGTAAATGTTCTGACCCAGTCGTCTGGCCATTACAATTTGGCGTTTGTTAAACTCACTAAGTCCGCTGCCTTTCCCATCTGAAGAACAAGACTATCACTGATTTACAGCCTGAGTATCAGGTGTTATTTTTACCGTTTCATGACCTTCACACGCGCCGTCCTTGACCTGCAGTTGCTTCGATTTGTATAAAGATGCGCTGGTCATAATGTTTTGGCTCTTCGGTGTATATTCGTCAAAAATGATATTATATGTATATATGTAAATTTGAATGAATTAGTTGAGTTTAAAACGTTAGAGCATATTGAATATAAAAAATTATTATTCTGTGTAATATTAATTTATTACATTAATTTTTTTATTATTCTGTTACAAAGCTGTATTACTTATCTTTCAAATTCCCATGTACACTTCGATTTCACTATTTGGAATTGCAGAATTATACTGGTTTTAAAGAAAATAAAAAAAAAAAAAACGATCGTTCATAAGTGTCTATTATTGCTTCTCGTGCCTCGGAACATGAGGTGAATATCCGGTCCTACTCATTGACAAAATCTTACAAAACATGACTCAAATTTGATTTTCCCATCATTTGCAATTCGTGCACATTTATTCTTCATGATTTTCAAACGAATTCAATGAGATGAACAGAAAGCCCATTTCTGAGAATGGAACAATCTGCGAAGTCTCTGAAATGAACCTTATTAACCCACTGCATAATTACACGGAAATTAATCAATCAATAAGTTTTGTTATTTGGTAGTGTCTTGTCATTAACGTTAGAAGACTAAGAGTTTTAGAAACTAGGAGATCCATTTGCCAATCAGCAGTGAGTGCTCCGAACAGCTGCATCTACTAGCAAAGTTCAAATGAATAGTTGGAAACGACCTTATCTGGATTTGTAGGGTCAATCATTAGTTTTAAGCACATTACTATGAGTAGCAGCTTTGTCATCAAAATCTTTAATCCAATGTGTGGAAAACATTTTAATTTATCTTGCAATCTCTGATGCTAACAGACACTAACAGAGAAGTAGACCTCTAAGCTGTAGAACTCCACTGGAAGTTTTAAATTGCAGATTTAATTGATTATTGTTTGGATCAAGTGTTTTCTCAACAATAACAGTAAATTTTTAAATGTATCGTTCTTATTTAAAGAAATTAATTATTTGCATAAAGTATTTCCTAGTTAGCAGTTCAACTAGATATTCCTTTCGGTATTGAAATGGTTCATATTAATCAGCAGAAAGAATGCAACAACCGATCAGTAATTAATAAAAGAAACCTGGTAAAATATTTTTTTTTCAGTATTTTCAGTTAAATGCCGAGTGGTTACATGTTTAACTACTGAACCCGGGTTCGAACCCTGGGTGAGATAAAGGTATTTCTTTCTGTGTTGTCGTTCTGTGTTTTCTTTCTTGTGTTGTCCTTTTGCTTAAGCATTTTCTACCAAACAGATCTTCTCCATGATGTAATACTATCAGGCTCCTGTCAGACCTCTGGAAAAATCACTACTTGAGGGATCATTTATTTACTTTGTATTTTTATTCGAGCGTATATTTCGATTAGTCTGAGTTTTATTGAGCTCCAAAGATAATATATAAACACACATCACTCAATTCGCGAAAAAGAATGTTGTAACGATCCTGTGAATTCTGCGCCAATATTTAGCGGACTGTTCTTTATTTCATGTAACTGCACCAATTTCTGCATTTGTACCAGCTTTTCTTATTTCCCATTTTACAGAATTCCGATTTCAGCAAATGTTACGAAAAAGAAGCACCAAACTAATTCTTTAGAATCTAGTGATTTTTTTTTATTCTAGCTTCTTTAGGGATATGGAATTTGCCTGGATGTTAAAATACGTTTCGCATCCTGAGACCCTGGCTCCTAGTTATTTCTTAATTCTGTGGCACCACACTACTTCCACTTTGTAGAGAGCAGCAAATTTCGTATTTTACGTGATTTTCTTCATCAGCTAGTTCGTTACTTAATATTCTTTCTAAGTCTTCCCTTTTGAGTGAAAATATCACCTTGTCCGATCACTTTCTGCTATCTACAGGGCTTCATGCCCTATGCCTTCGCTTTGGCGTGCCCGGCAACTCCACCTACCACAAATAGAATAGACATATACCTGTGGGCCCTATTAGTACCCTACTAGTCCTAATACAAAGGATTACAGAGAGCTTAATAAACGTGTAAAGAATCAGTTAGCTACTGATAAGAATCTTTGGCTTGATGGCTTGGCTGACAATGCTGAGGAAGCAGTTAGGCAGCACAACAGCAGAGAGCTGTACTAGTTAGTTAATGTTTTATGTGATAGAAAACGGACAGGCATACAAGGATTGCAGGATAAACAAGGTAAGGTTATAGAAGGTGAGGATTCTGTCATGGCTAGGTGGGCTGAGCATTTCAGTGATGTTCTAAACAATGTCGTTAGTTCTACTCCCATTGTTTGCAATGATGATAGAAGCATTGGTGGCTTTAATGTTTGCCCTATAACACAATCTGCAGTTATTTTGGCTGTTTCTAAACTTAAACTTCATAAATCCCCAGGGGTGGATGAAATTACTACAGAAATGCTCAGACTGGGAATGTTTCGGTTACCACTTGGATGACTGAAATTCTGAATATCTTTTATGATAAAGGCATTTTTCCTAAGGATTTTACCAGAGCTATTGTTATACCTATTTTCAAAAAAGGTGATCGCAGTTCTTGTGATAACTATAGGGGTATCAGCCTACTCTCTGTTCCAGGTAAAGTTCTTTCCATGATTGTGCTTAATAGAATTAAGAATCTGGTTGACAGGCAATTGCGTGATGAGCAATGTGGATACAGAAGTGGTAGGGGATGTGTGGATCAGATATTTTCACTTAGGCAGATTCTTGAGAAATGTTTAGAGTTTCAGAAACCTTTGGTTGCTAGCTTTGTTGATTTCAAAAAGGCTTACGACTCTGTTGATCGTCATAATTTGTGGTTGATTGTGAGATCATATGGTATACCAGACAAGTTAGTTAACATAATGAAAGCTCTCTATAATAACACTGAGTCATGTGTGAGAGTTGGGAAGTCTTGTAGCAATTGGTTTAGCATTACGTGTGGTGTTCGACAAGGGTGCATTTTGTCTCCTTTTCTCTTTAGTTTGGTTGTTGATTATGTTATGCGAAATTCACTTCAAGGGAAAGATTTTGGCCTTAAATCGGCTGGAAATACGACAATTTATGATTTAGATTATGCTGATGATTTAGCCCTTTTGGCAAATGATGTTGATAAGATGAACTCTTTCATTCGAGCTGTTGATGAGACTGGTAGTAGGATAGGTTTGGTTATAAACAGAGAGAAAACTAAAGTGATGAAAATTAGTCAGGCAGGCTGTGATTCAGTTAATCTGAATGGTTGCAGTCTTGAGCAGGTGTCACAGTTTAATTACCTTGGGAGCTATGTAACTGATACTGGTGATGTGCGGCATGAGATTAACAGACGAATAGGGATTGCTGCTGGGACTTTTAAGAACCTATGGAGAGTGTGGAGAAATAGGCGTATACACCTAAAGACTAAAATTAGACTGTATAATAGTTTGGTTCTATCTAGGATTAGTTATGGTAGTGAAAATTGGACGCTTTGTAAACAAGATAACAGGAAACTAGATGCTTTTGATTCTAGATGCTTACGCAGTATTTTGGGTATTAGGTGGTTTAACTTTGTAACTAATGATGATGTTAGGCAAAGGAGTCTGCAACCTCCTTTAAGCAGCATATTGTGCAGAGAGAGACTCCTCTGGTTTGGCCATGTTGCCCGTATGGATAATTATAGATTGGCGAATAGGGTTATGAACAGTGTGCCTAGAGGCCTCAGAAGGAGGGGGAGACCTAGGATGCGGTGGGCAGACAATGTCAAACAGGACCTTGTTAGAATTGGTGTACAGTGGCCGGATGCAGCAGATGTAGCTCAGGAGAGATATGCTTGGAGAATTAAACTGCGTGGTCTGGTTGGACCTCCGTAGCCCATGGCTGCTTGAGGATGATGATGATGATGTGGGCCTGGCCCATTCGTGCTCTCTCGCACCGCTCAAACTTTCACTTCGAAATGTCCAGTTGAACTCCCTATAGTTTCGAGATGCTTTCTCTCCTCGTCTTCCTTTCTCCATTGGTTTCAAATCGACTTGCTCCTTAATGATTTTATGGCTTCCTGAAGTCCAAGCCCGACATACTTCCTTGAAGCAAGAGCCTGCAGGTAGATGCACTTCCGTTAGCCCTTCACCTTATTCTCAGGAAGCGAATGCTAATCTTCTCCCACTGACTAAATTCCATATCAAACAAATATATGAGATGATATTCAGATCATTAATAAATAAAAAAACAACAGCAATGAACCATTTCTATAGTGAATAGGATATTACAGTACTGTGCAAATTAGTTGGTACAGTCGCTCAAAAAAGTATCCGAACACTACGGTCGATTACAGAATTCAGAAAAAATATATGGCAACGATTTTTTAGAAATTAGTGATCTGGCAACCTTCGTGTCACGTGACACAAAGGTTGCCAGATCACTAATTTCTAAAAAAAATCGTTGCCAGATATTTTTTCTGAATTTTGTAATATACCGTATTGTTCGGATACTTTTTTGAGCGACTGTACAATAGGAAAATGCAGTAACAAAGACACAACTAAAATATTTATTTGTTTAATAGTGCACATAGTTAATGGTGAATGTGACCACCCTTAGCTTTAATTACTTCTTTCACCCTCTCAACCATTGATGCCACTAGCTTTCCACACATCTCCTTCACGTCACGGTCGTCGTACCACACTTCCATGACACTTTCTATCATTTTGGTTTTCGTCGTGCAATCCATCTTAGATATGCGCGCTTTAATAATGGCCCACAAATTTTCAATGGGGTTTAGATCGGGTGAATTTCCTGGCCACTCCAATACCTTCAAATGTTGCTGGGTAAAGAAGCTCTTAGCAAGCTTAGAATTGTGGCATGGAGCCAGATCCTGTTGAAATACCCCATCGCCATTAGGAAACAGCTTCTGCAGTGTTGGGAACATTTTCGCCTCCAGAACGCCTATATACTTTTTGCTGTCTATCATTCCTTCAATGGGGTGAAGAGTCTGTGGCCCGGAAGCTGTGAAACATCCCCAAAACATGACCTTGGGTCCCCAAACATGACATCCCCAAAACATGACCATCCCCAAAACATGACCCAAAACATGACCTTGGGTGGGTGTTTGGGGGATTGTTGGATGTGGCCGGATCGCAGAGGTTCTCCAGGCGAGCGGCGGACGAAATTTGACCTGTAGCCATACACCTCAAAGTGGTTTTCTTCGGAAAATATCACTTTTTCCCAATTCTCCACAGTCCGGTCTCGATGTTTCTTTGCCCAGGATAACATTTTTTGTTTCATAGCGGGTGTCAAAAGCTGCTTTTTGGAGGGGCGTGGAGCCCGGCGGCCACACGAGCACACAATAGCAGAGTAACACGACAGACAATTCTAGATTTGCGCGTGTCCATTGCAGGGACACGCGCAAGTTTAGACTTGCAGCAGAAGGTTATGAACATGTTTAGACGTGCAGCAGTTTAGGCTCTGCAGCGGAAGGGACTTAGCGTTCCTTCGCTTGTCCCAACTATTTCGCACAGTACTGTACAAATGTTTCTCGTTAGGTAAAAATTCACGAACTAAAGGAAAAAAAACTTTTCTCGTTAATTAAAAACTAAAAGATTCTGACAGTGTCCTAGAGTTCAATGATTTGGATCTTCCTACGAAATAATCTGAGTCAGTACAACATGAAAGGCACAAATACATTTTTGAAAGCATTTGAGGTTGTATAATTGTTCGTCCTAGTTGTAGAGTCCCTCGATTTACACGGTAGATAGGTTCAGGAAAATCACCGTGTAAATCTAAACCACGCAATTAGAAATCAACAAGCTATGTGAAAAGGGGAATAGATTCCGATAAACCCTTGTTATGAATAAAACATATATTTAAAGTGTTATTTGCATATATTCGCCTCAAATTTCGCTTCAGCACTAATAATAATCATTAATATTTGCACTTTATTTGCACTAATTCAGATACATATAAAATCCACGTGCAGCCGTGATTGCGGAGGTCCTACCAGACTATAATTTCTCGCTCCATACCTGTCTCTCTTAAGCTACAGTTGCTGCATTTTGCCATTGTAGGCCAATTCTAGCAAGGTCCTGTTTCACATTGTCTGCCCATCGCATTCTAGGTCTCCCCCTTTTCCTGAAGCCTTTAGGCACACTGTTCATAATCCTGTTTGCCAATCTGCAGCTGTGCATACGGGCAACATGGACAAACCATCGCAGTCTCTCTCTGCACAGAATGCTGCTCAAATGAGGTTGCTGACTCCTTTTCCAAACCTCATTATTATTTACGAAATCAATCACTTAATGTCCAAGATGCTGCGTAAACATTTAGAATCAAAGGCATCAAGTTTACTGCTATCTTGCTTACAAAGGATCCATGTTTCACTCACCTACCCGTAGAAACCTAAGCATACCTAACCTTAGAAAGAACCAAACTATTATACAGCCTAATTTTAGTCTTTAGGTGTGCACGCCTATTTTTCCACATTCTCCATAAATTCTTGAAAGTCCCAACTGCAATACTTATTCTTCTATTTATCTCATGCCGCACATCACCAATATCTGTTACATAGCTCTCAAGATAATTAAACTGAGCAGCCATTCAAAGCAACTGAAGCACCATCTATCTACCTGACCAATTTTCATCACTTTAGATTTCTCTTTGTTTATAACCAAACCTACTCTCCCTCTACTACTACATCAACAGCTCGAATGAAAGAGTTCATCTCATCAACATCATTTGACAAAAGAGTTAATTCATCAGCATAATCTAAATCATATATTTTCTTATCTCTACTCCATTTAAGGCCAAATTCTTTCCCTTGCAGTGAATTTCGCATAACATAATCAATAACCAAACTAAAGAAAAAAGGAGGCAAAAATGAACTCTTGTCGAACACCAGAAGCAATTCTAAACCAATTTGCTACAAGATCTGCCGACTGTCACACATGACTCAGTGTTATTAAAGAGAACTTTCATTACACTAACTTGGCAGCTATTCCTTATGATCTAACGATCAACCACAAATTATGCCGATCAACGAAGTCAAAAGTCTTTATGAAATCTACAAAGCTAGTAATCACTGATTTCTGAAATTCCAAACATTTCTCAAGAATCTGTCTAAGTGGAATTATTTGAACTGTACATCCTCTACCACTTCTGAATTCCACTGTTCATCACGCAGTTGTCCATCAATCAAATTCTTAATTCTATTAAGTATAATCATGCAAAGAACTTTACCTAGAAAGAAAGTAAACTTATTCCCCTATAATTATCATAAGAATCATGATCACTTTTTTAAATATAGGGATAATAATAGCTCTAGTAAAATCCTTAGAAACAACACCTTTGTCATAAAAAATATTCAAAATTTCAGTCCACCATGAGACACACACACAAGTGTTCCCACACTTGTGTGTGTGTCTCATGGTCACACACTTGTGTGTGTGTCGCATTCACTAAGTATTTCAGTGGTGATTTCATACACCTCTGAGGTTTTATGCATTTTAATTTAGAGATAGCCAAAGCGACTTCAAAATGTAGTATGTAGCCAACATTAAAGCCAGTAATGCATCTATCCTCATTACAAACAATGGGAGTGGAAATAATCTCATTAAAACATATCTAAAATGTTCAGTCCACTTAGCCATCAAAAGATCCTCACTTTCAATCACTTTATCACGTTTATTTCTCAATCCCTGTGTACCTGTCTATTTCTTTCCATACAAAACATTAACTATCTGGTACAACCTTGATGTTGTGCTCTCTCACTGCTTCCTATGCTTTGTCTGCCAAACTATCAAGCCAAAGATTCTTATCAGCTATTAATTGATCCTTTACTCGTTTATTAAGCTCATTGTGATGCCGTCTGAAAAGACTAGAGGATTTTGATTCATATTATTCCTTCACCTCCTTCTTTCAGAAATAAGTTTCATATCCTTATCACTCAAATATTTTCTTTCCTTTGTTCCTTTCTAACCAAAAGATTTCGTCTCAAGAAAATCCTGTTTAAACTTATTCCATTCTTTCTTAACTTCAGCAATAAGCAAACCACGATTGTCATAATGATTAAGTAGTTTATCATGGTATGCTTTGGCTATTCTGGATCTTTCAGACCAGTATTTATAGTAATTCTGTTACCTAATACAATATTTCTTAAGCTTCAATTGCAAGACACTTTTCATCAGGTAATGGTCAGACCCAATTTCGGCTCCCCAATATGATCTGGTATTCCTAATCGAACTAGCCCATTTGCTGTTAATTGAAATATAATCTATTATATTCCTATGCAAAACCCATGTACATTTATAAATGTCCCGGTGTTTGTAGTATGTGTTAGTTATTTGCAAGCCATTAAATTTACTTACCTGTAAAAGACGTTCTCCACTGCCATTGTAACTATCAATGCCTAAGGGACCTAAAACTCCTGCCCAAAGGTCAGAGTCAGTACCAACTTTAGCACTGAAGTCACCTAGCACAAGAGAAATATCTCCTTTCTTCACAGAATTCAAAATATCCTGAAGCTAGCTGTAAAACGTATTCTTCTCGTTCTCATCAGAGTCTTAAGTGGGGCCATAACAACTGATTACATTCAAATCTTTAATTTTTGTTTTAATTTTGCCATAAGAAATCTTTCATTAATGCAGTCATATCCTAGAAGAGCATCACTGGCGTGTCTGCTGAGAAGCAAACTTACACTTGGAGATGTTTTCCATCCTTCCTCCCTGAAAAGAGAGAGTTAAATTCATTTTTAAATATCTGACCTTTACCTGTCCATCTGGTCAATTGGAAACCCAGAATTATTATTATTAGAAGCATAGGTTTTAACGCTAAAATTCCTGCTTGAGGACATCAAGATAAAAAAATTTTAAAAGAAAATTATTAAATAGGATTTGTAAAGAAACTGGGTTTATTAAGAGACGTAGGACCAACAATATCAAACCGCCCCCTGATCGCAGGCATGGGCCAAATATCTGTTCCCTCACCGCTGAAGGCTGAAGCCACCCATGCCGGTAGGAACTGCAGGCACTACCTTTTCAAGTGGATCTTTTCTAGAGCCATGTGACCTGTCTGAGACACAGTATTCCAGTTTAGGATTGACGATGCCCAACTAGCTAAGTGAGAGTTCAGGTATCTGTAATAGCATCTGATCAGGATTATCCACAAACTGATACAAGGTGTCACGTGTAGGAGCATAGCGAAGTCGAGGGGGGGGAGTCAACGAAAATTTTCAACTCGGAAATAAAACTTGAGCAACAGAGAGGATACATTTATATAAATTATGTCTGTCAGGAACGTAACCAAAATTTCGCTCCTTGGGGGGGGGGGGGGGAGAATCTACCCATATTTTTACCAAGTACCTTCTATTGGCAATGCTGCCATGATTTATGCAAAACAATTCCCTAATTTTACATCTCACCACCTTAATTGTATCATGTCACTTCGAATTTCGAAAGGAGAAAGGAATAAATGGATAACTAAATGGCTATCGCCAAAAGGTCTGAGGAACAAAGACTTGAGGATAGCTGGAAATAATAATTATATATATATATATTGGCGAGCACCTCATTCCTGAATTAAGAAGATCAAAAGAGTGAAAAATTATATGTACTCCTGGGTGAAGGAAGAGAAAGTTATACTTAAGAAAGGACGGGAACTCCAAAATAATAAATATGAAATCAGTATAAGACTTGAAACTGTTGTTATAATATGGAAGTTGTGGTCGCTATATTACTTATTGATGAAATTCGAAGAAATCAACTAGTAACAAAAGACAATAATTTTTGTAATATAACTTATATGAATATTAGATCCATTAGAAAAAACTTTGATTATTTTATTTTGGTAGAATCATTAACGGACCTTTCATCAGATATAATTGTATTGTCAGATATATGGATCAAAGAACACGAACTAATGCTTTATAATATTGAAGGTTTTAACACATTTTACCAGTGTGGATGTGTAAATAGATCAGGTGGGGTATTCATTTTTGTAAATTCCATGTTAAGAGCTACTCAAGTAGATTTTAATTGTAATAATGCAGATGTAGTGTCTCTAAATGTTAAGATTAGTAATATTGATTATAACATTTTTTCAGTGTATAGATCCCCTCGCCTAGATAAGCAACTTTTATTGACGAATTTTCCTCTCAATTATTATTACGAAGTAACTATAAAAATGACATATTGATCGGAGACTTTAATATTGATTTATTAGATAATAAAAATATTAATTCTAGTTACTATGATATGTTAGTAACGTTTAGGATTTATCCAGTGTATTATGCAACCAACTTGATTTTTGGGTAATACATGTGTTGATCATATTGCTGTAAGATCATCTGGTATTAAGAACGTTACATCGATTATTATTAAAACGACCGTGATAGATCGTTATTTGGTAATGATACAACTAAAAAGAGACGTAGTAGAAAACGATACTGAGGAAGATATAAAATATGTTACTAATTTTAAAGAACTTGAATTAAAATTAAATAATATAAAGGTAGATACAGATGTTACAAATGATGATCAAAGATATTGCGAGTCTGTTTTTGATCAGATTAATATGTGTGTTATAGAATGTACAAAATTGAAGTATTTGCCAAGCACCAAAAAGAAAATATTAAAACCATGGATCACAGATGAAACACTTCAATTAATTACCGAAAAGAACAAATTATATAAAAGGCTTAAAAGCTGTCCAAGTAATAATAAGGAATACAATGAAATTAAGAATAGATTAACTCTTATCTGTAACTGTTAAATAATAAATTAAGAATTGCTAAAATTAACTATTGAAAATGTAAGGTTCTTTTGGCCGGTCTCACTCTAAACAGCAGTGGAAAATTATTAGCGAATTAACTGGTAAATATAATTATAAAAATCTGTTGAGAGAAATCCAAATTGGTGAAAGAATAGATAATTGCCTATGCCTTTAATGATTCTTACATTAATGTGGTAGATGATCCAATAAAAATGTTACAGAGGAAAACACTTGTGCAAATATATCAGATGGTGTGAAATATTACAGACTAAATTCAATGATCTTGTTACCGATTTGTGAAAGTGAATTAATTCAGACAGCCTTTAGGCTTAAATTAAACAAATCTTCAGGTGACGATAACTTCTCAGTCTACATGTTACAGAGAGTGATTAGTATAATATCTATAATTTTACTGAAGTGTTAAAATTTGTCACTTGCAGGGTGGAGTTTTCCCATCTTCATTTAATAATTCATTGGTTATCTCAATTTATAAAAATGTAATAAAACGCTTGTAGGGAATTATATTAATAATAATTATATATACATATAATTATTATATATATAATAGTTGCACTATACTATCGGAATATCAGTATGAGTTTAGGAAAAATAAATGTACAGCTGATGCTGCAGCTGAAGTAGTAAAATTAATTTATAATAGTCTCAATAAAAATGAGAGTGGTGGTTTTGTTTCTGGATGTTTAAAGCTGTTGATTCCCTATCGATATTTTACTAAATAAATTGGAGATTATTGGTATACGAAGGCTATCACTGAGATGGTGTGATTCGTATTTGAAAGGCAGAACACAATAAGTTTAAATAGGAGACGTTTTGAGTGAAAAAAATCAATTCGTTATGGTGTTCCACAGGGATCCGCTTTGGGACCACAGTTGGTCTCAATATATGTAAAAGATCTATTTCATACTAAATTCAAAGGTAAGATTATTTCGTTTGCAGATGACACTGCCTTGGTGTACTGTGATAAAACTGATGAAGAACTATTAAGCAATATTATTGGAGATTTAAGAACACTTCAAATTTGGTTCCAAAAAATAAATTATTAATAAATGATTTTCATGCAAAAATTTCAAAAACCAAATACATGTATTTTAATACTGTTAGTGAAAAGCATAGAGATCTTGAAGATTTATTCTATCATATGAATGATTGTAAGTTTTTCAAACAAGGTAAAATTGGGTCTCTAAACTGTGCTTGTCCAAGGATTAAAAGTACTAAAACAATAATATATTTAGAAGTTAATTTCTACTGTTATCTAACCTGACATGATCATGTTCCAAAAGTAGTATCAAAAATCAAACAAATAATTCCCAAGATGTATCTTTTAAGAGATATGATGAATTTAAAAACGTTAAAGAATATTAATCTATTCCAGAATACCGTATGCAATTCTAATTTGGGGAGGAGCCTCTTCATGTTGCATTCCAAAACCGAACAAAGAGTTATTCAAAAAATGTTATGGATATAGTAGCTTGAAACTATTCAACTCACTGCCAGATAACATGAAAATTATAAATAATAAAATACATTTCTCTAAAGAACTAAATAAATAATTTGTCGAACGGTGGAGATTGCGACTGATCTTTTATATACTGTATTAATTGATTGCACTGAAATGAGATGTGAGTAGTAGTAGATAAATTTGTATATTACAGAGACTGAAATTGTTATTTTTCTGTTTATATTTATATATTTTTTTATGTACTCAGGACTGCAGGATGTATGTGTTTTGTTAATATTCACTTGTGAATTAAATACTAACTCTTGTGGAACTTGACTATGTATTAGCTATGTATTTAAATATTGTGCAAATTTTAGTGAAAGAATATAAATGTTATAGACGACAAATTTATTATTATAGGAGTTTAATATTATCTTTTTATTCTTGAAAATGAATGATATCTTTTAAAACTATACATATTTATATAAAATATATCTTATGGGTAGAACAACTGGAACTCAGTTTAGAAAGACAAAATGTTTACTTCTTACAGATAGTAAAGCAGCTCTGTTATCTGTACAAAAATATATTTATTACAATGATCATTTTAAAATCGTATTTGGCATAGAAAAATGTTATTCAAATTATGTCAAGAAAAAGAAATTACATCATTTTACATTGGTTACCGAGTCACTGCGGAGTGAGATATAACGAAAATGTGAATCAAATGGCAAAGGATGTAATAATATACAAGTTATAACTCAAGTTACCTTCTTTCATATTAAAAAAATAAATTCAAACGAAGTATAATTAAAATTTCCAACTCTGCACAGGAAGAACGTTTATCAATATCTTTCCAAAATCATTAAATCGCTGACAGCGTTTTGCACGATCTGTAAAGGAAACAATTCGTCATATTTTACTGAACTGCACAAGATATGCAGATGAAAGAGAAAAACGTATTAAAGCACTTCAACAAAAATGTAAACTGACCCAGTTCACACTCTAAATTATATTAAATTCTAGCAACATTTCTACTATATACTATTATGATATAAACTCATACTTGATTTTTTGGTAGAATAGTTACTTTATTTTCGGATATAGTATGGTTTCAATTTCCCATTACGACTGTCAAAGATTTCAGCTCTCTCAGCCAATCAAAAGTTTAATCAATCAGAAGCATATTATTTCATCAAGTGTGTGTAAATAATGAAATTACTGTTTAGTTTCACTAATACTTTTCTTTGCAATATTGCCTCATTTGAAGCTACGGTTTAGAAGAGTTATTGCTATATGCTCCAGAGGTGAGTAATGTATTTATAAAAATAAATAAACATAAATATATATTTAATAATATCAAACATTGGAATCTAGGGTATAAAGCTGAAATGCAAAAATGTCCAATATAGAAGATAAAGGGGACACATTCATCTAATATCATATAGGGCCGACTAGATAGCCATGTCCATTACATAAAAAAATGTACAAAGACAAAATTTATCATTGCAAAAAATTTTTCAACAGGAATATGTAATGTATATAATGCCAAAGTTTTCATCATCATCATCATCATCACCACCACCACCACCACCACCACCACCACCACCATCATCATCATCACCATCATCATCATCATCATCATCATCATCATTTTCAAGCAGCCATGGGCTACAGAAGTCAACAAGATCGCGCAATTTAGTTCTCCAAGCATATCTGTCCTGAGCTATATCTGATTAATCTCGCCATTGCACATCAATTCTAACAAGGTCCTGTATGACAATGTCCTGTTTGACAATGTCCTAACAAGGTCCTGTTTGACAATGTCCTGTTGACCACCGCATCCTAGGTCTCTCCCTCTATCTGAGTCCTTTACGCACAATGTTCATAACCTTATTCAGTAATCTATAATTTTCCACACGGCAACATGGCCAAATCAGCGGAGTCTCTCTCTGTGCAATATACCGCTCAGAGGAGGTTTCTGACTAATTTGCATAACCTCTTCATTACTTACAAAGTTGAACCACCTAATAACCAAGAAACTGCGTAAGTATCTAGTATCAGAAGCAATAAGTTTCCTATTATCTTGCTTACAAAGCGTCCACGTTTCATTACCATAACTAACCCAGAAAGAACCAAACTATTATATAGTCTAATTTTAGTCTTTATGTGTATACGCCTACTTCTCCACACTCTACATAGATTCTTAAAAGTCCCAGCACCAATAATTCATCTGTTAATTCCAATAATCCAATAATTCATCTGTTAATATCATGCCGCACATCACCAGTATCTGTTACATAACTCCCAAGATAATTAAACTGAAACATTTGCTGAAGAGCACAAATATTCAAAGCGACTGAAGCACCAACTGCCTGACCAATTTTCATCACTTTAATTTTATCTCTGTTTATCACCAAACCAACTCTATTACCAGTTTCATTCAGCAGCCCTAATGAAAGAATTCATCTCATCAACATCATTAGTCAACAAGACCAGGCCATCTGCATAATCATAAATTTTGAAATCTCTGGACCATTTAAGGCCAAAATCTTTCTCTTGCAAAGAATTTTGCATAACATAATCAATAACCAAATTAAAGAGAAAAGGAGACAAAATGCACCCTTGTCGAACACCAGAAGCAATGCTAAACCAATTGCTACAAGCCTTACCAAGTCTCACACACGACTCAGTGTTCTCATAGAGAACTTTCATTATGTTAACTAACTTGTCAGGTATACCATATGATTTCACAATCAACCACAAATTATGACGATCAACAGAGTCGAAAGCCTTTTTGAAATCAAAATGTCCAAATGTTTCTGAAACTCTAAGCATTTATCAAGAATCTGCCTGAGAGAATATATCTGATCTACCCATCCCCTACCCCTTCTGAAGCCACATTGCTCATCACGGCAATTGCCTGTCAACCAGATTCTTAATTCTATTAAGCACAATCATGCAAAGAACTTTACCTGGAACAGAAAGTAGGCCGATACACCTGAAGTTATCACAAGAACTGCGATCACCTTTTTTAAAAATAGGGATAATAATAGTTCTGGAAAAATCCTTAGAAACCTTGCCTTTATCATAAAAGATATTCAAAATTTCAGTCATCTATGTGGTAACCGAAACATTCCCAGCTCTAAGCATTTCCGTAGTAATTTCATCTACACTTGGGGATTTGTATGGTTTAAGTTTAGTAACAGACAAAATAGCTTCAGACTGTGTTATAGGGTTAACAATAAAGCCAGTAATTCATCTGTCATTACAAACAATGGGAGTAGAACTAATCACATTGTATAGAACATCACTGAAATGCTCAGCCCACCTAGCCATGACAGAATCCACACCTTCTATGACCTTTCCTTGCTTATCCTTCAATCCCTGTATACCTGTCCGTTTTGTAACACGCAAAACATTAACTATCTGGTACAGCTCTCTGCTGTTGTACTGTTTAACTGCTTCCTCGGTACGGGCATCGCCATAGGTTTCCGACTCCCCCATCTCGCCTCTTCCAACTGTGATTAGCTTCATGCTATCCTTGAAGCTGTACCCTACATCCTCAGCCTCGAAAGTAACTACTTTGCCATCCTCTGCGACTCCAATTCAGCCTTGGAAGCTCTCCAGAAGCGAAACAGCAAGAGCTGCAACCCCTTCCTCCCCAAACCTTCCTCATCCATGCTCTAATGTCACTTCTCCCGGAATCACGGTTCATTTCCAGTGGATCCCTTCCCATGTAAGTATACCTCACAATGAGCTTGCTGAACGCATTACGAAGGAGGCCCTTGAGAATCACAGGTATGTATCTAATTACTCTGTCTTCTCGACTACAAGAGTTTTGTCTCACAAATGATGAGCCAGTACCGTCTTACCAAATGGCAGGACTCCAGCTGTTCCTCATTCAGGTACCTGGTTGACCCTTCTCTGACTTCTCCTAACCTTGGCAATCTCCGCAGATCTGAAGGGCTTCCCTCCTTCATCGTCTCCGAGTTGGTGTCTCTATGCTTCACAGTCTCGGCAGATCGTACATAACCAACTGGGCCACATGCAGCTCACCTGAGACTGTATCTCACATTCTGCTCAACTTCTCCCGCTACAATGCCGAAAGAGAAGCTTTGTTCTGGAATCTTCATGTTATCGTAACCACTGACTATTCCATCACCTCCCTACTTGGTAGCCACCACAATCTGAAGCTGCAATAAACGCGCTTCCGACTTGTCACTGATTTCTTTCAGAACATTGGCCTCTTCTGCAAGGTCTAAAGTTTTCTTTTTTTTTCTTCTAAGAGATTAGTACTCTTAATAGTCCCGAGAGATAGCTGAGAGGCAGTTCCTTCTGCCTCTGCATTCTCGCCCTTCTGTTGTGACTGATACAGAGAGCCCCTCATTGGAGGCTAATTTCACCATGAACTTACAACACCTTGAACCTTGAACCTTGCTAGGAACTGGCTGGTCTATTGCATCATCCCAGAGGATTGGTGCATAGCTATCCTTCCAGCGCCTAATATACAGGGTGTTTCAAACCTGTCTGTACAAATTTCAATTGGTGATAGGTAACACCAAGACAAACCTTTTTGGTCTATGAATGTATTTCTGCTGGCATAACGCTTTGCTGCTAGAGGAAGCTGACAGAAATATCGGTGGAACTGGTATATAAACGAATGGAAACAAGTGTGAACTACATGTTTATTTAAAGAAGTTGGTGTTGAAAGTTGCAACAGCATTGCATGCATGATAGCGTCAAAGCATTGATTGTCGTATATGTTGAAAGATTCCCGGAATTTCGTGAACAGTTGCAGCGGCGACAGCAATCTTTGCAACGACGTCTTCATCTGAGTCAATGAGAGTCTCGTATACGAGATTCTCCATGTGTCCCCAGAGGAAGAAATCGATACATGTTAAATCGGGCGATCTTGGTGGTGAGGCGATGGGTCCACCGAGGCCTATCCATTGGCCTCCAAAAGTGGCATTCAGATAATTCCGCACATCATTACTGAAGTGTGCTGGCACTCCGTCATGTTGAAACCACATTCGTCTGCAAATAGCCACAGGAACATCTTCCAGCAGTTCCGGCAACGTTCTCTTCAAGAAATACACAATACATCTGTCTGTTAAGTCGGGGGGGGGGGGGGGCAGTAGGTATGACCCAATCGAAATATCATGGACGATACCCGCCCAAACATTGACGGCAAACTAATGTTGATGACCATGCGCCATTGTTGCATGTGGATATTCGTGCACCCAAACATGAGAAATTGGGAAATGTGCACGTGAAATACACGCTCACATGTGAAAGAGACCTCATCTGAGAAAAGCACATGGGCCGGAAAATCAGGCTGCACCACAACGCACAAATTCCACATGAAGAGCGTAATCCTGAGTTTGCAATGTCTGAACTCTCTGACGAGGAAACGGTTCTAACTGTTGCTCGTGCAACATTCTGCACACGAGGGCACGGTTCACACCGAGGCTACGTGCAACAGCTCATGTGATTGTTCCTGTATTGTCCTCAGTCCGCCATAGGATCCCTTCTTCCATGTCAAGAGTGCACATGGTTCTCTCCCGACCAGTGTCATGCACGTTTTCATGGAATGTTCCAGTTTCTCGCAGTTGCCTGTTCAAACTCACAAATGTTTGGTGGTTTGGCACACATCTGTTTGGGAAGCGCTGTCGGTACAACCTCGCAGCAGCTCTTCCGTTTCCATTGGCAGCCCCATATTCCAGATGCATATCAGCCATCTCAGCAGCCGTGAAACACTCCATGTTCCATGTAATGTGTCTGATTTACGAATTTTGACGGCAAACAGAAGTCCGTTCTCAGTTTCCACTTCGCCCCTCTAGCCAATTGTAGCGCCCTCTAGCACCAAAGGGTTAGGTCAGCGCACATATATTCATACACGAAAAAGGTTTGTCTTGGTGTTCCCTATCTCCCATTGAAATTTATACAGAGAGCTTTGAAATACCCTGTATATCTTTAAGTATAGTTTAATAAGTATATATATATATCTTTAATAAAGATAATTATCCTAATAAGTATGTAATACTTTAACAAGTATTTATATCTTTAAGTTAAGTCTGTATATCTTCAAGGTGGTGGGGGGCGTGTGGCCCAGCAACCGATCGAAGACTAAATATGAAATGGCGGAACTGTTACGTGTTTTACAAATAATCTGTATAGAATAGAAATTTCAAAAATCAATGGTGGTTTCTAAGATATATTTCATTGAGAGCAATAATCTACCCACTTTTCTGAAAGAGTTGTTGGAAATGCAACTTTTTAGATTTAAAAATTAAAAAACAAATACTTTTATGTTGTATAATTACTAATAAAATACTATTTGCATTTTTCCCTTCATCCACTAGCTCAAATGAAAACTTTTAAGAGATGAAAGAATAGGTAAAGGAAACACTTCATTCTCTCTGAAAACGAAATTCTCATATGCGCCAGAGGCGATATGCGTTTTTCTAGTTTACATCTCCCACCAGATGTAGGATACAATCAGTTGACCTTTCTCTTCTAAATGTTTCTCTTCTAAATGTTATAAAAACAGTTTTGTCATCCAAGAAGCACAGTAATCTTTTAACAACTAATTTTTCGAATGTTTTAACAATATTGGAGGTAAGAGACACACATGTGTAGTATTTAACATCATCCGTTGGTTTATTAGGTTTTAGCAAAACAATTATGCTTACTCTTGACTGTTACGTGGGCTAGTGTTTTCTTGACCATAAATTACCTATGGTTGCTAATAATTCGCATTTCCATTTCGTTGGTAGTGATTTGAAGAATTTACATATGTTATCTGCGCATTACAGAACTTAGCATTGAATCCTATGACCTTGCATGTGAACATTTCTGTCACTTTGAACCTTTATTGTATTAGATTAAGTCCTATCACTGGTATAAATTACTAGTTGGACACTCCGAGTAGTGGCTGTACCTACTTCTTATATTTGATTGAGGCTTTGTGAATGCACTGAGATATCGGGATGAAGAGATAAAAATAGAAATAATCTCTTTCAGTACATTGATACATAGTGGAAAGCATGATGATAACTGAAACGTTGATTAAACCCCATAGGAAAAAGCGAGTGATGTTAGGTCGTGTGACCAAGAAATTCATTTATATCCGATCCAGGGGCCCGAGAATTATTGATTTAAAACAATCTCTAGAAACATGTATCTGTGAAGTAGGCTAGTGATCTCATTGGAAAATTATTCTTTGTTTCGGTTATCGTCATTGATTCGTGGTAGAAAAACATTCTCAAGCATATCCAGATATACGATAAATGGTAACTATTTTTTTTTCATTAAAAAAAGAATGGCATAACTTTAGCAAAGAAAAATGTTTCATTTTCTTCATTTCTCGTTAATTGTTTTCCTTTCGTATGATCTGCTAACTCCATTTCTTTCCTCGGTAGAAAGGAGTCACCATTTGGGTTGGAAAGGCCGCCGTCAGTAGAATCGGATGTTAAACCTTGGTCCCGTGAACTGGAGAGCCATGACCTGTGCACGTTAAAGAGCACGATGGATGGTTTTGATGGGGGACTTCCATCTATCTCCTAACAGTTTTCCAGCGGGTTCCTTTCCCCAACCTTTTCTGAGCCCTTGGAGTCTTTGTGACCTGGCCATTTAAACAATGGTGTGCGAAATATAATGCAAAATAGACTTTCATGTGACAAATGAAACAGTTACTTATAACGTATACGTATGAATTAATTGCAGGTCTTGATTTAGAAAAGAAAATTATATGGAGAAGGCAATTAAGTGACTGCATTGCACCGGAACGATCAAGAAAACCTTTTCAGCATATACAGGGATTTATCAAAATAATGGAAACACGTACTGTTTGTGGAGAACATTTTATTAATAAGCTGTAGGCCCACCTCGGGCGTTTAGACTAGTTCGACATGGAATAGACGTATACAAGTCATACTTGAAATGTGGGACCATTCTTCCCGTAAAATATGACCCAACCTGTGCCAGTGATGCTGGAGGTGGAAAGTGTGACTGACTTTGTGCTCCAGATATTCCTACAAATGTTCAAAAATATTGAGGTCTGTAAATTGATGTGGTCAGGTGGTAGTTGCTGCACCTCTTTCTCATGCTCTGTAAACCAGAACTTGACACGTTTTGCACAATGCAGGATGCATTATCTGCTTGAAATCAGAGATGATCATTAGGGAACAATGCCCCTAACATTGGGAGCAGGTGGTCCCGAGAATGGATTCGTACATTACCGATGTGACACGACCCTGCAGAATAACTAATGACCTAAGGAATACCATGATAACAAATGAAATAAAAAGACCCCACAGCATAAGGGATCCACTTCCATGTTTCACAGTCGGAACCAAAGAGTCAGGATGGTACGCTTTTGCAGGTTTTCACTTGACGTACACTCTACCAGTGATGGGAAACAATGTGCAGTACGATTCATCAGCCCAGAAAACAAGTTGCCAGTCTTTAGAATCCCTCTTTTTATGTGTTTTTACAATTTGTTGCATTGATGTTAGTAATCAGAGGTTTGTGGATTGCAGCACGGTCATAAATACCGGAACAATGAAGAACATGAAAACATGAAACAATGAAACATGAAATACCGGAACTGTTATGAGAGAAACAGGATCATTCTGACTAGTGTTCAACTCTGTTGCTATTTGCAGTGCCGTGGTTTTGTGCTTCCGTTGCACAATCCCTGCCAACGTTCGCCTATTTCTATCTCACAACTTCATATGGCGTCCACAATTTGCACATTTGGAAGCAACGCCCTGTCATTTTTGATAGGCAATCATAAACTTCGATACAGTTTCTCGTGTTACACCTACTATTTCGCCGTTATGGTTAACGAAGCTCCTGCAAGATGCACACCAATGATCATGTCTTTTTGGGGGTCACTGAGATCTGACATTGTTGACAATTACAGCACAACAGCTGTTTCACCTGCGGCACTGATACATGATATCTGGCATCGTACTTCTCCCGTTTACATCCCTCACATCGTGGGTGACATTGTCCCTGTGACATGCATCCGGGCATTGCGCATACTCCCATTATTTTTATAAACCCCTGTATATACACAGTCCTATCAGAATAATATGACCACCCACGGAAGCACAGTGTACCCGCCCAGGCGCGTCACAGAGTGCACATAACAAGGTTGACCACACGGAGATATAAGTGGCCGGCCAGGACAGATGAGCCGTGGTGCGTAACATGAGCACAATTGGCAGAGATATTGATCTGACGGACGTTCAAAAAGGAATGATCATCGGCTACCACGCCAAGGGTGGAAGCATCTCGGAAACAGCAGACCCTCGTGCGAGTACGAATGGACACGTGTGCCTCTTGCAATCTTCCAGGGCCTCATTGCTTCCATGCCATGCCGTCTCGCCGCTTTCATCTGGGTCAAGAGTGGTTATTCCCATTATTAGGTAGGTGGTCATATTATTCTGATACGACTGTGTATATATATAATATATATATATATATACAGGGGGTGATTGACAGCTGACTGGCTGACTAACAGGGTATCATCCTAATTCTATCATGCAGAAATGGTAGAGATCTGAAAATTTACACATAAGGGTAATTCGTGTCGTAAATCACAAGACAAATTCTAATTTTATCTACGACTTGTCCTTCAAGTGTGTTTCGGGTTTTAAATCTCAAAACCTTTACGAAATTTTGTTTCCGGAGGGTCCTTCGCATTCAAAGGTCAAATTTAGATCTATCAGTGCTAGAAAGCTAAAAATTGGTTTCCTAGGTTGAATTGTAGATCTCAGAAATGCTGCGAAATTTTGGATGCAATGGATTCTTCCAAGTAAAAGGTAAAATAATGATCTACAAGTGTTAAAAGGCTAAAAAGTGGTGCCTGGGAGTATTTTGAGTTCTAGATCTCAGGAAGTATGTCACATTTTGGGTGCAATTGTTCCTTTGAGGTCAAAGGTGATGGAGAGCTAGAAATTGGTGAATAGGGTCATTCCAGCCAGTACGACTCAGAAATAAGTCGAATTTTCAGCTCTAGTGTCGCATTCAAGGGCAAATAGAGGTCGGAGCGAGGAGGTAGAAATCAAGATGTGCGTAAGGCACCGATTGATTTAATATTCTATCATATCCGCTGACTACGTAAAGTAGTGTTTTACATTAAGTTATAACGTAAAGTATCATTTTTCATTACAATGTTCCTTAGACATTTTCAACTGCATTTGGCATCCCCTTCTCACTCCCCTAAGTTCTGCACTTATTTCAGAAATATCCGGTTCTCCTTATTGTAAGCATTCTAGTTTAATATTTTGACTCTCACGTAATCCATTTCGACTACAGCAAAAGAAATCAAACTTAAAAAAAATAGTGTTTTTATAATCTTTTCAGTAATGTTTCGAAAAAGAGCAAAACACAACTATAACAAAAACTCTTCTATGACGTTAATAAATATATCGCTCTTAAAGGCCGTTCTTCCTAACCTTTTTGAGTCCATGGCACACTTTTAGGAAATCCAAAATTATCGCTGCACCCCAGGTAAAGAAAAAATCGCATAGCTGTTTATTTAATAAAAAAAAAAAATTATTAGTTAGTATAAACGGCTATTATTTTATAATGAGTTATTTTTCTTTATGTGTTTGATTTACCAGAAATGGCTGATTAGTTAAATATATGGTTAACTGAATGATATAAATACCAAAGAACAGGAGTTTTAATTTCAGAATTTTTTTCCTGAAATTTCAGTAAAATTTGCAAAGAAATTAATAAATTTTTTCTAACACATCTCTTGATCATAATATTGAAGAAACATCCCCCTTGTTTAATAAATATAAATAAAACAAAAACCTATATAAATATTATTTGTTAAATGAAATAAAAATGCAATACGCAATGAAGTGTTTGGTGAAGAAAATGTCGAATAAAGGTAAATATTGCGTTGCCCACCGATCGGGAAGAATTCCTCTAAATCAGTGATTTTCAACCTTTTATGCTTCACGTACCCCTGGAAAAGTGTATGTAACTGGCGTACCTCTTGTGCAGATAGATAAAACTATAGTTATAGTATAACAATGGGAATAAAATAAAACGCATATATAACATATATCTAGCGACTTTTGAGCTCTCACGAAGTACCTCTAAAAATTGACCCCTACTCTAAGGGATTTTGAAATTCATATGAGTTGCAAAATCAAAAGACATTTAACGAAAAGTTTAAATAATGTATCTATTTTAATACTATCAACAATATGGAATATTTATGTTTCGTAAACGTTTAATAAAAATAACTAATCATTGCAAATTCTTCTACAAGAAATTGTATTTAGTATGTTTTAATAATCTTCAATACCTTCAAAATTCAACCACAATTTATCCTATTTTTGATTTTAATTAAGTTATATTTTTAAACTGTTAACAGCTCTTTAAAGTTTGAATACATACGTAAGGAAGTGCAAATAATTTAGAACTGAAGATAAGTTTAAGCAATTTGTTCACACTATAGATAGTTAATTAATAATGCTTTCTCTTTATTGAAGTACAAACGAACAAAAACAGTTTGGTTTGCTGCATTAAGGTTAAAATAATTTTAAACTATGCTAAAATAAAATGTGGACAGTGTCTGTGCAAATCGGAGATTGTGCATATATGCAAGTTCAAATGCCTATAAATTCCTTCATACCTTCAGAAAAAAATGCCTATAAATTGCTTCATGCATTCAGAAAAGAAATGCCTATAAATTCCTTCATATCTACATTGTACATATATGCAAGTTCAAATACCTATAAATTCCTTCACACCTTTAGAAAACAAATGTCTATAAATTACTTCATGCATTCGGAAAGAAATGCCTATAAATTACTTCATGCATTCGGAAAAGAAATGCCTATAAATTCCTTCATACCTTATGGAAAGAAATGCTATAAATTCCTTCATACCTTCTGGAAAGAAATGCCTATAAATTGGGGCGGAGGTGGCTCAGTCGGTAGCTCGCCAGAATCGTAATCTGTAGTTACCAGGTTCGAATCCCAGCTGGGTCAGCGTTGAGATTTATCTCCGCAAAATTCCCCGCCCTGCCCACGGTCAGTAAGTCGACACCGATCGGCCTTAAAAGGCCGCCGTCCGTCGGATGGGACGTTAAGCCATGACTCCTTGTGCGGGAGAGCCATACCCTGTGCGCGTTAAAGAACACACTAGTTGACCTTGACGGGAGGCTACCATCTGTCTTCCAACATCTGTTCCAGTGGGTCCCCTCCCCCAACCTTCTCTGAGCCTTCGGTGTCCATGTGGCCAGGCAATTTAGCCCATGGTGTGCAAAATAGTGCCTCTCAGAGGTAAAACAACCCAACCCAACAAGCTTATAAATTCCTCCATGTCTTCAGAAAAGAAATGCCTTTAATGTCTAAGACACACTCAGTGTTTTTCGATATCAGAGGAAATTGCCGTGAACTTGCTAAAAACTCATTTTAGGTCATACTTGTTAATCATCGCGCCATAAAAATTGTATTCCAAAGGGTAGCATTCAAAAGGTTCTTACACAAATAGCTAAATGTATCAAGTGTGAAAAATCGCAATTTGAACAGTCTTTAGGGACCATTAATTATTCGACAGACAAAAGCAAAGATGACTATCTCAAAGTATTCCTCTTCAGCATCTTTCCGTGGAAGGATGCTATAAAACGGTATTGAGTTAATGAGCCTTGCTAGAAAGAACTACCTGAAAAAGGAATGTCGTTCATTGCTCAAAAGAAATAGTTCGTAGAGGCGCGAAAACTGCATGGAAACTGAAAAGGAAGCTCAAACGAAGCACCAATGCATCTTTCAAGTGAAGGGATGACAGCTAATCACTGTGAAGAAAAAGCATTACATATGAGGCAAGAGTTTCGAGAGTTTATACGCCTATTAGAAAAAGGAATTTTGGTGTCGTAATCGATAATTACGACCAACGGAGGATGTCGTACTTTACTGTTTTAAGATTTTTTCCCTGTGATTGGTGAGGTCCGAGTGTGCTTGTCAATGTCTAATCCCTGACCAATTCTTCAGTACGACACTAAAACAATGATGTTAGTGAGAAATGGAAGATTAGTCATGGATTAAAGTTGGGTTGTTTCAAGCCCTACGTTTTCGGTTATAGTGAGCTAAACGTTCAGGTGATAATGTTCCCAAGGTCTGAGAACTCGGTAGGGGAAGGAGACTCATTGTACAGCTGTTAGACAACTGAAAGCATCTCGTCGAAGTCATCCAGCATGTTCTTTAATGTGCTTTTAGTTTGGCTTTCTTGCAAACGGAGCCACGGCTAAACGTAACATTCGACTGTCTTTCTCATCCGATTGGTTGCTTCTCTTTTGCTGGGGGCAGGGTGAAAATTAGTGGAGAAAATATCCATGCAGACACAGGGGAGACTCAAACTTTGCAACCTAGGATTAAGATCCTGTCATGTCAGTGAGCGGATGTGATGAAGAATTTAATCGTTCATTTTGTATAAAGCAAATTGAAAATGCTTATTTAGTGCAGTTATAGGTGATTTCGTCGTTAATTTTGATTGATATTAAAGTTTTCCTGATATCGTAGGGATGGAAGCGTACTTTATTCCGTTTGATACAGAATAACAGAAATAATCTGGATGGTAACTAATTCAATGGGCATGATGATAATTAGCAGGGAGGAAGAAAATGATTAAATCGAATAAGGTTAATAATTTATTTTTCGGCTATTGAATTTGTGTGCATTTCCTCCTTGTTTTAAGCCAAAGTTAATATTAGTAAAAGGTGAATTGTATCATATGTACACTTCAGTTTACATGCAAAATATTTATATTAAAATAATGAAATTAATTATTATACGACAAACTTAGAGCAATATGCTGTTTATATTTTTTTCCGAACGCCAATATTTTCTTAAAACTATCTTGCAAAAGTTAAGATCGTCTCACAAACCACTCAGTATCTCAAGTAATAGGGGATTAATATAATTAGTACAAATTGGACAATATGACATTTTAAACATTTTAATGAAATCATGTGTGAATACAATCTACGTTGCACGTACCATTAAATTCAAAATAACACATATAGCAGCAAAGAAATTCAGAACATTAAAAAACCCTCAATGTAATCAGTGATGCAATCGCAGATCAGGGCAATATATGTCTCATAGTGATACCTCTTCTTCTAATGATATTATCCAGCAGCTTCGGAGGCAGTAGCGACTAGTGCTTCACTGGGTACTTCTCAGCTTCTCCAATGCGTTGGCACGAGGATATAAGAATATAAAAAGTCTCTAAAGCATGCTTTATCGTATTGAGATAGGAGAAGAGGTCATGCGATACGACTGATCATCCTTATGCTTCAATGCAGTCATGTAATTACGAAGAAAAGCACAAAACTGGTACGAAATTTGCGGAAACCATGACATCAAACATGCCCCTCTCCATGATGATCATGACATATTTGTCGGAAGAACACCTGCGCATGGCGATCTTTAGAACGGGAAATTTCTGTATTCGCTGGAAACTTCAAACCTGGGGTCCATTCTGAAAAGTAAAAGTTTCATTTCTCTCTAGCTGCTTGAGTCATGCAAGCCTATTCTATGCTGAGCCAAGAGGGGTGGACAATGGGGGAAAATGACTTACGAGGTGTGTTGTGACTTACATGATGAAAAAATAATGAAATGGCCCGTGATCGTTAAATTATAAGCCCCCTTTGATACGTTTCTGGACATTATCAAGTAAAACAACGGTTTTGGAGAGAGGCACAATTTTTTTTATATTTTCACAAAATATTCTCTTATCTTCCTTGGATCCACACTCACTAATACAGGCGCAACCACACTTCGCTCAAACTAAGCTTGAAAATGGGAGCATGAGTTCCAAATGAAAAAATCAGTTGACAGTTTTCATTTCTACAGGGCTCATGCACTATGGGGCAAACTAGTAAATAGGGAGGCTTTTTCTAACCTAGCCTCCAAGCCACTCGCTGATGGTCTCTTCTTTTCTTTTCTCTGTAAAGAGTTCTTTATCAGTTGATCCAGCTACTTTCCTTTCTCATTTTCAGCTCGCTTAACCAACTATGTTGGACAAGGGGCTGGGACCAGCGCAAGATTGTGATGTATGGCTGGAAGTCGGCAAAATCGGCTTAGAGCTTGGTAAGCCGCTGTCGGAACTGGCTACATCGAGAACTAGAAGAGATTGACCTCTCGTCACCAAGGTCCATTGTTGAGGGACGATGAGAATGGGGAGCGAATGCCCTCCGGTAGGTCAGGTGAGATCATGTTGAAAAAATCATTGGTGGCCGGCTTACATGGTGAGCATGACATGTAGCATGTCTTTCACAGCTGGGGTGAGGAAGCGAAAAACTGGGGATCCAAAGAATTTTCTCATCGGTTCTTTCTTCCAACTGGACTAGCCCCTGGAAAGCTTCTTCATTGGCAATAGTTCTGTATGAAGATGCAAAATTTTAGGGATGTGGAGGAAAACATGGCGGTCCATTTCCAGAAGTGACGTCAAGTGCAAGCTATAGAAAATGTTGGACCTGCATTGCAAGCATCTACGGCACTTGTAGCGAGCTCTTTACACTAATTTGGACACTCCTTTTATAACGAGAGCTAAATAACAGACAACGCTATTTTACTTTCATCACATTATATTTAATAAACTATTTCACAATCGATATAATCTACTACTACTATATATGGTGTTTTTACTTAGTTAATACCAAATGTAATTGAACCTTAACTGGCATAGTGGCTAGGCAACTAGCGACTGTTCCAGCAAGACAAAGTTTGTGTACTTACTGTGTTAGCTCTAACTGAAGCAGTAGTCAGCAGTGACTTCGGTCTTAGTAGGACATATCCTTGTATGAGAAGTTCTGTAAAAGCTAGGAGTAGCTTCTAGGATTCTCCTCAGTCCTATATGTCGCAAAATAAACAAATAAACATAAACAAGCATACACACCATGGCGGATTACCCCACAGGTGTTCACCGGGGCCTCGACATTCATAGCCCCGGCGAGCAACGCTATTTTACTTTCATCACTTTATTTCGTAAAATATTTTACAATCGGCATAATCTACTACTACATCTGGTGTTTTCACTAGGTTAATATCAAATTCAATGTGACATGAAGATGCAAAATTTTAGGGATGTGGAGGAAAACATGGCGGTCCATTTCCAGAAGTGACGTCAAGTGCAAGCTATAGAAAATGTTGGACCTGCATTGCAAGCATCTACGGCACTTGTAGCGAGCTCTTTACACTAATTTGGACACTCCTTTTATAACGAGAGCTAAAAAACAGACAACGCTATTTTACTTTCATCACATTATATTTAATAAACTATTTCACAATCGATATAATCTACTACTACTATATATGGTGTTTTTACTTAGTTAATACCAAATGTAATTGAACCTTAACTGGCATAGTGGCTAGGCAACTAGCGACTGTTCCAGCAAGACAAAGTTTGTGTACTTACTGTGTTAGCTCTAACTGAAGCAGTAGTCAGCAGTGACTTCGGTCTTAGTAGGACATATCCTTGTATGAGAAGTTCTGTAAAAGCTAGGAGTAGCTTCTAGGATTCTCCTCAGTCCTATATGTCGCAAAATAAACAAATAAACATAAACAAGCATACACATCATGGCGGATTACCCCACAGGTGTTCACCGGGGCCTCGACATTCATAGCCCCGGCGAGCAACGCTATTTTACTTTCATCACTTTATTTCGTAAAATATTTTACAATCGGCATAATCTACTACTACATCTGGTGTTTTCACTAGGTTAATATCAAATTCAATGTGATTTTTGTTAAATATATTGCAAAGACAAATATTAATTTTCTTTTAAAATTCGTTCATTTTTCAGCATGTGAAATTTTATATAATGCACATTAGAATTACTATTTATGCATTTCTGAAATTCAATTAACTTCCTGAGTATTATTTCATTCGCAAGTTATAAAAATTTATGTAGACTGAGTACCCCCCTCCCGAACAGATGGGGTCCGCCTAACCCTTTTATGCCTTCAGTTATTTTAATCCGCGTTGGAAACACAAACGTTGTTTTGTAGAAACCTTTTTCTGTTGGTGACGTTATTAAATACCAGAATTCCAGTGACTGCATTGAAGTCAGAACATAAATGATACAGTTATCAATAGGTGAATCTGCATTCTATTTACATTTAAACTTAATTAATAATTATTCGGTGACTTTGAGTTGATATTCGAAGAACATGTAAATGTTTTGAATATAAGCTGCCAGGCTTATTTGATTTGATTCTGATATTTGAAATCAGCATCATTTGCTTGAATTTTCATTCGGTTCCATATATAGAGTTGTTTTGAAATGTTAGTATCATTCTTAAAGGACTTTCGCACAGGACTGCAATTCCGTTTTGATTGTTTCGTACAGTAAATACTGGTGTTTTGTTTTCATTTCCGAGAAAAAATTGTAGAAAATAACAACAATCAAACTCTGAACGTTTACAAGAAGACTGTTGTGAGGGAGCTCTTCATAGAATAGTTAATTAATTCGTAAATCTTAAATTATGTTAATATCAAGAAAATATTTAGAGAAAACAAGAAGCAGGGCAATACCTATGCACAACATTAATTGTATTCGAGGATCTGATGGAAAAGCTTTTGACATCGTGAAGATCTCTCTTACAGAATTAATCACCATCTTCCATAGTTTTAATATTGTTGGATACAACCAATTCTTGATTTATGTATGTAAGCGATAAATATATTATTATCAATGTTTAAGTATTATTTTTTACTGCAGGTTTAAATATTTTCTTTTCAAAAGCACTAATGCACGCATTTTGTTACTTATATTATCGAATCATAGAGAAAAATTATCGCCATTTGCAAGAAAGCGGCCATTATTTCCATTTTTTTTTACAAATGTTGGTCAATTTCTCTCTTTCACCTGATAATTGTAATGATATGTTTTCTAATTAAAATAATAAGTATATTATGCAAAATCAATAATAATAATATCATAATGAGATTCTAATTCGTTTTTAGGAGCGAATCGTGGATGTAGCCTAGATAGTTTCCATGTGAAGTGAAAAATATTTATTTTATTGTGCTTGATTTTCATAGTAGGGAGATATATTTTAATTGAATTAGGTTCTTTACAAGAAATCAATTGTTTTTTAATAGAGAACTTCTATTTGTGATTTGAATAGTAACTTGACTACCTGAATTGAACTGTATTCCTTTTGATTTTGCTGAAGTGGAATCAGGCACTTAAAAGTACCGTAATATGATTTTTTTCCGTTAATGAGAAGAAGCATTGTTTTCAATTACATTTTATTTGCTGGCAAAAAATATCCAGCAAGTAAAGACTTTAAAGATGCAGACAAATGATTCAAATTTCTTCTCCAATAAAATTATTTTTCTGCCACAAATTTTGAAACGTTATATATCATTAATCTTTCCGCTTTAGAGGTATTTAAAAATTTATTGAAAAATAAATGAAACATAACTTTAATACTTTTTTGCTTTTGTTATCCTTATTAGCATTCTCAAAAGGTGGGGGAAGGCATGGAGACTTTGTCTTTCTCCCCATGGATCCGGGTGGATCCGGTCCGATGATCCGGTGACGAGTGTGCAATAAGTTCACATTTTTTTATGAATTCATTCTAAGAGAAAATGAAGTCCATCTTGTTTTAAACAAGAGCGCTGATGGTATTCATTTTATGGAACTTGGGGAAAGCGAATCAGTTGGTGTCAGCAGGGAGATTTTTTTCAGGTAGTAGTTAATTTTGAACAGATTTGAAGGAGGTAATACTTTTTAGACAAATAAAAAACAATTCTGCCTGAAGCTATCGTTTCAACGTTCATTCAAAGAAAAAAAGAAGCATTGTTTTCAATTACTTTTTTCCCTTGAAGCAGATGATGAGATGGGAGCGATCTTAACAGTGTTAGTGACACTCATTAGAGATAATTTACAAAGAAACAAAACTAAAGCAGCATCAAAATCTATGTTGCAACGTCTTATTTCTGCAGTGTAGAAGTACAGAGAATTAAAACAGAAGCTTCAACGCTATTTATCGATCAGATCAATTACCAGCTCCCAGCTAATCTGGAGTCGCACCTCATTACAGAGAGGGACATAAAAGGTTTTATGGGTCTCACCCACTTCCATAAAACTGAGTTGAACATCTAATTTTTGTAGCTTAGAGGTATTTTTTCACTTTCTCAAAAGCCTTTCATTTTGTTTACAAGCTAACGTAATAGCAGTTGACTCTGACAGCGACTTCTTCAAATATATTCAAATGGAATTCCAAATTTGGTCCCATGCGCATTTTATCCGTACTAAATCGAAAGATCCAAAAAGTTATAATAGGATGCGCATTGGAATTTTTTGACTGAAAGCATTATAAATTCGAACTGTTAAGTTTTCAAAATTTGTCGATATTCTAAAAATGTATGTAAATATTTTAGTGCATTTGGGATAAACGACATTTTAAAAAACCTGAATAACATTTCAAATTAGGTTTAATTTTTCTTCAGATAGGTGAAATGTTAACCTAATTTGTTGTATACAACTTCATTCTACGATGGGCACACTACTTCGTTAGAAACTTTGAATAGATTTCAAACATTCAAACTTTTTATGGTTAAAATAATGAATTAATATTTACGAATGTAAATGCAGTAAGCCCTCGATATCCCGAATAGACTTACGGAGGAAGGATGTTATTGACCAACGCGCTCAACAAATGGGTTTTCTTTTGGTGTGTTCAGTGGCGTGTTGGGTCTGTGAAGGACGGGCGTCAATGCATTGTAATGCAAACATTGTATTCTGCTGTTTAATTAAGTTAAAATATTTGATTTAATTATGGGTCCTAAGCAGTTGAAAAATGGCATCGAAAGAAAGCACGTTACTTTAACTATCGTTTACAAATTGAAAGTGATAAAACAATTTGAGAAAATCGTTTCTGAAAGAAAAATTACCGAAGAATTTGGTATAGATTTCAGATTTGAGTGAAATCATTCCTGAACATTTGTGAGTCATCTGTTGATGGATAAATGTGCTGTTTTTTTATTTTATAAATAAAGACTCAAAAGTCTGTTTTATTTTTTAAAAAAACTTTAGATAAAGACTCAGATTTTAGTGTTTGAGATAGAAACAAAATATTATATATAGAGAAAAAAGATTCTATGTTTACATACATTTTCATACATATTTATTTACAAGATTTGTGTTCAGAGCTTTTTCGTCTTTTAGAGCCATCTTTTTCTTCACTAATCCGTACTCTCTTCTTCCCCCAATTCATCCGGGTTAACGAGAATTTACTGTACTTAAATAATATAGTAAAAGTAAATGAACTCGTTAGAGAAAGCAAATATGATGCATTATTCGGAAGTAGGAACTTGTGAGTAAGTAGTAGTCACACAGTACGTATGAGTATTGCCATGTTCGTTATAATTGATTCATTTTCCCAGATATATATATATAAAGCTTTTAGAATATGGGAAAAATAATTTTTAATCATTGAACAAAAATTGGAAAAACCTCTCGTTCTCTCCTTTTATTTCCTCTTTCCTGAAATAAACAACCTAAGCTCGTGGAGAAGAATGCCACTGATAAAGAGGATACTTCAACTGACTGTTATTATTCTATCATTCAAATTTATTTGCTCGTTCATTACTGGTTAGTAATACTTTTACCCTTGCATTTGAATAATGTAATTGGGGACAGACTATCCACAAAAGTTAGAAATTCGCGTGCGGATAATTACATTAATACGGATATACATTAAGTGACATTGAAATTGGACATCACGAACGAGACGTAAAGAGTCACGAAAATCGTACCAAGTATTCTGCTGGCTGAGATATGGAAATGGTTACAATTATAATTTCGCAACAGCGAATGGTCATGTGGTAGGCTGGATAAATAGGTGGAAAGAAGGTCATTGAGACATGCCAAGGAGAAGTTTCGCAGTGCATTCACTCCTGCGGGTAGAATAAGACAGTCCTAGGGTACGGCAACGTTGCTCCTATCGCAAATGACGAATGCAATGGCGGAAGGAGGACTGTCAGCGATCACCCGACGGGATGGTCACGATGCCGGAAATATAGAGAGCAATTGGTGTCATTGAATTACAGAACACCAAAGTACATGGTGGCATGAAAATGCGGAATCACACCTCGCGAGTGTCAGCAACTCCCGCAAATGGCATTGCACAAAGGCTTTGCTAATTCCATCTACTAGTCATTTCAGCGGTGACTTCTGAAAAGCCAGTGACCACAGCCGGCTCGCATTTTTTCTGGGTCGGTGCAGTTTGCCATCGTAAGGCTCAAACTGCGTAAGTTACAAACGTAAAAAATATATTTTAATTTTAAAAAGAGAATGCTTTTCCAAAATGGGGTGATAATATCGATAACATAACATTTTCACCTCAAACATCGTTTTAATCTCTGTTGAGATAAAATTCATAATGCTATTACCAGTGATGTAACTTTCATTAAAACATGTTTCACGTACATCTAATATTTCAATTTCATTACGTATTTTACCCTCTCTTCCCTTCACGAAAACATTTTCTGATTATGCCCCTGCTCGATGAAATTGCTTAAAGGCCATTATTTAAAAGAACTTTCAGATACTGCTTTCTGATAATGTGTCATAACCACCCTTTTGTACTTTGGAGTGGTTGATTGACGTTAGGGACGATCTTATTAAAAATGGCTAGGAAAAACGTACTTGTACTCTCGATTCAGAAATATTACACGTTAATACACTTCAACAAAAATCACTTAGCTATAAAAACACATTTATTTATCTTACTTCATTAATAAAACTTCAAAAAAAAAATTTAACACAAGAACACATTTACATGACATATTTTGTCAGGGAATTTCCCATCAGCGAACTCAGCGCTGTTCCATTTTTCAGAAGTTTTCCACGGCCTGGGCCAAACAGTTCAATCACATAATTTAAGTACAATGTTCGTGCAGTGCCGGGAACATCAATGGCCTCAAAGGCTCTCTCGAGTCATAGTGCCAGGGACACTTTTAAGCTACTTGACTTCGGGCACCAGATCAGAGAAAATTGACCCCTTAACTATCTACTGATGTGTGGGCGAGAAAAACGCCGTTGCTCTTTGCATGCAGCACGCTCCAGCACACCGTCCAACAATTTAGCACATCGACGGGCCGCTATCGCTCTTTTCATACAGCCGTGTGTCTGAACTCGAGTGTGGCACCGGACTCTCGTTTGTCCGTCCTAATTCAGCAAAGTTTCAGCCACAAGTGACCGCTTTCATCACCTTAGCCTTTTCTCTTCCGAGCTAAAGTTCACCATCTGTGGGATCGTGGCCTTCTGTCATTGGCAGGTGCGGTCGAGGTGCGAATCTTTCGACTGCAGATGGTGCTTGTTTACCAGTTTCAGGTCACGTAGGCTCACTCATCCGGGGCCCACGCTGATCAAGGGTGGAATTCCAACGTTGGCGGCGGCATCCTCCTTCGTGGTCGAATGTCGAACAATAATGGCGGAAAAATGGACACTGTTAATTTGCAAAAATGGCGGACGGGGCTCGGCCACCATTGGCACGTCGTGTCCACATTTTTACACAACATGTGAGCATGACAAAAGTTCCTATTTGTGCATAATTATGCAATATATAGCAGTGGACGTCCATTATTGTTATCATTCTTATCTGATGATTAACATAGTAATTACGCTGTTCCGAAAATTTGGCATGAACAGGACGACGAAAGATAATTTCAGTTAGGTCGATGTCACTCTACAACTAAAGGTGATTAATAATTGATCACGTGAAGAGGTAAACGGATTTGTTACGAATGCTTTTGCCGCATTCCAAGTTAAAAGACAAAGTGATGGCTATCACGATGAAACGAATTGGTGGAACATTCTAGAAATATTGGGAGGGGGGGTTGCAACAGCCGCAGAGACAGATATTAGCCTCGTGATGGTTTCAGAGATCGGAAACTTAAAGAGAATAGGAATCACTGCTGTCTTCAGTCATCTCTCAACCATTTGTAATTAAAATATTATTATACGAGAGTGATCCCAGCAAACCTTTCATTGATGTCAATTTGAAACACTTGTGGTGAAATTAACCAGAAGAAGAATAAAAGATCAAGAGGCATCAGCAGAAACATAGAACACACACTAATGTTCTTTAAACGTCTGCTTTCATTAAAGAACGACTACACTTATAGGTATTAAAATATGATAAAACAGCAAACAATATAAATTTATCACAATATAAACTATTCATATTGCGATAAATTTATATATGTTTCGTTGGGTGATTAAATATCCACCTAACTGAAATAGCGTTACACATAGTCGGTGAACTTTATGTGTGCCACGAGGATATAACAAATCTCAGGTGGTAAGGTTCGACGGGGATAAGCTTCTTGTTGTCTCTTAATGATATAATTTGGGTAAATGGCTTTGTTTGCCAAATGAATTTTTTTGCGAATTTGTCAGTTATCTATTAAAAAGTTACATAATTCGAATTCGATTATATTGGCAATTATCATTTGAAATATATTTCCATGTTTCTTAATTAAACTGCTAACTTAAACTGTTAACGTTTTTAGTGTAACAAAATGAACACGTGTAGAGGCAAATATTTGGTATGTAGAGTGTCAGGAGAATGCATTTTCTTATTTCGTAAAAACCTTGCCAGCATTTCACTGCTTCTATATTAGTAGAAATAAGAAACGTGGAAAAATATTTGAAATTGTAATTTCAAATTCTTTATTATAATTGAAAATCTTTCAAATCCTTTATTATAATTGAAATTATAATTTCAAATAGCATCAAATTATATAAATCTTTTTATTAAATAGCTAACTTATCCACTTAAATTGTGCCCTACATTATCATATCTTAAAATAAACTGACGTTTTAGACACATAGCCTCTTAGTAAATTTATTCACTGACTATAGAAAGCAATATGGTTTACAATTGCACAGAGAAGATTTGTGTTTTTGGGTTGCTTTTACATCTAAGCTGTACTTCTCTGCACACAGTGGGCTAAACAACCAGGTCACAAGGACGTCAAGAGGGCAAGAGAATTAACTGTAGATATGGTAGAAGTTGACAGAAGGCTTTCACCAACGCTATTTTCTGTGTTCTTGAACATTATTAAAACAGCAGATAAAAATCCGATTCCTAATTAAAGATGAAATAAGTATGAACAAATAAATGGAGTTGATTTAGATCTAAACACAGAACCAATTGATTTCGTGAAGAATTTTAAGAAATCCTAGATTCGAAAGATTGACTTAAGTTGGATGCAACGTTTCATCGTTAATCTTAAGCAGGAAAATCGATTTTTCAGTCACGTTTAAACAAAATCGGATTCCCTATCTGCGATGAAAACGATTTTTATCATCTTTTAATTTAGCTAGTACATGTTGGATTTGAAGTTATGGATAACTCGAACCAAAAGATGATGAACGAACAGGTGGACACCGGAAAATTATGAAAGTATTATCGATATGGATACGGTTATTCTGAATTTAGATATATCCACAATTTAGAGCGTTCTAAAAATACTGAAGTCCGTTGGAGTTAGAGAGGTAACTTGCTGCCTAAGAGTGGAATATTCCTAGGGACGCAAAATAATTTTTCTTAAACTAAACTGCGAATTTTTGTATTTGAAAATGAAATTGGTAACTGTAAGTTATTGTTTAATTTCAACTCTACATTAGAAAAGTTTCATCAATAAACATTTTTTGGGTACCTTAGCGAATCTATGCAATGGAGAAGTATTACATTGCTCATTTATAGCGACCATCCAGGGACAACCATGTGTGTGAAAATGTGAATATAAAATGCATGTCTCTAAATGTCAATAAAATATCCCCTGCCGTTTACATTTCATTTAGAATTAATAATTCTTAAAGTGAAAATAAAAGCGACAAAGTAAGAATTATTATGAAAATAGAAATTAAAATTATAATTTATTTGTTTTAGATTGGAAAATAAACGAACATTACTACGATGTACTAAAATGGTAAAGAGACTGATGAATAAATTGATGTTAATAATACATAGCGTGATCATTTAATTCGTGGACAGTAGCAAAAAGTTACATTAAATATCATCCTATGAATCTTCCTAGCATTTGTCTTTCTCAAAACTCTCCCTTGAACTTCACACATTTTTGCCATCGTTGTACCCATGCATTAAAAGCGTCTTTGTACCCATTTTTCGAAAGCGTGCGAAGTGTTGTCGTTGTGGCTCTGCAAGCTTCGTCGTTGGATGCGAGATGTTTCCCTTTCAAAGCTTTCTTCAGTCACGGAAAGAGGAAAAAATCGCAGGGTGCTAACTCCGGGAATATGGAGGATGTGGCAGAATCTCAGCACCTATGGCAGTGATCACTAGCTGCACAATATTAGCCGTATGGGGCCTGGGGTTGTCGTGATGGAGAAGCCAAGTCACATTAGAAATTTCTGAACGTTTTTCACGAATGGAATGCCGAAGTTTGGTTCTGAGAACCTTCGAGTAGGCTTACTTATGGTTGTTCCACGAGGCACAAAGTGAGTAACGAGAACACCTTTGATGTGAAAAAACACAATAACCATTTGTTTCGCAACTGAATGAGAAACCCGAATTTTCTTGGGTCTCGGTGAATCGGAATGATTCCATTGACTCGACTGGTGTTTTGTTTCTGGATCGTAGTGAAAGATCCATGGTTCATCACAAGTCTCAATTCGACTCATGAAGGTTGGACCCTGGCTTTCAAAACGATTAAGCATCTCCTTGCACAGCTGTACCCTTTTTTGCTTTTGTTCTGGAGTCAAACTGTATGGAATCCATTGAGCACAGATGCGTGATATTTTCAGATGTGTTTCACAATCGCATAAGCGTTTCCGCATGAAACTGACACTTTCACAGCCACTTCACGAAGTGTTATTCGTCTGTCTTCATTCAGATTTGCCAGGGCTCTTTCGATTTGCTCAGGAGTTATTGAGGAAGAAGGTTGGCGTGGTCTTGGGTCATCGGCAACATATTCGCGTCCTTCTTTGAATCGCTTATGCCACTTAAAAATGGCAGACCTACGAAGACAGTCATTACCACAGGCTTCACTCATCTCTTCAACAGTCGCATCAGCATTTAGGCCTCGCCTAACATAATAACTAATGGCATACCTCTCTTTATTTCGGGGTGCGGGGCGGGTCCCGAAGGACCATTTCGCGGTCTTCGAATGGTCTTCGCATCAACTTCAATTCACGACAGTACGACGGACATTTTGTGTCCAATGTCGTACTTGGCCCCGTATTCCTTGTTTGCCAATTTGCAAACTATGCACTGCGGCTTTGGCTTCTTGCACTCCTTATATTAATGCTTGCAAGTGCACTGTGAGCACCGTTGCGTCTTCTTTTCGCAATCCTTTTGCACGTGCTCAAATGCTTAGCACTTATAACATCTGAGCACCTTGACATAATCTTTCATGAAGCATTGTGACCATCCCACATTTAGCTTACCTACGTCTAATAACTTTCTGTGTGAGACACTACTGACCTCAAACACCCAGTGGACAGTATTCTCCACTCTTGATCTTACTGTGAACAGCGGGGCTAGATAGGACCATGTTCTTCGTTCAGTCCGTTTTGACTGTGGATGACCCTCTGGAGGTCCTCGCGGCGGATGTCCTTATCCACACCGCAGACCATGATTTTTGGCCTTAGCCTTTTGGCTGATTTGGCTTCGAGGGTGTCTTTGAGTAAATCATGGCTGTCTACTGCCTGTTTTAGACTGTCCATTTCACTCTCTGCGCTGCATTCCACGATGACGCCGTTTGCCCTCATTGGCTTCATGGTCATCACCCCAAGATTTAGATCTTTTGGGTTTATACTATTCTTAAGGCTATCCCTTACCTCAATGGATGTCTTCTCTTTATTCTTATAGAAGATCAGCAGGGTATGCCTTTCCTTCGGGGGAGTGGGCTTTTTGGCCACCACAGAACCACCCTTGTATGATCCTTGGCCGCCGACAGCCTTCGTATAAGTCGGCGGCTTATCTTTTACTACTGGAGGACATGCAGCTCTTTCCGAAATGCGCCCTCTCATGGTTGCGATCTCAATCTCTTGGTCACAGACATTGGTGTGCAGCTTCCATGCTGCACCCATTACTAAGTCTCGTAACTCATTCTCCACCCTAAAACGGAACATCACTATCGCGAGTTCCTCCAAGAGGCCAGCCGTAGTCGCCAGCCTACCTGAACTCTTCTCGTTTACGTTGGGTTCCTCAACTTTATCCGGGGTCTTGTCTACATTTGGGCACCCTTTATTGATTCCTCTATCTGGAATCTCTATTACTTGTGGAGGCCCATCCCTTACACTCTCGGTACTTGTGGTGGGAGGCGGAGTCTCCGGGACTTCCTCCACTACCACTTCCGAATCATTATCCTCTATGGGCTTACTATCCTTTTTTCAGTTCGTCTACTTTTCTCACCTGATTCAGTCGTCGTCTTTATCTTTTTCATGTTGGGTTTAGGGTATTCCACCCAGGCGGTCTCCATCCACAACCGAGCCCAACAATGGGAGGCCTCAGAGTTATAATTCATCTCTCGAGGTACATCAGAGCTGCGCCCAGGATATACCCAGACTTCGGATCTCCCCTCGGACCAGAGCATGATCTGAGCCGAAGCCCGGATCCGGACCCAACCCCTATCGTCAAAAATCAACTCCACCCGGTTGGCTCCATAACCGCCCATGACCCACCCCGGTCAAGGGGTAGGACAAGGGATGCCGCCGATGACAAGGGATCAGAACCGATTGATCTGAGTGAGTCAGCTCAGACCTCCCATTTTATTAAAGCAGGGGCCAAGGTCGGTGTATTGGGCGACCAGCTTGCCTGACTCTCAACCGCCAGGATCCCCTTTTCGACATTACGGGTCTCCACCCACGGTAAACTGGTGGGCCACTCATTGGCGTGGCGACCATGATTGCCCTTATGGGCCTATCATAACCTGCTCTACTGGCCACCTCTTTCCCTATTAGATATATTGACCAATTCCGGACAATCTAAGGCCAGGAACCTCTCTAGAGTCAGCATCGGAGATGAGGCCCGCAAAGGACGTATTAGGGTGGCAAACGTACTAGGACGTATTAGGGTGCAAAATTCCGCCCAAGTTCCCGGCAGCTTCAACAGGAAAACGGGAATTTGGCGAAGTAAAAAGGGGGGAGGACAGGAATCCATGTCCAAAGGACCAAGGACTCGTATCCTCCCCAGTGTTAAAGAGTTACGACCTCAACCTAAACTCGCCGAATGACACAGAGACCTGTGAACCTGAAAAAGAAATAGAAACTGTGAAAGGGAGACTTGTATCTCTTGACACAAGCTCCCTCCCCTGAATTTAACAGACCTGTTAAGTTTTTGCCTCATGGCGTCTGTACGCCTCTACACTTTTATAGTACGTTCACTGTCGCACTTTAAACATCCTCAGTCCTTATACTGCAGTACTCCTTTTTGTACTGCCAGTATTGTTTTTGCCTTATCTCTTTTCTCATCCAACTCAATAACTCGTTTTACTCCACCATTCCATACATCTCACTTTCCTTTTCACCACCTTTTAATTTATTATCTTGTGCTTATATTGCACTTTCCACCTTTCCATTTCACTTTCTTTACTTCCATTTTTACTATACTTCACTTCTTTCATACTTACAGCCCACCTCCAGCTGTGCTCAAGCCCATTGGCTGTTAACCTATAGTCAACTAACCACCACACACCTTTTGTGCTTCCCCTGTGGGGTCATCTCTGATAGGGAACTCAGCCTGGCCTTTCCGTTTCGGCCTAGGCAGGCAAGCCCCCCCCCCCCCCCCACACACACACACCACGTCAATGTGGTTCCCATCGAGGGGGACTAATGACATACCTCTGGTTAATACGGGGTGGGGAGTGGGTCCCGAAGGACCCACTCCCCATGGGGAAAGCACGTGCTCCGTCTCACGACACTACACGTGCATAGCAACTAGAGGCTTGGAAATAGAAGATGAAGTTTGTCTCAGAGGAGACCAGTCAGGACATGGAGTATGGGTGGTGTTAAAGGGGGTGCTGAGTGCAGCCCGGGAAGGAGGTTGGAAAATAAGTCAAAGAGAGAAAGCAGCCACGGAACTCAAAGGAGAGAGTCCCGAAGCCGGCAGACAAGCCAGCCTATGTCCCTCAAGTGCGCCCTGACACGGGCGCTCTCGATGGACACAGAGACCAGTTCGCCTGCTACCTCATTGATCGCTTGGGAGTCCCTGAGTTCGTTAGCGAACCCCTCAGTAATCGGACATCTGAGGATATAGTGCCCGACGTCTGCATCTGGAGCCCCACAGCCGCAGTAACTGTGGGCAGAGATTTTGAAACGCTCCAGGTATTTGGGGAAGCTCCCATGTCCTGTTAGGACCTGCGTCAAATAGTGGTCAGAGGATCTCAGGGATAGACTGACCCTTTTTAAGAATGTCTTTGTTTGAAGACCGTTCTCAGTCGTATCCCAGAGCCTCTGCCACTCCTGGGTGGTACATTGGCCAATTATAGACTTCAGGGTAGTTTTAGAAGTCTTTACCGCTATCACAGGTTGAGTGTTATTACCTGCGGAACGGGCCAGTTGGTCGGCCCGCTCGTTACCTTCATGTCCTACGTGTGCCCTAATCCAGGAGAAGGATACCCTGGGCATGCCCTGATTGCCCAGAATGCACTTAATCTCATTCACAATTTGATGCCTGTTGGCTGCATCTTCAAGTGCATGCAGAGCTGCTTGGCTGTCTGTGTACAGCCTTATGTCGTTGGTCAGACCACCGTCATTGAGGGCCCAATTAAGGGCCTCTCTGATAGCGAGCAGCTCTGCTTGGAAGGCCGAGCCATTATTTGAAACCTTCCTCCGAAAATCATACACTTTGGCCCCTTGATTGAAGACAGTGAAGGCTAAGCCCACACCCTCCTCGCTCTTGGAACCGTCGGTGTATATTTCAGTATCTGTACCTGATGGTAACTCCGTGGACCAGGACACACATAGTCTCCTTGTGGGATGCAGATCCCACTTAGCGGTATTTTCCTCAAAATCCTCAGGGTCATACTGGACTCCGAGGAATGTTGCTTTTTCCTTGGCCTGCAGGACTCTGAAAATGGTCGCTTCTTTACCGACCGTCAAAAATAGCGGAGGGATCCCTGCAAGTACCAGGAGGGCATCCGTAGATGTCGTCCTATAAGCCCTGGTAATTCGCAGTAAAGCTGGTCGTTGGGCTGCAAGCAGCTTTCTACACATAATGGAGTGGTCCGTCGGGCGCCACCAGGCACCCGCACCATATGTTAGATCCTCTCCGTTCCTCTAAGATAAATTTCTTTGAGGACCTCACTTCTGAGTCCCCATGAGACGCGAGCCATACGCCCTAGCTTACACATAACATTTGTGCATTTAGCTTTGAGGTCCTGCAGGTGTGGGATCCAGCTCATCCTCTCATCCAGAGTGATCCCCAGGTACTTTAATGTTGTCGCATGGCGGATATTTTCGCCTTTTAGTTTGAAAATAGGGTACCTCTTCTTGAGGACACCCTCCTTAGCAATAGTCATTGATGTAGTCTTTGCAACGCTGAACCCAAGCTTATTGCGCAGACTCCATCCTTCTAGTAATTTAATTGCTGCGTTGCCAGCATCCTCCAGCTTAGCTCTGGAGGACGCTGTTATGGCAAGCAGCAAGTCATCTGCGTACGCCTGGAGCCAGACTCCCTCGGGCATAGTCAACTCCAGAGCAGAATCAGCGACTAAGTTCCAGAGGAACGGTCCACTGCACGACCCTTGTGGGCAGCCTCTTTCCAAGTTTCTTGAGGCCGTCCCGCTAGCATGTGAGTATGTGACCATCCTCTCGCTGAGGTAATTGGCCACTAGAATGAATATGTTCCTGGGACAGGAACATTCCTTTAATTTATTCAAGATTGCAGGCCACCAGACGTTGTCGAACGCGCCTGTCACATCCAAGGCGATGAGAGAGGTGTGCAACTTGTGCACTTTATTTATCTGAACAATGTCCACCACCTGTTTGATTGCAGCGGTGGTGGACTGGTCTGTTCTGAACCCAAATTGCTTGGGGTTCAAGAAACCGTTCTTATGGCAGTGGTAATACATCCTGTTTGTCAGGAGTTTATCTAGCACTTTTCCCAACACCGGCAGTAGACATATCGGTCTGTAGGATCTTGCATCCGCCGGATCCCTACCTGCCTTGTTAAAAAGGACAAGGTCCGCCTGTTTCCAGGCGGTTGGGAAGGCTCCCAGATTCAAGCACTTGTTCGTCTGAATTTCCGACATTCTTCACGAACGTCTATGACACTCAACTCGAATCACAGTCTTAACACAACAGCAGTCGACGCCAAATGACCTTGGCACGTGGAACCTCCTTCGCAGCGGTCACGCACAGCGCCATCTAGTGTTACTTTGGAAAATGCGTTACGTACGATTATTTTTGACCTCATTAATTAAATGATCACCGTCGTAGAAATCTGATTACATATGTATTTTTCCGTATCAATACACTCTCACTTTTACTATTAGATTCTTCAACGCATTCTCTTTGCTGAAATCCACTAACAATCGACTGATCTTCGATGAAATTCCCTTCAAATATTAACTAAAGAAAATCGATTGCATCTTGAGTTTTGCATAATAATTTATTCATGTGTAGCGTTTCAAGTTTATTTGTATTTTAGAATCGCAGTTATTGTTCCGTTGGCTTGGAGCACTGAGTGATCCAGGTAACTGTGGCAATTGTAGAGAAGGTCTCGAATGGAATGCTTCGAATCGCTGTTTGCGTTCTCCTGAGAAACTGTCATTGAAGGGGGGTTTCTGTTATTCTCCGCTCTTGACGATTGTCAACCTTGAATTATCTTCGACTACCTCGCACAATGGTTCGAGCAATAATGGACAAATCCGTGGAGCATATAGAGTATTATAGGAGGTGACCGAATCGGCTCGCGGACTTCAGTTTAATTTTCATTGTGGAAACGGTATGTAGTCATTGCGTTGTTCCTATTTGTTTGTTTGCTCACTAGTTAGTAGAATAGCGCTAGTGGCAACCAGGGAGACTGCGGGCTGACGATTCTACACTTCTCACAAATCATAGCTTGATTGACAGATGATTGATGACAGATTATGGATTATGATGTAAGAGAAGTGTCATAGGCGCCAATTTTCGTGTCACATGGTATCCTTCTACACACACTACACTATTGCTAACTAGGATTGCAACATATTGCACAATTTCAAAATATATTGAATAAATAATAGATCGTTTTACTTAGGCGAAACTTACACCTAACTAAGCACAGAAAAAAATACCAATAAAATCAAGAATAACATTTGAGTGATTAGATATATTGTATCAGTAGAGAATAACTGACAAATATAGACTCATTGGTCAAAATTTAAAAAATGTAGCAGAGTTACAAATGCGAAATTAGGTTATTGTAATAAATTGTGAATAAATCATTGCTCAGTTTGCCTATTTCAGTGATATCTTAAAAATTGTAATTAGCTGTTTCGCTGTAGTTTGTTACAGCTGTTGATGTGAATACGTTTGAAGTGTAAATTACAGGGGAAGTGATGTATTGAATCCCACAATTAAAGAAGACTTGCTTCTGGCTTTTATTGAGTCAAATATTACTATTAAACTGGAAAAAGGCAAATGTAGGACTCGTCGCAAGTTATCTGGACTACAACGATTTTAAACTTCTTCCTGTTTCTTATCGTAAGTTTCTTATCCTGCTTCCTATTCTTTATCTAATGTACTGTGTAAACATTTATGCACACAATTCATTCTGTTACTCATTTAAATTTTTTTTGGGCGCGACTTTGCCCGTCGTCTGCAGGAAGCTGCTGCACACGCAAATAGGCACATTTATCCATCATCTACATTCACAGTTCCAATAAAAAATTTATTTGTTGAAAGAATTAAATTCGATTTTAACTCCAGAAATTTAGTAAACAAAAATTTTTGTGTTTTCAAAACTGTATATATATATATGCTTAAGTCAGGGCGGAGAATCATCCCTACTTAAAATTAAATCTCTGTCATTGCTACTATTAATGAGCCCATATTTCTTCACATTCAAGCTATACATTAATCATATATTTCATTCCTTTTTGCATTATCATGTAACGAAGTTTGTCAGAAATCGGAAGTAGATTTGGCGTTGTCGGTTTTGAAAGTTCCAGATACGATGTGCCAAAGGATAAGTCTAGGGAACACAATCAGTACTAGAACCGGCAGAATGAACTGTCGGAAGCTGGAATTGGTAACCCTAGAGACAAGAGCTATTGGACACAAAGGGATTACATCTAATAGAAGATGTGCTCAATAAAAATGGGAGAGATTTAATGGTTACAAGTTGCTATGGTAGATAACTTCCTCGGGGCGTGAGTGGAAATAGATTTATAAGAAGTTCGTGACAACGCTGTTGCGTCAATAACGCATTACCATATTCTGAAGAACATTAGAAGTTAACGCGATTTTACGCAGTGATTTTTCCGTTGAGAAGGGGAAAATTGCTATGCAAGATTGTTGTCGAAGAATAAGTGTAGGCAACGGAAATTGTAGAGATGAAAAAAGTGCTCACTGTAAAATATATTAGAAATACAAGTCTTCCGGTAATATCTTACATCAATTTACACTTTTCAAATTTACTAATTAGTTTGGTTAATAAATACCAGTTTATGGGTAACGCCTTATGAGCAAGGTTACCTAATTGATTCCAAATTCTAAATAAAAGATCTAACAAAAATACCATTTTATTAAAAATACCTATAGATAAAGAGAGAGCAGTTTAACCATTTTTTTTTACATTATTAAGCTATAAATGAACCTCACGAAAATGCTCTTCTTAGACTACACAGTATATGGATGACATGAAAAAGGAAATGCTAATTTTAAAATGACCAATTTGAATAAAAACAAAATTTTGTAGTTTCTTAAAATAAATAAAATAATAAATGCGAAAAGAATTCTCATATAAGTAAAATCTCTCAAATTTAGAATTGGCTTATCCAAAAATGTATTCTTAGGTATTAGAATACCGATGACCAAAGATATGCAATGATTTTAACCATTTCAATTTTGAAACTTTTTTTAATAGACTTTATGTAGCGAACATAAAATTGAACCATTTATCGTTACTAGTGATAATATGCAGAAGTACAATAGCGTAACAGATATTTAATGAATCAGTTTAAAGCTTATAAGAAACTTTTAGCTTGATAGCTAGGTTGGTTGGTTGATTGTTTTGGGTTTAATGGCGCATGGGCGACTAGGCAATAATGCGCCAAACAAAAGACAATATAAAAGATAAAAGACGTGCAACCCGCAACAAAATTTAAAAAGCGCTATATTGTAAAATGATAAAACAACAAATAACAAGTGTATAAGTTACAAAGTAAAACAACTTCAAAAACACAAAATCCCAGGTGTAAACGACCTGGTGTGATATGTATAAGGTGGTAAAATCAAAGTCGAGTAAAATATCCAGTATACGGTAAAAATTAAAGAAAAAACAGCGTTAAAACAACAATGATCTGTTAACAATTATCCGAGTGTAAAGGGCTCGGACGTAAAATCATGAAAATTAAAATACATTCTACGTTCCAAGTTAAAAGCTGCACATGAGATTAAAATATGTTTAATAGTTAAAACTGTGTCACAAAACTCACACTTAGGTTTTCGTCGTCCGCTCGCAGAAGAAATGGATGAGTAAGAAACGAATGACCTAAGCTAGCTTGATAGCTTGACTGATCGAACAGAAGAAGGTAGACACCACAATAATAGAGTGAATTGTACCATATTTCAATTTTTGTATGAAGCAGGAAACAGAAATAACAAGTACAAGTTTCAGAGATAGAGAAAGTGGTTAATCTGATATTGCAAGTTTGGTTGAACATTTCATCAACTATTCTGAATATTTCTCTGAAAATGGGTTTAGGTCTCTCTCATGATTCCAATGATGGTATATGAAACAAGAAAAAGTTTATAGGTTTGTTTAGGTTAAGAATTCAAAAATTTATATTAGAAAAACAGTAGCTTCAAAAATATTTAGAATTAAAACTTTTGATGACTTCAATCTACTATGTGAATAAACAGTAGAGTGCAATTAATGACTAGTAAAGGGAGTCAAATGAATGATTGCGTTAAAGGAGAATCTGGCATCAATATTGCTACTCAACATGGAGAATATGCAGTTAACACAATATATTTTAATGCAATTTTTATAAGATAGTATACAAATGGACTAATGGTATTAATTTAATCGTAGGTAGCATAAGAAGTATGAGGAAACTTTTTGACCTTTTTTGTTGTCTTTAAATTTAATAGATTTTTATTCCCTGAGATAATAATTTTAACAGAGATCTGGTTTGGCGATATTGAATTGCATTTATATAACACATCTAATTACAAAGTATACCATAAATGTCAAAATGACAAGAGATCTGATGATGTAATTGTTTTCGTTAAACAATATATCTCAGTTTATGGATATACTAATGTCTTCATTACAGCAGATATGGTCGAATATTACATTTAAACTGGATAACATATTGCATTCTATAGATTGCATTCTTATACAAGGCAAACCTTTATTAATGATACAGAAATTAAATTATATTTTTTAAACATTAATAATGTGCTGATAATAGGTGATATGAATATTGATTTAAAAGCAAATGACAAAAATAAATATAATTCTATACATTTAATTCAATCCATTGGATTCCATGTTTCTCATAAGGAAATTACCAGACATGATTCACAAAGCTGTGTCGACCACGTACTTTTAAGAAATTCAGCAATAAATAATTTAACGACTTATATAATAAAACTAAATTAAAAATAGATTATAATAAAGCTAAATATCACTGATGATTATTTTATTGGTATAAATTTTAAATTTGACTTAACTAAAAGTGTGAAATGATTGCAAAATACATATAAAATGGACATAATAAAAGTAAAATAATTATTAGAAAATAAAAGTTGGACTGATGTTAAGGTAGAAAAGGATATAAATATATGTTTTAAATTATTCTTAGGACAATTAAATACATTAACTGAAATATTTAAATATACTACAAAAATACAAAATAAGACTGAAAAAGCTTAAACCATGGATAACTAACGCACTTACAAATTCCTTTGAAAAACGAAATAAATTGCATAATTTATTGAAAAACAACCTTTTAATAATAAATTAAAAATAATTTTATTAAATATCGAAATTTATTATTAAAATTAATTAGTAATGCAAAAACAGATTACTATACAAGTATATACTTAAACAATACTGGTAATATAAAACAGTACTGGAATATTTTAAGTGAATTAACTGATAAGCATCAAAATACTTCAACATTCCCTAAGAAAATAAAAATTAATAACGTTACATTTTCTTATAACCAAAATCCAATGCAGTTGGCTGATATATTTAACAAATATTTTACATAAATAATTGAAGACTCAATAAGAGATTTTCCTAATTATAATGATGATACAGATGATCAGTTACATACATCGTTGAACTCAATTTTCATTGATTATATAATAGAAGTGGAAATTAGTACCGTGATTAAAAATGCAAAATTCAAGAAAAAAACAAATAAAGATAATGATATTTCCACAAAAGTTATAAAATAAATAAATTTTGAAATTGCAGGGATATTATGTCATCTTTTTAATTTGTCATTACACACAAGTTGTTTTCTTAATATATAAAAAATTCAACTCTATTTCTATTTATAAAGGAGGTATACACTCCAATGTAGACAATTATAGAGCAATATCTTTATTATCAACATTTCCAATAATCTTTCTAAAAATTATTAAAAATAAAATTCTAAATTTTTTAAACAAAACTATGTTTTTTTCTAAAAATAGATTTGGTTTTACAATAGGAATAGGAACTGAAGATGCTATACGAAAGCTAACATCATTAGTTTACAGTGTTATCAAAGATCAATAGTAATTAACTTAGTGCTAAATATTTTGAAAGAACTGCGTCAACACATTTCATTGCGTCATACTTCATGTTATTTTTAAACGTTTTCTCCTTTTTTTTTAACTCTTCACATATTTTAAACTTTTACTCAACATAGTCTCTTTTATTGTTTAATCATGTTTCAAATTTCACATTTTGTCACACAACTGCCAAAATAAACAGAAACTTGTTCAAGAACAAAGCAATTAATAAACCTAAAACGCCACCACTCTTAGAAGTTTTCATCACTTTAGTTTCCATTATATTTATCCCAATACTGATAACTACTGTCATAATATTTTTAGATATAAAAAGCCTTTCATTCAGTATCACATAATTTACTACTATCTAAACTAGAAAATGCTGGAATTAGAAAGAATTAGCTTCTAACGTTAAAATGGATAGACGTTTATTTAATCAGCAGAACTCAAAAAGTAAAAATAGGAGATTATTACAGCAAAGAAATTAAAATAAAATATTGTGTACCACAAGATTCAGTATTAGGTCTCCTTTTATTTAGCATTTTTATAAATGATCTTTGTGATTTGAATATCAAAAGCTAAATAATTGCATTTTCTGTAATTAAAAGTAAAGATATTCTAATAACTGATATAAATGAAAATTTAGAGATAATGAGACAGTGGTTTATATAAAATAAATTATTTTTAAATGTAGTAAAAGCAAAATATTTATACCTCGGAATGAAATGCAATGTTCCAGATATATTTGAAAATAAACTATTCCATCATTCTATTAAATGCACAGGTTCTGAATGTTTATGCAAACCAATTGAGGGTGTTGAAAATCATAAATATTTAGGATTGTATATTGATAGTCATTTAACTTGGAAAAACCATAATGACTACTTAATAAAAAAGATTAATGCAATTATTCCTAATTTATATTATATATGAAATTTCGTTAACATTACACTTTTAAAATTAATATAAATTTGCATAGATTTGAAATATGGATTACTATCGTGGGGAGGATCATATTACAATCATATGAAACCACTTATTATTACACAAAATAAAATAATTAGATGCTTATCGAAAAAGCAAAAATATGACAGTGTTAGATTTGATTTTAATGATTCAAATATTCTTTAATTACAGAAATTGTATGTTTACAACATTCTATTATACACTGCACGACGTTGAAATTGCCCACCCAGAAGGAGTGAGTTGTGAAATGTCGCACACACATAGCAATACATATTGGCATACCATGATTTAATTTGCAGCCACTTACAACGGTTAGAAGATGAGATAATGCAGTGCAATATAACTTAGTAGGTGATTACACCACCGTGAACGGCAATACAGCGTGACATGGAGTCATACAGTCAACAGATATGGTCCTAAGGAATTGCACACCAAGCAGCGTTGACTTGCTCTAATAATTTATCGAGATTCTGCGTCAGCCGGTGAGAGGATTGCCATACCATCCAATATGGTCCCACAGATTTTCTATTGGGGATAATTCTGGAGATCGTGCTGGCCATGGCAATACTTGATCATGTTGCAAGCATTATCTGGAGATCCTAGCAGTGTGTTCACGGGCGTTGTCATGCTGGAAAATGGGCTGCTGCATGCCTCCCAGGAACAGTAACAAAATGGGCTGCATAACCACGCTAACATATCGTGCACCTGTCAGTGTCCCCATGATGCAGACAAGAGGTGACCGCATACCATTATGCCTGGTTGACGGGCAGTGTCGTGGTTGCAAACAAAAGCTGGATTCGTCCTCTTGCCAGGTTGTCGCCATATACGGACCCGTCGCACCCAGACAGAAATGGGATTCATCACTAAATACAACAGTGTTCCATTCATAACCACAGTTTGCACAACTTCGGCACCAAGACAGATGAGAGCTGCGATGGTTTGCGGTCAATGGCAGTCAACATAATGGTTGCCTAGAGCAAAGAGACGTACCTCATGCAAACTTTGGTTTACCATTCGGGTTGTTATTGGGATGTCCATGGCTGCTGACCCAGCTCGTCGAATTTCGCCTGTAGTGCTCAATGGTGACGAACGAGCATGTCGAACAATGCGACTATCTACACGTGCTGATGTCTGACGGACGGCACCACTCCCTCTGTGATGCACGCTAGAACTTTCATTTTGCCACTGTTACCAGCAGCGTCCAACAGTTCGTGCATCCTGATGAACATATGCCGCGACACAATGTGTAGTCCATCCACCTTCACAAAGGCCTACACTTTTTCTCTTCTCAAATGCATCCAAATGGTGATAAACCTGCCATCGGCGTGTACCAGACATTTTTGGCCTTTGCTGAACAATTTCCAAGCGGAATCACCTAATCTCGACCGTTCGCATGACTTCCACGTGCATAAATACAATACCATCCCCGTCCCTTCTTGCACCTTTTACACGTCATTAGCTCTGGATTATTATCATTTGCATATCAAAACTGCACCCCCCCCCTCCGTTTGCATGTTTGTACGACATGTCCTTCTGGGTGGGGTGTTATGTCCCTCGAATTTTATATTTATTTATTTATTGATGTATTTCTATTGTACATTTATTATTGTATATATTTTATGTGTTCTTGGAAATGTTTGTGCTGGGATGACTAATGAGGTTGTTTTTCGGGTCTAAAGCTGCTCCGTGTAAGTGGTGACGAATGCCAGAAGTTGTTTATGGCCGTAAATGACTAGCCTGAAGCGCTAGTTCAGCAAGGAGACTAGAGAAGGGAGATTGAAGGATCAGTCTTGGTGCGAGCAAGTTGAATGAAAGGTCGTGTCAACAAGCGTCGGAAGGACGCCGCCCATATTAAAAAAAAGAAATCCTTGAAGTGAGGGTGCTATTCCAAAGGGGAATCGAAATTCTTGTGTGAATCTGTTCTATTTTTGTGGTTCAGAGTGAACCACAGTGTAGGCAAAAGTTGATTATCTTTTCGCCGAGTTTGAGGTCTGTAAAGTGAGAACTTGCAGAGTGTGCGATTCTCCACCTCATTGTTAATGTTTGCAGCAGCAAAGGCCCTCGGAGTTGAGCACATTCCCAGCACCTAGCTGTATATATTATAAATAAAACTGTGTCGTTCCTATCTAAGTCTCGTGCAGTAGTTAATGGACTGTTGTTATTCGTCATTCGACACCGGTTTCTTCAAAGGCGTGCAGTGCCATGGGCCCAAAAACCCGCGAACCTGTACTTTCACCGACGTGAGGGTGAACTAATTATTAAGCAACAATCGCATCGTCCTCCGGCAGCCATGACGTTTGGCTTAGTCTCCATAGATCGGAGTAGAGAGGACATTACATATGGCCCATTGGACAGGATACGAACCCAGGTCATCACATCTGACTTAGTCCAACAGGGTCGAACCTTGTATGGGTCATCACATGGGGCACTTCCAATGTCGAGCAGTGTGTATTAAAAGATATAGAAAAAATAATGTTAAATCCTCTAATCATAATACGAGATCAAATGATTGCACTAATCTAATTATTCCACACCCTAACAAAAAGTATTACACAGACATATTGTATAGATATACCGTATATATATATAGCACCGAAAATGTTTCACAAATTTCCTGGAATAATAAAAAATGAGATTCATCATCATCATCCTCAAGCAGCCATGGGCTACGGAGGTCTAACCAGACCATGCAGTTTAATTCTCCAAGTATATGTGTCCTGAGCTACATCTGCTGCATCCGGCCACTGCACACCAATTTTAACAAGGTCCTGTTTGACATTGTCTGCCCACCGCATCCTAGGTCTCCCCCTCTTTCTGAGGCCTTTAGGCACACTGTTCATAACCCTATTCGCCAATCTATAATTATCCATATGGGCAACATGGCCAAACCAGCGGAGTCTTTCTCTGCACGATATCCTGCTTAAAGGAGGTTGCAGACTCATTTGCCTAACCTCATCATTAGTTACGACGTTAAACCACCTAATACCCAAGATACTGCATAAGCATCTAGAATCAAAAGCATCTAGTTTCCTGTTATCTTGTTTACACAGCGTCCAAGTTTCACTACGATAATTAACCCTAGAAAGAACCAAACTATTATACAGTCTAATTTTAGTCTTTAGGTGTATACGCCTATTTCTCCACAATCTCCATAGATTCTTAAAAGTCCCGGCAGCAATCCCTATTCGTCTGTTAATCTCATTCCGCACATCACCAGTATCTGTTACATAGCTCCCAAGGTAATTAAACTGAGACACCTGCTCAAGACTGCAACCATTCAGATAAACTGAATCACAACCTGCCTGACCAGTTTTAATCAGTTTTCTCTCCGTTTATAACCAAACCTACTCTACTACCAGTCTTATCAACAACTCGAATGAAAGAGTTCATATCATCAACATCATTTGCCAAAAGGGCTAAATCATCAGCATAATCTGAATCAGAAATTTTAGTATCTCCAGCCCATTTAAGGCCAAAATCTTTCCCTTGAAGTGAATTTCGTGTAACGTAATCAATAACCAAACTAAAAGAAAAGGAGACAAAATGCACCCTTGTCGAACACCAGACGTAATGCTAAACCAATTGCTACAAGACTTACCAACTCTCACACATGACTCAGTGTTATTATAGAGAGCTTTCATTATGTTAACTAACTTGTCTGGTATACCATATGATTTCACAATCAACCACAAATTATGACGATTTAACAGAGTCGAAAGCCATTTTGAAATCAACAAAGCTAGCAACCAAAGGTTTCTGAAACTCTAAACATTTCTCAAGAATCTGCCTAAGTGAAAATACCTGATCCACACATCCCCTACCACTTCTGAATCCGCATTGCTCATCACGCAATTGCCTGTCAACCAGATTCTTAATTCTATTAAGCACAATCATGGAAATAACTTTACCTGGAACAGAGAGTAGGCTAATACCCCTATAGTTATTACAAGAACTGCGATCACCTTTTTTGAAAATAGGAATAATAATAGTTCTGATGAAATTCTTAGGAACCATGCCTTTATGATAAAAGATATTCAAAATTTCAGTCATCCAAGTGATAGCAGAAACATTCCAAGCTCTAAGCATTTCCGTAGTAATTTCATCTACCCCTGGGGATTTATGTAGTTTCAGTTTAGAAACAGCCAAAATAACTTCAGATTGTGTTATAGGGCCAACATTAAAGCTGCCAATGCATCTATCATCATTACAAACAATGGGAGTAGAACTAACCACATTGTTTAGAACATCACTGAAATGATCAGCCCGCCTAGCCATGACAGAATCCTCACCTTCTATAACCTTACCTTGTTTATCCTTCAATCCCTGTATACCTGTCCGCTTTCTACCACATAAAACATTAACTATCTGGTACAGCTCTCTGCTGTTGTGCTGTCTAACTGCTTCCTTAGCTTTGTCAGCCAAACCATCAAGCCAAAGATTCTTATCAGTAGTTAACTGATCCTTTACACGTTTATTAAGCTATCTGTAATCCTTTCTATTAGGACTAGTAGGGTACTGATTAAGGACATTCCTGCAGTTCCTTCTTTCTGAAATAAGCTCAAGTGCCTTATCACTTAAATAATTCTGTCTCCTCTGCTCCTTTTTTCCTAAAAGAATATTGTTAGTTTTCAAAAAAGCCTGTTTAAAACGGCCCCATTCTTCTTCGACTTCAGTATTAAGCAAACTATGAGTGTCATAATGACTATGTAATCTATCATGGTAATCTTTAGCTATAACTGGGTCTTTCAGAGCTTCAGTATTAAAGGTAATTTTTTTAAATTTAGGACAACACTTTTTAAGTTTAAGTTGCAAGACACTTTTAACAAGGTAATGGTCAGATCCAATTTCAGCTCCCCTATATGCCCTGGTATTTCTAACAGAACTAGCCCATTTGCTGTTAATTAATATATAATCAATCATATTCTTATGCAGCCCATCAGGTGGAACCCATGTGTACTTAAGTATGTCGCGGTGTTTGTAATATGTATTAGTTATTCTGAAACCATTGAGTTTACTTACCTGTAGGAGACGCTGCCCATTGCTATTGCAGCTACCAATACCAAAAGGGCCTATTACTCCTCCCCAAAAGTCAGAGTCGGAACGAACTTTGGCATTGAAGTCACCAAGAACAAGGGTAATATCTCCTTTCTTGACAGAATTCAAAATATCCTGAAGTTGTCCGTAAAACCTATCCTTCTCATCCTCATCAGCATCCTCAGTGGGGACATAACAGTAGATAACATTCAAGTCTTTAATGCTTGTCTGAAATTTTGCTGTAAGAAACCTTTCATTAATGCACTCATATCCTAGAAGAGCATCACTAGCATGTCTGCTGAGCAGCGGACCCACGCCTTGGTGATCTCTCCATTCTTCCTCCCTGTAAAGAGAAATTTAAAGTTATTTTTAAGTATCTCACCTTTACCTGTGCATCTGGTCTCTTGCAAGCCTAAAATATCTAGGTTATAGCGCTGGAATTCCTGCATGAGAACATCAAGAGAATAATCTCTATGTAATGTCCTCACGTTCCACGTTTCTGCAGAGAGAAAATGATTAGTAGGATTTTTAAAGAAATTAGGTTTATTGAGATTGGTAAAGCCAACAATATCAAACAGCCCCCTGATCGCAGGCATGGGGCAAACACCTGTACCTCCTCCGGTAAAGTTTGAAGTCACCGATGCTGGTAGGAACTGCAGGCACCATCTTTTCAAGTGGACTTTTTGAAGATCCATATGGCCTGCCTGAGACACATTACTCCAGTTTAGGCTTGACGATGCCCAACTAGCTAAGTAAGGTTCAGGTTCCTGCGATGGCCTCTGATTAGGATTATCCACCATCTGATATAAGGTATCCCATTCCTCTGTTCACTTAGAGCTGGCAATCCAGAAGCAAACAGAAAATACAGCGGCAGATTCTCCCTCAAAACAGGTCCACCAGTGCAGCAAGTCCAGGGTCAATAATCAAGCTCAAATCCATAAACAAGTCCAGTCTAGTAGGTATAAATGGTCAGCACCAGGACCCTGTAAAGTTGACCACTCCTCAGCAGGGTTGAAAAAAAAGAAAAAAGGGGGCCATAGATGACCAGATCAGTAGGCCATACTGAACTGGCATCCCTCCCCTTCCGTTCCCTTCCAAAAGAGAATATCTCTTTTGAAAGTTACTAACGGCCTGCACCACGAGAAGGCGGGGTCGGACATTAGGTGCTAGACCTGGCCGGTTCTGTGCATCATCACTAGGGATTGGTACACAGCTCTCCTTCCAGTTTACGCCTAGCTACAAAATATATAAATTTTCCAATTTATTAAAGATATGGATTGATAAAATTATTGACATTGAAATAATTTTTAAGAAAAATTATTAAATTATTGTATATTTGCTGTTATATATGAATGTAATGAATATTGATATTATTTATGAATCAATAATCATTATAAATTGTAAAATTTAATTCTTACTTAGAAAGAAAGAAATTTTAATTAATTTATATTTTCATAAAATTACATTTCCACAGCTGAGTCTGATATTCTTGTGGATGATTGATATTCCATTAATTATTACTTGTAATAATTAATAGACATTTAAGAATATCATTTCTTTTATTACTTAACAAATGTATAATTAAACAAATAAAAGAATTGTATAATAAAATTTGTACAACTGAAAGAAATTTTTTTTGTTATGTAAACTCAAATTACATAAAATGTAAAAAATGTAAATTGTACAAAATGCAAAATGGAATAATAAATTGAAAAAAAAGTTGTATCTATGCTACTACATTTAATGTTGCTCATATAACACGACCTAAAGTTCATTTTCCTTTGGAAGTATCAATATTGATGTTGCACAAATCACCAGCTGTAGAGGCAATCACTGCTGAAATTCTCATAAATGAGGCTGAATCTTTTGTCATCTGTCTGTCTGAACATTTTTCATGATAAAGGTGATGCTCCTATGGATATTAGTAGAGGTATAAAAGTTACCTCTGCATTTCTAAAGGTGATTTCAATTCTGCTAATAATTATAGCAATTGCACTTAACAGAAATACCCTTGGAGATAATGAAAAACTTAGAAATGAAGAAGTTGATTTTACAAGTGGTAGAACACAGACGAGTATTACCACTAAGTAGATTCTTGAGAATGGTTAGAGTTAAAATCTGAAGTTAGCAGTTTATATCTGTCAAAACAGATTTTCTTTCTTTTATCATATCATTTTTCGTTAATTTCCTCGTCTTAAAGTATATGTGAAAACATAATTACATACTTTTGACTCTCTGTAATAACACTGAGTCATGAGCGAGATTTGATCAAGTTTACAGTGATCAGTTTAGCATTACAATTTGAATTAGTAATGGTTGTTCGTATTTATGACAAACTAACTGACTTAGATTATTCTGATGATTTGGTTTTGCTTGGTAAATAAGTCTTACGAGATTATCTCCTTTTCAAAGATTTTGATGTGGCTGATAATAGTATCGAGATAAATATAAAGGAAACTAGTGATGAAAATTTCTAAGAGTTGGGTTGGGTTGTTTTACCTCTGAGCGGCACTTTTTTGCACACCATGGGCTAGGTCACATGGACCCCGAAGGCTCAGAGAAGGTTGGGGGAGGGGACCCACTGGAACAGCTGTTGGGAGACAGATGGTAGCTTCCCGTCAAGGCCATCCAGCATGTTCTTTAACGTGCACAGGGTATGGCTCTCCCGCACACGGGGCCACGGCTTAACGTCCCATGCGACGGACGACGGCCTTTCCAAGCCCATAGATGTCCCCTACTGACCGCGGGCAGGGCGGGGAACTTTGCGGAGATAAATCTCAACGCTGACCCAGCTGGATCTCGAACCTGGGAACTACAGTTTACAAGCCTGGCGCGCTACCGACTGAGCCACCTCCGCCCCAATTTATAGGCATTTCTTTCCAGAAGGTATGAAGGAATTTATAGGCATTTCTTTCCATAAGGTATGAATTACTATAATAAAATTTGCAAAATAATGAATAAAGGTATACTTAAGAAGTATTCTAGATAAGAGGTTTCGATTTAGAGTTGGGTTGTTTTACCTCTAAGCGGCACTTTTTTGCACACCATGGGCTGAATGGCCAGGTAACAAGGACCCCGAAGGCTCAGAGAATGTTGGGGGAGGGGACCCACTGGAACAACTGTTGGGAGACAGATGGTATCCTCCCGTCAAGGCCATCCAGCGTGTTCTTTAACGTGCACAGGGTATGGCTCTCCCGCACACGGGGCAACGGCTTAACGTCCCATCCGACGGACGACGGCCTTTCCAAGCCCATAGATGTCCCCTACTGACCGTGGGCAGGGCGGGGAATTTTGCGGAAATAAATCTCAACGCTGACCCAGCTGGGACTCGAACCTGGGAACTACAGTTTACGAGCCTGGCGCGCTACCGACAGAGCCACCCCCGCCCCAATTTCTAAGAGTGGTGGTGCTTTAGGTTTTTTAATTACTTTGTACTTGAATAAGTTTCTGTTTATTTTGGCGGTTGTGTGACAAAATGTGACAAATTGAGACATGGATTAAACGATATAAGAGACTATGTTACGTGAAAGTTTAAAATATGTGAAGAGTTAAAAAAAAGGAGAAAACGTTTAACAATGACATTAAATATGACGCAATCAAATGTATTAACGCAGTTCTTTCACAATATTTAAAAAAAATACCCCCTCAAGCAGCTGCTTGCCACAGAGGTCTGACAGGAGCCTGTTCGTTTATTTGCCACAGTAGAAGGTCTGAGAGGATGGCAGGACCTCAGCAAAGTTAATTACTATTGATCTACAGAGATTTGAAAGTATAGCGATGTGATTTTCACACATCATTAAATTACCTCTAAAGTTTAAAAATTTAAATGTATACAATGCATATTGCTTTAAGTCATAAAGACACATTCTTCATGGCTACTCTGTTTCAATAAAAGGCAACATCAAAGCGTATAGGTATAAATAATAGCTAAAGAAGCGATGACTTTGCAGCTTAAAGTAAGGGCAATATTCTGTAGAATTTCGAAATTATAAAAGTGCTTTCAGTGTTATATGATTGAATTTTTTACCTCAAGACGTCATTTATAAGCAAACAATTGTCCAAATGATTAAGTCACAAGGACTTCAAATGCTTTGAACTGGATATGGAAAGGAAATCCATTGGGCAGAAATTAGGAAACAGAGTGAAGTCTCCCGTCAGTTAAAGCCATACAGCGTGTTCCTTAACTCTCCTAAACACTACGCCACAGATTAATGTTCCATCCAACGGATGGAATCCTTTCGAAGCCCATCATTATTCTCTTTCTTACCAAAAACAGAGTGCAAATTAGAGAAGAAAATCTGAATACAAGTCAAACTGGAACATCTGATTACGTGACTGGTGAGATATCGGATAAACCAACTCAAACCCCATGATACGTGGTAATGGCATCAATATATTTTTTAAACTTTGTAGAGGTTAATAGTAATCCATAATGCTTAAAGCGTGATGTGTTGACATCTAGATGCTTACGCAGAATTTTTGGGCATTAGATATTTCCATTATGTAAATCAAGGTTGGTCAACATCTTTATGTTTGAGGGTCAAGCATTGAGTGCTTGAAGAATTGATATTTGCAGATTATTACCACACGCAAATTTAGCGAATTTTAATCATAAAAGGGAAATAATATTAATTTCTTATTAAAATAGTTAGATGAGATTGAATGAACGAAATAATTAAAAAACATTATTATTAAAATTATGAAAAGGCTTAGAAAAGTTCAAATCAAATTAATTTTATTAAACGTAGTAAGAGAATTGAAAAGCTCCAAATCGTAAGATCTTTGTGAGCGGTGGTAAATTTTAAGAAAGTTTATCGAGATTATTTTTTAACTAAGTTGAAGATATTTTTAGTAAATTGAAGATGACTGTCGGTGAATCAATTTCATTGGGAGGATTCAACCATTTTCAGTGCAGAAAACGTACCAAAACAGCAAGAGTTTGATATTAAAAAAATAAAGCGCGCCCATAAAGAACAATTTCGTCAAAAATAAATAAATAAATGGAGGAATAAAGGTTTTCAGTAGTTATGAAATCGCTCATCGTGTATTTTTTATCGTTTGTCGGTCCAAAAAAAAAAGTTACTCCTTAAAAATGTCTTCCTATGTCTTCCTCAGGTTTATTGGTGTAAATAATGATAACGCTAGACGGAAAAGTCGTAAGCCCTTATAAGACATGTCCTATGTAGGGGGATATTTCGTTGGTGTGGCTAGCTTAAGAGAATGAAATTAAGAAGAAAGGGCCTAAAGATTTAAGGAAATCACCACATTCAGAATGAGATGAGTGGACTGATAAGGCTTGACGGAAAAGTCGTAAGTCCTTGTAAGACATGCCCTATGTACGGGACATTTCGTTGGTTTGACTAGCTTAAGAGAATGAAATTAAGAAGAAAGGGCTTAAAGATTTATGGAAATCACCACATTTAGAATTAGATGAGTGGACTGATAAGGCTAGATGGAAAGGTTGTAAGCCCTTGTAAAACATGTCCTATGTAGAGGGATATTTCTTTGGTTTGACTAGCTTAAGAGAATGAAATTAAGAAGAAAAAGCTTAAAGATTTATGGAAATTACCACATTTAGAATGAGATGAGTGGACTGATAAGGCTAGACGGAAAAGTTGCAAGCCCTTGTAAGACATGTCCTATATAGGGGAATATTTCGTTGGTTTGACTAGCTTAAGAGAATGAAATTAAGAAGAAAGGGCTTAAAGATTTAAGGAAATCACCACATTTAGAATGATATGAGTGGACTGATAAGGCTAGACGGAAAAGTCGTAAGCCCTTGTAAGACATGTCCTATGTAGGGGGATATTTCTTTGGTTTCACTAGCTCAAGAGAATGAAATTAAGAAGAAACGGCTTAAAGATTTAAGGAAATCACCACATTTAGAATGATATGAGTGGACTGATAAGGCTAGACGGAAAAGTCGTAAGCCCTTGTAAGACATGTCCTATGTAGGGGGATATTTCTTTGGTTTCACTAGCTCAAGAGAATGAAATTAAGAAGAAAGGGCTTAAAGATTTTAGGAAATCACCACATTTAGAATGATATGAGTGGACTGATAAGGCTAGACGGAAAAGTCGTAAGCCCTTGTAAGATATGTCCTATGTAGGGGGATATTTCTTTGGTTTCACTAGCTCAAGAGAATGAAATTAAGAAGAAAGGGCTTAAAGATTTATGGAAATCACCACATTTAGAATGATATGAGTGGACTGATAAGGCTAGACGGAAAAGTTGCAAGCCCTTGTAAGACATGTCCTATGTAGGGGGATATTTCTTTGGTTTCACTAGCTCAAGAGAATGAAATTAAGAAGAAAGGGCTTAAAGATTTAAGGAAATCACCACATTTAGAATGATATGAGTGGACTGATAAGGCTAGACGGAAAAGTCGTAAGCCCTTGTAAGACATGTCCTATGTAGGGGGATATTTCTTTGGTTTCACTAGCTCAAGAGAATGAAATTAAGAAGAAAGGGCTTAAAGATTTATGGAAATCACCACATTTAGAATGATATGAGTGGACTGATAAGGCTAGACGGAAAAGTCGTAAGCCCTTGTAAGACATGTCCTATGTAGGGGGATATTTCTTTGGTTTCACTAGCTCAAGAGAATGAAATTAAGAAGAAAGGACTTAAAGATTTATGGAAATCACCACATTTAGAATGATATGAGTGGACTGATAAGGCTAGACGGAAAAGTCGTAAGCCCTTGTAAGACATGTCCTATGTAGGGGGATATTTCTTTGGTTTCACTAGCTCAAGAGAATGAAATTAAGAAGAAAGGACTTAAAGATTTAAGGAAATCACCACATTTAGAATGATATGAGTGGACTGATAAGGCTAGACGGAAAAGTTGCAAGCCCTTGTAAGACATGTCCTATGTAGGGGGATATTTCTTTGGTTTCACTAGCTCAAGAGAATGAAATTAAGAAGAAAGGGCTTAAAGATTTAAGGAAATCACCACATTTAGAATGATATGAGTGGACTGATAAGGCTAGACGGAAAAGTCGTAAGCCCTTGTAAGACATGTCCTATGTAGGGGGATATTTCTTTGGTTTCACTAGCTCAAGAGAATGAAATTAAGAAGAAAGGACTTAAAATTTAAGGAAATCACCACATTTAGAATGATATGAGTGGACTGATAAGGCTAGACGGAAAACTCGTAAGCCCTTGTAAGACATGTGCTATGTAGGGGGATATTTCTTTGGTTTCACTAGCTCAAGAGAATGAAATTAAGAAGAAAGGGCTTAAAGATTTAAGGAAATCACCAGATTTAGAATGATATGAGTGGACTGATAAGGCTAGACGGAAAAGTCGTAAGCCCTTGTAAGACATGTCCTATGTAGGGGGATGTTTCTTTGGTTTCACTAGCTCAAGAGAATGAAATTAAGAAGAAAGGGCTTAAAGATTTAAGGAAATCACCACATTTAGAATGATATGAGTGGACTGATAAGGCTAGACGGAAAAGTAGTAAGCCCTTGTAAGACATGTCCTATGTAGGGGGATATTTCTTTGGTTTCACTAGCTCAAGAGAATGAAATTAAGAAGAAAGGGCTTAAAGATTTAAGGCAATCACCACATTTAGAATGAGATGAGTGGACTGATAAGGCTAGACGGAAAAGTCGTAAGCCCTTGTAAGACATGTCCTATGTAGGGGGATATTTCTTTGGTTTCACTAGCTCAAGAGAATGAAATTAAGAAGAAAGGGCTTAAAGATTTATGGAAATCACCACATTTAGAATGATATGAGTGGAGTGATAAGGCTAGACGGAAAAGTCGTAAGCCCTTGTAAGACATGTCCTATGTAGGGGGATATTTCTTTGGTTTCACTAGCTCAAGAGAATGAAATTAAGAAGAAAGGGCTTAAAGATTTAAGGAAATCACCACATTTAGAATGATATGAGTGGACTGATAAGGCTAGACGGAAAAGTCGTAAGCCCTTGTAAGACATGTCCTACGTAGGGGGATATTTCTTTGGTTTCACTAGCTCAAGAGAATGAAATTAAGAAGAAAGGGCTTAAAGATTTAAGGAAATCACCAGATTTAGAATGATATGAGTGGACTGATAAGGCTAGACGGAAAAGACGTAAGCCCTTGTAAGACATGTCCTATGTAGGGGGATGTTTCTTTGGTTTCACTAGCTCAAGAGAATGAAATTAAGAAGAAAGGGCTTAAAGATTTAAGGAAATCACCACATTTAGAATGATATGAGTGGACTGATAAGGCTAGACGGAAAAGTCGTAAGCCCTTGTAAGACATGTCCTATGTATGGGGATATTTCTTTGGTTTTACTAGCTCAAGAGAATGAAATTAAGAAGAAAGGACTTAAAGATTTAAGGAAATCACCACATTTAGAATGATATGAGTGGACTGATAAGGCTAGACGGAAAAGTCGTAAGCCCTTGTAAGACATGTCCTATGTAGGGGGATATTTCTTTGGTTTCACTAGCTCAAGAGAATGAAATTAAGAAGAAAGGGCTTAAAGATTTATGGAAATCACCACATTTAGAATGATATGAGTGGACTGATAAGGCTAGACGGAAAAGTCGTAAGCCCTTGTAAGACATGTCCTATGTAGGGGGATATTTCTTTGGTTTCACTAGCTCAAGAGAATGAAATTAAGAAGAAAGGACTTTAAGATTTAAGGAAATCACCACATTTAGAATGATATGAGTGGACTGATAAGGCTAGACGGAAAAGTCGTAAGCCCTTGTAAGACATGTCGTATGTAGGGGGATATTTCTTTGGTTTCACTAGCTCAAGAGAATGAAATTAAGAAGAAAGGGCTTAAAGATTTAAGGAAATCACCACATTTAGAATGATATGAGTGGACTGATAAGGCTAGACGGAAAAGTCGTAAGCCCTTGTAAGACATGTCCTATGTAGGGGGATATTTCTTTGGTTTCACTAGCTCAAGAGAATGAAATTAAGAAGAAAGGGCTTAAAGATTTATGGAAATCACCACATTTAGAATGATATGAGTGGACTGATAAGGCTAGACGGAAAAGTCGTAAGCCCTTGTAAGACATGTCCTATGTAGGGGGATATTTCTTTGGTTTCACTAGCTCAAGAGAATGAAATTAAGAAGAAAGGGCTTAAAGATTTAAGGAAATCACCACATTTAGAATGATATGAGTGGACTGATAAGGCTAGACGGAAACGTCGTAAGCCCTTGTAAGACATGTCCTATGTAGGGGGATATTTCTTTGGTTTCACTAGCTCAAGAGAATGAAATTAAGAAGAAAGGGCTTAAAGATTTATGGAAATCACCACATTTAGAATGATATGAGTGGACTGATAAGGCTAGACGGAAAAGTAGTAAGCCCTTGTAAGACATGTCCTATGTAGGGGGATATTTCTTTGGTTTCACTAGCTCAAGAGAATGAAATTAAGAAGAAAGGGCTTAAAGATTTAAGGCAATCACCACATTTAGAATGAGATGAGTGGACTGATAAGGCTAGACGGAAAAGTCGTAAGCCCTTGTAAGACATGTCCTATGTAGGGGGATATTTCTTTGGTTTCACTAGCTCAAGAGAATGAAATTAAGAAGAAAGGGCTTAAAGATTTATGGAAATCACCACATTTAGAATGATATGAGTGGAGTGATAAGGCTAGACGGAAAAGTCGTAAGCCCTTGTAAGACATGTCCTATGTAGGGGGATATTTCTTTGGTTTCACTAGCTCAAGAGAATGAAATTAAGAAGAAAGGGCTTAAAGATTTAAGGAAATCACCACATTTAGAATGATATGAGTGGACTGATAAGGCTAGACGGAAAAGTCGTAAGCCCTTGTAAGACATGTCCTATGTAGGGGGATATTTCTTTGGTTTCACTAGCTCAAGAGAATGAAATTATGAAGAAAGGGCTTAAAGATTTTAGGAAATCACCACATTTAGAATGATATGAGTGGACTGATAAGGCTAGACGGAAAAGTCGTAAGCCCTTGTAAGATATGTCCTATGTAGGGGGATATTTCTTTGGTTTCACTAGCTCAAGAGAATGAAATTAAGAAGAAAGGGCTTAAAGATTTTAGGAAATCACCACATTTAGAATGATATGAGTGGACTGATAAGGCTAGACGGAAAAGTCGTAAGCCCTTGTAAGACATGTCCTATGTAGGGGGATATTTCTTTGTTTTCACTAGCTCAAGAGAATGAAATTAAGAAGAAAGGGCTTAAAGTTTTAAGGAAATCACCACATTTAGAATGAGATGAGTGGACTGATAAGGCTAGACGGAAAAGTCGTAAGCCCTTGTAAGACATGTCCTACGTAGGGGGATATTTCTTTGGTTTCACTAGCTCAAGAGAATGAAATTAAGAAGAAAGGGCTTAAAGATTTAAGGAAATCACCACATTTAGAATGATATGAGTGGACTGATAAGGCTAGACGGAAAAGTCGTAAGCCCTTGTAAGACATGTCCTATGTAGGGGGATATTTCTTTGGTTTCACTAGCTCAAGAGAATGAAATTAAGAAGAAAGGGCTTAAAGATTTAAGGAAATCACCACATTTAGAATGATATGAGTGGACTGATAAGGCTAGACGGAAAAGTCGTAAGCCCTTGTAAGACATGTCCTATGTAGGGGGATATTTCTTTGGTTTCACTAGCTCAAGAGAATGAAATTAAGAAGAAAGGGCTTAAAGATTTAAGGAAATCACCACATTTAGAATGAGATGAGTGGACTGATAAGGCTAGACGGAAAAGTCGTAAGCCCTTGTAAGACATGTCCTATGTAGGGGGATATTTCTTTGGTTTCACTAGCTCAAGAGAATGAAATTAAGAAGAAAGGGCTTAAAGATTTAAGGAAATCACCACATTTAGAATGATATGAGTGGACTGATAAGGCTAGACGGAAAAGTCGTAAGCCCTTGTAAGACATGTCCTATGTATGGGGATATTTCTTTGGTTTCACTAGCTCAAGAGAATGAAATTAAGAAGAAAGGACTTAAAGATTTAAGGACATCACCACATTTAGAATGATATGAGTGGACTGATAAGGCTAGACGGAAAAGTCGTAAGCCCTTGTAAGACATGTCCTATGTAGGGGGATATTTCTTTGGTTTCACTAGCTCAAGAGAATGAAATTAAGAAGAAAGGGCTTAAAGATTTAAGGAAATCACCACATTTAGAATGATATGAGTGGACTGATAAGGCTAGACGGAAAAGTCGTAAGCCCTTGTAAGACATGTCCTATGTAGGGGGATATTTCTTTGGTTTCACTAGCTCAAGAGAATGAAATTAAGAAGAAAGGGCTTAAAGATTTAAGGAAATCACCACATTTAGAATGATATGAGTGGACTGATAAGGCTAGACGGAAACGTCGTAAGCCCTTGTAAGACATGTCCTATGTAGTGGGATATTTCTTTGGTTTCACTAGCTCAAGAGAATGAAATTAAGAAGAAAGGGCTTAAAGATTTATGGAAATCACCACATTTAGAATGATATGAGTGGACTGATAAGGCTAGACGGAAAAGTAGTAAGCCCTTGTAAGACATGTCCTATGTAGGGGGATATTTCTTTGGTTTCACTAGCTCAAGAGAATGAAATTAAGAAGAAAGGGCTTAAAGATTTAAGGCAATCACCACAGTTAGAATGAGATGAGTGGACTGATAAGGCTAGACGGAAAAGTCGTAAGCCCTTGTAAGACATGTCCTATGTAGGGGGATATTTCTTTGGTTTCACTAGCTCAAGAGAATGAAATTAAGAAGAAAGGGCTTAAAGATTTATGGAAATCACCACATTTAGAATGATATGAGTGGAGTGATAAGGCTAGACGGAAAAGTCGTAAACCCTTGTAAGACATGTCCTATGTAGGGGGATATTTCTTTGGTTTCACTAGCTCAAGAGAATGAAATTAAGAAGAAAGGGCTTAAAGATTTAAGGAAATCACCACATTTAGAATGATATGAGTGGACTGATAAGGCTAGACGGAAAAGTCGTAAGCCCTTGTAAGACATGTCCTATGTATGGGGATATTTCTTTGGTTTCACTAGCTCAAGAGAATGAAATTAAGAAGAAAGGATTTAAAGATTTAAGGACATCACCACATTTAGAATGATATGAGTGGACTGATAAGGCTAGACGGAAAAGTCGTAGGCCCTTGTAAGACATGTCCTATGTAGGGGGATATTTCTTTGGTTTCACTAGCTCAAGAGAATGAAATTAAGAAGAAAGGGCTTAAAGATTTATGGAAATCACCACATTTAGAATGATATGAGTGGACTGATAAGGCTAGACGGAAAAGTCGTAAGCCCTTGTAAGACATGTCCTATGTAGGGGGATATTTCTTTGGTTTCACTAGCTCAAGAGAATGAAATTAAGAAGAAAGGGCTTAAAGATTTAAGGAAATCACCACATTTAGAATGATATGAGTGGACTGATAAGGCTAGACGGAAAAGTCGTAAGCCCTTGTAAGACATGTCCTATGTAGGGGGATATTTCTTTGGTTTCACTAGCTCAAGAGAATGAAATTAAGAAGAAAGGGCTTAAAGATTTAAGGAAATCACCACATTTAGAATGATATGAGTGGACTGATAAGGCTAGACGGAAAAGTCGTAAGCCCTTGTAAGACATGTCCTATGTAGGGGGATATTTCTTTGGTTTCACTAGCTCAAGAGAATGAAATTAAGAAGAAAGGGCTTAAAGATTTAAGGAAATCACCACATTTAGAATGAGATGAGTGGACTGATAAGGCTAGACGGAAAAGTCGTAAGCCCTTGTAAGACATGTCCTATGTAGGGGGATATTTCTTTGGTTTCACTAGCTCAAGAGAATGAAATTAAGAAGAAAGGGCTTAAAGATTTAAGGAAATCACCACATTTAGAATGATATGAGTGGACTGATAAGGCTAGACGGAAAAGTCGTAAGCCCTTGTAAGACATGTCCTATGTAGGGGGATATTTCTTTGGTTTCACTAGCTCAAGAGAATGAAATTAAGAAGAAAGGGCTTAAAGATTTAAGGAAATCACCACATTTAGAATGAGATGAGTGGACTGATAAGGCTAGACGAAAAAGTCGTAAGCCCTTGTAAGACATGTCCTATGTAGGGGGATATTTCTTTGGTTTCACTAGCTCAAGAGAATGAAATTAAGAAGAAAGGACTTAAAGATTTATGGAAATCACCACATTTAGAATGATATGAGTGGACTGATAAGGCTAGACGGAAAAGTCGTAAGCCCTTGTAAGACATGTCCTATGTAGGGGGATATTTCTTTGGTTTCACTAGCTCAAGAGAATGAAATTAAGAAGAAAGGACTTAAAGATTTAAGGAAATCACCACATTTAGAATGATATGAGTGGACTGATAAGGCTAGACGGAAAAGTTGCAAGCCCTTGTAAGACATGTCCTATGTAGGGGGATATTTCTTTGGTTTCACTAGCTCAAGAGAATGAAATTAAGAAGAAAGGGCTTAAAGATTTAAGGAAATCACCACATTTAGAATGATATGAGTGGACTGATAAGGCTAGACGGAAAAGTCGTAAGCCCTTGTAAGACATGTCCTATGTAGGGGGATATTTCTTTGGTTTCACTAGCTCAAGAGAATGAAATTAAGAAGAAAGGACTTAAAATTTAAGGAAATCACCACATTTAGAATGATATGAGTGGACTGATAAGGCTAGACGGAAAACTCGTAAGCCCTTGTAAGACATGTGCTATGTAGGGGGATATTTCTTTGGTTTCACTAGCTCAAGAGAATGAAATTAAGAAGAAAGGGCTTAAAGATTTAAGGAAATCACCAGATTTAGAATGATATGAGTGGACTGATAAGGCTAGACGGAAAAGTCGTAAGCCCTTGTAAGACATGTCCTATGTAGGGGGATGTTTCTTTGGTTTCACTAGCTCAAGAGAATGAAATTAAGAAGAAAGGGCTTAAAGATTTAAGGAAATCACCACATTTAGAATGATATGAGTAGACTGATAAGGCTAGACGGAAAAGTCGTAAGCCCTTGTAAGACATGTCCTATGTATGGGGATATTTCTTTGGTTTTACTAGCTCAAGAGAATGAAATTAAGAAGAAAGGACTTAAAGATTTAAGGAAATCACCACATTTAGAATGATATGAGTGGACTGATAAGGCTAGACGGAAAAGTCGTAAGCCCTTGTAAGACATGTCCTATGTAGGGGGATATTTCTTTGGTTTCACTAGCTCAAGAGAATGAAATTAAGAAGAAAGGGCTTAAAGATTTATGGAAATCACCACATTTAGAATGATATGAGTGGACTGATAAGGCTAGACGGAAAAGTCGTAAGCCCTTGTAAGACATGTCCTATGTAGGGGGATATTTCTTTGGTTTCACTAGCTCAAGAGAATGAAATTAAGAAGAAAGGACTTTAAGATTTAAGGAAATCACCACATTTAGAATGATATGAGTGGACTGATAAGGCTAGACGGAAAAGTCGTAAGCCCTTGTAAGACATGTCCTATGTAGGGGGATATTTCTTTGGTTTCACTAGCTCAAGAGAATGAAATTAAGAAGAAAGGGCTTAAAGATTTAAGGAAATCACCACATTTAGAATGATATGAGTGGACTGATAAGGCTAGACGGAAACGTCGTAAGCCCTTGTAAGACATGTCCTATGTAGGGGGATATTTCTTTGGTTTCACTAGCTCAAGAGAATGAAATTAAGAAGAAAGGGCTTAAAGATTTATGGAAATCACCACATTTAGAATGATATGAGTGGACTGATAAGGCTAGACGGAAAAGTAGTAAGCCCTTGTAAGACATGTCCTATGTAGGGGGATATTTCTTTGGTTTCACTAGCTCAAGAGAATGAAATTAAGAAGAAAGGGCTTAAAGATTTAAGGCAATCACCACATTTAGAATGAGATGAGTGGACTGATAAGGCTAGACGGAAAAGTCGTAAGCCCTTGTAAGACATGTCCTATGTAGGGGGATATTTCTTTGGTTTCACTAGCTCAAGAGAATGAAATTAAGAAGAAAGGGCTTAAAGATTTATGGAAATCACCACATTTAGAATGATATGAGTGGAGTGATAAGGCTAGACGGAAAAGTCGTAAGCCCTTGTAAGACATGTCCTATGTAGGGGGATATTTCTTTGGTTTCACTAGCTCAAGAGAATGAAATTAAGAAGAAAGGGCTTAAAGATTTAAGGAAATCACCACATTTAGAATGATATGAGTGGACTGATAAGGCTAGACGGAAAAGTCGTAAGCCCTTGTAAGACATGTCCTACGTAGGGGGATATTTCTTTGGTTTCACTAGCTCAAGAGAATGAAATTAAGAAGAAAGGGCTTAAAGATTTAAGGAAATCACCAGATTTAGAATGATATGAGTGGACTGATAAGGCTAGACGGAAAAGACGTAAGCCCTTGTAAGACATGTCCTATGTAGGGGGATGTTTCTTTGGTTTCACTAGCTCAAGAGAATGAAATTAAGAAGAAAGGGCTTAAAGATTTAAGGAAATCACCACATTTAGAATGATATGAGTGGACTGATAAGGCTAGACGGAAAAGTCGTAAGCCCTTGTAAGACATGTCCTATGTATGGGGATATTTCTTTGGTTTTACTAGCTCAAGAGAATGAAATTAAGAAGAAAGGACTTAAAGATTTAAGGAAATCACCACATTTAGAATGATATGAGTGGACTGATAAGGCTAGACGGAAAAGTCGTAAGCCCTTGTAAGACATGTCCTATGTAGGGGGATATTTCTTTGGTTTCACTAGCTCAAGAGAATGAAATTAAGAAGAAAGGGCTTAAAGATTTATGGAAATCACCACATTTAGAATGATATGAGTGGACTGATAAGGCTAGACGGAAAAGTCGTAAGCCCTTGTAAGACATGTCCTATGTAGGGGGATATTTCTTTGGTTTCACTAGCTCAAGAGAATGAAATTAAGAAGAAAGGACTTTAAGATTTAAGGAAATCACCACATTTAGAATGATATGAGTGGACTGATAAGGCTAGACGGAAAAGTCGTAAGCCCTTGTAAGACATGTCGTATGTAGGGGGATATTTCTTTGGTTTCACTAGCTCAAGAGAATGAAATTAAGAAGAAAGGGCTTAAAGATTTAAGGAAATCACCACATTTAGAATGATATGAGTGGACTGATAAGGCTAGACGGAAAAGTCGTAAGCCCTTGTAAGACATGTCCTATGTAGGGGGATATTTCTTTGGTTTCACTAGCTCAAGAGAATGAAATTAAGAAGAAAGGGCTTAAAGATTTATGGAAATCACCACATTTAGAATGATATGAGTGGACTGATAAGGCTAGACGGAAAAGTCGTAAGCCCTTGTAAGACATGTCCTATGTAGGGGGATATTTCTTTGGTTTCACTAGCTCAAGAGAATGAAATTAAGAAGAAAGGGCTTAAAGATTTAAGGAAATCACCACATTTAGAATGATATGAGTGGACTGATAAGGCTAGACGGAAACGTCGTAAGCCCTTGTAAGACATGTCCTATGTAGGGGGATATTTCTTTGGTTTCACTAGCTCAAGAGAATGAAATTAAGAAGAAAGGGCTTAAAGATTTATGGAAATCACCACATTTAGAATGATATGAGTGGACTGATAAGGCTAGACGGAAAAGTAGTAAGCCCTTGTAAGACATGTCCTATGTAGGGGGATATTTCTTTGGTTTCACTAGCTCAAGAGAATGAAATTAAGAAGAAAGGGCTTAAAGATTTAAGGCAATCACCACATTTAGAATGAGATGAGTGGACTGATAAGGCTAGACGGAAAAGTCGTAAGCCCTTGTAAGACATGTCCTATGTAGGGGGATATTTCTTTGGTTTCACTAGCTCAAGAGAATGAAATTAAGAAGAAAGGGCTTAAAGATTTATGGAAATCACCACATTTAGAATGATATGAGTGGAGTGATAAGGCTAGACGGAAAAGTCGTAAGCCCTTGTAAGACATGTCCTATGTAGGGGGATATTTCTTTGGTTTCACTAGCTCAAGAGAATGAAATTAAGAAGAAAGGGCTTAAAGATTTAAGGAAATCACCACATTTAGAATGATATGAGTGGACTGATAAGGCTAGACGGAAAAGTCGTAAGCCCTTGTAAGACATGTCCTATGTAGGGGGATATTTCTTTGGTTTCACTAGCTCAAGAGAATGAAATTATGAAGAAAGGGCTTAAAGATTTTAGGAAATCACCACATTTAGAATGATATGAGTGGACTGATAAGGCTAGACGGAAAAGTCGTAAGCCCTTGTAAGATATGTCCTATGTAGGGGGATATTTCTTTGGTTTCACTAGCTCAAGAGAATGAAATTAAGAAGAAAGGGCTTAAAGATTTTAGGAAATCACCACATTTAGAATGATATGAGTGGACTGATAAGGCTAGACGGAAAAGTCGTAAGCCCTTGTAAGACATGTCCTATGTAGGGGGATATTTCTTTGTTTTCACTAGCTCAAGAGAATGAAATTAAGAAGAAAGGGCTTAAAGTTTTAAGGAAATCACCACATTTAGAATGAGATGAGTGGACTGATAAGGCTAGACGGAAAAGTCGTAAGCCCTTGTAAGACATGTCCTACGTAGGGGGATATTTCTTTGGTTTCACTAGCTCAAGAGAATGAAATTAAGAAGAAAGGGCTTAAAGATTTAAGGAAATCACCACATTTAGAATGATATGAGTGGACTGATAAGGCTAGACGGAAAAGTCGTAAGCCCTTGTAAGACATGTCCTATGTAGGGGGATATTTCTTTGGTTTCACTAGCTCAAGAGAATGAAATTAAGAAGAAAGGGCTTAAAGATTTAAGGAAATCACCACATTTAGAATGATATGAGTGGACTGATAAGGCTAGACGGAAAAGTCGTAAGCCCTTGTAAGACATGTCCTATGTAGGGGGATATTTCTTTGGTTTCACTAGCTCAAGAGAATGAAATTAAGAAGAAAGGGCTTAAAGATTTAAGGAAATCACCACATTTAGAATGAGATGAGTGGACTGATAAGGCTAGACGGAAAAGTCGTAAGCCCTTGTAAGACATGTCCTATGTAGGGGGATATTTCTTTGGTTTCACTAGCTCAAGAGAATGAAATTAAGAAGAAAGGGCTTAAAGATTTAAGGAAATCACCACATTTAGAATGATATGAGTGGACTGATAAGGCTAGACGGAAAAGTCGTAAGCCCTTGTAAGACATGTCCTATGTATGGGGATATTTCTTTGGTTTCACTAGCTCAAGAGAATGAAATTAAGAAGAAAGGACTTAAAGATTTAAGGACATCACCACATTTAGAATGATATGAGTGGACTGATAAGGCTAGACGGAAAAGTCGTAAGCCCTTGTAAGACATGTCCTATGTAGGGGGATATTTCTTTGGTTTCACTAGCTCAAGAGAATGAAATTAAGAAGAAAGGGCTTAAAGATTTAAGGAAATCACCACATTTAGAATGATATGAGTGGACTGATAAGGCTAGACGGAAAAGTCGTAAGCCCTTGTAAGACATGTCCTATGTAGGGGGATATTTCTTTGGTTTCACTAGCTCAAGAGAATGAAATTAAGAAGAAAGGGCTTAAAGATTTAAGGAAATCACCACATTTAGAATGATATGAGTGGACTGATAAGGCTAGACGGAAACGTCGTAAGCCCTTGTAAGACATGTCCTATGTAGTGGGATATTTCTTTGGTTTCACTAGCTCAAGAGAATGAAATTAAGAAGAAAGGGCTTAAAGATTTATGGAAATCACCACATTTAGAATGATATGAGTGGACTGATAAGGCTAGACGGAAAAGTAGTAAGCCCTTGTAAGACATGTCCTATGTAGGGGGATATTTCTTTGGTTTCACTAGCTCAAGAGAATGAAATTAAGAAGAAAGGGCTTAAAGATTTAAGGCAATCACCACAGTTAGAATGAGATGAGTGGACTGATAAGGCTAGACGGAAAAGTCGTAAGCCCTTGTAAGACATGTCCTATGTAGGGGGATATTTCTTTGGTTTCACTAGCTCAAGAGAATGAAATTAAGAAGAAAGGGCTTAAAGATTTATGGAAATCACCACATTTAGAATGATATGAGTGGAGTGATAAGGCTAGACGGAAAAGTCGTAAGCCCTTGTAAGACATGTCCTATGTAGGGGGATATTTCTTTGGTTTCACTAGCTCAAGAGAATGAAATTAAGAAGAAAGGGCTTAAAGATTTAAGGAAATCACCACATTTAGAATGATATGAGTGGACTGATAAGGCTAGACGGAAAAGTCGTAAGCCCTTGTAAGACATGTCCTATGTATGGGGATATTTCTTTGGTTTCACTAGCTCAAGAGAATGAAATTAAGAAGAAAGGACTTAAAGATTTAAGGACATCACCACATTTAGAATGATATGAGTGGACTGATAAGGCTAGACGGAAAAGTCGTAGGCCCTTGTAAGACATGTCCTATGTAGGGGGATATTTCTTTGGTTTCACTAGCTCAAGAGAATGAAATTAAGAAGAAAGGGCTTAAAGATTTATGGAAATCACCACATTTAGAATGATATGAGTGGACTGATAAGGCTAGACGGAAAAGTCGTAAGCCCTTGTAAGACATGTCCTATGTAGGGGGATATTTCTTTGGTTTCACTAGCTCAAGAGAATGAAATTAAGAAGAAAGGGCTTAAAGATTTAAGGAAATCACCACATTTAGAATGATATGAGTGGACTGATAAGGCTAGACGGAAAAGTCGTAAGCCCTTGTAAGACATGTCCTATGTAGGGGGATATTTCTTTGGTTTCACTAGCTCAAGAGAATGAAATTAAGAAGAAAGGGCTTAAAGATTTAAGGAAATCACCACATTTAGAATGATATGAGTGGACTGATAAGGCTAGACGGAAAAGTCGTAAGCCCTTGTAAGACATGTCCTATGTAGGGGGATATTTCTTTGGTTTCACTAGCTCAAGAGAATGAAATTAAGAAGAAAGGGCTTAAAGATTTAAGGAAATCACCACATTTAGAATGAGATGAGTGGACTGATAAGGCTAGACGGAAAAGTCGTAAGCCCTTGTAAGACATGTCCTATGTAGGGGGATATTTCTTTGGTTTCACTAGCTCAAGAGAATGAAATTAAGAAGAAAGGGCTTAAAGATTTAAGGAAATCACCACATTTAGAATGATATGAGTGGACTGATAAGGCTAGACGGAAAAGTCGTAAGCCCTTGTAAGACATGTCCTATGTAGGGGGATATTTCTTTGGTTTCACTAGCTCAAGAGAATGAAATTAAGAAGAAAGGGCTTAAAGATTTAAGGAAATCACCACATTTAGAATGAGATGAGTGGACTGATAAGGCTAGACGAAAAAGTCGTAAGCCCTTGTAAGACATGTCCTATGTAGGGGGATATTTCTTTGGTTTCACTAGCTCAAGAGAATGAAATTAAGAAGAAAGGGCTTAAAGATTTATGGAAATCACCACATTTAGAATGATATGAGTGGACTGATAAGGCTAGACGGAAAAGTCGTAAGCCCTTGTAAGACATGTCCTATGTAGGGGATATTTCTTTGGTTTCACTAGCTCAAGAGAATGAAATTAAGAAGAAAGGGCTTAAAGATTTATGGAAATCACCACATTTAGAATGACATGAGTGGAGAATATGAACAGGACCATATTAAAATTGGCCGGAAATGGACAATATCATTAATTGTTATTCAGGAATGTCATATTTTAAAACTAAATTACGTACTTTAATTGGATCTTCTTTGCCTATCTTCTATTTTACGATTAAATAAGCATATTTAGGAGTAGCATTCTTTTTTTGAAATTAATATCTTGATTTTGTTATTCATATATTTAATTATGTGGATTCAATTACTACTGTAATGTTAATTACATTGAAATCTGAAATTAACAGAAGTTCAGTTTTTTCCGCAGCTATAATTTTCTGATCTTCTTGACTCTCTAATTTGTTTCCCGTTATTGGTTTCGGTTAATTTCTCAATTATTAACTGTCTTCTTGTTCTGTGGCATAAGTATTCCTAACTTTCTAATTTAATTCCTCTTACTTTTTTATTTCGTTCCTCGATCCTTTTTTCTTTTGAATATGAAATTGGTTCTATGTGACTAGCATTTTATTACGGGTGCAAGACTAAACGATGCATGCTATATCAGATAACTTCGTAGTTCGAATTAATTTCTTATTTCGACTCATGCGAAGGCAACAACTAAAGTTACCTGTGTAAAGAAATGTCTCAAAGTCTACTTTCGTGCTCTTCATTCACCTTTGCCTTCGTGACATGCAGAATCTTGTTGATCCGCTCCAAACCAACAGAAAAGTCTATATCATCTCTACGTCTGTAGGTAACCTTGAAGCACCCGTTCGTGATGTGAATGAAGAGCTGCTGCAGCTTTGATGGCTGTCGCGTTACCAAGGAGACGGGAGGTGTAAGAGGAAAAGCGCGATTGCAGAGCATAGGAAGATGACATCAGAGCGTCCCCTAAAGGAAATGTAGATCTAGTCAAATGGATTTTTTTTCATTCACTTTGAACGTTAGAGCTTATGTAGTGGTACTCTATACTTTGAATCTAATCTATATTTCTAGTGTGAATTTAGATTTTTAGGTTCAATAGACAAAAATAAGTATTTAAATGATATCGAAGGTAGGTATAAAGTAATAAAAAAGAAAGGGCATAATTTTTTTAATGCCATAAAATTATAGGCATTTTTATGATATCATACATATTAATAGGGTAAAAAGATTTAAGTAGTGCCCTTCAAGTAACATGTTAGAATTTTCAATGTGTTCCCTACAAAAAAAGGGAAGATATTTTGGTCGATTAAATTAAATTGAGAAGTTTAGTCATTGTATTATCATTTGATGGTCTGTTTTTATTTCTAAAATTTATTTTTTTATAGTTACTTTGTATTCCTAGGTTAACATTTACACTAAAATGACTGAGTAGTGTTACACACTTAAATATAATAAATAAATATATAATTAATTAATTAACGGTGAAGAATCAAAACAAAAACACCTTAGCTCACTAAATTTAAAATGATAATATTTTACATGTATATGTTCATATACTATAAAGGGATTGCATTTAAAAAGTATTGTTGAAGTAATCTACTCATATTGTCTATGAGCATTTCCCGATAAGGTATAATATTTTCTTTAGCAGTTTAAATAAAGTTAACACTTGTGAATTCTTGACGTATTCGTCTAACATCAATTTACTAAATGGATAATATTATTAATGTGGCGCTTATGCAGTTTCCTAAAGTGATCTGGTTGCTCAGATTCACTAACTGTAAAAGAGCTATGAAAGGATTAACTTTATAAATAAGTAGGACCTCAGTTATCGAACGACGGATTTTCAAATTTTTTGTTCATACGAAACCTATATAGTGTAACGTTTTAGGTCCCCTCACCCCACAACAGATAAATACTCTCATAACAGATGAATTGAAATTAGTTAAAACATCAAAGCTTTAGTTACTATCAAAGAATTGCTTATTCAATACTCTTAACAGAGAGATATATCACTACAATCACGTCTGAATAATATTGTAATACAATAGTTAGAATTTAGCCAGGAAACGTAATAGAATACTAAAACTTAAAAAAATATTTTTACTTTTGTGTTTGTTTTTGTGTTATGTTCAATTATATTTTTCAATCATAAACGTGATAATAAAAACTAGTGTCTGTCGAAATGAAGTTGATTCATTGATAGAATGATTATTCAGAATCAGTTTTATTCTGCTGATATAACAGTTTTGAATTTTTATTTATAAATATACTGTTCATATTACTGTATGCATAATCATACTCATAAATGGTCATTTAATGATCTAACAGCTACTAGCCCTCCTGCTAAACCATGTTTCTTATCGAACACCACATCCATCCCTTAATTGTTGGTCTCGAAGGCACTTAGATTTCAAATCGGCAGGTGGAAAGTTTTAATAATTATGTCTGGACGACGTTTATTTGTCGTACATAAAGTTCATAATATTCAAGTCGTGGGCAGGGGATTAGTGGTGGTGGATGGAATTAGTGCTGGGTAACGTTAAAATATTGTACTTATTTCTGCGATTGGATTGTTTTTTTTTTTTCCTTTTTCTAATGACAAAAATCTTCTTATTTAATACTCGGATATTGTAGAAAATAATAAAGTACCAATGAACCGAATTGGGAATAAAACTTGCCGAAAGTGAAAACTCTTACAAAACGTTCTACTTAAGAGGAAGGAAGAGTCTGATCAAGGGTTAGGTGATACTAACCCTTGATCAGACTCTTCCTTCATACTTTGAGTGAGGTTTGGATTCAGCTAAAATAACTCTACTTAATATATAGACAACTTCTATCATTAATTCTAATTTTTAGTATTTATTCCTTCGATTTATTTTATTGCGAACTTTACAAAGAATCAGATGTGAGGAAATCATAAAACACCGACACATATAAAATACTCAGTGTTTTAGTTAAGATCTATCTTTCTATTTCTTTCTCAACTGATGCTATGGAGAGTAGTTAAAGGAAATTCCATGGGTTTATGAAGATTTTTTATAATCTTCATGAATTTTTTATAATCCTAATTACTTTTAGTGCTACATTGTTATTTTTCCCTTTGAGTATTACTTAATTGAATATGCATCAAAATGATCCATTTAAGAAAACAAAAATTACTCCAGCTCCCCAATACAATCAAAACCTATGGAATAAAATGCACTTTTACGAATGCTAAAGAAAAATAACATGTTAATAATCCTTATAAACGTCTAATACCTAAAAAAAGCCATTATGAGACGGGTCTTGTTTGAAGAAAAAAAACAGTATAATCCGTAACTATCTTCTTTTTCTTCTGCCATTGAAAGGATCCACCCGCAGCAAGCCAGCGAGCTCTGTTGTGAGATAGATTAGAGCCTCCCGTCGAGGCCACCCAGCAGCAACACGGCCACAGGATCATGCAACGGATGGCATCCATTCTCAGACCATCGGTGTTCAATTTTTCACCGGTAGCAGGAGGCGGGCACGAGGAAGCAAACTCAACGACCTGATGTGAACCACAGTTGTATACCAATACTCACTAGTGAGCAGGTTCACCTCTACCAACAGCATCGTCACGAATAAAAAAGTTTGACACTAAAGCCACAGATCCCTTTCCTACCAGACCGCAGTTGGAATATGATTTTACAGACAATTATCAGGGGTTCAGCTATTCAAATATTGTTGCTGAAATTCAACGTTTTAAGTCTTGGCAATATCGTAATAAAGTAAAACTGATTCTTTGAACTGGAGTTAAAGTCATATATTTTTCAGAAGCTGTTTGTTTTTGATGGATTTTAGCTAAAAGATGCAAAAATAAAATCAATTTTATTTACGTTCAGAGTATCCAAAAAGACTCTTGAATAAGGTATAAAGTACAGTGGGCAAAGATATCCAATTTCTGGATTTATGCTTTTAACACTTATAGTTTGTTGGCAAAATTTCTTTTTGGTACAAGATAACAATGCAATCCTCAAATATATTTTTTCCAATGACCAAAACCTTGTAATTATAAGATAAATAATATGAATGCCCATAAAGGGTTTCTTTTGCACATTTCTTTTTCACATTTTTGTGAAAGATGCCCCACTTAAAAATAATATCAACGCTGTAAAGCAGTGTAAGGCATTTAATAAAGCATATTAACTAATGCCATGAATAATATTTAAAAAAACATATACAGTTAATTATTTTTACATCTTGATTTTTCAACTGCATCAAGAATAAATACGAATTCTGTGGAAAGATTATGGGGAAAAAAGCAGTTTTTATATAACCATTATTCAGAGTATAGGCTTTAAATTTTTTTGTTAAAATCATATTCTACGCTTATTTGTAACATTAGTTTCTCTCATCTGTACTCTGTTTCACGTAAAGAATGGAACGAAATGTCTCTCTCAAAACATTTCTTTCCAATCGTGGTTCTTTACGCACAGAAGCCAATGAAAAGCAAGATTTATACGCCTGAAAATGTATCAATCCTCATCTCATTAGTAAGTTTCTACGACAAGTGTTTTACCTCTATATAGTGAAATGTATATACAACGAAATCGAGACAAAAAGTCTCGATGACAAAAATATATTCGTTATACTGAAATACAAAAAAAATGTGCTTTGAAGTTACATACTGCAAAATAATTATTACGAAAGAAATTTACCGTTTATTAGAGTTTGCTTCTGGAAAAAATTCGTGTAATTTTTTTAAGTCTGTTCCATCAAGCATCTCTGTGTGAATTTCTTAAATGATTTCGCAAGTAACTAACACCTATATATTTCCGTGTCATTACGAAAGGTCGAAGAATAGGCGTCATATTGGCTGATAATAACGAAACTAAACTAATTGGAGAACTTAATTAAAAATAATAATAAAAGCAAATATAATAATAACTAAAAATATAATAAAACAAATATAATAATAACTAAAAAAAATCAATAAGACAAATATAATAATAACTTAAATTTAATGAATGATGACAATAATAATAAAAAGGGTATATGGGAAAAGCTTTGAAAGAACTTTTTCTTGACGTTACCATTACGTGACGTGTGCTTCATTACGTTAGGACACGTGCAACGAAATACAATCAGAATCGCGTAGATCTCGAAATTTGAAAATCCCCTTTTATGCTAGGAAACTGTGGCAAACCCGCTTTAAAGCATTATGCCAGACGTGTAGAAAACATCTATGCCGCGCAATGAGATCGGCGGACATACGTGCCGAAAGATATGCAAGACACGTGCTTCATAACGATGTGATTGGTTAGATATTTCACAGCGTTTAATTCATTGCAGATCTATCAGACAGACCAAAACACGTAAATGCGGAAAATATATATTGTACATATTGTTTAAGGAGTTTCCTTTTACAAATTTCGTTATACTTGTCATTTTTTTCTTCTTTTATGGGAATAAATTTTTATTTCGTTAAACTGGTATTTTCGTTATGCTTGTATTCGTTAAAATGAAGCATTTTTTTCATAGAGATAGTGTGAATTACGTAGTGAATTGGTCGGGGTCGCAAAAACATTTCGTTATGCTGAATATCTCGTTATTCTGGTGTTCGTTATACTGACATTCCTCTGTAATAATAAAAGGAGATTTATCTGCGTGTGTGTTTTCGGTCGCCATAACACTTAACATTAAGGGATCGTATAAGAAATTTTGACGATGATTAAGCTATGCATGAGATTGAATATGATATTTTGGTCATTAGATGTTTCCATTTTGTAAATCAAGAATGTCCAGTTTCTTTATGTTTTAGGGTCAAGCTTTGAGTGCTTGAAGAAGTTTACAGTTGCAGATTATAACCATATGTAAAAGTTAGCGAGTTATAATCATAAAAGGGAAATAGTATTAATTTCTTATTAAAATAGGTAGATGAGATTGAATGAACGAAATAATTAAAAAAAATATTATTAAAATTATAAAAAGACATAGAAAAATGAAAATCAAATTAATTTTATTAAACGTAAGAGAACAGAAAAACTTCAAATCGTAAGATCTTTGTGGGTGGTGGTAAAATTTTATGAAAGTGTATCGAGATCAATATTTAGCTAAGTTTAAGACATTTTTAGCAAAGTTGAAGATGACTGTCAATACATCAATTTCACTGGGAGGATTCAACCATTTTCAGTGCAGAAAACCTAACAAAACAGCAAGAATTTGACATTAAAAAAATAAAGAGCACTCATAAAGAATAATTTCGTCAAAAATAAATGAATAAATGGAGGAAAAAAAGTTTCCAGTAGTTATCAAATCGCTCATCATGTATTTTTTATCGTTTGCCAGTCCAAAAAAAAGTCCCTCCTTAAAAATGTCTTCCTATAATGTCTTCCTCAGGCTTATTGGTGTAATAATGATGATTAAACTTTGCATGAGACTGAACTCGATGGCTTCAATAGGTAGTTTGTAATATGTATTTTAGATAAAACGTCTTTCTCCTCCGTTCTCCATTTGTAGCTTCTTCAGTCCTCATTTCCAACAGAGAAAGCCATCAGCCTTTGCCAGGTCTCTCCATTCCCAAAGATATCATTCTATTAAAGGGTCCTGATTTTAACACAACACGGGATCAAACAGAGGGAACCCACTTATGAAATTTGGAACCATTTGGTATGTGATATCTCGGGAATTACAGGGAACAAAATCTATCGAAACGGGAACATGTAGACATTTTCATTTCCCGTAGTAACACCTTTTTATGTCACTGCGCTTCATAGTTACACAGTTTTGAACGCTATTATGCTGCAAGTCTACGTGGGTCCAGAGCAAAATATGAAACTCTCGGTAGACGTCAGCAATGACCTGAACAACGCCGTATCATTTTTCTAGTATCGCCAATATACTGGTGTAAAAGAAATTTTGCTTCATTGTGCACTTTAGAATATTCGGTAACTCAAAACAATGTTTTTAATTACTCAATTTCATAAATCACACATATTAATAATGTACATAAAAAGCGCTTATTTATCGTATAAAGTGTGGAATTGTTTGCTGTGGCGGAATTATGTCTCGAGTTATTCTTTCTAGAACAAATGTAGTTGTAGAATATTTTCGTTGGTTGCTGCTCTCTTTAATCTCCAGATTTTTCCGTTCCATTCTTTACATCAAATGAAGTATAGACTTTAAATATATTTCAAATTTGATTCTTCACTGACAGAGACCGATATTCCTTAACAACAGCAACATTCCTTCCCAGACATTTTGAGACAAAGCCCGTCTTTCACCAAGTATTATTTTGCAACGCTCTCTTTTACCAAGTATTATTTTTCAACATCCCTTTTCCATTATTTTGTAGCTCTCCCTTTACCAAGTATTATTTTGTAGCACTCCCTTTACCAAGTATTATTTTGTAACGCCCCCTTTCACCGACTATCATTTTGAAACACCCTCCTTTTATCAAGCATTATTTTGTAACGCCCACTTTTATCAAGCATTATTTTGTAACACCCCCTTTTACCAAGCATTATTTTTCAAACTCCACCTTTCACCAAGCATTATTTTGTAACGCCCCTTTTACCAAGTGTTATTTTTCAATAGACCCTTTTGTCAAGTATTACTTTGTAACATCCCATTTACCAATCACTATTTTGTAACGCCCCCTTTCACCGATTATAATTTTGCAACGCCCCCTTTTACCAAGTATTATTTTGTATCAGACCCTTTCATCGACTATTATTTTGTAATGCCCCCTTTTTCCAAATATTAATTTTTAACACCCCTTTTACCAAGTATTATTCTGTAAGTATTACCAAGTATTACGTTCACTACCCTTTTAAAAAGTATTGTTATGTAACATCCCTTTTACCTCGTATTATTTTGTAACGCCGCATTTTTACCAAGTATTATTTTCTAACGACTATCGTTCATGGATATCAAAATAATTTTTTCTTGTATAAAACTAATTGAAAACTATATGACTGTAGCACCGTCGTTAAGGTTTCATTAATCAAACTCCCCCACCAATTTTTAAAATGTTCCCTTTGGTAGTCATATGCTCTACAACTAGGTGAGAGTTAATTTAGAAGCTATAATCTACCTTGCTTTGGTTTTTAGTACAACACATAAACACCTGCACAAGGCGTTGGTCATTGTCTTAGCAGTCACACACGCTAAGCGGCACACCAAGTAGGGTCTTTTTGCTTCAAGGAATTTGATTTTTGTCATAAGATCTGGACTTATTTCAATTATATCATAATTTAGTTTTCTGTTCTTGGCAGAGCAGATTTAACGTTTTTTAGTGGAGATCGCAGTTTGGTTCGAGCCAAAATTTTTTCAGTGAAATTTCGCAATTTTCACGTTTCATTTTCATTCTGTCTCAAAACGTTTTGTATGTATTTTTTAGTGGCTGAATTTGTTATCTGCAATGCTGTCAATTTTGCAATTTTTATCGTACACTTCAAGTGAGAGGAGCTGGGAACCTTAGCTGGAACTCTTAGAACTGAAACCAATTCTTGTCTTCTGATTTCAGTTCCTGAAAAAAACTATTCGCGAGATCAACGCTCTGTGTCCTGCAGATATCGAAATACACCCTAATAGTAAAAATGCAGAGTTTACTGTTGGCAGAAGAAGTCTATCAATCAATAAATAGAATATTGGAAGAAACCAGTTTACCAATTCGCGGGACTGGAACCCAAGTTTCTTCCGATTCATGAAGGAGTGTTCTAACCATTGAACTAGAATTAGCTTGTCATCCCTCCACTAATGTGATTATATCTTCCATCCCGCAGGTATCATTCCCTCCACTAATGTGATTATATCTTCCATCCCGCAGGTATCATTCCCTCCACTAATGTGATTATATCTTCCATCCCGCAGGTATCATTCCCTCCACTAATGTGATTATATCTTCCATCCCGCAGGTATCGTTCCCTCCACTAATGTGATTATATCTTCCATCCTGCAAGTATCGTCCCGTGAATTGGCAAACTCATTTTTTCCAAAAAAACTATTTATTGACTTATTGATTTCCGTGTCAACAGTAAACTCTATTTTTACTATTGGTTGATTATTTCATTAATAACGCCTTGAGCGTGAGTGAATTTATTATTTAAATCGTATTCACAGCAACATTGCCGTTCGCGATGACAGATCGGAAATTCTTTTAAACTTGTTAAATAGTTTATAAAGTACTGCTGCTGCAACACTGTCGAATATAGGTTGCATAGATTTTTTATACTGAGAGACGGAGTAAGGATAAAGCAAAAATTATACGGTTAAAAAATTAAGAACAATTGCATAATGGTACGAGTTACGTAAAGAAATGAAAATTCAAGACTATTCCATAAGATACAGATAAACTTCCGCTTTTATCTGTTGAAAAAGACACATGTCCAATGTAAAACGAATTTCCGCTATGCAGACGATTGGGAATGCAAATCGGTGAAGGGAAGAAAACTCCTTTATACATGTTAAAGCTGTTTTATCAGGATGCAATGGATTCTATCAAACTATTTTAGGATTTTGAAACCGGACAAATACTAACTTTAAAGCTATCAGTTTTTCCCAACAGTAAAATTGCGAAGAAACTGCAAGAAATGGTTTACTGTAATGCCATAATTTTTTTTTACGTTTGGTAAAGAAATACGATTTCGGCAAATCAAAGGAAAGGCCTTGTGAACTGACGGGCAGACAGAAATGCAATATAGGCAAAGGAATAAGCCCAGACACAACTTCGCCGGGTACATGGGCGAAGCGACAGGATATAGCTCTATCCGAATCAACACTCCCAGGAGTAGTGAAGAAGGCAAAATGCTTTGTGTATACGAAGATAAAATCTGCACCGAAACTGGCAACACGATATAGGCATAAAAGGTTGATACGGGCAGAAAAAAATAGTGACGTGATGGAAGAAAGTCGTATGCATCGAAGAAAAACAATGTTGTGGAGAGCCCAGATCGCTGTCAGCATTACAGGCCTGATGTACGTCGAGGGAGAGAAATCTATTTCGAGAGACAACATTGGAATGGAATGACGGGTTCTACTTTTCTGTTTAAATGCTACTGGGTGCCAGGAATTGCTAGAACATCATCTTTTGCCCTTAGGTGAAGGATTAGGCGTTATAAGAACCCGTTCATATGGCGAACTCTGTAGTGTGAATGTCTGTAGACATTGACGTTCAAATTCTATATTGGCACCCTTGTATTCCTGTCTTATATTATTTGGGAAGTTGAGAAAGGAAGATTACGCTAGGTGCAAAGAGTTTAAGTGTAGGAGTTGAATGTAGTTATTACTTTCAAATAATGGGGAGTTGGATGGTTTTACATCTGAGCGGCACTTCTTCTGCATACAATAGGCTAAATAGCCAAGTTATAAGGACCCAAGGGCTCAGAGAAAGTTGCGAAAGGGAACCCGTTGGAAAACTTTTATGAGACGAATGAAAGCCTTCTGTCGAGGCCATCCAACGTGTTCTTTAGTCAAAAGGGATCAAATAGGGTATGGCTCTCTTCTTACACAGTGTCACAGAGTAGCGTTCTATGCTACGGACGGTGGCCTTCCCAAACGGTATCCTCTCTCTCACCAAAGGCAGGAGTTAACGGATACAAATTTCAACGCTGGGACAGTTGGGACTGGAACATGGGAACTGCAGTTAACAAGTCTAGTGCGCTACCATCTGAGGCAAGTCCCGCCACAAAAGCAGGAGGAAAGAGATCTAGAGTATATGCATAATCTAATTAATTACACGCTGGACAGAATTTATAGCGTTTCAGCATGGTGTCTAGATTAACAAATCCTACTTAGTTTCTCAAGCTTGTTATTAGGCAACGTGAAACAGTTTACCATATAAATGAACCTATTTGCAGCATATCAAATAGGAATTTCTTCTTTGTCTTACAAATTACCATTTTACCGGTATTTTTCTGTCTATACCAAGCTGTGCAGTATGATTGCAGAGATCTGTAATTCGTAACCGTTAGATTGCGAATTTATTCTTGAAATGCTTTCTGTCGAGGCCACCAGCGTGTTCTTTAGTGTTCAAAAAAGGATATGACTCTGCCTGGTATTTCGGCAAAGCTAAGAAAAAAATTACGGTTTCGTTAAGTTTACATAACATTTCGTGTTAATTAAATTTATTTTTCCAACTTTCCATCAGCTGATTTAAATTACAATAACTCAAAGATAATAAAATCATCGTTGACGTTAAGTGAATGGTGATGCATCCTTCCCATTTCTGATTAATACGTCTGTGCTCAAAAACTCCCCACTTCCTTGTGATATTTTAACTGTCTGAGCAATTTCAGTACAAAAGCTGTAAATAGAGAAGCCTGTGTTCTTTGTAGAACTAAAAAACCTTTTCTCTAGTAGAGTTTTGAAAGTGATTTAAAGATCAAATTTTTGCAAGCCTTTATTGCCAATAAACCATCTACTTAATTTAAAAAGTATGTAAGACACTCTCTAGAACAGTGGTTCTCAAGTGAGGCCATTGTGGCCGCTTGCAGCCACCAGGCAATTTTCATAATTGAAATAAAAGATAATGTTAATGTAATAGTTATTTATCATACAAATTCTACCCAAAGAGAACATTTTTAAAAAAGTGCATGGCCGAGTGGTTAGCCCGCTTGACTACCGATCAAAGTGACCTGGATTCGAGCCCCGAGTAAGGCATGAATGATTGTTTTGTCTTTCTGCTGAGGTCTCGCCTTCCTCACAGATCTTCTGTATCGTGCATAAACTGATAAGCTCCTGTCAGACCTCTCTGGCAAACAGCTGATTGGGGGGGGGGGCATTTATTTTATCATTATATATAAATATAAATTTAAATTTATAGCATTCTTCATTATATCACAAAATCTATTCTTTAAAATCAAAGAGGAATAAAATATATTGGCCGCACATAGATTGTGCCTATTTGACGGTAAATTATTAATAATGTGTTAAAAGAGAAAAATTAGCTTTTATCATCTAATTTTGTTTCTGCTATGAGTTCGCTTTACAAGCCTCTACATACATGCTTGCATTTCGTTATTTTTCTTCTTTATACGGCAAACGGAAAATTGCTTCTGGCCTGTAATGCGCCCACAAGAAATTATGTCCTGAAAACCTCTTCTTTAGAAAAGTATCAGACGTTGTTATGCCAGCAAATGAAAATACTTTTTAATGCAAAATTCATGCTCACATCTAGAATGGTATTTCGAGAATTAAAGTAAATTTGATCCATTGGGTTATTGTATTTACTGACTATATTATTTTAGCAATTAGAGGGGGGGGGGATATTTGACTTGTGTCTCTTGTTTGGTCGTCCATCTTATATTTTTACATATTTGTACTTCATATATAATTTATTTTAAGATAAGTGATTAGATTTTGTTTTAACTCAGTGATAATACTAAATGTTTCACTTATACACTTAAGTAGAGTTTTGTTCATAAAAAGGATCATAAAAATGGTAGACGACAAGTGGCTGATCATCCTGGTAATTACTCTTTACCAAAAGTGAATCAGAAATATCGTTCCAATATCTATTTCTTCTACCCTATCCCGTAATTCCTATAATGATAAAATTGACCCTGTGCAGTCAATTGCGGTTATAAACAGCTTGATGAGACGGAATTAAGTTGGTGAAGCAATGTCGGCGTAGTATTGGCATTTTGTGAGTGACTCTACTTACGTTCATAAGCGAAACAGTTAATATTATCACTGAGCTAATACTAAATCTGAAAATACAAAAATATGGAATAAAAATATGTTAAAATATAAGACGGACAACCAGAGACACCAATCAAATATTTCCTCCCCCCTCTAATTGCTAAAATACCGTGTTTTTTGGAACTATCACTTTTTCTCCATAAGTTGTTGGTTTTGATTTGCATGTTTTCGATTTACACGGTGAATTCTCTGAACCTATCTAACATTGATGAACTATATGGTACTCTGGGAAATATATTATATATATAGCCCGAAACAGCATAACTTGTATCAAGCAAACTATGCTCTCTGATCTCTTATCTATTGAAGAAATATTTCAAACCAACACTTCTCTTCACAAAATTCTCACTTCCTCTTGATTTATGTCACATGAAGAATTGAAATGCCTTCTCCAGAAGCATCAAACAAAATCGAACTTGTTCTTGACACATTTCGTCTTTCAAAAGACACAAAAGGTTTATTGTGACTACTGATTCCGAAAAAGCGGTTCTCTTCAAGAAATGCCTTCAGGAAAGTTTACTTATACAATAACGGAATTACCACCTACTCCGAAAATCGGACAGACAATGTTTTTTCTACATTTTCAAATCCCATAAAGATATTTAGAAGTATCATAACTTCTCTTTCCAAACCTTTCTCTGATCTAATTGAAATCCCTGCAATTGTCAACTAAAAGCTAACTGCCAATATATCTCTGAAGATTCGATTATTTTTAATACCTGCTACGAACAAGGGAAAGTAATTTCACATTATAATCGGGCAATTGCAACACCGCTAAGGACCCCACCAGCTCCCACCAGCTATTGCTCTATATAACTCACGAACATCATTCTTAAACTCACGAATAGATGTTGAAGTTTCTTTTATTCCTTAACTTTATTCTAGTTGAACAATTTTTGATTCATTCCCGGGAGATCCGAAACTATTGAATTGCTTCACTGTGTTAATCGATGATCATCTTTCTTCAAAGAGAACGAAACCTTCGGCGTATCTCGAGACGTAATTTGATAACACTTAGAATTCAATTTTGTAAAGAAAACTTCTTGAACGTTAGATTTCGAGCAAACGTATAAAACTCATTCAACTATAGGTGTCGAACCTTAGTCAGCTAATCAGAATCAATTAATAATTTCACCAATCAACATGTTACGATTGGAGAAAAGGCTATATCTAATGGGAGTAATCAGAATGCTAGTAATGGTAAAAGAGACAAAAATTATTAAACTTATTTATATTTCTTGCATTTTCAAGTTTTTTTTAAAGAACTGTAAAACGGAGGGGGAAATGTGATCCAGCCTCTTGCATCCCCTTTATCTTTTTGTGGCGCGATTTAACTAACACCACTTATAAATTCCATTGAAAAAACGAAAAATTTTTGTAATTTACTAAAAAAGCCTTTCAACATTAAATTAAAAAACATTTTAATAAATAACAAAATTATTATTAAAATTAATTGGGGAAGCAAAAACATATTACTATACAAAAATGTTTTTAAACAATCATCATCCTCATCCTCAAACAGCCATGGACTACGGAGGTCCAACCAGACCGTGCAATTTAGTTCTCCAAGCAAGTCTATCCTGAGCTACATCTACTGCATCTGGCCACTGCACACCAATTCTAACAAGGTCCTGTTTGGCATTGTCTGCCCACCGCATCCTAGGTCTCCCCTTCTTTCTGAGGCCTTTAGGCACACTGTTCATAACCCTATTCGCCAATCTATAATTATTCATATGGGCAACATGGCCAAACCAACGGAACCTCTCTCTGCACAATATGCTGCTTAAAGGAGGTTGCAAACTCCTTTGCCTAACCTCATCATTAGTTACAAAGTTGAACCACCTAAGGCCCAAGATACTGCGTAAGCATCTGCTGGAAATAAAATTTGATAATGTTATTTTTTCTTATAACCAAAATCCGGTGCTATTGGATGATATATTTAATAAATACTTTACAGAAATAATTGAAGATTTAATAAGAGATATTCACAGTCATAATAATGATATAAATGATCAGTTGCACATATCGTTGAACTCAATTTTCGCTGATTATATAACAGAAGGAAAAATTAGTAATGAAATGCATTTTAAAAAATTTAAAATTGAATAAAAATAATAAAGTTGTGATTTTTCCACAAAATTTATCAAGAAACAAATTTTCAAATTGAAAATCTACTATGTCATCTTTTTAATTTGTCAATACACATAGGTTGTTTTGCTAGTATACTAAAATTCAACTGTTATTTCTATTTATAAAGGAGGCATACATTCTGATATAGGCAATTATAGACCAATATCTTAATTATCAATATTTTCAAAAAACTTTAAAATGATTATTAAACATAAAATTCTAAATTATTTAAACAAAATTAATATTTTCCTAAACAATCAGTTTGGTTTTTCAAAAAGAATAAGAACTGAAGATACTAAGACTAGCATCATTAGTTTATAGTACTATCAAATGATCTTAACTACTGTCGTAATATTTTTAGATGTAAAAAAACTTTTAATTCAGTTTCACATAATTTACTATCTAAATTAACAATGCTGGAATTATAGGCAATATATTAAAATGGCTATTTAATAAATAGAATTCAAAAAGTAAAAATAGGAGACTATTACAGCAAATAGATTAAGATAAAAAGTGGAGTACCACAAGATTCAGTATTAGGTCCCCTTTCATTTAATGTATTTTTTAATAATATTTGCGATTTGGCTATAAAAAAGCGAAATAATTACATTTGCTGATGATACGGCATTGGTATATACATCTAACAGTATATAAATTTTAATAACTGATATAAATGAAGATTTAAAGGCAATTAGGGGGTAGTGTATAAAAAAAAGATTATTTTTAAATGTAGAAAAGACAAAAAAATTTGCTTAAGAATGAAATGCAACATTCCAGATATATTTGAAAATAAATTATGCTATCATTCTATTAAATGTTTATGCAAACCAATTGAGGGCATTGATAATTATAAATATTTAGTATTGTACATTGATAGTCATTTAACTTGGAAAAACCATATTGGGTACTTAATAAGAAAAAATTAATGCAATTATATCTAATTTATATTATATTAGAAATTTCGTTAACGTTACACTTTCAAATTAATATATAATGCGTGGATTAATTCATATTTGGAATATGGAATAGTATCATGGAGAAGATCATATTATAGTCATATTAAACCATTAATTATTACGCAAAATAAAATAATTAGGCGTGTATCGAAAAAGGAAAAAATATGATAGGATTAGATCTTATTATAATGAATTACGCATTCTTCAATTAAGAAAATTGTATGGTTGTAACATTCTGTTTTCTACATATATACATACAATATTCTCATGCAGCCATGGGCTACGGAAGTCCAAACAGACTGTGTAATTTTCCTCTCCAGACGCGTCTCTTTTGAGCTACAGCTGCTGCATTTGGCCACTGTAGGCCAATTATAGCCAGGTCCTGTTTGACATTGTCTGCCCTTCGCATCCTTGGTCTCCCCCATTTTCTGATACCCTTAGGTACATTGTTCATAGTCCTCTTTGCCAATCTGTAGCTATGCATACGGGCAACACGGCCAAACCAACGCAGTCTCTCTCTGCACAGTATGCTGCTCAAAGGATGTTGATGACTCCTTCTTCTAACCTCATCATTACTTTCAAAGTCAAATCACCTAATGCCCAAGATACTGCGAGAGCATCTATAATCAAAGGCATGAAGTTTCTTGTTATCCTGCTTACAAAGGGTCCATGTTTCGCTACCATAACTAACCTTAGAAAGAACCAAACTGTTATACAGCCTACACAAAAAATAATGTTAAAACCTCTAATCATAATACGAGATCAACTAATTACACTAATCCAATTGTTCCACATCCTATGAAAAGTATTACACAGATACATTATATATATTTGGAACCAACAGTTGTTAACAATTGACCGAAATAATAAGAAATGAAATTGAAATATATATTTTCAAAGTTATTAAAAATATGAATTGATGAAATTATTGGTATTGAAATGATCCTGAAGAAAAATGATTAAATTATTACACATTTACTACTATATATAAACGTCATGAATATTGCTACTATTTATGAATGAAAAGTCATTTTATATTGTGTAATTCAATTCTCACAAAAATAAATTTTAATTATATTATTTTTTTTTATAAAATTGAAATTCCACAGGCATTACCCATTTTTTACCCTTTATAGATTGTCCCACATTTGTTACTCTTATAGATGGTTAATATTACAAATATTACTTGTAATAAAAGAATAAATGTTTAAGAATTTCATACATTTTATTTCTTATAAAGGTATAATGAAACGACTATAAAAATTGTACTATAAAATTTACACATCTGAAATAAATTAAAAAAGAATTGTTATGTGTGAACTGGAATTGCATGAAATGTAAATTGTACGAAATAGAATAATAATTTGAATTGAAAAATCGAATTATATGAGGGACAATTCAAAAAGACATGCAATATTCGTTGTTAACAATTTCATCATACATTACCAGAAGACACTCTATGTGTATTAGCATACCCTTTCCTCACTAAAACTGTAAATACCATGTTTTCGTTTGCAGATCAGGAATGAGTTGCAACCAGCTTCCGAAAGATATTTTGCTTTTACTGGCATTGTAGAGTTTGAGCAATAAATTGAGAGAAATGGACATCTGACTATTTCCTGATATTCTAGGCTTTAAACATGAAAATAAACTTTGGAGAAACAAAGTTTACCATGCTTGGACCTAGAAAAAAAAACAAAGGGGAAAGGAGAAGGAAATCAAGATGGAAAAGGGTTAAGGGGCAGGGGGGGGGCAATAGTCTGGATTTCCATTGCAGTGTAACATTTTATTTTTTCCCTTTGTTTTAGAGGTTTTTAAAATATTTCATGAAAAATGTTTAAATTATGCACAGGGTTAATTTGTTTCCTCCATAACCCTTACTAGCATTCTCAGGGGGGTGGAGGGTGACAGGGTCCTTTGCAAACCTCCTAGATCCGGTTCCGGTCTTTACTCTTGCACAACAATTTGCATTTCACACTTTCAAGTTAACAGGGAACACAATAAACGATGTACCAACTGTATAATCACTTATGCAGCAAATAATACTGATAAAACACCCAGTATTCAACTATTTCATTACAATCGTTTATATTATTTTATTTTCCATATAAGATGGCACCTTGGATATCATTAAACTAATACAACAGACGAGTTTTTCAAATCATTTGTGAAAGTGAAATCGTGTTAGTCGGATACTACTATATTTCTTAAGAAATGAAGTAAATAGTGGGAAACGCATTTTATAATGGTAACCCGATTGACATATTTTTAATATTTTTTCCTTAATTACGAATACACTTTAGTTAGTGTTTTGTGAATTTTATTTATTTATCTATATTTCATACATACAATACTTTTTACTGAAAAGATACAATGATAAGAAGGGTTAAATTCAGTTTTATTTTAATACATGGTAGGTATAGATGATTGTCGAGTGATGAAGATAGAAAAGGATAAATTGCTGTAATTATTGTCGAGTAATGAAGATGGGAAATAGCAAACTGTTATAAAATGTTTTGTCGTGTAGGAAGATGACTAAGCGCTTCCACTCTAGACGTCTTAATATAATTAGGACAAATTTGTATATGCTTACATTCTTGTCGGTATAAATAAATAAAAATAATAAATACTCCCTCAAGCAGCTGCTTGCCACAGAGGTCTGACAGCAGCCTGTCAGTTTATACGCCATAGTACAAGGTCTGAGAGGATGGCGGGACCTCAGCAGAAAAACGACACATACATTCATACCTTACCCGGGGGTCGAATCCAGATCCCTTAGATCAGTAGCCAAGTTTAAACATACTAATTGGTATAGAAGAACGTGAAAAATGTTTTGGAAATGCTAAAATTATGAACAAGGATAGGCGAGAAAAAGAAAGCATTCAAGGTATCCTTCCTCTATTCAACGCTGAGCCCTTGGGGTCTTTGTGATCTTTGCGAGGATCAGGAAACACGGGAAGAATCCTGATATGACTAAGAAATGAATTGTTTTGAAACTCATCTTTCAGATTAAACCTAATAAATGAAAATCTCCTCATTAATAACTCACAAGCAAACACTAGTATATCAGAGAACAATTATTAAGTTAGCAAAAGACAACACTAACAACTGAGACGTGTAGTCTGAAGGCCTTACGTTCTCATCTCAGCAGGAAAGGTCAGTTTTTCTTCTAAAGCAAAATATCTCTTTGATAGTGATTACCTAAGTGCAATTATTCATGAGTTTATTAAATGTATTTTGATTCCATTAAAAACAAGTGATGTAAACTGTATCTTGTTATTTATTACCAAATCAATCTCATGACATCCATGATCCATTTACTATACATATCAATCATTCATTCAGAATTCCTTTCTTAAAACAAAGGTTGAAAAAAGTATCAGGCAACTAATTTCGGATGAAGAATATTGTATATTAGTGGTTTTATTAATAACCCTTATCTTATTCTTTTTGTGTGTGTGTGGAATAGATATTTACATCGATTGAGTAATCAGTCCATGGACCATTGATTCTGTGATGATACTAGACGAGACTTGCTGTGATGATAGTAGACAAAGTTTGCTGTTCAACATCAACTCAATGAGTCTTGCTTTTTCGCGTTTTCTTTCCAAGAACCAACATTTTTTGTGTTACCGGAAACTCTGAATTTATTCCTTGGTATTGATATCTGTCTCATTTCAAAATAAACATGTCTTCCGATTTTAGAGTTGAAAAATGTACTTCAGAGACTCACCTGTTTGTAGAGTTACAGAAAAAAATTATGAATAAAATATTTAAAATTATAAAACCTGCCGTAATCATGTTTCACTGACGTGAGCTGTGATAAAACTGAAAATGTGGTTTATTTCTTGAATTTCCTATTTTTTCCAGATGAGTAGCCATTTAATTAATGAAAAAAAATAAAAAGGATTTGCATCTGTATTTCTTTTTCTTTTCATTTCCTTTTCAGAAGATCGAACTGTTGACTTTTGCACAATCTTGTGACTATGTGACTAAGTTACTTGACTCCAAACAGAAAGCCGAAAAGCACAAAACAAAGGCAAAAACAATCAATTTTGTCGCTGAAGTCTACATGATTGACAAGGACATTGCGTTGGTAACAAAACCATCAAAACCGTCTCAGAAACGAAACTTCCATTTCACAATTCAGCATGAGACCATCATAGTGTTCTTCCCATTTCTCGACTGGGAAATCCCGTGTCCTACCCCACAATAAAAAACCGTCACGTCAGAAGTATGGAGCTGAATTTCAATGTTCCTGCCTGGAGAAGTTTGATAAAACATTTTGTGTTTTATTCTGCCCTGTAGGAAGACCCAAATAAGCGACCAGCCGCTACATAAGTTCTTATAACAGGAAACAGAATAACTGAAAATAAGTACACCGAAAAAACCCCTATCATACAATGTAATCCATTACCGTTTGCTCCTGCAGTCCATTAGGATTCATGTTGATACACAGGGTGATGTTTGTAGCTAGATCACGTTTTTTTCCTTCTTCCTGATGTTTCTGTTCTTATTTTTGCGAGCAGGAAATGAAATCAAAAAGTGGTTTTCGAAGGAGATCTGCCAGCTCTTAGAAGATGACACAGCCTCTTAAATTTATTGCTAATGCCATCAACAGCGTGAAATAAAAAGTAGATTGTTATACACATAAAAGAAATTACCTTTGATATCAGGATATGAAGATGATGTCGGAATTCTTTCATAGAATGAATCCTCTAACTGAAATGTAAGTATTCGAAAGTAGTTTTAGCTTATGAAACCAGCATATATATATATTATCGAAATAAACAAGGATAATTGGAATAAATTGTTCTTGTATTAATAGAACAAAAGAATGCTTTTTAAATGTGGATTAATACGACATGTCGAACAGTTCAAAATGGGTTTAACTATAAATTTATAGATAGCAACACATATTTTGACATCCAGAAAAAATTTCCATCTACCAGTAATTGATTGCTTTGATATCATTATAGCAATAAGGAATTGAGGCAGGATGAGGCAGAATATACCATCGCATACCTGTATATATATAGGTGTGTGATGACTAAAGATTAAGTTACAACTCTACGTCATGTCAATGGAAACCAAATCTAAGGCACCTAAAATACACTGTTTTATGAACACATATGACTAAAATTGAATTACGGATGTTAATTAAACCTATCTGTATATCGTTTCAAACAATATTCTTTTCGGGATTGAAAAGGTTTAACATCATAAGATGGAATATTTAAAAGCAGTAATTATTTCTTACGAAACCTGCACAAAATCGACGAATATCGAAATATTCACGGAAATGTTTGAAACATACATTTGCTTTATTGAATGTTTGAAATAATTTTAATTGAGCTTCAATTAACTTTGTAGTAATTTCAAATGCTGGCACTGCTGTTGATAAATATCCAAACTTTCGCATATTCTTAAATGTCAAACAAATAAAGTTAAGAATCGGGCTTTAGATAGCTTTGGCTGAGATCTTTAAAATCTTCAATCCCATGTTTCCATGAAGAGCTTAATGCAAGAGTTACAGAGTTTTCAATTAAGATCCCCGAATAAATAAACAAGATGTTAGAACTTCACTTTTGGACACCAGTGTAATAAACTTACGCTTTTTCAGAAAAGCATTTTTCCGAATATACCGTCACCATAATTATGTTATTTACTTTTAATTTTTTGTATATTTAATTCTAATGTTTCTTTTTGTTATAAAAAATATAATCAAAATATAATTGTTTATATTTATAATTTCTCAGACTATAAAAATATATATCCTATTCATGACATTTTACAGAAAGGCCTATAAAGGTTTAAATTCAATTAACCGAAAGCAATTTAAAGATCATTAGAAAAAAAAAATAGTCATTTAATGGTCGGATATGGGAAGAAGGGGAGAAAGGTGTATACCACCCCCCCTGAGAATGCCAGTAAAGGTAATGGAGGCAAAATATTTTTAAACTTGTGCATATTTCGAAAAATATTTAGACCACTGAGATGGAGGAGAAAATACTGCACGGCAATGGCAATTCTCTCTCTTGTTGCCCCCCCCCCCCCCTCCATTTGATATTTCCTGCTCGATTGCGGCATTTCCTCCTTCCCCTTCTTTATTGTTTTCTGTATCCGGTCTGAGTCTGTCCGTAGGCTTTTTACTATCATAGACGCAGAAGCGTCATTTCCAAATTACTAGATTTCCAGATCGTTTAGGGAATTTTTTTTCACCATTTCACCTCACCCGATTCACTCGGATGAGGGGCTAGACTGAATATCCTGACTTTCGCTTGTTCCAAATAATGACTATTTTACACCATTCTTAGCTAGTGCAAATAAAAAAGCATAACAGTGACTTGCTGAAACTAAGTTGAAAGAACTATTTACACCAGGGATGGGCAAGAACTTTAGTAATAATTTTCTAGACCTTTGATCCCCCCCCCCTTGTGCAATGCCACGACTAAGACTACATGTTTTGTAATCGAGGTAATCATAAATATTGATTCTAAATGAAAAGAATTAAATATTCACATATAGAACTTATTACGAAAAGAAACATTACAATTATGAATGCGAGAAATTAAAAAATAACCTAATTACGCCGTGGGTCATTTGAAAATTGCAAGCAGATCAAATATGCCTCTCTGGACACGAGTTGATCACGAGTGGTATATAATATGGTAACAATTATGCATCATACTCGCATCGTGCTCTTACCTTCCGAGTTGTTCAAACTGTCACTTTTAACAAGTGGAAAACAATGCAAAAATATATACCATTGGCGTAATGTGAATGTCAACTGGCTCATCTTAAAAACTGCGCAGCTGATGTCTCGAAAATTCCACAGATCATAATCAAGGCAAGCCCAGATGTAGAAAAAAGTCTAGTTAGGGAGGAACAGGATAAATATATATATATATGTGGGGGGGATCTCAATTGATTTGATTAAACCGGATTTGACCAGAAAGCCTTTCTAGAATATGGTTTTATTTTCGAAATATTTTCCATCCAAAGAGTGCAATATAGTTTCTTTTCTGAGGATATTTTAAAACAACATTCTTGCCAAATATGTGTAATATTTATTTATACTTTTGTTTTACTTTTTTTTTGTCTCTGTTAACAAAAATCACCTAGAAGGGGGAAAGAAAATTACCTTTTCGCCTTTACTAAATCTCACCACGATCACAAGTATATCACCTATCAATCCTCTATTCGTTTAATAATATATGAGTATGAGTATTGCCGAAGCATAAACTGTTTAGTCCCATATTCTACCGTTGGCGCTCATCTAACATCGTCTACAACAGTTTTGCGCATTTAGAAACATATATGTATTGACTTTGCAGGGAATTTAGAGTATAAAAATAAGCAAGTTTCTTATTATCTTGCTTGCGTGTATTGTTAACCCTTCCAGTGTCCAGAACGTATAAATCCGTTTTTAGTACAATAAAGGAAAACGATTTTTTTAAAAATAAAAATTGCCATTTTAAAATTTTTAATAGATATCTTATAAAAATATGTAATTTAAGCTTGGTAAATAATATTTTCTTTTTTTATATGATGCATATTTTATTAAACTATGATATAAATAATTTGTTAAAGCCATCTGTTTGCTATTTCTTAGAAGTTATATAAGGTATTGACAATTTGTTTGTTAACATTGCTCTGTGCTGAAGGAATCCCCTAATTTTAGTTCAGAAGTTTGATTTGAACTATTATCAACAAATTGTTTCTTTAAGTGTTTAAAATCTCCTGATAATTAACAAAGAACTGCTCCTTTTAAAAATGGAAGATTTTGGAAGTAATTTGAAATGTGTACCTTTTTTTGGTATATCACTGTAAAAATTGTTATTAAAATTAATATGTTACTACAGAGTTCAATTTTTTACTACAATAAAATTTAGAATTAAATTTCTTTTAATTTGGTATATAACATGAGCTATTTCTGTTAATAAGTTATTTATTAAAAATATTCTAAATGTGACTTGTTTATTGGACTGCAACAAGCCTGGACTTTTTCTCAAAGTATAGTATGGAGAAAAAAATTTCAAAATGGAAGAAATGTTTACTTAAAATAAGAAATTTTTTTGTTATTTAGAAATAAATATCCTTTCTATTCATGTGCATTATAATCATTTCTGTCTATTAGCTTTTTTTTTATAAATTTTTATTTGTGTTGCCAGATGCATTTTTTACTACATGATTCTAAAAATAATCCTATTAAAAGGAATCATATGGTCTTTTTTGTTAAATATTTTATTTTCGGAAAAATCCAGAATTAAATGTTGATTAATTTGGCATATAAGATGTCATAATTCCTTTCACTAATTATTTGGCAAAAAAGTTCTGTAGTTAAATTTGGCCTCTGGATGTAAACCAGTTTTTCAGGCTGGACACTGGAAGGGTTAAACCTCCTAAACCTCCAGATCGACTTAACCGAAAAAACATCCCGGATATTTTTTGTGTTTCAAAATGATATTGTTCTGTTCATTATTATGCTAAAATAAAAAAAGAATACGTTTTTACATGATTAATTTAGCTTATTTTTTTTCTTACCTTAAAGTTATATTTATTTGAGACAGCAAGGAACGCTTTATCAACTCTCCAACATTAGCAAACGACACCACTATGGTGTCGGGAAAAATAAACGCACACCGCTTTACATCTTTGGCAGAAGTACTCTGACTGACTAGAGGAGGTTTAGGAATAATATCTTTTAAATCTAAATGAGGCTCTTCAGGGGCACTATTGGCCCCCAGTTTATTTTGAGGGAGTTTAATACTACCTTCACAGGGTTCTGGCAGTAGAGGAATTCCTCGAAAATGAGGATGTTCGACTGATGCAATGTCGTCCTATTCTCCGGATCTGAAGCCTTATAGAAAACGACCTCCGACCTGCTCTGCGGGAAAGTGGGACCACCAGACCTCATGACCAGCTTGGTAAACTGTATGAGAAGTCGTTGTGATGATTTTATAGCTGTTTTCAGTTTCCTATCTATTATTAACTTCCCCATTCTGCTGAAGCAATGCCCCTTAGCTATGAACACTCATGCATTAATTTGCACAATCTATGAAAGCCATACGATTAGTTTACTCTATACCTCGATGCTTATTACATCATTTAACAAGGGGCGGGGGGGACTCAGTCGTTATCGCGCCAAGCTCGTAATCTGCAGTTCCCAGATTCGAGTCCCAGATTGGCCAACGTTGAGATTTATCTCGGCAAAATTCCCCCCCCCCCTGCCCACAGTCAGTAGGGTACACCGATGGGCTTGGAAAGGCTGCCGTCCGTCGGATGGAACGTTAAACCGTGACCTGGGCGGGAGAGCTGTGCATGTTAAAGAACACGCTGGATGGCCTTGACGGGAGGCTACCATCTGTCTCCCAACAGCTGTTCCAGTGGGTCTCCACCCCCAACCATCTCAAAGCTTACGGGGTCCTTGTGACCTGGGTATTTATCCCATTGTGTGCAAAAGAAGTGCCGCTCATAGGTAAAACAATCAAACCCAAATCATCTAACAATGCATTGCCGTTCCAAATCATCGTAGCATTCATTGTCACGATTTCGGAATTTTCCAAAATTTATATATATTTCGCTTAAATTTTGGAACCGGTGTAGACATTAACATTCCTGAAAATTCGGTTTGGTTGATCTTAACCAGCTCTTAGTACAAAATACTCTGCTTTATGTAGAACAGTTTTTATCCTGTGTTATGAACAATTTTAATTCGGGTTATAGAAGTTACGATCTCAACATATCCATGGGAGACAGCAGGGAGAAGAAGGAGGGACTTTTGCCCCCTCCCCCCTCTCCTTGGAAATATGGAAATGTGATTTTTTAACTTATAAGAAACCCGGATGATTACTTGTTTTTCTGGCTTATAATATGAGGCCTTTATATGAAGGAATATTTGTTAACAAAGCTGTATTTTAGTAGAAGAAAATTACTATTGAAACATGTAAATATCCTATATTTTGGCTAGACACTATATATATATATGATTAAAAGTATTCTAAGAAGACGCGCCTCTTATCTAAATAATAATAAAGTAAATAAAAAATGGAACAATGATCTCCTTACAAAGATTATTGCCATCCCTCTCCCCGTTGCATCTGCTATAAGACTTATACTTATTCCTCCTCAACGTCAGTTTCCCGTCTGATTTACATTAGAAGAAGCAGAGCTATAAACGTTTACGATATTTAAATTTCGACTGAAGCCCAGAAACTCAATCGATGTTGCTAGGGCTCACGAGAAGTAGTCGGTAGACACCTAGTTGGGTTCAGGGTCGCAGATAGCGCGCCGGATGGCAAATCTTCCAATAAACTAACGTTCATAGCTAAAACAGCGAAAGAACGGAAAGGGGAGGCATATATACAAGTACGCTCTGGGACCCAGAATAGATAACACCAGTTCTGGCTGGGTTGGGTTGTTTTACTTCTGAAAGGCACTCTTTTTGCACACAGTAGATGAAATACCAAGTGACAAGGACCCTTGGGATAAGAAAAGGATAGGGGAAGGAACCCACAAGACAGCGGTTAGCCAACAGAGTGAAAAATTCTAAAGTTATTAGTATTTTCTATCTCACCGAGGATAGGGGGTGGGTTTGCAGAAATAAATCACCTGTCTGGCAGGAGCTCGTGGAGAGTGCTTCCAATCACAATGAAACCAATCGAACAAATAATGGAAAATGTATTGAAAATTCTAAAAGAAACGCAATTCCATCGATTTACGGATAATATGAGAAGAAAGTTTACACTAGTTAATTGCCAATTACAATATTTCCATTATTTTCAAAGTTCAGTGAGAAAACTTAAAAAAAAATTGAGTTGCAGACTATCACAAAATTAATGTGGCCACGAGTTATGTTGTTTTACCGCTGAGCGGTACTTTTTCCACACAATGGGCTAAATGGCTATGTCACAAAGATCCCGCGGGCTCATAGAAGGTTAGGGGACCCACTGGGAATTGTTAGCCTCCCATCAAGACCGTACAGCGTGTTCTTTAACGTGCACAGGTATGGCTCTCCCACACATGGGACTGCGGCTTAACGCCCCATCCGACAGACGTCGTCCGTTCCAAGTCCATCGGTGTCCCCTATTCACCGTAGACAGGGCGGAAAATTTTGCGGAGATAAATTTCAACGCTGACCCATCGATAATCGAACCTGGGAATTGCAGATTACGAGCTTGTCGCGCTGCCGACTGAGCCACCCCGCTCCTCTGACGACGTGAATAGGATAAATAAATGGGGACAAAGTTTGATGCCAGCCTGTTCGCTGATTTTTCGTTTTCCAATTACAGAAATTAATTTAATGAAGCAGAGCAGTACAGTGTTGATTATCACAATCCAATTATCCAGGTAATTAGATACGATTTTAATTAACATTCATCTATGCAGCAAATTTCTTATTCATTTATTGATTTATTTAAAATGTATCATCTCACAGTGAATTGCTTCAAAATGTGCAATCATTCATATCTAATTCGACAACATCTGCATCAATGATAAATGTTTAAAATAAATTGTAAGTTCTCGATTTAACCAAGTGTGTAAAGGGCATGCTTGTTCAACTGGAGTAATCGTCAAAACAAATCAGTCTCATCAGCATTGTAAATCTGAGATAAAATGCTAATTTGTTACTTAATGAATTAATTTAAAGTTTTTCTAAATGGCCCAAACTTTTTTGTTGGTGCACTTAGGATTCGCCAAATATCCTTTGCTGAAATACCTTTACCAGCAAATTGGGACTTTCAATGAGAAAAATCTAATCAAACTATTTTGGTTTGGGGTTGATTGATGCTGCTTGTAAAATTCGAATTCCGGAAAATTGCTGTCATAATCGAGATTTCATTCTATTCTAAAACTCCATTGCAACAAATACTTAAAAAAATCGCTACAGATTAACCTAGGCGTACATAGCTACGTAGTTTAAAACGAATTTGTAGAAAAAATGTTGGAAAACAATTAGACTATACCGATTTACGAAAAGTTGATGAGGTAGTGATGTTTAAACATTACGAAACGCTGAAGAGTAAAATACGTTTAATTAATATCAAAAGTACAAAATCATTTGAACATCCTATCACCGAAAATGTTAATATGATGTATAAAGGTCAAAAGTGACATCCTAGTTGGGACACAAATGAAGGCTAAATGGGTATCAATCATCTTTCACAGCAATGTAAGTCCCACATCTGTGTCCCTTGCTATGTAAGAAGTAATCGAAAAGTGTTGTAGGTATGAGGTGCCATTCAGGTATAAGGATCATTTGCATCTCGTGGTGGGCCTCCAAGCATACTCTATGGGACTGAGGTTAGGGGAACGTACTGGCTATTCCTTACCAGACTAATGATGTTCACCTCCGAGTATTGGTCGACAAGTCGAATTCCACGGGTGCGAGCATTAACATTCCTGAGTTGTTTTTGTGCTGGAAGAAACCACGTAAAGATCTGTGCGATCACCCAATGATGAGACAAGTTACCTTTTGTTTATCTCTCAGCACATGCGTTCTAGAGATATTTGGCATCATATGGAGTTTCTTGTACAATAGAAATTAAAATACTGTCATGTAAATAATTTCTACTCCAGTTTCGGTTTTTTTTAATCTTACGTATACATAAATTATTCTAGCGAAGCTGGTACGGTGAGGGTGCATTTTCAATCTAGCCATTAAAAATATAAATCATACAATAAATGAAACTGAAATTTATGGTTGACGCTTAATTTACAATGTGAAAGATATCAGATTAACATTGAGACTATTTGAAATAGATTGATATAATTTATTTTTGCAATTTCGAATTTTCAATTACTTCCTTTAAAACTTGTGACAGATAAATTATAGTATTTACATATATATTTAAATTTTTGGAAAGTTAATATTGCACTTTTTTCTCTAAAATTTCTCAATATTTTATTAACTATAATGACCATAAATATATTTAAAGAATTAGTTGAATTTAATAGTGAGGTTGATTTAAAAGAATTGCAATGGATTTTGAAACTTTGAATGTTTGTAAGGATGGTTCGGATGAAATAAAACTGTTTTATTGGAAACATTGTTCTGATTCTCAGAAAATATGACTAATTTAGTTAAGATGTTTTGCTTTGGGCACCACACCATCAGAAGTTTATGACCATACAAACATGCATACATAATACTCAAGCAGCCATGAGCTGCGGAAGTCCAACCAGACTATACAATTTAGTTCTCCATATACACCTTTACCATGAGATACTGCTGTCGCTTTTGGCAGTGTTGCATGAGGGAAACACTACCAAGCCAAAGCAGTCTCTTCCTATATATAAGAGGGTGCTCCTCCATCATTTCTTACAAAATGAAACCATCTAATGTCCAAGATGCTGCCTATCTGCAATCAAACACATTGTGTTTTCAATTAGCGTTCTTACAATGGCTCTTAATAGGCTCAATAATATCTTTAATAAAAGAGTTCATCTTAGCAGCATCATTTTACAAAATGGACAAACCATTACCGTAATCTAAGTAAGATATTTTCTCTGTCTCTAGAACAGTTTTCCGCGACCCATAGCGATGACTAGGGTAGCGGGAAGGAGAGTCACGAACAAAAAAAGGATTGCGAAACTCCAATGAACTATGAAACGTTTCTCGTTACATTCACTCAATATGAAATAGCACTGAAAGAGGACACTGCTTCAATGTTATCGAAAATAATGCACATAGTTTTCAAGAGAGTTTTCAAGAAGTTCTTTTTTTTTCTAATTATGCCCGTTCCAACACAGTAAAGAATTTATAGGGAAAATACAATGAAGCGTTGTTATAAGTGCCAATAATATTTTCAATTTAAAATGCATTTGAAATTATTGTCACTGACGATATTAATTAATGAATCAATATCATCAGGTATATGGTATATGGACATGTGGTATTTCACCTATCATACAATGGAGGACACCAAAGACAAATATTACTTTTTGTTTCTTTCAACGCAATTCAGTATAACAGATTTTACGTTGGGTTTGCCAAAAGTAATACCTGTTAGGTAATAATGTTTTTATTATAATGAATAGAAAGTCCAGTTACATATGTACATCCATTATTGTGCCATTATGTACATCCATTATTGTGCCACAAAAAACTACCTTCCAAAGTAATTTTCGGCACACACGGTTCATTTGCGCCACCGCTGAACTCAAGACTTAAATTCTGTTTGGAAAAACTGTGATAAATAGCGTCTGATCCATGTCGTCAAGGAACTTTTATGTCCTCCATGTCACGAAATCTTTGTCTCTGAACACTGTCTTTCACGGATTGAAAAGGTAAAAGTCCGCCAGCGCCGAATCCGGGCTGTAAGGGGGATGTGGCAGCCCAGACCATCCCATCTTTGAAAGTCTGATTGGTGTCAAAAGACGTGTGAGGACTGGCACTGTCATGATGTAGTTGAATGGATTTGATATACCTTTGCGACCTCGTCTTTCTGATGGCTTTCCGAAGCTTCTTGAGTGTCACAACATAGAGAGCATTGTTCACTGTTTCATCATGCTCGAGTAAATCCATGAGGATGATACTCTTGTCATCACAGTAACCTTTGGTGCTGTTTGCTGAGTTTTGAACATCTTAGTCTTAGGCGAGGCGCTGTGCAGCTATCTCATCGGCTAATTCTTAATCTCTGGATCATACACATGTGCCAACGTCTCATCTCCTGTAACAAAATTCGGGAAAAAAAGATGTCTTCTTGGTCTTCAAACATCGCCAACAGCTCAGTATATACCTACACCCTCTGGTTTCAATCAGATGTTAGCTGACGAAGAACCCATTTGGCACACACTTTCTTATAGCGTAAGTCTCTGATGATTGCATCTACGGAATTGTGACCGCAAAGCAAGTGATGAGCGATCTCCCTGAGAGTTATGCCCTTGTCCACGTGAATCAAGTATTCTGTCCCTTGCCGGTTGTAATTAGTGCTCATGGTTTTTCCTCGATTTTTGTTTCTCCTTCGGTAAACATCCTCGCCCACCTTCGCAAATTGTTGACGTCGATTGCTGCTCACCGTACACCTTGGTTAGTCTGGTGTGAAAATCTGAAGAGTTGCAATCCTCCTTCTTCAGGAACTCAATGACAGCTCTTTGTTTAAGCTTCGTATCCAAAATTCTTCAGCACTGATCTGTTGAAAATATAAGAAAGACATAAATAGGCACGTTTTACATATCTTACAAAGGTACATAAACACATAGCTATTGCTATGCCAATTTACAGCCTGCAGGCATTACTTTTGGAACGACTCTTGTAGTTTGCTAAAATGGTAATATTCACTCGAAGTACGCGTTCAGTAGATTTTTCTGTTGTTAATTATTTTGCGTTACATATTGTGAATAAGTCAGAATGATGTTATGAATTTAAAATTATTGCTATTTCTTTAGTAATTGTCATGAAAGCTTAATTTTAATTATTTGAAGGCAGCGGTTAAAATACTGGTTTTATCATTTATCATTTTGATAATTTTCTCTCAGAGTTCAAACGAAAACTTGTTAATTTCTTTTCAAAAAGTTTTATAAATTACACTTAATTCTTAGCATTTTACGAGAAACTAGCATTTGATGAAGGAAAGAGGGTAGCAATTTTAAAAAACCAAAATATCATGTTTTGATCCGAAATATTTTGGGAACCACTGCTCTACACTCAGTTTGTCCTTGCAGTGTATTGTTCATAGTATCCTCAGGTAACGAAATGCATCTTAGTCGAAATACAGAAGCAATATTAAACTCTAAAATCGATGCAAGTCTTTCCAATTCCCTCATATTTTTCAGTGTCATTTATAGGGAACTTCTTGAAAGTGGTGGTGGACCCATGAACTCCCTTTGAATTTTTCATTAATTAATTATTTCTCTTAAATAATCTTCATTGTGATTCTAGGTGAATCCACAGATCCACGGATTATTACACCCATACTTCGATGTGCGTCAGACGTAATGTTCCTTCGATGAAAGAAGTAAATGTACAAAGCACTGTGTAGAGGACGACACACCAATTATTTATACATTTTACATTCACAGATACCCCTATTCATATATAGGACATCGATGAGCTTGGAAAGTCCACCGTCCTTCAGATGAGTCGTTAAGCCGGGGTCTGTGTGCGGGAGAGCCATACATTGTGCACGTTAAAGAACAGGCTGGATGGCCTCGACATGGAGGCTACCATCTGTCTCCCAACCGCTTCACCACTCGGCGATTACGCTGTCATTTTGCGTGACCTACCGAGTAGCGATTGCGCTTATTTGATCGTCCTTACAGTTCATCGGGGGCAAAAATGTCCCGAACTGATTTGTTGCTAAGGTGGCATTCTATGACCGTTCCACATTGAAAGCTACTTAGCTGTGCTGTACAGCCCATTCTCCTATTCATGTGTGTCTAAGAAGTTTGCCAGGCCACGAGCGTCCTATTATGCCTATTTGGGCCATAGTTGTGTCGTATATGGGCAAATCCACTACTCAGAAGGGGTGTCCAGATACTTTTGATCAGATAGGGTATATGTATGTATTGGAATGTACTCGGTTCAGTGGGCCTTAGCTGCGTTCAACTCTTCTCAAAATCAAATGTTTTGATAGATGTTCTTGTAAACTTTCTCCAATAAGCTTAATTTAATCTCAACGCTGTTTTACTATTGCAGGCATACATTTGATGAGGTGGAAATCTGTACTTTCCTGTTCAGAAATCATTTTACGGACCTGAAAACTCAGGGAAAGGATAATCTTAATCCCTACCTACACTACCTGGTTCACATAGAACCGTACCCTGGTTCAAACAGAACCGAACCCTGCTCCGTTAGAGTTACTGAAAGATAGCTATGTCCCTTCGATGCGCTAAAACAAACGACTCTCCGTTTATCAGCAATACTCAATCTGCCCATTTTTCACATATTCTCGTCGCTCTTGTCCGTAACTCATACCCAGCCCCTCCAGCTATTGACGGCAGTGCAACAAAATAATTTTGCCGGCGCTCGGTTATCTAGCATAAGGTGAACTGACCAGCTTTGCCCCACACGATTAATGAGCCAAATTCCCATTTAAGACACTTCAGAAAATACATTTGTAATATGAATATATATACAATGACAACAGATACAATAATAGAATAAATTAGAGGGTCAGGACACCAATTGACAGAAGGAACATCGTCAACTCTAAGCATTTCAGCAGCAATATCATGCACTTCTTGTGATTTGTGTAGTTTTAATTTAGAGACAGACAAAGTAACTCTAGATCGAAAAGCAGGAACAAGATTAAAAGTTAGTAATACATCTAACTACATTAAAAATAATGGGAGTGGAACTAACCACATTGTTAATGACATCTCTGAAATGCTCTTCTATATCATTTACATCCTTTTATACAAATTTGTTTTTCCAGTACAAAAAAAAAATATTTGCTCTCAGATACAATTCACTGGAGTTGTATTCCCTAGCTTCCTCTGCTTTGTCAGCCAGGCTATCAACCATAAAACAGAAAAAGGGCATAACGAATTTAATTGGTTTCACAAAAATTCTCGCTTTATGAAAACCTTGTTATGGCAATTTGAAAAATACATGCTGAAAGCCCGATTCGATCGAAGACCATCTCAGGTTAAAACTTTTGACCTTGAAAATATAGATTGTAAAATTTAAACAATAATTCTTGAAAAAAATGTTATAAAAATAATGTAAAAGATTATAATCAATCGAAACACAGTAAAAGAATCAGTAAACAAAACATAAAAATATTGCAGGCATCACTCAGCTTCGTAGCATTTATATTGTTAAAACAAAAAATAATAAAAGCACAAAGTTTTGAAGAGAGCTCTTTTCCCATCCAAAACCACAGGCACATAATGGAAATAAAGGCAATAGAGCTACAAACGGTCAAAAATGGGCTTCCCTAATGAGCTGAGGCTAATAGAAACTTTCTGATTGGTCGAAAATTACCTCCGCGTGACTTCGTAGGCAATTGATTATGCGGAAAAATTCGTCAAGTCAATGTGGCCTTATGGAAGACAATTCGTTAAGCCAAAATTTGTTATCTGATTGCTTCGTTATGCACGGATTCACTGTATTCTTATCAACTTTCAACTAATCATTTACACGCTTATTAAGCTCTCTGTTAGAACTAATAGACTGTTAATTCGATTTATCCTTGCACTCCTTCCTTTCAGAAATAATCTCCATTTCCCTTATCACTCAAATGATTCTGCCGCCTCTGCTCCATGTTCCCATCACTGACCTGTTGGTTTAAAAGAATAGCTGGTTTGGAATGGATCCATTAATCATCAATCTCAGTTGTAAACAAATCATGATTTTTATAATGACTGATTACCCTATCATGGTAAGCTTTGGAATATATGTGTCTTTCAGAGCATCTGTGTTAAAGATCATCATTCTTTTGACCATAGCATATTTCTTAAGCTTCAGATACAAGATACTTTTAAATGGTATAAAATAATTTCAATTGCCCTATACGACTAGTGTTCCTAATTGAACTAACTAATTTGCTATTAGTATGTAACCAATCAGGTGAAACCATATGAATGTATATTGCAGTTAGTGTTAGTTAATGCTCAAATCATTAAATTTGCTAATTTGCAGATGTTCACTATTGCTCTTGTAAATACCACTGTCAAAAAGGACCTTTCACTCTTGTCCGAAGGTCAGAGGGAGTGACACCTTTGCATTGAAATCGCCCAGTACACGAGTAATGTTCCTTTTTAAACAGAATTAAAAATATGCTAAAGATCATACACTTATCTATCTCGTTCTCCTCCGAGTGCTTAATGCATTTAAGTACACTTCAAGAAGCAGATGTAATTTATAAAGCTGCTGATCAGGATGATTTGCCAGCATTTAAATGGCTCCTGATCAAGATCATCTTCCAGCTGATATAAAGTAATCTGCATATCCATTCAGGTGATGATAGAAACCTACTACAACCGATTATACTTAAGCAGTGAGACATAATTCCCTCTCATTGCAATAAGTCCAAGATCTACAATCAGAATAAAAGCCAATAGGCAATTCAGTTGATATAAGCAGTCAAAATCGAGACCAAGTGAAATTTACAACTCACCAAGGATGAAAAAATAAATATATGAACGTGGCTGCAGAAGTCTCAATCAGTATGCCCAACTAATTATGGCAGCCCTTCTATTTACTCGGGAATAGTACTGGGGAGAATATTTCCCTAAAATGTACTAACGGTACGCACTACGAATAGGGGGATTAGAACTTTCAGTGCTCAGGAGAGTAGATAATTAGTTAGCTAGCTACCATCATATTAATCAGCTACTATTATAGGCATTGTCATTGCGAAAGACTAATTCTATTGTCTTGATGCAACGGAGGGACTAATACTATTGCCGTGATGCATTGAAGAGACTAAACTAATAGCCTTGCCGCATTTTGAATACTAAATCTGCACCTTGCGTATTGGACTAGATAGCATGCATTGCGGCATTTAAGGATTTAAACCCCCTATGCTATCAGCTTGAAGAAGTTAGTTTCAATAATTAGGTGTGATGTCTAAAGGATAGAGGGACTAGAAATTATATGAATGTGGGATTTCTTATTATCCCTTTAAGCTTACTTATAACAGCCAGTTTTGTAATGTAGTTATTTAGTTCAAGTAAAAATATTCACTTCGTTTGGGATTTTTTTTTTACTTTCTTAAGCTGGTAAGTACAGTAAGTGATTCAAAACTAAAAGGTCTACCAACGATTTCGCTTGAATATATAGGCCATATCGAAAAAAAAAACTTTAGACTTAGGGGATAAGCTTCAGTGATTGATCAGTAGATTGTGATACGACACTGATTCTAAATTTAATAGCCTATGAATGAGAGTCAGGCTTTCAGGCATTTATTAAGAATTGCTAACTGTGTAATTTGCTTTATTTAATGAAATATACGATGCGACAATCGATGCCATTTTTTTTCTTAACGTGCTTCAAACGAAAGGTAGGTGGCTTTTGTATATTTTTTATTTGACGATCCCTCAATCGTTTAAAATTATTTCGTAATATTGTACAATGTTGTGATATCCAGTAAGCAAAATCGGACATAGCAAATGGTTAAAGTATAAAATTACAACACTCTCACTAAGAACCGGGTGAAAAAATAAACCGATCTTCACTTAGGTTGAAAAGAGGAATTTTATCTTGGATCCTTTGCTGCCAATAACATGCCCCCGTATAATATGGCTGCGAGGGTCGCCGAGGGATTACGAAGGCGACCATGCCGGAAACCGGAAGCTGTACGCTACCCCCTTCCTTTAGGTCACGAGCGGCGCTGTTCCGCGTGTTCCTCCCTTCCTCCCTCGCACACAGATGCCTGAGCAAGTGAGATGCTGCTCTCGCTCCTCTGGCACTCCTCTCTTGCTCGATGCGTGGGGCAGGTGGCGCCTCTCCGCACACGTGTGTATCGCTAGCGAGCAGCCAGCCGGTCAGAGGCAACGGACGAGATGCCTTTGGAAGACGTCCTGCCCGAGGTGGGAGATAACGGCAAATATCAGCAACTTCTTCTGTGGCTGGTGTTCCTGCCGGCTCAGTTGCCCTTCGGTTCCCATGGTTACTGTCAGCTACTGATGAGCTGGACACCTGACCACTGGTGCCGTGTGCCAGATCTGGATGCCCTCAATAGCAGCGTGTATGTTAAGCTGCGAGTGTACGTGGCCCGGGAGCATCGGGATAGGGAGTTGCTTCATAGCCAGTGCACTGTGAACAGGACAGTGTACGGACAGGCCCTTCACCAGGAGTTGGGCTTCTGGTGGCGGTGGAACAAATCTGTCAATCCGGCATTGCTGGCTTGTGACCGTTATGGATGGTACTATAACAGAAGCCTTCTGGGAGACGGTGGAGATGACACCATCGTGACTAGCGTGAGTACAGTAGTTTAGTAGTTAGTCGATGGGAACGACAAAGTTACTTAAAATGAAATTGTTAAGCCTTTTTCATGTTTGGTAAAATTGGGCTCATATTTTAAGTTTGATTAAAGGACATGTCTTCATTCTAAGAAATATAACTGTGACTACAAATTTTTATTTAATATGATGATGTTTTCTTCCTCTATATATATATATATGCACTTTTTTTTACAGATGAATTTAAACTTAAGACCCAAAGAAAGGAGATTTTAGTCATTAACATTTAAAAAGTAGTGCCGCTGCCTTTCACTCCTGTTCTTCACTAGATTAGGAAAACAAATACATGTTTTTCACTACTGACAATATTTCCTTTTCAGAAATATTATCCTTATTTAAAACTAAGTAGCATTTTCATAAATGTCATATTTCTGTTGAGATTAAATTATTATCCTTGTCAATTGATAGTTATAAAAACAATTTTAATTTGATATATGTAACTCAGTTCCTATCTATTCACATTTAATAAAATAAATAAATAATTTTTAAGCTAAAATTAATAAACTATTAAATAAAATAAATAAATTACTTTTAGACCAAAGAGTTCTAAAATAATTATGACTTAATTTCCTTTTAGTTTTTGTGGTTAAAACTATTTGCTATCATTTCTGAATTTAAAACACTTCGTATTTTAAATTTCACTAAACATTTTTAAATATATCGTGCGCGTGTGACAAAACATGATCATCAATCTTTGCGCAAAAAGTTAAATATTGACAAGAACCGGTAGACAAATTTAATACAAGAGACTATCATAGAAAATTATAAAACTGTTTCGTGATATCGTTGACAATTTGGCAGTAGATACTAGATAACGTTTCGTTTTCTTACGATGCTTAATAATGTTGCAAAAGGTATTCGATTCCTAAAACGCTATATTTAACATACTGACAATCTGGGACTAAAGTTACATGACGTTGGGTAACTTATAAACGAAACGTTATTCACCGTCGATCATATCAGTGAATTAATTAGAGTAAAAAATGTGAAGTCATTTCTGGTGGTATAATTACAGAGTTTTATATAAGCTTCGACCATAAAATTAGCAGAAACATTTCCCTTTCAGGTGAACGGTCCTCTTGATAATTTGGGCTGGGAATGAGGGACATTGGTAATTAATCTTTTGAATCCAAGTATTTGAGAGGTTATGTTTCGAAAAAATAGAGTTTTTATTTGTTTCATTTATGGGTTTGAACAATCTGAAAATAGGATTTTTGGAAATTGAAAAAAACCCAAAACAATGATTTTGAACCATCAAAATTATCCATATTTCTCGATTTGAATATTTTCAAATTAAATGTCTGAACACAAATATGGTCATAAAGTCAGAGCTATACAACTTAAGAAACAAAATACTTTTACGAAATTTACCTATTACCCTTCATTTTGAATATATTCTGCTCAAATTATCAAATGCCTTAAAGAAATTATTTTATATATTTATATTATTTTATCTATTTTATATAAATTATTTTATATAATCAAACTATAAATTATGACGAATAAAATCTATCTTTGATATATATTTTAATTGTTACCTGAAATGGCAACTTGTACGAGCATGCGATTAAAGAGATGTCAGCGAAAGGATTACCCAAGTATCTGGAAAATGGCTTCAAACAGCTATCTAGAAACTTCAAGCAACTGACATATTTCTTGTTTACCCATTATACATACTAGGACTGAGGAAATTCCCTCACCCACTCGCCAATTATGAGGAGATTTTCTGGCATGGCTTGTTACTTGCAGAGTAAGTTAAGAGTACAACTGTAAAACATTTCCTGGGGAAAAAAGCATCCACTTTCCATGGAATACAGTATCATTAATTTGGCTGCGTGCTCTTTATTAATGAATGTAAGAGCAGGAAAAATATTTTTATTTCTCTGCCTTGTTTGTATATGACCACTCTCTGTTTATTACGAATATCCCCACTCCTGTAGGTTCAATTACCAGGCAACATTTCACTACCATAAAAATTTGAATCAGGATTTAAATCTTACCTCTAAAAGCTGCAATATTCTTATATTATGCTGCAAATGACTAAATTCATGTTTTGGCTAGAGGAATATTTTATTTACGACTTATAAAATATGCAGATAATCAGAAGACCTTATTTATATCAATCTGGATAACAAGACTTTTATTGCATATTTATTTTTTTTGTTTTTATTACTAATTTGTTGAACATATACTGCAGATACCAATTTTTAAACGAAATATAAATTTTTTTAGTTACTTTAAATCTTGAGAAAATAATATTAATAACTGAATAAAAATTGGAATTTTAAGTTTTCAGGTTTTAGAAAGTTATTAAGAAATATCACATAACGTATGATTTGTCATATGTACCGAAATTAGTTGTTTTCAAAATAACTATTGCGATCTACTTTCCGTATTGCCAATTGTGATATGTATTATCTCACTTTAAAAGTATTAAGAAACATCAAAAACTTTCATGCTCTTTGACCATAAACTGCTAACAAACCATTCGGTTAAAAGTCGAAGCTTTGGAATGAGTACATTGAAATTACGTACATTTGAAACTTATATAAAGCCCTCTGTGTACTGTCCAGCGAGCGTATAAATGTACAGGCAGACACAGGCCATATCAAAGCCTCAAATTCCAAATTTCCAAGTGGTTCGTGATTTAAAAGATTCTAGTGTAGTATTATTTGTAGATGTTCAACATGTATATTTACCTAAATGTTTTAGCAACGAATTTGGTACCTTGATCTGTCATGATCGAAAATTGTATTCTTTTACGGTGCCGTAAAGAATGTTATGGAATCATTAAACAAAATTCGTAAAACCAAAACTGCAGTACTGACACCGAAATTTTTCGTGCCAGGAGTGATAAGGTGAAAACTGGTAACGTAAGAAAAGTATATCTCTTATGCAGATATACCGTTGTGTGAGATCAAATTAAAAGTCATCGGTGGAGGAGTATTGATTACAGGACATAGGTGACCACGAGGCTTGGTTTCCGTAGAAAACCTTGAATACACTGAAGTGCCATTGAATTACGGATAGCAACCTAGTAACGTGTTGGACCTCCCTCTGGCCCAGATAACGGCCACCACACGACGGGCAAGGACTCCACAAGCTTGCGTAAATGTTCCACAGGTATGGCGACCCATGCATCCTCCAGAGCTGTCCACAATTCTCTCAAGATCGTCGCTGATGGGACATGGGCCCGAACACTCTGCTCGATGGTATCCCAAAGATTTTCGATGGGATTTAAATCTCGGCTTCTAGGTGACCAATTCATTATTTCAAAGTCAGCAGAATGCTCCTGCAACCAGTAGTAGCCAACCTGGACCTGTGAGAAGAACAGTTGTCTTGCTGGTAGATGCCATCTCCATTGGGATGCATGATGACCATAGATAGGTGAAAATGGTCAGCCATGAGTTCAACGTACTGGGATGCATTGAGAGTTGTCGGCATACGTACCAAAGGTCCCACAGACGTCCAACTGAAGACACCCCAGGACATCACTGAGCCACCACCAGCTTGTATTGTTCCGACCTGACATGCGGGATCCATGGCTTCATGGTGTTGGCACCATACCCTCAGTCTCCCGTTGGCGTAGGTCGGCGGTTCCCGAAGCCCGAGCCGATGAAGTGAGCTTTGCACAGTCAGTGCAATGGCTTCCCGCGTTCAGATGGGAGACGATTTCAGATAATGTCTGGTCCCTATCGGTCCGTACGATGTGGGTCAGATGGCGAAGCCCATGGTCAGTCAAGGCTGGTTGTCATTTGCAGTTTGTTTGGATGGTTGTTTTTTTTTACCGGACTTTTTATATTCTCGGAACATTCTTGAAACTGTCGTACGAGAAAATCCAAGTTCGTTGTCTATTTCAGAGATCGAGTGTCCCATCCGTCGGGCACCTACGATCTACCCTCTGTCAAATGCATCTAAATCCCACGCCTTTCCTATTACGTTTCTCACGACGAATGCTTGTGGAAGCCAAAGCAGACAGCTATATATGACCAGAGTTTCAGCCACGCATGAGCGCAAATGCGGGACTTGCGGTATTGAATTTGGATAACGTCTTCTATCCCTACTTCAATGGCACTTCAGTGTATTATGTGTATTACGTGTATTATTTTGTACTATCAAATACATATCTTAAAATTAAGAAATTATTAAATGCTTAGGGACGAATCATGTATCATGTTTCTTTTTGGCAAACTACAAATATTACCTAAATATGCATTAATAGAAGACAAAACAAGTGAGGCACACTCCGATTTGAAAAACTGAGTTTAGAATTTTCATTGCAATCGGTGTGGTTGTCGTCATATGATAGGCTTCAAAAGGTATGTCATCAGGGATCGAGAGAGATCATTTAGAGCAGAGGTGGCCTAACAGTCGATCACATTCAACTATTTGGTCGATCGCCATAGCTGTTTATCAGCTTGCATTAATGTGAACGCATTGGTCACTGCCACTACTGTATCATAAGTCAGGGTTTGTGAGCGAATGTGCAGCTAGATTTAACGGACTTTTTAATTAAAGTGTATAATTCTACATAGTATAATCGTATAATTCTTGATTTATTACCATGCTAATGTTGGCATTACGTTTCATAAACACGAATTGGAAAGATTGTATTTTAATTAATGTAACAATATCACGTCAATATGTTGATGCTAAATTGTTATTTTATGCTTAGCTCGTAAAGCAGTTTTAAATATAATTATGCTTTATGTACTTTGGTGGATCGCGAAAGATTTTCTGCCTTTAATGTCGATCCCAGAATCCAAAGGTTTGGCCCTTATTTATTTAGAGTATTAAGTACAGATCATTTAGAGCGAAGCGGATCATTTAAAGTATTCACTATAGTTGATAAATTCGATATTCTCTATGTACTCCCTTTACAATTTAGCATAGACAACTAAGTTTCAGTTTTCGCAATCGCAATGGATAGCGTTATTTTGTCGAATGGTTCAGGAAAACTCCCATATAGTATTGCACGCAAAATGCTTCTGCGTCTGCCTGGTCATACATCTTTCAATCCAGGGGTCGACAATCATCTGTTGTTTAAGTGGATACGTGAAGTTTTGTTACTTCCAACGCTAATTACAGTTCAAACATTTTTATCTAGATAAGTGTACGCTTCCACTTTGTATGTAAAATATTTGCTGTGAAAATAAAATTGCTAGTGCTATTAAATAGGATTGATAAAATTGTTTAAAAATTTAATGAAAGATTTAGACAAAAAATATATCATTGCAAATGATCTCAAGAGTAAGGACAGTTGGTATAACAACTAAATAACTTTTTCTCTATACACACAATTGGTCTTATGCACAATAAAAAGTATTTCACACATATTAACCTATGATTTTATTAACATTTTATGATTACTGTCTACAGTTTGGCTGACTCGCTGAACCCTACCTATCTAGTCATTTGGCTAGGTTGGGTTGTTTCTACTCTGAATGGCAATTTTGTTCATATAAAAGGTTTGATGTCCAGGTCAAAACGATCTAAGACGCTCAAAACAAAGAAGGGGATCGAATCCCTGGACAGCGGTTCAAAGTGTAACATTAAAATAAATTAACATTAATTACATAGAATATTCAGTTGGAGCGTATATATCATTTCATGTGCTTTCCTTGCACATTTACCATCTGCTAAAATCTGCCGTTTTCCCCATTATTATCACAAGTCTGTAAAATAAAAAAAAAATAAAAAACTGTATACTATCCTGCCATTTATTTTTTTATTCGAGTTCCAAGTGTACTAGTATTTTTGAAACACAGTTGCAATGATTTTCCCTTTCCACCACGATTCCTTTCTTCTAATAAATAATAGAAATTATATATCTCAGATAGCAATTCCCATTGTTTTTAACTTTTGGGAAACTGCTCCAGCTTGTTCTAGATGTTATTCGATTATTGGCCAATCGTATCATTAACTTTCTAGAGTTGAGCGTTTGTTGCCTTTAAGAGACAAATTGCTAACGGTAGTACTGCTTGTGGTGATCAATATCTACTTTATGTCCTTACAGTGTTGAATTAGTTATGATGATGAAGAAAGAAATGTTTACGGTTGATAAAAGTTGAAGGAATTTCATTGATGCAGTTGGTGGTACTTCCGAGTAGTATTTATTATTCGATCCCCTTCTTTGTAGTTTTCCGAGTAGTATTTATTATTCGATCCCCTTCTTTGTTTTGAGCGTCTTAGATTTTTAAAGGAAAACAAAAATCCTAATTTACTTTTTCGTGTAAAACTGTTTAAATGTTGTTTCGAAGTAGGCTACATTGTGTTTTAAAGTAAATCAACATAAATATTTTTTCTCATCACGGTTTATAAAAGCGAGGTTCATTGCACAAACAATGGAGCGCATTCTATAATGGACTACTAGGAGATATTTTGTAAACGTGAGACTCATGAAGAGTTAGCTGAAAGATATGGATGGGGTTTAGCCGTGAATGTGATTCCAATCTCTCAGTTGTATACCGAGTATTCTGACCACTAAACTGTCAGCGGCTAACTGTTTCTTCAACTAATATGACATAAACTTTAACGAAATTGCTTGAATGGGAGGTGTGGGTTCGAATCCCACTCACGCCGAAAATCAATTTTTTTATCTAACTATTAATGACGCACAACTTTATTTCCTCTGCAGACTAAGGGAAATGAAAATTTGTTTGAAAAGTATGATCGAAATAAAAAAAGGAAACCAACTCACCCATCACAATTTAAATAGGAGTTATTTACTGTAGAAAATCTTTAGGGAATTAATTGTTGTGTAGAAGCTTTTTTTTAAGTTTAAGTATTGGGAAAATAACGGCCGGTAGGCAGATTAAAGGTCACTCGAAGAAATTTAAAAGATTCATATGATAGAATCATGAATATATTTTAGAGTTTTGTACAGCAATTATTAAAAAATATTTTTAGAGAAGAGATTGGCGTATTTGGAGTGGTACTTGATACGTTATGAAAACATATGAGGGGTGATACATACGAAACGAAGTGACACATATAATGGGCTGCGCATTTAGGACCTTAGAGCAGAAAAGATATTCTTTAATATTAATTTATTGTCTAATCTTTCGTTTCTTTTCTGTATCGTTTTCAAATACGTATATTTTTCAAAATTTAAAATTTACTAGAGATATGTGACGTAAGTTCAAAGCATTTTATTTGTTATAATGTGTGAGAATTAAAGAGAGTAAATAAATTTGATTTATTTGCGCTATTATTTTGCAGATTTACGAACAGCTAAGATTCATAATTTGTTTTGAATTCACTCGAGTCCATTGGTTTGTGAGATGCATTGGCCTTCCTTTTAAGCATCAGATATGGAAAAAAACAATCCGCTTTTACTTAATCTCACCATATGGTTAACGTTATTGGAGGTAAAGGTACTCAGGTTTGAATTCCTAGTCCCTTGATCCACAATGTATTTCTTCTGAGATTACAGATCTTCCTTCAGGTAATGTCACTTGCCATATTCTGTCAGTCTTCCGTGATAAGTGGCTGCTTGGAGACGAAATTAAAGTCGTTTCCAGTGCGAAATACATAAGATGAGCTGGCCAGCATTGAAACATTTCTAATTTCCTCATAAAGAAACCTTGTAGGCCTTTCGATGATAGTTATAATAAATATTCTATACGAAAAGGGAAAAGGAACACTATATATCACAGTAATAATGATAGCATACTGAAAATTTTAAAACCGAATTCATTTTTATGAAAGCTTAATAGTAATTTAAAATCGAATATATCAAAAGCGGTTTCTGTTTCATTCTAATTATAACAGCGTATATTTACTCTGGCTAGGGATATTTTTTATCTATGCAAACATCAGTTTTCTCCAGATATTTTTGCACCGTGGAGACCAATCGTGTACGACATTTGTGAAACGTTTTATCCATTAAACATATTTAAATCGATTGTATAGCTTTTAATAACATTATCTAATTATTTGCCATTCGAGTCCATTACTCTCATACACCTTTTATTTGAAAATATTTAGTTCCGCCTCTTTTTCAATGTTTACTGGATTCTTTAATTTCACATATATTTCATGCTGTCGTCTTTTTTTTCCTCTCATTCTTAATCTCATAAAAACGTTCTAGTGTTTAATAAATTAGTTTTGAAGAAGGTTTTCTGATAAATATAAATTTCAGTATATGTTCTTTTAGATAACGGTCAAGGATGAAATCCCTCTTAGTTTCACGTCGATATCAATTTTAGAGGTAAAATTGTCTTTAGCCGGATAGGATACGAACCCACAACATCCTGATAACACTCCAGATGCTCTGACGCAGCTACCGCTGGTGATCAAGGTCTCCTCTAAATGACGATATGAACTTTCTATTTACAGGTAGGAATTTTGTGTATCTCGTGAAGGCATTGTCTCAGTTGCTCACAAACAGGTCTTAAAAAGCAGATGACAAGTATGTAAAATTGATATCGAGTAAACTAAGAGCGATACCTTCCTTGACAGTTGAACACAAACGTCGCGAAATTAAATTCTTCTTTTTCCAATTTATTTCTTTTCCAACAAATTTCTCCAATTTAATTCTGTTAAGATACTTAAGGTGAATAATAAAGATTTTATGATTATTACGTTATCCCTTTGTAGTATGAAATTTGGAGTTATTCTGCAACATTGCCTATGTAGTAACTTACTTTTGCATTTTGTGCTGTGCTATTCTTCCACCGGAGTGAGGAATATAAAAGAGAAATTCCTCCTCCTCGTTCCGTGATAAAATAAATTGCAAAATCGATGATAAATTGAGATTTTCATCGTGTTTTTCTCTCTCCCCCACTTTAAGCGAAAATCCAATTTTTCATTTTCGTTTTCGTTTTGGATCGTACTTGGTTAAAAGTCCTGCAGACACTCCTGGCTTATGATTTCTTTATCTCTAGTGATCCTAATAATTATTGAGCTCTTGCTCAGAAATAGTTGATAAAAATTCTATTTCAATGCGAATGTGTTTTTAAGTGTCTTGAGATGCAATTGAAAGTTATCATCTCGAAAGGCATCTCTATGGAGAGCAAACGGAAATTTTCATCCTCTTTTGCAATAAGACAACTATCTGAGCAGAACCTACTGCGTTTTTTTTGTAAAGAAATTAAAAATGTTTCAATGCCTGCCAGCATATCTTATGTATTTATCACTGTAAAACGTTTTTTATTTGCTCTCCAAGCAGACGCTTATAAGAAAGATTGTCAATGACATATACCTGAAGGAAGGTCTATAACCTCAGAAGAAACATAGTGTGATCTGACTCGGCATATAATTATTTTTACCAATGATATTTAATTATATTTATTTATCCCAATTATATTACATAAAGAAGGTGGGAAAAGAAAAATACACTCCTGAGGCAGCTGCATCTTACAGAAATCGGACAGCAGCTTGATAATATAATACACCATGTACAAGATATCTGATGAAGGCTAATATTAATAAAGTGCTGGTTCCTCGGATTTATATCTGGTAAAAAACATTTCAGTCAACATACCCATAAGAATAGAAGAATTAACGACTCCACGCAGATTTAATTTAAAGATGCAATTTGTGGGAAGTAAAAAAGGAAAGAGAGAAAAGTAAAGGAAGTAGTGAGATGGGGGAAGCAAACAACTTCCAATGACCGCAAATGGCATGCAGTGAAGCAGAGCCAGAGATGTTGTAACATTCAGATCGAAAATCTTCTCAGGTGGCTCGAAAACTTCTCGGGGCTAAGGCTTCTCATGGGTTCGAATCCATATTCCTTTGCACCTTTGGCAAGCATGCTAATCACTTTGCAACCAGATTCAATAAAAATGCATAAACTAAACTTTTAACGCGAAAAAAGTGTAGAATTCTGGGGTGGCAATGCAATTACTCAAGGTGTCATTTGTGAATTATATAAAATGGTTTGTATTTTTAAGCTTGGGTGAAAACAATTGTGTTAATGTTTCACGACAGTATGAAAACAATGAAATGTTTTCTAAGTTTTGAATGATAAGTAATTTTGAAGATTATTTTGAAAGATTCCATTTTTATTGATTCAGGTTTCTTTCCGCCTTCTTTGCATTCCATTAGGTATACGAAGTGTACTTTGTGGAATATCTCGAGTTCCTCTGCGGAAGACTGCAGAGGTGTTTTGAAGCACTTGTTAATATTCCAATATGAAAACATTTTCGTTGTAAATCTGTCGCTTTTTATTTGAGGCGAAATATCATTGTCTTGTCAGTCATTTAAAGAGAGGTCTAGTTCTTCTAAGGGGAATGCAAGAGGGTATTTGACTTCTTCCATTTGAAAAGTAAAAATCCATATTATTTAGTACAGTCGCTTAAAAAACTATGAAATAAATATCTAATTCATAGTGTTCGGATATTTTTTGAGCGATTGTACAAAATAATGAATATAGTAAAATAGTGAATTTCAAAGTCATAAAATGGAATATATACACACAGTCGTATCAGAATAATATGACCACCTATCATAGTATATGTATGGTAGGTGGTCTTATTATTCTGATGCGACTGTGTATATACTTAGATAAAAGCTTGGTTTCTTAACTTTTTTCTAATAATTGCTCTACATAAGTGTAGATGACAATTCGGATTTACTTTTGCTCTTATTTATCATAAATTATTCTAGAGTAGTAATGTTAGGTGTACTTTTCTATAACACATTATTGTGCAATTTCATCACCCTTGAAATATTTCCGGAATCGACGGTGCAAGCGACTGACAAAAAGAGAAATTTACTTTCAGCTAGTTGAATAAATAGGCGCTATGTACAGAAAGAGGAGCCATAGAAATTATTTTTTGATTCACTATTAAACTTTATATTAACAGAGAATATCCTGCAGAGGGATGAGACAGGCTTAGAGAGAGAAATTCCGAACTGTATATGCCTGAGAGGAAGCCAGAGGAAAAGTGCCGTTTTACCCATTAGATGTGCAGAAAGAGGGAGACAAAAGAAGAAAAAAGAAACGTTAGAGCTTTTGATAGGAAAGTAATGAAGTGGAGGAGAATATATTAGTTTCCCTAGAGTCTATAAAGAGAAAGTAACAAATAAAACAGAAGTTGATTTGGAAGACTGAAGCTCTCCTAGCGAATTAATTTATACTACGTCCCTTATTTCTTGCAAGAGGGCTAAATAAATTGATGTTGTTGAGAACTGTCTGGTTCTGTGTTGTATTAGATGCTGTATCCTGCTGCAGACTCCTCTGCTCAGTTAACCTAAAAAACACATCAAAGTAGTCAGAGAACTGGTCATAAACGATGCTAGTTGCTTTCCTCCAGGAGACCTAATGAAATTTGGAGCAGTCATAAGAACATGAAGGAAACCTAGGCACGCTATAGTTGTAGCGAATGACGACCAGATCTCACGTCCCACATTCATGCAACAGTGGAGATGAAAGGCTGTTCTAGAAATTCCTGAACAGAAGGTACTTTATCAGATAGAGAGACAATAAATGCATCATTTTATCAGACATTCTGTAATGTATAGATGCTATATTACCGGAATGTATAGATGGTATATTACCGGAATGTGTAGATGGTAATATTAAGCGTATTTTCGTTAAACATCTTATTTTTCCTATTCCACCTTTTTCGAAAACTTTCTGAATTCAACGGTGAAAGCAACTGAGAGAAAAATGCGCGTTGAAAATTGAGCTTTAGAAATTTATCCTTGGAAATTTGCCTGTTACTTTCTAAATATCGGAACTCTCACATTTATCAAGAGCTAGTTCGTTTCAAGATGTTAATGAAATTCACACTTCGAAAAGTCACATATGCACATCGTTATCGAATATAGAAGGAAGAAAAGTGTCATGGGCTGCGTGGTATCCGAACCCACGACCTCCTTATGGTAATCAGTAGTTCACATATACGAGTTACAATTGCATAAATCCTATAAATCCCTACCCGCTCCTCAGTCAGAAAGGGCACACTGATGTGCTTTGAAATGGTGCCGTCCGTCGGATAGTAAATTAAACCGTAACCCCTTGTAACAAGCGAGTCTTACTCTGTGCATGTTAAAGAAAATACTGGATGTCCTTGACGGGGAGGCTTCCATTTGTCTCCTAACAGTATCCAGTGAGTCCTCTTGCCCCAATCTTCTCTGAGCTCTCAGGATCCTTGTGACCTTGCCATTTATCCCAGTGAATGTAAGCAAAGTGCAGCTCAGAGATAAAACAACCCTACCCAATCCTGATAACACGTAAGGTGATCTACCGCTGAGGCACTGGCAATCGGGGAACGGTAGCCTACTGGTTTTCGCTTTTTATCGCACCGGTTGAAAAAGATTTTTCCCCCTCTAAACTTGATACGAGATTGTATACGAGTGACTATTTATAAACCCGAATGGTAGATTTAAAAACAGTTATGCCTTGATGGAAAAGAATATAAAAAACAGATGACATAATTATTTTTTACTGTTGAAATAAAAACTTTATTGAAATCTTCTTCTTTCTGCAAAGCATAAAACCTTCTAGAACCATAAGTTTCCTTTTCTTAGCAAAGAAGGCTAAAGAATACCATTGGTGTCTCTTGACCTGTGTCAGTCCAGGCTCAGGGGAACGTTCGCGCCTCTGGGGAGCGAACGCCACCAATTACTGTTCTCCACCACTTGAGGCGGAAATAAAAGACAAGCAGTAGGATGTAATGGTCCCTCAAGACGGCCTCGTGCGGCGCACATGAAGAGCCTCCTGATGGGTCGTCCAGGGCGGGAAGCGTTCATTCCCTTGAAGCCATTATCTGAGCTCAGGCGCTGTCGCAGGATTTGTCTCCTTAACTGAAAGTCGTCCTCACAGAAAAAGAAAAAAACACAGTTAGCTATTACTTCACATTACACGAATATAATAAGAAACACGTCAGATGATCCGCGTGCTGCTCTGCATGCTAATGACATTGAAGGAAGAAAAGCCAAAGGCAGGATTTCATGTCGAACAAAAGTGATACTTCAGTATTCCGAAAAAAAAATTGGAAGTGTCATAAGATGTTAGTGCAACGCAAAGGGGAAAATTATTTATTTCAGGATATTTAATAACTTTTCATGAGTAGCTGGATATTTTCCAAAGTCCTTCGAAATTCTGTAAAATGAAAAAACTCCATGAAATTTTAATACAAACTTTCAAAAATTCAGTTCGTACAATAGAAGACATAATTTTTAAATATATTAATACATTAAATTAGGATCTGTGTGAACTGAAGATTTGAATGATTAGATAAAATTTGAATTGATCACTTTTGCTTGAATAGAAAGTCAGGATTTTTTTCTCTGTCGTTTATAATTATTTGCTACTCCTTGAAATTACGCGACATCACATTTTATCTTATCATGTCAAACATATTTTATCGTATCATCTGCTAAATCATTGTTACTATTTTATGCAATGGTTAACATAAGTTTATTCTCCTAATGTCTCCCTGTTTCATGGGTTTCACATCAGCTTCAATATAAACAACATTTCTTATACCTTTAAGCCCACAGCAGATTTATTTAACTTTGGATTATAAAAAAATTAAAACTTTCAAATGAAAAAGTAAAGATACTGTCAGTAAGAACGCATTAAAGTTTTCATAAAGAACAAAATTGATAAAATTTTAACTTTTTTTTACTATCTTATATACATTGAAGAGCTAAAACTTTATGCAAATCGAAGCAACTCGGATAAACGACCGCGCGTGTGAAGGTCATGAAACGGTATAGATAACATCTGATACTGAACTCTGTTAATCAGTGTTATTCTTGTTCTTCAGATGGGAAAGGCAGCTGACTAAGTGAGTTTGACAAAGGCCAAATTGTAATGGTCAGACGACTGGGTCAGAGCATTTCCGAGACAGCAAGGCTTGTAGAGTGCTAACGGTCAGCCATGGTTAGTACCTACAAAAAAGTGGTCCGAGGAGGAAAAAACCACGAACCGCCGGCAAGGTGTGGGCTGACCATAGCTCATCGATGCTAGAGGTGAGCGAAGGCTATCCCGTATGGTACGAACCAATAATAAGGACACTGTGGGCAACTCACCCATAATTTGAATACTGATGATGGGAGTAATGTGTTACAACACACAGTACATCGAACCCTGCTGCAAATGGGACTGCGTAGCTGCAGACCGCTCCGAGTGCCCATGCTAACCTCGGTTAACCGTCGAAAGCACATACAATGGGCACACAAGTATCAAAACTGGATCTTGAATGATTGGAAGAAGGTCGTCTGATCCGATGATTCTCGTTTCCTGTTGCACTACGTGGACGGCAGGGTACGTGTGCGTCGTGTACCTGGGAAAGTGTTGGCATCAGGATGCACTGTGGGACGAAAACAAGCCGGTGGAGAAAGTGTAATGCTTTGGCCAATGTTCTGCTGGGAAACCCTGGGTCCAGTCATTCATGTGCAGGAAACTGTAACGTCTACTACCTATCTAAACATCGTTGCAGACCATATACATCCTTTCATCGCAAAGGTATATCTCTCTAGTACTGCCTTCTTTCAGCAGGATAATACGCCTACTACACTGCCCGGATTGTTCGAGAATGGTTTGTGGTTTGTGGAACATGAGGAAGACTTCCAGTTATTGCCCTGGCCTCCAAATTCCCCAGATATCAATCCAATGGAGCATCTGTGGTTTGCGTTAGAACAGAATATCCGATCTGCGGCGTTTCAACCACGTAAGTTACAAGAGTTAAAGGATCTGCCGGTAACGTGTTGGTACCAGGTACAACAAGACGCCTTTAGAAATCTTGTAGCTTTCATGCTTCGCCGGATAAGATGTGCCGGCTCCAATGTGCCATGTTGGTGGCACATGGAGCATCATATAGGCAGGTGATCATAATGTTTTGGCTCTTCGGTTATATGCGCTTTAGCTATCACTAGTCCATATAATTTGGAGAGTACTTTTTACTTTACTTTGTAATTAACTTTTACTTTATAATTAGGAGAATAATTTTCTGCAGCTTTTAACTTTAGTAAAGAATACTAAACAGCACTGCTGCAGCTTTTGCTGCAGCAGTGCTGTTTAGTATTCTTTACTAAAATTACCGCTGCAGCACTACTGCAGCTTTTAAAGTTACTGCTGCAGCTTTAAAAGTTACTTACTGCAGCTTTTAAAGTTACTGCTGCAGCTTTAAAAGTTTAAAGCAGCACTACTGCAGCTTTTAAAATTACTGCTGCAGCACTACTGCAGCTTTTAAGTTTAGTAAAACGATACTTTATCTTTAAAAATTATGTCGAAAGTGATACTTGTTCCACAAACTGTTGTATAATACATACTCTATATGATCAAAAATATTCGGACACTTGTTAATCCGCAATCTCCCGGTAATAGGAAAGGAATTAATAATAACGCGTTAGTCCAACCTTTGATGCTATCACAGCCTCCACTCTGCGTCGAACTTAGTTTTGGACGCTGCTGCGGGAATTGCCTGCCATTCTGCCACAAAACCATTAGTGAGGCCGGCCATTGATGTCGGGAGGTTCGGCCTAGCTCTCAGTCGGCATTCCAATTGATCCCAAAGGTTTTCCATGGGGTTCTGATCAGGGCAGCAGGCCAGTCAAGTTCTTCCACACCCATGTCATCAAACCATTCTTGCACGGTCTTCACTTTGTGGAGGGGGGCATTGTCATGTTGGTACAGGAAAAAGTCTTCACCAAACTGTTGCCATAAAGTTTGGGAGTGCAGAATTGGCGAGAATGTCGTTATAGGCCGCGGCGTTCAAAGTCTCGGTCACTGGAACTAGAGGCCCCAGTCAGAACCATGAAAAACAGACCCAAGAGAATGATGCATCCTCCATCAAACTTCACAGTCGGCACAACACAGTCAGGCAGGTAGCGTTCACCTGGCGTCCTCTACACCCAGACTCATCCGTCGGACGGCCAGATGGTGAAGCGTGATTCATCACTCCAGAGAGTGCGGTTTCACTGCTCAAGAATCTACTGGCGCCTTGCTTTACACTACTCCAACTGACGCTTGGCGTTGATCATAGGCTTGTGTGCAGCTGCTAGACCATGGAAACCCATTTCCTGCAACTCGCGATATACTGTTATGTACATGTTTTGATGCTGGTGTTGCTTTCAGAAGCATTTTGGAACTCGGTGGTGAGTGTTGCAACCGATGACAGGCGATTTTTTTGCACCACCCGCTTTGTCATTTTAGGTGACCTACCGGGTCACGATTGTGCTGTTCTTGCTCTTAAGCATTTCTACTTCACAATAAGATCATTTATAGTTTCATCGGGGCAGCTGCATCAGGACCGAAATGTCCCAAACTGACTTGTTGCTAAGGTGGCATCCTATCAACGTGTGATATTGAAAGTCACTGTGCGCTGCCGTTCGGATTATTCTTCTGTTCATGCATATCTATGAGGTTTGCCAGGCCACGTGGGTCCTTTTATATCTGTTTGGGACATAGGTGTGGCGTATATGGGCGAATCCACTACTCAGAAGGTGTGTCAGACTACTTTAAACCAGATAGTAATCCTAACTGAAATATAGAATCTTTTTGAAGAAAAAAAAATATTTTTCAAAAATGCAAGACAGTAAGAAACGAAATTTAATTTTACCTTGTTAATAAATTGCTCATCCTTAAATCCGATAGTTGTCTGAACTCGATGCCATTAATCATTATTAGTTAAAGATTTGATTATTATGATCGTAATGAGTAAATTTCGGATCCTACATCACTTTTGGTATTTTTGGACTCTTCATATAATACCGCTTAGAGTGTTCCGTAGAGTACCATTGTCATTTAATATATACATTATTAAAGCAAAAGTATAACCCAAATTCAAATATAAATAAGAATCGTATTTTTTTAAACAATAGTCAGTTGCAATCGCTCAATCAATGCTCCTATTCTTAAGATATTTCTTTGCTCTGCCTGTCAAATTTCATTCCGAACTGATTTATCTAAACACTTCGGATAAAGTTGTAAATAAAGCAACAAAATTCCTATGAATCAATTGGTCTTGATTCACAAATATATATATATTTACGACAGTTGAACGTGCAACAATAAAACTATGGTGTGACATGTCATTTGGTGCTAGTGCTGTGCCTCAGCGTGTGATTTACATCATTATCGTATTGGAACAGACAGAGACTTTAAAAATATAGCGGGTGACAAAATATTTTAAGTTCACCATATTGTGAAGAATTGAATTGCCTTTTAGTAGAGTTAGCGTTATGAAGTCTAATTTTAGTGGAAGTAATGTGTCGAATAAGTCTACTAGTGGAAAACAAGGGAGATTTGATGGCGGCAAAGGCATTTAAGGTAAAAAATTGAATTTGAAAGGTACAGCTTGGTAAGGTTTTTTCCACAAAGATAATTGTGTCGCCTATTAAATGATGTAAACAGATTCTCTTTGCATTTTGAATAGAGTCTGTAAAAGTTGTAACACGACTATTTGAAATAGAGTTTAGATTTGTGAAACTTTCTTTCGATGGTTTAATTTCATACTGATAGCAGACAAATTTATGTTTCGTTTATATTGTTATTTAAATGTGATCCAGTTACCTTTGTAATTAGACTACTTCGTTTATCATTTGTTTAATAACCTTTTTTTTAACTCACGCTCAGTTTTCTGTTAAAAATTCATAACAGTGTTATGTATATATTCTGAACTCTGTTAGTTCGTTTAAAAAGTGAGTTTTTATGTGAATCGAAACGAAGCCTGAGGAATGTGTTTTAAAGAGCTAATATTTCTCCATGTTCGTGTGTAATTTTAATGCTTGCAATTATCGATTTCACAAAATCTATCAGTATGTAGAAAGCAAGGCTGTGCATAGTCTGTAGCTGGATAGAAATCCAATACAGTTAAACACGATAAGGATAACAATATCCTTATCTAAAGTGTGGTTGAGCGCCATAATTCGCTGATCTGAATCCTTTGCAAGTGTCACTGAATTCGGCTGCAACCAGAGCTTCAAGATATCTAATTAATATTGTAAAATTATATTAATATATTAAAATTGTCTACACATGCGTTGTTTTGCTTAAAGGGAGTGGCAGTTGGGGGAGATCCGTTTACAGAGCCTTGGGTTGTAAACGTGAGGAGATATACCTTGTAGTTTCCAAATATTCGTAAGTTACGTTTCTCTAGAAATATGCGAAATATACAACGTGAAGACTCATGATAAACATTTCTTTACGTCGAAAGACTTTACTATGTAAAATAAATCGGAATTAAGAAAGTAATATAGACAAAGACGACCTTACATCACTTTTGGTATTTTTGGACTCTACATATAATACCGCTTAGAGTATTCCGTAGAGTACCATTGTCATTTAACATATACATTATTCAAGCAAAAGTACAACCCAAATTCAAATATAAAAAAGAATCGTATTTTTTTAAACAATAGTCAGTTGCAATCGCTCAATCAATGCTCCTATTCTTAAGATATTTCTTTGCTCTGCCTGTCAAATTTCATTCCAAAACTGATTTATCTAAACAGTGCACTTAGAAACGAAATTGTTGAATGATATCAATATAGTGCATATATTTGATGTTTGATTACCTTGCACAAATGTTACTCAAAACGCAACTGATTCAGCGAAAAATTTCATGCACTTTCCCCACACCAATTATTGCTGTTTGAGGGAAGACATTGGCTTAAGTTGCATTTAACACTCAGTTGGTCAAGGATACTCGGTGTTTCAGGTTAAGGGAAAATCTGGAGGATTCAGATAAAATGATAAATAAGAACAAGTCAGTGCTCTGCATTAAAGGATCATGGAAACTTTCTTGAATAACAATTTTTATCGAGAATCCAGAAGCAGTTTCTTTGCTTTCGTCTTGCTTATGCATATTCAGAAAATTACTGCCCACAATCTCACTGCAACGTTTAGAATACATAAAGCATCGAAATGAATAAAAAAATCACTAGAAAAATATTGTTGTAACGCTGATTGCTGGCATCAAACAATCCGGTCTTATTTGAAAGAAAGTTTGATGTTACAGATACTCATTTCTAAATGGGTAAGGGGGTTAAGATTTCGAGCTTTCTCCAATGAGAAACTTATCAATAAGGAGATGGGTCTTCTATGTTTTCGCTGACGAAACTTAGAGTTTCCCCCAACATGTACGAGAGAAATGTGGTGTAATGCTTTTCGTTCTTGATCGGAGAAACACTTTTGTGGCTTGCAATACTTTTAAAATACTTTAAGTTGAAACCGCGTTTGTGTCATCTTCTGGAGATCGCTCCTTCTGGCTCTGGGAATGGATGATCCGCATCTCGGTGCAAAGCGATAAGTTCAGAGTGTCTCCTGCAAATCACGTGATGGAGCATGTGACATCCATCATGGGATTTGAGAGCAAATTGCACAGCGAATGGACGAGGAGACTGGTGATCAGAGAATTCTTCAAAAAGTTTAAGAAAAGTGCGAACCAAAAATATAGGCGTCTGTGATTGAGAAATATCATCTTTCGTTTTCCTGTTTAATGTACTACTTAAACGTTTGCAGAGCTAAAAATATCAAATAGAAATTAGAAATAATTCCAAATGGGTAACTAAGTTAGTTGTCAGTGATGACTGGATTAAATCGAAAGCATACCGTGTTTCAAATAGAATTTTAAAGACACAAAAATTGATACGTTTGATCTTAACGTTAAGTATTATACAGAGTGCAAAAAATGAAAGTTAATTTACCCCAAGGCCTCTACGGTGAAGTCTATTTATCGGTGGAGAAAGGAATTATGCAAAAAAAAAGAATGAGTTCCGAAACCCACCACCAGGTGAGAAAGGGTGCTACATTCATCAGAGTAGTCGGGAAAATGGTAAAAATTAAGAACTTACAGACTTTCTAGAAAAGTAACTTGTGTTGGGTTGGGTTGTTTACTTCTAACCGGTATTTTATGCACACAATCGGCTAAATGGCCAGGTCACAAGGACCCCGAAGTCTCAGAGAACGTTGGGAGAGAGAGGACCCACTGGATAGCTGTTAGGAGACAGATGGTAGTCTCCGTCTAGGCCATCCAGCGTGTTCTTTAATATGCATAAAATATGGCTCTCCCGAACAAGGAGCCACCTGTTAATGTTACATCCGAAGGGAGGCGACTTTTTCAAGCCCTCTGTTGACACCTACTGACTGAGGGCAGGACAGGGAGTTTTGGGGAGATAAATCTCAAGGCTAGCTCAAGGCGACTCGAACTTGAGAACTTCAGATTACGAGCCTGGGTGCTACCGACTAGCCACTCCTGCCCCGAAACATGTGTTACACAAAACATAAAGCGATCTACGAAATATTTTCTTCGGGATGTCATTCGTTATCTACAACTTGCTGGAACCGCAAAATAGCAATTTGTAGCGTGGACCGAAGCTTTTTATGCGATATGTTGTTGATATGGCGTGTTATGCTAGCCTTGAGGTCCGATAAAGTGTCGCTGCTATCGCCTAGGCATTTTCTTAAGAAAACCTAAAACCCGAAAATTACATGGTTTCAAAACAGCCGAACGAAGTAGCCGCGCAGAAAGAATTTGCTGAAAAATATTTCTGCGGTCCGTAAAATGTGTCCGAAACAATTATTTGACACGTGTGGCTGTGTATGGAGGAGCAGCATACCACATGAACACCGTCTTTTATTGAGGCATCGACGCTGTTGAAGAGTTGGAATGACTGTGTCAGCCAAAAGAGATTCGTAGTGTTGCCATTGTCAGCACATATAACGGGGCCATGTAGAAAGGAGCTCTTCAAAACAATGAAGGACGACAATTCAAAGCTCGGTAAAAACACACAAAATCATAATTTTTGGTGAGTTGGGTTGGGTTGTTTTACCTCTGAGCGGCACTTTTTTGCACACCATGGGCTAAATGGCCAGGTCACATGGACCCCGTAGGCTCAGAGAAGGTTGGGGGAGGGGACCCACTGGAACAGCTGTTGAGAGGCAGATGGTAGCCTCCCGTCAAGGCCATCCAGCGTGTTCTTTAACGTGCACAGGGTATGGCTCTCCCGCACACGGTGCAACGGCTTAACGTCCCATCCGACGGACGGCGGCCTTTCCAAGCCCATCGGTGTCCCCTACTGACCGTGGGCAGGGCGGGGAATTTTGCGGAGATAAATCTCAACGCTGAACCAGCTGGGACTCGAACCTGGGAACTACAGATTACGAGCCTGGCGCGCTACCGACTGAGCCACCCCCGCCCCTTTTGGTGAGTGCAATGTGCCTGAAATTGAAGGTGATTAGTAAGCGTTCATACTGGAGGAAAAATAGTTTTGTTTCTAAAGTTCTGTTAATATTAAAATCCAAACGCAAAGTGAACCATCAAGATGACATTAACTGGACGAATTTTAGAAGATGCTGGGTAGTGAATCGCAACTGTTTCAAGATCGATATTAAGGTCGGAATCTGAAAGAGCTTGAAGTGTACTACTCTACCCACTAAACAACAAAAAACACGAAATACAAAAGCTTTGGATATATATGCATTGTAGCTTAGCTTGGAATATATGCATTGTAGCTTTTTTTAAAGCTACAATGCATATATTCATATATATGCATTGTAGCTTATATTTGAATATATTTGAATATTTGGTGCAAATAGCTGAGAATCATGAACTGTTTGAATTGATACGAATTATAAATGAAAAAAAATATAGATAATGGGAAACAGATAAATATAAAACATATATCAGACCCCATTGATCCTTGAGTTATGGATTTTAAAAACTCAACATTTCGCTGTGGTTTCATTTAAAGTGGATTAAAATCATTCTCTAAATCTGAACACGAGCTAATCATAAATGATAAAAATGTGCAAAGCGTTTAACTTAATATATCTTTGTAGTAGGAAACGTATAATTATGTATATATTAAACACTAGCTGCACGGCACCCCAGTGCTGCACGGGTATTACTTTTAATTTTATTCTTATTTTCACGGCAATAAGGTAAATTTTGTAAGTACAACACCCCACTCGACACTTGAGCGCAAATTTTCAACACGGAGAGAACGTCAACAACGACCTTTTGCTTAGGTCGGCCCATGGCTTAATTACTACCTAAAGTATCGAGATTTTTATTTCCTTTACAACAGATTTTGCTGCCCTATGACTCTCCTGATACTCGACCGCATGGTCCAAATTTCCTGTACAACCTCTCCCATGTGCCTCAGTGATTGGTTTAAAAATAAGGTTCCCACTTATCCCGTGATATTGTTTCTACACAAATTGTCACAGCTCGGATCTTACTTCTAATCTACATATTCTCTTGTTTACTGAATTAAAAGTTAGTTTTGTGAGTATCCTCCCCGGCATTTTAGCACAGTTTCAACACAAAGAATTTTCGTGTTGCAAAGGTCATTGTCATCTCATATCACGCTCTTATTGCCCGTGGCTTCGTCACAAAACAACGCGATTTTTATTCCGACAAATTTTGACATTCTCTAATTCCCGACGTAGTTGAGTGAAAGGTTTAAAATTTCGCAGGCGGGTTCCTCCTGCCTGACCTCATGATAGGTTAGAAAATCAGGTTCCTAGCTGCAATGGGACTTCTTAATAATGACTTTAGGAATGTGGGGAATCTGACAACTGCAGCAGATTTAAATGCTATTTTGACTCTTGCGTGCCTATTTTAGTGAGCAAATGACAACAATAAATTTGTCAGTGATTACCGTTTCTCGTAAGAATAGTATGGTAAATGTTTTTGCTTTTAGCAAGCTCTCCTTTTGGATTTTACACTTGAAATTTGGCACTGCAATCCGGACCACAACCAGAAATATTCTCTGAAAATATGAAGCTTCTACATTGATTTCCCGATGAGTCATGGCTGCCACAGGCACACACAGACACACATACAGACATACGCTTTTATTATACAGGGTGATTCAGAATTCATCATCAATATTTAGTGGGGAGGAAGGGAATAAGAAAAGAAAGAGATTTCACATAGGAAAGTATGGGGGCAGACGAACGCATGGTGGTGTAGAGGGCGCTGTGTGTACACACCTCTCATACAGAAGCACAGCTGTTTGACGCGTGCAGTCAGTTGTCATTCGACAAGGTGAATTTGCAGAAGTAACATGAACCGGTATACGCAGAATGAATGTGCAGATATGCATGTAACTTACGGTGCGGCAGGAGAAAGATGTCTTCGAGCCAGGCAATTGTATGCAGCGCGCTTCCCAAACCGTCGTGTGCCACAGCATCAAATGTTTTCACGTATTCATCGCCAACTGCGTGAAACAGGATCGTTTGCTGCTAGTAATGTTAATCGAGGGAGGCGCAGATCGGCACGGACAATAGCAGTAGAGGAAGCTGTCCTACAGGAAATCGAGGAACAACCTGGTGCTAGCACACGAGGTATGGCTAGGCAGTTTGGAATTTCGCAAGCAACAGCGTGGCGGATATTACACGATGAAGGGTTACATCCGTTTCATCTGCAAAGAGTGCAATTATTGGCAGCAGACGACCATCCCAAGCGTGTTATTTTTTGTCAGTGGTACATGCAGAGAACAGCCGTTGATCCCAATTTCCCAACGTATGTTCTTTTCACCGATGAGGCGTTGTTCACTCGAGAGGGTGTCTTCAACACACACACATTTTGCTGTCAATGTGTGGACTGGGATTGTCGGTGACTGTTTGTTCGTATTTACTACCATCCCGTTTGGACGGTGCCAAGTACCTAACATTTCTTCAGACTGTGTTACCGGATCTTCTGAACGAGGTTCCTGATGGTAGTCTCCGGCGAATGTGGTTCCAGCATGACGGCGCTCCTGCACATTTCGCAAATGCTGTGCGTGCTTACCTACGCAGACAGTTGGTGGTCAATGGATTGGCCGCGGTGGACCGGTTTCTTGGCCATCACGTTCACCGGATTTATCTCCAATCGATTTCTTTGTATTGGGTGCTATGAAAAACATGGTGTACGAGACCCCTGTTGATAGTGCTATGGATCTTGTAGCACGCATATCAGTTGCTGCCTCAAACATCCGGGAAATGCCAGGCATCTTCCACAGGGTCCGGCTGTCCATGCAACGCCGTTGTGAGTCATGCATTCTAGCACATGGTCGGCAGTTCGAGCACCTCTTGTAAGTCTGTACAACCAATGCAAAGAAATGTTACATGTAAGATAATAAATGTTTTTTCCTTACCACTTTCTTCTTATGTGTTCTTTCCATCATTGAACTGGGGTCATTTTGCCCTACTACATGGCATATGCGCCCATGATTTCCTATGTGAAATCTCCTTCGTTTCTTATTACCTACCTCCCCACCAAATATTGATGATGAATTCTGAATCATCCTGTATAGATAATTATATTGAGGTAAGTTTTATGTTTCTTACGTTTTTCTTATAGATTTCTCTTAAAATAATATGACTACAAACTTCTACTCACAAATTGTTAGAAAGGTGATAATTAAAAATTCTCTTCAAATTATAACGGTCCCAAACACTGCAGACATAATGGTTGAGCAACCGAGATTCTTTGCTCTTGCTCTAGACTCTTGGAACTTTGAAATGGGTTTTATAAAAGTAACTCCGCAAGAACCTGAAAGCATTAAAAGCACAGCCTTTAAATCCGGCTTTACTGTACAAAGAGGATCTCTACAGTATAGACAGCTACACAGGTGATGCACTTGAGTGCTTTGTGTGTTACATACATCACATAACACAGGATGCTTTATGCTGTGGGAGGTCCAGCCAAACTGTACAATTTAATTCTTAATGTCCTTGTGTCCTGATCAAAAGCTATTGCATTTCGTCAATCTAAGTCGATTTTAAGACAGTTATTTTTATCTCATTTTTTTTTGAAAACGAGATAATAATTTCGCTTTGTCGAGATAATAATTCGTCTGATCTGTCTGTCCGTCTGTAGACTTCGAACTTTTTTTGTTTAAAGAGATAAATTAAAAATTATCTTAGTGTTGGATAGGTATTGATGAAATATTACGATATGCACTTTCCGAATCTCTCTAAAACTATAATTACGCCCTCTAGCGGTGGAAAGTTTGAAAATTCCAAAATTTCAAACAAATATTGCAAACGATGTGTTTATGCTAAAAATTTGAAATTTTGGTCGTGGAATGTGAAGGTCTCGAAGTTTCCATTGCCAACATTGAGTTGACCCTTAGACCCAGAAGGAGTGGGAAAACACACCTTTTTAGCTTTAGCAGATAATTGTTTGTTTTTAGAGTTATATGAAAAATTATTTTCGGGTTAGATAGGAATTAATAAAATATTGTGATTCACGCTTTTTAAAACTTCCGAAAATTATAATTGCTCCATCTAACCGTAGAAAACTTTGCAAATTCCAAAATTTCAAACAAATGTTGCAAACGATGTATTTAAGCTAAAATTTTAAATTTTGGAGATGAAATATGAACGCCATGGTGTTTCCATTGGCAACAATTAATTGACCTATTAGACATAGGGGTGAGGGGAACACAATTTTTTGTTTTATTAGATAATTGTTTGCATTTAAAGATAAATGAAAAATTATTTTTAGGGTTAGATAGGAATTGATAAATTATTATGATTCGCACTTTCGTAATCTTTCGAACACTATAATTGCGCCCTCTAACGGAAAAAAAGATTGAAAATTCCAAAATTTTAAACGAATATTGCAACGAGGTATTAATGATAGATATATGAAATTTTGGTGCTGGAATGTGAACGTCATGAAGTTTACATTGGAAGCAATGAAAATTATAATTAGGAAACTCTTTTTTAATTTGATTAATACTAATGAAATATTATAATTCGCATTTTTCGAATACTTAGTAGTTTTAATATTTAATATACATATCTGTACAAATCACTGAAATTATGAAACAGCAGAGCTATTATCATATGTAGTATATAGCACAAGTATGATTTTTCGAAGTACCAGGATAAAAGATCTCATAATCTTTTCCATCCGAGGATATCCAATAAATAACATGAGTCGCAAAGGACAACACAAAAATCACCAAAAGGTGAGCCCCAAGGGGCAAAAAAAATGATAAATATGGTAGATCAGGGTACTAGACCATAAAGTGTTCCTGATCGAAAGACAATGGTCCACCCCTCTTGAATCTGTTCATAGGTTCATGATCATACTTTAAAATGTTAGTAATGAAATCGTGAGGATTCGTGTCCACAGCTTCTAAGAATTTTTTAGGGATCTGCTTCATATGGGTGTAAATATGTTGGACGCCTAAATCCTCATGTATTTGTCTGTTGGTCACAAACCATGGGGCATTTACGGCCTGTCTCAAGAGCTGTTAACACGTTTTACAAATAAAACGTATAGAACTGAAGTTTGAAAAACAAGTGGTAGTTTCTGAGAGCTATTCCACTGATTGCAATAATCTACCGACTTTTCTGAGAGCTATGTGAAATGCAACTATTTTGATTTAAGAATTAAAGGACGAATACTTTTATGTTGTATAATTACTAATAAAATGCTATTTAAGGAATAAAAGAGTAGGTAAAGGAAAAACTTCTTTCTCCTTTGAAACGAGATTCTCATATGCGCCAGAAGCGATATGCGACCTTCTAGTTAATATTTCTGCCTACCTAATTCGTGACCTGATCTTTTCCCCCCAACTTTCAGGAATTCTGTTCAAAATTTTATCCACTAATTAGTCTTTCGGCAAGCTGATAACATGGCCAAAATAACTCAATATCTTACTATATGAGATGCAACTTAAAACGTAGTTGACGATTCCACGGAAAATCGTTAATTTTAGCTTGTTTACAAAAAATAATATTTTCACTTTTTCACTTTGCCATATGTCTCTCTGTCCATCTGTAGATATTCAACATTTTTGTGTTTAGAGAAAAATAAAAGGAAATGCATTTTTGTGTTGGATAGCTATTGATTAAATATTACGATTCGCATTTTACTAAATTTTCCAATAACTATAATTGCATCCTATACCGGTTGAAAAAGCTGGAAAATTTAGTTATTTTTATTGGTACAAAATATATTAATAATTCTATTTTCCCAAATCATCAATTATTTCGAAGTTTCAATATTAAAGGGTTTTAAATGTGGAAAAAAAACCGTCCTTCTCCTTCAAATCGAATCACTTACTATCCAAAATACCTCAAACATCTGAATTAGAAACATCAAAAGTCTGTTTTTTCCTTAAAAAGGATCGAGACTTCAATACTTTAGTAGATTTTAGAAATACTAATCCAGGTAATGTAAATAGTCAACATCGAGGAAAAATTAAATGACCATTTAAGAAGAGATCAACAGGGAGATGATCTAGCAGCCTCCTCTTCCGTTACCTTTCAGGGCAGAGATCATCTTCTTTGAAAGATGCTAACGACTGCACCAAGATCTGCCAGGGTCGGATTTTAGGTGACATGCTTGGCAGGTTCTGTGCATCAGCCAAAAAAATGGTGCACAGTTCTTTGCCCAACATAAGCCTAGCTAGCATTTTCCCCGACAACACAGCCTTGCTTCCGGATATTTATTAAAATGTTTTCCTGTTCTTTTAAACAGAAAGCGGTATTCTCCAACACAAAGGACGGGTAAAAGCTTGTAATTTTTCCTTTTTAATTCTGTAATTCAAAGAATAATTGCAGTTTCTAAATATAACACTCCATGGTTTAAGTGAATTTTATTTTCATAAGTTTCAGAATTCTGTGATTGATCCGATGTCCCTTTGTTAGGTAATATTACAAACTGGGAAACATGAATGGAGAACACCTTTGAACGGTCCTTAAAATGGGCCCCGCCTTTCAAACAATGATTAAAAAGAGGTGGAACGATTTAAATATTGGAAAATTATGCTCAATGATAACCTCTACAATACACTTTGCCACGGATAATGGATAACGTTAATATTCTATTTATTTAAAGCAGAAGATTACTGGAAACGGTGTTCTATTCCAAATTTCTATTTAAAACTGAATTGAATAAATGAACTCTTTCAAAATGAAGTAATTTCCTTGCATTGTTCTTAGTATTAAATAGTCCGCATTTAAATAGAGCACAAAATGCTAGAAAAATAATGTTTAATATCATTTTTAACTCTGAAAACTCTGAAACTCGAATAATAGAGATTGTTGTGCAATATGGAATTATAATTCATAGTAATCGATTTTTATATTACTTCCCACGACGTGACTGGAGAATTTATCTCTACAGCTTTCTTTTCAAACAGAAATCCCTCCTTTTAATATATTCATTTCCTTTAAATAATAGGTTAGTTTATATTTTAAGTATACAATTAAAAGCAATTAAATATAAATTAATTTAAACATGGAATATATCATTTAACTGCGATTTAAATGTTACTTGTAAGTGTAATTTCGAACTCAGCGCGTGGCATACAGTTTTAAAGTAAAAATTGCCGTTGTAACCTAAATAGAAGGGGCAGTTTGTACGCTAACAGATGTTTCAATGCTGGCAACTTTGCGGCGGGGTTTGTTCAGTGGGTAGGGTGCGAGGCTATTAGTCTGAAGTTCCCAGGTTTGACCACTTGTGCTAGCGTTGATATTTATATCCTCTAAACCCGACCCCTGCCCTCGGTAAGAAAGTGGACACCGATGGGCTTTGAAAAGCTGCCCATCGGTGTGCCGTAGGTCGAATGGTACGTTAAGCCGTGGCTCCGTGTGCAGGAGAGCCATAACCTGTGCACGTTAAAGAACATACAGAATGGCCTTAACGGGGAACTACCATCTGTCTCCTGATAGTTGTCCAGTGAGTCCCCTTCCCCAAACTTTTCTGAGTCCTCGGTGTCTTTGTCACCTCGCCATTTAGTCCATTGTGTGAAAAAAAGTATCTCTCAGAGTAAAACAATCCAAATCAACTAGCTACTTTAAAAAGCGGAACACTTTTATATCGATGGCATGAATTACAGTAAAAGCAATAATTGCAATAAGAACATAAACTCTAGAAAAGTATGATTTGAAGTACACTCAAATAAAGTAGAAAAGAAGCATGAATTCAAAAAGAGAGTTTAAAAAGTATTTTTTTTAAAATCGGTGTTTGAATGTTTATAATTATATGCTTAAAACTCTGTCCATTTGTTGAAGCCATTAAAAGGAGGAAAACTCTTGTACGGAAAGAAAACTCTTGAGAAAAACTCTATAATAACATTACCCATTCTTCTTAGAGATAATATAACTGTAAAAGACACCCTGGAACCTCACCATTCCACAGACAATTTAGAAAAACATTTCTTTGCAATTCTTTAAACATTCTGCAGTCAGCTTGCAGTAAAGAACACACAAAAAATGCAATCTCATAGCACTGCTCGTATCTTTTTTACAAATCCGCTTTTCTCTCTCACAACAAGAAGACGAAAAGAAAAAACTAGAAGAAAGAAACCCGAGATGAAATATCTAGAGTTCCACTAAATAGATAATTCATTCTTGCAGAAGTCTCACGGATAAGTAACTCCTCCACTGCGAAAAACAGGCGAAAGGGAGAAATAAGGACTTGAAAAGAAGACGGCGAAATACTCTGTCTACTGGCAAATTAAAATTTCGACACATAGTTGGTTCTGTCTGTCTCACATTGTGTGGCGTCTGCATTGTTCTACAGCAAATATTTTACAGCCGAGAATTCTCATTTCTTCCTTTTTAATTCTTTCTGTTCCTGCCTCAGGAGGAAGAAGAAAAATTAAATCTGACGTTCCTCCATCCGCTGCCTCTGTTGCTCCTTTCGCCTCGTCTGCCAGCTGCAATGAGTAGGAGGGTAAGGAGGAGTGAAAGGAAGACAAAGCCCGGACATCAAGTTCAAGCGGACCTTTAATTAGTGCGCAGTTTAGGAACTAGCCAGGTGCGCGGCTGATGTCAGAGAAAAATAATGCATTATTCTCTCTGCAGGCAGTGAGTGGAGCTTCGAGGAAGACTGTCCACGTGACTGATGGGCAGGCAGAAGGAAATCTCCTGGATTTTATATAACAAGCAATACGGCCAATCAGATTCAGGAGGAAATTTTGTGAGACTTTTTTGTTTTTGTGTTCTTAAAGTTTTAAAGTTTTAATGGTGCTTTAAATTATTCCGTGATGTTGTCGATTATTAAGCATGTAAAATACTTTTCAAATGCATTAAATATTGTTCCTAAAATTGCAACAAAAACTGCCTTTTGCCGGAATATTAAACGAGCCCTTTCAAGAAAGGCATGTTTTGAATTTCTGAGCTACTTCATGCAAAGGTTTGAAAATCATTTACGCGATTTTTTTTAATGCTTCCTGAAAGCTTTACAGAAATAAAGCAAGCAATGTAATAAATTTTGTAATTTGTAGGCATAAATTAATTATAGTTTAGAATATACTTAAAGTAAATGCAAGTTGCACAGAGTGATATCATTCTAATTCATTAACAGTCAATTCTCTTCAGTATTTTTTTCTTTTCGAATTCCATTTTATGTTTTTGCATACAATAATATAACACCACTTCAAAAGTCAGTAAAAGGGTTGGGTTGTTTTACCTCTCAGCGGCACTTTTTGCACACCATGGACTAAATGGCCAGGTCACATGAACCCCGAAGGCTCAGAGAAGGTTGGGGGAGAGGACCCACTGGAACAGCTGTTGGGAGACAGATAGTAGTCTTCCATCATAGTCATCCAGCGTGTTCTTCAACGTGCACATGGTATGGCTCTCCCACACACGGGGCCACGGCTTAATATTCCGTCCGATGGACGGCGGCCTTTCCAAGCCCATCGGTGCCTCCTACTGACCGTGGACAGGGCGGGGAATTTTGCGGAGATAAATCTCAACACTGACCCAGCTGGGATTCGAACCTGGGAACTACAGATTATGAGCCTGGCGCGCTACCGACTGAGACAACCCCGCCCCTCGTCAGTAAAAGGAGTAAATGCATCGTTTTTCCTTCATATGTACATTTGTTTATTGTTAATATTTGTGGACTATACTTTTAATTATGCAAATTATTTTTCCATTTTTCAATAATTTCATAACTTTCCAAATACGAGAGGAAAGGTTTTACCAAGTTTTGAATAATGATATAGTAACAAAAAATAATTAATCATTTTTTTTAATTTACAACAAAATCGTTATACATAATAAGAATTTTACTGAAATAAAATGCTGCATATTTCAGCATTAGGTTGGGAGAAAACTGAAAGGTATTCCCATTTCTAACGTGATGAATCAGTGGACGACAGATGCCCCCATCCATCACGCATAGTGCCGGGCAAAAAGACGCATCCTGAAAGGTCGGTATTTTTGCCCAGCTTAGAATAAACTTAAAAAATTTACTTATGAAGTTTAATAGGAAAGACAGACATAACCACATTTACTGGACTTAATAAAAACTTTTCATTATAAAAATAGAAAAATCTTAAGCTATTAATTCTACTTATCATTCAACTGCAGAATGTATAAAGAATTGCAAAGATAGGTTTTTCTAAATTATCTGTAAAATTCTAAGGTTCCAGAATGTCTTTTACAGTTATGTTATCTCTACAAAGAATGGGTAATATTAATATAGTATTTTTACAGCCGAGAATTCTCACTTCTTTACCATTATTCCGGACATTCACCCCTTTCGTCAGCGAATCCCATTCAGAATGTTCAGTGAACTATGTGGAATAGTCCTCTCAACTCAGTCTGAAAAACAGAAATTTTAAAACGAAACCATTAAAATTTCCAGTTATCTTGGATTGATTGTTAAAAAAATCTAGAAATTCAAGAAGGAAATTCGCATAATGCAAAACTATCATGGCGCAATTAGGATAATATACCTTATTCTGTCGATAAGTCATGTATCCTTTAAAAACTGTAAAATGAATTTATAAGCATGAATTCTGATGTTCCAAGTAGGTCTTTGAGTGTAAATTACTTAATTCTAGTTTCTTCCAATGAGTGAAATATGTGTTCTTTATGAGTATTAAATTTTGTGCAATTAAGCAACACATGAATGACTGTTTCTTTTGTTTCCCATACAACACAGTCTCTGAGGACTCAGCTCTGTTCTATCATATGCATTTCATCATTCAGTCTTGTTGTCCGTGCTCTGATCTTGATAATTGATATTATGTCCTTTTTTAGATAATAAAGTAGAATTTTTATAACAATGTAAATAAATATGAAGTCTTGTTTTTAACATATATTTAATCTAACGGCACAAAGTAGTATCATCCGATTGCAGAACCGCCCCCCCACAGACAGTGCTTTCCCTCTTATAATGCCATTCAAGTGCCCATCTCACTACTGCCTCCTTATTAATATATAGAGCCCTGCGCGGATAGCAAAAGTCCTATCCGTATCCGCATCCCCATCCGCATCTGCAAGGCCTTATCCGCACTCGTATCCGCATCCACAAAACTTTATCAGCATCCGCGTACATTGCCTACTTAATAACCGTCGAGTTTTTGCAAATGATTGAAGCCCGTTGTATGTTTGGGAGTAAAAGATATCAGTATAATGGTTTATTATGACTAATAATTAAATAAAAAGCCCCGTGATAAAAACAGCCTTTAGTTCGTAAAAATATGTCTTACTAAATATTAAACAAAATTTTACTTAATTCTAATTTTGCAAATTTTTCTGAATTAATTTTGCTCTTTTTAAATGCAGTTATCGACGATTATTACCCAGTAATTCTCCACCAAAACTTCGTGATCTCCCCAACTGAAATTTTCATTCGACTGATTATAATTCCCTTTCTCTAGGTAATAACTCAGTATTTTTTTAATTTATATTCCGCTTTGTTAGCAAAAAAGATCGCTTCTTTCACATTAGACTATTTGTGGATTTATCCCAATGGATTTTGATCTATTTTAGAGTGAATATCATCATAGAATTTCCAAATCAAGTTCTTTTTATCATTATTTCAAGCAGATATAATGCAATATTATTTGTTCGTGTTTCTACATATTTTTTTCAAAAACGAGACTTTATCCGCTATCCGCATTAACACCAATTTTTTTATCCGTAGTTTACCCGCTATCCCCATTAAGGTTCATCTTTTATCCGCCAAGAACTTTTAAATGCGGATATGGATTTTAAATGCGCGGATGGGGATGCTGATATCTCAGCGGATATCCGCATCTTCACAGGATATCTATTAACATAGTCATAGGTGAGGTCATAGGTTATAAGTACTGTTTGCAAGAGTCCTGCAATACGGGAATCCTCCCAAATCCCCATATATACTGTAAATTAATAAATATTAAATAAATAAAAAACAAATAAATAAATAGATGATTTTGAAACAATGGGTGAAGGATACTGGACTGTAACACCATTTTTATACTTAGAAATAGGTTGAAAATACATTGAGTATTCCAGATATAAGATATAAAAATATTTCTATTAGCTATGACTAATTGTAATGGAAAACTTAAAGAAATAATTGAGAATTTTAGTGTGAATAACATTAGAAAAATTGCAGGGCACAATAATAGATCTTTTAAAAAATTGCAAAATCGTTCAGAGCGATAAATATTACTTTGTAAATATAACTTCTGCAATAATTTTGAAAATATCAGACCGTTCACTATCTTGTTGTTTGCTGAGTTGGAATTCTATAATATCAAATCAATGGTATTGTTACTCGCGAAATTTTAAATATTTAAATGTTTATGGATTGAATAAATCATCAGGGGATGATAATATTACAGCATGTAAAAAACTATTCCCATAAACGATGAATCTGTCATTTACAAATAGAATTTTTTCGCTCCTTTTAAGCATTCATTATTCATTTAGATTTTTAAAACAGAAATTGGAACAGGCAAATAATCATAGGCCAATTCAATTCAAGTCATATTTACAAAATTAATGAGCAAACCTATTTTTTTAAATATTATGAAATCACTTAAATGAAAATAACATATTCTCAAATTGTTAATTTGACATCCTGGAAAAACCGTTGGATAAAATGATATAGAAATTCAACCTAAAGCATTTTAAAATAGTCTTAATGATAATAAAATTTATAGAATATATTTTAATATACCTGAAGCGTTTGATCCCTTTGTGTGCATTCTGTTGTGTATTTAACATGGCCAAAAATTGAATTAATAAGTTTTTAGATTTATTGTGTGTTATTCTTTAAATTTTATAGCAAATTTGCTTCAAGCCATCACCATAAAAAATGAGTAAGAAAACCACTGAATAGAAACTTATTCGTCACTGCACGCTTTATGAATTTTTGTCATGGTTAACGATGCAACAACAGATACGAAAAAAGTTCTAATGTATATATATATATGCTACTGCATTAGATGCCAGAAAATATCACAGTTGTTTTACTCAATTTCTATCAGGCAATTTCGACCTCTCCGATATTCATCATTCGCGAAGGATATTGAAACTGAACAACGATCTGCTGCTGTCAGCTGTTTAAACAGATTAACACTCAAGAATTATTTTAAAAAATTAATTTATAATGTCCTACTGTATAAGGACATCTTCAACAAATTGCGAGGTTAATACACAAGCAGTGGATAGCATATGAGCTTTCAATTGATACCAGATACCAATGCTGAATAATCTGCAACTTTTTGCTGAACAAAATTGACAACTGAAACTATTATTTATCTATTTCTAAACTAGAGATGAGAAATGTGTTCTCTGTATTAGTACAAAGTGCACAAACCAAATCTTTTTCGTAGCCATTTTTACCCTGACGAAATTCATAACGAGTACATTAATTCTACAGTTGCTTTTTGATACACTCTGTATAGTAATACATAAAAATTACTATGGTTACTACTAAAATTAAAATAATAACAACCAATTCATTTTTGGCAGTGCTAAATTCACAATAAATAACACCCAAAGTTAGGTCACATAAGAACACCATTTTTTGTGGTACCTCTAATAAGTGATCTTCGTAAAGGTTTCGTTCCATTACGTAATTTATTATTTATTAATATATTTCGATTCTGCTAAATTAACTTCAGAGAGTGATTATTCTATTACAATAATAGTAATTAACCCCCTCAAGCAGCTGCTTGTCACAAAGGTCTGACAAGAGCCTGTCAGTTCATACGCCATAGTAGAAGGTCTGTGAGGATGAAGGGACCTCAGTAGAAAAGCAATACAAACGTCCATGCCTTACCCGGGGCTCGAACCCAGGTCCCTTAAATCAGTAGCCAAGCGCGCTAATCACTCGGCCACGAAACGGCTAATCTGTTACAATATGAATATATATGTATATAATTATATTGCAATATTTATCATATTGTAATAGAATAAATTATGTTTATTTAATCGTAATTTAGTAGTTCGAGAAAGAACCTCTTGTCCAGAGTCTGTGGCAGGGTGGTTAGCGCGCTTGGCTACTGATCTAAGGGACCTGGGTTCGAGCCCTGGATAAGGCATGGATGTTATGTGTCGTTTTTCTGCTGAGGTCCTGCCATCCTCTCAGACCTACTATGGCTATAAACTGACAGGCTCCTGTCAGACCTCTGTGACAAGCAGCTGCCTGAGGGGGTATTTATTTTGTTATAGTCATAGAGTACACATTCAACCAGGATCTAAATCATTTTTCGGCATCCCTGGTATTTGGTAATTTCTAACAGGACAAAAACTTTCCAAATGTATTTTTTTTATATTTCAAAATCGTCACCAAAACTGAAACTATTTATAACAACATTAACGACATTATATATACTTATATATATATATATTCAAATCGCAATAGAGCAATGATTATCTGAATAATTATATATACGCATGTATTTATTCGTATTATTATATAATAATAGCTATCTGAAGAATTATGCATGCATATTTATAAATATATATATATAATTTTTCATATTATAACAGAATAATGACTATCTGAAGAAGTTGAAATTTTCAACGGGAAAGATGGAAGATATAACAAGAATAGATGTGGCTCAACAGTTTTATTATTAGTTTTGCTTTCAACTAGGAAATATTTCTTCTCTTTGAAAAACCTTAACACCTCTTGACAAAGAATAAATGAAATTTCAGTGACAGTAACTTACAAGCAAATGTTCCTTAGAGCCAAAAAGCAAGAGGATATCTAGCTAAAACTTCCGTTTCTATTCGAGTTAGCTGAGGACCTACGTCTTCCTGATAACCTGTCATACGAAACGTCATGTGATTTACTTCTCAGCTATCCTGGACACATAGCTTCTCAGCTAACAGTGATTAAGAAGACATTTTTCGTGTTCGGTAAGTGCCCATGCATCGTTCATCGATCGGGAACACGATACGTTATCTACAGAAAGATGTTATTTGTATGGTCAAGCACGAAAATTCATCGTAATGAATGCGAAACTCAACCGGAATAACTCACAGTGAAGCATTCGTAAAGGACAGAAGCAGAACCGGAACAAAACTGAGTTTACTAGGAATGTCATCCGAATCCACAATATGCTGATAGCGCAGAAATGTCTTCCTATTGAAACTGAGAGATGGAAGTAGGTGAGATGGCTGAAAACAAAAGAATATTTGATGTATTATCAGGAAGTTGAGGGGGGGGGGGGTGCAATTTTCAAATAAACTCTAATTTTCTTCTACTTTCCTATTTACTAAATGGTTTTAATTGGATAGAATAAATCAGGCGATAAACACCTAAATTATTATTATTTAGAAATGATTCAAAATAGTAAATATTGTTCCCTTTCTTTTAATGTTTTTTGTTAAACACACATATCTTGAGTGACACTAACAAAAGCCACAATTTTGAGAAGGAAAACTTCTCTTTCTTTGGCATTTCGGACTCTTTTCAGGTTAAACAACTCTTTGTGGAAAAGGCGATTCTTAATGTGATAAGCTGAAACCACACTGAACCTTTTAGAGTGCGAAATGATCTCATTGTCGCAATTCGTACTACGGAATTGCCAAGTGAGCTTTTCTTCGCAACAGAAAGACAATTTTTTAAAAAGCAGAACAAAACGAAAGAGAACAAATTATCTATCGAGAATTATTTATTGTCCTTCTTCCACTGACACAACTTTCGAAACGAAACGCATCGTCTGCAAATCGATTCTGACATTTCATTACTTAGAGATTCTACTGAACTTTCGTTCCATTCATTCTGAATGTTCTAATTTACTGCGATGCACGAGGAAATGAAGTATTGTTCATGAATGTTTCTTTTTTTATTTCTTTTAAAACAATAGAAGCAAGATATATCTAGGAGAGGCCGTCTTCCAAAATTTTTAACTTGACTTATAGCAAAATGCATTCAATTTAATCTCTGTTAAGCAATTTATGATAAGAATTCTAAATTTAATTAAAGACTGATGTTTCCAGAAGCGGATTATCCTCTCTGAATTACACCTCTCGTATCTAAGCATTCTAAATAAATTTTCCCTTTAACATTTGTTGTACCAGCTGGTACTGAGATATACGCACGCGACTGTTTGATTTTTTTCCCATAGAATAATTCTCATTACGAAACACAAGTCTTACACTTTGTTGCGTATGGAGCATAAGTGCTTTTCATAAACATAAATTGTTAATATATCTCCTAACTACTTCGAAAGTTCTTTCCAAAATTACTGTCCCATTATTCTAAGGATTGATGAAACTGTAGAAGCAGCTGCACTTTATGGTAGTTAGATGAAAATCAATAAAGAGTAGAAATTGGCAAGAAGTACTTGTTTTCATAGTGTTAATAAATCTTTTACCCATAGACACAGATTGCTAAAATAAAATCCTAACTGATATTTGTTACGATTTTCTTAAAATGTGAAATAAACAACAACGATTTACCCACACTGTTGAAGAACGTGATCCATTAACCGAAAACAATATATACAGGGTGTCTCAAAAATATAGGTACAAACTTTTAGGGGAGGTAGATAATTTCTGTCTCATCTAAAGGAACGAGAATTGCATAGGAACCCATAATCGGAAACGTCACCGTAAGTCAATAGCCGGCGCAGTTCATCAGTGCGCTAGAGGGGAAATTTCGAATTTCTTCATTCGAGCGGTAGTCGGCTGACGAAGGGCATGCAAAGGTATTCGAACAGGGAGCTGGCAGACATGCACTTAGTGTATGGAATAGCTGAGGGTAACGGACGAGCCGCTCAATGAATATATCAAGAACGCTTCCCACACAGACATGTACCGGGCCACCGTTTGTTTGCGCGTGCGCATCAAAATTTGTGCGATTATGGGTCATTAAGAGGTAGCAGAAGTGAGGACAGGCCACGATCGACACGTACTCCTGCCATGGAAGAAAGTGTGTTGGATGCCATGGAGACTAATCCTAGTACCAGTACACGTGCCATTGCCTCTGCCTTAGGAGTGTCTCGTTGCAGTGTACAGCGTGTTTTGCACGGCGAGTCCTTACACCCCTTTCATCTCCAAAGGGTTCAGTTACTTCTCCTCGCTGATCATCCTGCACGTGTGCGTTTTGCGCAGTAGTATCTCCAAAAAAGTGCCCAAGATGTGAATTTCCCGGCTTATGTTTTGTTTACTGATGAGGCCAGTTTCACTCGAGATGGCGTGTTCAATCTGCACAATGCGCATTTGTGGGCTCACGAGAACTCCCACGGTGTGCGCACCCATGCGGCACAACATCGTCTCGCAGTAAATGTGTGGGTACGTTTGGTCGGCGACTGCTTAATCGGGCCATACCTTTTACCATCCCGCATGACCTCCGCGAATTATCTGATCTTTCTAGAACAGGTTCTACCAGGCTTACTTGCTCATGTTCCAGCAAATGTGAGATGCAACATGTGGTTTCAACATGATGGGGCGCCTCCCCATTATGGAAGGTGTGTTCGTGCGCATTTGAACATGTCTTTTGGGCAACGATGAATTGGGCGTGCTGGACCAGTTGCCTGGCCCCCACGCTCATCTGATTTAACGAGCGTTGATTTCTTTATGTGGGGGTGGGGGGGCTCAAAGCTACGTGTATGAATCGCCTGTGGAGACTGACATGGATCTCGTGGCAAGGCTCGTCTGTGCTACAAACTACTATCAAAGAAACTCCAGGTGTGTTCGACTGTGTCCGGCAATCAATGCTCCATCGGTGTCATATAAGCCGATTTAGTATTCCTAAATAAATGAATTAGGGTAATAATCATAAGGACTGAAGCCTTTAGTCAATCCATTTCTACAATAAAGTGTAAACGGCAGTTTCTGACAATGCTGAACTTCCAGAATAATTGCCTGTTCACTGATGTAACTCACCAAGTAATATTTTAAGAGTAATATAATGATAAAATAACTATATTTTCAGAAAATTATTTCTATTCTTACGAAAATATATTTATATTCTTCTTATATTTTAGAAATAAAAATTCCCCATATCAAGAGTTCCACAATCAGATCCGAATCACACAATCTCAATATTTTACTAAAAAAAGTCTTAATTCGTAATTCAGTCGCATTATTTAAACTTCCTCACTAAAAATGAACAAAATATAGGATTCTTAATAAAATTTTTGTAAAACTTAAAACATTACAGACAAAAGTTTATTTATCCCATCGAAGTTTCAGAATTATTTATAAAACTGTAATTTGTCTTATAGAGACATGAAAATCAAGCTATTACATAAGCTGCAGGAACTCAATGTGCCAACAGTCAAATGGCAACAGTTAAAGTTTACCTCTTTGAAAACTTAATGAAATGAAACGTGGATGGAAGAAATTATTTTAGTTTCCGAGAAAGGAGATGCTTCAGCTTTCAAAGTGATATTTCTGTTTCAAGCAAGTTAAATTTTTTTTATTTTCAGATACCTTGCCTGTTGAGTACATGTGACATCCAAATATATTAGCTTTATACGATAATAATTTCTATCCATTTAAATATTTATCCAGCAGAAAAAGTGTTTATTTCACCTGACACTGTTATTTAAAGAAATGCGTAGGGAATTAATTTTAAACCAATAGTAATATTTTAATAATTTCAAGCAATAAATAAAGAATGTTTTTTTTTTGGTAATTCTTGTTAGAACATATTTCATTAATAAGATTCGCTTGTGGTTAAGTGTGTGTCTGTGTTTGTGTGTGTGTTTGTGTATCAGTTTGTGTGTGTATATGTGTGTGTGTGGGGAGGTTATGAGAACTCATTTTATCTGTCAATGCGAGGCGCACACCTTTATTATTTACGTCATATTACATTTCCTTAATGAAGAATAAATTATTCTTTTTTAGCTTATGTTGGTCTATTCCATTGTGTAATACTTAATTGTGATGTTTGTATTAAAAGAACAGTGGAAAAATTTAAAGAACGAAAGTTCATGAAATGCAATATTCCCTCAGGTCAAGGGGGAATATGGTAGCACCAATAATAAATGGAAGAAAGTATCAGAACGTATGGGTGGATGATCAATACAGTATCTTAAAATATGAACTACAAAGGTATTAGATAATAAAACAAATGTTAGGAGATATTTCATGAGGCATGTAGTTCTTCATTGGCATTACTTGATTGGTAACTGTCGTTGCTTTTAATTGCATCTGATGATTTAAACCAATGCTCACTATGTAATTCCATTCAATTTGAGGGAATCAGTTTTTCGATACAAAGGTATATTAATTAATATCATATTAATTTTTCCTACAGTTAACCCATATATCTCTACGATCCTCCGTATGGTTTCATGTTTCATTTCTAAGTAGCAACTTGTAATATTTCTTTTCTCAAATGACCTGTTTTAATCGACAACATTGAACTATGAACACACATCTCATGTAGTTAAGAAGTCACTGGAAAACAAACGTTTTACTCAGCGACATTTCCTACAGCACTGTGTGGGTTGTTCTGTGTTCCAAGATATGCTAAAGTACATCATCATCATCATCATCCTCAAGCAGTCATGGGCTACGGAGGTCCAACCAGATTGTGCAATTTATTTCTCCAAGCAAGTCTGTCCTGAGCTACATCTGCTGCATCTGGCCACTGCACACTAATTCTAATAAGGTCCTGTTTGACATTGTCTGTCCATCGCATCCTTGGTCTCCCAATCTTTCTGAAGCTTTTAGGAACACTGTTCATCATATTCGCCAATCTATCATTATCCATACGGGCAACATGGCCAAGCCAGCGGAGTCTCTCTCTGCACAATATGCTGCTTAAAGGAGGTTGCAGACTCCTTTGCCTAACCTCATCATTAGTTACAAAGTTAAACCACCTAATACCCAAGTTACTACGTAAGCATCTGGAATCAAAAGCATCTAGTTTCCTGTTATCTCGTTTACAAAGTGTCCATTTTTCACTACCATAATTAACCCTAGAAAGAACCAAACTATTATACAGTCTAATTTTAGTCTTTAGGTGTATACGCCTATTTCTCCACAATCTCCATAGATTCTTAAATGTTCCGGCAGCAATCCATATTCATCTGTTAATCTCATGCCGCATATCACCAGTATCTGTTACATAGCTCCCAAGGTAATTAAACTGAGACACCTGCTCAAGACTGCAACCATTCAGATGAACTGAATCACAACCTGCATGACCAATTTTCATCACTTTTTTTTCTCTGTGTTTATAACGAAACCTACTCTACTACCAGTCTCATCAACAGCTCGAATGAAAGAGTTCATATCATCAACATCATTTGCCAAAAGGGCTAAATCATCAGCATAATCTAAATCAGAACGTTTCGTATCTCCAGCCCATTTAAGGCCAAAATCTCTCCCTTGCAATGAATTTCGTATAATGTAATCAATAACCAAACTAAAGAGAAACGAGACAAAATGCACCCTTGTCGAACACCAGAAGTAATGCTAAACCAATTGCTACAAGCCTTACCAACACTCACACACGATCCAGTGTTATTATAGAGAGCTTTCATTATGTTAACTAACTTGTCTGGTATATCACATGATTTCACAATCAACCACAAATTTTGTCGATTAACAGAGTTGAAAGCCTTTTTGAAATCAACAAAGCTAGCAACCAAAGGTTTCTGAAACTCTAAACATTTCTCAAGAATCTGCCTAAGTGAAAATATCTGATCCACACATCCCCTACCACTTCTGAATCCACATTGCTCATCACGCAATTACTGTCAACCAGATTCTTAATTCTATTAAGCACAATCATGGAAAGAACTTTACCTGTAATAGAGAGTAGGCTGATACCCCTACAGTTATCACAAGAACTGCGATCACCTTTTTTGAAAATAAGGATAATAATAGCTCTGGTGAAATCTTTAGGAAACATGCCTTTATCATTAAAGATATTCAAAATTTCAGTCATCCAAGTGGTAACCGAAACATTCCCAGCTCTAAGCATTTCTGCAGTAATTTCATCTACCCCTGGGGATTTATGAAGTTTAAGTTTAGAAATACCGAAAATAAATTCAGATTGTGTTATAGGGCCAACATTAAAGCCAGTAATGCATTTATCATCTTTACAAACAATTGGGAGTAGAATTAACCACATTGTATAGAACATCACTGAAATGCTCAGCCCACCAAGCCATGACAGGATCCTCACCTTCCTTGTTTATCCTTGAATCCCTGTATACCTGTCCGTTTTCTACCACATAAAACATTAACTATCTGGTACAGCTCTCTGCTGTTGTGTTGTCTAACTGCGTCCTCAGCTTTGTCACCCAAGCCATCAAGCCAAAGATTCTTATCAGCAGCTAACTGATCCTTTACACGTATATTTAAGCTCTCTGTAATCCGTTCTATTAGGACTAGTAGGGCATTGATTTAGGACATTCCTGCAGTTCTTTCTTTCTGAAATAAGCTGAAGTGCCTTATCACTCAAATAATTCTGTCTCCTCTGCTCCCTTTTCCCTAAAAGAGTACTGTTAGTTTACAAAAAAGCCTGTTTAAAATAGTCCCATTCTTCCTCAACTTCAGTATTAAGCAAACCATGACTGTCATAATGACTAAGTAACCTATCATGGTAAACTTTAGCTACAACTGGGTCTTTCATTGCTTCAGTTTTAAAGGTAAATTTTTTAACACTAGCACAACACTTTTTAAGTTTAAGTTGCAAGACACTTTTATTTTATTACATTCATTGTTTATTGTCACAGGTTAAATATTATGTTCAAGTAAACTTCATTTTACTGAATGTCATTATCATCAAAAATGTGCAGCACTGTATCATATTGCTCTACACGTTGTGACGCAAATTACACCAATGTAGTATCCTTGCCAGTATAATACACTGTAGAGAAGGAAAGTGAGACCTCAGCAGAAAGGCAATACAGAGAATCCATATCTCATCCGGGTCTCGAACCTAAGTTCCTTTCATCAGTAGCCAAGAGTGCGCTTTAGGTTTAATTGAAACAACAAGATTACTTTCAAGAGGTTTGATTATGCTTCTGAGTGTCACTTTATTCGCTAATATATTCTTTGTATCGCATAATTTTGCTAATAACTTCTTATTTCTTCCGTCAGTCACGCGGCACAAAACTTTAGACAAAAACCTCTAATTAAATTAGAATATGATTCGATGTAGATTCGGCATGATAGAGTGGAGATAGATCGGTCAGCTGCATTACTCAAGTTTCAGAGTGGCACATTCGGTTGTATACATGATGCATATTCTCGTATGGCATAACACCTTAAGTAACCTTACAAATATTCATCGGTCATTTTATCACCTACAGTTCAGTGTTACGTCAATAGCAACTCAAATACAGAACACAGTAACTTCTTAAATAATCTTTCCATGAAAAAGAATGTGATCGAAGAATTATTTAAAGATCTCAATTAAATCTATATAAATCTGTATTTCGAAAAATATGCGTTCAATTATTTACAGAGTTATGGAAGCTGAACTATTTAGCAAGTTAACTCGTTCTGAAAAAAAATAATTCAAAATTGTCTAAAAACGAACGTAATCATTACGCGAACTGTCAAAAATACTCTTTCACGTGTTAATAAAGTTGAGTATTACTGTTTTCATTTTAACTTGTTTTTAATACTTTTTCAGAACACTTTTTTTATTTCCAGATTGAAATGGCTTTGATTGAAATATTTAAATTATCTTCAGTCACGTGTTTTGATAAAAAGCTTATTTAGTAAATTACTGAAATCTTTATCTGAGTTACTATTGATATAACATGGAAATCTGCCTAATAAAGTGGCCTCCAAAATACATTTATTTCACCCTTATTGTGGTATATTGGAGTTCTGTCAAATAATCTAATCGATCACTTCATGGGTGGATATTTTATGAGAGAAAAAATAAAAGATTTGCCAAAAAGTATTAGGGAGCATACAGACTCTTGCTTGGATCTTCTAAACGAGTTACATAAATGAGGGTGATATCATATATAAAAATCTGAATTTATATTAAACCCACAAATTCTACGTGAAGATTGGAATCGAGCCGAGCATCGTGAAGATTGGAAATGAGCGATGCATTTACCCCTGTAAAAACAAAAAACCTGTTTAGTTGTCTACATTATGTATCACGTGGTATCTGATTGTTTAAACAAAGCCTCGAAACTTGGTGCATGTCTTTAGTGGATAATTAATGTTACAAATATTTTTCGTCACTAACAATTGCTGTAACTAAATTAATAATTTATTAAAGTGTCAACCATAATGGGGGAAGATTTTCGTATCATTAAGAGATTAACTTCTCTCTTAACCTTTCGTATCATTAATAATTAATTTCTCTCCCATGTAATGATTATTTGTTAAAGCATGATTTTTTAAGTACTTTCATTAACTTCCTCATTTTAAATTATTGCGATTCTAATCATTGACATTTCGTCTCTGCCTACTTACAAGGAATTCGTAAAAAATTAACGAAGGCTGCAGAAAAACTATTTAACTTTAATCTAGGAACTGTGGAATTGCAAACAAGGGAAATTCAATAATTCCGCTACAAATTTTATTTTGTGCTCGCGGTAGAGATATTCCTGGCCAATGTGCTAATTGATGAATTTTACCGAAAAATTTTGAAGGTCAAGATTTTTCATCTGTGAATATAACGACTTTGTAAAGATAATGAAACTGATGATCGGGTCTAATGACAACTAAACGGAGAGGAAACAATTAACTGTTATGACTTGGTATTGTGGTAATTCTATTTTGGATATCTGCGAGATTTTTCTTTTTGTCTTATAATATTTCCAGCTTAAACATTGCTCCATAAACTACATGGGTGAATCTTCCGAAAGTGTGAATATAACTTCCACAACCTGTAGTTTAGCGAGGAATGGCACTTATTAGAATGTGCTCCAGTTGTGTGGAACTCCTCCAATGTGGAAAGTGCATAGGCCGTCTTTGCGAAAAACAAGCTTTCATATCTGAAGAACTATTTTCTATAGGTTTGAGGGGAAGAAATGGATATTCATTGACTTTTATACTTTATATTAGCTCGCATCAATACGGAAATTTTCATTGATGTCTTTTTCAATTTACGATATTAAGATATTTTCCGAATTTCTTTACAAAATTCATCAGTTAGCAGAAATACATTTAATTTTACTTAGAAAATTTCTTTTGCGATTTGATGAATAACTTTCGTTTTTCATTTTTCAACATAAACGAATTACGATTTCATCAGTCCCGTTTTAATCTTCTCAATGAAATGGAGAATGGACATTCAGGTTTTGAAAAATAGGGAATGCCCTGAAACAAATTGCCTTGCCATACATCTGGTGATGAAGAAATTCTTAAGATTTATATTCAAGCTTCACATTACGCCTACCTGCATAAGACTGATTTCAGGTCTTCCACTTCTTTGGGTTCAATTCATCGCTACAAGATTGAAAGAACATCTTAGGTAATGGTTTTTACAGCTATCTTCACCACAGGAGAACTGTAATACATTTATCTCATAAAAATGCATATTAGACCTTCCCAGAGGTACTAGGATTTTATCTGTGTATAATGATACTTTAGAACACAGTTGTATCATACACAATATAACAAAAATTCACATGGCACTTCCATTTTACGTGAATGGAAAACAAAATTAAAAACTCCCTAATTTTGAAAATAATTTTTTTTTGAAAAAATGTTACTAGAGATCAATTGAAGATCTCACTAAAATATCTCTAAAATCTGTTTTTCGTAATATTCATTTACTAATTAAAAGAATATGCGAGCTGAAATATTTAACCGTAACTCTTACTAATCATGAAAATTTACTTCAAAAGATTAAACACAACTGTTATAACAAATCGCTTACTAACATAAACGTAATGTTTGAAGTTTCTTTAACTCTTTTTTTTATTTTCATCAATTTGGGGGAGAAAGTGATTAAGCAGCAGCATCTCCTCTTAAATGGCCAAGCTTCAAAATTTTTTTAAAATGTTGAGCAAATATTAATGAATTGAGATTTAGACAGATTTGAGAGTATATCTCCTAAATCTTCAGTTTATCGCGAATGGCATATAGTATGTACACGTGTGTATGTGTGTGTGTGCATCTATCGTAACAAGAAATTTAGGAAATTAATTTAACTGAGTTTTAAGTTGCAATTTAATATAATAATCTTAATTATAATATAAATTTTATATATATAAAATTTAATTTTAATATAATAATCTTAATTATAATATAATAATTTTAAGTTGCAATTTAATATTATAATAAGTTAATTAAACTGAGTTTTAAGTTGCAATTTAATATAATAATCACATTTATTTTCATTTCCCAGATATGCGTATTCATTGAAAATTGAAATACATCAATCCGTAATTTAGAATAAACTGTACGTATTGCAAATTTTTCATAGCCATATTTAGAATTCAGCACCCCAAAATTAGTTAAAAACATCCTATTTGACCAATGTTATAAAAAAAAATTCCTTTGTTCTCTAGTGTAATGAATAACTCACAGCAGTCACGCCAGGGACTGCTGTGAGTTATTGTGAAATAAATGCTGCGTAGTACGAGCACGCAGAGAGAGAAAAACCCTCTTTCTCTCATTCAAAGTTCCGTGGTGGCAGCCCGGGTCTACCTATCAGGTGACCTCTGCTGACTTCACCAATTACCTGCCGCCACGACTGTCCATTTTGGCGTCAACGGCTCCCTTTAGCACTGGACATCTCGGGCGCCCAGTTCCGAGCATCCTATTTAGCAGTTAGTTCTCATTACAAATTACAATTAAACTGAAAGAAATGGCTTCAGAAAGAGTGGCGCGTTTCCAAAATGTAAGGGACAAAATGTATGTTCTCTTTTCTCCCCCTCCTCTCGTATTAGATATCCTTGGTATCTCTTCCAAGATTTTCATAATGACGATAACTTAGTACGTAGGAACCGCTGTGATAATATACTCAGTATGTAGGAACGGCTGTGACAAGAAGCTTTGTTTTGTGTCCCATCGATAGGAAGAGAGGAGTGGGAGGAAAGAGAAACCGCCCCTTACATTTTGAAAACGCCACCTTTTTGAAACCACTTCTTTCAGTTTAATTGTAATTTGTAATGAGAACTAACTGCTAAATACACTTTCTTAACCCAGTAACGACAATCACGGATTTTAAGTCAAGTATTTCTTTCTCGATCTCATTTATACCGTTAACTTTGTTTGAAATCATATATCTTAAACAGACTGGCCTTCAGTATTTACTTTCGTACCTATTTTAACTAATTTATAAAACATTATTAATCAATATAGAAGCCGAACCATTTTGAAAATGTCAACTGATATATCTGATGAGAGAATGCAGGCACGTGTCTATCCTCATAGCATAGATTCTTCACGTGAACAGCTACGTCAACAGTACACTACATGCTTTTCCTCATGTATGAGAGGCAGAAATCTCATTGGTATTAATACCTTTCCGAATGAATCGTCCACATACCCGTTATTGTCTGGGAGCAGCAAAATGTATATCAGTGATTTTTTCCGCATTCCTATGATATTGCTTCTCATAAAACGTAGTTTTGTCCAGTCTAACCTAGTTCGTACACTGCTACCCATTCCATCACTGCAGAGTTCTAGTTTTACTGTCTTTCTTCTATTTATCTCTTCTTAATCGATTGGAGAAGATGACTAATAGGGCAAGTTAAAACTTTTTTAAAAGGTTAGATTGCAGTCTCATCACAAATATTATGAATGAATTCATTATATACTTCATCTATCGCAAATCTCTACCGACTTCTAAAATAATATTCATTTTTAGATTCTAATTATGAACTTCCAATAACTGATAAGTAGGCTGTATCAATACCTATACTAATGATGCACGTAATCTAACTGGATCGTCATCAAATGCATCATATATGAATTATCAGAAAAAAGTCTAGTTATTCCTTGTATATGAGGACAAAATACTTTGAAAAATTTATAGTTCAAGTTCCCTAAAAGGTTAAGATTAGAGTGAAACAGTTGCATTTAACAATGAACTTTGCTGGATACAACGGAAGTCAAATCCTACCAGCATTAAATCCTTAGTTATTGTAATAAACATTGTTTGTTGTCGGGATGAATCTACTCGTTTGAAACATATTTCCGAATGAATGTGTTCTACTGGGTCCGAAGAACTTAGGAGACGGATTCACGTGAGTGTTAAGGAAATGCAGTTTGTTTCTGATAGAAAACAATGCAGGAGGAAATTTGGCCGATATTGTACTTGTTCTTTAACCGAGGAAAACAAAATAATGGAAAAAATTTATAAACGTTTAAAACATCAGTTGAGAAATAAAATGTTGGGTTGTTAATAAATAAATAATGAATCTACAGCGTTACCCGTTGACTTTGAAGTCAACAGGTAACTCTGCGGATTAAATCAATAAATAGTTTTGTGGAAAATCCATTTACTGATTTTTATTCGTCAAACTATTTCTTGGCTTGTTAGTTTGGCAGGTAGAGCAGAGAATAAATACTACATAGCTCAACTAACTAGAAATGTACCATTAACATTTTTTCCTGTGGAAAGACAGCGTGACGGAACAAAATGGATCCAGGAGTTTCAAGAATAAAGCCTATTGGAAAGCAGATTATAATATATATTGATTTATACGTTTAGGATGACGAAGATTATAAATAACAATTGTGCTTTCCGTCAATTTAAGACAGCAGGATTTTCGAAATTATTGCCAAAATACTGAGAGCTGAAGATGATGTATAATCTCCATGATAGATTTGTTGCTCATAAAGAAATGACTAGAGGAATAAATATCAATATTCTTCTGAGTTTGCTGCAATTATTATGAAAACTACAGAAGCATGAGCTGACCATCCATGAGATGAACAACGTGGCTTCAATAGTGGTAACTTCTGGTTATGGCGTCGATGGTCAGAATAGCATTCGCACACTCGCAGACATGGTTCAGGGCAACACAGAGTTACGAGCGCACAAGAGTACCACGAGAGTATCGGCGTATTATAGGAGGGCAGTGGTGGCAGAGTTGATGGCTATGCCGTCACAAATTCGACCTCTCTCGTATTAAGGGTGTTTACAATAACGATAAGCAATCGTCTTTTGGAAGCAGGAGTACGGCACGGTTACCACTGTCGAGCACGTTTGCAGTGGTGTCAAGAAGGAGTTCATTGGAGGGAAGAATGACACTCTGTGGTCTTCAACGATGAAAGCCGATTCTGCTTAGGATCGCCTGATAGTTGTTTACGCGTCCCAAGGCAGCAAGTTGAGCGGCATCTTTCATCGTGCATCCGCCAGCGACACAGAGGTCCCACGCCGGCCACCATGGTGTGGAGAGCGATTAGCTATCACTCTCGTACGTGTCTGGTGTTTGTACAGGGTACACTGAATAGCAATACGTACGTCAGCGACATCGTAGAGCCGGTCGTCCTGCCATATTTGAGTGTAATCCCAAATGCGATATTCCAGCAGGATAACACCCGCCCACACTCCACCTGGGCAACCCAACATGCTCTTCAGGTAGTGCACCAACTCTCTTGGCCAGCATGCTCTCCGGCTTGTCTCCAATCGAGTATGTCTGGGACTGGATCGGACAAAGACTCTTCCGCGGACCGAGGCAGGCAACGACCATCGCTGAATTATGCGTCCAAGTTGAAAGCGCATGGAATGGTATCCCCCGGCATGATATCCAGTATTTGTACGACCGATTATATGCCAGATTGGTAGCTTGTATTGCTACTCGAGGAGGTTCAACACCTTATTAACATGTGCCTTCTGTAAAATGTAATACTCATTAAAAGGTAAAATAAGCATTGAATCACTTCACACGTGTGATCACTGTCCTTTCTCAACAAATGGTTTCTACTAAATAAATCTCATAGATTACGCTTAAATTGTTAATGATGTTCTTCTTTCAATTTCCGCCAGTGTAGATATGATGCAAATTTGCAACCTCTTCATAACATTGTCAGATGTTTTTGCTTGATTGGCGTTTGGTATCTCAATTGACAAGAGCATTTAATATATTATCAAATATTCCTGATTTCGTACCTTAATAATACGAGTTTTTTTGTTAATCATTTCTCTTACCTCAATAAAGCACTGCTTAATCCCGATTTACAACTGGAATTGAAAACGATGAATGCAATTGCTTTCCTTATTTAGTCTGAAGTTTGATGTTGCTGTGAGAAATGGCGCCCCTCCAGCTTAGGGATTCCTGAAGTGATGTAGATTTCAAAATATCTGATTTAGATTGCTGACAATTTGACTCTGTTGACAAATAGCGTTGATGGAATGAACTATTTCATTAGTGGTTGGTTGTTTTACCTCTGAGCGGCACTTTTTTCACATAATGGGCTAAATGGCCAGGTCACAAGGAGCCCGAAGGCTCAGAGAAAGTTGGGGGAGGGGACCCACTGGAGCAGCTGTTGGGGCCTCCCGTCAAGACCTCCCGTCAATGGCAGCCTCCCGTCAAGACCATCCAGAGCGTTCTGGAATTGTGCCATACCATATTAGCACTAAAGAGTGTCACTAAGTGTCAGTAGTCATCACTGTGACACATCCGTGCTGTGAGGAATGGGAATCCTCCCTAGAATGGGAATGAACATGGCGAAAGAACTGCAGTGTATATGAAACTTCGAGAAGTGATTCGGTTTCCATGGACACCGAAGTCACATTGAATTCCCTTTTCATTACCAGAGAAATAGGCTGAACGTGAAATAAGTTTTAAGAAATTTGAATAGACCTCAATTCTGATCGGATGTGTATGTGACAAGTAATCTTCAGGAGATATTTAAAATAATGATTTCCTACATTCTTTATTTTTTCATTCACATGGTGCTTTCTCTTTAAAGTCACTTACACTCAGAAACTTGTGACAAACCTAGTAAAACGCAAAAGAGCAAAACTATGTGGAATAAAAGAGTGGTCCCGTGGCCGAGTGGTTAGCGCGCTTGGCTACTGATCAACGGGACCTGGGTTCGAGCCCCTGGTAAGGCATGGATGTTCGTGTTGTTTTCTGCTGAGGTCCTGCCATCCTCTCAGATCTTCTACTATGGCATATAAACTGACAGGCTCCTGTCAGACCTCTGTGGCAAGCAGCTGCTTGAGGGGGTATTTATTTATTTTACAAGTTTACCTGACGTTTCTTTCATTCCACCTCTTCTTTGCCTTTTTACAGGGGCTGATTTTAATGCTGTCGAATATTTTTGCAACACGGTCTGTTATGCACGTGGTAATTTTTTGTACTGCATATTTTTGTTAAGGTTGCTGTTTTCCTTTTCTATCATTCCATTTAAATATTTGATTTGTCTCTATTTTATTCTTCATTTTTATCTGTGTTTGGTTTCATTTATCTTCATTGACTTGCTTGGTGAACTGCAGCCTTAGGTTGTTAGTGCGCCATTAAACACAAACTAAACAATTATGAATAGGTAAAAGCCAAAGGGGGCTAATTACCTCCATTTCGAAAACGTTTAGTCAAAACGTTTTGTGAATTAATTTTGTTCATGCCATCGTACTTGGTGGGATAGGATTTATGAATTTGATCCTAGCTACAATGTGAAAGTAACCAAACTATGACTAACTTCTTTCATTTATTTTACAAGACAATTAATCAAGTGATCAACATCGTTTGCACGCTAGCAAATTCAGATTATGTAATGGGACATTTCAAATAATATTCTCCACTTTGTTCCATGGGACAGAGTCACGTAATATTAGTTTGCTGAATGGATCAGAGTAATTTTAAAATTACTTTGTTGCATGGAACAGAGTCGTTTAAAATAACTTTGTTGCATGAAACAGATTCGCTTAAGATTACTTTGTTGCATGGATCAGTGAGATTTAGAGAGAGTTACTCTCTAAATCCAATTGCGGAAAATATCTCGAGTTGTCCGTGAACATGACATGACTCCATTGTTCTCAGGTCCAGACTACATAATTGGGGCACCACTTCAAGAGGGCCTGCCTGTGTCTGTCAACTTATAAAGATCAACGGGCATAGACCTTCGTCCTCGTGAAGCATTCTGGTCTGATACATTTCGTCCTGTTGCTGTAATGATATCTGAATCCAGAGATGACGATATTTCTCTCCTTATCAGTGGTTCTGTAACATTTTAGGTCGCGGCCCACACTTTGAATTACCATTCAACTGGCGATCCAAATTGTAGAGGTACCTACAAGTTAACTGAACTAACCGAGAAAATTTTCTGGTAGTAGCCAAGAGCTTTTTGCAACCCATTAGAAAACCGTCATTCAAATGGGAGACTCTCCACAACCTAGGATTTAGGAAGCACTAGACTCTTTCTTTGACCAAATGGAGGTGGCAATAACCTGTCACAGGGATGTAGTCAAGCGAGGGTGCACCAGGGAGCCACCCCGGTACTTTATTTGCTATTTTATTTGATTTTATGAGATTTTGAAGGATTTTATTTTGATTTTTATTTGATTTTGGAGGAATCGATGGACAGACCGAATGAGTTATTTGTGAATTTAGGTTCAAGTATGGCTAAATGGTGTATTTTGGTTAAAACATTGAATAGTTCATAAAAATACCTTTTTTTATATTATTGCGAAGAGGAAGTAAAACACTCCTGGGTATTATTTTTTAGCACTACACAACTGACCTGTCAATCAAGTTATCGGGAATTTTTTACCATTCTATTCTACATCAATTACTGTGAAAGGAACTATAAATTGAATTGATTTAAAATCTTCAATTAAGTTAATAAAATTAATTTGCGAAAAGCATAAACTATAATGAATATAACTGTTATGTATATAAAATTATAATAAATTTTTTACCTTTGTTAAAAATATGAAATTAATTTTTTACCTTTGTTAAAAAAATGTAATGAATTTTTTACCTTTATTAAAAATATTAATGAATTTTTATGTTTGTTAACTCGGCAGGTCATTCATTTGCGACTTGATCACGGTTAATTGGGAGTTTGCCAAATGGCATTTCGTTATCTTTACTTAAAATAGATGAGATATTTTGCTTTTCGAAATATGGGTAATAAGCAAAAAGAAATACCGTTACTTATATTAATAGGGAAGACTGTTACTGAAATACCAGGTAATAATTCATTTCATTAATAAGCTAATATAGTAATACCTTCATAGTGGCAGATACTGAAATACAGTAAACTCCTGGTTTTCCGGTACTTAGGCATTCGGAATTTCTCATGGAACTTGTATAAATTTCAAATTGCAGAAATGAACTGGTACGACAAATTTCAATGCACGTGGTAGTTCACCTGGATGCGACTTGGCGTCGTTTTTCATACATTGTTACATTCACGGTATGCACTCTAGTTCCATTACGGACATTAAAATATCAGGAAGCTGAATTTGTCAACATGTTGTTCTGTTTATCGGAAATCTTTTACTCTTCAGTTTGCAATGCTTTCAAAGAAGAATACCGCATAAGGACTAAAAATACGTATAAAATTTTATATTTTAGATATTTACATTTTTATTAAGGGCAATATATTTCATTCCTGCTATCATTGTTTTAACTGTACTTTTATATCAATTATGACTTGAATACAAGATTGTACTTATTGTATTTGGTTTCTATAAATATATTTCTCATGCAACCGGCAGATCCATCTAACTGGCAACCCTCGTTCCATATAAATGCCGGATAACAGGAAATTTACTGTATTTTCATGTTACCACATATATCAAACAACTTATAAACATCAGCGTGATTTATTTTGTCTCATAAAAAGTCGAAATTCCACACTACGCCGCCACGACATGTAATGTTTATGAATGCTTACAAGAAATAAAGTAGAATCAAGAGGAAAAATCGAAAATGAAGGTTCAGAGCAGTGTTCTTCAAATTGTGTTCCTCGAATCCAAAGGTTTTGCTTCTTGCTATGCGTTCCACAAGGAGATTCCATGGATTCAATGTTTTATTATGCTAATTTAATTTTGGGACCTATGCTGAAAATGCGGTACCTACAAGATAACTGAACTGACCGAGAAACCTTTCTGGTGGTGGCCAAGAGTTTTTTGCAACCTATTAGAAAACCCTCGCGAGTCAAATGGAGATTCCCCCCAACCTAGAAATAGATTTTTACCATTACGTGTTAAAGGGATTAAGAGTTAGGAAGCACTAGACACTTTCTTTTACCACATAGAGTTGGTACTAACCTCTCACAGGTAGTCAAGCCAGGGTGCACCAGGGAGTCACCCCCGGTACTTTAATTGCTATTTTATTAGTCTTCATATTTAATAGTGAAATTTACATTAGAAGTAATATTTTTGCGATAAATCTAACTAATAATGACTAATGCTGTTTCCAAGAACCTTATAGACTCTATAGCATTTGTGAATAAAATAAATACTAGCTGCAAAAGTTCCTCAGCCACACGAAGTTTGGAGACCACCACCTTAGGATAAAATACTTCAGAAAGCTAAATTTTGTCAATGGCGGTAAGAAGACGAACCACGCCCAGAAACGTTGCAAATCATTTTTCGCATACTGCCAGATTAAGTCTCCCCTTATTCCCAACTCATGCTGTGCCACTGGTTGTCTGTTAGTCTCTTGCTATTGAATATTGACTAAGATGATCTGAAACTTTGTGACTACCTTTTGTTTTCTTCGTGGTTTGGTTTAACTTTTCATCTGTGTGTGCGTAAAGACAGAGTGTGTTAAACGTTTTCTGCCAAGTGTTTCATTATTTTTGGGGCTTTATTAGCTAAAGTAGCAAAAGGTGATGGCGATGCGTAAAAGGACGAAAAGCATCTGTATCTGTCGAAAAGAAAGTTGAGATCATTTCTCGAATAGAAAAAGAGTTCCTCGTCATTGTGAGGTAACCAAAGATCCTGCCCCGCATCGATCTACGGTGAACACAATGTGTATGAAAAGAAAAAGAGATCATGGGCATCTATGAGCCAGGAGAGACCTAAGGAAAGCGGAAACGCACGCGTCAGGCAAACTTCCTTAAGCTGAAATCGGCGCTCTTTCGTTGATTCGAAGCTGCGCGTGCTGAGGACATCGCCGTGACCTGACCGCATTGGAAAGCGAAGGAAGAAGAAGTGCTGCACAAGAAGTGTTGATTTCTGCAGTGTTTTCTTGAGGGCTCCCCACTGCGATCATGAAGTTTCAGGTTCATTGTTATATTATTATTTCGTATTTTCGATATTAATAAAATTATTGATATTCCTAACATTTCAATGTGTTATTTTGTTCTGTACATATTAAAAAGAGCGTATTCTAAATTGTACCAAAACAGGCTGTTATTCACTCTTAATCGAAGAGAGTTTTAAAGTTCATCATAATAATACATTAGGTGTCCTGTAGAGAAGCAGGCTCAGAGTTCCGAGACAGGTGGAAACATTTTGCACAGTTTTATGAAAAACTATGCATCATCTTTAACATCGATGGGATGGGCTTCTTCTCTCAGATTTTTTTTTGTAGGAGCAAATACACTGGTGGTAAACATTAAGTATAAAATCTCAGCATATTGCTGAAAATCTGGAAAGTTGCTACGAGTTCCCACTGCTGGTTTTAGGCAAATATCATAAGCTTATCAGACTGATAGTTGTTGGGCTGTCGTTTTACATCTGAGTGGTACTTTTGTACATATAATGGGCTAAATGGCAGGTTCGCGATAACCTAAAAGACAGAGATGGATAAAGGAAGAGAATCCAATGGACAGTTATTAGAAGAGAGATGAAGCCTTACGTCAATGCCATTTGCGCGTACTGCAACGTACATCTTGTATGTGTGCCCACGGCTTAATATCCCATCCAATGGACGGCGGTCTTCTCAATCCCATAGGTGTGCACTATTTTTACAAGGGCAGATCAAGAGTCAGCATAAAAATTCTCATACTTCGGACTCTAACCTGAGAACATCATATCACAGGTGCTTTACCGATTGAGCCAATCCCCACTGCATCAGTGAGGATTGGCTCATGAAATATAAAGCAAGAACTATCCTCATGAAATATAAAGCAAGAACTATCCTCATGAAATGCGAAAATATAATGCGAAACTATCCTCATGAAATATAAAGCAAGAAGTCGTGCTTGAATGGCAAGAGAGTATTTTGATGGTTTGATCTGGGACTGAATCGTCGCTTCTGCAGGAAGAACGGAGAGCTTTTTTTCTGCTTCTTTAGAATTGCCTAGCCTATCACAAATACACCTCATTAATAACTTAAAAGCTATAAATATATCTTATTTATACATTATGAAGATCCTGAAGACATCCTTTCATATCTTTTAATTTTTGACACTTTCTCCATTCTACCCAATGAAAATCTGTGGATGCTGACCGATAAATTTAGTTTTAAATAGTCAAAAACTCTTTTTGCGAATTTAGCTACTGATCCAAGGAACCTGCATTCGAGCCCCGAGAAAGGCATGGATGTTTGTGTTGTCTTTCTGCTGAGGTGTCACCTTCCTAACAGACCTTTTTTATGGCATATTAAACAGACAGGCTATTGTCCGACCTCTGAAGCAATCAGCTGCTTGAGGGGATATTTTTTTATTAGGTTTTAAATGAAGAGTTTTATTCCGTGGATGATATACAGTTATTAGGGAAATGTCGCGATTAATATTAAAAGTAACGATGTCAAACTAGATTCCTCATAAAAAAAATTGCCCCTCCCAGAAGGATTGTTTATGTACGATACAAAGTGACGTGTTTAAAAGGTAGTAGCGTAGGTTAACACATCTAGCCTGTTCAGTGAGGCGGATGCATAAATATTAAGGTAACATCAGTATAAAGTGTTGCCGTCTTCCGCGGCAATACCAGAACTAATGAGAACAATGATTCATCCATATTTATTCAGATAAGTATACAAGTTACATTGTAGTAATAGTTTCACTTCTACCATAAGTAAAAGCTTGTGTGCAAAGGCTATTTGAATGTATCGAATAATATGCTACAATTTTACCACCGACATAAATTAATAATACGTCTAAGGTCAATAGTTCACAATATTTTATAAAGTGTTAATAACAATAGCCATATAATGAAACAATTGAGAAGTGAGTCAAAAAGGTTGCTAATAATATCCTGATCTATGGTTCTCTAGATCTGCTACACTTGTGCCTGAAGATCCGTCACATTATGCACCGGAGTCAGCTCTATTTTAAGATGTCGTTTCATGATGTCGCAGATGTGCTCAATAATCAAGCGATCGTGCTGACCATTGTAGCACAGGAACGGCTTGCAGATACTGTAGAGCAACGCGTACTGCATGTGGTTTAGCATTATCATGCTGGAATGTGTCTTTTGGCATGCTTTGCAAGAGTGGTAAAACACCACATGGACGCTCTTCCACTAGTTCATCGCCACACGCAAGTTCTTTCATCGTTCTGACCCAGAAGAGATGTGGGCTTCATCATTGAAAATGCTATTTCCTTTCGTCAAGCTACTGCAATCTGGTATTCCTGTGGCTTTGAGTGAGTAGTATGCATAGGAGATGGTGCCTCCCTTGCATATAAACTTCAAGCAGACGTCGATGAATAGTACTGACAGATGTTGGTGTTGCCCATCGGTCATGACGACGTCGATGAAGAGTACCAGTCGTTCTGCCACTGGATAATTTTCGGGAAGTCATGTTTCTGGTACTGACAGCTATCCGGTGAATTTTCCGATCATTCCAATCAGTAGTCACTCTAGAATGATTTGATCTTGAACGATAATATGAAACTCTTTCTTGTGACCATTGCTGTCAGTAGTGCACAATTGTTCGCACATCACGTTTCCATATGCACTGCAATCCCTTGGTCTAGACTACCATCCTTCACATAGACCTATGACGCGACCTCACTCAAGCTCGCAGTTGATTAAACATCCATCGACGACATACAAATGGCATTACACTTCGATGATATTCAGAGTTACAGGTCATGTTCGGTTTCTTTAATCTATCATCATCATCAAGCAGCCATAGGCTACGGAAGTCCAACCAGACTGTGCAATTTAGTTCTCCAAGCATGTCTGTCCTGAGCTAAATCTGCTGCATCCAGCCACTGCACACCAATTCCAACAATGTCCTGATGACATTGTTTGCCCACCGCATCCTAGGTCTCCCCCTCTTTCTGAGGCCTTTAGGCACACTGCTCATAACCCTATTCGCCAATCTATAATTATCCATTCCGGCAACATGGCCAAACCAACGGAGTCTCTATACTGTCCACGTTTCCACAACGACAACCTTCCCTACAACTAACGAAATCCGTGCCATCTGCCTCATTTTAATTGTAATCAGATCCGCAATTTTCACTTCATTTGCATATATCACTGTCCCACACTTCCATACTAATTTGTATAAACGTAGCTCTACCCCTTCTGGGCGGACAATGTTTTTTATGAGGAGTAACTTGAGTACACTATTTTGATGAGGTTTATGTACTTCAAGCCATAAAGTGGTTGTCTGTGGCATTCGCTGCCATCCACACTATTAAACAAATGTTTCTTGCATAGAAGATTTCAGAAAGTCATATGATGCTGTCAGTTTGAAAGCCACTTTGCTCTAAACAAATGCTGGTGTTGATGCATCATCTGACTGTGGATAATGACTTTGTTTACACTGACAACGATGTAGTTGGTGCGGATAGACCACGCGTTGAAGACATCATTAGTTAGGTGACCGGCCAACACAAAATTTTCAATGAAGCTAATGCAGAGACTGATGACATAGTACTATCAAAAACCAATTCCTTCACCAAACGTCATGGAAGTTCAGGTGTTGATGACTGTCATTAAAAAGGTTCTACGAAACACAGGAGAAAGTGCTGGAGGAAATGTATAAGAATCTGTTGAACCTGGAAAGTGACAGAGACAGATAGACAGGTGATCATGAAAGGAAAAAAAGCAAAAAAAATACATATTTTTCCTCGAGCCAACTACTCATTTCAAGCCTATAAAATGTCTTGCTGTTCTTTCATGCGAAATGCTTACATCTCATTTTCTTTATTTTAAATGCCTTCCCCTGAATTTTTAATAATATGTTTACTGTAGTAGAGTAGAAGTATGCAGTAGTATTTATTATACCAGTAGCATGCCCAAAGGGGACTTTGGAGTTATAACTCCATATTGAGAACTTCAAAAACGTATATTTCCTAAGGAGGTGCCCGAAAATCAGAAATCTGGATAGTGGTGGCCATTGCATTGTACACTTATTTGTGTAATCCCTGTAAAGAGGAAAACTGATCTACTTTTTAACAGAGACAAAAAAAGGGTTTGTTTCTTGGATCTAAATACTAACCAGGTGCATTTCTGTGTATAGATTTAGTGTACATTTCCAACTAGAGACTCCGTTGCATGAGTTTACAAGTTCGAAATATATTTTACCAAATATTGTTCTTTTTACAATGGTTTTACTACAGAGATAGTGACGCCTACGAATGCTAGGAATTGAAGACGGGTTGGGTTGTTTTACCTCTGAGCGGCACTTTTTTGCACACCATGGGCTAAATGGCCAGGCCACAAGGACCCCGAAGTCTCAGAGAAGGTTGGGGGAGGGGACCCACTGGAACAGCTGTTGGGAGACAGATGGTAGCCTCCCGTCAAGGCCATCCAGCGTGTTCTTTAACGTGCACAGGGTATGGCTCTCCCGCACACGGGGCCACGGCTTAACGTCCCATCCGACGGACGGCGGCCTTTCCAAGCCCATCGGTGTCCCCTACTGACCGTGGGCAGAGCGGGGAATTTTGCGGAGATAAATCTCAACGCTGACCCAGCTGGGACTCGAACCTGGGAACTACAGATTACGAGCCTGGCGCGCTACCGACTGAGCCACCCCCGCCCTAGGAATTGAAGACAAAAATACATTAATCCCTCTCTCGCATTTTAAATAAAAAAACTTTATACGTTGGAGTATGTTTATATTTATTCAGATAAGTATACAAGTTACATTGTAGTAATAGTTTCACTTCTACCATAAGTAAAAGCTTCTGTGCAAAGGCAATTTGTATGTACCGATTAATAAGCGGATATTGCAACGGACATAAATTAATAATACGTCTAAGGAATAATTCACAATATTTTATAAAGTGTTAATAACAATAGCCATATTATGAAACAATAACTTCGTTTATAAAAAAACTTCAGTGTGCTCAAAATAATCGTTGCCAGATATTTTTTCTGAATTTTGTAGTCAACCGTAGTGTTTGGATACTTTTTTGAGCGACAGTACATGCACAAAAATTTATTTTAGAGAAATTCGTACTTCGCTTCCAACATTTTACTTCATGGTTCAAAATTCAACTTCTCTACTCTCATTAAAGCTGCTCTTTTACATAACACGCCAAAGATTTCTTTCTGAGATCTCTAATCATCCGTAATCCTTTCAAATTCCTTTGAAATAATTAAGCATCTCATTTATGCTTATTCTCTGGGGATTGCTTTCCATTTCTTTTAGTCATTTAGTTTCTTCAAGGCAAAATTTATAATATTTCGCTTATAATCTGTCTTCGCTATGAAAAAGTTGGACACATCCGAAAAACACGAAAAGGTCACGAAGGATTCTCTAATGAAGATATTTCTTCCACTCAGAGTTTATCAAACTGCACTTTATTAAAAAGGGAATTGTTGAGGAATGTAATGTCCGTTCACTTAAAGGAAACTTTTTCTTACTAAAGCGCACCAATTATCGTTTATGCCCTATGATTAAAGCTCTCATTAAATCCTTGATTTAAATATTTTATAGATTTAAAACGAAAAAGAATAGCCTACAATAATTCTTAGTTTTATCTTTACATGAATTTTATGTTTTTTTTTTATTGCGATAATTGCCGAAGCGAATGTTCAGATTAGAAAACAAAAGACTAACGTTAACTGATCATGGAATAAAAGAGACTCCATTAAAATGAGATTGGTGACCAATCATATTTAGGCAAGTAAAGAGAATTCAATCAGTGAATTCCTGGATTCAGAACGAGGGGGTATCCTGATTACGAGCCAAGTACTCAACTGAAAAACAGACGACAGTGATTTCCAAGAGCTTAGGAAAGATTATATGCTCTAGGCATGTATACTTTTCAACCAATTTAACCAGGGGATCAGATTTGGAAAATAGTCCTTGCCGCCGGCCGCATATCACTGAAAGTATATGTATTATGTCTCTGTTCAAAACCAATTATTTGATCTTAAATCATCTTTTTCAACATTATTGAAAATGTTTAAATTATTATCTGGCTGTTCTGTTGTTTTTCTTCTATTTATCACGATTTACATCTATTCTTCCACACCTTTGTGCTGTTTTTATTGAAACAGAAATGATTTCTACAATAAGAATATAAAGTACTCTGATCGTAGGCCAGTTATAATTCTTGTGGTTGGAAATATCCATATTTTATTTTGTGTTTTAATAAACACAATAACTATGCAATTTATAAAAATTTGTGGAAATAAAAATTGTGTTTTGTTAGGCTTTGGATTGAATTGTTTTATCTCTGAGCGGCACTTTTTTGCACACAGTGGGCTAAATGGCCAGGTCACAAGGACTACGAAGGCTCAGAGAAGGTTGGGGGAGGGATCCAGTGGAACAACTGTTGGGAGACAGATAGTAGCCTCCCGTCAAGGCCATCCAGAGTGTTCTTTAACGTGCATAAGATATGGCTCTCCTGCACACGTGGCCACGGTTTAACGTCCCATCAAACGAACGGCGGCCTTTCCAAGCCCATTGGTGTCACCTACTGACCGTGGGCAAACAGGGAATTTTGCGGAGATAAATCTCAACGCTAATCCAGCTAGAACTCGAACCTGGGAACTGCAGATTACTAGCCTGACACGCTACCGACTGAGCCACCACTCTTTCCTCCCCCAGTTGTTAGGCCTCGACTGTCATAGTGGTTAGAGAGTTAGCTACTGTTCGAGCAGAGAAACTTTGGATTAGCTCTAACTGAGACAATGGTCAGTAGTGACTTCAGTCCTAGTAGGTCATGTCATGTATGAGAAGACCTGTGCAAGATACGAGTTGTTTCCAGGACCCTTCTCTCTCCTTTATGTTGCAAATCAATCAATCAACAGAAGTAATTGTAATTGATTAGCTGTACATAATACTTGTTTCATGAGTGATTAATTTAGTTAGCTTAGATTTGCGTTTTTCGTTAATTTATGAATTGCTTTTGAGCTGTAAAGAGGAAAGAAATCAAGAAAATTTCTTTTTCAGAAGAAAAGATGTAAATTACTACGCAATTCGTTCAATTCACAAGTTAAATACACGATTCAAAAACCGTTCAATTCAAAAAAGTTAAATCGACGTTTCGAAAACCGTTCAATCCAAAAAAAAAAAGAAATTCTTCATCCATATTTGAATTTTTTAAAATTGATATGACAGATTAAGAATTTTAGAAAATTATATCATAATCTTTTTTTAATTCGAAAGCTCCTTCCTGAATTTATATATATTTCTTATATTATAATTAGTATATAAGTATAAAACTTAGAAACAGACATGCTTATGCACATATACCAAAAGATGAACTGCGGGATTAAATGATTTACGTGTACCGTTGGTTTTATGTGTACTGCTTTAAGGACATTTGTACTGTCTGATTTACATATACTGTTATTCCTGTGTTGTTACAAATAAATGCATTAATTCTTGGGCAATTTTTCGTTTCTAAAAAGTGTTTTTCCAGCATTAAATAAAGTTAATTTAGTCTGTATTTCAACGTATTTTTTAAGACGACTTTTAAAATACTTTTGAATAGATGAAGCACGTTTCAAGCATTTACTGAGTTTAGTAAATGATAAACTGAAAAAAATCACACATACTGATCTAAGCAATTCCACCAAAAAAGTGTCTAATTGCGACCCCGGAATTTCTTGTTAGTTGTCGATATTATAATAATGTTTACGTTATTCTGTGGAGATTGCTGAGCAAACTTTGATATATCTCATACCAGAAGCATGCTGGATGCTGTTTTGCACCGCCTGCCATAGCACAAAACAACAAAAGAAGGGAACAAAAGATGATCGTTCAGCTGAAGTAAGTATTTTCTTCCATGCCATTATCGGTGCTCCTGTGCCATGTATTGTTCCGGTGCCATTTATCGAAAGAGGGAGAGAGCGATAAATCTGCAGGTTTGTGATGCTCCAGCAATTAATCGGCCGAGCTTTAATCAAACAGATTTATTTTTACGAAAAATCGTCCAGGATATTTTATATTTCAGCAACATGACTAAAATAGTGGACTTTATTTAATATCCGAAGATAAATCTGTCAACTATAAGATGTACTGTTTTCATTCATCAATCTACTACTTCCGATTTTTTGAAATCTGGCTTCCTCAGATTAATGATGTTCTAAAATTTATCAAATGTTTACTATTTTTCATCTAAACATTCTGAATTTGTATGACATTTGTAAATTTTTGGTTTCAGAAATTAAGAATGCTCATCAATATTTCCTGCAGATAAGCTATTATCTTTGCGGATTAAATGTATAAAATCTCTCTACATCTGTGTTTTGTGAGATGACGACGATGATGATGAATAAATATATTATTATTATTAAAAAAAATCTTAAATGAAAATATAAAATATTGAAATTTACCGCGATATAAAATCGACTTTGTTCCAGGCCACCGTAAATTATGTAAAATATGCGACCCACAAAGACGGTCTACATAAAGATTTAGAATGCCTTTGTGGTGGCAATATTGAGAACCCTATCGTAATCATTTATTTTGAAGTACTGCCATATATTGCGCTGTTAAAAATCGACGAAGGATAATTTTTATAATGCTCATGTGAGGTATTTTATTCTCTCCTGTCTTTGCAAAATGGATAGAGCAACTGAAGCATAAATAATAGATTCTGGGAGATGATTATTTTTTCCCATTTGCCCAATCCTAATATTATTCGGTTACGATGAAAGTAGATGAATATTTTCTTGGTGAATGATTGAAAATTTTATATTTCATGGTTTTAATTATGAAATTAGCTTCTTCTCTTACATGTTGATTTACAATTAAATTATCTATTAAAATACTATTTTTTTTCTCATTTTCTAAAAAAAAATAAGAGAAAAAAAGGCAGTTCCTAAGATCTTGTATTTGTGGGAAACGTTGCACCTCGTTTTAGAATTAATGAAATGTTTACATGTATTAAACAATGAAATATAATAAAATTTTGAAATAAGTATCTCCTCCACTTATTTGCCATTTGACATTCCTCGACAATATCTTGTGGCAGTTTCTCTTAAAAAAAAACCTTAATGTTAATAAAACCTAAATAAAAAATTACTGTTTGGTAACAACAATTCTAAATGGGGCTATTGACTAAGCTCTACTCAATGAACAATAGTTTTATTTTCACGGTTCATTATATATTAATGTTCGCAAAAACTACCATCGCTGTCATCTCCATTTTTAAACATAGTTTTGTTTGTTACTATCGTTGAGGTAATGTGAATTTTTAACTCTATTTGACATCCTGCGACGTTCTTCACTTCTCCGACCAATAATATAATGCAAACAACTTGTCAATGTAATATTGAAAGTAAAACAAATGGTTTGAATTTAAAGTAACTCTATGATAATTAGTATCGAGGTTCTGAAATGCCCATGTGTTAACAGAATTTTCCACAGTTAAAAAAATTTTAGCCTAAAAATTCTACCTAATACGTAGCTGTCTCTGATTCAAGCATAGTGTTATGATTAGGTGAAGACAAGTTGCCAAGCTTCCAAAATCGATCCTGATATCACTAACGCCATCCGATAAAGCCTATTTAACTTATGAATCAAGTTTCTGCCTAAAAACAAAACGTTTTCGCACTGAAGTGTGAATTTATTCTTTAAATAATTATCAGAATGGAATCAGTTCCCAGCTGAAGACAAATTCTGCTCTTCAGGACTAGATAAGTATGAAGAAAAACAAACATCCGTCTCGCGGACTGGGAACCCCCTGGTTACGCTGAAGTTGGTTTCCCAGCAAAGGTGGAGCAATGCTGCGTTCACACACATGCTTAGTTAAGATTATGAGAGAAAGTAGTAAACATTGAGACATTACTTACATGTAGTTCAATGTTAGGGGCGCAGCCAAGAACTATATAAACAGACTGAGATCTTCATAATTATCATGCAGCAAGCAGATATACACTGGCAAAAATTGAAAAAACGAACACCATTAACGATTGAAGCGTAATCTATGAGATTTATATAGTAGAAAGAACTTGTTGAGAAAGGACAGTGATCACACGTGTGAAGTGATTCAATGTTTATTGTACTTTTTAATGAATATTACATTTTACAGAAAGCACATTTTAATAAAGTGTTGAACCTCCTCGAGCAGCAATACAAGCTTCCCATCTGACATGCAATCGGTCGTACGAATGCTGGATATCACGCTGGGGATGGTGGATATCCATTCAATGCAATCGGCCATACAAATGCTGGATATTCATTCCATCCGCTTTCAACTTGGACGCATAATTCAGCGATGGTCATTGCCTGCCTCGACCCGCGGAAGAGTCTTTGTACCAGACATACTCGGCATACTCGATCCAGTCCCAGACATACTCGATTGGAGATAACTCCGGAGAGCGTGCTGGTCAAGGGAGTTGGTGCACTGCGTGAAGATCATGTTGGATTGCCCAGGTGAAGTGTGGGCGGGTGTTATCCTGCTGGAATATCGCATTTGGGATTACACTCAAATATGGCAGGACGACCGGCTCTGCGATGTCGCTGACGTACATATCGCTATTCAGTGTACCCTGTACAAACTTCAGACACGTACGAGAGTGATAGCTAATCGCTCCCAACACCATGATGCCCGGCATGGGCCCTGTGTCTCACTGGCGGATGCATTATGGAAGAAGCCACTCATCTTGTCGCCTTGGGATGCGTAAACGATTATCAGATGCTCCTAAGTAGAATCGGCTTTCATCACTGAAGACCACAGACTGTCATTCTTCCCTCCAATGAACTCGTTCTTGACACCACTGCAAACGTGCTCGACAGTGATGAGGTGAGAGTGGTAACCGTGCTGTAGTCCTGCTTCCAAAAGAAGATTGCATATCGTTGTGGTAGACACCCTTGGTTCGACAGAGGATCGAATTTGTGACGCCATTGCCGTCCACTCTGCTACTGTTGCCCTCCTAATACGCCGATCCTCTCGTATGTTCGTAACTCTGTGTTGCCCGGAACCATGTCTGTGAGTGTGCGAATGCTATTCTGACCATCGACGCCACCATCGTATCACTGCCTATACCTCTCGTTCAGCGCGATGTGCAATTTGACGAAAAGACCAACCTACTTCACGAAGACCCACTATACGACCTCGCTGAAACTCAGCTAACTGAACAAATGTTGTGCCTGCGTCGTCTAGGCATGGTAGCTACTTCAAAGACCACTGAACAGCACGTCACAAGATGAATAACTTCTTTCTTCACACCTTAGTCCTTAAATACACCCTGCGTACATCTGCATGTTGTCGTCCTCAGTGACGTCATTATTTCCTCCAGTGACTTTTAATCTTGGATCACGGTTTCTGCTGCCCTTAACTATTACCATATTATAATATGACGTTCCTAAAGGAATTCCTTCTGGGTGTTCTTTTTTCAATTTCCGCCAGTGTATTTAGAGATATTTTTCGTAACCAAATACCCACTTTAATCAAAGTCAAGTAGATGTTATAAAGTTAAATGAAACCAATTCATAGCTGAAGGTAAATATTATTCAGTTAGAGAAAATGGCACTCAACCAGAAAGTCGCGAGCTAGAGTACGGAACATGAATGGTACGTTTTTGTTTTTTCACATTTGCCTTTCCTGAATAATTACTGTCATTTCCTAAGCATAAACCGTTGGAGTAATTCTCTAAAGAATGCAACGAATATGAGGGGTTTTGTAGTAATTAATTCTATAAAATGTGTTATTAAAAATTCAGGTAGTTCAAGAGCACCAGTCTTTATTCTCAACAGAAGTAGTATGAATTATTTCAGAGTTGAGTCACCGTCAATCTGTTTGGTCCTTTATGTAACATTAGAAGAATAGAAAGATAACACAACGAAATACGTTTTCTTATACAGTGTTTTAGAATAGGAGTGAAGAAAAAATGCGAATAGAACAGCCCAACGGCGTTTTTGTACATCACTGAAGAAAAAAAATCACTGATGCGATAATGGAGAAAGTAGATAGATGCATTAACGAAAAGACAGGGAGCACTTTTCATGGCACGCTGCAAAATGTCCATAGCTAGAAGGAGGGAAAAACTGAATCTTGTGCAAAGAAAGAAGAAAAAATTTGGTCAGCCGAACGATAAGTACACAGCAAGAAAATTAACGTCTATCTCGATATTATTGGCACTCTATCTTGGATCATGCAAACTTTTGATCCAACCTGACAAGTATTAGCACTCCACTCAACAGATGTTGAAGAGTTAGCAGGGAAGGTTTCTTGATTTAACTGAGATGGTGATCTCATAAGCTACTGATTATGGGCTGATACTCTACTGAGGGAATTATGATATCAGTTTAACTATGACACAAGTTTAGTAAAGCTGTCAAATAAGTCGTAGCTAGTTAACTTCGGAGGACCGAAGGCAAATCTTCATATACGTGTCAAGAAATTTTTAATACCCTCCGGAGTACTTACTTTTATTAACAGTTCTTTCTAAATGTTCCTTCCGCTTTGTGCTAATGATATAATTTCAAGATTCCTTCGAGATTGTGAATTATATTTTAATTCTTTAGGTATCCAAGGTATATTATATCGTGTTTTTTAAATCTTGTAAGAATAATCGAGAATTTCCTAAAAGTATGAGTATGATATAAATAAAAAAATGTAAATAAATGTGATAAATTAATATACATAATGATGGCTTTCTATACTAACACTGAGTGTTGTGAGTCATTTGTAAGATTTATAGTAATTGGTTTAGCGTTACTATTGAATCTGGACAAGGGTGCAATTCATCACCTTTTCGCTTTAGTTTGGCTATTGATCATGTTATGCAAATTACGTTGCAACTGTTTACACTGTTCTTACTGGGTCCTGAAACTGTCTAGAAAGGTGAAAAGCTTTGATTTAGATTATGCTGATTATTTGGTCGTTTTAGCAAATAATTGATGAACTCTTTCATTAGGGCTTTAGACGAAAATTAGTCAGCCTGATGTTTGAAAGAACATTACTCAGACTGATGGAGCATTAAAGACTTGAATGTTATCTGTTGTTATGCCGCCACTGAGGATGTCTATGAGGATGAGAAAGATAGGTTTCACAGACAACTTCAGGTTATTTTGAATTATGTCAAGAAAGCGGATTGAATCTATGAATTGAAGAAACCCATGTTCTAGGCGACTTTAATATCATATGTGGTATTGATTCTGACATTTGAAGAGGTGTGATAGGTCTTTTTCACATTAGTAGCTGCAATGACAATAGGCAAAGTCTCCTACAGGTAAGTAAACTTGATGGTTTGAGAATAACTAACACTCCTTACAAAAATTCGCAACATACATCAGCACACATGGGTTTCAACCGATGGGCTGTATAAGAATATGATTGATTATACAGGGTGATTCAAAACTTATCGTTCAAATTTCGTGGGGAGGTAGGGAATACGTCAGGAAACCGATTTCACATAGGAAAGTATGTCCGCAAACGTCATCTACATGAACAAAATGGACAAGTAAAGTGAACACAAGGAAACAGTACAGTTAAGTGGTAACGAATGTGACTTTTATTCCAACAAGGTAAAGTACAGGTTCACAGTAGGTGCTCAAAATTGCGACCATTTACACGGACACAGGATTCACAGCGCCGTTGCATTGACCGCCGAACATTTTCAAAAACGCCTGGCATATCACGGACAATGCCTGCGGGGGCCACTATTCGTGCAACTAGGTCCATTTCACTGTCGACGGGGGTCTCGTACACATGGTCTTTCATGGCCCCCCACAAAAAGAAATCCATGGGCGATAAATCAGGTGACCTGGGTGGCCAAGCGATCGGTCCACCTCTACCGATCCATCGAGTTCCGAATGTTCGGTTCAGGTAATCACGCGCAACAATTGTGCTATGGGCTGGAGCCCCGTCATGTTGATACCACATATCTCGGCGGATATGCGCAGGGACAGCGCCCAGAAAAGTCGGTAACACTGTCTCGAGAAATATTAGGTATTTCCGGCCGTCCAATCGGGGCGATAGCAAGTAAGGTCCCAACAAACAGTCACCAATGATTCCAGCCCACACATTTACGGCAAAACGATGTTGCGCAGCGTGCCTTCTCGTACCATGCGGGTTGTCGTAAGCCCACACATGTGAATTGTGTGTATTGAACACACCTTCACGAGTGAATGAAGCTTCATCTGTAAAAAGGACAGAAGCTGGAAAACTGGGGTCCACGGCACCTTTCTGCATGAACCATTGTGCAAATTCCACACGCTTCGGATAATCGTCAGGATGCAGTAACTGCACCCTTTGCAGATGGTAAGGATGCACACGTTCCTCATGCAGTATCCGCCACATTGCTGACTGAGAGACCCCAAGCTGCTGAGCAATAGCTCGTGTGCTGGTATTCGGATTATCTTCGATGGACTGTAGGACTTGTTCTGCGACGTTGACAGTCCGCGTCAGTCGTCTTCTCCCCATATCCTGCATATTGCTGCGCAGTGAACCACGTTTGCGTAGATTTCGATGCACACGTGCAAACATTTGATGCTGCGGTATTCTTCTGTTGGGGTATCGGTCTTCGTAAACTTGCCTAGCTCGGCGGCCGCTTTCGCCAGCTGCCCCATATGCGAGATGCATATCCGCTAGCTCTTGATGCGTAAAACGATTCATCTTATCACTAGTAAGTCAGCTCGTACACTGATGACAGCGGGAGTGGTCGGGCGAGCTGTACACTGGTTGGGTACACACAGCGCCCTCTACATACGCATGCGTACATTTGCGGACATTCTTTCCTATGTGAAATCGGTTTCCTGACGTATTCCCTACCTCCCCACGAAATTTGAACGATAAGTTTTGAATCACCCTGTATATTAATTCACGGCAAATAGGCTAGTTCTGTTAGGAATACCAGGCCATATAGGGGAGTTGAAATTGAATCTGACTATTGCCTTGTTACGTGTCTTGCAACTTAAACTTAAGAAGTGTACTAAGGCTAAAACGTTACCTTTACATTGAAGCTCTGAAAGACCCAGTTACAGCTAAAGCTTACTATGATAGCTTACTTAGTCATTTCGACAGTCATGGTTTGCTTACTACTGAAGTTGAGGAAAAATGGGACCATTTTAAACAGGCTTTTCTTGAAATTAACAGTACTCTTTTAGGTAAAGGGAGAAAAGGAGACAAGATTATTTCAGTGATAAGGCACTTGAGCTTATTTCAGAAAGATAAAACTGCAGGAATATCTTTTATAAATACCCTACTAGGTCTAATAGAAAGTATTACAGAGAGCTCACTAAACGTGTAAAGGATCATCATCTGCAGATAAGAATCTTTGGCTCGGTGGCTATGCTAATAAAGCCGAGGAAGCATTTAAACAGCACAACAGCAGAGAGCTGTACCAGATAGTTAATGTTCTGTGTGTTAGAAAACGCACAGGTATACAGGGATTGAAGGATAAACAAGGTAAGGTTATAGAAGGGGAGGATTCTGTCATGGCCAGGTGGGTTGATCATTTCAGTGATGTTCTAAACAATGTAGTTAATTCTACTCCCATTGTTTGCAATGATGATAGATGCATTGGTGGCTTTAATGTTGGCCCTATAACACAATCTGAAGTTATTTTGGCTGTTTCTAAACTTAAACTTCATAAATCCCCAGGGATAGATGAAATTACTACAAAAATACTAAGAGCTGGGAATGTTTCGGTTTCGGTTTACCACTTGGATGACTGAAATTCTGAATATCTTTTATGATAAAGGCATGGTTCCTAAGGATTTTACCAGAGCTATTGTTATCCCTATTTTCAAAAAAGGTGATCGCAGTTCTTGTGATAACTATAGGGGTATCAGCCTATTCTCTGTTCCAGGTAAAGTTCTTTCCATGATTGTGCTTAATAGAATTAAGAATCTGGTTGACGGTCAATTGCGTGATGAGCAATGTGGATTCAGAAGTGGTAGGGGATGTGTGGATCAGATATTTTCACTTAGGCAGATTCTTGAGAAATGTTTAGAGTTTCAGAAACCTTTGGTTTCTAGCTTTGTTGATTTGAAAAAGGCTTTCGACTCTGTTGATCGTCATAATTTGTGGTTGATTGTGAAATCATATGGTATACCAGACAAGTTAGTTAACATAATGAAAGCTCTCTAAAATAACACTGAGTCGTGTGTGAGAGTTGGTAAGGCTTATAGCAATTGGTTTAGCATTACTTCTGGTGTTCGACAAGGGTGCATTTTGTCTCCTTTTCTCTTTAGCTTGGTTATTGATTATGTTATGCGAAATTCACTTCAAGGGAAAGATTTTGGCCTTAAATGGACTGGAAATACGAAATGTTCTGACTTAAATTATGCTGATGATTTAGCCTGTTTGGCAAATGATGTTGATGAGATGAACTCTTTCACTTGGGCTGTTGATGAAACTGGTAGTAGAGTAGGTTTGGTTATAAACAGAGAGAAAACTAAAGTGATGAAAATTGGTCAGGCAGGCTGTGATTCAGTTAATCTGAATGGTTGCAGTCTTGAGCAGGTGTCACAGTTTAATTATCTTGGGAGCTATGTAACAGATAATGGTGATGTGCGGCATGAGATTAACAGAAGAATAGGGATTGCTGCCGGGACTTTTAGGAAATAGGGGTATACACCTAAAGACTAAAGTTTTGACTGTATAAGAGTTTGGTTTCTTTCTGGGGTTAGTTTTGGTAGTGAAACCTGGACTCTTTGTGAACAAGATAACAAAAAACTTGATTATTTTGATTCTAGGTACTCACGCAGTATCTTGGGCATTATGTTTTTCAATTTTGTAAGTAATTATGAGGTTAGGCAAAGGAGTCGGCAACCTCCTTTAAGCAGCATATTGTGCAGAGAGAGACTCGGTTGGTTTGGCCATGTTACCCGTAAGCATAATTATAGATCAACTAATAAGGTTATGAACAATGTGCTTAAAGGCCTCAAAAAGAGGGGGAGACCTAGGATGCGGTGGGCAAACAATGCCAAATAGGATCTTGTTAGAATTGGTATATGGTGGCCAAATGCAGCAGTTGTAAACCCAGGATAGATATGTTTGGAGAACTAAAAAAGTGTACAATCTGATTGCCTCCGTAAGTCATGGCTGCTTGAAAATTATTTTTATGATGATGATGATTCAGGTTTTTTGATTTTTTACACCATTTAGATAAGGTTTGTTGTGTGAGAAGATACCGTAATGGGTGACAGGCAGTGAACAGAAGAATAGGGATTGCTTCTGTAACATTTAAGAATCTATGGAGATTGTGAAAAACGTAAGCATTAAAAAACCTAGAAATTAAAAAATAAGGCTATACATGTAAATGTTTGATTTGACAATGAAACTTGAACCGTTTTTTAAGCAAGATAACCGGAAACGTGATGCCTTTTATTCCAGATGCTTATGCAGTGTCTTGGTAGTTGGTTTGACTTTATAAATAATGAGGTTAAGCAAAGGAGTCATCGATCAGCTTTGAGCAACATAGTGTGCAGAGAGACTACATTGGTTTGGCCATGTTTCCCTTATGAATAATTACAGATTGATGAATAGAGTTATAAAAGAGTGATCCTAAAGGCCTCACATATGCGAGAAGGCCGGGGATGCGTTGGGCAGACAATATCAAAAGGACCATGTGTATGTATGTATGTATGTATGTATGTATGTATGTATGTATGAATGAATGGAGGGATGGATCGATGTACTTATCTATGTACGTTCATATATATATGAAAAAATATTTCTTCCATTTCCATAGTTGTGCATTCTAAAAATACACTTGTTTTCATAAACTACAAAACAACCTGCAAAAATGGGTTTTTCTAGAAAAGCAGATGGATCTGTTGCATGTGATTTTGAAGATAGGTGTATGTAAACGACGTATGTATGAATGATGAAACATTTTCATATCGCAAAATGTTATGCGAATGCAGACACATGGCCAGAAAGTGAAGGTCAACTGATATAGCCCAAGTGCTCCAATATGGAATATGGTCACCTTTCATTGCTCTGCAGGCCTCGCATCAATGTCGCATGCTTCTGTTAAGACTGCCCTGATCTTCCAAAGCACATTGAAATTCTGGAGGGCATCTAGGAGGAAATTCTTAGAAGCAATCCATCTCCCGAGAGCAATCTATGCATGAGGTATAGGATTTAAATCAGGAGACGGAGCTGTCTACTCCGTATGTTTAATAGTGCGATTCTCCAGATAACGATTGAGAAGGCAGTGCAGGCAGTTGTTATCATCTCTATACATAAGGTATCACCTATTACACCCTCATATGGTCGCATGAAGGGATCCAAGATTCCATCCCTGTAACCTGCGACACCAGTGACATAGCTTTTTGGAAGCACATATAGATAGGTCTACTGCCCAAACTATTCCTCTGTACACCATGCCATTACTACCACTGCAGATCTCCCATTCATGGATATTGGTGTCATAATAGCGTATTCCGGGTGCCCTCCATATCAATTGACTTCTCTATATGTAATCTCTATCGAGAAAACATTTCTCTGTCTTAATTTATCCATCTCGATTTATTGTCCATTAGTGCGGACAGCCATTGTTCCAGTGTCCAGTTTACATCATGTCTATACTAATTCGGGGGGGGGGGGGCTTCTTTGGTATTGGGTCAAGGGCACGCATATCACTGTCCACCTAGCATATATGCAGAGTTTATGAAGACTTTGGCGTATGGTGGTAGCGGATATTGCAGTTCGCTTGCTGCTACGAGGTTTAATCGCAGTTGTCGTGATGTTGAAGAAGAGCAAGATATCATATCCTGCTCTTCTGCGCGCATAACATCTGGTAGCAGACATCCTTTGGGGGTAGCAGACATTACTTGGGGTTGTTTCCCGTCGTTGTCCCCTATTGAATCGGCTGGATGCATTATGTCCTTGTTGGAATATCTGTCAAAGTCTATGCATCCTGAACGACTAACATTAAGCCATCTGGCAACATCTGCTTGATTTTCGCCTGCCTCGACTTTCGCCTGCGCACTTCAGATAAATGTTGCCTAGTAGAGATACCAACAAATTTGCTATCTTGACCTCGCAATTTGCGGAACCAAAAACCTAAGATAATGCTAGACGCATTTGCATGTATCGTCTCCAGGGCCATTCATTTGTACACCATACCTCAAGCTGTCGTATTTTACATACTGTACTGTCGCTCAAAAAAGTATCCGAACACTATGGTTGATTACAGAATTCAGAAAAAATATCTGGCAAAGATTTTTTTAGAAATTAGTGATCTGGCAACCTTCGTGTCACGTGACACCTTCGTGTTCGTGTTCGTGTCACGTGAACCTTCGTGTCACGTGACACGAAGGTTGCCAGATCACTAATTTCTAAAAAAATCTTTGCCAGATATTTTTTCTGAATTCTGTAATCAACCATAGTGTTCGGATACTTTTTTGAGCGACTGTACTTACGTACATTTCTAACTTACGATAACGCGTTATTTTATCGTTTTTTCCTTAATTTATGGAAGCCAGTTTATATGCTTAGTTTTTTCATTAACACTGGCGTGTTAGTTTTGTGGTCCGAAGTTTGTATCGAAAAGTGGCATGCTAATAGAATTATTATTATTTAAAAAACAATATAAATTTCAAAAACACATGGAGACCTCGAAAAATAATATCACGGATCCCAGTTTCATAAACACTGATCTAGAAGAATCCGAGAGTTATAATGAAACCTCAGTTGAAGGAAAGGCGATTCCAAAAACTCTTAGAATTGCATCTTTGTTAAGTGTCAGCTTTTCTTTCACACTTTTCGCCATTGTTCCAAATTTTACAAAAATTTTCCTGTGAGAGTTTATAATTGAAATTGATATAGGACACAATGGCTGAATACCAAAGAGAATCGAACATAGATGCAAAGAAGAAAACACATATCGAATTAGTATTCATTGGAAACACTGGCGAAATTCCTCTTACACTCCATGTGACATTAAATATAACCTCCGCGTAAAATGCACAAAAAAATTACTGGTAATGAAGAGATTCATTGTACAGTTATTTACGCGTGTTATGCTGAATGCTCCAAACTTCTTTCATTATTAATATTTAGTAAAACTGGACCAAAATAGCCCTTTTCTCGTGGTGCTTCGTTCACTTCAATGTTAAGAGATGCATGGATGACCGGATCAATGAAGACGTGTCTAGAGAGAGCGTTATCGAATAATTCTGGGAGTCTTCTAAAAACGTTCATGTTTAGTGTATGAGCAAGATACGTTGTTGAAGGTAGAGAAAAAAAAAGCCTCAGGAGTTGAAGATACAGCTAGCTTTGATTCTATGGTGATCTGATAAGCCAGTTACAAACTTGAATGTTGTTAGCAAACACCTTTAAACATTCACATTCACTCTATTCATATCAGTTGGCACCAACAGGGAGAATGAAATGACTTGCAGTTTCACAGGTGTGTGATAGTTGAATTATTCAAGGGAACAAATTAAACACAAAATTCTTGCAAAGACATTTAAGTATTCTTTTTCTATCAATTTTTTCTTCATCATCATCAATAGCAGCATCATCAAGCAGCCATGGGCTACGGAGGTCCAACCAGACCGTGCAATTTAGTTCTCCAAGCATATCTGTCCTGAGCCACATTTGCTGCATTTGATCACTACACACTAATTCTAACAAGGTCCTGTTTGGCATTGTCTGACCACCGCATCCCAGATCTCCCCCTCTTTCTGAGGCCTTTAGGCTTAGATGGGCGTAAAAGGGAAGAAAAATACACAGACAGTGAGAAGAAAAATATATAGACAGTGATGTCATAAGAGAAGAAAAATGCACAGACAGTGAGAAGAAAAATATATAGACAGTGATGTCATAATGCTAATGTTAAATGGGATAATTGTGATTAGGTTTTGTGTGAGAGCACTTCAGAACTTGTTACTGCATTGACATTTTTGCTTTGTAAATACTGTAGTTGTATATTGAAAGAAATACATAAAATATTTTTTCGAGTTTAAGTTTTAAAGGTTTGACTGAAAGGTTTTGCTATTTAAAAATACTCGTATTTAAGACATTTCGTTTGATTATACATGAATAGAAATTAAAGCAAATGTTAAAAACAAATTAGGTTTCCATAAGAAAAGAGTAGGTGGACTAGAGTAACTGATACGTCAACATATCGAGTATCAAACCTGAGACTTAAATTTTCGAAAAAATACATATTTCACACGGGTTTCACACATCTAAAGTCTAGCTGGTTTGACAACCAGCTAGACTTTAGATGTTCATAAAGAGTAGAAGAACGTTAAAAATAATAAAATTTTAAGTGTTGTGGACAAACAAAAGCAATGAAATTGTATAGATTTTGTATGCAGTTGGTACTGACAAATCTAAAAATGATCCATGATATGAAGATTCTCAAAACAGAAATATTTTACGAAACAACTTCTGCTGGATTGGATTACGTGTTTAATGAAAAAAACGCTGAAGAAGTATCATTTCGAAACTGAAAGTGAAGAGAAAAGTAGACTGAAGGCATAATCTATTAGGTTGATGCAAAAATAATGACAGATTTTGCTTTTCTCTCTTCTTTGATTTTAATTGTGAAATATAATTTTTTCGGTTCATTTTAAACTTTATTCTTTGCTTAATCTATCTAAAATAACATTGTTTTTAGAAAGTTTAAGTTTTGTTATTTTCAGTCGTCTCAAAGTTATGTTGCAAAAAGGGAATAACGTATCATTTTGTTGCACGAGTTCAAACTTGGCCACAATGCGACCCATACAGCTGGTAATGCTGTCAAACATGGGGCGAGGGAAGCACTTTCAAACGTACAGTGCGCATTTGGTTCGAAAGGTTCGTAGAGATACGAGCCTTGAAGATGAGGAGGGTCGAGGACGTCATCCTGCCATTGAAAACGAACAATTGTAGAAAATTATTGCAACACATCAACGTAAAACCACGCGAGAGTTTGCGGAAGAGCTAAATGTTGATCACATATCTGTTTTAAGGCATTTAAATAAAACTGGAAAAGTGAAGAAGCTTATTAAATGAATTCTGCACGATTTGAATGAAATAAAAAATCGTCGCTAGGAAGTGTGTTCTTTGCTGCTTTTGCGCAACAAAAATTATCCATCCATGCAATCGATCGGATTGTGACGAAAGGTGGATTCTCTATGACAACTGTCGACCATCGGGCCAATGGTTTGATCACGATGAAGGGCCAAAACACTTCGGCAAACAGAAATTGCACCAAAAGAAGGTTATGATGACTGTCTGGAAGTCTGCAGCCCGCATTATTCACTACTGTTTCTTGAATCTAGGTGAAATCATCACTACATGGAATTATTGTAATAAACTCAATGAAGTGCACCAGAAGTAGCATGATAAACATCCAGCATTGGTTAATTGAAAAGGTCCTATTCTTCTCCATGCCAATGTTCGGCCGCACATTACACAAATGGCGCTCCAAAAGTCGGAAGAATTGGACTACAAAACTCTGCCCCATTCGACATATTCATCTTGACCTGTCCTCAATAGATTTTCACTTATTCAATGTTTGGGCAACTTTCTCCAGGAAAAAAAAAATCGACAACCGTGAAGCAGCAGAAACATCTTTAAAAACTACAGATTTTTATCAAAATGACATAGATAAACTTGTTTCTAATTCGCAAAAATGTGTAGATTCTGATAGTTATTATTTTGACTAATAAAGTTTATATTATCAGCTGAGTTATGATATGTTGAAGTTGAGGTTCAAAAACAGCCATCATTTTTGCACCAATTTAAAATGCCTTTGATAATTGGAGCAAATATTGAGTCAGCTTCATTGACTACAACTAACAGTGTTAGGTTTGGCACCATCTGTTATAAAGATGGCAGGTCATATTTTTATTTTAAACTCGAAGTTTCTGAACTGAAGATATATTATCAAAACAATTTCAGTTATTTAAGAACAAATAAACACAGATACATATTTGACTCACATAGTTTAATAACAATTATCCTTACACGATCTTATTAATTATAGAGTGTAGTCTATTAAGTCAGGAGCCAGCAGAATAAACTCAAACGGAGAGAAGGTAAATTGTACAACAGAATGGTAATGTTCCGTATGGTTAAGTCCCATCTAATTGAATTAATCTTGTTAATGTCAGAACGATGTTTGCGTGACATTCCAATGGCTAGAGCTCTTCGCCGATGACAGCATTCTATCCGCATCCTCCCCCACTTCCGCAAGGTCTTTATCCGCATCCATAAATCTTTATCAGCATATGCGTATGTCGAACTGTAATCGCTTTGTTAACAACCACTTGTCAAAATGTCTGACGCGATGCTTCCAGTGAAGATCATCACTGAGACTCGTGTAGGAGATGTGTCAAGGAATGTGCTAACAACTCAGTTTCTAGAATTCAAGTAATGTAAAATGGTAACTTGCATATACAAAATGTAATATTTATATAAAAATATAACTTGCATATACATAATGTAAAACGGCAACATTACTATACATTTTTAGAGCAAAATGGCAAGTAAAAGAGTTATCGAGAAATGTTTAAATTCAATTTTTTGAAGCAACAAACGTAAAAAAGCCTTCTAAATTTATAATTTTTTTTGAAAAGGTCTAATGAAATTATTATATATTATTAATAAAATAATAATTATTATAAAATTAAATTAATATATTTAAAGCTAATGATAAAATAAATATGGTTTGATACCTAGACATAAATTCCAAAAACAGAATTAATTATCAATAAGGATACGCAAAGATTACTGTTTAACATTTAAACGAAATTGCCAATTTGTATGTAAAAGGAGACAACATTATAGCATAAAATTGATAATATCTCGAACATAATATAGAGGAAAGGCAGATTGAACTAAGCAATATCAAGTTTTAAGATTACAAATATATAAATATCTGTATTAGATAATATGCAAATGATGAAGATTATAGAATTGTATAAAACCTTCAAAGTATAACAACTGAATGAAGTAAAAAAGCAAAAGTAAACATGGTAAGAGGATAGTAATGTTCCAACCATTAAAATATTTAATAGAAGGGAGAGATGTGATAAAATTGTTACAGCTTGATCATTAAATAAGAGAAGTTACATCATCCGATTGAGAATTAATTATTCAAATCATCTGATAAGCCAACGAAATTTCACAATAGTTGGTATCGTATTTTTTCAACCACTAAAGCTTGTTGGCTGGAGCATAGGTTGAGTCGATATAGCAACTTCCACAGATGCTAGTTTAGAGCCGTTGTTAAATTCATCTGCGAAAGAGGATGGATTAGGAAGCTTTCGGGAACGTTTCCGAAGGTGTAAGTGAGTTTTGTGTAGTTGCGTCCCTATGGACAGCCGGTTGGACAAGGAAAGCGCTTATAATTACTGTAATGAACAAGCACCATTTGCTCAGTATTGGTGAAGAAAAGGCTGCTGAATGATTAACGAAAATGGAAGTTCCCGGACCTCCCCTGTTACAGCAAACTTCATTAAGAACAGAAATCACGTTCTCCACGGGAAGAAATGAAATTTGTCGGAAGTTGCTTGTGATGGAAAAAAGTTAATTTCCGTCTCTACGTAAATCGCATTTGGTCGTCGAATCAAAAGTTTGTTGCACTTTTTCTCCGATCTAAAGCCATTAGTGGAAGTAAGTCGTTTCATTAATAAAAATGTCTTTCTTCTTTCTCTGTACAATATGTGTAGTCTGATAACATTGGGAAACACACAAAAAGGCTTTGAAATGAAAATAGCCAATCTTTACTAATTTCGAGGTGCTGAACACGAAAATGAGAATAAAATTTGTCGATTGACTCTTGTTTAGGTGAGACAGAGATGGTCATGTATAAACGGTTCAGTCCGCATCGAGTACATAGGTAACCATTTCGCAGCACTGTATTTTAAACTCCAGATTGCAACATATTGCATTGCATTGCATCAGTCCGCCATACACACAACCCCCGGAAATGTTGCATCATTGTTTGTTGCAATGTAGTTGAGTCATGACATCGCGGCTTTACGGTCGCGGACAAAAGATGATGTAATCGTTATTTGTAAGCCACGTCTCGTAGGGTGAGCAAGTCTTTTGAGCGACTCCCATTTACCACTGAGTCATAAATACAACACAAGTGTTCATTTCAGTTTTAACCCAGCAGTAGTTATGTCTCGTAACTGTGTTAATAGTGCAGATACATTTTGTTACATTTGCTGGGAATGACATTTGCAAGCCAGAAAAGGGTCATCACTTCAATAGTGAAAGTGGTGTATGAGTTTTATTTTGGATGCAAAATCGGGGACCAGCACAAGACCTGGGCCACACACATATGGTGCAGTATGTGTGCAAGAAATCTTACGAAGTAGCTGAAAGGCGATCAGGACTTCTACCTCTGCATGGTTCTACCTGTTTCTCGAGGCATCACAAGGAAAAAAAGTGGACAATAGCGTACCCGAATATACAATCTGCTCTCTGACCAGTTCTGCGCGGCAAAGGCCTTCCCGTTCCCGAACCTACAAAATAATTTTTCATCGATTCAGAAGACGAGGAGAGAGGCGAATCGACGTCGGATTCTCTGCAGCCTTCAGTGTCTAATGATGATCCATACATCTAACACGATGCATCATCTGCGCCACACATTCTCACCAAAGAAGAAATTAACGATCTTGTTTGCGATCTGGAGCTGTCCAAGATCAAAGCAGAGTTACTTGGATCAAGACTTAAACAATGGAATCTTCTCATGGAATATGACCGAGTGACTTCGTTTCGAACTCGTCACGAGCAGTTTGTACCTTACTTCAGAAAGGAAGATGGCCTTGTGTTCTGCTCCGATGTAGATGATAGATTCCGATGAATGCCCTCGGAATCAAACATGATCCTCAAGAATGGCGACTATTCATAGACTCCTAGAAATTCAATCTCAGGGCGGTGTTGTTGCATAATGGAATTTCCACCCATTCCGATGGGACACGCTGTCTACATGAAAGAAACTTACGACAACCTAAAACAGCTGTTGAACTGTCTTCAATACAACAAGTATGGCTGGCATCTCTGTTGTGACTTCAAGGTAGTTGCTCTGTTGATGGGTCTGCAGCTGGGATATACGAAGTACTGCTGTTTCTTATGTGAATGGAACCGCCGAGCAGACTGTGCACTACGTGAAGAGAAACTGGCCTCAGAGGAAATCTCTGAAGGTCGGAGAGAAGAATGTGGAACACCCAGCACTGGCAGAAACACAAAATTCTGCTACCGTCCCTACACTTCAAACTGGGTGTGATGAAAATCTTCGTAAATGCCATGGACCGGACTGCATCATCTTTCAAGTACTTGGCTGACAAATTCCCTCGACTCAAAAACTTAAAGAGGGAAGTTTTGTGAGCCTTCAGATCCGCGAGATGTTCAGAGACCAGATGTTCGACAACCTGCTTCAGGGTGACGAGAAAAAGGCTACGGATGTGTTTCGTCTGGTGTCAACTAAATTCCTCGGGAATGTCAGGGCAGACAACTACAAAAAACTTGTTAAGGACATGTCTCTGTATCACAAACTTGGCTACAATATATCCTTAAAGATCCACTTTCTCCATTCCGACTTAGATTTCTTTCCGGACAACTGCGGCATGGTTAGTGATGAGCACAGTGAACGTTTTCACCATGACATTGCAATGATGGAGAAACAATACCAGGGAAAATGGTCCACTTCAATGTTGGCTCACTACTGTTGGACGCTCGCCAGAGATGATCCTGGACAGCTGTACAAGTGACGGGGCAAAGCGACGTAGGAAATAGAAGCGGAGTTTTACCGATATATGTCATATGTACATGTTACTCTATTATATAAGAAACTATTGCGGATTTCTCAGAAATCGTATCCAATTTTGCATTTTCATTGTCATATTCGTGTTCAGCACCTTGAAATGGCTACTTTTATCTCAGAGGCACGACTTATATGAAAATTTGTTGCCGAGTGTAAGCGACTGTAAAGTGATGTTAGAGATGAAATCAAAATTTTGAAATTCAACCTTTAAGCGAGTTTGTGCAGGAAAGGAGAATATTCATAAAATATTGCCACACAACCATGACATTCGCAAAGCATCCAGAAGGGATCGAAGAATTTTGTCACTAGTTCTATAAAGGAAACAAAAACACAATACTTTACTAATAAATTTTCCAAAGCAGGTGCAAACCTGAAAAAGTAGTGGAATGTAATAGATGAAATATGTGGTAATTTTAAAGAGAAAGGAAACTGTCCCCGTACAATTAAATGTGAAAACGGGTTAATTAAATAAATGATAACCCCTGTAAATATGCAAATTTGTTCAATGATTATTTTGTCAGAATTATACGGAATTTCAATAAAGATTTGGTTCAAACAAATGTTGATTGGGAGGGAGACGGAAAATCATCAACTGCGTTAAGTTCTTTCTTCCTAACGCCAGTAATAGGTCATATGTTGTGAGAAAAATTTATTGGAATACTTGTAAATCCATTTAATCTATCCATTGAGCAAGGAATTTTTCCTGATGTTTTGAAACAAACTTTTATTGTTCTGATTTTATAATATTTTTATCCGATCGTATCAAATATGGTCAAATATATCATAAAGGCGGTGACATAAAGGAATTAGGGAATTATAAACCTATTGCTTTACTCTCTGTAATATCTAAAATTTTTGAAAAAATAATGTAAAGTAAATTATATGAATATCTGAAAAAAAATGTTTTCTCAGTGGCAATCAGTTTGGGTTTCGAGAAAAAATGGGTACGGATGATGCATTATTACAGGTAACAAATACTATTTACACAGCTATGAATAACAGTGATCATGCATTAACAGTTTTCTGGACATTAAAAAAGCATTTGAAACGGTAAATACTCAAAACTTAATACAATAATTACAAGCTGATGGAGTTAGAAGAATGGCATTGACTTAGTTTTGTAGTTATTTTGCTAGCAAAATGCAAAAGGTAAAAATAAAAGATACATACAGTGCTTGGACTAAAGTTGAATACGGAGTGCCCCAAGGATCTGTCCTGGGTCCCTTGTTATTTATTGTTTACATTAATGATTTAGATGCCATTAACATAACAGGTAAATTACTACTTTTGCTCACGACACTTGTCTGACATATACCAGTTCTGATTTTTCGATTATTTTTAAGCAAGCAAATAGTGATTTAGAATTAATTAGAAACTGGACCACAAGTAATTTTTTGACAATGAATCTGAAAAAAACAAATGCAGTTTATTTCTACTTAAAGAAACATAGTTCTGTTACAGATATTTTGCACCGAAATAAATTAAAATTGCATGATACAAATTGTTCATCGAAAAATCACTGTAATTGTCCTCAAATTTCTTTTGTGCCGTCAGTGAAATATTTAGGTGTTTGGATTGATGCAGGCCTAACTTGGAAAGAACATGTAACATGGGTTAAAAGGAAGGTCATCCGTAACCTAGCTCGCTTATATCTCGTAAGACATTTAGTTTCATTTAAATTTATGTGTACACTATATTATGCATTAATCCATTCTCAATTAACATATGGTATTAAAATGTTTTTTGGGAGGCATGTATTTAAATAATTTTAAACAAATTCCACTGCTGCAAAAGATATTTTTTCGCTTATTAACTAAAAATACAAAAACACTACCTTCATTACCTTTGTTTCTGGACGCAGAAATTTTGCCTTTACGTTATGATTATTTTTTCGAAATTATTAAGTACTGTTACTTTAAAAATGAAACATTAAAACTGATACGAATAACTACCAATTACGATGAGATAAAAACATAAATTGTGAAATTCCTGCATTACATAAGGTAATTTTTAGGCACTATTATTTATATTTAGCACCGAAATTTCTTTCCTCTCTCCCAGTCAGCATGAAAAATATCACGAATATTCATTCGTTTGCATTTTAAAACTTGATAATGTAGAAACTTTTTTGCACTGACTGTTTATATGTAACATAGATATTGAATGTTTCTACCTTTCTGACTTTCACACTTTCTGGATTACTAGAATTTTTTTTTTTGCTTTGAGTTGTTTTCGTTTTTCTGTATTATATTCAATGTGACAACTGATGTTTTCAATTTTAATTGTTTCTGTATGGAGATCTCACGAAATAGCCTACTTTTGTGAGATCTCAAAGGTTTTTTTATACTGTTAAACATTACCTGAATTAAAAATTATCTATCTATTTAAATGTATATCTTCTTAGATGCTTTCTAGATGCTTTTGCGGATGTCAGGTTGTGTGGGTTATAAGCAACACCCTAATTTTTGTTTAGCCAATTCAGATAAATAATTAAAGAGCCGACAAAGAATAAAGACACTCAGACTTTTATAAAGTCTTCATTGTTCGTGGAGCAGGGTTTGGCTCTGTCGGTAGAGCGCCAGATTCGTAATCTGCATTTCCCATACGATCTCTAACTGTGCGAGCTTTGAGATTTATCTCCGCTAAACCCCCAACGGTCCCTCGGTCAGAAAGGAGACACCGATGAACTTCGAAAGGCCACCGTCCTTCGCTTAGAACATAAAGTCACGGACCCGTGTGCGGCAGAGTCCTGTGGCGCTAAAGAACACGATTCATGGCCTTCAGGGGAGGCTTCCACCTGTCTCCTAACAGCTTTCCAGTTGGTGTCCCTTTTCCCCAACTTTATCTGAGTCCTTGGTGTCGTCACTCTGCTATTTAGTCCACTGTGTGGAAAAAAAAGTGCGTTCAGAGGTAAAACAACACAATCTTTTCATTATTTGTTGCCGAGTGGCTAGGGTGCTTAGCTGCAGTTCAAATGAACCTGGGTAAGGTAGGTATCGACGTTTCCTTTCTACTGTTGTCTTTCTACTGAGATCATGCCTTCCTCACAGATCTTCTGTATAGCATATTAAACTAGCAGGCTCTCGTTTGACTTCCAGGAAAAAATAGCTCCTTCAATGATATTTATTATTCTTTAAATCTATACGAGATCCATGTTTGTACCGAAACGTGCTTTTAAGTATGTTAGCTGGTTACCGTCATCTTCATGCACTTTAGGTTAGATGTTAGTGTTTCATTATTTCGAGTAAGGCAAATATTTAAATTATAGCTGTTCAACATCCATCTCAAACAAAAATTTTGTTTTTTGGGTTTTTTTTTTTCTTTTGATTTTATTTATTAAACAACCGGTTGAACGATATCATAACAAGTGGACAAAATAGAACACAAATACTTCCAGTGTTTCATTATTTCGAATAAGGCAAATATTTAAATTATAGCTGTTCATTTGTATTCTATTTTGTCCTCCTGTTATGATATCGTTCAACCGGTTGTTTAATAAAAAAAATCAAAAGAAACCCCCAAAAAAATCTTGATTAGACGAAATTTGGAATGTGAGCAATAGTTGGTTTAACAATGAAATAAATATTGTTGCGGATTACAAAAATGGATAGCCACTGAGCGTGAGTATTAAAAGCTATATTTCAAAACCAAATTCAATACAAGGTAAATTGTTACAAAGGAAATATGGATGAAGTATCTTATTAACAAATCAACTATTAACATGCACAAGTAATCAATCTTCCTGCGTAAAGCACACAATATCAGCTCTGTGTATTTTACTAAATACTACCTTTTACTTGATTTACCAGGTCACCCGAAGATCTTCACTCGTAAACCAATTCTCGTCCTGTGCTAATAACTTTTCACACACTAGCCGAACAAAAAGACAGTCCGTGTAGACATTCGAAGTTAGCCATAAAAGTTCCCACTTTTATACTTCCGCGTATACACAACACATCAAGTTACTTCTTGATACTTAACGATAAAAGATCCCACTTTTATCCTTCCGCGTATACACAACACATCAAGTTACTTCTTGATACTTACGCGCACTGTCTCAGAACAGCTCACCGTCCATTTTCGAACTCACGACCGTTACAACACACAACGACCGTTACAATACAAAACGACCGTTAACGCTCCACTCTTCTTCTCCAAATTCTCCCAACGTTCTTATTCGTTGGCTGAAACTTTTTGCTTTCGGTTGCCAGATTCCTTCTGTCGTAACACTGCCCCCTTCCTAGGTCTTGTTCGTCCCGAACAATTCTGGATTCCAAAGTTTCTTCAGTTCTTCGATGAAACGGAGCCAAACGATCCACGTGAACCACCTTGCACTTTGTAGCTGGACGTCGACGAATGCGATATACCACGTCTGTGTCAAAATGAAAGCGAATCTCATTATGACGTAGATTTCTTTTCTGACTGAAGCCTCGTCCACAAACATAATACGTGTAAGGCCTATAGCCCTTGTGAACACGTTTATGTCTCTGCAGGGAGAAGAATCGACTAAGAGTTTTCGTGCAAAACCTGTAAAAAGTTTTCTTCTTTGTCGAAAGTTTTCTTCTTTGGATTTTTACTTCTATCAACAGTAACAAGGAATGAAAGTCATTAGTGACATAAAATCTAGGGAGAATTTTCATCCTGCAATCTGACCCTTTTGTCAGTTGACTTTCACTTAATTCAGAACTGTCGTGATGAACCTTCAGCCATATTTCACCTGATTCAATTTGATCCCCAAGGTGCTTCACAAATATAACATCAGCTCCATAATTCTTTTTAGCGCTTCGGTCCATCTCCTCCTTCCATACTCTTGCTAGAACTGCAGCTTCTAATCCGACAACCTTACCTGTTTCTCCTGTATAAGTGAAATCAGTGATGTGTCGGGCTGCTAGCAATATTTTTTCTGTTTTATCTTCACATAGCCAGCTTGCAACATCTTCAGATACTCCTTGTTCTATTAACATGTTACGAAACTTGTTCAAAGCATTGCCGTTATGCAGAACCTTACGGACACGTGATGCTTCATCTACCCTATTATCCACAATGTTCACAAAACGCAGAAGTTCTCCTAACTCTTCGACGAGCTCTTGCAGTTCTAAGGATCCGTTACCAAGGAAACACTGAACAGCTTCCATCACTTCCAGAGAGTTGTCAACAGAGTTTTCAAGAGGTGAATCCATGTTGCTGATAACAGCTGAACAACTCAAACTCTTCATTCCACGAGCTTGTGATGCTGCAACCACTTTCTTAACTAAATCAACAGCAACATCTTCTGTACTGATGAGATCAATAGCTCCTTTTCCGAATTCAACATCATAAACTAAAGCACACACTCCTTCAGCCAGCTTTTTGGACACAATTGAGCATATCATTAGAGGAACGCTATCTATGGTAGCCATCAGATCCTTGCAGCGGTAAATCTCCTTATCTGTTGGCACCAGCTCCTCTGTCTGTCCTACGATGCAGCATCCGACGTCTTCCATCATCTGCTCGATTTTATCTTTAGTGCAGTCGACTGTGAAGCCAGGGATGGATTCCAGTTTGTCCAGAGTAATATCAGTCATGATTGCCAAATTGTCCATTCTGGAGATCAGCGACGAGTTCTGTAACATGATATTGTCCACTTTAGAGCTCTTGTAATCGTGATAAAACTTTTCTATATCCTTATAATCTAAATGGTTATAATGTCCAAATCTGCGCATCGACTGTTCAGAAAAGAAATTCAGCATGGTTTCGTTGAGATTGTCTGAGGGCTTTACTTCTCTCCGATCGTAACTCTGAGGCTTAATTTCATCCAGAAAGTTAGTCTTTGAAGTACCGTCTCTGCCTGAAGCTCTTTTACTAGCATCACCTGTTATGCTTCTAAGCCATTCTTCGGAATTCCTCTTCCTTAATTCCCCACTTTCTATAAACGATTCAAGTGTGGCTATATGCTTCGGAAAAATCTCTCCGACTTCCCGGGTAACGTCGAATGGCACTTTGTTTCTATGATGAATGGACGCCTCTTCTTTACTCGGACCACTCTGCAAAACGTAAACTCTGTTTCGTTCCCCCTCATTACCACTCGCTACTCTGCCTTTGCGATAATTGTCCATGACGCATTTTGCTGACAGCGAGGAATAGAATACCTTTCGTGTGGATCTCTCTTCAGATCGTGCCAGACTTGTATACCTAGGTATTTTGAAGTGCAAAGCGTACTGTATAGTCTCACAGCTCTCTGATCTGTGTGATTGTTCTTCACAGTTCCTAGACATGTCACCAGCGACATAGACACTCTGCCATGCATTACTAGTAGTTGCGTGGTCAAAGGCATTATCTGCGCTATCTCTACAATTCTTGATTTCCAGTAGCAGATCCACATTTTTATATGCGTTGCCTTTCTCTTTTTCTTTTCCATGTTTACAATCTAACTTAACACTATCAAGATCATCTTTTTCACTGACAAATTCAACATTTAAACTATTGCATTGTCTATTGAGTTCGGTTTTATTATCCTTGAACTGATCAATAATCTTACCAACTTGAGAAGCCACTTCAGCTCTCATCTCAGTATTTTGTGCGGCCAGGTCACCTCTTTTATTTCTCAACTCATTATTTTGTGCGGCCATTTGGGCTTTCAAATCATCTTTTTGAGAAACTATCTCAGTCCTCAACTCATTATTTCGTGCGGTCATTTCGGCTTTCAAATCAGTCATCAGCGTAGTCATATCGGCTTTCAAATCAGTCATCAGCGTAGTCATATCGGCTTTCAAATCAGTCATCAGCGTAGTCATATCGGCTTTGAAGCTATATATCAACTTTACTAATTCATCCATACTTCTAGTTAACGGCATTCAATTAATTAATCCCACTTCTGACACCAAATGTTGCGGATTACAAAAATGGATAGCCACTGAGCGTGAGTATTAAAAGCTATATTTCAAAACCAAATTCAATACAAGGTAAATTGTTACAAAGGAAATATGGATGAAGTATCTTATTAACAAATCAACTATTAACATGCACAAGTAATCAATCTTCCTGCGTAAAGCACACAATATCAGCTCTGTGTATTTTACTAAATACTACCTTTTACTTGATTTACCAGGTCACCCGAAGATCTTCACTCGTAAACCAATTCTCGTCCTGTGCTAATAACTTTTCACACACTAGCCGAACAAAAAGACAGTCCGTGTAGACATTCGAAGTTAGCCATAAAAGTTCCCACTTTTATACTTCCGCGTATACACAACACATCAAGTTACTTCTTGATACTTAACGATAAAAGATCCCACTTTTATCCTTCCGCGTATACACAACACATCAAGTTACTTCTTGATACTTACGCGCACTGTCTCAGAACAGCTCACCGTCCATTTTCGAACTCACGACCGTTACAACACACAACGACCGTTACAATACAAAACGACCGTTAACGCTCCACTCTTCTTCTCCAAATTCTCCCAACGTTCTTATTCGTTGGCTGAAACTTTTTGCTTTCGGTTGCCAGATTCCTTCTGTCGTAACAATATATGTAAAAGAAACTCTCTTCTTATTACTTTTGCTGATTCTTACGAAAATGGTTTCCCTCAATGATTTCTGCATTAAGAATAGGTTTATAAAAAAAAAATAAATGGCCACGCGAAAAATATATAAATTACCGCTCGAGAAGCTGCTTACCACAGAGATCTGACAGGACTCTATAGAGAAAGTGTATGAGGAAGGCGAGACCTCAGCAGGAGAGAAAGATACATGCGTTATACAGAGATGAAACCCAAGCCTTTTTGATGCGCATCCAATCATGCTAAACATCTTCGTCAGAGTGAAATGATATAATATCGACCAAAGAAAATTAGTTGTTAATAAATTGGAATGCTACTACCACCCACCTATTAGTCTGTCATTGAAGCAAAAGCTGCAGGTGAGTGCCACAACACTAAGTCAGTTCTAAAACCTCTGATGGTAAGTGTTACGAATTAATTAGACTTCATTTAAGATGCACTTTGATTAATTAGATTAATATTAATGGATAACCTAATATTTTTGTACGATGTCATACATTTAAAGTGTGTATCACAAAATTAGTGAGTAAAATTATGTCATATATGGATTGTACTTCATTATAGGATTCTTTTTTGTCTTCAGAACGTATCTTTTACTCAATACGTAGAAGTCAATTAGTTAGTTGACCACGCTGTTCGCCCGTTCGTTCTTTGGCATGATCGGAGAAATCCATCTGTGAATAACGAGTACATTCATTAACATACACTGTACTACCAAAATATTAGATAATTTCCTTGTTATACTAATGGGAATCTAATTTCGAAGCTCTATAACAGATTTATGCATTTATTGGAAAAATGTGACTGATGATAAATTAAAGAGCAGAATCAAATCTATTTAAATCTGGATCTTTAACAATATTCGTTCAATCCATTTAAATCTGAATTTTCTACATATAATAATACTAATAATTTACCATGAATAAATTCCTTCAATCTTAAAAGAGCTATGGAAGCTGGAATATTTAATAATAAATTATCTTGTTTCACAAAAACAATTAAAATTCATCTAATACTGAAATAATTCATTATGTAAACTTTTAAAATAAATATTTATTTTATTAAATATTTAAGAGCAACACATCATTTAAGTTTTAACTAAGGTAAATTCTGATGATCCATTACTGATGTGAAAACTTTTAGCATACCTACCTCTTTAAATACCGAACAAATATTGTGGAAAATCGAGATTTAAATAGATTTCATCATGATATCGTCTATTAAATGGATATTTCATCACATATAGAATTCCGAAGTTAGATTGCCATTCACATAACATGGACATTCTCTGCTATTTGGATAGGGCAGTGTATAATGTGCGTTCATAGCTCCTAACTCTATTGGCTTGGCCTGTTGTTGAATCAGGAAAAATATTATTGAACTTGACGAAATATGATAAATTAGGAAAAAAAAGGAAATAAATTAGAAAAAAATGAATAGAAAAGTATAGTCATTATAAGTTCCTTTGTGTTTGATGAATTAAATTATTTGAAAATGAGAGTGCTTGCTAGCAGAGTCGATAATGAGGATCCTATTGGTGTGTATCATCATAGTTTAAAATGCGGTTTTTATTTTTTAAATAATTAGAGAGCTGATTAAATTAAAATTATCGTTGATAGAATCTAGTTATTCTATCTGCATTTTTCTCCCTTTCACAATCTTTGCATTATCAGTGTTTTGGGCCATGTTAATGGCAGCACTGGGTAATATTAACCTTATTAATATAATTACTAAGTTATTTGGATGAAGTGATTTTACGAGATGTTGAATAAAGATAACTGCACAACAGATTTCTCGGATCAATCATTTGAAATAGGTATATGGATATTTTAATAATATGCTATACTTAAATACATATATATATAGACATTCCTAAAAACATTATTAGATGTTTAGTCAGTCTATCCTATTTTAAAATGTGTTAGAATGCACGAATAAGACGAAACTTTTTATTCTTAACATACTTATGTGCAGAGTAAAATACTCCCTAATAATCTCTGTCGAAGAAAAAACATCAGTAATTTAATCTTTATAATTATAACCAACGTAAATCACTTTCGAATATACACAGAAGAGCCAAAACATTATGACCACCTGCCTAAATTAATGTTGGTCCTCCCACGTGCCGCCAAAACAGCTCTTCCTCTGCGAGGCATGGAAGCTGTAAGATTTCTAAAGGTGTCTTGTAGTATTTGATACCCACACGTCACCGACAGATCCTTAACTCTTGAAAGTTACGTGGTTAAGCCGCCGCAGATCGGGTATGCTGTTCCAACACAAACCACAGATCTCGATTGGATTGTGTGTTGTAATTTGGAGGCCAGAGCAATACCTGGAAGTTTTCCTCATGTTCCGCGAACCATTCTCGAACAATCCGGGCAGTGTGGCATAGCGCATTATCATGCTGAAAGAAGGCATTACTAGAGGAATATACCGTTACCATAAATATATGCACCGTCAGCAATGATATTTAGGTAGGTGGTAGACGTCATAATTTCCTGCAGATGAATGATTACACCCAGAGGTTCTCAGCAGAGCATTACCCAAAGCATTACACTTCCTCCACTGGCTTGTTTTCATCCCATGGTGCATTCTGGGTTAGCATGAGTCTGAGGCTATGCAGCCCCATTTTCAGCAGGGTTCGATGTACTGTGTATTGCGACACATTACTCACGTCATAAGCATTCAAATTACGGGCAAGTTGCGCCACAGTATTCGTTCTATTGGCTCGTACCATACGGGATAGCCTTCGCTCACCTCTAGCATCAATGAGCTGTGGTCGGCCCACACCTTGCCGACGGTTCGTGATTTTCCCCTCCTCGGACCCCTTTTTGAAATGGTCAAGGATTTTCGAGACGGCAAGGAAACGGTATAAATAACAGCTGAGCTCTGTTAACCTGTGTTATTCTTTTTCTTCAGATGGGAAATACAGCAGACTTAAGTGAGTTTGACAAAGGCCAAATTGTAAATGCCAGACGACTGGGTCAGATCATTTCCGAGACGGCAAGGCTTGTGGGGTGCTCACGTCCGTGCCATGTTGTTTATACCGCTTCATGACTTTTGAACTACATGACTACATTGAACATGAAAGAAATATATATACATGAAAGAAAATATGTGTTGCCAAAGAAAATAATTGAAGGGGTACTCGATATGTTAGTAGAAGCATGGAGTTAACAAATAAGTTTAATAAATTTTATTATGCTAAAATTATCAGGTGCTTTAAGGTATATAACCGGACAATGAAGACTATAGACAAACTAATTATTTGAACAGTTCTTCCGTTTTCAGGTCTATATCACAGAAAAATAGATAACAGAATTTGTAAAGGGTCTTGTGAAAATAGAAAGTCCCGGTTTGGATAGATTATTTATAAAATGTAATTAGGAAATTTATGATGAAATAAAAAACATTTTATGTTACTTAATCAATAATAAATGTATATCAGTAGAGTATTTTCCCTTCTATTTTCAAAGTATCTCAGATTATCCAACTTTATTACGGAGATAATCTAACCCAACTGGAAAGTTATTCGTTCAATCTCGCTGCTGTCTGTTTTGTCAAAAATATATGAAAAGTTTATTAAACAAAAAAGTTTTCTTTTTTGGAGAAAAATAATTATTTTTCTAATAATCAATATGGTTTTAGAAAAGGGTGTAGAGGATGAAATTCTAGATTTGATTTCTTGGATTTCTGAAAGCACTTATTTTATTATTAGATCCCAAAAAGCTTTCGATACTTATCAGTTTATCTCAGGTTTTAAACAATTTCTTCTCATAAAATACTTTTAGACAAATTTGAAAAGGCTGGTTTAACGAGAGCTACTTGGAAATTACTTGAAGGTTCAGTATACGCAATTGTTGAATATACAAATATTAAATTCCTATCACCTGACCCATAAATCTAACTTTCTTAGGTATTATGTTAACATTATTTTGAACAAATTACCTGCTACAAACAGCTGAGCAGAAGAGTCTCTCGATGAAGCTAGTGAGAGGTACTATGTCCAAGATCGGGCTCATCAGTTTGTAAGTTTTTATTTTTAGTTAAGTTGATGAAAGCTTATTGATTTGGAGATTTATTAGATCCAACTTTTTCCACAATGGGTGCAAAGAAAAAACCAACGAACGCGAACAATAAAATGAAGAAAACTAGCGGAATACCAATTAAAAGTTCGGAAAAGTGCCAGCTAAAAAAAATGGCGAAACACGTGGAAAAGGCACAGATGGCTTCGCTATACACCCCAAACTCCGAAGATGAATTAAATGAACTTTTAGAAGCAGGTGAAATCAGTGATCAAGAAACTCAAACTAATGATACTACTCCTAACTTGAAGAATGCAACATCTCAAGCCAAGAAAAACGAACTTAACGACGTCCATCCACAAGACCCTGAATGTATCGCGGAGGGATACATCACAGATGCAGATTCTGCCTCCGAGGACGAAATAGTTCGTGCTACTGCTACTTCTAAAGCCAAGAAAAATGATCTTGTAATCATCATTTACAGCGAAACCTCAAAATTAAGCGATTTGGATGATGATAAAGTGACAGATTTCTTCTTCAACCTACTAAATAAAGACATCAAAGGTAGGTTCACTCGCAAAGGCGATGTGATACTTTTCCCTAAATGTGACTCTGATTTAGAAACTTTAAAAAGTATTAATAATATCTTGGGAGTAGATGTAACCTATCGAATTCCTAATGAAAATAGTTGCATGGGTTTACTGATTAATGTAAACACCAAATACTCGGATGAATACTTACTTCAATCCCTAAAAAGCTACAGCGTCTTTAAAGTACGACGCATGATGAGATTCCAGCCTAACAATTCCAAAGATGGCTTTCTCAAAACTCCCACCGAAAATGTAGTTATTTACTGTTCTGATAAAAAGTTACCCAGTGAGGTCAATATAGGTTTTAGCCATTTTTTTGTCAAAGAACATTTCGGATCCCCCATTCTTTGCAGCAATTGTTGGCGCTGGGGCCACTCTGCAGTAGGCTGTAGGAGCCGCATTCGATGCAAAAGATGCAGTGATTCCCATTCGCACAAAACATGCAAAATTTCCGATTTCAAATGCCCAAACTGTAGCATGGACCACCCGGCAACCTATTATGCTTGTCCAATAAAAAAAATTGCCTGCAAGGCTATGCAAATTCAAAGACGCCAACAATGCAGTTGGACAAGCGCATTTGCGTTAGCAAAACAGGAGCAAAACCAAACTAGAGAAAAAAACGTCCTCCCTCAGGTTCGCACAAACTCGAATTTCAATCCGAACGGCTTCAATAACCGTTACGTTGATCATAGACAAGATCTCTCTGAAAATGAACCTGATGATGAGAGATCTAGACAAGCTACTAAAAAATTCCCTGTACTTCATGGAATGGACTTATTTAGCTTATCGTATAAAAATAAACAAATAACTGAAAGAAACAAACTAGCAGAATCTGATGAAAGTGATATACAATTGTCCAGCCCAAGCACATCAAAAAAACTGTCTCCTATTGAAAAACAAATTTTGCAAAGTAACATTCCTAGCAAACCTAGCTACGCAAATATTACAAAAAAAGGACTAAACTCCAAAAGCGTTCAGACGAAAAAAATCAAACATGCTTTGTCCTCCAACTCAATCGCCAGGCAATTAAAAGATGAAAATGTCACTATAAACCTACTGATAGACTTGGTGCTTCACCTCTTGAAATTCATCTGCCCTTCGGAAGAGACCTACATACTAATCATGGACATTCTTCTACAATTCAAGTCCTAATAAGTTAAACCTCCTACAGTGGAACTGCAGGGGGATAATTTCGAAAAAGGAAGAAATTGTACTAATGGCTAAATATATGAAGGTAAATATTTTTGCATTACAAGAGATAAAAACTAAAAAGCATATTAACTTTTCTAACTTTATATCATATTATCATTTTTCTACAAACAGTAATAATGGCATAGGTTTCATTATTAACAAAAATATACACCACAAAATAATTCCAATTAATTACAATACCCCTTTATTAGAACTTTTAGCTGTAAAAATATTAATTAACAATGTGTCATACACCATATTAAATGTTTACAATCCTGGTTTGGTTATCAGAGAAGATTTCTATAATGATATTCTTAAACAATTAACAGAACCTATTATTATTCTGGGAGATTTTAACTCCCATCATGCCCTTTGGCACTCCTACACTACCAACCCAGCAGGTGTCCAATTGAGTAATTTTATAACAAAATCAAATCTGATCTTACTAAATAGTAAAGAAACTACTCACGAAAACCCAGCCTATAATCAATCAATTATTGATTTAACTTTAATCTCAACTGATTTAATTGACAAATTCAAATGGTCACTGCTCCCAGATACTAGGGGCAGTGACCACCACCCCATACTTTTGACTTCACAACTACAAGTAAAATACCAACAAAAAATTTATTTAAACGATTGGTACTCCTTCGAAAAAATCCTTAACAATACTCCTCCCTCTAACAATCTAAAATATAATGAATTCTTTGAATCAATTAAGGAACAAACTAAATCAGTATTTAAAACAATTATAAACAAAATTCCAAAATTAAAAAAAAATATATGGTATATGAATAGATTAACAGCTATCAGAAAAAAAGCAGAACAAAAAGCTAAAAGGACCAGAACCTTCCAAGACATCAACAATTTTAAAAAAATTAAAGCAGAAGTAAGAAGAAAATTAAAAACTGCCTCTCGTGATAATTGGAAAGAATTTACATCAGAATTAACAACCTCTACTCCAGGAAAAAACATCTGGAGGATTTTTAAAAGTATTGTCCAAGAAAAGCAACAAACTTTTCCAATAGCCCAATATGCCTTACAACATAACATTACCATTAGTCAAACAGCTGAAAGATTTGCCCAAAACTTAAAAATAGTTCAAACTGCACCTAGCTTAGATTCTAGACAAAAATCCTTTTATAACACACAGTTAAACAAATTAAAATCAATCGACACTACAGTTAACTTACCATTTTCCTTATTGGAACTAAATAGAGCAATAAAAAGACTTAATCTTAAATCTGCCCCTGGTGCAGACTTGATCTCTAACAAACTTTTCAAAAATCTTCCAGAAGCATGGAAAGAAAAATTATTATCTATCTTTAATCATATATGGAACACACTAGACATACCACCAGAGTGGGAAGAAATTTTAATAATTTTTATCCAAAAACCCAATAAAATCCCTACAGAAATAACCTCTTATAGACCAATCTCTCTATTATCCAACTCCTTAAAATTATTTGAAAAAATGCTTCTTATTAGACTGAATTGGCAAATTGAAGAGAAAAAATTATTACCAATAAACTTCTTTGGCTTCAGAAAAAACAGATCTTCTAAAGAATGCATCTCACTACTCTTAAATGATATTTACTCTGCCAATAAAAAGAAAAAAACAGTACTAGCTGTGTCAATAGACCTATCACAGGCTTTTGATACAGTTTCCATAGAACATTTACTACTCAAACTGTGTAAAGCTAAATTAGACTATAAATTAATAGAATTCCTAGCAAAATTTTTGAGAAACAGAAAATTAAAGGTTAAATTAAACTCAACCTACTCTAAGTCTTATAACATTACACAAGAATTATCACAAGGATCTACCTTATCCCCTGTTCTTTTTAATTTATACTTACATGACATCAAAAAGATTTTTGATAAAAAATTTAACTTTACAAGCTATGCTGATGACCTTACCTTCTGGGTATCAGACAAAAATGAATATACTCTACAAGAAAAAACACAACAACAATTAGACAAACTAATAGATTATTGTAACAAATGGAATTTAACAATTAACACAGATAAAACTTTTTGTATTTACTTCTATAGACATAGAAATTATAATCCAAAATTTCTCTTAAAAATTAACTCGCAACCTATTAATCAAGTCAACAAATGTAAATTATTGGGATTTAACTTAGACTCAAAATTAATATGGAACTCTCATCTGGAGAAAGCTTACAATTCTGGTTCAAAACTCCTAAACATTTTTAAATACTTTGCATTCAAAAAAGAAGGTACTGATCAAAAAACCTTAATTACACTCTACTTAAATTTAATCAGATCAAAAATGGAATATGGCTTAGACCTTATAGACAAACCTAATTTAACTAACTTAAAGAAATTAAATGTTATTCAAAACAAATGTTTAAAAATTGCTTTAGGCTTACCAAAATTTTGTCCAACATTAGCTCTTCTGGCTGAAACAGCCATTCCTCCATTTGAAATTAGGCATTCAATTTTAATCTTAAAATATTACACAAGACTCCACTATAAACTACCAGACCACCCATTTTATCTAAACTTTAAAAGACTCATATTCTATAAAAAAATCGAAGAAAATGAATTATTAAAAGAATTCTTTAATAAACTAACTAAAGATGAACTGCGAGGAGACATTACTGAATCTGTAGCAGTATGGTGTTACAAACTCCCAGTAGTTTATACAGAGATTCCACATTTAAATTCAAAAAATGAAATTTCTAATGAAGCTCTATATCAATTATTCATTAATTTTAAATCTGAAAAATTTAACAATTGTTTGGAAATCTACACAGATGGGTCCTACATAAAAGATTCTGGGTCATCCAGTGCTGCTGTATATATTCCATCACACAACATATCATTAGCATACAAATTGCCTGATTTTACTCAGATATTGCATGCTGAAATTTATGCAATATTTGCCGCACTTAACTGGACATTAGACAATTTAACAAATCAATCAATAGTTATATTCATTGATTCTAAAAGTGCTATACACACATTAATACAAGACAACACATACACCACATATCCATACTACACACATACACTCCTAAAACTTTATAATGAAAACCTAAATGAAAAAAATAACCATATTCAACTTTGTTGGATACCAGGACACTCTGGATTTAAAGAAAATGAATATGTAGATAACATAGCAAATCAGCACATGATTATGATAACATCTCGCCAACACACAATTTTTATATACATGTTAAAAAAGAAATAAAACAATTAGAATTCAAAATTTTAGAAAAACATGTTCAATTTCACTCTATCTTCAAACCAAATTTCAGATTTGAACTTTCCAACAAAATTAATACCTTCCTACAATTACCATTTTCCAGACATGAATCCAAAATCATATTTCGGCTAAGAACAGATACAATTCTTTTAAATAAATCAAAATTCTTACTCAAATTAAGTACCTCACCCAAATGTACAAAATGCAATATTACTGAAAATTCCTCACACCTTATATTAAATTGTGCAAAATATGACTCACAACGAGAAAAATTCTTTGAAAAACTTAGAAACATAAATATTAACGAATTTACTCTGAACTTAATTTTAAATCACCCTACAATCTCAATTCAAACAAAAATATTTGCCTTCCTATTGGAATTCATCAAAGAAACAGAGATATGGAATAAATTGTAACACAGAACAACAACAAAAAAAAAAACGTAATATAAAAAAAAGAAAGAAAAAAAGAAAAAAAAATTTTTTTTTTCATTAATAAAAATAAGAAAAAAAAATAATTAAAAAAAAATCTTAAAAAAAAATAAAAAAAAAAAAAAAAAATTTCTAAAAAACAAAAAAAAAGAAAGAAAAAAAAATTAACAAAATAACAAAAAAAATATAATAAAAAAAGGGTTATAAAAAAAATTAAAGAAAGCCAAAAAAACAATAATAATAAAAAAATATATATATTTATACCAAAAAAAAAAGACATAAATCAAAATTAAATAAACAAAAACAAAATAAACAAAAGAATTAAATCCTAAAGTTTAGGAGGAAGACGAAACAAAAAAAAAATCTCTTAAAATCTAAGAGGAAAAAAAAATACTGAACATCAAGAATTTTCAAAAAAAAAAAAGGAAAACATAAATTCTATGGGAAAGTCTGTGCAAGGAACTCCCAATTTTTGTGAAGTGTAAACTAAACTAAACTAAATCTTATTTCTACGACTTGTGTAAACAGGTAAGATAGTTCAAAATTCAGCTTACTTTTCCACAGAAAGAGAAATGCTAATAAGAGTAAAGGGAATGGTACAATTTTCTATTATTTCATTAATTTTGAATCCTTTCCACACAGTAAAGAGATCGGAATTGTAAGGCGGATAATATCCCAGACCTAAAACGCTTTATTATCCAGGGGGAGAAAAGTTGACTCTGCCGAATTGGAAGGAGAGATTAGCAGTCAAACGTTTGCCACTCCCCTGATCCCTCATTCCTCTCATCACAGAAAATTTGAATGATTTTGTTTTTCATACTGTTAAGCTATATGTCCTTAATTTAGAACATTGTTCTAAACTGTGTATATCTATGGTAGTATCAATCTAGAAATATGAGTCAAGAAAAGAAAAGCACACAACCTATTTTTCCGCTTTACGTTGCGAAGTTTCAAGGATAGTGCCGCCAGCAGAGATAAAAAGTTAGCCAGCAAGACAACATCAAATCGGCTACCAACTACTCTGTACTTTCAACATCATGAACGAAACCTAAAGCGCAAGAATACACTATGTTGAAAAAGGTGTCCGGACACGTCCATGTTATGTGAATGGAAAGCCACTTTCAAAGCTCCCTAACATTGAAAATAAACCTTTTACGCAAAAGCTGTTATTGGCGATAAATTGTAGGTGTCACTCAAATCTCTTTAAATGTATTTCCCGCAATATTCGTTTAATATTTAAAAATGGATCGAAGCTGAAGAATTTATCTTCAACTCTGACACTTGTGAAAAAATACTTCAATAGATAAAGCACAACTCTTGTAACAATTTGTTCACCAACATAAATTAAATATCGGAAGTTTGCATGATGATTTTTTCAGATTTCATCAATTTGGAGGCAATGTGACAGTGCCAATTTTCAACAATCTTCGATCAATATTTAAAGAGTCATTGAAGCGGGACCATTTAACAGCAGACGACACCGTCACATTGCCTCCAAATTGATGAAATCTTTAAAAAATCGTCATACAAACTTCAGATATTTAATTTATGTTAGTGAACAAATTGTTGCAAGAGTTGTGTTTTATCTATTGAAGTATTTTTTCACATGTGTCAAAAGTTGAAGATAAAATGCTTTAGCTTCCATTCATTTTTTTAAATATTAAAACGAATACTGCGGGAAATATATTTAGAGTGATTTGAGTGACATCTACACATTATCGCCAATAACAGTTTTTGCGTAAAAGATTTATTTTCAGTTTTAGGGATCTTTGAAAGTCGCTTTCCATTCACATAATATGGAAGTGTCTGGACTCTTTTTTCAACATAGTGTAGGTTCTGTGCTATTTTTTGACTCAGAAAAGCAGATTAAAACTACTGTAGAGATACACAATTTAGAACATTGTTTAAAATTATGGATATAATTTGAATAAAACTTAGATCATAAGAGCGTGCGATAGGACATTTAGAACTGAATTATTTTAATATTATATATGTTACCGGCAAAGTGTGAAATTAGGCATTGTATAGGATGCCGAAAGTGGGACGTCAAAGTATGAAACGCTTCGATTTTCACACATTTCCTAGGCATTCTATAGAATGCCAAAAGGCAAATCGGTAAAGTATAAAATACTACCGGCAGTGACGTTTAATGTCTCAAGGCGAGTCACGTGACTTTCGACGCTCGCCTCAAACAGAGCCAGAGCATTCAGTCCAATCCGAAGTGATCAGTAGATGTCCCCCCTGGGTCCCCTATAGGCCCACCCCGATTGCCAGATGCTCCAGTCCCTAGTTTCGGTAAAAAAGAGCGCCGTAGTTGGTCACTTTGGACACCAAAAAGACACCCTTCCAGTCAGAAAAGACTCCCCTAGCGTTAAAAGAGTGTAAAAGAGGGTCCTTAACTTTAGGGTCACAATGGGACCCTAAAGTTTGAGAACTCTAGCTCTCATAGAAAGAGAGTTAAAGTGAAAAAACAGATTCAAAAAAGTCATCAAAAAGCGACAGATCACAAGCATCTCGGAACTCCACTGAAATAGATTTGACAAGTAGTAAAGTGAAATACTAGTATCCTAACTCGAATTGCAAACTTCAAGTATTCAACACTTTACTGATTCGTTCTCACTTGGCTTCACCTCATTTGGGGCGTTTTTTGTAATGCGGACGACAGATTCATTACAGGTTATTATGTTAATATTTTATGTGTACTCTTTGCTTCAATATTGAGAATGCTGTCGAAGGTAAAATTCGATCTAAAATGAATCTGGAAGTACCGGCCAAAAAATGAAAATGGATTCCAACAAAAAATTTTCTCCTGCACCTTTGGGGGTCACTACTCGAGTTCCTAACCCAGACGTCGACAAGGGATGGCTCGCGTAATCTGCTGGTGGTAGTTCAGCACTGATCTTTTTTCTCTTTTTGTAGAAAAATCCCATACCTTACATTTTGTAAATCTTAATTTTCATATGCATCTTTTTAATAAAAGCCTTTTTCATACTTTGCCGAAATAGTATTTGTCATTCTATATAATGCCTAGGGAAAGTATGTAAAATATTAAAATAAAACAGACATTTCATACTTTGCCTAAAAACGTCACGCATTCTATAGAATGCCTAGGCATTCTATACAATGCCTGCTTTTCACACTTTGCCGGTAACATATATACAGTGGAGCCTCGACTTCCGTTAACATCGACATCCGACATTCTCAGGAATCGATTTACCTTCCATAAGAGCTTTCATTTTAAGGACCGATGATATTTGCAGCCAATGGCATTCCGACACATCTGGAAGAGAAGAATGGGTGGACATTTTAAGACACGTGGGTGGAGTCTTGACCAATCAGCACGCGGAACATCATTCATAAGTTCTCGTACGATTGTTCTCAACCAATCAGTCTTTGTTATTGTTCAGCACAACGTCCTCGCTTTGTTTTGAAATACAAATGAACATTGTTATTCATTCTTTATCTTTTGTTTAATGCGATTGTTCAGTGTAAACAGAGTGCATTTTTGAGAATTATAATTAATTTAATTTTGGTTTTTGAATTTCCACCTACCCACCACCACTACGCCACCATCGATTTCATCAGTCTTGTACTTGAAGTCTAAGGTAAATTTTAATTTATTGTTCTTGTATTTTTAAAATTTTGAGATCTTTTATAACTATTTATTAAATAATCTTTATTAAACATCTTACTCAAATCTCACTCAAATCTTTATTAAACAGACATTTTTAATCTAAAATTTAATTATAACATGTAAGAAATACTTATTTTATGTGTTGTTGTTGTCGCCTGTTTAACAAATTGGAACAAATTGCAGAAAATCAATGTACTATTGGTTTCAGCTTACGTTATTTTCAACATACAATGAGTTTTGTGGAACGAATCACCTACTTCGCTGTTGTATTCTGATAATACTAGGTATAGGGGAAAACTTGTGTCTAGAGGGATTCGAACCCTGATAACCTATGAGATGCTCTGACCGCTTGGACTACGGGCCACTGATCATGATTTCCGTTCTTGTTGTTGCCAAGTATCACGCCCTAGTCTCAAGTGGATGTTATGGTTGCAGATAAAGTCCGATTCATCGGAAGCTACTTCAAGCTCACGCCAAACATCAGAAAAAATAGCATCCAACTGGTATTTTTTAGCATATTTTAACATATCTCCATTCATTATGCATACTGGTATATGTTAGTAACCCATAAGATTTTTCTTTGGCATTCACAGTGATCATTGGTTTCTTGAAGCCACTATCTTCACTATTGTATTCTGCTAGCACTGGGTATAGAAGAAAAATTTTATCGTGTCCGGTGGGTTCGGATCCCAATCGGCACGAGACAATTTTCTCCCTATACCCAGTATTAGCTGAATACAGCAGCGAAGATAGTGGCTTCAAATGCAATTTTTTTCGCGAATATAAATCTGAGGAACTCGCTCTTTATTACGGAGGGTGTTCAAAACGTTCTTGACACGTACAGTCGCTCAAAAAATATCCGAACACTATGGTTGATTTCAGCAAAGTTGCCAATATATGGCGAAGGTTGCCAGAACACTAATTTCTAAAAAAATCGTTGCCATATATAATTCTGAAATCAATCATAGTGTTCGGATATTTTTTTTGAGCGACAGTATCTGCAGATTTATATCATTCCTCTGAAGTTAACGAGCTACGATTTGTTTGAAAGCATATCTAACCCTGTTATTACCTGTTAAAAACAAAGACCTTATAATCATTCCTCTTTCCGCCAGCAGAGCTTAAAATTTGGTCTGCGAAAGCTATGCATTGTTGCTATGAAGGCTACTAAAGACGGGAAAAGTTTTTACACTTTCAGAAAGATGCAGATTTGGGACAACGGAAAAAAACATGCCAATTTATTACAAGTATGGGGATCATGCCTGTTCATATGAACACTGTTAGTGTATGGATGAGCAAATTCAGAAAAGGACAGCAGAGGTTCGATGACCTCACATTGTGCAGGAAGACTGAAGGAGGACGTGAACGAGAGAACCATCGCTATTCGTGAACTCATTAAGTGAAAACTCACACATCACGTGCAGGTAATGAGTTTAGATGTCAGTGTATCGATTGGAAGTGTGAAAACAATTATTTATCAGCGTTTAAAGTTCCGAAAGATCTGTGCCAAAAGGGTATCTTGCAAACTGACAGAAAAGCAAAAAATCACTCTACAGTCGACTCGTACAAGGAGATGCTGGCAATGTTTGAACCTAATGGTCCCAAACGGTTAACAGACATTGTCATAGGTGATGAGATGTGATTTTGTTACTATACGCTCCGAGAAAAATCGATAACTATGTTTGGGTTGCGCAAGATGAACTGCATCCCAAATCCTCCGATAAGACTTTCGTTCAAGGAAGAGAATGTTATTTTTTTTTTCAATTCCTAAGGAGTGGTAGCTGTAGATACCTTACCTGAAAACAATGACTATAAATGAATTTTGTTTCTTTTATATAATTTTTTTTATAAAAATCAATTTTCACCAATATTGTTTTCCGAAATGGTTAAAGAGGTGAACGGGTAGTGTCCAACAACAGGCGTATCAAGGATCCTCCTTCTTCATGACCAGTCTAAAAAACCCGCCAAATTACAAGATTATCTCGAGCAAAAAAAAATAAACATCTACCTCATCTTGCATATTCACCCGATCTTGCACCATGCGATTTTGGTTGCTTCCACAAATTAAAAAGGAACTTGCTGGGAAGCCTTTTTCGAGGATGCAAAACCTTGAAAAATGCGTTCAGAGTTTCGGAGTATCCCTCAACAAGAGTACCACCAAGCGTCCCACAAATGGAATAGACGTCTGCAACTGTGCATAAATCTTTAGGGGACTACTTTGTACTTTGGAGGATAGTAAAAGTTTTGTTGAGGTAACTACAATGGTTTTCGTTCTGCAGATGCATGTCAAGAACTTTTTGAACGCCTTTCGAATAAATAATTAACTCTATGGAAGAACCAAAGCATTCCAAAGATGTGTTTTTAAGCATGGGATTGAGAAATATGATTGCTAGTATTATCATCATCATCATCCTCAAGCAGCCATGGGCTACGGAGGTCCAACCAGAACGTGCAGTTTAATTCTCCAAGCATATCTGTCCTGAGCTACATCTGCTGAATCTGGCCACTGCACACCAATTCTAATAAGGTCCTGTTTGACATTGTCTGTCCATCGCATCCTTGTTCTCCCACTCTTTCTGAAGCTTTTAGGCACACTGTTTATAACCATATTCGCCAATCTATCATTATCCATACGGGCAACATGGCTAAACCAGCGGAGTCTCTCTCTGCACAATATGCTGCTTAAAGGAGGTTGCAGACTCCTTTTCCTAACCTCATCATTAGTTACAAAGTTAAACCACCTAAGACCCAAGTTACTACATAAGCATCTGAAATCAAAAGCATTTGATTTTCTGTTATCTTGTTTACACAGCGTCCAAGTTTCACTACCATAACTAACCCTAGAAAGAACCAAACTATTATACAGTCTAATTTTAGTCTTTAGGTGTATACGCCTATTTCTCCACAATCTCCATAGATTCTTAAAAGTTCCGGCATCAATCCATATTCATCTGTTAATCTCATGCCGCATATCACCAATATCTGTTACATAGCTCCCAAGGTAATTAAACTGACACCTGCTCAAGACTGCAACCATTCAGATGAACTGAATCACAACCTGCATGACCAATTTTCATCACATTAGTTTTCTCTCTATTTATAACCAAACCTACTCTACTATCAGTCTCATCAACAGCTCGAATGAAAGAGTTCATATCATCAACATCATTTGCCAAAAAGGCTAAATCATCAGCATAATCTAAATCAGAAATTTTCGTAACTCCAGTCCATTTAAGGCCAAAATCTTTCCCTTGAAGTGAATTTCGCATAATATAATCAATAACCAAGCTAAAGAGAAAAGGAGACAAAATGCACCCTTGTCGAACAGCAGAAGCAATGCTAAACCAATTACTACAAGCCTTACCAACTCTCACACACGACTCAGTGTTATTATAGAGAGCTTTCATTATGTTAACTAACTTGTCTGGTATACCATATGATCCCACAATCAACCACAAATTATGACGATCAACAGAGTCGAAAGCCTTTTTGAAATCAACAAAGCTAGCAACCAAAGGTTTCTGAAGCTCTAAACATTTCTCAAGAATCTGCCTAAGTGAAAATATCTGATCCACACATCCCCTACCACTTCTGAATCCACATTGCTCATCACGCAATTGACTGTCAACCAGATTCTTAATTCTATTAAGTACAATCATGGAAAGAACTTTACCTGGAACGGAGAGTAGGTTGATACCCCTATAGTTATCACAAGAACTGCGATCACTTTTTTGAAAATAGGGATAATAATAGCTCTGGTAAAATCCTTAGGAACCATGCCTTTATCATAAAAGATATTTAAAATTTTAGTCATCCAAGTGGTAATAGAAACATTCCCAGCTCTAAGCATTTCCGTAGTAATTTCATCTGCACCTGGGGATTTATGAAGTTTAAGTTTAGAAATAGCCAAAATAACTTCAAACCTTCTTATAGGGCCAACATTAAAGCCACCAATGCATCTATCATCATTGCAAACAATGGGAGTAGAACTAACCACATTGTTTAGAACATCACTGAAATGCTCAGAGCCCACATAGCCGTGACAGAATCCTCCCCTTCTATAACCTTACCTTGTTTATCCTTCAATCCTTGTATGCCTGTTCGTTTTCTACCACATAAAACATTAACTATCTAGTACAGCTCTGCTGTTGTGCTGCCTAACTGCTTCCTCAGCTTTGTCAGCCAAACCATCAAGCCAAAAATTATTATCAGTAGCTAACTGATCCTTTATACGTTTATTAATCTCTCTGTAATCCTTTCTATTAGGACTAGTAGGGTACTGATTAAGGACATTCGTGCAGTTCCTTCTTTGTGAAATAAGCTCAAGTGCTTTATCACTCAAATAATTCTGTCTCCTCTGTTAATTTTTTCCTAAAAGAGTACTGTTAGTTTCCAAAAAAGTCTGTTTGAAACGGTCCCATTCTTTCTCAACTTTAGTAGTAAGCAAACCATGACTGTCATAATGACTAAGCAGCCTATCATGGTAAGATTCAGCTATAACTGGGTCCGAGAAGAAAAAAAAAAGAGCTTCAGTATTAAAGGTAATTTTTTTAACTTTAGCACAACACTTTTTAAGTTTAAATTCCAAGACACTTAACAAGGTAATGGTCAAATCCTATTTTAGCTCCCCTATATGCCCTGGTATTCCTAACAGAACTAGCCCATTTGCTATTAATTAATATATAATAAATCATATTCTTATGCATCCCATCAGGTGGAACCCATGTGTACTTAAGTATGTCGCGGTGTTTGTAATATGTGTTGGTTATTCTGAAACCAAAGAGTTTATTTACCTGTAGGAGACGTTGCCCATTGCCATTGCAGCTACCAATACCAAAAGGGCCTATCACCCCTCCCCGAAGGTGTGAGTCAGTACCAACTTTGGCATTGAAGTCACCTAGAACAAAGGTAATATCTCCTTTCTTGACAGAATTCAAAATATCCTGAAGTTGTCCGTAAAACCTATCCTTTTCATCCTCATCGGCATCCTCAGTGGGGGCATAATAGCAGATAACATTCAAGTCTTTAATGCTTGTCTGAAATTTTGCTGTAAAAAACATTTCATTAATGCACTCATATCCAAGAAGAGCATAACTAGCATGTCTGCTGAGCAGCATACCCACGCCTTGGTGATCTCTCCATTCTCCCTCCCTGTAAAGAGAATTTTAAAGTTATTTTTAAGTATCTCACCTTTACTTGTCCATTTTGTCTCTTGCAAGCCTAGAATATCTAGGTTATAGCGCTGGAATTCCTGCGTGAGGACATCAAGAGAATAATCTCTATATAATGTCCTCACGTTCTACGTTCCTGCAGAGAGAAAATGATTAGTAGGATTTTTAAAGAAACTAGGTTTATTGAGATGGGTAAGGCCAACAATATCAAACAGCCCCCTGATCGCAGGCATGGGGCAAACACCTGTTCCTCCTCCGCTAAAGGTAAGACCCGATGCTGGTAAGAACTTCAGGCACCACCTTTTCAAGTGGACTCTTTCAAGAGCCATATGGCCTGCCTGAGACACATTACTCGAGTTTAGGCTTACGATGCCCAACAGCTAAGTAAGGTTCAGGTACCTGCGATGGCCTCTGATTAGGATTATCCACCAGCTGATATAAGGTATCCACTGCCTATGTTCACTTAGGGATGGCAACCCAGAAGCAAACAGAAAACACAGCGGCAGATTCTCCCTCAACAGAGGTCCACCAGTGCAGAAAGTCCAGGATCCATAATCAATCTCAAATCCATAAACAACTCCAATATAGTAGGTATAAATGGTCAGCACCAGGACCCTGTGAAATTGACCACTCCTCAGCAGGGTTGAAAAAAATAAGTGGCCGTAGATGACCAGATCGGTAGGCCATGCTGAACTGGCAGCCCTCCACTTCTGTTCCCTTCCAAAAGAGAATATCTCCTTTGAAAGGTACTAACGGCCTGCACCACGAGAAGGCGGGGTCGGACTTTAGGTGCTAGACCTGGCCGGTTCTGTGCATCATCAAAGTGGATTGTTACACAGTTCTCCTTCCAGTTAATGACTAGCTACCATTTACAGACCAAGTGGTGAGTTGTTATTAAACACTGAAGTGATCTGTCAAAGTAAAAGATTCGTTCTGCAAAAAAACATTGCCTACATTTATATTACATTTATGAAAATCGAAATAAGTTTGACGAATAACTTGAAGACAGAGCATGGCCGAATGATCTTGCGATTTTAGCAGACATTGTTGAGAAACGTAAGGAATTAATTCCATCTGAAAGAGAAGGAATAGAAAATTATGCACATGATGAGTGAAGTCAAACCTCTTTTCAAACGCACAAACTCTCTTATTCTTACCAATACACAATACACACTGTCTTTACCAATACACAATACACACTGTCTTTACCAATACACAATACACAATACACAATGTCTTATTCTTACCAATACACAATAAGAATAATTTCATACAATTCCGCTTGAGAAACTTCAGGTGGAATTGTATTACAAAATGACATGTAGTCATGGCCCAGATCACTATGAGTGGGTGCCTCTCATAATGACCCTCTCCATGAGTGGGTGCCTCCCACAAAACGTAGCAGTGACGTTACCGACCAACACGGATTATATGTAAACAGCACGGGTAGGGGTGTCAGTGAGTAGCCCTTGCAATGAGGAAAGGGAAGGACATGGCGGAGTTTGAAAGGGGAATGACTCTCGGCGCGCAAGGAAGGCGGTGGTGAAGATCGATAGCATCTCGACAATCGCAGACATTTTGGCTGTTCGAGGGCCGCTGTAGGGAAGGTGTGGCTAGAATGGTCTGAAGAGACACTCATCCACCCAATGTGACGGAAATGGGAAACCATCACTTGTTGACAGTCGAGGTGAAGGCCGGCTGGCACGTACTGTCGCGACAACAGACGGCTCACAGTCCCTCAATTAACAGCAGACTATAACCAGGGTGCACAGAGAAATGTTTCCGAGCACAGATTCCAGCAGACTGATGAGCCTACGGAGTCAGCCCATGTTGATCTGTCGTCATTAACAGCTCCGCCTCTATTGGGCACGGGAGCATCGTGACCGGACATTGGATAACTGGAAAATAGTTGACTGGTACGATGAGTCCAAGTTGCAGCTTCACCGATGGACAGTTCCATACTGGAAGCCATGCAGGTGAACAACTGCAAGCAACACTGCGCGTTGGATGGAAACAAACTGGCGGCGACGGTTTCATGATATGGGGATTGTTCTCATGGACATCACTGCGTCCTCTCATTCCCGTTGAATACAAACTCATCGCCAGATCCTACCTAGGCATTGTTTCTGTCTAAGTGGTGCCCTACATGATGACCGTATCTGGATGACACTAGACTCTTTCAGCAAGACAGTGCCATGGGTCACAAGACCCGTTTGGTGCAGGGATGGTTCGAGAATAATGTTCAAGCATTTCGTGTGCTCCGCTGGCACCAAATGAATCCCCTCGAACATTTGAAGGATGCTGTGGAATGGAGCATTCGTCAGTTCATGCCAATGCCTTGCTCCGTCGGCGAATTCCGGGACGTCATTCTGTCCAGCTGGTACAGAACACTTTAGGACATCTTCCGCTGTCTGGTGGAATCAATGCCACACCGAGTTAACGTAGCTAAAAGAGGCCCAGCACGTTATTAGGCAGCTGCTCAAAATGTTATGCAGTAATGAAAGCAGGTCGGTACGCACCGGTACGACGTACCGGCAAGAAATTATTTGCTGATACGGCTTACCGGTAAAACATTTTTGTGCAGTTCGCAGTTAACGATTTCATTACACTTTAATGCTGTTTCAAGTGAGCATTTAATTAAAAGCAAGTAGATCCTTCCTGTTAAGAAAAATTCATCGATTTTTAGTTACATTACTACAGTTTAACCCAGGCCCGTATCTAAAAAATAAAGGAACGAGGGGGCCTAAAAATTAAAGGTTGAAAAAGTTCTGAATTTCCATTACAGAATAATATTTTCCTCTTCTTTTTTTTAATCTTGAATATTATATAAAATATGCACAAGTGTAATAACTTTTGGATTTTGTTACCCCTCTTACCATTCTCAAATGAGGGAACATGTCTCCCTTGACCTTCCCCCCTCCTAGACACGGCCCTGGTTTAATCCCTTAGATACCAAGTTGTTTGAAAACTTCATGGTTGAGATACCATTCGGCCGACAGGGAGTGACAAGGAGAAGTAAGTAGTGCATTCTCACTTTGAACGATCATTAAGGATACTGGGTATTTTGCTAGCCATACGCGATGGTGTTTAGAGCTACGCCGTACTACAAGCACTAAATTAGGTCGCGCAAGGCACGTTTAGAACTTGCTCAAACGTTCCGCTTTCGTTTGAGCAACAGCGAATTACATGCGTTCATCGGAGTTTTCTTTTCATAATATTTTTCCACTGAATTCTTAAAAGAAATATCTTTTTCTATTGAATAAGACAAAGGCGGCTGCTTTAATAATAATTGCTCTCCGAAACAAAGAACTAAAACGAAAATAAAAGTGTGGATGACATTCGGGCTTTAAAAGAGTGGTGATTGTTTTTTACATTGGTGTGTAACAGCCGTCGTAAACCTTACTGTGATACATGAAAAAAAAAGAAACATCAGTGATACTTTGTGTTTAATATGACCCCAAATGTATACAAAAAAAAAAAATAAGTAAAACCAAAACTTCTGTTTCATCGTTTAAAAGCTTTTTTACTTTACCTTTTTTTATTTGACATTATATTGTTTAAATAACTAAAGATTATAAATGTAATGATGATTATTCACAGTTTGGGCAGATGATAATTGAATGATTAAAGCATATAAACATGTTACACTGAAATCACTATGTTTTATATTTATTGCCACAAGAGCCACTAAACCCTAACCCTGCCATCGGTCAGAAAGGGCCGATGGGCTTGGAAAGGCCGCAGTCCTTAGGAGGAGACGTAAAACCGTTGCTCCTTGTTCAAGAGAGCTGTACCCCGTGCACTTTAAAGAACACGCTGAATGTCCTTGAAGAGAGGCTACCATCTGTCGTCTGACAGCTGTCCAGTGGGTCTCCTTTCCCCAACCTTCTCTGAGACTTTGGGGGTTCTTGTGACGTGGCCATCTAGCTCATTGTGTACAAAAGTGACGCTCAGAGATAAAACAGAAGTCACAAAAATGTGAACGCAAATAACCAACTTCTTTTTGCGATTGAAAGTTGTGAAAGCGATGCATTTTCAACAAAAATATGGATTACAATTAAATGTTTTGTTTTTCTGGGAGCTTGAGGGATACTTTACGATTTTTTTTATATTTTTAGGAGAGAGATAACACCGTCCCGGTATCTGAGTGGTTAGTGTGCTTGATTACTGATCAAAAGGACCCGGGTTTGAGCTCCAGATAAGGTGCCGATGTTTTCTTTCTTGTTGAGGTTCGCCTTCCTCACAGACCTTCTCTATACCAATTATACCTACAGGCTCCTGTCAGACATCTGTGGCAAGCAGCTGCTTGAATGATAATTTGTTATTGGAGAGAGATAAAGTATTTACAGTTAGCCCGTCTATTGATGTCAAGACACTAACAACCAAACCAAAAATGATAAAATCGCTTCAGTTTCAATTTGTAATTCTACTATTAGCTTTTATAGGATATTTTTTATGTCAAAAATATATTTACTTTGAAAACTTCGAAATTTTTTCGTAGATAGTACTATGGAATCAATAGGACGCTGCGAGGCAGGTTTAAACTTAGGTAAATTGTTAAATTGATATTATTATATTAACTTATTTAAATTTTAAAGTATACTGATGTATAACAAAATAATAATTTTTTTTGTTACTAAATATTTAATATATATATATATAGGGATTGATCCCATGACTCCACTTAAGATTTAACAGCCCCTTGTTACAATATATAGTAAAATACTGTTTTTTTAAGTATGAACTGCTATAAAAAACTCAAGCAACTGCTTGCCACAGAGATCTGACATGAGCCTGTCAGATTATACCCCACAAAGATAGTCTGTGAGGAAGGCGAGGCCTAACGAGAAAGACAACGCAAACAGCCATGCCTTACCTAGGGTTCGAACCCAGGTCCCTTTGATCAGTAAGAAGCACGCTAACTACTTACCTTTTGTTTAATATCACTATAAGTATAAAAATATACACATTTAGGTCTTTTTTGTGATAACGTAATTTTTGATGAGATTCGCAGCAGCTGCTCCTGTCTTGTACAGACCTTATCGTACAGAGATAGCACAGGATAGCCATGCCACCACCCAGGATTCGAACCCGGGCCACAGTTGCTATAGTGTCACGCGAGGCAATTGTTATAACACGACAAAATATTGGTACTATTGAATAGATCACGTGGTGGTGTTCTCTGGGCAGTAACAAGAAGAAGTAAAGACATCTTCATACACCTGAAAAGCTGATATAATAAAGGAAACTTTTGGAACTTTGTTAGTAACGATAAATATGCTGCGATAACAACTGTTGTACCAGAACTCTTGCTTTGTACCATATACGTATGGAAATCGATGTTTTCAGTTATGGAATTCACAAAAACAAGTACAATATTTGGATGGCATATACAATTTAGACCACTGCTTAAGACTGGCTACAACGGAATGTTCAACAGACCAAGAAACTGGGGGAAGAGAAGCAATGTAAAGTTTATCATATAAAACTCTGTAATTGTTTAGTGACTTGAAAATGATAGATCTCAAGGTAATATAAGCATTGAGAGCATCTCAAGCTGGAAAAAGATAGCCCGTCCCTGTAACAGAGAATGTATTAAAATTATCGGTACATTGAAGCAAAACATGCATTAAAAATAACTACGGTAATGTGAAATTTATAGCAGCTGATATAAAGATTAATAAAGAATAATACTTTCCTCTCTGACTAAAGAACACTGCAAAAATATTCGCTCTGACTAAAGAATACTGAGAAAATATTTACTGATGTAAACAATGGTAATCAAAAACGAAATTCTTTGGAAAAACTGTATTTCAGAATTCATTTTAATGTGTTTTCTAAGCAAAGCCAATAAAACAAGAGAAATCCTGTGCACAAAATACTGATCTTTCATCAAAAAAGATCCAAAGGTATATAGATATATATATCCCAGTAATAAGATTATTTAATAATCGGAACATAATCTTAGGGATTATTTCGCGAAATTATCGCGGCCGCTGTATTAAGTCTTTGAGATAGCTGCTGCAGATATTTACTCCTGAGTAGTATTTACCTATTTGATATTCTTTTCGGTGAAATAAATCCAATGCTACCTTGGACAAGAAGGTTCTTGAAGCAGGAATACAAACAGTAAAATGTTGGGATGCTCTCTCCATAAAAGGCAGTATTGCTTAAGCCTCTTTATTACAATCATCGAAGATCTTTATGGCCACCATAGAAAGTTTCTGGGAGCATACAAATGTCTAATATTCACTCACAATGATTATATTTCTTCCTCTCGCGTTTTGTCGTTGGAATTTGCAACTTCTTAGTGAAGCAGTCGTGCAAAATATTACCATCAGAATTAGTGAATATTAGTGTTCTGAGAAGTGTGATCATGCATTAGAATGATTCATTTACTGTTTACCTGACCAATTTTGTGAAAGATCTGCGGAATATGTGGCAATTAAGTACATAGGGAAAGATGATGACGATAAATATAATTACGTTACCTGGCAATAAAAAACAAGCCTGTCTGTTCTAGTGGTTAGCTTACCTAGTGGTTAACTTACCATCGGGCATGTCATTGTGCTAGTATTTGTATGTTGCATGAGAAACCAGACAAGATACATAGAGCTTCTAGAAAGTCTCTATCCTTTTAAAAAATTAAGAAAGGAAAGAGAAGAAAAAAGTATTGTGATTATTACGACAGCTTTCAAATGCATTCCTACGTCACAAGGAGTGTCAGTCTTTTCTGTACTTCTTTTCTGTTCTTTAAGATGTTGATTTCGACGGTAAAAGAAGAATTCCTCTGTGACTAAAGAATATTATTTTTATGTTCCCTTAAAATTAATTTGCACTTGACTAGTAAACTCATTGTTTTTCCTTTAGAGCAGAAGTGTCTGTTCTACACAGATACAGACAGAAAAACGAAACGCTCGAAAAAAGGATGAAAAAAAATTTCGAAAAGAGAATTCAACTCGACGCTTAAATACGATATAATGAACGAATAAAGTAAAATTGAAAATACATTTTGAAACATTTCCGATATCATGACAGATTCTAGTGATGCTCAAAGCAGAATAAAATACTGGCACACTGTTCAACGTCAAGATTTCAGAAACTAAAATAATTCTGTGATAAATAAGGAAAGGTTTATAGAAAATAGGAAAAATGAAACATAATTTCGAAAAAGTATTGAACTATATAATAAAACAATTTTTGAAAGAATGCTAATGATTTTAAGGGATAAAATAATGTTTAAAACACTGGAATTGATGTAACTGTAGTGTACAAGGTGTTCCGGAATAACGCTACCTTTTTGTGCTTTCATCTTTTACTTATAGCAGTTAACAGAAAACGCCAATAGTAAGCATAAAATAATATTACAAAATTGTCGTCAAACTATTCGTATTAGAGATGTTCAAATTGTCTGCCATTAAGCATCCAAACTATTTATAATAAATAACTCAAAATGCAGATATTTTAAATTCTCTAATATTATTCTCCGACACCCTGTATTTTAATACATATATATTTTTCCTAATTTAACCCTGTATACTAGTCATAAAAATCTTGTATTAAAACATGCACACAGTTTGGTTTGCATGTTTTAATACAAGATTTTTGTATTGTGGTTATTTAATTTTAATTACTTTTATTAAACCATAACCATATTAACTTTTAATTGAATTAAAGTTTCAGTGGCCGAATGGTTAGCGCACTTGGCTACTGATCTAAGGGACCTGGGTTCGAGCCCCGATTCAAGGCATGGACGTTTGTGTTGTTTTTCTGCCGAGGTCCTGCCACCTTCACAGACCTTCTACTATGGGCTGCTGTCAGACCTATTTGGCTATATGCTAGCTGCTGTCAGACCTATTTGGCAAGTAGCTGCTTGAGGGGGTATTTATTTTAATTTTTTCATTAACATAACGGGCAGAGATAATATAACCTAGAAAAAAAAATTGCAATAACCTAGAAACTTTATCTAGCTCATCCTTATTTCTAATATTACATGCAAACGCTTGCACAAAGACACATTCATTGGTATAAAAAATTGATTTCGCTTACCACTACACAAATTAGGGCTCAGGAAAGGAAGGTATCTGCAGTCACTTGAACGTTTTCAGTAGGAATAAATATTTTTATTGGAAGGAAAAATACGGCGAATTTACTAGTAAGTTGAAGAACATAATTTCTTTAAAAAGAGCAAAGCACACTGTTTTTATATGCACATGCGATGTGCATATTTTCGCTTTTCCTTGGGTTCTGAAAAACAATATTTTACTCACTCATAATCGAAGTTTTTTTCTTTCATAATGCCTCCCTACACGAAGCTGTCAAAGAAAATTAACATCATATTAAGTTGGGTTGTTTTACCTCTGAGCGGCACTTTTTTGCACACCATGGGCTAAATGGCCAGGTCACATGGACCCCGAAGGCTCAGAGAAGGTTGGGGGAGGGGACCCACTGGAACAGCTGTTGGGAGACAGATGGTATCCAGCGTGTTCTTTAACGTGCACAGGGTATGGCTCTCCCGCACACGGAGCCACGGCTTAACGTCCCATCCGACGGACGGCGGCCTTTCCAAGCCCATCGGTGTCCCCTACTGACCGTGGGCAGGGCGGGGAATTTTCCGGAGATAAATCTCAACGCTCACCCAGCTGGGACTCGAACCTGGGAACTACTGATTACGAGCCTGACGCGCTACCGACTGAGCCACCCCCGCCCCTCATCATATTAAGACTTCATGTGTCAGTAAAAGAGGATGCAACCAGCTTTGAACAAGCCTGCACTTGAAATTTTCGGAACGTTCTAAAAGTTTCAAGCCTATTTCTTTAAATTTCCCACTCCATTAATTTTTGCATTCATCTTTGGAGACTAATTTTACACTCAGTTTATTTTTAAGTTATTACAAGTAAAATGAAGTGCTTCTGAGAAATTATAGCTGGTTACTGGAAACACGAAAATTTTTATATATTCATAAACACATGACACTAAATATTGATCCATGAAAGCCGATTTTATCGTTTCATCAGCGGTCACTTAAGCTGTTAAATAAAGAGTATCTAAATCCTTAGCAAACTTAAAGATATAGTTTCTTCTTCTGCACAAATATCGCATTCCTTCATATATTGTTAATCAACACAGAATATAATCTCTTAGTTAAATGTTATATGATGATGATTCATGAAGGAGATAGGCTTTTGGGTTGTGTTGTTTTACCTCTGAGCGACACTTTTTTGAACACAATGTGCTAAATGGCCAGGTCACAAGGACCCCGAAGTCTCAGAGAAGGTAGCGGGAGGGAACCCACTAGAACAGCTGTTAGGATGCAGATGGTAGCTTCCCGTCAAGGCCATCCAGTGTGTTCTTTAACGTGCACAGGGTATGGCTCTCCCACACACGGAGCCACGGCTTAACGTCCCGTCCGATGGACGGCGGTCTTTCCAAGCCCATCGGTGTCTCCTACTGACTGTGGGCAGGGCAGGGAGTTTTGCGCAGATAAATCTTAACGCTGACGAAGGAGATAGGCTTGGGTTAGATTGTTTTACTCTTAATGGCACTTCTTTGGCACACATTAGGTTAAATGACCGGTCACAATTACCCCAAATGTTTAGAGAAGGTTGGGGAAGTGGATTCACTGGAAAGATATTAGAAAACAGATGGAAGTCTCATGGAGGTCACAAGCTTGCTTTCTCGCGTGCACAGGATACGAATTCCCAACACACGGAACCACTACTTAGCGGCCCATGCTATGGATAGCGAATTTTCCAAGCTCATCAGTACCCTCTGTCTCACCGAGGACAGGGTGAGGGTTAGCAGGTCTAAATTTTAAACCAGGCACAGTTGGAACTCGAACTTTGGAACAATAGATTACTAGCCTGGATCACTATAGAATGATTCAAACCCCACGTAGATGGGTTCAATATACTGAAGGTAACGTGTAGCTTCCTAAAGTTCCAAGTTAACTCCTTAAAAGGTGAAATTTGATGGAAATTGTTAGATTCATTTTTTTTTCAAACATCACCGTTTTATGAAACCTCTCTGGAATATAATAATATTAATCATTGCTATCATATGGTTTATAATCACAGAACTACTAGTCCAGGTGGAAATATGAAAAATTTAAAATCTCAACACAATAACTTGAAGTTAAAAATTTCAATAGCTTGAATAGCAATTCCTGTATGTGCGAACCTTAGACACAAAGGCAGGCGGCTTTGCCGAAACCATCACGTCGAGTTCAGGGATCCTTGAAAAGCGCTCGTGATCGAAAAGTCTCGGTATCGAGCTTTTCCTCAATCATAATACTTTTTTCTATACTTCGTATGATGAAGAAAAAATGCAGAAAAACAAAATATGCACTATAAAAGTGATATCATATATATTCGGCCGCGAAAAATATGAAGGCGAGTTGGTAGTATGTCAGGCCCATAACCAAATTGTTCAAGCGTTGAGATTTACTCCTCTTGACTTCGAAGAAAAAGTGGGGACCTGACGTAGTTGAAAGAGGGCGCTTTCCTTTGGATGCGAAATGAAGCCTTGTGCTTGAGAGTCACGCATGTCCTGCGCAGGCTTACAGAATCAGTTGGGTAGACTTGAAGTGAAGCTCTTATCTCCATGCCTACTGGACTTCTGACTCTTGCACTGAGCTCTCGCATCTTTATGGTTTGAGCGTTTGGCCATTTGTTTAAAAAAACTTGAAAGTTGGAACACAAATCATTTTTAAGGAAAAGGAAACTGAAGTTTACCAAATGTACACAAAAATAGGGACATCCCATGTTATGTCAGTGGAAAATCGAATTGCAAGTTCGGTAACATCTAATATACAGTAAAAGCATCGAGTTCCAAGCAACTTCTCGTATATATCCATTTTATATTCGGAAGGAAAAATTTCCATTATTCAAGGGTAGGTAACATCTCGCAGTTATCTAGTGTGCATCATTCGCATTGCTTGTTATATTTTAGTTTTGAATAAGACATTCTTTTGAGCAGTTATTATTTATTCAATATGTCTTCAAAATGTAAGGACAGTCATGCAACTGCACCTAAAACAGTGAAGAATATGATTAATTTGAAAGAGAAAAAATTAAGTTATAGCGATACAGCTATGTGTCGAGTCTGCAACTTCTATTAGTAAACAAGTCGATTATCAAACTATGAATAAATAAGAAAAAAAAAATGCAAAATAATGTAGTGTAGATCCTAATTCTTCATAAACTGTGAAAATCGGAGACTAAG